>CM022705.1:1986036-3351665 GCA_012295165.1 Asparagus setaceus
ATGAATTTTGGCCTCCATAGAATATTTATCAACAAGTCGAAAAGACTAAAAATACCAAAATTGTGGGTTATCGCTCATGAAATCATAAATTTTGGCCTCTGCGACTTGTAATAACCCAAAATCATCGGTTATAGCTCATGAAATTGTGAAGTTTGGACTCCATTAAATTATTTACCAATGGAACAAAATGACTAAAAATGGAGAAAAATCATGGGTTATAATTCAGAAATCTTGATTTTTGGCGCTAAAATTATTTACCGATGGGTCTAAAATGACTGAAATCAAAAAATCGTGGGCTATAACTCATGAAATTGTGAAATTACTCCACAAAAAATTTGCTAATGGGTCAAAATGAAATCATGAATTTTGGCCTCCATAGAATATTTATCAACAAGTCGAAAAGACTAAAAATACCAAAATTGTGGGTTATCGCTCATGAAATCGTGAACTTTGGCCACCACAAAATTATTTGCTAATGGGTCGAAATGACTAGCAATGGCCAAAAATCATGGGTTATAGCTCATGAATTTGTGAAGTATAGACTCCACAAAATTATTTACCAATGGAACAAAATGACTAAAATGGCAAAATATCATGGGTTATAGCTCATTGAATTGTGGATTTTGTCCGCCACAAAATTATTTGCCAATGTGTTGAAACAACTAAAATTAAAAAAATCATGGGTTATAGCTCATGAAATTGTCAAGTTTTTGCCTCAGCAAAATAATTTGTCAATAGGTCGAAATGATTGAAAATGGACAAAATTCGTAGGTTATAGCTCATGAAATGGTGTAGTTTAGACTTCGTAAAATTATTTTCGAATGGCTCGAAAAGGCTAAAAATGGTCAAAAATTATGGGTTATAGCTCATGAAATCATGAATTTTGGCCTCCATAGGAATATTTATCAACAAGTCGAAAAGACTAAAAAATACCAAAAATTGTGGGTTATCGCTCATGAAATCATAAATTTTGGCCTCTGCGACTTGTAATAACCCAAAATCAACGGTTATAGCTCATGAAATCGTGAAGTTTGGACTCCATGAAATTATTTACCAATGGAACAAAATGACTAAAAATGGTGAAAAAATCATGGGTTATAATTCAGGAAATTTTGATTTTTGGCCACCTGAAATTATTTACCAATGGGTCTAAAATGACTAAAATCGAAACATCGTGGGCAATAACTCATGAAATTGTGAAATTATTCCACAAAATAATTTGCTAACGGGTCAAAATGAATGAAAATGGACAAAAATTATACATTATAGCTCATGAAAATGTAAAATTTAGCCTCCGCAAAATTATTCGTCAACGAGCCGAAACAACTTAAAATAGTCAAAAATCATGGTTTATAGCTCATGAAACTGTAAATTTTAGCCTTCGTGAAATTATTTGCCAATGGGTCAAAACAATAAAAATGTCAAAAATCATGGGTTATAGCTCACGAAATTGTGAATTTGGACTCGGCTAAATTATTTACCAATGGGTCAAAACAATAAAAATGTCAAAAATCAAGTGTTATAGCTCACGAAATTGTGAATTTGGACTCGGCTAAATTATTTACCAATGGGTCAAAACAATAAAAAATGTCAAAAATCATCGGTTGTAGGTCATGAAATAGTGAATTTTGGTAATCGTGAAATTATTTGACACCAAATCGAAATAATAAAAAATGGTCAAAAATCATGGGTAATTGCTCGTGAAAATATGAATTTTGTTCTCTACAAAAATATTTATCATTCGGTCAAAATGATTAGAAATGGCCAAAATCATAGATTATAGCTTAAGAAATCATGAAGTTTGGACTCCATGAAATTATTTGCCAATGAATTGAAACAACTAAATATAGAAAAATATTTGCGGCTTATAGCTCTTAAAATTGTGAAGTTTGGTCTCCACGGAATTATTTGCCAATGAGTCAAAATGAATAAAATGGATAAAAGTCACGGCTTATTGCTCATAAAAATGTGAATGTTGGCCTCTGCATAATTATATGCCAACGGGTCGAAACGAAAAAAAGGGCCAAAAATCACGAGTTACACAGCTCACGAAATCGTGAATTTTGACCTCTTCGGAATTATTTGCCAATGTGACGAAATGAACAAAATGGCTAAAAATTATGGGTTATAGATCTTGAAATAGTGAACTCTGGCCACCGCGAAATTTTTTGACAATGGGTTGAAACAACTAAAATTGTGAAAAATCAAGTGTTATAGCTCACGAAATTGTGAATTTTGGCCTCCATAAAATTATTTGCCAATGAGTCAAAATGAATAAAATGGATAAAATTAAGTAGGTTATAGCTCATAAAATCGTGAATTTTGGTCTTGCCGAAACTATTTGTCAATGCGCCAAAACGAATGGAAATTATCAAAAATTATGGGTTATAGCTCATATAATAGTGAAATTTGGACTCCACGAAATTATTTGCCGACAGCTCAAAATGACTAAAAAGGGCCAAAAATCTTGGGTTATAGCTCATGAAATCGTGAATTTTGGCCTCCATGGAGATATTTCTGAATGGGTCAAAAAGACTAAAAAAACCAAAAATTATGGCTTATCGCTCATGAAATCATGAACTTTGGCCTTCGCAAAATTATTTGCCAATTGGTCAAAATAACTAGCAATGTCAAAAAATCATGGGTTATAGCTCATGAAATCGTGAAGTTTGCACTCCACGAAATTATTTACAAATGGAAAGAACTGACTTAAAATGGTAAAAAAAATCGTGGATGATAGCTCATGAAATCGTGAAGTTTGGTCACCGCTAAATTATTTGCCTATGGGTTGAAATGACTAAAATGGAAAAAAAATCATGGATTATAGCTCATGAAATTAATAAGTTTTGCCTCTACGAAATTTTTTATGAACCGGTCGCAATGAATGAAAATGGACAAAGTTCCTAGGTTATAGCTCATGAAAATGTGAAATTTGACCTCTATGAAATTATTTACCAACGGGGCGAAATGACTTAAAATGGCCAAAAATCTTGGTTTATAGCTCATTAAATTGTAAATTTTGGCCTTCTCAAAATTATTGCCAACGGTTCCAAATGACTAAAAGTGGCCAAAAATCATGGCTTGTAGCCCAAGAAAGTGTCAATTTTGACTACCACTAAATTATTTGCCAATGGGTTGAAATGACTAAAAATAGTGAAACATCATGCGCTATATCTCACGAAATTGTTAATTTGGATTCTGTTAATTATTTGCCAATAGGTCAAAATGACAAAAAATTGCTAAAAATCATTGGTTATAAGTCATAAAATAGTGAATTCTGGCCACCGTGAAATTATTTGATAACAGATCAAAATGACTAAAATTGACCAAAAATTATGGGTTATTATCACAAAATCATGAATTTTCATCTCAGCAAAATTATTTGCCAGTGGGTTGAAATGACTAGAAACAGCCAAAATTATGGGTTAGAGCTCATGAAATAGTAAAGTTTGCCAATTGATCGAAATAACTAAATAAGGGAAAACAATAGTGGGTTTAAGCACTTGAAATTGTGAAGTTTGCCCTCTACGAAATTATTTGCCAACAGATCGAAATGAATGAAAACGGACAAAATTCGTGGGTTATAGCTCATGAAAATGTGAATTTTAGTCTTTGTGTAATTATTTGCCAACGGGTCAAACAACTAAAAATGGTCAAAAAATCGTGGGTTATAGCTCACCAAATCATGAATTTTGGCCACTTTGAAATTATTTGCCAGTGGGGGAAACAAACAAAAATGGCCAAAAACCATGGATTTTAGGTCTTGAAATAGTGAATTCTGATCACTGTAAAATTATTTGACAATGGGTCAAAACGATTAAAATTGGCAAAAAAATCATGGGTTACAGCTCATGAAATCTTGAATTTTTGACTTTCGCAAAAATGTTTGTCAACAAATCAAAATTACTAAAAAAATACCCAAAATCGTGGGTTATGGCACAAAAACTCATGAATTTTGGCCTTGCAAATTTATTTGCCAATAGTTGACTAGAAATGACCAAAAATCATGAGTTATAGCTCATAAGATGGTGATGTTTAGACTCCGTGAAATTATTTGCAAATGGCTCGAAAAGACTAAAAATGGCCAAAAATCGTGGGTTATGCTCATGAAATCCTGAATTTTAGCTTCCATGGAGATATTTGTCAATGGGCCAAAAGGGATAAAAATGCCAAAAATGTTGGGTTATCGCTCATGAAATCATAAATTTCGGCCTTCGTGAAATTATTTGCTAATGGGACGAAATGTCTAAAAAATGGCAAAAAAATCAAGGGTTACAGCCAGTAAATATAGCTCATGAAATCTTTAATTTTGGCCTCCAAGAAATTATTAAATTGTAAAATATAGCTCATGAAATCTTTAATTTTGGCCTCTAGGAAATTATTTTAGAATGGGTCGAACGACAAAAGTAGCCAAAATCATGGGTTATAATTCATGAAATCTTGAATCTGGCCTCCGTATTGTTACTTGACAATGAGTTAGAAATGGCTAAAAATTGTGGGTTATAGCTCATAAAATAGTGAAATCTGGACTCCACGAAATTATTTGCCAATAGCTCAAAATGACTAAAAGAGCCAAAAATTATGGGTTATAGCTCATGAAAATGTGAATTTTGGCCTATGTGTAATTATTTGCCAACGGGTCAAAACAACTAAAATGGCCAAAAATCATGGGTTATAGCTCACCAAATCATAAATTTTGGCCACTTTGAAATTATTTGCCAATGGGAAAACAAACAAAATGGCCAAAAATTATGGATTTTAGGTCTTGAAATAGTGAATTCGATCCTTTGCAAAATTATTTGACAATGGGTCAAAACGATTAAAATTGGCAAAAAATCATGGGTTCTGACTCATGAAATCTTGAATTTTGACTTTCGCAAAAATGTTTGTCAACAAATCAAAATTACTAAAAATACCCAAAATCGTGGGTTATGGCACAAAAACTCATGAATTTTGGCCTTGCAAAATTATTTGCCAATAGTTGACTAGAAATGACCAAAAATCATGAGTTATAGCTCATAAGATGGTGATGTTTAGACTCAGTGAAATTATTTGCAAATGGCTCGAAAAGACTAAAATGGCCAAAAATCGTGGGTTATGCTCATGAAATCTGAATTTTAGCTTCCATGGAGATATTTGTCAATGGGCCAAAAGGATAAAAATGCCAAAAATGTTGGGTTATCGCTCATGAAATCATAAATTTTGGCCACTTTGAAATTATTTGCTAATGGGACGAAATGTCTAAAAAATGGCAAAAAAATCAAGGGTTACAGCCAGTAAATATAGCTCATGAAATCTTTAATTTTGGCCTCCAAGAAATTATTAAATTGTAAAATATAGCTCATGAAATCTTTAATTTTGGCCTCTAGGAAATTATTTTAGAATGGGTCGTAATGACAAAAAGTGGCCAAAAATCGTGGGTTATAATTCATGAAATCTTGAATCTGGCCTCCGTATTGTTACTTGACAATGAGTTAGAAATGGCTAAAAATTGTGGGTTATAGCTCATAAAATAGTGAAATCTGGACTCCACGAAATTATTTGCCAATAGCTCAAAATGACTAAAAAGAGCCAAAAATTATGGGTTATAGCTCGTGAAAATGTGAATTTTGGCCTATGTGTAATTATTTGCCAACGGGTCAAAACAACTAAAAATGGCCAAAAAATCGTGGGTTATAGCTCACCAAATCATAAATTTTGGCCACTTTGAAATTATTTGCCAATGGGGAAAACAAACAAAAATGGCCAAAAATTATGGATTTTAGGTCTTGAAATAGTGAATTCTGATCACTGCAAAATTATTTGACAATGGGTCGAAACTATTAAAATTGGCAAAAAAAATCATGGGTTATAGCTCATCAAATCTTGAATTTTTGACTTTCGCAATAATGTTTGTAATGAATCAAAATTATTTAAAAAATGCCCAAAATCGTGGGTTATGGCACATAAAATCATGAATTTTGGCCTTGCAAAATTATTTGCCAATTGTTGACTGGAAATGACCAAAAATCATGAGTCATAGCTCATGATATGGTGATGTTTGGACACTATAAAATTATTTGCCAATTGCTCGAAGAGACTAAAAATGGCCAAAAATCGTGGATTATAACTCATGAAATCCTGAATTTGGGCTTCCATGAAGATATTTGTCAATGGGTCAAAAAGGATAAAAATGCCAAAAATTGTGGGTTATCGCTCATGAAATCATAAATTTCGGCCTTCGTGAAATTATTTGCTAATGGGACGAAATAACTAGCAATGACCAAAAATCATCGGTTATATAGCTCATGAAATCGTGAGGTTTGACCTCCACAAAATTATTTACTAATGGAATGAAATGTTTAAAAATGGCAAAAAACAAATCATGGGTTACAGCCAGTAAATATAGCTCATGAAATCTTTAATTTTAGCCTCTAGGAAATTATTAAATTGTGAAATATAGTTCATAAAATCTTTAATTTTGGCCTCTAGGAAATTATTTTAGAATGGGTCGGAACGACAAAAAGTAGCCAAAAATCATGGGTTATAATTCATGAAATCTTGAATCTGGCCTCCGTATTATTACTTGACAATGAGTCAAAATGGCTAAAAAGTTCCAAAAATCATGGGTTATAGCTCCAAAACCGTGAATTTCGGCCACTGTGAAATTATTTGATAACATGTCCAAATGACTAAAAATAGCCAAAATCATGAGTTATAGCCCATGAAGTCATGAATTTCGGTCTCCGTAGAGTTTTTTACCAACGGGTCAAAATAACTAAAATAAATAAAATTGTGGGTTATAGCTTACATAATCGTGAATATTGTTCTTCACAGAATTATTTACTAATGAGCCGAAATGACTAAAAATAGCAAAAAACTATTGGTTATAGCTCAAGAAATGAGCCTCTGCGAAATTACCTATGGGTCGAAAAATGGATAAAGATCAAGGATTATAGTTCATGAAATCCTAAATTTTAGCCTCCACAAAATTACTTGAAAATGGATCAAGATGACTAAAGATGGCTAAAAATCAAGGGTTAAAGCTCATGGTAAAAAAATAGCGGGTTATAGCTCATAAAATCGTGAAGTTTTCCATCTAAAAAATTATTTGCCAACAGGTCAAAATGAATAAAAACGGATCAAATTCGTAGGTCATAGCTCATGAAAATGTGAATTTTTACCACTATGAAATTATTTCTCATTTGGTAAAAATGACTAAAAATGGCCAAAAGATCGTGGGTTATAGCTCACAAAATCGTAAATTTTTTGCCTCTTTGAAATTATTTGCCAATTGGGAAAATGAAAAAAATGGCCAAAAATCATGGCAATAGGTCTTGAAATAGTGAATTTTGGTCACCATTAAATTATTTAACAATGGGTCGAAACTAGTATAATTGGTAAAAAAAAATCATGGGTTATAGCTCAGGAAATCATGAATTTTAGCTTCCATGAAATTATTTACCAACAGGTTGTAACAACTAAAACTGGTTAGAAAGAAATCATGAAGTTTAGACCCCGCGATATTATTTGCTAATGGGTTCAAATGACTAAACGGACCAAAAATGGTGACTTATAGCTCATGACATCGTGATGTTTTGTATCCGCAAATCTATTTACCGATGGTTGAAAATGAATAAAAATGTTCAATAATTGTGGGTTGTAGCGCCTAAAATCATGAATTTTGGACTCCGTGAAATTAGTTTCCAAGGGTCGAGCCGACTAAAAATAGCCAAAGATCATGGGTTATAGCTCACGAAATCTTGAGTTTTAGCCACCGCGAAATTATTTGACAATACGACGAAATGACTAAAAAAGGCCAAAAATCATAGTTTATAGCTCATAAAATCATGAATTTATTCTCATTATTTGCCAATAGGTCAAAATAACTAAAAAGGGAAAAACAATTATGGGTTATAGCCCATGAAATCGTGAATTTTGACCTCTGTGATATTATTTACGAATAGGTCAAAATGGTTAAAAAAAGCCAATAATCATGGATCATAGATCATGAAATCATGAATTTCGACATCTAGGAAATTTTTGGCCAACGAGTCGAAACTAATAAAGATAGCCAAAATCACGGGTTAAAGCTCATGAAATCTTCAATTTTGACCTACACAAAAATATTTGCCAACGGGTCGAAACAACTAAAAACAGCCAAAAATTTTGGGTAATTGCACATGAAATACTGAATTTAGGCCTCCGTGAAATTATTTGTCAAATAGGTCAAAATGACTAAAAATGGCCAAAAATCGTCGGTTCTAGCTCATAAAATAGTGAATTTAAGCCTCTACGAAATTATTTGCCAACGAGTTTAAAAAATGAAAAATGGCAAAAAATTCGTGGGTTAGCTCATCAAGTCATGAAATTGGCCTCCATAAAATTATTTTCCAATTGGTCAAAACGAGAAAAAATGGTCAAAAATTTTGGGCTATAGCTCATGAAACCATGAATTTTAGCCTCTGTGTAATTATTTGCTAACATGTTGGAACAACTAAAAATGGCCAAAAAGTGATTTATAGCTCATCAAATTGTTAAATTGGACACCACGAAATTATTTGCCAATGGCTCGAAACGACAAAAAAAAAAGCAAATATCATAAGCTCACAAAATCATGAGTTATAGTTCATGAAATCTTGAATTTTAACCTCCATGAAAATATTTGTCAACAATTCGAAATGACCAAAAATAGCTAAAAATTATGGGTTATACCTCATGAAATTGTGAATTTTAGGCTTCACAAAATTATTTGCCAATGGGTCGAAACGAATGGAAATGGAAAATAATCATGGGTTATAGCTCAAAAAATTATGAATTTTTTCCTCTGCAAAATTATTTACTATTAAGTCGAAACAACTAAAGAAGGCCAAAATTGTGGCTTATAGCTCACAAAATCGTGAATTTTGGTCTCCACAGAATAAGGTACAAACAAGTGGAAATTATTAAAAATGGCCAAAAACCGTGTGTTATAGCTCATAAAATCATGAATTTTGGAACCCACAAAATTATTTTTCTATGGGTTAAAATGACTAAAATGGCTAATAATCATTGGTTATAACTCATAAAATCGTGAATTCCATCCCCTGCAAAATTATTTCCCTATTGGTCGAAATAACTAAAATAGCCAGAAATTATGGGTTATATCTAACGAAATCGTGAATTTTGGCCACCGCAAAATTATTTACAAAGCGGTTCAAATGACTAAAATTGGCCAAAAATCATGAATTTTGGCTCACAAAATCATGAATCTTTGCAACTAGGAAATTATTTTACAGCTGGTCAAAACAACTAAAAATGGCCAAAATTGTGAAATATAGCTCATGAAATCTTTAATTTTGGAATCTAGGAAATTATTAAATTGTGAAATATAGCTCATGAAATCTTTAATTTTGGCCTTCAGGAATTTATTTTAGAATGGATCGGAATGACAAAAAGTGGCCAAAAATCGTGGGTTATAATTCACAAAATCTTGAACGTATTGTTACTTGACAATGAGTCAAAATGGCTAAAAAGTATCAAAAATCATGGGTTATATCTCACAAAACTGTGAATTTTGCCCACTGTGAAATTATTTGAAAACATGTCCAAATGACTAAAAATAGCCAAAAATCTTGAGTTATAGCTCATGAAGTCGTGAATTTTGGCCACCGCAAAATTATTTCCCTATTGGTGAAATAACTAAAATAGCCAAAAATCTTGAGTTATAGCTCATAAAATCATGAATTTTGATCCTAACAGAAATTTTTACCAATGGGCCAAAATGACTAAAAATGGCAAAATTTATGGGTTATAGCACATGTAATGAGCGTCTACAAAATTACCTATGGATCAAAATGACTAAAAATGGTTAAAGATCAAGGAATATAGCTCATGAAATCCTAACTTTTAGCCTCGCAAAATCACTTGACAATGGGTGAAATGACTAAAGAGGGCTAAAAATCGAGGGTTATATAGCTCACGGAAAAAAATAGCGGGTTATAGCTCATAAAATCATGAAGTTTGGCCTCAACAAAATTATTTGCCGTGAGATCAAAATGAATAAAATGGATCAAATTTGTAGGTCATAGCTCATGAAAATGTGAATTTTAACCTCTATGAAATTATTTCTCAACGGGTCAAAATGACTAAAATGGCTAAAAAATCGTGGGTTATAGCTCATAAAATCATGAATTTTTGCCTCATTGAAATTATTTGCTAATAGGGGAAATGAACAAAAATGGCCAAAAATCATGGTATATGTCTTGAAATAGCGAATTTTGGTCACCGTAAAACTGTTTGATAATGGGTCGAAACTACTAAAATTGGTAAAAAAAAAATCATGGGTTATAGCTCATGAAATCGCAAATTTTAGCTTCTATGTAATTATTTATCAACAGGTTGTAACAACTAAAAATGGTTAAAAATCGTGGTTTATAGAATAAGAAATCATGAAGTTTAGACTCCGCAAAATTATTTGCTAATGGGTCCAAATGACAAAAAAGACCAAAAATGGTGACTTATAGCTCATGACATCGTGACATTTTGTATCCGCAAATCTATTTACCGATGGTTGAAAATGAATAAAAATGTCCAATAATCGTGGGTTATAGCGCCTAAAATCATGAATTTTGGACTCCGTGAAATTAGTTTCCAAGGGTCGAGCCGACTAAAAATAGCCATAGATCATGGGTTATAGCTCACAAAATCTTGAATTTTAGCCATCGCGAAATTATTTGACAATGCGACGAAATGACTAAAATGGTTAAAAAGCCAATAATCATGGATCATAGATCATGAAATCATGAATTTATTCTCATTATTTGCCAATAGGTCAAAACAACTAAAAAGGAAAAATAATTATGGGTTATAGCTCATGAAATCGTGAATTTTGACCTCTGTGATATTATTTACGAATGGGTCAAAATGGTTAAAAAAAAGCCAATAATCATGGATCATAGATCATGAAATCATGAATTTGGCATCTAGGAATTTTTGGCCAATGAGTGAAACTAATAAAGATAGCCAAAATCACGGATTAAAGCTCATGAAATCTTCAATTTTGACCTACGAAATTATTTCCCAGCGGTCAAAACAACTAAAAATAGCCAAAAATCATGGGTAATTGCACATGAAATCTTGAATTTTGGCCTCCATGAAATTATTTGTCAAATAGGTCAAAATGACTAAAATGGCCAAAATTGTTGGTTCTATAGTGAAATTAGACACTCTGAAATTATTTGCCGTGAGTTAAAAAAAACTAAAAATGGCAAAAAAATCGTGGTTTAGTTCATCAAATCATGAAATTGACCTCCATAAAATTATTTTTCAACTGGTCGAACCGAGTAAAAATGGTCAAAAATTATGGGCTATAGCTCATGAAATTGTGATTTTCTGCCTTTGCATAATTATTTGCCAACGGGTCGAAACCACTAAAAATGACCAAATATCGTGGGTTATAGCTCCTAAAACCATGAATTTTAGCCTACGTGTAACTATTTTCCAATAGGTTGGAACGACTAAAAATGGCCAAAAAGTTAGTTATAGCTCACCAAATCGTTAAATTGGACACCACGAAATTATTTGCCAAAGGCTCGAAACGACAAAAAACATCAAATATCATAAGCTCACGAAATCATGAGTTATGTAGTTCATGAAATCTTGAATTCTTACCTCCGTGAAAATATTTATCAATGATTCAAAATGACAAAAAATAGCCCAAATTTATGGGTTATACCTCATGAAATTGAGAATTTTAGGCTTCACAACATTATTTGCCAATGGGTCGAAATGACTGGAAAGGCTAATGATCGTGGGTTATAGCTCAAAAAATTATGAATTTTGTCCTCCGCAAAATTATTTGCTAATGAGTCAAAATAACTAAAAATGGCTAAAATTATGGCTTATAGCTCAAAAATCGTGAATTTTGGTCTTCACAGAATTAGGTGCAAACGAGTGGAAATGACTAAAAATGGCCAAAACCGTGTGTTATAGCTCATAAAATCATGAATTTTGGAACCCACAAAATTATTTTCCTATAAGTTAAAATGACTAAAATGGCCAATAATCATTGGTTATAGCTCATAAAATCGTGAATTCCATCTTCTACAAAATAATTTGACTATTGGTCGAAACAACTAAAAATAGCCAGAAATCATGGGTTATAGCTAACGAAATCGTGAATTTTGCCCACCGCAAAATTATTTACAAAGCGGTTGAAATGACTAAAAATGGCCAAAAATCTTGAATTTTAGCTCATAAAATCATGAATCTTTGCAACTAGGAAAATATTTTACAACTGGTCAAAATAACTAAAATGGCCAAAGTTGTGAAATATAGCTCATGAAATCTTTAATTTTGGCCTCGGAAATTATTAAATTGTGAAATATAGCTCATGAAATCTTGAATTTTGGCCTCTAGGAAATTATTTTAGAATGGGTCGAATGACAAAAAGTGGCCAAAATTGTGAGTTATAATTCATGAAATATTGAATCGCCACCGTATATTTACTCGACAATGAGTCAAAATGGCTAAAAGTACCAAAATCATGGGTTATAGCTCACAAAACCGTGAATTTTGGCCTCCATGAAATTATTTGTCAAATAGGTCAAAATGACTAAAATAGCCAAAATCTTGAGTTATAGCTCATGAAGTCGTGAATTTTTGTCTCAGGAAATTATTTACCAACGGGTCAAAATGACTAAAAATGGCAAAAAATCGTGGGTTATAGCTCACAAAATCTTGAATTTTGGCCTCCATGAAATTATTTACCAATGGGTCAAAATGACTAAAATAGCCACTAATCGTGGATCATAGATCATGAAATCATGAATTTTGGCATCTAGGAAATTATTTGCCAACGAGTTTAAAAACTAAAATGGCCAAAAATCATGGGTTAAAGCTCATGAAATCGTCAATTTTGGCCTACGAAATTATTTGCCAATGGGTCGAAATGACTAAAATAGCCAAAAATCATGGGTAATCGCACATGAAATATTGAATTTTGGCCTCCGTGAAATTATTTGTCAAACAGGTCATAATGACTAAAAATGGCAAAAAATCAACGGTTCTAGCTCTTGATATAGTAAATTTTAGTCTCTGAAATTATTTGCCAACGAGTTTAAAAACTAAAAATGGCAAAAAATCGTGGGTTAGCTCATCAAATCATGAAATTGGCCTCCTTAAAATTATTTTCCAAATGGTCGAAATGAGTAAAATGGTCGAAAATTGTGGGCTCTGACTCATGAAATTGTGATTTTAGCATTTGCCAAATTATTTGCCAACGGGTCAAAACCTCTAAAAATGGCCAAAAATCGTGGGTTATAGCTCATGAAACTATGAATTTTAGCCTACGTGTAACTATTTGCCAACAGGTTGGAACAACTAAAAATGACCAAAAAGTGAGTTATAGCTCATCAAATCGTGAAATTGGACACCATAAAATTATTTGCCAATGGCTCGAAACGATAAAAAACAGAAAATATCATAAGCTCACGAAATCATAAGTTATAGTTCATGAAATCTTAAATTTTGTCCTCTACAAAATTATTTGCTAATGAGTCGAAACTAAAAATGGCCAAAATTATTGCTTATAGCTCACAAAATCATGAATTTTGGTCTCCACAAAATTAGGTACAAACGAGTGGAAATGACTAAAAATGGCCAAAACCGTGTGTTATAACTCATAAAATTATGAATTTTCGAACCCACAAAATTATTTTCCTAAAGTTAAAATGACTAAAATGGCCAATAATCATTGGTTCATAAACTCTTGAATTCCATCCTTCGCAAAATAATTTGCCTATTGGTGAAACAACTAAAATAGCCAGAAATCATGGGTTATAGCTAACGAAATCGTGAATTTTGCCCACCGCAAAATTATTTACAAAGCGGTTGAAATGACTAAAAATGGCCAAAAATCTTGAATTTTAGCTCATAAAATCATGAATCTTTGCAACTAGGAAAATATTTTACAACTGGTCAAAATAACTAAAAATGGCCAAAGTTGTGAAATATAGCTCATGAAATCTTTAATTTTGGCCTCCAGGAAATTATTAAATTGTGAAATATAGCTCATGAAATCTTGAATTTTGGCCTCTAGGAAATTATTTTAGAATGGGTCGGAATGACAAAAAGTGGCCAAAAATTGTGAGTTATAATTCATGAAATATTGAATCTGGCCACCGTATATTTACTCGACAATGAGTCAAAATGGCTAAAAAGTACCAAAAATCATGGGTTATAGCTCACAAAACCGTGAATTTTGGCCTACATGAAATTATTTGATAACATGTCCAAATGACTAAAAATAGCCAAAAATCTTGAGTTATAGCTCATGAAGTCGTGAATTTTTGTCTCCGGGAAATTATTTACCAACGGGTCAAAATGACTAAAAACAGGCAAAATTGTGGGTTATACCTTACAAAATCTTGAATTTTGGTCTTAACAGAATTATTTACAAATGGGTAGAAATGACTAAAAATAGCCACTAATCGTGGATCATAGATCATGAAATCATGAATTTTGGCATCTAGGAAATTATTGGCCAACGAGTCGAAACTAATAAAGATAGCCACAATCATGGGTTAAAGCTCATGAAATCGTCAATTTTGGCCTACACGAAATTATTTGCCAACGGGTCGAAACAACTAAAAATAGCCAAAAAATCATGGGTAATCGCACATGAAATATTGAATTTTGGCCTCCGTGAAATTATTTGTCAAACAGGTCATAATGACTAAAAATGGCAAAAAATCAACGGTTCTAGCTCTTGATATAGTAAATTTTAGTCTCTACGAAATTATTTGCCAACGAGTTTAAAAAACTAAAAATGGCAAAAAAATCGTGGGTTAGCTCATCAAATCATGAAATTGGCCTCCTTAAAATTATTTTCCAAATGGTCGAAATGAGTAAAAATGGTCGAAAATTGTGGGCTACAGCTCATGAAATTGTGATTTTTAGCATTTGCCAAATTATTTGCCAACGGGTCAAAACCTCTAAAAATGGCCAAAAATCGTGGGTTATAGCTCATGAAACTATGAATTTTAGCCTACGTGTAACTATTTGCCAACAGGTTGGAACAACTAAAAATGACCAAAAAGTGAGTTATAGCTCATCAAATCGTGAAATTGGACACCATAAAATTATTTGCCAATGGCTCGAAACGATAAAAAACAGAAAATATCATAAGCTCACGAAATCATAAGTTATAGTTCATGAAATCTTAAATTTTGTCCTCTACAAAATTATTTGCTAATGAGTCGAAACTAAAATGGCCAAAATTATTGCTTATAGCTCACAAAATCATGAATTTTGGTCTCCACAAAATTATTTACAAAGCGGTTGAAATGACTAAAATGGCCAAAACCGTGTGTTATAACTCATAAAATTATGAATTTTCGAACCCACAAAATTATTTTCCTAAAGTTAAAATGACTAAAATGGCCAATAATCATTGGTTCATAAACTCTTGAATTCCATCCTTAGCAAAATAATTTGCCTATTGGTGAAACAACTAAAATAGCCAAATCATGGGTTATAGCTATGAAATCGTGAATTTTGGCCACCACAAAATATTTTACAAAGAGGTTGAAATGACTAAAAATGGCTAAAAGTCATGAATCTTTGCAACTAGGAAAATATTTTACAACTGGTCAAAACAACTAAAATGGCCAAAATTGTGAAATATAGCTCATGAAATCTTTAATTTTGGCCTCTAGGAAATTATTAAATTGTGAAATATAGCTCATGAAATCTTTAATTTTGGCCTCTAGGAAATTATTTTAGAATGGGTGAACGATAAAAGTGGCCAAAAATCGTGGGTTATAATTCATGAAATCTTGAATCGGCCTCCGTATTGTTACTTGATAATGAGTCAAAATGGCTAAAAGTACCAAAAATCATGGGTTATAGCTCAAAACCGTAAATTTTAGCCACTATGAAATTATTTGATAACATGTCCAAATGACTAAAAATAGCCAAAAATCTTGAGTTATAGCTCATGAAGTCATGAATTTTTGTCTCCGCGAAATTATTTACCAACGGGTCAAAATGACTAAAAATAGGCAAAATTGTGGGTTATACCTTACAATATCTTGAATTTTTGTCTTAACAGAATTATTTACAAACTGGTAGAAATGACTAAAAATAGCAAATAATCATGGATCATAGATCATGAAATCATGAATTTTGGCATCTAGGAAATTATTAGCCAATGAGTCGAAACTAATAAAGATAGTCAAAATCATGGGTTAAAACTCATGAAATCGTCAATTTTGGCCTACATGAAATTATTTGCCAACGGGTCGAAATAACTAAAAATAGCCAAAAAATCATGGGTAATTGCAAATGAAGTACTGAATTTTGGCCTCGGTGAAATTATTTGTTTAACATGTCAAAATGACTAAAAATGGCAAACAATCAACGGTTCTAGCTCATGAAATAGTAAATTTTAGCCTCTATGAAATTATTTGCCAACGAGTTTTAAAAACTAAAAATGGCAAAAAAATCGTGGGTTAGCTCATCAAATCATGAAATTGGCCTCCTTAAAATTATTTTCCAAATGGTCGAAATGAGTAAAAATGGTCGAAAATTGTGGGCTATAGCTCATGAAATCGTGAATTTTGGTCTCCACAAAATTATTTGCCAACGGTCAAAACCTCTAAAATGGCCAAAAATGCGTGGGTTATAGCTCATGAAACTATGAATTTTAGCCTACGTGTAACTATTTGCCAACAGGTTGGAACAACTAAAATGACCAAAAGTGAGTTATAGCTCATCAAATCGTGAAATTGGACACCATAAAATTATTTGCCAATGGCTCGAAGCGATAAAAAGCAGAAAATATCATAAGCTCACGAAATCATAAGTTATAGTTCATGAAATCTTAAATTTTGTCCTCTACAAAATTATTTGCTAATGAGTCGAAACTAAAATGGCCAAAATTATTGCTTATAGCTCACAAAATCATGAATTTTGGTCTCCACAAAATTAGGTACAAGCAGTGGAAATGACTAAAATGGCCAAAACCGTGTGTTATAACTCATAAAATTATGAATTTTCGAACCCACAAAATTATTTTCCTAAAGTTAAAATGACTAAAATGGCCAATAATCATTGGTTCATAAACTCTTGAATTCCATCCTTAGCAAAATAATTTGCCTATTGGTGAAACAACTAAAATAGCCAAAAATCTTGAGTTATAGCTCATGAAATCGTGAATTTTGGCCACCACAAAATTATTTACAAAGAGGTTGAAATGACTAAAAATGGCTAAAAGTCATGAATCTTTGCAACTAGGAAAATATTTTACAACTGGTCAAAACAACTAAAATGGCCAAAGTTGTGAAGTATAGCTCATGAAATCTTTAATTTTGGCCTCTAGGAAATTATTAAATTGTGAAATATAGCTCATGAAATCTTTAATTTTGGCCTCTAGGAAATTATTTTAGAATGGGTGAACGATAAAAGTGGCCAAAAATCGTGGGTTATAATTCATGAAATCTTGAATCTGGCCTCCGTATTGTTACTTGATAATGAGTCAAAATGGCTAAAAAGTACCAAAAATCATGGGTTATAGCTCACAAAACCGTAAATTTTAGCCACTATGAAATTATTTGATAACATGTCCAAATGACTAAAATAGCCAAAAATCTTGAGTTATAGCTCATGAAATCATGAATTTTTGTCTCATGAAATTATTTACCAGCGGTCAAAATGACTAAAATAGGCAAAATTGTGGGTTATACCTTACAATATCTTGAATTTTTGTCTCATGAAATTATTTACAAAGAGGTTGAAATGACTAAAAATAGCAAATAATCATGGATCATAGATCATGAAATCATGAATTTTGGCATCTAGGAAATTATTAGCCAATGAGTGAAACTAATAAAGATAGTCAAAATCATGGGTTAAAACTCATGAAATCGTCAATTTTGGCCTACATGAAATTATTTGCCAACGGTCGAAATAACTAAAATAGCCAAAAATCATGGGTAATTGCAAATGAAGTCTTGAATTTTGGCCTCGGTGAAATTATTTGTTTAACATGTCAAAATGACTAAAATGGCAAACAATCAACGGTTCTAGCTCATGAAATAGTAAATTTTAGCCTCTATGAAATTATTTGCCAACGAGTTTTAAAAACTAAAAATGGCAAAAAAATCGTGGGTTAGCTCATCAAATCATGAAATTGGCCTCCTTAAAATTATTTTCCAAATGGTCGAAATGAGTAAAATGGTCGAAAATTGTGGGCTATAGCTCATGAAATCGTGAATTTTGGCCACCACAAAATTATTTGCCAACGGTCAAAACCTCTAAAATGGCCAAAAATCGTGGGTTATAGCTCATGAAACCATGAATTTTAGCCTATGTGCAACTATTTGCCAACAGGTTGGAATAACCAAAAATGGCCAAAAAGTGAGTTATAGCTCACCAAATCGTGAAATTGGACATAACAAAATTATTTGCCAATGGCTCGAAATGACAAAAACATCAAATATCATAAGCTCACGAAATCATGAGTTATAGTTCATGAAATCTTGAATTTTACCTCCATGAAAATATTTGTCAACGATTGAAATGACTAAAAATAGCCAAAAATCATGGGTTATAGCTCATGAAATTGTGAATTTTGGCTTCACAAAATTATTTGCCAATGGATCGAAGCGACTAGAAATGGCCAATAATCGTGGGTTATAGCTCATAAAATCATGAATTTTTGTCTCATGAAATTATTTACAAAGCTGGTAGAAATGACTAAAATAGCCAAAAATCATGGGTTATAGCTCACAAAATCTTGAATTTTTGTCTTAACAATTATTTTACAAGCTGGTAGAAATGACTAAAAATAGCAAATAATCATGGATCATAGATCATGAAATCATGAATTTTGGCATCTAGGAAATTATTAGCCAATGAGTGAAACTAATAAAGATAGTCAAAATCATGGGTTAAAACTCATGAAATCGTCAATTTTGGCCTACATGAAATTATTTGCCAACGGTCGAAATAACTAAAAATAGCCAAAAAATCATGGGTAATTGCAAATGAAGTACTGAATTTTGGCCTCGGTGAAATTATTTGTTTAACATGTCAAAATGACTAAAAATGGCAAACAATCAACGGTTCTAGCTCATGAAATAGTAAATTTTAGCCTCTATGAAATTATTTGCCAACGAGTTTTAAAAACTAAAAATGGCAAAAAAATCGTGGGTTAGCTCATCAAATCATGAAATTGGCCTCCTTAAAATTATTTTCCAAATGGTCGAAATGAGTAAAAATGGTCGAAAATTGTGGGCTATAGCTCATGAAATCGTGATTTTTCGCCTTCGCCAAATTATTTGCCAACGGGTCAAAACCTCTAAAAATGGCCAAAAATCGTGGGTTATAGCTCATGAAACCATGAATTTTAGCCTATGTGCAACTATTTGCCAACAGGTTGGAATAACCAAAAATGGCCAAAAAGTGAGTTATAGCTCACCAAATCGTGAAATTGGACATAACAAAATTATTTGCCAATGGCTCGAAATGACAAAAAACATCAAATATCATAAGCTCACGAAATCATGAGTTATAGTTCATGAAATCTTGAATTTTTACCTCCATGAAAATATTTGTCAACGATTCGAAATGACTAAAAATAGCCCAAAATTATGGGTTATACCTCATGAAATTGTGAATTTTTGGCTTCACAAAATTATTTGCCAATGGATCGAAACGACTAGAAATGGCCAATAATCGTGGGTTATAACTCAAAAAATTATGAATTTTGTCCTCTCCAAATTATTTGCTAATGAGTCGAAACAACTAAAAAAGGCCAAAATTATGGCTTATAGCTCACAAAATCGTGAATTTTGGTCTCCACAGAATTAGGTGCAAACGAGTGGAAATAACTAAAAATGACCAAAACCGTGTTATAGCTCATAAAATCATGAATTTTGGAACCCACGAAATTATTTTCTATGGGATAAAATGACTAAATAGGCCAATAATCGTTGGTTATAGCTCATAAAATCGTGAATTTCATCCGCTGCAAAATTATTAGCCTATTGGTCAGAACAACTAAAAATAGCCAAAAATCATGCTTTATAGCTAACGAAATCATGAATTTTGGCAACCGCAAAATTATTTACAAAGCAGTTGAAATGACTAAAAACGGCCAAAAATCATGAATTTTAGCTCACAAAATCATGAATCTTTGCAACCAGGAAATTATTTTACAACTGGTCAAAACAACTAAAAATGGCCAAAATTGTGAAATATAGCTCATGAAATATTTAATTTTGGCCTCCAAGAAATTATTAAATTGTGAAATATAGCTTGTGAAATATAGCTCATGAAATATTTAATTTTGGCCTCCAGAAAATTATTAAATTGTGAAATATAGCACATGAAACCTTTAATTTTGGCCTCCAGGAAATTATTTTAGAATGGGTCAGAACGACAAAAAGTGGCCAAAAATCGTGGTTTGTAATTCATGAAATCTTGAATCTGGCCTCCGTATTATTACTTGACAATGAGTCAAAATGGCTAAAAAGTACCAAAAACCATGGTTTATAGTTCACAAAACCGTGAATTTTGGCCACTATGAAATTATTTGATAACATGTCCAAATGACTAAAAATAGCCAAAAATCTTGAGTTATAGCTCATGAAGTCATGAATTTCGGTCTCCGCGGAATTATTTTCCAATGGGTCGAAATGACTAAAAATAGGCAAAATTGTGGGTTATACCTTACAAAATCATGAATTTTAGTCTTAACAGAATTATTTAACAATGGGCCGAAATGGCTAAAAATGGCAAAAAACTGTGGGTTATAGCTCATAAAATGAGCCTCTGCAAAATTACCTATGGGTCAAAATAAATGGCTAAAGATCAAAGATTATAGCTCATGAAATTCTAAATTTTAGCCTCCACAAAATTACTTGACAACGGGTCGAGATGACTAAGGATAGCTAAAAATCGAGGGTTGTAGCTCACGAAAAATAAATAGCGGGTTATAGCTCGTAAAATCATGAAGTTTGGCCTCTACAAAATTATTTGCCAGGAGGTCAAAATGAATAAAAATGGATCTAATTTGTAGGTCATAGCTCATGAAAATATGAATTTTGACCTCTGTGAAATTATTTCTCATTGGGTCAAAATGACTAAAAATGGCTAAAAAATCGTGGGTTAAAGCTCACAAAATCGTAAATTTTTTGCCTCTTCGAAATTATTTGCCAATTGGGTAAACAAAAAATGGTCAAAAATCATGGGAATAGGTCTTGAAATAGTGAATGTGGTCACCGTAAAATTATTTGACAATGAGTTGAAACTACTAAAATTGGTAAAAAAAATCATGGATTATAGCTCATGGAATCATGAATTTTAACTTCCGTGTAATTATTTACCAACATATTGTAACAACTAAAAATAGTTAAAAATCATGTGTTATAGATTAAGAAATCATGAAGTTTCGACTCCGCGAAATTATTTGCTAATGGGTCCAAACGACTAAAAAGACCAAAAATAGTGACTTAAAGCTCATGACATCGTGACGTTTTGTATGCGCAAAACTATTTACCAATGGTTCAAAATGAGTAAAAATGTCCAATAATCGTGAGTTGTAGCTCATAGGATCATGAATTTTGGCCTCCCATGAAATTATTTGCCAATAGGTCAAAATGACTAAAATGGCCAAAAATCATGGGTTATAGCTCATGAAATAGTGAATGTGGTCACCAGTAAAATTATTTGACAATGAGTTGAAACTACTAAAATTGGTAAAAAATCATGGGTTATAGCTCATGAAATCTTGAATTTTGGCCTCCATGAAATTATTTGTCAAATAGGTCAAAATGACTAAAAATGGCTAAAAATCGTGGGTTATAGCTCATAAAATCATGAATTTTGGCCTCCCATGAAATTATTTGCTAATGGGTCCAAACGACTAAAAAGACCAAAAATAGTGACTTAAAGCTCATGACATCGTGGCGTTTTGTATCGCATAAAACTATTTACCAATGGTTCAAAATGAGTAAAATGTCCAATAATCGTGGGTTATAGCTCATAAAATCATGAATTTTGGCCTCCCATGAAATTATTTGCCAATGGGTCGAAATGACTAAAAATAGCCAAAAATCATGGGTTATAGCTTACAAAAATATGAATTTTAACCACCATGAAATTATTTGACAATGCGATGAAATGACTAAAATGGCCAAAAATCATGGGTTATAGCTCATAAAATCATGAATTTAATCTCCTTATTTGCCAATAGGTCAAAACAACTAAAAATGGCTAAAAATGGCAAAAATCATGGGTTATAGCTCATGAAATCATGAATTTTGATCTCATGTATTATTTTCGAATGGGTCAAAATGACTAAAAATAGCCAAAAATCATGGGTTATAGCTCATGAAATCATGAATTTTACATCTAGAAAATTATTGGCCAAAGAGTCAAAACTAATAAAGATAGCCAAAATTATGGGTTAAAGCTCATAAAATCGTCAATTTTGACCTACACGAAATTATTTGTCAACGGGTCGAAACAACTAAAAACAGCAAAAAATCATGGGTAATTGCACATGAAATACTGAATTTTGGCCTCCCATGAAATTATTTGTCAAACACAAAATGACTAAAAATGGCCAAAAATCGTGGGTTATAGCTCATAAAATCGTCAATTTTGACCTACGAAATTATTTGCCAACGAGTTTAAAAACTAAAAATGGCAAAAATCGTGGGTTATAGCTCATCAAATCATGAAATTGGCCTCCATAAAATTATTTTCCAACTGGTGAAACAAGTAAAAATTACAGAAAATTATGGGCTATAGCTCATGAAATCGTGATTTTCCACCATTGCGAAATTATTTACCAATGGGTCGAAATCACCAAAATGGCCTAAAATCGTGGGTTATAGCTCATGAAACTATGAATTTTAGCCTCCGTGTAACTATTTGCCAACAGGTTGGAACAACTAAAATGGCCAAAATCGTTTGTTCTAGCTCATGAAATCGTGAATTTTGGCCACCACAAAATTATTTGCCAATGGCTCGAAAAGACAAAAAGCGACAAATATCATAAGCTCACGAAATCATGAGTTATAGTTCATGAAATCTTGAATTTTACCTCAGTGAAAATATTTGTCAACGATTCAAAATGACTAAAAATAGCCAAAATTATGGGTTATAGCTCATGAAATTGTGAATTTTAGCCTCCACAAAATTATTTGCCAATGGCTCGAAAAGACAAAAAGCGACAAATATCATAAGCTCACGAAATCATGAGTTATAGTTCATGAAATCTTAAATTTTGTCCTCTACAAAATTATTTGCTAATGAGTCGAAACTAAAATGGCCAAAATTATTGCTTATAGCTCACAAAATCATGAATTTTGGTCTATGAGAAATTAGTTTCAAGGGTCGAACCAACTAAACGTAGCCAAAGATCATGGGTTATAGCTTACAAAAATATGAATTTTAACCACCATGAAATTATTTGACAATGCGATGAAATGACTAATAAAAGCCAAAAATCATGGGTTATAGCTCATAAAATCATGAATTTAATCTCCTTATTTGCCAATAGGTCAAAACAACTAAAACTGAAAAAATAATTATGGGTTATAGCTCATGAAATCATGAATTTTGATCTCTGTAATATTATTTTCGAATGGGTCAAAATGACTAAAAATAGCCAAAAATCGTGGATCATAGATCATGAAATCATGAATTTTTACATCTAGAAAATTATTGGCCAAAGAGTCAAAACTAATAAAGATAGCCAAAATTATGGGTTAAAGCTCATAAAATCGTCAATTTTGACCTACACGAAATTATTTGCCAATAGGTCAAAACAACTAAAAATAGCCAAAATCATGGGTTATAGCTAATGAAATCGTGAATTTTGGCCACCACAAAATTATTTTACAAAGCTGTTGAAATGACTAAAATGGCCAAAAATCTTGAATTTTAGCTCATAAAATCATGAATCTTTGCAGGGAAATTATTTTACAACCGGTCAAAATAACTAAAATGGCCAAATTTGTGAAATCTTTAATTTTGGCCTCCGTAATTATTAAATTGTGAAATATAGCTCAAGAAATCTTTAATTTTGGCCTCGAGAAATTATTAAATTGTGAAATATAGCTCATGAAATCTTTAATTTTGGCCTCTAGGAAATTATTTTAGAATGGGTCGAATGACAAAAGTGGCCAAAAATCGTGGGTTATAATTCATGAAATCTTGAATCGGCCTCAGTATTGTTACTTGATAATGAGTCAAAATGGCTAAAAGTACCAAAATCATGGGTTATAGCTCACAAAACCGTGAATTTTGGCCTCAGTGAAATTATTTGTCAAACAGGTCATAATGACTAAAATGGCCAAAAATCTTGAATTTTAGCTCATAAAATCATGAATTTTGGCATCTAGGAAATTATTTTAGAATGGGTGAATGACAAAAGTGGCCAAAAATTGTGAGTTATAATTCATGAAATCTTGAATTTTGGCCTCCTGAAATTATTTACCAACGGGTCAAAATGACTAAAATGGCAAAAATCGTGGGTTATAGCTCATGAAATCGTCAATTTTGGCCTACACGAAATTATTTGCCAATGGGTCGAAATGACTGAAAGGCTAATGATCGGGTTATAGCTCATGAAATCTTGAATTTTGGCCTCCTGAAATTATTTGTCAAATAGGTCAAAATGACTAAAAATGGCTAAAATTATGGCTTATAGCTCAAAATTATGAATTTTGTCCTCATAAAATTATTTGCCAACGGGTCAAACAACTAAAAATAGCCAAAAATCATGGGTAATCGCATGAAATATTGAATTTTGGCCTCCATGAAATTATTTGTCAAACAGGTCATAATGACTAAAATGGCCAAAGTTGTGAAGTATAGCTCATGAAATTGTGATTTTAGCATTTGCCAAATTATTTGCCAACGGTCAAAACAACTAAAATGGCCAAAAATCGTGGGTTATAGCTCATAAAATCATGAATTTTGGAACCCACAAAATTATTTTCCTAAAGTTAAAATGACTAAAATGGCCAAAAATCGTGGGTTATAATTCATGAAATATTGAATTTTGGCCTCCATGAAATTATTTGTCAAATAGGTCAAAATGACTAAAATGGCAAAAAATCGTGGGTTATAGCTCATGAAACTATGAATTTTAGCCTACGTAACTATTTGCCAACAAGTTGGAACAACTAAAATGGCCAAAAATCGTGGGTTATAGCTCATAAAATCATGAATTTTGGAACCCACAAAATTATTTTCCAAATGGTCAAAATGACTAAAATGGCCAAAAATTGTGAGTTATAATTCATGAAATCTTGAATTTTGGTCTTAATGAATTATTTACAAATGGGTAGAAATGACTAAAAATAGCCAAAAATCATGGGTTATAGCTCAAAAATCGTGAATTTTGGCCTCAGTGAAATTATTTGTCAAATAGGTCAAAATGACTAAAATGGCCAATAATCATTGGTTATAGCTCATAAAATCATGAATTTTGGCATCTAGGAAATTATTTTAGAATGGGTCGAATGACAAAAGTGGCCAAAAATCGTGGGTTATAGCTCATAAAATCATGAATTTTGGAACCCACAAAATTATTTTCCAAATGGTCAAAATGACTAAAATGGCAAAAAATCGTGGGTTATAGCTCATGAAATCGTGAATTTTGGCCTCAGTGAAATTATTTGTCAAATAGGTCAAAATGACTAAAATGGCAAAAAATCGTGGGTTATAGCTCATGAAATCTTGAATTTTGGCCTCTAGGAAATTATTTTAGAATGGGTGAATGACAAAAGTGGCCAAAAATCGTGGGTTATAGCTCATGAAATCTTGAATTTTGGCCTCCTGAAATTATTTACCAACGGGTCAAAATGACTAAAATGGCCAAAAATCATGGGTAATTGCACATGAAATCTTGAATTTTGGCCTCCATGAAATTATTTGTCAAATAGGTCAAAATGACTAAAATGGCCAAAATTGTTGGTTCTATAGTGAAATTAGGACCTCTGAAATTATTTGCCAACGAGTTTAAAAACTAAAATGGCAAAAAATCGTGGTTTAGTTCATCAAATCATGAAATTGACCTCCATAAAATTATTTTTCAACTGGTCGAACCGAGTAAAAATGGTCAAAAATTATGGGCTATAGCTCATGAAATTGTGATTTTCGCCTTTGCATAATTATTTGCCAACGAGTTTAAAAACTAAAATGGCAAAAAATCGTGGGTTATAGCTCCTAAAACCATGAATTTTAGCCTACGTGTAACTATTTTCCAATAGGTTGGAACGACTAAAAATGGCCAAAAAGTTAGTTATAGCTCACCAAATCGTTAAATTGGACACCACGAAATTATTTGCCAAAGGCTCGAAACGACAAAAAACATCAAATATCATAAGCTCACGAAATCATGAGTTATGTAGTTCATGAAATCTTGAATTCTTACCTCAGTGAAAATATTTATCAATGATTCAAAATGACAAAAATAGCCCAAATTTATGGGTTATACCTCATGAAATTGAGAATTTTAGGCTTCACAACATTATTTGCCAATGGGTCGAAATGACTGAAAGGCTAATGATCGTGGGTTATAGCTCAAAATTATGAATTTTGTCCTCCATAAAATTATTTGCTAATGAGTCAAAATAACTAAAATGGCTAAAATTATGGCTTATAGCTCAAAAATCGTGAATTTTGGTCTTCACGAATTAGGTGCAAACGAGTGGAAATGACTAAAAATGGCCAAAACCGTGTGTTATAGCTCATAAAATCATGAATTTTGGAACCCACAAAATTATTTTCCTATAAGTTAAAATGACTAAAATGGCCAATAATCATTGGTTATAGCTCATAAAATCGTGAATTCCATCTTCTACAAAATAATTTGACTATTGGTGAAACAACTAAAAATAGCCAGAAATCATGGGTTATAGCTCATGAAATCGTGAATTTTGCCCACATAAAATTATTTACAAAGCGGTTGAAATGACTAAAATGGCCAAAAATCTTGAATTTTAGCTCATAAAATCATGAATCTTGCAACTAGGAAAATATTTTACAACTGGTCAAAATAACTAAAAATGGCCAAAGTTGTGAAATATAGCTCATGAAATCTTTAATTTTGGCCTCCAGGAAATTATTAAATTGTGAAATATAGCTCATGAAATCTTGAATTTTGGCCTCTAGGAAATTATTTTAGAATGGGTCGGAATGACAAAAAGTGGCCAAAAATTGTGAGTTATAATTCATGAAATATTGAATCTGGCCACCGTATATTTACTCGACAATGAGTCAAAATGGCTAAAAAGTACCAAAAATCATGGGTTATAGCTCACAAAACCGTGAATTTTGGCCACTGTCAAATTATTTGATAACATGTCCAAATGACTAAAAATAGCCAAAAATCTTGAGTTATAGCTCATGAAGTCGTGAATTTTTGTCTCCGGGAAATTATTTACCAACGGGTCAAAATGACTAAAAACAGGCAAAATTGTGGGTTATACCTTACAAAATCTTGAATTTTGGTCTTAACAGAATTATTTACAAATGGGTAGAAATGACTAAAAATAGCCACTAATCGTGGATCATAGATCATGAAATCATGAATTTTGGCATCTAGGAAATTATTGGCCAACGAGTCGAAACTAATAAAGATAGCCACAATCATGGGTTAAAGCTCATGAAATCGTCAATTTTGGCCTACGAAATTATTTGCCAACGAAGTTTAAAAACTAAAATGGCCAAAAATCATGGGTATCGCACATGAAATATTGAATTTTGGCCTCCTGAAATTATTTGTCAAACAGTCATAATGACTAAAATGGCAAAAATCAACGGTTCTAGCTCTTGATATAGTAAATTTTAGTCTCTGAAATTATTTGCCGTGAGTTAAAAAACTAAAAATGGCAAAAAATCGTGGGTTAGCTCATCAAATCATGAAATTGGCCTCCTTAAAATTATTTTCCAAATGGTGAAATGAGTAAAATGGTCGAAAATTGTGGGCTCTGACTCATGAAATTGTGATTTTAGCATTTGCCAAATTATTGCCAACGGTCAAAACCTCTAAAATGGCCAAAAATCATGGGTTATAGCTCATGAAACTATGAATTTTAGCCTCGTGTAACTATTTTCCAATAGGTTGGAACGACTAAAAATGGCCAAAAGTTAGTTATAGCTCACCAAATCGTTAAATTGGACACCACGAAATTATTTGCCAATGGCTCGAAACGATAAAAACAGAAAATATCATAAGCTCAACAAATCATAAGTTATAGTTCATGAAATCTTAAATTTTGTCCTCTACAAAATTATTTGCTAATAAGTCGAAACTAAAATGGCCAAAATTATTGCTTATAGCTCACAAAATCATGAATTTTGGTCTCCACAAAATTAGGTACAAACGAGTGGAAATGACTAAAAATGGCCAAAACCGTGTGTTATAACTCATAAAATTATGAATTTTCGAACCCACAAAATTATTTTCCTAAAGTTAAAATGACTAAAATGGCCAATAATCATTGGTTCATAAACTCTTGAATTCCATCCTTCGCAAAATAATTTGCCTATTGGTCGAAACAACTAAAAATAGCCAGAAATCATGGGTTATAGCTAACGAAATCGTGAATTTTGGCCACCACAAAATTATTTACAAAGAGGTTGAAATGACTAAAAATGGCTAAAAGTCATGAATCTTTGCAACTAGGAAAATATTTTACAACTGGTCAAAACAACTAAAAATGGCCAAAGTTGTGAAGTATAGCTCATGAAATCTTTAATTTTGTCCTGCAGCAAATTATTAAATTGTGAAATATAGCTCATGAAATCTTTAATTTTGGCCTCTAGGAAATTATTTTAGAATGGGTCGGAACGATAAAAAGTGGCCAAAAATCGTGGGTTATAATTCATGAAATCTTGAATCTGGCCTCCGTATTGTTACTTGATAATGAGTCAAAATGGCTAAAAAGTACCAAAAATCATGGGTTATAGCTCACAAAACCGTAAATTTTAGCCACTATGAAATTATTTGATAACATGTCCAAATGACTAAAAATAGCCAAAAATCTTGAGTTATAGCTCATGAAGTCGTGAATTTCGGTCTCTGCGGAATTATTTACCGATGGGTTAAAATGACTAAAAATAGACAAAATTTTGGTTATACCATACAAAATCATGAATTTTGATCCTAACAGAAATTTTTACCAATGGGCCAAAATGACTAAAAATGGCAAAATTTATGGGTTATAGCACATGTAATGAGCGTCTACAAAATTACCTATGGATCAAAATGACTAAAAATGGTTAAAGATCAAGGAATATAGCTCATGAAATCCTAACTTTTAGCCTCTGCAAAATCACTTGACAATGGGTCGAAATGACTAAAGAGGGCTAAAAATCGAGGGTTATATAGCTCACGGAAAAAAAATAGCGGGTTATAGCTCATAAAATCCTGAAGTTTGGCCTCAACAAAATTATTTGCCAGCAGATCAAAATGAATAAAAATGGATCAAATTTGTAGGTCATAGCTCATGAAAATGTGAATTTTAACCTCTATGAAATTATTTCTCAACGGGTCAAAATGACTAAAAATGGCTAAAAAATCGTGGGTTATAGCTCATAAAATCATGAATTTTTGCCTCATTGAAATTATTTGCTAATAGGGGAAATGAACAAAAATGGCCAAAAATCATGGTATATGTCTTGAAATAGCGAATTTTGGTCACCGTAAAACTGTTTGATAATGGGTCGAAACTACTAAAATTGGTAAAAAAAAAATCATGGGTTATAGCTCATGAAATCGCAAATTTTAGCTTCTATGTAATTATTTATCAACGTGTTGTAACAACTAAAAATGGTTAAAAATCGTTTATAGAATAAGAAATCATGAAGTTTAGACTGCAAAATTATTTGCTAATGGGTCAAAATGACTAAAATGGCCAAAAATCATGGGTTATAGCTCACAAAATCATGAATTTTGGAACCCACAAAATTATTTGCCAATGGGTTGAAATGACTAAAATGGCCAAAAATCGTGGGTTATAACTCATAAAATCATGAATTTTGGAACCCACAAAATTATTTTCCTATAAGTTAAAATGACTAAAATGGCCAATAATCATTGGTTATAACTCATAAAATCGTGAATTCCATCCCGCAAAATTATTTGCCAATGGGTCAAAATGACTAAAATAGCCAAAATTATGGGTTATAGCTCAAAAATCGTGAATTTTGGCCACTTTGAAATTATTTGCCAATGGGTCAAAATGACTAAAAATGGCTAAAAATCATGAATTTTGGCTCACAAAATCATGAATCTTTGCAACTAGGAAAATATTTTACAACTGGTCAAAACAACTAAAATGGCCAAAGTTGTGAAATATAGCTCATGAAATCTTTAATTTTGGCCTCTAGGAAATTATTAAATTGTGAAATATAGCTCATGAAATCTTTAATTTTGGCCTCTAGGAAATTATTTTAGAATGGGTCGAACGATAAAAGTGGCCAAAAATCGTGGGTTATAATTCATGAAATCTTGAATCGGCCTCAGTATTGTTACTTGACAATGAGTCAAAATGGCTAAAAAGTATCAAAATCATGGGTTATAGCTCACAAAATCTTGAATTTTGGCCACTTTGAAATTATTTGATAACATGTCCAAATGACTAAAATAGCCAAAAATCTTGAGTTATAGCTCATGAAATCATGAATTTTGGCCTCCATGAAATTATTTACCAACGGGTCAAAATGACTAAAATAGCCAAAATTATGGGTTATAGCTCACAAAATCTTGAATTTTAGCCATGTGAAATTATTTGACAATGCGACGAAATGACTAAAAAAAGGCCAAAAATCATAGTTTATAGCTCATAAAATCGTGAATTTATTCTCATTATTTGCCAATAGGTCAAAACAACTAAAAAGGGAAAAATAATTATGGGTTATAGCTCATGAAATCGTGAATTTTGACCTCTGTGATATTATTTACGAATGGGTCAAAATGGTTAAAAAAAAGCCAATAATCATGGATCATAGATCATGAAATCATGAATTTCGGCATCTAGGAATTTTTTGGCCAATGAGTCGAAACTAATAAAGATAGCCAAAATCACGGATTAAAGCTCATGAAATCTTCAATTTTGACCTACACGAAATTATTTCCCAACGGGTCGAGACAACTAAAAACATCCAAAAATCATGGGTAATTGCACATGAAATACTGAATTTTGGCCTCCATGAAATTATTTGTCAAATAGGTCAAAATGACTAAAAATGGCCAAAAATTGTTGGTTCTATAGTGAAATTCAGACACTACGAAATTATTTGCCAGCGAGTTAAAAAAAACTAAAAATGGCAAAAAAATCGTGGTTTAGTTCATCAAATCATGAAATTGACCTCCATAAAATTATTTTTCAACTGGTCGAACCGAGTAAAAATGGTCAAAAATTATGGGCTATAGCTCATGAAATTGTGATTTTCTGCCTTTGCATAATTATTTGCCAACGGGTCGAAACCACTAAAAATGACCAAATATCGTGGGTTATAGCTCCTAAAACCATGAATTTTAGCCTACGTGTAACTATTTTCCAATAGGTTGGAACGACTAAAAATGGCCAAAAAGTTAGTTATAGCTCACCAAATCGTTAAATTGGACACCACGAAATTATTTGCCAAAGGCTCAAACGAAAAAACATCAAATATCATAAGCTCACGAAATCATGAGTTATGTAGTTCATGAAATCTTGAATTTTGGCCTCCATGAAATTATTTGTCAATGGGTCAAAATGACAAAAAATAGCCCAAATTTATGGGTTATACCTCATGAAATTGTGAATTTTAGGCTTCACAACATTATTTGCCAATGGGTCAAAATGACTAAAAATGGCTAAAAATCATGGGTTATAGCTCAAAAAATTATGAATTTTGGCATCTAGGAAATTATTTGCCAATGGGTCAAAATGACTAAAATAGCCAAAATCACGGATTAAAGCTCATGAAATCTTCAATTTTGACCTACGAAATTATTTGCCAACGGGTCAAAACAACTAAAATAGCCAAAAATCTTGAGTTATAGCTCATGAAATCTTGAATTTTGGCCTCTAGGAAATTATTTGCCAATAGGTCAAAATGACTAAAATAGCCAAAAATCATGGGTTATAGCTCATAAAATCGTGAATTTTGGCCTCTAGGAAATTATTTGCCAACGGGTCAAAATGACTAAAAATGGCAAAAAATCGTGGGTTAGCTCATCAAATCATGAAATTGGCCTCCTTAAAATTATTTTCCAAATGGTCGAAATGAGTAAAATGGTCAAAAATTATGGGCTATAGCTCATGAAATTGTGATTTTCTCGCTTTGCATAATTATTTGCCAACGGTCGAAACCACTAAAATGACCAAATATCGTGGGTTATAGCTCCTAAAACCATGAATTTTAGCCATGTGAAATTATTTGCCAATGGGTTGAAATGACTAAAATGGCCAAAAGTTAGTTATAGCTCACCAAATCGTTAAATTGGACACCATAAAATTATTTGCCAATGGGTCGAAATGACTAAAATAGCCAAAAATCATGGGTTAAAGCTCATGAAATCATGAATTTTAGCTCATAAAATCATGAATTTTGGCCTCCATGAAATTATTTACCAATGGGTCAAAATGACAAAAATAGCCCAAATTTATGGGTTATACCTCATGAAATTGAGAATTTTAGGCTTCACAACATTATTTGCCAATGGGTTGAAATGACTAAAATGGCCAATAATCATTGGTTATAGCTCAAAATTATGAATTTTGTCCTCCATAAAATTATTTGCTAATGAGTCAAAATAACTAAAAATGGCTAAAATTATGGCTTATAGCTCACAAAATCATGAATTTTGGTCTCCACAAAATTAGGTACAAGCGAGTGGAAATGACTAAAATGGCCAAAAATCGTGGGTTATAACTCATAAAATTATGAATTTTGAACCCACAAAATTATTTTCCTAAAGTTAAAATGACTAAAATGGCCAATAATCATTGGTTATAGCTCATAAAATCGTGAATTCCATCTTCTACAAAATAATTTGACTATTGGTCGAAACAACTAAAAATAGCCAAAAATCATGGGTTATAGCTCATGAAATCGTGAATTTTGGCCTCCATGAAATTATTTACAAAGAGGTTGAAATGACTAAAAATGGCTAAAAGTCATGAATCTTTGCAACTAGGAAAATATTTTACAACTGGTCAAAACAACTAAAATGGCCAAAGTTGTGAAGTATAGCTCATGAAATCTTTAATTTTGGCCTCTAGGAAATTATTAAATTGTGAAATATAGCTCATGAAATCTTTAATTTTGGCCTCTAGGAAATTATTTTAGAATGGGTGAACGATAAAAGTGGCCAAAAATCGTGGGTTATAATTCATGAAATCTTGAATTTTGGCCTCCATGAAATTATTTGACAATGAGTCAAAATGGCTAAAAGTACCAAAATCATGGGTTATAGCTCATGAAACTATGAATTTTAGCCACTATGAAATTATTTGATAACATGTCCAAATGACTAAAAATAGCCAAAAATCTTGAGTTATAGCTCATGAAATCATGAATTTTGGCCTCCATGAAATTATTTACCAACGGGTCAAAATGACTAAAATAGGCAAAATTGTGGGTTATACCTTACAAAATCTTGAATTTTGGCCTCCATGAAATTATTTACAAATGGGTAGAAATGACTAAAAATAGCCAAAAATCATGGGTTATAGCTCATGAAATCATGAATTTTGGCATCTAGGAAATTATTTGCTAATGAGTCAAAATAACTAAAATGGCCAAAAATCATGGGTTAAAGCTCATGAAATCGTCAATTTTGGCCTACATGAAATTATTTGCCAACGGGTCAAAATAACTAAAATGGCCAAAAATCATGGGTAATTGCAAATGAAATCTTGAATTTTGGCCTCCATGAAATTATTTGATAACATGTCCAAATGACTAAAATGGCAAAAATCAACGGTTCTAGCTCTTGATATAGTAAATTTTAGCCTCTATGAAATTATTTGTCAAATAGGTCAAAATGACTAAAATGGCCAAAAATCATGGGTTATAGCTCATAAAATCATGAATTTTGCCTCATTGAAATTATTTGCCAATGGGTTGAAATGACTAAAAATACCAAAAATCATGGGTTATAGCTCCTGAGTTCATGAATTTTAACCTCCATGAAATTGTATGACAACGGGTCAAAATGACTAAAATGGCAAAAAATCGTGGTTTATAGCTCATGAAATCATGAATTTTGGCCTCCATGAAATTATTTACCAACGGGTCAAAACAACTAAAATGGCCAAAAATCGTGGGTTATAATTCATGAAATCTTGAATTTTGGCCTCCATGAAATTATTTGCTAATGAGTCAAAATGACTAAAAATAGCCAAAAATCTTGAGTTATAGCTCATGAAATCGTGAATTTTGGTCTCCACAAAATTATTTGCCAATGGGTTGAAATGACTAAAATGGCCAATAATCATTGGTTATAGCTCATAAAATCATGAATTTTGGCCTCCATGAAATTATTTGCCAATAGGTCAAAATGACTAAAAATAGCCATAGATCATGGGTTATAGCTCACAAAATCTTGAATTTTGGCCTCCATGAAATTATTTACCAATGGGTCAAAATGACTAAAATGGCCAAAAATCATAGTTTATAGCTCATAAAATCATGAATTTATTCTCATTATTTGCCAATAGGTCAAAACAACTAAAATGGCCAAAAATTATGGGTTATAGCTCATGAAATCGTGAATTTTGGCCTCCATGAAATTATTTACCAATGGGTCAAAATGACTAAAAATAGCCAAAAATCATGGGTTATAGCTCATGAAATCATGAATTTTGGCATCTAGGAAATTATTTGCTAATGAGTCAAAATAACTAAAATGGCCAAAAATCATGGGTTAAAGCTCATGAAATCTTGAATTTTGGCCTCCATGAAATTATTTGCCAACGGTCGAAACAACTAAAAATAGCCAAAAATCATGGGTAATTGCACATGAAATCTTGAATTTTGGCCTCCATGAAATTATTTGTCAAATAGGTCAAAATGACTAAAATGGCCAATAATCATTGGTTATAGCTCATCAAATCGTGAAATTGGACACCATAAAATTATTTGCCAATGGGTCAAAATGACTAAAATGGCAAAAAATCGTGGTTTAGTTCATCAAATCATGAAATTGGCCTCCTTAAAATTATTTTCCAAATGGTGAAATGAGTAAAATGGTCAAAAATTATGGGCTATAGCTCATGAAATCGTGAATTTTGGCCTCCATGAAATTATTTGCCAACGGTCAAAACCTCTAAAATGGCCAAAAATCGTGGGTTATAGCTCATGAAACCATGAATTTTAGCCTATGTGCAACTATTTGCCAACAGGTTGGAACAACTAAAATGGCCAAAAGTGAGTTATAGCTCACCAAATCGTGAAATTGGACACCATAAAATTATTTGCCAATGGATCAAAATGACTAAAATGGCCAAAAATCATGGGTTAAAGCTCATGAAATCATGAATTTTAGCTCATAAAATCATGAATTTTGGCCTCCATGAAATTATTTGTCAAATAGGTCAAAATGACTAAAAATAGCCCAAAATTATGGGTTATACCTCATGAAATTGTGAATTTTGGCTTCACAAAATTATTTGCCAATGGATCAAAATGACTAAAATGGCCAAAAATCGTGGGTTATAACTCAAAAATTATGAATTTTGTCCTCTACAAAATTATTTGCTAATGAGTCGAAACAACTAAAATGGCCAAAATTATTGCTTATAGCTCACAAAATCGTGAATTTTGGTCTCCACAAAATTAGGTACAAGCAGTGGAAATAACTAAAATGGCCAAAACCGTGTGTTATAGCTCATAAAATCATGAATTTTGGAACCCACAAAATTATTTACAAATGGGTAGAAATGACTAAAAATAGCCAAAAATCTTGAGTTATAGCTCATAAAATCGTGAATTCCATCTTCTACAAAATAATTTGACTATTGGTCGAAACAACTAAAAATAGCCAAAAATCATGGGTTATAGCTAACTAAATCGTGAATTTTGGTCTCCACAAAATTATTTACAAAGCGGTTGAAATGACTAAAATGGCCAAAAATCATGAATTTTAGCTCATAAAATCATGAATCTTTGCAACTAGGAAAATATTTTACAACTGGTCAAAACAACTAAAATGGCCAAAATTGTGAAATATAGCTCATGAAATCTTTAATTTTGGCCTCTAGGAAATTATTAAATTGTGAAATATAGCTTGTGAAATATAGCTCATGAAATATTTAATTTTGGCCTCTAGGAAATTATTAAATTGTGAAATATAGCTCATGAAATCTTTAATTTTGGCCTCCATGAAATTATTTACCAATGGGTCAAAATGACTAAAAATGGCCAAAAATCGTGGGTTATAATTCATGAAATCTTGAATTTTGGCCTACATGAAATTATTTGACAATGAGTCAAAATGGCTAAAAGTACCAAAAATCATGGGTTATAGCTCACAAAATCGTGAATTTTGGCCACTATGAAATTATTTGATAACATGTCCAAATGACTAAAAATAGCCAAAAATCTTGAGTTATAGCTCATGAAATCATGAATTTTGGAACCCACAAAATTATTTACAAAGAGGTTGAAATGACTAAAATAGGCAAAATTGTGGGTTATACCTTACAAAATCATGAATTTTAGCCTCTATGAAATTATTTACCAATGGGTCAAAATGACTAAAAATGGCTAAAATTATGGCTTATAGCTCACAAAATCGTGAATTTTGGTCTCCACAAAATTATTTGCCAATGGGTTGAAATGACTAAAATGGCCAAAACCGTGTGTTATAGCTCATAAAATCATGAATTTTGGAACCCACAAAATTATTTTCCTATAAGTTAAAATGACTAAAATGGCCAATAATCATTGGTTATAGCTCATAAAATCGTGAATTCCATCTTCTACAAAATAATTTGACTATTGGTCGAAACAACTAAAAATAGCCAGAAATCATGGGTTATAGCTCATGAAATCGTGAATTTTGGCCTCCATGAAATTATTTACAAAGCGGTTGAAATGACTAAAAATGGCCAAAAATCTTGAATTTTAGCTCATAAAATCATGAATCTTTGCAACTAGGAAAATATTTTACAACTGGTCAAAATAACTAAAAATGGCCAAAGTTGTGAAATATAGCTCATGAAATCTTTAATTTTGGCCTCTAGGAAATTATTAAATTGTGAAATATAGCTCATGAAATCTTGAATTTTGGCCTCTAGGAAATTATTTTAGAATGGGTGAATGACAAAAGTGGCCAAAAATCGTGGGTTATAATTCATGAAATCTTGAATTTTGGCCTACATGAAATTATTTACCAATGGGTCAAAATGACTAAAAATAGCCAAAAATCATGGGTTATAGCTCACAAAATCGTGAATTTTGGCCTCCATGAAATTATTTGATAACATGTCCAAATGACTAAAAATAGCCAAAAATCTTGAGTTATAGCTCATGAAATCGTGAATTTTGGCCTCTAGGAAATTATTTTACAACTGGTCAAAATAACTAAAATGGCCAAAAATCGTGGGTTATAGCTCACAAAATCATGAATTTTGGTCTCCACAAAATTATTTACCAATGGGTCAAAATGACTAAAAATAGCCAAAAATCATGGGTTATAGCTCATGAAATCATGAATTTTGGCATCTAGGAAATTATTAGCCAATGAGTGAAACTAATAAAGATAGCCAAAAATCATGGGTTAAAGCTCATGAAATCGTCAATTTTGGCCTACATGAAATTATTTGCCAATGGGTTGAAACAACTAAAAATAGCCAAAAATCATGGGTTATAGCTCATGAAATATTTAATTTTGGCCTCTAGGAAATTATTTTACAACTGGTCAAAATAACTAAAATGGCCAAAAATCATGGGTTATAGCTCATGAAATAGTAAATTTTAGCCTCTATGAAATTATTTGCCAATGGGTTGAAACAACTAAAATGGCAAAAATCATGGGTTATAGCTCATAAAATCATGAATTTTAGCCTCTATGAAATTATTTGCCAATGGGTCAAAATGACTAAAAATGGCTAAAAGTACCAAAAATCATGGGTTATAGCTCATGAAATTGTGAATTTTGGCTTCACAAAATTATTTGCCAACGGGTCAAAATGACTAAAAATAGCCAAAAATCATGGGTTATAGCTCACAAAATCATGAGTTATAGTTCATGAAATCTTGAATTTTGGCCTCCATGAAATTATTTGCCAATGGGTCAAAATGACTAAAATGGCCAATAATCATTGGTTATAGCTCATGAAATTGTGAATTTTGGCCTCGGTGAAATTATTTGTCAATGGGTCAAAATGACTAAAAATGGCTAAAAATCGTGGGTTATAGCTCATAAAATCATGAATTTTAGCCTCTATGAAATTATTTGCCAATGGGTCAAAATGACTAAAATGGCCAAAAATCATGGGTTATAGCTCATGAAATCGTGAATTTTGGTCTCCGTGAAATTATTTGCCAATGGGTTGAAATGACTAAAATGGCAAAAAATCGTGGGTTATAGCTCATGAAATCATGAATTTTGGCCTCCGCGAAATTATTTAACAATGGGTTGAAACAACTAAAAATAGCCAAAAATCATGGGTTATAGCTCATGAAATCATGAATTTTAGCCTCTATGAAATTATTTGCTAATGGGTCCAAATGACTAAAAATAGCCAAAAATCTTGAGTTATAGCTCATGAAATCGTCAATTTTGGCCTACATGAAATTATTTACCAATGGGTCAAAATGACTAAAATGGCCAATAATCGTTGGTTATAGCTCATAAAATCATGAATTTTAGCCTCTATGAAATTATTTACCAATGGGTCAAAACAACTAAAAATAGCCAAAAATCATGGGTTATAGCTCACAAAATCATGAATTTTGGAACCCACGAAATTATTTGCCAATGGGTTGAAATGACTAAAAATAGCCAAAAATCATGGGTTATAGCTCATAAAATCATGAATTTTGGCCTCCGTGAAATTATTTGCCAATAGGTCAAAACAACTAAAAATGGCAAAAAATCGTGGGTTATAGCTCATGAAATCATGAATTTTGGCCTCGGTGAAATTATTTGCCAATGGGTCAAAATGACTAAAAATAGCCAAAAATCATGGGTTATAGCTCATGAAATCATGAATTTTAGCCTCTATGAAATTATTTGCCAATAGGTCAAAACAACTAAAAATAGCCAAAAATCATGGGTTAAAGCTCATGAAATCGTCAATTTTGACCTACGAAATTATTTGCCAACGGTCGAAACAACTAAAAATAGCCAAAAATCATGGGTAATTGCAAATGAAATCTTGAATTTTGGCCTCGGTGAAATTATTTGTTTAACATGTCAAAATGACTAAAATGGCAAACAATCAACGGTTCTAGCTCATGAAATAGTAAATTTTAGCCTCTATGAAATTATTTGCCAACGAGTTTTAAAACTAAAATGGCAAAAAATCGTGGGTTAGCTCATCAAATCATGAAATTGGCCTCCTTAAAATTATTTTCCAAATGGTGAAATGACTAAAAATAGCCAAAAATCATGAATTTTGGCCTCCGTGAAATTATTTGCCAATGGGTTGAAATGACTAAAATGGCCAAAAATCATGAATTTTAGCTCACAAAATCATGAATCTTTGCAACTAGGAAAATATTTTACAACTGGTCAAAATAACTAAAATGGCCAAAATTGTGAAATATAGCACATGAAACCTTTAATTTTGGCCTCTAGGAAATTATTAAATTGTGAAATATAGCTCATGAAATCTTTAATTTTGGCCTCCGTGAAATTATTTTAGAATGGGTCGGAGCGACAAAAAGTGGCCAAAAATCATGGGTTATAATTCATGAAAGCTTGAATCTGGCCTCCGTATTGTTACTTGACAATGAGTCAAAATGGCTAAAAGTACCAAAAATCATGGGTTATAGCTCACAAAATCATGAATTTTAGCCTATGTGCAACTATTTGCCAACGAGTTGGAATAACCAAAATGGCCAAAAAGTGAGTTATAGCTCACCAAATCGTGAAATGGACATAACAAAATTATTTGCCAATGGCTCGAAATGACAAAAACATCAAATATCATAAGCTCACGAAATCATGAGTTATAGTTCATGAAATCTTGAATTTTTACCTCCATGAAAATATTTGTCAACGATTGAAATGACTAAAAATAGCCCAAAATTATGGGTTATACCTCATGAAATTGTGAATTTTGGCTTCACAAAATTATTTGCCAATGGATGAAGCGACTAGAAATGGCCAATAATCATTGGTTATAGCTCATAAAATCATGAATTTTGGCCTCCATGAAATTATTTGCTAATGAGTGAAACAACTAAAAAGGCCAAAATTATGGCTTATAGCTCACAAAATCGTGAATTTTGGTCTCCACAAAATTATTTGCTAATGAGTGAAACAACTAAAATGGCCAAAAATCGTGGGTTATAGCTCATAAAATCATGAATTTTGGAACCCACGAAATTATTTTCTATGGGATAAAATGACTAAATAGGCCAATAATCGTTGGTTATAGCTCATAAAATCGTGAATTTTGGCCACTATGAAATTATTTGCCAATAGGTCAAAACAACTAAAAATAGCCAAAAATCATGCTTTATAGCTAACGAAATCATGAATTTTGGCCACTATGAAATTATTTACCAACATATTGTAACAACTAAAATGGCCAAAAATCATGAATTTTAGCTCACAAAATCATGAATCTTTGCAACTAGGAAAATATTTTACAACTGGTCAAAACAACTAAAATGGCCAAAATTGTGAAATATAGCTCATGAAATATTTAATTTTGGCCTCCAAGAAATTATTAAATTGTGAAATATAGCTTGTGAAATATAGCTCATGAAATATTTAATTTTGGCCTCCAAGAAATTATTAAATTGTGAAATATAGCACATGAAACCTTTAATTTTGGCCTCCAGGAAATTATTTTAGAATGGGTCGAGCGACAAAAGTGGCCAAAAATCGTGGGTTATAATTCATGAAATCTTTAATTTTGGCCTCTAGGAAATTATTTTACAACTGGTCAAAACAACTAAAAATGGCTAAAAGTACCAAAACCATGGTTTATAGTTCACAAAACCGTGAATTTTGGCCACTATGAAATTATTTGATAACATGTCCAAATGACTAAAAATAGCCAAAAATCTTGAGTTATAGCTCATGAAATCGTGAATTTTGGTCTCTCTGAAATTATTTACCAATGGGTCAAAATGACTAAAATGGCCAAAAATCGTGGGTTATAGCTCATGAAATCGTGAATTTTGGTCTCCACAAAATTATTTACCAATGGTAGAAATGACTAAAAATAGCCAATAATCGTGGATCATAGATCATGAAATCATAAATTTTGACATTTAGGAAATTTTTGGCCAACGAGGCAAAACTAATAAAGATAGCCAAAAATCATGGGGTCATGAAATGCGTCAATTTTGACCTACACGAAATTATTTGCCAACGGGTCGAAATAACTAAAAATTTTGGCCTCTATGAAATTATTTGTACAATAGGTATTGTCGACTCTAGCTCATGAAATAGTGAATTTTAGCCTCTACGAAATTATTTGCCAACGAGTTTAAAAACTAAAAAGGCAAAAATTTCATGGGTTAGCTCGTCAAATCATGAAATTGGCCTCCATAAAATTATTTGCCAACGGTCGAAACAACTAAAAATAGCCAAAAATCATGGGTTATAGCTCATGAAATCGTGAATTTTGGCCACTTTGAAATTATTTGCCAATGGGTTGAAATGACTAAAATGGCCAAAAATCGTGGGTTATAGCTCATGAAAATATGAATTTTAACCACCATGAAATTATTTGCCAACGAGTTTAAAAACTAAAAATGGCAAAAAATTCGTCATTTAGCTCATTAAATCATAAAATTGGTCTCCATAAAATTATTGTCCAACTGGTCGAAACAAGTAAAAAATCGTGAATTTTGGCCACCGCAAAATTATTTACAACGCGGTTGAAATGACTAAAATTGGCCAAAAACATGAATTTTAGCTCACACAATCATGAATCTTTGCAACCAGGAAATTATTTTACAACTGGTCAAAATAACTAAAAATGGCCAAATTTGTGAAATCTTTAATTTTGGCCTCCAGGTAATTATTAAATTGTGAAATATAGCTCAAGAAATCTTTAATTTTGGCCTCCAGGAAATTATTTTAGAATGGGTCGGAGCGACAAAAAGTGGCCAAAAATCATGGGTTATAATTCATGAAAGCTTGAATCTGGCCTCCGTATTGTTACTTGACAATGAGTCAAAATGGCTAAAAAGTACCAAAAATCATGGGTTATAGCTCACAAAACCATGAATTTTGGCCACTGTGAAATTATTTGATAACATGTCCAAATGACTAAAAATAGCCAAAAATCCTGAGTTATAGCTCATGAAGTCGTGAATTTCTGTCTCCGCGGAATTATTTACGAACGGGTCGAAATGACTAAAAATAGGTAAAATTGTGGGTTATACCTTATAAAATCGTGAATTTTGGTCTTAACAGATTATTTACCAATGGGCCGAAATGACTAAAAATAGCCAATAATCGTGGATCATAGATCATGAAATCATGAATTTTGGCCTCTATGAAATTATTTGCCAATAGGTCAAAACAACTAAAATGGCCAAAAATCATGGGTTATAGCTCATGAAATCATGAATTTTGGCCTCTATGAAATTATTTGACAATGCGATGAAATGACTAATAAAAGCCAAAAATCATGAATTTTAGCTCACAAAATCATGAATTTTGGCCTCTATGAAATTATTTGCCAACGGTCGAAACAACTAAAATGGCCAAAATTGTGAAATATAGCTCATGAAATCTTTAATTTTGGCCTCTAGGAAATTATTAAATTGTGAAATATAGCTTGTGAAATATAGCTCATGAAATATTTAATTTTGGCCTCTAGGAAATTATTAAATTGTGAAATATAGCTCATGAAATCTTTAATTTTGGCCTCTAGGAAATTATTTTAGAATGGGTCGAGCGACAAAAGTGGCCAAAAATCATGGGTTATAATTCATGAAATCTTGAATTTTGGCCTCCCATGAAATTATTTGATAACATGTCCAAATGACTAAAAATGGCTAAAAGTACCAAAATCATGGGTTATAGCTCACAAAACCATGAATTTTGGCCTCTATGAAATTATTTGATAACATGTCCAAATGACTAAAATAGCCAAAAATCTTGAGTTATAGCTCATGAAATCATGAATTTTGGCCTCTAGGAAATTATTTGCCAATGGGTGAAATGACTAAAAATAGGCAAAATTGTGGGTTATACCTTACAAAATCATGAATTTTAGTCTCTCTGAAATTATTTAACAATGGGCGAAATGACTAAAATGGCCAAAAATCGTGGGTTATAGCTCATAAAATCATGAATTTTAGCCTCCACAAAATTATTTGCCAATAGGTCAAAATAAATGGCTAAAGATCAAAGATTATAGCTCATGAAATTGTGAATTTTAGCCTCCACAAAATTATTTGCCAATGGGTCAAAATGACTAAAATAGCCAAAATCATGGGTTATAGCTCATAAAATCATGAATTTTAGCTCACAAAATCATGAATTTTGGCCTCTATGAAATTATTTGCCAATAGGTCAAAACAACTAAAATGGCCAATAATTGTGGGTTATAGCTCATGAAAATATGAATTTTAACCACCATGAAATTATTTCTCATTGGGTCAAAATGACTAAAAATGGCTAAAAATCGTGGGTTAAAGCTCACAAAATCGTAAATTTTTGCCTCTTGAAATTATTTGCCAATTGGGTAAACAAAAATGGTCAAAAATCATGGGAATAGGTCTTGAAATAGTGAATGTGGTCACCAGTAAAATTATTTGACAATGAGTTGAAACTACTAAAATTGGTAAAAAAAATCATGGATTATAGCTCATGAAATCATGAATTTTAACTTCCGTGTAATTATTTACCAACATATTGTAACAACTAAAATAGTTAAAAATCATGTGTTATAGATTAAGAAATCATGAAGTTTGACTCCATGAAATTATTTGCCAATAGGTCAAAACAACTAAAATGGCCAAAAATCGTGGGTTAAAGCTCATGACATCGTGGCGTTTTGTATCATAAAACTATTTACCAATGGTTCAAAATGAGTAAAATGTCCAATAATCGTGAGTTGTAGCTCATAGGATCATGAATTTTGGTCTATGAGAAATTAGTTTCAAAGGTCGAACAACTAAAATGGCCAAAAATCATGGGTTATAGCTTACAAAAATATGAATTTTAACCACCATGAAATTATTTGACAATGCGATGAAATGACTAATAAAAGCCAAAAATCATGGGTTATAGCTCATAAAATCATGAATTTAATCTCCTTATTTGCCAATAGGTCAAAACAACTAAAACTGAAAAAATAATTATGGGTTATAGCTCATGAAATCATGAATTTTGATCTCTGTAATATTATTTTGAATGGGTCAAAATGACTAAAATAGCCAAAAATCGTGGATCATAGATCATGAAATCATGAATTTTACATCTAGAAAATTATTGGCCAAAGAGTCAAAACTAATAAAGATAGCCAAAATTATGGGTTAAAGCTCATAAAATCATGAATTTTGGCCTCCATGAAATTATTTGCCAACGGTCGAAATAACTAAAAATTTTGGCCTCTATGAAATTATTTGTACAATAGGTATTGTCGACTCTAGCTCATGAAATAGTGAATTTTAGTCTCTCTGAAATTATTTACCAACAAGTTTAAAAACTAAAAAGGCAAAAATTTCATGGGTTAGCTCGTCAAATCATGAAATTGGCCTCCATAAAATTATTTGCCAATAGGTCAAAACAACTAAAAATAGCCAAAATCATGGGTTATAGCTCATGAAATCGTGATTTTCCACCATTCGCGAAATTATTTACCAATGGGTGAAATCACCAAAATGGCCTAAAATCGTGGGTTATAGCTCATGAAACTATGAATTTTAGCCTCCGTGTAACTATTTGCCAACGAGTTTAAAAACTAAAATGGCCAAAAATCGTGGGTTATAGCTCATCAAATCGTTAAATTGGACACCACGCAATTATTTGCCAATGGGTCAAAATGACTAAAATGGCCAAAAATCGTGGATCATAGATCATGAAATCATGAATTTTAGCCTCCACAAAATTATTTATCAATGGGTTAAAACTATCAAATGGCCAAAAATCGTGGGTTATAGCTCAAGAAATCATGAATTTTGGCCTCTAGGAAATTATTTGCCAATAAGTCAAAATAATTTAAAAATGGCCAAAATTATGGGTTAAAGCTCATGAAATCATGAATTTTGGCCTCCATGAAATTATTTGCCAATGGGTCAAAATAACTAAAAATTTTGGCCTCTATGAAATTATTTGTACAATAGGTATTGTCGACTCTAGCTCATGAAATAGTGAATTTTAGTCTCTCTGAAATTATTTACCAACAAGTTTAAAAACTAAAAAGGCAAAAATTTCATGGGTTAGCTCGTCAAATCATGAAATTGGCCTCCATAAAATTATTGTCCAACTGGTGAAACAAGTAAAAATGGTTAAAAATTATGGGTTATAGCTCATGAAATCGTGATTTTCCACCATTCGCGAAATTATTTACCAATGGGTGAAATCACCAAAATGGCCTAAAATCGTGGGTTATAGCTCATGAAACTATGAATTTTAGCCTCCGTGTAACTATTTGCCAACAGGTTGGAACAACTAAAATGACCAAAAAGTGGGTTATAGCTCATCAAATCGTTAAATTGGACACCACGCAATTATTTGCCAATGGCTCGAAAAGACAAAAGCGACAAATATCATAAGCTCACGAAATCATGAGTTATAGTTCATGAAATCTTGAATTTTTACCTCAGTGAAAATATTTGTCAACGATTCAAAATGACTAAAATAGCCAATAATCGTGGATCATAGATCATGAAATCATAAATTTTGACATTTAGGAAATTTTTGGCCAACGAGGCAAAACTAATAAAGATAGCCAAAATCATGGGGTCATGAAATCGTCAATTTTGACCTACACGAAATTATTTGCCAACGGGTCGAAATAACTAAAAATTTTGGCCTCTATGAAATTATTTGTACAATAGGTATTGTCGACTCTAGCTCATGAAATAGTGAATTTTAGCCTCTACGAAATTATTTACCAACAAGTTTAAAAAACTAAAAAAGGCAAAAAATTTCATGGGTTAGCTCGTCAAATCATGAAATTGGCCTCCATAAAATTATTTTCCAACTGGTCGAAACAAGTAAAAAATTACAGAAAATTATGGGCTATAGCTCATGAAATCGTGATTTTCCACCATTGCGAAATTATTTACCAATGGGTCGAAATCACCAAAAATGGCCTAAAATCGTGGGTTATAGCTCATGAAACTATGAATTTTAGCCTCCGTGTAACTATTTGCCAACAGGTTGGAACAACTAAAAATGACCAAAAAGTGGGTTATAGCTCATCAAATCGTTAAATTGGACACCACGCAATTATTTGCCAATGGCTCGAAAAGACAAAAAGCAGCAAATATCATAAGCTCACGAAATCATGAGTTATAGTTCATGAAATCTTGAATTTTTACCTCCGTGAAAATATTTGTCAACGATTCAAAATGACTACAAATAGCCTAAAATTATGAGTTATAGCTCATGAAATTGTGAATTTTAGCCTTCACAACAATAATTGCCAATGGATCAAAACAACTGAAAATGGCCAATAATTGTGGGTTATAGCTCGTGAAATTCTGAAGTTTAGACTCCACGAAATTACTTAACAATGGCTCTAAACGACTAAAAATGGTAAAAAAAAATTATGGATTATAGCTCATGAAATCGTAAAGTTTGGTCATTGCAAACTTTTTCGCCAATGGGTCGAAACGACTAAAAATTGAAAACAAATTGTGGGTTACAGCTCATGTAATAGTGAAATTTGGACTCCATTATTTTCCAATAGGTCAAAATAAATTAAAATGAACAAAAATTATGGGTTTTGGCTCATGAAAACATGAAATTTGACCTCCGCAAAATTAGTTGACAACGTGTCGAAATGACTTAAAATGGCCAAAAGTCGTGGATTATAGCTTATGAAATCATGGATTTTAGCCTCCACAAAATTATTTTCCAGCAGCTTGAAATGACTAAAAATTGCAAAAACCCATTGGTTATAGCCTAAGAAATTGTAAATTTTGACCATTGCGAAGTTATTTACCAATAGGTTAAAATGACTAAAAATGACAAAAATTCATGTGCTATATAGCTCAGGAAATTGTGAATTAGGACTATGCAAAATTATTTGCCAATAAGTCAAAATAATTTAAAAATGGCCAAAAATCATCGGCTATGGATAATGAAATAGTGAATTCTAGCCGTCATGAAATTATTTGACAACAGATTGAAATGATTAAAAATGACCAAAAGTCATAGGTGCCCATGAAATCGTGAATTTTGGTCTCTGCGAAATTATTTGCCAACGGGTCAAAATGACCAGAAATGTCAAAATATTATAGGTTAGAGCTCATGAAATCATGAACTTTGGAATCCACAAAAATATTTGCCAATAGATCGAAATGAGTAAATATAGAAAAAAATTGCGGGTTATAGCTCATGAAATTGAGAAGTTTGGTTTTCGTGAAATTATTTACCAACAGGTCGAAATGAATGAAAATGGACAAATATCGTAAGTTAGCTCATGAAAATGTAAATTTTAGATTTTGCAAAATTATTTATCAATGGGTTAAAACTATCAAATGGCCAAAAATATGGATTATAGCTCATGAAATCGTGAATTTTGGCCTTCGTGAAATTATTTGCCAACGGGTCGAAATAACTAAAAATTGCCAAATTTCATTGATTATAGCTCATGAAGTCATGAATTTTAGCTTTCATGAAACTACTTACCAACAGATTGTAACAAGTAAAAATGGTTAAAAAATTATGGGTTATAGATCAAGAAATCATGAAGTTTTGCCTCTGGGAAATTCTTTACCAATGAATCCAAACGACTGAAATGGCCAGAAATGGTGAGTTATAGTTCAAGAAATCGTGATGTTTGGACTCCACAAAACTATTTACCAATGGTTTGAAATGAGTAAAAATGTCCAATAATCATCAGCTGTAGCTTATAAGATTGTAAATTTTCACCTCCATGAAATTATTTTCCAAGGGTCGAAACGACTAAAATAGCCAAAATTATGGATTATAGCTCATGAAATCGTAAATTTTATCCTCCATGATATTATTTGTTAATGGGTCGAAATGACTAAAAATGGAAAAAAAATGATGGGTTACAGCTCATGAAATCGTGAATTTTAACCTCTACAATGTTATTTATGAATGGGTGAAAACAGTTAAAAATGGCTAATAATCGTGGTTCATAGATCAGGAAATCACGAATTTTGGCCTTTGGAAAATTATTGGCCAATTAGTCGAAACTAATAAAAATAGCTAAAAATTATGGGTTAAAGCTCATGAAATTATCAATTTTGGCCTACACGAAATTATTTGCCAATGGATCAAAACAACTAAAAATAGCCAAAAATCATGGGTAATAGCACATAAAATCCTAAAATTTAGCCTCCACGAAATTAATTGTCAACAGGTCGAAACGACTAAAAATGGCTAAAAATCATCGGTTCTAGCTCATGAAATAGGGAATTTTAGCCTCCGCAAAATTATTTTACCAACGAATTGAAAAAACTAAAAATGTCAAAAGATATCGGTGGTTATATCTCATCAAATCATAAAATTGGCCTCCATGAAATTATTTGCCAACTGGTCGAAACGAGTAAAAATGGCCAAAAATTGTGGGTTATAGCTCATGAAATCGTGAGCTTAGGCTCCCGCGAAATTATTTGCAACGGATCAAAATAACTAAAAATAGCTAAACATCTTGGGTTATAGCTCATGAAATTATGAATTTTAGCCACCATGAAACTATTTATCAATGGATTGAAGCAACAAAAAATGGCCAAAACTGTGGATTATAGCTCATCAAATCATTAAATTGGACTCCACGAAATTATTTGCCAATGGGCCAAAACGACAAAAAAAGGGCTAAATATCATGAGCTTAGGAAATCATGAATTTTTACCTCTACAAAATTATTTGCTAACGTGTCGGAACTAAAAATGGCCATAAATAATGGATTATAGTTGAACTTCGCAAAGTTATTTACCAATGGGTCAAAACTACTAAAAATGGCCAATAATCGTATATTATTGTGCATGAAATTGTGAATTTGGCTTCTGTGAAATTATTTACCAATGTGTCCAAATATCGTGGGTTATAACTCATGAAATCGATAAGTTTAGACTTCGCAAAATTATTTGTCAATGGATCGAAACAACTAAAAATGGCCAAAAATCATGAGTTGTAGCTCATGAAATCATGGGCTATAGCTCACGAAATTCTAAATTTTAGCCATTGCAAAATTACTTAACAATGGATAGAAACGACTAAAAATGGCAAAAAAAAATTTATGGGTTATAGCTAAAGAAATCATGAATTTTATCCTCTGCGATATTATTTGCCAATTGATTGAAACAACTAAAATGGAAAAAATAGTAGGTTATAGCTCATGAAATCGTGAATTGACCTCCATGATATAATTTACGAATAGGTCAATACGACTAAAAATGGCCAATAATCGAGGATCATAGCTCATGAAATCGTGAATTTTGGCCTCTGAAAAATTATTTCCAAACGAGTCAATACCGCTAAAAATGGCCAAAAATTGTGCATTATAGCTCATAAAATCGTCAAATTTGGCCTTTGCGAAATTATTTTCTAACAGTCAAAACAACTAAATATGGCTAAAAATCATGGGTTATAGTCACGAAATGGTGAATTTTGGCCTCCGTAAAACTATTTGCCAACTAGTCCAAACTATTTGCCAATGACTTCAAACAACTAACAATGGAAAATAATCATGGGTTATAGCTCATCAAATTGTGAAATTAGTCTCTGTGAAATTATTCGCCAACTAGTCCAAACGACTAAACATGGTCAAAAATCATGGATTATAGCTCAAAACATTTTGAAATTAGGACTCAATAAAATTATTAACCAATGGGTCGATGACTAAAAATGGCGAATAATCATGGGTTAATGCTTAAGAAATCGTTACTTATGGACACCGCATATAATTTACCAATGGGTTGAATTGACTTAAAATGGCAAAACATCATAGGTTATAGCTTATGAAATCATGATGTTTCAATTACGCGAAATTATTTGCCATTAGGTCGAAATGATTAAAAATTATCAAATATCGTGAGCAATAGCTCATGAAACCGTGAAGTTTGGACTTTGAAAACTATTTACCAATGGTTCGAAACGACTAAAAATATCCAATAATTTTGGGTTAAAACTCAAGAAACTATGAATTTTGGGCTCTGAAATTATTTGCTAAGGGTCGAAGTGACTAAAATAGCTAAAAATTCATGGGTTATAGCTCAAAAAATTGTGAATTTTAGCCACCATGAAATTATTTGACAACAGGCCAAAATGACTAGAAATGAAAAAAATTCATGGGTTACAGCTTATAAAATCATGAATTTTAGCCTCCACGATATTATTTGCCAATTGATTGAAACAACTAAAATGGAAAAAATAGTAGGTTATAGCTCATGAAATCGTGAATTGACCTCCATGATATAATTCTGAATAGGTCAATCTGACTAAAATGGCCAATAATCGAGGATCATAGCTCATGAAATCGTGAATTTTGGCCTCCATGAAATTATTTGCTAACGAGTTGAAACTACTAAAATGGCCAAAAATTGTGCATTATAGCTCATAAAATCGTCAAATTTGGCCTTTGCGAAATTATTTTCTAACAGTCAAAACAACTAAATATGGCTAAAAATCATGGGTTATAGTCACGAAATGGTGAATTTTGGCCTCCGTAAAACTATTTGCCAACTAGTCCAAACTATTTGCCAATGACTTCAAACAACTAACAATGGAAAATAATCATGGGTTATAGCTCATCAAATTGTGAAATTAGTCTCTGTGAAATTATTCGCCAACTAGTCCAAACGACTAAACATGGTCAAAAATCATGGATTATAGCTCAAAACATTTTGAAATTAGGACTCAATAAAATTATTAACCAATGGGTCGATGACTAAAAATGGCGAATAATCATGGGTTAATGCTTAAGAAATCGTTACTTATGGACACCGCATATAATTTACCAATGGGTTGAATTGACTTAAAATGGCAAAACATCATAGGTTATAGCTTATGAAATCATGATGTTTCAATTACGCGAAATTATTTGCCATTAGGTCGAAATGATTAAAAATTATCAAATATCGTGAGCAATAGCTCATGAAACCGTGAAGTTTGGACTTTGAAAACTATTTACCAATGGTTCGAAACGACTAAAAATATCCAATAATTTTGGGTTAAAACTCAAGAAACTATGAATTTTGGGCTCTGCGAAATTATTTGCTAAGGGTCGAAGTGACTAAAATAGCTAAAATTCATGGGTTATAGCTCAAAAATTGTGAATTTTAGCCACCATGAAATTATTTGACAACAGGCCAAAATGACTAGAAATGAAAAAATTCATGGGTTCTGACTTATAAAATCATGAATTTTAGCCTCCACGATATTATTTGCCAATGGATCAAAACAACTAAAATGGCCAAAAATCATGGGTTAGCTCGTCAAATTGTTAAATTGGCCTCTGTGAAATTACTTGTCAATGGGTTGAAACAACTAAAATGGCCAAAATTGTGGGTTATAGCTCATGAAATCGTGAATTTTGGCCTCCATGAAATTATTTACCAATGGTTCAAAATGACTAAAATAGCCAAAAATCATGGGTTATAGCTCATGAAATTATGAATTTTAGCCACCATGAAATTATTTACCAATGGGTTGAAACAACTAAAATGGCCAAAATTGTGCATTATAGCTCATAAAATCATGAATTTTGGCCTCCATGAAATTATTTGCCAATGGGTCAAAATGACTAAAATGGCCAAAAATCATGCATTATAGCTCATAAAATCATGAATTTTAGCCTCCACAAAATTATTTGCTAACGAGTTGAAACTACTAAAATGGCCAAAAATCATGGGTTATAGTCACGAAATGGTGAATTTTGGCCTCCATGAAATTATTTACCAATGGGTCAAAATGACTAAAATGGCCAAAAATCATGCATTATAGCTCATGAAATTGTGAATTTTGGCCTCCGTGAAATTATTTACCAATGGGTCAAAATGACTAAAATGGCCAAAAATCATGGGTTATAGCTCATGAAATCGTGAATTTTAACCTCTGTGAAATTATTTGCCAATGGGTGAAACAACTAAAATGGCCAAAAATCATGGGTTATAGCTCATGAAATCATGGGCTATAGCTCATGAAATTGTGAATTTTAGCCACCATGAAATTATTTACCAATGGTTCAAAATGACTAAAATGGCCAAAAGTCATGGGTTATAGCTCATGAAATCATGAATTTTAGCCTCCACGATATTATTTGCCAATGGGTTGAAACAACTAAAAATGGAAAAATAGTAGGTTATAGCTCATGAAATCGTGAATTTTGGCCTCCATGAAATTATTTACCAATGGGTCAAAATGACTAAAATGGCCAATAATCGAGGATCATAGCTCATGAAATCGTGAATTTTAGCCTCATAAAAATATTTGCCAACAGGTCCAAACAATTAAAATGGTCAAAAATCATGGATTATAGCTCATGAAATCGTGAATTTTGGCCTCCATGAAATTATTTGCTAACGAGTTGAAACTACTAAAATGACAAAAGTTCATGGGTTACAAGTCATGAAATCATTAATTTTGGCCTCAGTAAAACTATTTGCCAACTAGTCCAAACTATTTGCCAATGACTTCAAACAACTAACAATGGAAAATAATCATGGGTTATAGCTCATCAAATTGTGAAATTAGTCTCTGTGAAATTATTCGCCAACTAGTCCAAACGACTAAACATGGTCAAAAATCATGGATTATAGCTCAAAACATTTTGAAATTAGGACTCAATAAAATTATTAACCAATGGGTCGATGACTAAAAATGGCGAATAATCATGGGTTAATGCTTAAGAAATCGTTACTTATGGACACATATAATTTACCAATGGGTTGAATTGACTTAAAATGGCAAAACATCATAGGTTATAGCTTATGAAATCATGATGTTTCAATTCTGCGAAATTATTTGCCATTAGGTGAAATGATTAAAATTATCAAATATCGTGAGCAATAGCTCATGAAACCGTGAAGTTTGGACTTTGAAAACTATTTACCAATGGTTCGAAACGACTAAAAATATCCAATAATTTTGGGTTAAAACTCAAGAAACTATGAATTTTGGGCTCTGCGAAATTATTTGCTAAGGGTCGAAGTGACTAAAAATAGCTAAAAATTCATGGGTTATAGCTCAAAAAATTGTGAATTTTAGCCACCATGAAATTATTTGACAACAGGCCAAAATGACTAGAAATGAAAAAAATTCATGGGTTACAGCTTATAAAATCATGAATTTTAGCCTCCACGATATTATTTGCCAATGGGTCGAAAAGACTAAAAATTAAAAAAAACTCATTGGTTATAGCTCATGAAATTGTGAATTTTGGCCTTCGCAAAATTATATCCTAATGGGTTGAAACGACTGAAAATGAACAATAATCATAGGTTGAAGCTCATGAAATCATGAATTTTAGCCTCCGGGAAATTATTTGCTAACGAGTTGAAACTACTAAAAATGACAAAAGTTCATGGGTTACAAGTCATGAAATCATTAATTTTGGCCTCTGCAAAGTTATTTACTGACGGGGCAAAACAACTAAAAATGGAAAAATAAATCATGGGTAATAGATTATAAAATATTTATGCCTCCATGAAATTATTTGTCAGCGGGTCAAAACGACTAAAAATGGCCAAAATCCATCCGGTATAGCTCATGAAAACATTGATTTTAACCTCTATGAAACTATCTACCAACGGATTGAAACTAAAAATAGCCAAAACTCGTGGGTTATATCTCATCAAATTGTTAAATTGGCCTCTGTGAAATTACTTGTCAATGGGTTGAAACAACTAAAAATGGCCTTAAATAATGGGTTAGCTCCTAAAATCGTGAATTTTAGCCTCCGCAAAAATATTTGCCAACAGGTCCAAACAATTAAAAATGGTCAAAAATCATCGATTATAGCTCATTAAATCATGAATTTTTGTCTCGTTGAACTTATTTTCTAACGGGTCAAAACTTCCAAAAATGGCCAAAAATCATGCATTATAGCTCATAAAATAGTAAATTTTGAACTCCACGAAATTATTACCCAATGGGTCGAAACAACTAAAAATGGCCAAAAATCATCGGTTATAGGTCATGAATTCATAAATTTTACCTTTTGTGAAACTATTTACCAACAGGTAGTAACAACTAAAATGGTTAAATCGTAGGATATAACTCATGAAGACATGAAGTTTGGACTCTATAAAATTATTTGTCAATTGGTCCAAATGACTTAAATTGGCCAAAATGGTGAGTAATAGCTCACAAAATCATGAAGTTTGAACTCCACAAAAGTATTTACCAATGGTTCAAAATGACTAAAAATGTCCAATAATCGTGGGTTACAGCTCATAAAATCGTGAATTTTAACCTCTGTGAAATTATTTGCCAATGGGTCAAAATGACTAAAATGACCAAAATCGTGGTTATTGCTCATGAAATCGTGAAGTTTGGACTCGCAAAATTATTTACCAATGGTTCAAAATGACTAAAAATGTCCAATAATCGTGGGTTATAGCTCATGAAATTATGAATTTTGGCCTCCGTGAAATTATTTGCCAATGGGTGAAACAACTAAAAATAGCCAAAATTATGGGTTATAGCTCATAAAATTGTGAAATTTTAGCCTCCATAAAATTATTTGACAATGAGTCAAAATGACTAAAAATGGCAAAAAATCATGGGTTATAGCTCACAAAATCATGAATTTTAGCCTCCATAAAATTATTTGCCAATGGTTGAAATAACTAAAATAGCCAAAAATCATGGGTTATAGCTCATGAAATTGTGAATTTTGGCCTCCACAAAATTATTTGCCAATGGTTGAAACAACTAAAAATGACCAATAATCGAGGGTCATAGCTCATAAAATCATGAATTTTAGCCTCCATAAAATTATTTGCCAACGGGTCAAAACCACTAAAATGGCCAAAAATCATGGGTTATAGCTCATGAAATCGTTAATTTGGGCCTCTGCAAAATTATTTATCAACGAGGTTAAAATAACTAAAATAGCCAAAAATCATGAGTTATAGATTATAAAATCGTGAATTTTGGCCTCTGAAAATTATTTGTCAATGGGTCCAAACAACTAAAATGGCCAAATAGCTCATGAAATCATGAATTTTAGCCTCCATAAAATTATTTGCCAATGGTTGAAACAACTAAAAATGGCAAAAAATCATGGGTTATAGCTCATGAAATCATGAATTTTGGCCTCCACAAAATTATTTTCTAATAAGTCAAAACAACTAAAATGGAAAAATAAATCATGGGTAATAGATTATAAAATATTTATGCCTCCATGAAATTATTTGTCAAGTGATCAAAGCATCTAAAAATGGCCAAAAATCATCGGTTATAGCTCATGAAATCATGAATTTTGGCCTCCATGAAATTATTTACCAATGGTTGAAACAACTAAAATAGCCAAAATTCGTGGGTATAGCTCATGAAATTGTGAATTTTGGCCTCCACAAAATTATTTTCTAATAAGTCAAAACAACTAAACTTGTCCAATAAACATAGGTTATAGCTCATGAAATTGGGAATTTTGGCCTCAAGTAAATTATTTGCTAACGACTCAAAATTACTAAAAATAGCCAAAATTCGTGGGTATAGCTCATGAAATCGTTAATTTGGGCCTCTGCAAAATTATTTATCAACAGGTTAAAATAACTAAAAATAGCCAAAAATCATGAGTTATAGATTATAAAATCGTGAATTTTGGCCTACGAGAAATTACATGCCAACGGGTCAAAACCACTAAAAATGGCCAAATAGCTCATGAAATCATGAATTTTAGCCTCCATAAAATTATTTGCCAACAGGTTGAAACAACTAAAAATGACAAAAAATTGTCGGTTATCACTCATCAAATCATTAAATTGGCCTCATCAAATTATTTGCTAATAGGTCGAAACAACTAAAAAAAACCTAAAATTATGGATTATAGCTCATGAAATCGTGAATTTTGGCCTCTGAAAATTATTTGTCAATGGGTCCAAACAACTAAAAATGGCCAAAACATTGTCAGTTATAGCTCATTACATCGTGAATTTCTGCCTTAGTGAATTAATTTGCCAACGGGTCTAAACTATCAAAAATGGCCAAAAAACGTGGATTATGGCTCATGAAATCGTGGATTAAACATGGCCAAAGTGGTGAGTTATAGCTCATAAAATCATGAAGTTTGAAACCCACAAAACTATTTACCAGTGGTTCGAAATGACTAAAACTGTCCAATAATCATGGGTTATAGCTCATAAAATCGTGAATTTTGGCCTCTGTGAAATTATTTTCCAATGGTTGAAACGACCAAAAATAGCTAAAAATTGTGGATTATAGCTCACAAAATCCTGAATTTTTGTCACTACGAAATTATTTGACAACATGTGAAATGACTAAAATGGCCAAAAATTATGGGTTATAGCTCATGAAATTATGAATTTTACTCTCCACGATATAATTTTCCAATAAGTCGAAATGACTAAAAATTAAAAATTATCATTATAGCTCATAAAATAGTTAATTTTGGCCTCCACAAAATTATTTACCAATGGGTTGAAACAACTAAAAAACCTAAAATTATGGATTATAGCTCATGAAATCGTGAATTTTGGCCTCACGAAAATTATTTGCCAATGGGTCAAAACAACTAAAATGGCCAAAACATTGTCGGTTATAGCTCATTACATCGTGAATTTCTGCCTTAGTGAATTAATTTGCCAACGGGTCTAAACTATCAAAAATGGCCAAAAAACGTGGATTATGGCTCATGAAATCGTGGATTAAACATGGCCAAAGTGGTGAGTTATAGCTCATAAAATCATGAAGTTTGAAACCCACAAAACTATTTACCAGTGGTTCGAAATGACTAAAACTGTCCAATAATCATGGGTTATAGCTCATAAAATCGTGAATTTTGGCCTCTGTGAAATTATTTTCCAATGGTTGAAACGACCAAAAATAGCTAAAAATTGTGGATTATAGCTCACAAAATCCTGAATTTTTGTCACTCTGAAATTATTTGACAACATGTGAAATGACTAAAATGGCCAAAATCATGGGTTATAGCTCATGAAATTATGAATTTTACTCTCCGATATAATTTTCCAATAAGTCGAAATGACTAAAAATTAAAAATTATCATTATAGCTCATGAAAATCTTGAATATTTGACCTCTGCTATATTGTTTCTGAATGGTCAAAACAACTAAAAATTTGGCTTCCATGAAATTATTTACCAATGGGTTGAAACAACTAGAAATGGCCAAAATCGTCGATTATAGCTCATGAAATTGTGAACTTTAGCCTTCATGAAACTATTTACCAATGGGTTGAAACAACTAAAATGGCCAAAAATCGTGGGTTATAGCTCATGAAATCATGAAGTTTGGACTCTGCAAAATTATTTGTCAATGGGTCCAAACAACTAAAATGGCCAAAATCATGGTTATAGCTCATAAAATCATGAAGTTTGAAACCCACAAAACTATTTACCAATGGTTCAAATGACTAAAATGACCAATAATCGTGGGTTATAGCTCATAAAATCGTGAATTTTGGCCTCTGTGAAATTATTTTACAGGGGTCGAAAAGACTAAAAATAGCCTAAATTTGTGGGTTATAGCTCATGAAATTATGAATTTTGGCCTCTGAAATTATTTGTCAATGGGTCCAAACAACTAAAATGGCCAAAATCATGGTTATAGCTCATAAAATTATTTGACAGTGAGTCGAAACGACTAACAATGGCCAAAAGTCATGGGTTATAGCTCATGAAATCATGAATTATATTCTCCGCGATATTATTTGCTAAGGGGTCGAAATAATTAAAAACAAAAAAATCATGGTTATATCTCATGAATTTTGACCTCCATGATACTATTTACGAATGGGTCAAAATGACTAAAAATGACCAATAATCGAGGGTCATAGCTCATAAAATTGTGAAATTTTAGCCTACGGGAAATTATTTGCCAACGAATCGAAACCACTAAAAAATGCTAAAAATTGTGAGTTATGGCTCATGAAATCGTTAATTTTGGCCAACATGAAATTATTTGTCAAGTAGTCGAAACAACTAAAATGGCCACAATCATGGGTTATATAGCTCATAAAATTATGAATTTTAGCATTCGCGAAATCATTTGCCAATGGAAGATAACTACTAAAAATGGCCAAAATCATGTATTATAGCCATGAAATTGTTAAATTTAGACTTTACAAAATTATTTACCAATGGGTCAAAATGACTAAAAATGACCAATAATCGTGGGTTATTGCTTATGAAATCGTCATTTTGGTCTCCATGAAATTATTTACCAATGGGTCAAAATGACTAAAACTTACCAAAAATCTTGGGTTATAGCTTATGAAATAGTGTAGTTTGGACATAACGAAATTATTTATCAATGGGTCGAAATGACTAAAAATTACTGAAAATCGTGAGTTATAGCTCATGAAATCGTGAAGTTTGGATTCATAAAACTATTTACCAATTGTTGAAATAACTAAAATATCCAATAATCGTGGGTTATAGCTAATAAAATAGTGAATTTTGGCCTCCGTGAAATAATTTGCCACCTGGTCAAAATGAGTAAAAATGGCCAAAAGCTGTGGGTTATAGCCCATGTAATCGTAAACTTTGACTTCCATAAAATTTTTTGCCAACGGGTCAAAACAACTAAAAATGACCAAAAATCGTGGTTATTGCTCATGAAATCGTGAATTTTGGCCTCCGCGAAATTATTTACCAATGGGTCAAAATTACTATAAATGGCCAAAAATCATGGTTATAGCTCATGAAATCATGAAGTTTGGACTCTGCAAAATTATTTGGCAATGGGCCGAAATGATAAAAAGTTGCCAAATATCGTGAGTTATAGCTCATGAAACTGTAAACTTTGGACTCTACAAAACTATTTACCAATGGTTCGAAATGACTAAAAAAGTCCAATAGTCTTAGATAATAGCTCATGAAATCATAAATTTTGACCTCCGTGAAATTATTGGCTTAGGGTCGAAGTCACTAAAAATAGCCAAAAAAACATGGGTTATAGCTCAAGAAATCATAAATTTTAGCCACTGTGATATTATTTGACAGCAAATCGAAACGGCTTATAATGGCCATAAATCATGGGTTAGCACATAAAATCATGAAATTTAGCCTCCGTGATATTATTTGTCAATAGGTCGAAAAGGCTAAAAATGAAAAAAAATAATAATGGGTTATATCTCGTGAAATTATGAATTTTGGCCTCCACAAAATTATTTTCTAATAAGTCAAAACAACTAAACTTGTCCAATAAACATAGGTTATAGCTCATGAAATTGGGAATTTTGGCCTCAAGTAAATTATTTGCTAACGACTCAAAATTACTAAAAATAGCCAAAATTCGTGGGTATAGCTCATGAAATCGTTAATTTGGGCCTCTGCAAAATTATTTATCAATGGGTCGAAATGACTAAAATAGCCAAAAATCATGAGTTATAGATTATAAAATCGTGAATTTTGGCCTCCACAAAATTATTTGCCAACGGTCAAAACCACTAAAATGGCCAAATAGCTCATGAAATCATGAATTTTAGCCTCCATAAAATTATTTGCCAACAGGTTGAAACAACTAAAAATGACAAAAATTGTCGGTTATAGCTCATCAAATCATTAAATTGGCCTCATCAAATTATTTGCTAATAGGTCGAAACAACTAAAAAAAACCTAAAATTATGGATTATAGCTCATGAAATCGTGAATTTTGGCCTCTGAAAATTATTTGTCAATGGGTCCAAACAACTAAAATGGCCAAAACATTGTCGGTTATAGCTCATAAAATCGTGAATTTTGGCCTCCGTGAAATTATTTGCCAACGGGTCTAAACTATCAAAAATGGCCAAAAATCGTGGGTTATAGCTCATGAAATCGTGGATTAAACATGGCCAAAGTGGTGAGTTATAGCTCATAAAATCATGAAGTTTGAAACCCACAAAACTATTTACCAATGGGTCAAAATGACTAAAACTTACCAAAAATCTTGGGTTATAGCTCATAAAATCGTGAATTTTGGCCTCTGTGAAATTATTTTCCAATGGTTGAAATGACTAAAATAGCCCAAAATTATGGGTTATAGCTCACAAAATCATGAATTTTGGCCTCTGTGAAATTATTTGACAACATGTCGAAATGACTAAAATGGCCAAAATCATGGGTTATAGCTCATGAAATTATGAATTTTACTCTCCACGATATAATTTTCCAATAAGTCGAAATGACTAAAAATTAAAAAATTATCATTATAGCTCATGAAAATCTTGAATATTTGACCTCTGCTATATTGTTTACGAATGGTCAAAACAACTAAAAAATTTGGCTTCCATGAAATTATTTACCAATGGGTTGAAACAACTAGAAATGGCCCAAAATCGTCGATTATAGCTCATGAAATTGTGAACTTTAGCCTTCATGAAACTATTTACCAATGGGTTGAAATAACTTTAAATGGCTAAAAATCGTGGGTTATAGATAATCAAATCATATAATTAGACTCCGTGAAATTATTTTCCAATTGGTTGAAATAACTAAAAATAGCCCAAAATTATGGGTTATAGCTCATCAAATCATGAATTTTGACTCTGCGTAATTATTTGCCAATGGGTTGAAATAACTAAAAATGCTAAAAATCGTTAGTAATAGTTCATGAAATCATGAGTTTTGGCCTCCATGAAATTATTTGCAAACGGGTCAAAACAACTAAAAATGGCCACAATCATGGGTTATATAGCTCATAAAATTATGAATTTTAGCATTCGCGAAATCATTTGCCAATGGAAGATAACTACTAAAAATGGCCAAAATCATGTATTATAGCCATGAAATTGTTAAATTTAGACTTTACAAAATTATTTACCAATGGGTCAAAATGACTAAAAATGACCAATAATCGTGGGTTATTGCTTATGAAATCGTCATTTTTGGTCTCCATGAAATTATTTACCAATGGGTCAAAATGACTAAAACTTACCAAAAATCTTGGGTTATAGCTTATGAAATAGTGTAGTTTGGACATAACGAAATTATTTATCAATGGGTCGAAATGACTAAAAATTACTGAAAATCGTGAGTTATAGCTCATGAAATCGTGAAGTTTGGATTCCGCAAAACTATTTACCAATTGTTGAAAATAACTAAAAATATCCAATAATCGTGGGTTATAGCTAATAAAATAGTGAATTTTGGCCTCCGTGAATTATTATCTAAGGTGAAAACGACTAAAACAGCCAAAAATTATGGGTTATAGCTCACAAAATTCTAAATTTTAGCCACCGTGAAATTATTTGACAACAGGTCGAAGTGACTAAAAATTGTCAAAAATCGTAGGTTATAGCTTATGAATTCGTGAATTTTATTTTCCACAATATTATTTGCCAATGGGTCAAAATGACTAAAAATAAAAACAAGCGTGGGTTGCTCATGAAATCGTGAACTTTAACCTCCGCAATATTATTTACCAATGGGTCAAAATAACTAAAAACAGACAATAATCATGATAGCCCATGAAATCATAAATTTTGGCATCCAAGAAATTAGTTGCCAACAGGTCGAGACCTCTAAAAATGGCTTAAAATCATGGGCTTTAACTCAATAAATTATCAATTTTGGCGTCCACAAAATTATTTGCCAACTAGTCGAAACAACTAAAAATGGCCAAGAATCTTGGGTTATAGTTCCTTAAATCATTAATTCTAGCCTCTGCAAAATTATTTGGAAACGGGTCAAAATGACTAAAAATTACAAAAAAAATCGTTGGTTATAGCTCATGAAATCGTAAATTTTGGCCTCTACGAAATTATTTGCCAACGGGTCGAAACTACAAAAAATGGCCAAAATTTGTGAGTTGTAACTCATCAAATCGTGAAATTGTCCTCCATGAAATTATTTGCCAACTGGTCGGAACAACCAAAAATGCCAAAAATCATGGATTATAGCTCATGAAATCGTGAATTTTGGCCTGCATGAAATTATTTGCCAACATGTCGAAAGGACTAAATATGGCTAAAAATCGTCAATTATAACTCATGAAATTAAAAATATTGGCCTCTGCGATATTATTTGCCAACAGATCAAAATGACTAAAAATATAAAAAAAAATCATGGATTATAGCTTGTGAAATATTATTTCAAAATGTGTGATTTATATGAGCTATAGCCCCCTTTGTGTCCATTTCCATTATTTTTGACCCAATGAAAACTCATTACTTGTATTTAAAATTCATGATTTCATAGGCTAATAACCTATGATTTCTGTCCATTTCCATTTGTTCAACCAAATAACAAGTATAGATGACCCATGACTTTTGTCCTTTTTATCTGTTTTGATCCAATGATGAATGTTATGTGCACTTAAAAATTCAAGATTTTAATGGGTTATTGTCCATGATTTTTGTCCAATATTTTCATTTCAATCTAACAGCAATTAAGTATGTGTACTTCAGAATTTTTCATGGGCTAGCGCATGATTTTGTTCATCTTTATTCCCTTTGATTCAATGGAAATTAAATCTGCATAGTAAAAATTTGTGATTTCTATGGGTTTATAAGTTATTTTTAAAATTTTCATTTCCTTTTGTTCTAATGTCAATTAAGTGCAGCGTACTTCAAAATTAACACAATTTATCCATTTTCATTTCAATCCAATGTCAATTAAATATGTGCGATTCAAAATTCGCCATTTCATGGGCTATAACCCATGATTTTTATTCATTTCCGTTCACTTCAACCCAATGGGAAATAAGTATGTGTATTCGAAATTTACAACTTTCAAAACTATAAGCAATCTTTATTTATTTTCATTCGTTTCAACCCAATGACAATTATCGTGACATATTTAAAATTTCATGCTTTTATGGAATGTATAACTAGTATTTTTGTACTTCAAAATTCATTATTTTCATGAGCATTTAGTTCATAATTTCTACCAATTGAAAATTAAGTATTTATTCTTCAAAATTTATGACTATCGTGAACTATAATGCGTGTTTTTTGTTCATCGTTATTGGTTTTGACCCAGTTACAGTTAAATATGCATGCTTCAAAGTTTCTCTATATTGGGTTGAAAATTTGTGAAACTTTGAGACTTCAGATTGAATAGGAACGTGACTATCAAGCCTAATATGAAGTTAATGGCCATCAAGCCCAATATGAAATTTATTAATTTTTACATATATTAATTAGTCCACAAAATCAATGAAATTATTAAATTCCCGAAACACCTTACCGTTACCAAATATGGGTAAATTTCATAAAACCCCCTTAAGTTTGTCCATTTTGAGGTAATTCCACTAAAGTTTAGAAATGTCACTTAACGACCCCACCCCATTAAATTTCGTCAAATTACCCCGTCACTAACACCCAAATGGCGAAAAAATTTCCGATTAAAAAAGAATTGTTTTCATGGCCCCCCTAAAAAAAGCCTGATTTTGAGACAACCCTCCCCTAACCGTAGAGCCTTTAATTGATTTAATTTAATAATTAAATTATTACTTAGACAAATGTGTTTTCGTCTGTTACATTCGTCTAATATAATATTAGGGGGTAAGTAGAAAAATTGAAAACACTTGGAGATTTTCTGGAACACCTCAAACGTAAGGGTGCTAAATGGCACCCTAAATATTTAGGGGGTTATCTCAAAATTAGCCAAACGTAAAGGGGGTTTGTAAAATTTACCAATCAAAAAGTTATAAAACTTACACAGATTTGTCCTCTACATGTGTGCCATTTTCTATTATACTTTGTCCTGAAAAACCACATAAACTAGTACAATCAGATTTACTGGCCCAAAAAAGCAATAAGTAGTTGATATATAACTTTTTCTTTGTCCTGAAAATATGAAATCATTCAATATGGGAGAGAAATCACAAACTCAGATGGAAAATACCTCCAATCAACCAAAAACCTCTGATATCTGTGCGCTGATCACAGGAGCCAACAAAGGGATTGGCTTTTCAATTGCTCGTCAACTTGCTCAAAAGGGCATCACTGTAATCCTAACCGCAAGAAGTGAGAAGCTTGGGATAAGTGCAGTTGAAGTGCTTCAACAAGAGCTTGGAGTTTCAAATATCATCTTCCATCAACTTGATGTTCAAGATCCCCTCAGCATTGCCAGTTTAGCGCAGTTTGTCAAAGATTGTTTTCAGAAGCTCGATATCTTGGTAAATGTTCTTATCTGAAACTATGTTGTTTTTCATTATGTTTTTCGCTCTGAGGGAATTCATATATAAGTATAGTCCCATATTGGATAGATTAGAATGGAATAATCGACTTACACGGACATTTGAGATCAATTCCTAACATGGTAGTTTAGTGCTCAACGTATTTTTAATGTCCATTTAACTCCCAGAGGGATCTGATTATTTCCAAATGTTGAAGCTTAGACATGGTATAGAGCAATTCAGATTCTAGTCTAAATAGAATAAGGGAAACTGTATTGCTCCGTGAGTCCAGGTTCTGGCCCATGAAAGGGCCCAATCCTTATGAAAGTGTGTTGGAGTATAAAATTATAACCCTCAATCCAAACCATAATTTTGGAGTTTCAGTGTAGCGGCATGGTCCTTTGACCATGAGATATGTCATTTTTCATGTAAATAGGTTGTTATGTTCTATCATATACATATTGTTCGTTTCTGTTGTTCTTTATTGTCTATTCTCTGGATATCCTTGAAACTTTTACATGAAATCCTTTAGGTGAACAATGCGGGTGCTTTAGGTGTTTCAGTTGATGAGGAACAATTGAAAGCCCTTAATATCTCCTCTGAGATGTGGGTAAGAGTCCAAAATAAACGAATATTACATGCAAAAGTGCGTATTTAAGTCCATGACTTATTCCATAAAGTTTGTGAAATATGATGCAGATCTCTGGCAAGGCAGCAAGTCTAATTCAAGGAGTGCTTCAGCAGACTTATAACGATGCAGTGACATGCATCGATACAAATTATTATGGATGCAAGAGAGTGATAGAAGCTCTCCTTCCTCTTCTTCAGAGCTCTAGTTTGGGTGCAAGGATTGTCAATCTCTCCTCTGAGAGATCTTTGCTGAAGGTAAAGAGAAGATAAGGGCGTTCAATTTTTCATATGCATTGTGTATCTCATGCATTTGTGCGTCAGAGTTTTGGTTCATCCACGCATGGGATATTTGATTTATTAGAAGCTTGATAGATAGTCCTGGTTGGGGAGCGATTGGGGAAGAAAGAATAGTGTAGCTATAGAGAGTCAGTGAATATTTAACTTTAACTTTTTCTTGGGATACATTATAAATAAATATAACTTTTAACTTTTTGTTGGGATGTATTTTCCGTCATTTACTAGAAAAGGTATTCAATGAACTCAGTCAACTAACTTGCTACTTCAAAATTTGTATTTGGACACATGTTCTGCCCTATTCTGTTCAAATATGATTTTCCGTTGAGAGTCCTCCATAATCTTTTTCTAGTGATTGAGCCTCATGAAATTAACCTAGACTTAGAAACAAATCAATACAAAAGCTCAAGTTAATTAATAACCGTACCTCAGTTTATATTTCGTCATACGAAGACACCAAATATCAAATGAACTACTATCTTTCATTTCAGATAATCCCAGATGAAAGCATCAGACAAGAACTCGGGGACATCGACAACCTGAACGAAGCAAAAATAGACAAACTCCTGCAGAAATTTATGCAGGACTTGAAAGAAGAGAGGCTGAAATCCCAAGGGTGGACAACACTTGTGCCAGCATACAACATATCGAAGGCGGTGCTCAATGCGTACTCAAGGCTTTTGGCAAAAAGTCATGCGAAGATGTACATAAACTGTGTTCATCCTGGCTACGTGAAGACTGATATAAATTGGAATTCTGGGGTTATAAGCCCTGAAGAGGGAGCTAGAGGTCCTGTGATGTTGGCTTTGATGCCTGAGGGAGGTCCTTCAGGATGCTACTTTGATCAGACTAATATGGTAGAGTTTTAATGGAGCTTGAAATATTAACTATTGATCAGGGATTTTATATGTTTAGTACTTAGAGAAGTTTCAGAGGTTTGTTGTCTCTTTTTTATTTAGGGAGGTACGTTATATTTGGATCTTTGTTGTTTGTGGTGTTAATTTAGTTGGTTGGGATATTTTCCTATCTTTATGTCTAGGGATGGAAACGAACCAAATATTTAACAAATAGTTCGGTATTTATTCGTCTACGTATTCAGTCATATTCGATTCGATAGTTCATTTAATAATAATCGAATAGTTTTTATTATTCGGTTCATAAACGAATAGAATTTAACCATAGGTATATTCGATTCATTTGTTTAATAAACTATTCGTTTATACGGTTTAGTCCATAAATTTTTATTTTCTTTGCTTGTAGATGGGGATACATAGATTTCTATTTGTGAATATTATATATCACTAAGTTGCATATTCATCATGTATATCATATTTTCTCTATTTCAAGAATAGGATAATAAATATTTACCGAATATCTAACAAATATGGACCAAAAATAATTTGCAAAGATTACCCAAACACTATTAATGAATATTAGTGAATAGTTATCGAATATTCGAATAATATCGAATCAAATTCGAATACCGATTTCCTATTAGTTTTCGATTCAAATACAATTTGAATATTCGAATAGGAACCGAATACGAATACTAGGATATTCGATTCAAATTCGAATTTCGAATTGGTTTCCACCCCCTACATATGTCTGTAGTTCAAATTCACAAAACTATCAACTGTTTTCATTAAAGGAAATACCACATCAATATCATCAATACAACATGTCGAGTGCGAATTATATAACCAAACAAATTTATGACCATAACATTAGAAAATTTCGGAAAGAAACAATTGTGTTTATAACAGGAATATTCTCTAACGAACTGACCAGGGATCTTATGGTAGAGAATTTTAAGCGCTCGAGCTCTTACATTACTGTAGCAATTTGAGAAGGACTAAGATATCGCGACATCAACGGCACACGACAAAACCAAATCTCTCATGCTAGTTTGTTTATCAACCACCACAGTATTAGCTAATAGCAATCAGCTAAGTTACTGAAGAGTCTGAAATTAAAATAAGAAAATTGGAAGGAAAAAATGCGTAGGACCTGTAAGTTGATCGACAAGTCAAACTATAATACCATTAACAAAGCAGTTCTATTCTACGCACTGCAAATAAAAATGTCCCGGCTACAGAAAGATAATTAATACGCCTTAAAAAGAGAACAAAATAGAAATGTTAACCACAGCACAAAGGCCTATGTGATAAGTGATACATTCTTCCCACTGAGCAAGACAATAGCAAATTGTTTCATCAATTTGGGAAGGGAAAAATGATGGCTTTTGAATGCCAACTTATGAAACGGTTACTAAAACTGTATGCCGCATCCAAATATATTTAAAATCAGCTCGAAAAAAAATACAAAACCAATAAAACAACATTTTTATCTAATTTGCAACATACTGAAGGAATGGTATCCTAAGGCAGCCAATTCAAGTTAGGCAACAGCCAGCCAGTGGAAGTTGCAAATAGGAATCCAATGTTTTCATCTTAAGCTTACTCACCAACCGTCAACCCAAAGCCAAACTTGAAGTCTTTCTTTCTATGGTCGACCTGCAAAGGATTTCAGATACAGAGCAAAATCAGGAAGGAAAAAAATTCCAAAGGTCAGTCCAATAACAATATTTGGGATAAAAGGAGATAATTATGCTATGCTCACCTCTGCAGAAAGGATGAAGTTCACTCCCATATTTAATCTTTCTTCCAAGAATGCAGCTATGCAACCATTCGAATCCACTTTCCCCCTTAAACGACACTGTAATGAAGTGATAAGTCATATTAGTAGAAATTTATATACAAAATACAATATGCGTTGTTTGAAATAAGCAGGCCATGCTATAGTGGTATTCAAAATGCGAATGAACTTACTGGAAGCAGCATAAAAATGGACATGCAACAGTTAGTAAACTTGATATACAGACAAATTTATTCCGTAGTTTTTCCTAATATCTTCAGATAAAACACAGAGGTAGCATGTATGGGGAATATTGGTAATAAGACAGGTGTACACAATAATACACTGTCATCATTCAAATGAAAATAAAAATGCATGCAGGACTCTGTCAAGTTGGGCATTATTCATGAATAGCTTGAAAAGCTCCATAATAGCATGCACAAGTTCATTTATCAAAAGCCGAAATCATGCTTGATTTCACCATTTGATTTTAATCTATTAAAAAGCACAATTTCACACCTCAGTAGGCCTATATGTAAAGAAGATACAAAGGTTTTTGTGAATGGATTCAATCAACTCAAAAACTTTTGGGGGAGACTATGGTGGACACTAAGATAATAGTAATACAACTGGTGACACCTTGAATGCCACAGCATTAAAAATGGTACACTTGGCATTAAAAATGGTACACAGAACAAAACTGGTAGTAAGTGTACACAATTATGAGATAAAAGGACTAAGCGCACATCAACTCTATGGTGCCAACGCTAACATATGCAAGTCTACTTCTAAACTCCTACATCTACTGATCAAAGCTATTCACGCCACTGCCAAGTGTACATTTGGCGAGGAAGCCCAACAATTGACGAAGGGAATTTGCTGAAACACGGGATAAAAATTTAAATGGAAACTGCACGTAGCAGTTCCCTGTCATATGTTTGTATGGAAGAGTTCTATTATATAATAGATCCAATCACTAATAAAAGGTTAGCCGATACGAGTAATTTTTAAGGGATGAATCATTTGTGAAAATTCATATTTATGCAAGTTTTGGCCAGAGTTGACACGAGGATAAGACGATAAGTGATGTTTAAGAGAATTCCTGGCATATCAATTAATGATTATCTTTCCTAAAGTGGTGCTGGACTTCATAAATCGTTGGTACTTTGTCATGTTTCCCAAACATAGTTGAACTAAGCCTAAACTTATGGAAAAACATTAACCCGATGTCCGTGCTTCCAAGCTCATGGAAGGACATGTTAATATAATGCCAGATATTACATTACGTAAAAGGTAAGACGAAAAATGTAAATTAAAAATGCATGCTACAATCCCTTTATTATACGCCTGTGTACATGCACGAGCACGTGCATAATGCAACAAAGAGGAGTATGACTAAGGGGAAGTTTCAAGTTGGCAACAAAAGTAACCTGTCTTAGAATATAATCATAGCCAAAGCTTGAAGTGACATCTCTTGTCATGTGATTGTACATAAAATCAGAAGCAAGGGAAACCTGCATCACAGACATCATATCAGAACAGAAATTTACAAAGTTGACAACACATCAGAACTTGGTGTCAAGCGCAGAAGTTTTTCACCTTTTCAGATATTTTCTGGACATAGCTTAGAGCAACTGTGCCAGTACTTGCAACTTGACCAGTTGCGACCTGCATTAATAAAAAATAATAGTAATCAACCTACCAGTAATAAACAGCATCTCATGTATAACATTCTGAAATAGAAATTCTCAAATATGCAGCTTTTTTTACTACATGCCTGTTTCTAATTAGATTTACAATATAGGAGAAAAACTACTTCAATTATGAGAGTGTTTTCAATCAACCTAAACAACTATAAACCTATATGGTACTATAGCAGCAAGTTCATACCTAAATGCATAGCGAGTCTCAGTTCAAACAGTTAACAACATTCATCATTCTATATGCTCCAGATACCCAAAAACACCCACTATGGAGTTGTTGAGTAGTTGTCACCAGCGTCCAAAAAAAAAAAAGGAAAGGTCAACAAGGTGCCTTAGAAAGTTCTGAATCCACACATAAAGGATCCATTTGTTTAGCTGATTCACCTTTTAAAAGGCGGAGGTAACATCATAATCACTTGTTGAGCCAATGAATCTTGACAGCGTCACACAAGTATGACAATCTTATAATATAATGAATATAAAATCTTTTGCTTGTCCTAGACATGCTTGTGTATATGTAAAAACTTAAATACGTGCAGCATATACATTTCAGACACATCTACATGTAATATACCTGTAAAGAGGAAATGTTGAAGGAGAGATCTTAAGCGGATTGGTTCATAAACATTGTAACACCACAAGTAGTAGTTATGGTCTATTAGCACCATCTATGTTGCTGGGACACGGGTGCACGTGCAGACGCGGGTGCGGGCACAGAACACAGCAAAATTGTAAAAGATAGGATAAAGGGACAGCTAGAAATGCACATTATTAATAATTTATATGAGATCATTCACGTGCTATGAGAAATAAAATACCTATAATGTCTTTATGTTTCTTTTATTAAGTAGATTGTAAATAGGAAACTAGCTCTTTTTTTTAACTAGATACCAAGTCAACCCTTTAAAATCATGCTTATGAACTAGGTATGGGTTGAAACCAACCCAACCCAAGTCCAGCAAGTTGCAAAAATCTGTGGTCAAGTGTAAGATATATGTTCAAGAAGTGTATCACGAGAGATATATGTTCAAGAAGTGTATTAGGAGTGTTTTAAATTAAAACAACATTGCATAATCAACTACACGACTAAATAAATGTATGTATGTATTCAAGAAGTCTCCGAGGAGTATCAGATACAGATACGGAAGCCTAGGTGAGGTGTACAGGTAACTTAGGTCACCACCATCAAATGTATGGACCCTTACCAACAACCAAATTTCAAGTTTAACGATCTGAAAACCACGAGATAAATTATACATCATCCATAACACCATATTGAGGGACTCAAATATGCGCCATTATGACATGGAACTCGTGAAGGTGGTATCTGCCTAAATAATATAATTTACCAACTCTACATATTGCCTACCACCACGCAGCATGCAAATCCTTCAAATCAATGTCAACAGTAATTACAAGGCAGCTAAAAAGTGAGACTAAGAGGACATAATTTATCAGTAAAAAGGTGAGAATTAAGAGATAAAAAAATCAGTACGATAAATGAATGCGTAAGCAGATCTCACTTTTAGATGCTCTAAATCAATAACTATTATTTTTACAAGTAAAACTAGCATTTTCTGGGTAAGTTTTTCAGAACAATGATCACAAAGGAAACTATTAATTAAAAAGCTTTGTGTTGCATAGACTCGACCTCCTTGGAATTGTACATAAAACAATCAGCATGTGTTGCTGTCATTACTCATTAGTTTGAGTGCTAAAGTTCCAAACATACAACTGTAAATTACTGATTCCAACAAAATTGCTAGGAGGGTTGTGTGCGCGCGCATGAGAGAGAGAGTACAGGAGTACAGCTTATCTCAAAAAAAAAAAGATAGAAAATTGTAATACCATCTTATCTGTGTTATACCGAGCAGCAAAACCAATACCAGACTTTCTTTGTTGACCAAGCCAAAAAACTTCAGTCCCTAAAGACAAATTTGGAGTAACACTCTGCAAAAATAAAAAAATAACAAGGATATAAAGAGATTGGTCAGAATGTGAGATGATCCAGCTAATAAATTAGGGAATGATCAGATATCCATGCATGTACACATATAAAGATCCACTTTTGATAAATTAGATGATTTTGAGGACCTCAAAGCAAAGTATACCAAATATCAAGCACTCAAGCAGTAAAAATTATAATAATAATAATAATAATAACTAAAATGAGCTACAGTAATGATACACAATTTCATAAGCCTGGATCACTCGATAAGGAGATTATCAATAATACATGCATTAACAGAACCAGTTGCTAACACACCCAATATAGTAGTAATGCACATGGATAGTAATATGTACCTAATGTACTACAGTCTAAAAGTAATGCATATGGATAGTAATATGCCAAAATCTAGAAGCAAAAACTGCATGTGTGAAGAACAGATATAAGTACAAGCAGAGCAGAAAATCCAATTAAATAGATATAAACAACGACTATGTAGATAATGTACTACAGTCTAAAAATAATGCATACAGATAGTAATATGCCAAAATCTAAAAGAAAAAAACTGCAAGAAGTGTGAGGAGCAGATATAAGTACAATTAAACAAGTATAAGCATATGTCAAGACTCAAATCTTTCACAGATTGGGAGAATTACTACAGACTGCCATTCTTAGGTGTTTTAAAATTGAAACAAAAGTTATGAACATATAGTTATAATTAAGTGTAAGATTCATAAATTGGATTGCGACTTACTTGAATATAATTGCCCCCATAAAAGGCATTGTTACCTATCTGGAACTGAGCCCTGTAATCATGACCCTGGGCAAAAAAAAGAAAAAAGGAAAAAGAAATTGTCACTAAATATTCCATGTAGAAAATAAAATTATATGCAAATAACAAATAACTCTTCAAATATCTAAAACCAGAAAATAATGAAGAAGATAACTTTGAGAGGTTTAAGATGTTTCAAGGGTTACATAAAGTTTATATAACTCACTGAGTGCCTATGGAATATAAGCTTCACAATTAATTGGTTTACAAATGAAGACATGGAAGATAAGCTGGTCCTTCTACATATATGGATAATAAATGATGTACATAACATCATCTCACAGATCAAGTGGATCAATTTGTTAAAGTGTTAGAAGACATGCATTTTGCAATCATTATTATGCATGGTTGACTGGCCTCCAGACCGTAAATCCTTCATCCTTCAACACTTACAAGACATAGATTATTACGCTGCACATTAAGGATCCTTCATCGGATATTCCATCATGTGTATTTGAGCTCACAGTAAGGAAAATTTCTTCCACAATCGGCTGATAGCCTGGTATCAGTCACAGATACACATATATGCAGACATGTAGATACACAAGTACAGGAGACAACTAAAAGATATTGCACTCAAATGAATTGCTCAATTTGACATGCCTTAATTGTTTTTTTGTTCACCAAGCATATTAGGCATCACACACGAATTAAGTTTCGCGTATCAGCAACTAACAGTTAAAACTGCAGAAGCAACAGCCAACGTTTATTCCCAAGGTCCGCATTAAAGGTACAAGAGAAAATGATGGGTTCACGTAGGCAATAACCCTAGAACCAAAAAGTGTTCAATTATAAGGGAGATCACAATTCAAGGACAGCTATCACTATATAAAGAAGAATGTTCTACCAGATCAATAGAGAGAGTGGCAGTTAATTATGTATCACTTTAGAGGGGAAAAAAGGCCAAAATAGGACTACTGCCAAGAATGAGTTAGATTGTGATACTGCAACAGAGAGTTGATAAAGTAAAAGTATGCAGTGCTGCAGCTCACTAGTACCTAATCAGTTAACATGTATGGAACCGATAGTTCATCTATTGAGAATCATAGAAAAGCTAGATTGCCCAGGTTTACATGATTACACTCAAAAGCCTTAGTTTTGTTGCAAGCAAAGTTCAGGTTAATACACTGTATGTGGTCAGGTTCTTTTGCAACCTCTTAACAATATAAGTAATCACTTAAAAGTCCAAATAACAGAGAACACAGTGAAGCTGACTCCAATTGATTATAACAATATAGCAAAGGTTAGTAAGGTCATTTTCAATTTTCATCAAATTTGCAAGTAAAAAATAAATAAACAGCATCATGGACCAGATACAACCTGGATTCTGAGTAGACACCAATCCAAGGTTCAGGTCAATGAATTAGTAATTGAACAATCAATTAATATGATGGTGTTAAGAGAAGACTAACTGTATAATCAAAGTCACAAGAAATGCACAATCAATCAATACTATCGTGTTGATAGAAGACTAACCTTATAATCAAAGTTGAACATTCCTTGAGAATAATGGGGTTCATTTGTAAGCTGGCACAAAATTGCAACAAATAACACTTATAAATAATAAAATTTAAGCTATATATAGCAAATGACCACCTTAAATAAGTCAGACACATTACCAGTTTAGTGAATGAAAAGTACCTGTGCATTGACCTTCATGATAAGATTATCAGTCAAATCACATTTGACTCGTGCACTCATCCTTCCATCAGTCATCATCCTCCCAATAAGCATCAGCTGCAGAAATGCATGAATAAGATTATGTTCCTAATTGCTTCAGGGGAAATAGTGCAAAATGTGTAAGAGGAAAAGCATCCAGGGTCACTGTGACCACCAAAACACTGATATAGATAGAAGCTAACCTTTGGATCAAGAAAATTGGCTCCAAATTCATAATGTGAAGTAGGAACTTTAACAGTCTCGGAAGATTGTGAAGGAAGTTCCGTCGAGCCCATAAAGACACTGATTAGGATTTAACGTAAGCAATTTTAAACTTTTAGCAGAAATTATAGGTATCTTACACACTGAAACCTAAACAACCTGTGACTCAGAGAAAACTTCTGGTTCAAACCCTTTGTAAAGTCAAAACGTAATCCTTCGAAAAGGTCAGGCTTCAAAGACACTGCAAGAAAACATAATATAAAGAAATTTACAGATAGCAATAGAAAAATGGCCATCTAACTCTTTGATCATTGTAACAACTTACTCTATGATCTTGGCATATATATAATTACAACCACACAGAGCCAAAAACAAATTTGAAACAGGGCAAACTAATCAAACAAACAAACAATGTGAACAGCAAAACACTCTCTTACAATAAAGAGAGCTATGTATCAACTAGCGTCTACACTACCAAAAACTATGCCAAATCCTGAAGAAAACCCACAATATGCAAGCATCAATGAAACTTTAAGACACACATAAAGCCAGTTCCTAACAATAATCGCATACACTTCATCCTGAGATTTTGTCATTCAGAAATTTTATTAGCTAACTAACCAATAGCCTTAATATATATTTGGAGATGAATAAAAACGCTACACCATGTTTATCTAGTGAATCAGCAAAATGCCAATAAGCAGTAATCATTCAGCTGTATTACAACTGTTCGAAAGATGGAAGAAAACACAACACTTTCAAAGTACACCGTCAAACCTTATTACTCCCATTCTTTTTAGAGTCAGGGCTAACACCAAAAAGAACTACCAAGTTAATTTCATAGTATTCAAGTCAAGAAAACGGATCTTTCAAAGGATAAAGAGGATAACAAATCAATCTCACTCGCTACCACGCACTGTTAAAAATAAAACCTCCGCCTAGTCCGCCTAGCAATGTTACAGAAGGCGCTAGGCGGACTAGGCGGAGGCTTTTAAAACAATGCCGCCTAAATGCGCCTAAGCGGCCTAAGCGTTGGCTATTTTTAAATTATTTAATTATAATAATTGATAAAAATATGTATTATATTCATATAAATTTGCAAAAAAAAATTAAAATAGATAGCAATCTTAGATCCACAATAAACCATGCATACTTAAATACTAAATAGCCAAAATAATAACTTACAAGTTTATAGAAAGCGCTAGAAGGCCTAGACGTTGGACCCGACACCTAAAGCCGAGGAGGTTTTTAATTTTTTTAATTACAATAATTGATAGTAAATATCAACGTTTTAGAAAGTTTAGGTGCCTGACTGGTGTTTAGGCGATTCTTCATTTAAGTGGTGGTCAAGGAGGTTTTACTAAAGGTCGGAGGAGATAGTGGAGGTGTTCATATTTGGAGGTTAAAGAAGTTTGAAGGAGGTTGGAAGATATTCCACACAAAATCACGATCAAGGCCTAAAGGGTGCGATCCACGAAGCGACAATGCTCCCTTAAATACTCCCAAAACCTAGATGGGCGACCTAGGTACCGCCTAGGCCTAAGCGTATGCCTAGGCGGACTAAGCGGAGGCTTTTAAAACAATGCCGCCTAAATGCGCCTAAGCGGCCTAAGCGTTGGCTATTTTTAAATTATTTAATTATAATAATTGATAAAAATATGTATTATATTCATATAAATTTGCAAAAAAATAAAAATAGATAGCAATCTTAGATCCACAATAAACCATGCATACTTAAATACTAAATAGCCAAAATAATAACTTACAAGTTTATAGAAAGCTAGAAGGCCTAGGCGTTGGACCGACACCTAAAGCCGAGGAGGTTTTTAATTTTTAATTACAATAATTGATAGTAAATATCAACGTTTTAGAAAGTTTAGGTGCCTGACTGGTGTTTAGGCGGTTCTTCATTTAAGTGGTGGTCAAGGAGGTTTTACTAAAGGTCGGAGGAGATAGTGGAGGTGTTCATATTTGGAGGTTAAAGAAGTTTGAAGGAGGTTGGAAGATATTCCACACAAAATCACGATCAAGGCCTAAAGGGTGCGATCCACGAAGCGACAATGCTCCCTTAAATACTCCCAAAACCTAGATGGGCGACCTAGGTACCGCCTAGGCCTAAGCGTATGCCTAGGCGGACTAGGCGGAGGCTTTTAAAACAATGCAGCCTAGGCGTATGCCTAGGCGGACTAGGCGGAGGCTTTTTAAAACAATGCCGCCTAGGCGTACGCCTAGGTCTAGGCGTACGCCTAGGCGGTACCTAGGCTGCCCGCCTAGGTTTTTGGAGCACCTATGGGAGCATGGTCTACTAACATGGACTGCACCCTTTAGGCGTTAATCATGATTTTCTTTGTTGCAGCCTCCACGTCCTCTAACCTCCTCCAAACTCCTGCCTCAAACTATGAACAACTCCTCTACTTCCTCTGACCTCCAGCAAAACCTCCTCCACCACCACTTAAACGAAAAAAGAAATCTGCCTAAGCGCCAGTCTGCCACCGAAGATTTCTATAACATTCCCATTTACTATCAATTATTATAATTAAAAAACAAAAAATAGTAAAACCTGCCTAGGCTCTAGGTGTCGGGTCAACGCCTAGGCCACCTACTGCTTTCTGTAACCTTGCTACCACACCATTAATTAACGACCATTTTGGGCTAAAAGGGTTAGAATGCTCGATCAACTGATTCCATTGCCAATTTTTCACTTTTAAATATGAGGGCCTTTTCATCACTGTGATCAATCATTCCATTTATCCCCAACTACACTCTATAGAGCTGGTTTCATGATTAATAACCTAAAAACCAAGCTTCAACCTGAATTTTTTTTTTCAGTAAATAGGCCACAACGGGGAGAAATTACCACAACTAGGGTTTCTAAACTAAAGATTAATCGCAACTAGGGTTTCAACAAAGCAACAAAAGACGAAAACAAACAAAATCAATCGAGGATCGAGAATCTCACTCAATGCTTCTCTCTGGATCTCCTCGAACGGGACAGGACACGGGAGATTGAAGTAATCGACTTTCTCCGGCGCCTTCTCCTTCTCCTCCTTCGGCGGCGGCAGCACCGTCGCCAGGCCCGCCGGCGACGGAGGTGCAGGAGAAGGAGAGTCGGCGTGGCTCACGAACGAACCCATCGGACGATCGATCGATCTCGAGAGTGAGATTGATCGAGAGCTAGGGTTTCAGAAGAGAGCGGAGATTTGGAATTTAGGGCTTTTTCTTGGCGGCTTAGAGAGAAAGAGAGAGAGAAAGGGGTTTAGGGAGGGTTTTCGATGGTTCGGTGTGAGTCGTCGAGTTGAGGTTTGTACACTGGAGATTATATGGTGTGGTGTAGTTTCATTTGGTGTGTAGAACACGTGTTTCCTACTTTCTCATGGAATCAAAATTGATTTAACTTCTTAAAATTTCATAATAATACTGAGAAATACATCGTCTATTTTAAACTCTATATAGAATACCACAAGTTTTTTGCCCGTGCTCGCACGGATGAGTGTTACACATAGAATAAGTAATATGGAGCGGGTAGCAGGAACTGAACCCGCATCATTAGCTTTGAAAGGTACGAGGCTATTTTTTTATAGCATTTGGATTATTAAAAATTAGATAATCTAAATTGGAGTTTTTTCTTTAATAGTTTGAATCTCAAAAGAAATTTAAAATAAGGAGTGGATAACATTTATTTCAAATTTTAAAAATTCAAAATTAGATAGTTTAACCACCGACTCTCATTTATAACATTCATATTTATTTATAATGTCCTAAGACAAAAGAAAAAAGAAAAGGTCACTTGTCGAATGAGCGTGTGGATTTTTTTTTTCAAATTTTAATTTAAAATTAGATAGTTTAACCATCAACCTATACTTTGTAATATCTCTCCTTGCTTATAGTATTTATAAAATAAAAAAGGACACAAAAAAAGCCGGCGTAATGATCACAATACAGAAAATATCTCTTCGATTTAGGAAGTGCAGAGATTTTGCTAGCTAACAAGGTTATCTTACGTTGGCGTTTTATTATAAAAATAGTATGAACTAAATAGTACATTAAGTTAAACTCTGCAATATGAAGCAATAAAATAAAATGTCGCTGGTAGATGAGATATAAGGCATTAGCATATTGATTTAATCTAAAACAATCTCATGCTTAAAAACTCAATCTCAATATGGTTGCATTAAAACTTCAACTTAATTAGAAAAGTATATGTGATTTTAAAATATCCATAAAATATCTTAAGAATCCAAATATTTGTTCTTATATTAATCTTAAGAACCCATTAGAATTTCAATCTAATTTTTAGAAAAACAGATAAAGCAAGGAAAATTCGAGATAATATTTTGGGTAATTTGTGTAGATAATTGATTATTTTTCCGAATGTAGAGAATATTTTTGTAATAGGAAATTCTTTAATTTTATAAATATTTATATGTTATATGTTTTTATGGCCTAGTGTTCTATTAATATTTTAAAGAGAGACACCATGAACCAATAACGACTCTTTATCAAATCAAGAAAGACATGATATCAAATCAAGAAATAACAAAATAATTGATAAATTCATCAATAATATTTGAAGTGGAAGACTAATTCATCAACTTTAAGTATAATTTGACGTGTGTATACTTTTGCATATATGATTTTAGTAACCATCCCCCCCCCCCCACAAAATGGTGGACGTCTTAGAAAACCCGTCTCAACTATTTTAATTTGAGAAAATTCCCTTAAATTTTGGGCATACTATAGATAACCCTACTCAACTTTGAAAATTAGAGAAAACCTACTAACTATGAGGTGTCTCACAAAACCCACCTAATTTTTCACACTTTTCTCGCCAAACCCTCCAACATCATTTTAAAATGTAAAATAACTGAAATGTCTTTTCGAAAATCAACACATTCAATTACAAACACACCCCTAACCAATAAAAAAAGAACTAATTCAATTTACAATGTTTGTTGCCCCCTCTTTCTCCTCTCTTTCTTTTAACCTAAAAAAATCAGAGAAATTCTTTTATGATTGAGGGGCATTTTGGTCTTTTCTCACTCGCCTACTTGTCATGTGATATGCTAAACCTAACAATGTTAGCTTCCAGGGCGTAGAGAAAGAAGAGTTCATCAGGATTTCTTGAATTTTCAAACTGGAGGGGTTATCTACAATAGGCTCAAACTTGAGAGAGTTTATCAAATTTAAATAGTTAAGGGGGATTTTCTAAGATACACCTCATATTTGAGGGAGGTTAAGTGAGGAAAGTTTAAGGAGTTATCTCAAATTTCCATAGTTGAGGGGATTATTTACAATATGCTCAAACTTGAGGTGGGTTTTCTCAAATTAAAACAGTTGAGGGGGTTTTTTTTTTATAATTAACCCATGATTTTATGTAGAGATGGTTTTTTACATAATTTTTTCTATTTACGTATTTAAATATATAGCTATGAGATTTTTTAAAATTATGTATAGTTATAATCTAATAAGGATTACAAAAATATTTGATTATTAGAGTTTTCTAATTATGGATAGTTTTAATTTGATGAGAATTCTTAGTTGAGTATAAGATTAGGTGTCCACATGTCATCTTCTAATGGGATAAAAGGACATGTGGATACTTATGATATGACACATGTCAGCTTTTTATGTCTTTATAATATGACACATGTCAATTTTCTGTGCTTTTAGATACTCTACCAAATTTATATTTATATTATACTAGTATAGTGCGTCGTTGCACGTGGACATACTTTTTTTTTATTTATGTCTTGATGTTTTATGTAAGAAATTTGTTTTGAATGTAATTGGAAAATTTATTTGTAATTTTTAATCATTAAAATCCTAGAGTAAATAATTTTTATGTGGTTCATTTTGAAGTTACAGATGTCAATTTATAAGTTTATGAAGTTTCAGTGTTCTTTATACAATTATTAATTTGTGAAATTTAAATTTTGAGAATTTTTGATGTTTTTATTAATCCGTTTGACTTTTTATAAAACTTTTGGATTACCTGAAAGTCATAATTCTATTTAAAACCCTAAAAGATATAATCCTCTTTATTTTATAATTAAATATGACGTATGGGATTTAGAAATTTCTGATTTATGGGGCTTTACATGAAAATTCACAATATAATTGTACCATGTGGAAGAGTAAATAAAATACCTTGCAAATTGACTAATATGCAATTTATTTAGTTTCTAATAAGTTTGGTAGATATTTCTTTAAAATATGCAATTTGTGAAAGTATTTTGGTTTTTTCATAAGTTTGTTGGACTAAATATGCAATTTCTGGAAGCCTTTAGGTATTTCTATAAATTTTATAAGTTATGTCGATCTTTCTGGAAAATATTCAATTTATTAAGCTTCTACCAAACTTACAAAACCCAATGTACTTTTGAATCTTTTGGGTACTTTTTTTTTTTTTTCTATTTTGAGTTTTTAATAAAATACTTACACATTTTAATGCTTGACAATTTCTAGAAGCCTTTTGGTATTTCTGTTAAATTTGTAACTTCTATAGAATTTTCTATAAAATTTGAACTTTAGGAAGCTTTTGGGGTTTGGAAAGTTTTGCAGCCTAGGATAACTTTTCTACATAAATCGCAAAGGGTTTGTTAGATATTAGTCCCTCAAACCTTCAATAGTTCAATTTGTACAACCTAAAAGATATAATTCTATTTTTTAATTATAATTTATAAAGATATATGGAATTTGGAATTTTTTTGGGGTGGGGTGGGGGGGTGGGGTTTATATGCAAATTCGTAATATGGTTGTACGATTAGGAGGAGTAAATAAAATACTTACATATTTTGGACTAATATGTGAATTATTTTAAGTTTGTTGTAAGTTTGTGGACACTTCCATAAAGTATGCGATATCTGGAATTTTTGGTATTTTGTAAGTTCGGTTGACTTTCTTTAAAATATATAATTTCTGAAGCCTTTTGGATATATCTGCAAATTTTATGAGTTTTATAGACATTTCTGCAAAATTTGTAATTTATTGAAGTTTCCCCAAACTTAAAAAAGCGGCTGTCTTTCATAGCCAATGCTTAGGAGGTAAAATAGAAACACATATATATTAACCATATAAAACCGTATAGAATTAGTGAACTTGAGTAGTGCTACAATAGAAATACATATATTTATCTAAATCCACCATATATTACAACTTGGATTTGTCAAAAAAACTATAAGAAAATAAGAAAATGCCAAACCTTTAAATCAAAAGCTTTTTTTACCCATTTATCACGTTCAATCTCGCTCTTCTCTAATTTCCCCATCTTTCATAGCCTCTTACTCAAGTTGTGCTACTAAAATGGGCTCATAATCTTCCAATGCTCCATGTTGCCACAAAGTCACGGTAACATGTGCATTTATAAGAGAGATATTGTGGAAATTGAAAAGTTGTTGATGGAGTTTAACGGTAGAATTGGGGAATAGGAGGTTATGGGTTGGTGATTAAATAGAGAATTGATTGGTAACAAATAAATAGAGAGGTTATGAATATGAGGAGGTTATGGGTGAGTAATTATCATTATTATTTTATTTTTCTTCTTCATTAATTTTGAGTATGTATGTATATACATGTATGTATGTACTCAATCATGAAGACATCCAAAATTACATGGATATCCATAGCAATGTAAAGAGTATTTTTAAAATTGTACATATAAATTCGAGGACATTACGGAAGAAATGTTTTAACATGCAACACACTTTTATAATAGTATTAGATTAGATTAATTGGATCAATGAATTTTTCTTGAGGTTACCAACTATATCTGCTGATGAACCCTCTTCAATTCCTACTTTCATGTGAAAATAACCGTTACATTTTACTTTTCATGTATAAAAGTAACATCAATAGTATGAATTGAAAAGACTTGTGAAATAGTGGAGAGAGTGGATGGAGGAGGTCATTTAAGATATTAAATGTAGACAATAAAGGGATTTAATTGAGAAAACTATTAATAAGATAATTATATAAAAAATTATTTAAGTATGCATGCATGTTCATGTATATATGTGTTGTACGTAAGTATGCATGTATTTTGGACGATGTATATATGTGTTTTATTTATGTATGCATGTATTTTGGAGGGTACTTTTGGAAGAAATGTTTTAACATGGCAACCCACTTTTATAATAGTATTAGAACAAATTGACTCACTCTTAATTATGTTGTCACTCTGCGTCAATGGCTTTCTCCATCTCTCACATAAAATCAAGTAAATTAAGGAATTGAATGACTAAATGTCTATATCAAAGAATAACTAAAGTGAAACTCTACTTTCATTAGCATGAATTATAACCGTTACATTTTACTTTTATGTATAAAAGTAACATCAATAGTATGAATTGAAAAGACTTGTGAAATAGTTGAGAGAGTGGATGGAGGAGGTCATTTAAGATATTAAATGTAGACAATAAAGGGATTTAATTGAGAAAACTATTAATAAGATAATTATAAAAAATTATTTAAGTATGCATGCATGTTCATGTATATATGTGTTGTAATGTAAGTATGCATGTATTTTGGAGGATGTATGTATGTGTTTTATTTATGTATGCATGTGTTTTGGAGGGTACTTTTGAAAGAAATGTTTTAACATGGCAACCCACTTTTATAATAGTATTAGATATATACAAGTATTAACCCCATGCTCGCACGGATTGTTTTGATTTTTTTTTTTGGCTTTATAAATGTTGGTTTATATGCCCTTTGAATACGTTAAGCTACTTAAGTGTAATACGATGATTGATTATATTTCTTTGTAGACAACCCGATCGAAGGATCTTGGTTTACTATATATATTTTTCCCCTAAGAAGCCAGTTTTTGTCGGAGGCGTGCTATATTTTGAGGCATACTTTAGAAAAAAAAAAAAAAGCTTATTCTGAGATTTGATATCGAAAAAGAGAGTTTCGATCTCATTGAATTGGATACAAAGATGATCGCAGATAGCGAGAAACTAAGGGCAGGGTAGTGGAAAAGCAAGCTACATTACGCTGAAATTGACTCGTCTACTTATTTGTGTATCAGATAAAAATACGTAGGTACAATTTGTGTACTGAGGCCTTGTTTTAAGCACCAAGGCCAATACAGACTACAGAAAACTTGGTAATGTATTACAGAAAAATAATAGAAGATAGAGCAAGTTCAGCCAAGTACAAGACAATTCGCGTTCACATTTATCAATAATGTAAGGCTGCACAATTCCAAACTTAGCACAAAACACAAAGAAAGAATGTGCATATATACAATAATTAAGCACCAAGGCCAAAAATATAATTGGTTGCAAAGCGAGGTTTGAAACTATCAGGAAAACATCAGTTACATGTCCCTAATGAAAAATTAAACGAATTGCATGCATTACAAAGAAACAATCATAAAATACATTTTTCCATGACTGAGTCAAGAAATAGTTTGTACATTGCTATGAGCATCAGTTCCATGATTTATGTATATATGTAGGAGGGTCATGTGCAATTTATTTGTTCAAGAAATGTGTGTCCTCTAAGAAAATTTACAAACTAACTTATTTGAGAATTTTCAAAAATATCTTGTGTTATCAAACTTAAACGTTTCAGATTTCATAAACCGGAATACTATTTAACTTATGATGTATAATTAATTAAAAACATATCCAAATTGTTGTAACTTTTGTTTCTACATAGCCTATGTTTAATTTATCACATCCAACGCCAACGGTACAAGTTTCAATTTGAAAATTCCAAAGTTATAATGTACATATTTCTTAATAGGTAAATTTTACAAAGCCCTTCTGAACTTCGGGGTGATTTTCACAATAACCTTCTGAACTTTGAAGGTTAGAGAAACCCCCCAAAGCGGCAAAGCCTTGAGGAGTTTCACAAAACCAAATACACAAAATGAACATTATTCTTACCAATTAAAGGTAATTAATTAATTGTGGGTAGTTGGTATCGCACCATTGTTTTGAATTTACTACCGCTCTAATTTTATTTTTGCAAGTGAAACTTTTCTCACTCTTTTAATCCGGAGGAAAAAAAGTTTTTATACACCCATGAGACTATTGGCAAAAATAGAACTTGAGAAAAGTAAATTCAAATAATAGTAAAATTACAAGGGGTCTATGAGCAATATTAACCCTATTCTCTTTTTTTTTTTTTTTGGGTCTCGACCACGAGGTATCCCCACACGTTTCCGATGGGACTAATCCCCGTTTCGGGCTGCGTGGCTGGCCCTGACTCAGGGTCGATTTTAATAGGCATGGGGGATCGTACACAAGACTTTTTGATCTCGCCTTTTCCCCACCCTGTGCGTCTAATAAAAGATAAACTTTTGATTTCATTGTACCGAGCCACCTTATCTCTTCCAAAACATTTTTTGGATCAAACCGTGGTCAAAACTCCAGTCATCAACCTCAACCCCGCTCAGCAATCCAAACCCACGTGTCCACCTGCATGCATGCACAACCCCGACACGTGCCCCACCACCGCCACGTGTCCGCACCCTCCCTCCCGCCACCGCCTCATATCTCTACCCCTTCTCTCTTTATAACCCCTCTATCTTATCTTTTCTAGCATCATCAAGAAGAGAATTTTCAAAAAATCCCTTTAAAACACCAAAGTGATCAATGGCTTCAAGGCAAGAACCGAGCGAGACCCGCGAGGACAGAGCGGAGGCCGCCGCGAAAACTGCTGCCGTCGAGCTAGCCAAGTCTCGAGAAGACGAGCTCGAGCGGGAGCGTCTCGAGGCCGCAGCCACCGAGCACCATCAGAGAGGCCCCGGTGTCATCGGGTCGATAATCGGAGCGGCGAGGCATGCGAAGGAGGCGATCGTTGGTAAAGGCCAAGAAACCTCCGAGAGAGCTGGAGAGTACAAGGATTCGACCGCTCAGACGATGGGAGAGTACAAGGATTCGACTGCGGAGAAAGCTAGAGAAACAAAGGATGCCACCGCTGAGAAAGCGAAAGAGACAAAGGACGCCACTGCCCAAAAAATGGGTGAGCATAAAGATCCAGCGATGGAGAAAGCTAAAGAGATGAAGGACTCGACTGCTGAGAAGGTGGGCGAGTACAAGGGCTCGGCCATGCATAAGATGGGAGAGACGAAGGACTCGGCGATGCAGAAGATGGGAGAATACAAAGATACGGCGGCCGAGAAAGCTCGGGAGACGAAGGATGCCACCGCTCAGAAGATGGGCGAGTACAAGGATTCTGCGGCGGAGAAAGCCCAGGAGACGAAGGACGCCACCGCTCAAAAGATGGGTGAGTACAAGGATTCGGCCATGCATAAGGCGGGTGAGACAAAGGACTCTACGATGCAGAAGGCGAGAGAGACGAAAGACTCAACAGCAGAGAAGGCGAGAGAGACGACAGACTCAACAGCAGAGAAGGCCAGAGATACGAAGGATTCGGCGGTCGGGAAGATAGGGAGTACAAGGATTCGACTGCGGAGAAAGCTAGAGAAACAAAGGATGCCACCGCTGAGAAAGCGAAAGAGACAAAGGACGCCACTGCCCAAAAATGGGTGAGCATAAAGATCCAGCGATGGAGAAAGCTAAAGAGATGAAGGACTCGACTGCTGAGAAGGTGGGCGAGTACAAGGATTCGACTGCGGAGAAAGCTAGAGAAACAAAGGATGCCACCGCTGAGAAAGCGAAAGAGACAAAGGACGCCACTGCCCAAAAATGGGTGAGCATAAAGATCCAGCGATGGAGAAAGCTAAAGAGATGAAGGACTCGACTGCTGAGAAGGTGGGCGAGTACAAGGATTCGACCGCTCAGGCGATGGGAGAGTACAAGGATTCGACTGCGGAGAAAGCTAGAGAAACAAAGGATGCCACCGCTGAGAAAGCGAAAGAGACAAAGGACGCCACTGCCCAAAAATGGGTGAGCATAAAGATCCAGCGATGGAGAAAGCTAAAGAGATGAAGGACTCGACTGCTGAGAAGGTGGGCGAGTACAAGGGCTCGGCCATGCATAAGATGGGAGAGACGAAGGACTCGGCGATGCAGAAGATGGGAGAATACAAAGATACGGCGGCCGAGAAAGCTCGGGAGACGAAGGATGCCACCGCTCAGAAGATGGGCGAGTACAAGGATTCTGCGGCGGAGAAAGCCCAGGAGACGGCGACGCACCGCCAAAAGATGGGTGAGTACAAGGATTCGCCATGCATAAGGCGGGTGAGACAAAGGACTCTACGATGCAGAAGGCGAGAGAGACGAAAGACTCAACAGCAGAGAAGGCGAGAGAGACGACAGACTCAACAGCAGAGAAGGCCAGAGATACGAAGGATTCGGCGGTCGGGAAGATAGGGGAGTACAAGGATGCGGCGGCCGAGAAGGCGAGGAGTGCGATGGACTATCTTACGGGGAAGAAAGAGGAGACCAAGCAGAAGACTGCCGAAACTACTGAAGAAGCAAAGGTAAAGACAAATCTTTTATCCATTGGACAGCTGGTGCATTTGAAAAAAATAAAATAAAAACCTAACTATTTAAATCCTGTTTTATCCCAGGAGAGAATGGGGGCGACGGAGGAATCGACAAGACAGAAAATGGAAGGGTTGAAACTCCGGGCAAGGGAAGACAAGGAAGAAGCCGGGCAGAAGGGTGGGGAAGCCAAAGAGACTGCAATGGAGAAGTAATAATCGATCACTAGTTAATTATCTTGCATTACATACAAAAACAATTTGATTTGGGATTTTTATTTTCAACTTCTTTTTTTGGGTGTGTTGTAGGGGGCGAGAGGCAAAGGGAGGGATACTGAGCTCCATAGGTAACGTAACCGAGGCGATCAAGGAGAAGTTCTCCGCGGGGACCCCCACGGGACCCAAGGAGACGGTGGAGCATAGGAGGTACGTGGCTGGAGGTGGTCCTGAGCACGGAGGGGAGGAGGCTGATGTGGCGGTGAGGCTGAAGCAGTCGGAACAGATGCACGGGCAAACTTTCAATGATGTTGGTCAGATGGAGGAGGAGGAGGAGGGTGGTCGTGGAGAGCGCCACGGCAAGATGTGAATTCTTGGATCTTTCTGTGTGTTTTTTGGTTTGTTAGTTTTCGTGGTATTTTGCTTGTAAGGTGGTGGATGCCTATTATATGTAATGTGTGTTGAAGTTTTGTTGTGTCCCATAATGGGGTACTGATGACAGTGAATGCAAATTAGGAACTGTGGCTTTTCTTGTGGGACTTGAGATGGAAACATCGAAGTGCTTACTGCTCAGTATTTCCAGTTATTAGTCTTGAGATGTCTTGCTCATATTTGGTCAATACCTGCAGATATCTTGCCTCTAATATGAGGAGCTTTCGACATTATTTGATGGTAAATGAAAGTTTCTGTGGTTGCTGAGTTAATAGAAATTATGATGGGGAAAATTTGTTATCTATAGCCCTAATGAGTAACGAGATATCACATTATTGACATCAGCTATCCAGACGGAATTGATGCATATAGATTGGTCAAAGAATTATATTAAGTGGATTTCAGTCTGCAAAATGCAAATAACTTTTGAACTGCAGGAGAAATAAAAATGTGAAGTCCCTTTGAATTGCTATCCAAATTGATAAGTCAAAAATGAACACCACAATTGTTGTTACTACTACATGAGTAGTAGTCTGGGGTTGATAGAGATCTGGTTCTGTATGACCCAGTTTAAGAACTATGAAGCCTGAAAATGTGCAATTTCAAACAATCCTCTTACAGAACAGAGAAGCCATGGTATATTACAGTTCGATTATTATTCGTCAGATATTCAATCATGTTTTATTTGAGAGTTCCTTTAACAATAAATCAATATTTTTACCAATAAATCAATATTTTTAACTATTTGGTCCATAAATAAATAGAATTTGGATTAATCAAAAGTATATTTAATTTATTTGATTATTAACTATTTGTTTATATTATAAATTTTATTTTTATAAATTTTAATTTATTGCAAATATTATTCGTTTGCAAATATGTTTGTTATTTATTCAATCACATATAAATAATTTGATAATCTAGGCCCATATTAATGAGCTAACAATCTAGGCTTTATATAAATGAGTTAATATATAGGCCCAAGTTAACATGAGATAATAGTCCAGGGCCCAGGCCTATTTAATCCAATGCTAAAAATCTAGGGTTTTTCATTCTCGCATGCCTCTGCCCCAAATTTAGATCCGCCGCCCTTTTTCTCTCTCGACTCACTCCCTCACTCAATCAGGACTTGAGCCCCACTTTCTCTCGTTTGCAACCAATTTCCTAATGTCGCCCTCTCTCCCGATGACCTCTCTTCGGGCTCTCTATAGAAGTCAATGAAATGGACCAAGTTGATGATCAAATAGTCACGAATAGTTACCGAACTTTCGCATATATGTAGAATCGAATTCGAATTTGTTTTAATATTCGACTAGAATACGAATTCGAATATCACAATCTGAACCAAATTCAAATTCAAATGTTATGATATTCAATTCGATTTGCTTCATTTCCACCCATAACAGTATACTTTGCAAGAGAAGAATATGAAGATTCAAACTCTGCTTCCCACAAGTTGATCGATTTGGTTCAAAATTGAGGACAAGATTCATAGAATCGTACGCCTAAGAGGCGACAACACAAATACAGTTGCGACAATCACACTGCCACAACTAGAGTAATAGAATAGATGATAATGCATCTCAACACAATCTGCAATTAACTGGTAGCATATATGACAGTAGAATAGCATATATAGGAAGACTGTCGGTAGCCGGAATAAAATTTTAGTACTACATTGCATACTAAAGTTTCTTCATAGGAAAAGGGGGGAAAAAAGCTGAGCAAAATACTTCCCACAGAGATTTTTAGGTACCACAGAATGTCAATCCCAAAGGCGTGAACATATCTTGCTGGTGGCAAACTCCACTTGACACCAAGTAAACACCAACTTCCTAGTTCTGTCAAACTCCCAGCAATTTTCAACTCTAGCACATATAAAAAATAAATACAAAATATGTCATTGAAAATTCCTAATAGGTAAGAAATGCGTGTATTTGTAAAAGTTTAAAGATTGTTTCTATTGAGGATAAAATACGCAAGAACCCGTACTAAATGCACCAGCTAGGAGAATTTGATAAGACTACAGCTAATAGGCACAATGGACCTCAAGTAGGCCCAAGGAGACATGGTTGGACGTAATTAAAGTAATTACGAAGGATATGATAATAGTCAAAGAATGACTAATAGTCAAAGAATGATGTCCCTTAACAGAGCTAAGTGGAAAAATGGGATTCATATAGCAAGGGGCTAAAGGCTTAGTTTGGAATTCATCGGGCTTCAACAAATTAGAGGTAACGGTAATCTGAAGCAAGCATCGTATAAATGTATTTTCATAAAGGACATAGATGAAGTAAAATCTGAGTCCTGGCCAATACCTTGCTAGCAATGTTGCTGGAGAGCCAATCAAGTCCTTCATACAACCCCTCACCAGAAGTAGCACAGGTGCTCTGGATGTACCTGAGAGACCACTCACATACTTAGTATTATTACCCAATCACAGGATCATCGTATGTAAAAAATTTATCTATTGACTTAATACATAGCATTCAAATGTCGGCATCTAAAATCACCGATTACCCAATGTCAGCATGTATCTAACTTTTGAACTAATACAAACACTGTATTTGAACAACCACAACCACATTGCAGATGTCACTATCAAATAATGTAAAATATCTTGAAGTTATATGAATGAACAGTCAGCTGTTTAGTGTGCATTTTTGTCAAGAAATGGGATAAATTATGTAAAAACACAACATATATCAAATGTCTCTGTCAGATAGAGTAAGATATCTTAATAGTTATATGAACCAACATCACCAGATAGAAATACATTTTTTTTGTTGAGAAATGGGATAAAATGCATCTACACATCAGATTGACAGCTAGGAACCTAAATCAAATCTAATCTAATCTTCTATACTATTCTAAAAGTGTGAAGGGTGTTAGAAAAATTTCCCTAAAATATCCTCCAAATTGGCTTGAAATCACCAAACTATCCTCGTTCCAATTCATGGCATAATCCTTCTATTGATGATTACGCATGGAATATTAAATTCCATGAATATATCCATTCATATTCCAAACTCTAACCCCACCCCACCCCACCCCTTTCTTCTCATATATATAAATATATGCTATGTTACATGGGTACGGGTGCGGACACGGGTGCGGATATGGGACACGGCAAATTTGTAAAATGTAGGATACGAGGACACGGCTATATATATACTTATTGAAATTAATAATATATATGAGATCGATATTGTTTTTTTTTAACTAAAGTCCATATAACTTTTTTATATTTCTTTTATTGAGTAGATTATAAATTGAAAAACTGCTCACTTTTGGACTAGATATCCAAATCATCGTTTAAAATCATACTTATGAACATGATATAGGCTGAAATGAACCCGATCTGAGTCCAACAAGTTGCAAAAATTTGATGTGAAATGTAAGATATACGTCCAAGAAACCACGAGTGTTTTAAACTAAAACATGTATTGTATAATTGGGCACATGTCTGCATAAATGTATGTATATACTCAAGAAGTGTCCAACACGGACACGATACGGATACGGGAGCCAAGGTGAAGTGTCCGGGTAACCTATTGAATACACACTAATTACCCATTTAATCACCACTATAACCTCACCATTAATCCCTTTAATATCCTCATTAATATGAAATTAAGCCATCTAACCCTTGAGTTTCAATCATAAGTAACCCCTCATTCTTGTGTCCTATATATATTCAGCCAAAACAAAGTCTTCTTTGACATTACCGCTACTACCTTCAACCTGAATCCATTCCTACATCTAATTTTTTCAACCTTACCCCTCATTTTTATCTCCTCCATATCTTATTCTACCACTCCAAACAAATTAAGCCCTCAACAACAACACAGACATTAAATCCCAAACCAAAACCTCCTTAGAGGTCACTAGCACCCACATCCATGATTGAGGCCGCCAATATTCAATCTGCCATGATCTCCATATCAGTACTAAGACCACCACCTACTTAGTTGCCTGTCCAAATCTGCATGACCATCTTCGACTACACCGTCTAGAACCTCAAAGCCGTCTTAAACTGAGCCAGTTCAATGCCAACACATATCAAAAGACTTACGTAGATAATGTCAATTATAATTAAAACGTCGACAGACGTAGTGATGTCCATGAATTGGTCCATTCTTCATACTGGGTTATCGATAGCGGATAGCGTCGCGTAGCGGTGAGGCATCGTTAAGGCTATTTGGGGCTATTGCGGCAAAATAGCGGTAAAAAGCGCAAAGTCAAATAGCGGTCTAATTTAGATATGTATAAATATTAAAAAAAAATCTCGAATATCTAAAAGTGCATATTTGATGATTTAAAGAGATCCTAAATATGAAATAGACATGTAACAATCACATATCTAAACGGCCCAGGGGAGGAATCAAAGAGTCGTCGTCTTGAGAAGATGGTGGCGGTGAGAGGACTACAAGAGGAGGAACTCCTGTGAGAGGTGAAGAATCTTGAGGAGGTCCGGGAGCTATGGGAGGTGGCGAGTCTGTAGAAAATCGCGGGAAGCATGGGATCACGATGAGTTCGGGTTAGGTTTAATTTTAAAAAATAAACCTCAAATTGCTTTTAAATAGCGGTCAAGAAATCGCGGGAGGCGGTGGGATGCAGTGGTTGCAGGTCGAGTTTAATTTTAAAAAAATAAACCTCAAATTGCTTTTAAATAGCGGTCAAAAAGCGATTTTGCTCATGTCGCCCACTATTCATATGGCGCTGGCAGCTTTTGACGGCAAATACATGATAATGAATGGCAGACATAAGCGTCATGAGGAAGGGATAGCGCTATTATACCTTATAAGCGGAAGCTATTTGCGCTATTTACAGTGATCTTGTTGTCGGGGAAAAGTTCGGAGAGATAAAATATAAATCATATCCTCATACTTTGAGATTTGTATTTTTCTTCCAAATATGCTTGATTCTTTCCATTTTATGAAATAATTTTGTATTTCACCAATTGTGTGAAACCGGTTCATGCTCCTTGATGTCAAAACATGAAACAAACTTTTAAATACTATTATGCTAAGTTGCATGAATGCAATCTGAATACTAGTACGAATATGGATCTTGCACGCGATCACGACAAATTTGTAAAAGGTAGGGTACGGGGACACGGCTATGAATATGTATGTTATGTTTATTTATATGTACTAAAATTAATAACTTGCATAAGATCAAAAAAAATTATATTTACATCAAATCAGTATATTAGAAATAGATGTGAAGCATAGAATATACATGCAAGAAGTGTACGAGGAATGTTTTAAATTAAAACATGTAGTATATAATTGCGTATACGCTTGAACAAACGTATGCATATATTCAAGAAGTGTCCAGGAAGTATGGGTACGTGTCGGGTATGGGTACAGCTTTCAAATAGAAGTACCCAGGTAACATAGCTATTATGTAAATTCTCAAGCAAGAGCAGATAGTAGTCATCATTTTGTAAAAGAAGCTTTATGAACATATATATTAGTAGGAAACTCTAAAACTTTTAAATACTTTAATAGCAATTTCAATGATTCAAGGGAGTATAATTTCATAATAACTTGTGAGATCTAAAAGCAATTTCAAAGATTTTGGTGCTAATTTCAAAATATAAAAGAATTAGGGGACTAATATAGAAAGCTCTAAAAACATAAATAGATGAGAAATATGGGCTGAGCCCATTTAGAATGAAAAATTGTTAGTAAATAAAGAGAACAAAATCTGATAAAAAAAACATCCAATATGGCTGAGACGAGAAAGTGGTCAAATATTAAATATTAAATAGACAATTAAAAAATATAAAGGTTAGCCCGGGCTAAAGCTAAACCAGCTCAAACTAAAAAATAATAATTAAAACAACTAAGGCCAATCGACCCAAGAACCTTAAAAAATAAATAACCAGAATAATAATAATAAAACAACAACAAACAACGAACAACACCGCAATATAATCAATATTCATTTATTCATGTATATAGAAGTTTTTACCTCAAAGGCAAACTAACTAAATATTCGTTTATCACCATTCCAAACGATCAATGGATCGGTAGATTAATGTCAATTAGAATAAGCATTCATCTAATTGCAATTCTACCCGTGCTTGGCCTCAAAAATCATTAATAATGAATCTTAATTGATCATCCGGATCCACATCACTGAACCGTTTCTACTCATTTAATTTTAAATGTATGTACTATTATATATAAGGGGTTTTGTCTTTAGACCCAAAGGTTTACCATGATTTATGTTTAAACCCAATTACTTTTATTTGTAACATTAGACCCAATCAACTTTGTTTATTTATCTTTAAACCCAAATTCTCAAATACACTTCATACTTATGTGGTCCTCCTAAAATTTTTCAAAAATCTAATTTTACCCCTCTTTTTCTCATTTAATTCTCTCACCTTCTTTGCTCTCTTATTTCCTTCTTCAACTCTCATACAAACCCATTAAATACTCCTCAACTATCTTAATTCCTAAGGTTTAATACTAAATTTTAGTGAGGATTCATCTCTTTTGGTACTTTAAGGTATAAATTCTCTAAATTTATCAACTTTTAATTTTATAGCATAAATTCTCATAAGTATTTAAGAAAATTATATCATTAATTTATTATTTTCTTCATCACAAGTTTTCACATGATTATTCATAACTCCTCATGATTGCTCATTACAATTAATAATAATTAATAATACTAAAAATATAAAATTTTGATTTTAGTTTTCATAATTTTGATTTTAATTTCATATGTTAGAGAGAGAGAGAGAGTTTTGAGGGGATGTGAGGGTATTTTGGGTTTTTACCTCCTAAAAGTACAAATATAATATATTTCAACTATGAATTATACTATTTGGGTTTAAAGACAAAAGAAAAAGTTGATTGGGTTTAAAGATACAAATAAAAACACTTGGGTTTAAAATAAATCGAGGTAAAACTTTGGGTCTAAAGACAAAACCCTATATATAAACACTCAAAACCTTTTGATGACACTTTACTTTAAATTTAACTTTTTGCTACTAAATAAAGACATCCATGTGCAATGCACATACACCGTAGTAGTTTATATAAATGTATCTGACATCAGAAAACTATGAAACTATTGTTTACACCAGTGTTATCAAGGCACAAGGCGCAATGTGGGGCGCAAATTCCCCTTATGCGCATCATGCGCAAGGCGCAAGGCGATGTGCGCGCCTCAATGAAGCAAGGTGCATACCACAAACAAAATTATTTGATACATATATCAAATTAAACAAGCAACATGTTTATGGTCTTTTGTAGAAAAAATATGCCAAGATAAGAACCTCACCTCTCAAATCACAAAATAGAGTCCTAGTTCATAATTTTAGCACTAGTTAAAATAGTGTTAATGTCAATTTAACCCTACCCTTCCATATTTTCAAGAATTAATCACATTGAAATATATAAAAGAACATTTGCTAATCATGCATTCATAATTACCAATGTTATTAATAACTAATGTCATAATACTTGGAATAATAGTTTGTGATTTCTTAATCAATGATCTAATTTTAAAGATATATAAGTAGTAACAACAAAAGAGAAAAAGAGGAAAATGAAAGAAAAGTTGGTAGAGTAGACAAATAATATGGGGGAAAAGGAGAAAGAGAATGAAGAAACAAAGACAAAAGAGAAGGTAAGAGTAGAGGAATACGAAGATGTAGTAGAAAGCGTTAGAGAATGGTGTAGGATAGTGAGGCACATTGAGGCGCGAGGCGCACCAAGGCGCAATGAGGCGCGCCTCACTTATGCGATGACCCCACACCTTATGGGGTGCCCGAGATAACACTGGTCTATGCATTAAGTTTTAGTTCCTTAGTGTTGCTACATCTTCAGTATATCTCTAGTACATACTAGATAAGTTTTAGCCTTTTAGGATACATCGTAGGAGTATGAGGCAAGTATTGCAATGTATCCAACAACCACGTATCCAAGTAATAGATGCATATTTAGTCATGTCTGTGTAATGCATTGTCTTTCAAAGATAAAGCTGAAGGAAACTGCATTAATCAAACACAGCATCTGAACGATTAAATTATAAAAAAATAGATAAAACTTATATACCACCCATTGAAATATCAAGCTATTCATCATCACCAACATTCTCTCTATAAGGATTAATGCAATGATCAAACAGAAATTACAAAGTTTATCTAAATAGTCTCAAATAGATCAGTATTAGTAAACATAATTAGCGAGAGTCGGTACCAGTGTCGCTCAACATTCTCTCTATAAGGATTAATGCAATGATCAAACAGAAATTACAAAGTTTATCTAAATAGTCTCAAATAGATCAGTATTAGTAAACATAATTAGCGAGAGTCGGTACCAGTGTCGCTCAACATTCTCTCTATAGGGATTAATGCAATGATCAAACAGAAATTTTAAACTTAATCTAAATAGTCTCAAACAGATCAGTATTAGTAAACATAATTAGCAAGAGTCAGTACCAGTGTCGCTGGCGAAGGGAGTGGAGACCAAGTTTATCGGTAATTTCAGCAGCATTCATAGCATTTGGCAGATCCTGTTTGTTTGCGAAAACAAGCAAGACAGCATCTCGCAGCTCATCCTAACCACATTAACCAAACAGAGGTCAGTTGCTGTGAAATTTCTTGTCAAAAGAGGAAACTTTTATAAAGTGCAATGATATTAGATGATGTATAAAAATTATTCTGGAACGTAACAATTAAAGGTAATCATAATGAATGAAGATTTGACATTAGCTTAAACAAAAAAAATTGCTTGCATTTGGATGACATATTTCTGATCACAGCACTATGTTGTTAGGTATTATCACTCCAACTATGGTTTTCGAACTATAAGGAAGGTGATCTTTGCTCTTGCAACATATCCTTCTGACTTGTATGCTCGTGTGCTGCACTTGCTTTGACTGCAGTTCCACATTTTCACTGCAGTGAGTTTTGCGCCACAGTTGCACCTTAATACAAGGAACCAAATGAATGAATTTGGCTTTAATGAAATTGGACCTCCAAACTATATGTGTCTTAGCCTCCAGGGAATCCCATCAATCAAATGAATGATTGATGAAAGAACACACTTTTTTTGGTGGACATTGAAGCTCATAGTGGAGCACAAAAAGAAGCTGGTAAAATTTCGCCTAGAACTACAACTGTAACCAAAGTTTAGTAAAAGAAGGGTTCCGAGAACTAGGTTATCTGTTCAGCAATAGCTTAACTAGTCATCCTCCAAAAGAACACAGGCCAAACAAGCAACTGGCTTTTAGCTCTGGAGTTGAAAAAGGAGGTATAAGTTATTAGCTAAACTGTAAAGTGTTCCTCATCCTAACACTTCAATACCACATCTAAAAACTGCCAGTGGTCCTAAAGCTTAACATTAAGTACTTTCATGACTATAATTCACTCTAACATAGATAAGTCATTTCATCCACATGTTTCAAATTAGCATTATCTTAATGGTTACCATGATTATATAAATTCATTAAAATGTCAGGTCTTAAAGGTTTCAGAGAGAGTTAATGAACAAAAAGTATGTAAACTGTTGTAAAAAATCAACATACCTCGTTTAGCATCCTGTGAAGCTCATCTCTTGCCTCAACAACACGATCTCTGTCATTGCTATCAACGACAAAGATAAGACCCTGTGTGTTCTGGAAGTAATGCCTCCAGAGAGGTCTGATCTGTTATTTCAGAAATCACAAGGTCAGTCAGATGGCGTACAAATTTCACAATATTTGGCCACTAACATGGCTCATAACGAGCATAATCTGTTTCCCCTTCATATATGATTATATTTATAGGATATTCTCACGCACTAAGCGACCGATACTAGACGACACTATACAACTAGCAAGATTGTATGTATTTCCAAGCTTAGGATAACTACAGGTTCAGCTTACATGAAAGTGCATCTGACTAGGTATTCTCTCGATTTTGGTTTTCAATGATAAAATAAAGTAAGTAAAAATATAGTGTACCTTGTCTTGACCCCCAACATCCCACACAGTGAAGCTAATGTTCTTGTACTCCACAGTCTCAACATTGAATCCTGCATCAAAATGTGAATTTCACTTTTTATAATAGCAGCATAATTTCATAATTTGACATAGTTTAACAAATCTGCAGTGAAATGAAACATGGAAATTCTACTAAAACAAAAATAAAATAGGGGGAATTTCTCAAAGCAGAAAGGGGAGATCTTGTTCCAAATAAGAATGGGTCGAACTTCAAAGGGTGCACAGTATACTACTTATCTCAGACCTAATATATAGAAAGACATCAGAAATTGCATGGGCGCCTACTAAACAACAGCCAATCCTGTGGAACATCATAAAATTCTGAATCACCGATAAATAAATCATTATAGTGATAATGACTCTTAATTAAGACGATGCATGCAAGAAAGGTATATGTCTTCAAGCTTTTCATAAACAAGAGAGCCATCAGATCTGCAATTTGAGATTAGGAACTCGTAAAAAATAGAATCCTCACAAACATCTTGCAAAGGACAACTGAAGGTTTTCGAATAGCAAACTGTAGGCTTAGATAACTCAACATGGAAAATAAATGGGTAATTACAATTTACAAGAAACACTCTCCATCTATACCTTATTTTCCAAGGAAACCCTCACCTAAGAAGTTCAATAAAACACCCCCTCATATATGACCTTTAATGTAATCATAATTTAGAAATGGAGTTTTGTTCTTCAGCAAGGAAGAAAATTAATTAAAGAAAACCAGATAAAGCTAAAAAAATCTAATCATCAGGGTTTTCTCATAGGAACCACCTTTACAATAGGGTCATTCTATATCATCTTCAATTTATACACAAACCACCTTTAAAGCATTTTTTTGTTGCAATCACACACCTGGTCCAGCTTTTAGGTCAAGTTTTTTCGGTTTTACTGTAATAATTTAGTTGTCAAATACCAAATATATTAGAGAGATGGTTGATTGCAATAAAATGGTTTATGTATAAATTGAAAGTGAAAGGTGGGTTTCTATAGAAGACCTTTAAAATTAAAGGTGGTTTCTATCTATTATAAATAAATAAATAACCATTATCACTGACCTATTTTTCTGCATGCAGATGTCTGCCTGTAAGCATGAAAGAACCAAAACTCTACTACAAAGCTAATGAATTCATTAATAATCATAGATGGGGGTTTCTTGAAAACCATGGCGTAGATTAAGGGAGTTTCATATGTCCTCCTAGGGTTATTCAAGCTCAGATCTCAGATACAACACAAAGATCCCAAAAGCACAATATTGCACAGAATTCAGATCTCATAAAACCTAATTCCTCGCGCTTGCGTCATAAAATCCGTGACTTAAATCAGGAAAAGAAACTATTTTTACCAAAGTTAAAATCCCAACATTTCACGTCAGAATATCTCAATTCAAACAAAGGAAACAAGATCTGGGGGATTACCGATGGTGGGGATGGTGGTGACGATCTCGCCGAGCTTGAGCTTGTAGAGGATGGTGGTCTTACCGGCGGCGTCGAGGCCGACCATCAGGATCCTCATCTCCTTCTTCGCAAACAATTTGCTGAACAGCTTCCCGAACGACAACCCCATCTTCTTCTTCTTCTTCCCAATTCCCCCACCCAAGATCTGCCAACAATCCAAACCCTAACCGATCTCAGAAGCAAAACGAATCACCAGCAAAAGATCCGAGAGTAATCTTACCGATTTCGTCTTCTTCTTTCTTCCGCTTGGATCTTGAGGGAATTTGAGAGAGAGAGAGAGAGAGAGGGAATTAAAATGGGAAGGGTTGGGTTATATCATGAGAGAGAGAGGGAATGTCGCGTGAATCAAAAGCTGACTCGTGGACCGCGGAACATTCTATTGGACCAGTTGCCAATTTGGATCCGATTCGGCTCGGATCCGAACCAGAGATGATATATATACTTTTAGGGCTAAATATCAGGAAAAAAAAACCCCTTAACTTTGGACAATTATCAGAAAACCCCCCTTAATTTTCAAAATATAAGAAAAACCCTCCTTAAATATTGGGATTATCACAAAACCCCTCTAACTTTTAAATTTTTATCAAAAACCCTTAACTTTGAGGGTTTATGAGAAAATAATGAAATGACTTATATATAATTTTTTATTGAAACAGTTGCCAATTCGGATGATGTTATTTGATTCAATATTATGTATAATTTTTTATTGAAACAGTTGCCAATTCGGATGATGTTATTTGATTCAATATTATGTATAATTTTTTATTGAAACAGTTGCCAATTCGGATGATGTTATTTGATTCAATATTATGTATAATTTTTTTATTTTTTGAATTAAGATGATATATATACTTTTACTTGGTTAAGAGGTATCTTCATTTGATTGAATTATTTGATTTTATGTAACAATTAAATTCATGACGAAAACTATTTTCTATCGCAACCTTGGACAACTGTAAATATAAGAGGGGGGATCACATGATATTGATCCATCCGTCCCATGTAATTGAGTCCACTTTGTTGCTAATTCGTCTTTTTATGACTCATCATCTCGTATCCTTTGTTTCGCATGCACCCCCATGTTCTTTCTTTGTTTTTTTCCCCTCCATGGTTGGTTAGGTTGGTAGACAGCTCTGAATGATGATATCACAGGAGATAAGAGTGTTCATTATGTAGATAGAAAGTGAAAAGAATATGCTATATACACGTGCAAAAAGCACACCCCATAAGAAACTAATTAAGCTGTCTGAGGATATGGTTTTATGATAAGACTCGTCCTGCTTGTTACATCGGGTAAAAAAAATTACAGCATGATCCTGATTCTCATCTTCAGACGAGTAAGTCAAAAGGGCTAAATTATCAAATTGGCCTAAACATTGACACACGGTTTCAATAAGGCCTAAAAATTGACTCCGGCGACAATAAGGCATATAAAGTGATTCACTTAACCGATAAGGCCTACTCCGGCGACCGGAATCTACTTCGAAATTGACTATTAACCTATCTCATTAATTATCAGTCACTTATTCCAGCAACTAGTTCACAACAAAACTTAGTGCCCATTTGGTTGGCCTCTTTTTCGCTTGGAGGGTGATGTGACATTAAAAAATCCCACTTGGTTGCCTCTATGTGATTCCCTCTATAGCTGCAGGTCTATGTGGACGATGCTTTTCCTAGCAACAATGACTTTCAATGGTTTAAAAAAAAAAAACCAAACAGCCCCTTAATGTCTCATGAAAAATCATAACAAGTGATATAAAAACAAAGGTAAGACACTATGAAGCCTTCAGATGCTTCTATGTTCATTCCTATGTCAGAAACTTCTTCAAGGTTTACTTCCTTTTACCGTGACCAGATACTTGCGCAATAATGTCTCAAAATATCCAATATAAAACTAAAAATTTTATTTTTCTAAAAAAATAAAGCATATTCATTCTCAAAATAGCTAATAATTTGATCCTAAATCCACTAGATTAGCGCGGATTTGCCAAAAGAATAAATATAAAAACAACAGCAGGTTTTAACATTAAGGTACAACCAAAACCGAACATTCTGATATATGAGCAGGGCTTACAAGACAACATCTTAGAAGAAGCATCATTGACTGAATATTGCAACAAGTATGCAGCAGTCAGTTTCCATCTTCAGATCATAATTCGAGAAAAACATGACATATAAAAAAGACAGCGATGAAGAACAGAAGGATAAAGGGACATATACCTAATAAGGACATGTATAACTGATACCAAAGTAAATAGAGGAAGTTATGCATTGTCCATGTCACTTTCTTTCTTTTTCCCCAACCATCCATATACAAGTCTTCCCATTTTTGGAAACTTCTCCTAGGCGTTTCAAAACATCTCCACACAAATTGACATGAACAAGCGTAGCAATATACTTTGACACTTTGCATTGGAGTTAAAAAGCTTTTGGTCTTGATATTGGAGCTCATTAAGTGATTATATTTTTTTATTCTCGCTAGAACTTATTCGATTTACAATAGACCGCCTCGTCAGTTTTCAAACTTTCATATCCTTTATTAGGTTGTTCTACCTGGTCATGCTCATATTTATATGATATAGCGCATGCTTGTTCTTCAGTACCACAGAGCTTTTTGTCCTCACAATTGCTACAGCCTATAGTTTGTAGACACATATGGAGGTGACAGGCTCCGACACAGACACAAGTCTCAGACATGAAAATTTTCCAAAATACATACATGTGAATCGCCTATGTATATCTTGTCTAAAGATACGGTTTTTTTGACCTATCATACTTTTAGATTTACTCCCCGAACAATCATATTTGCCTATTTACCCTTCCCTCAACTTTCAATTAAACTTTTAGGTTACCACTCTGCCAACCATTTATTGTCATTAATTCTGTGACTAACTATGATATGTCATCAAGTTCGACAACTTCAACCACAACTAAATAGTTACCGTGTTAATATAAGCTTTGGTAGCATACTTGCTGAACAGTATTTCCACAAAAGTTTCAATACTGATGTACAGTTCAAAAAGTGAGTCTAAATTCACTTTCAAGCACCAATGAGAAGATTCCAACTAAAATGTATGTTAAATTTGTGATACATAAAATATGAAAAATAAATGTCAATTAGAATATAAATAAGCAGATGGCATCTGAAAGCACAAGTATTCACATTGCACATCTAAGTTTTGACCAGAAAGAAGAGCGCTACAAATTACGGAGAAATGCTGATTGCCTCCATTAAATTATGCTGAGAGAACAAAACAGATATATAACTGCTCAATCAAATGATTTTCATATATGAAGGCAAGTAGAAACACTCGCTTTCAAGAAAAAGACTTCCATGCATAAATATGAGTATTACTATGCAAACTCAAACAAGAAGCTCCTAAAAATCAACGCTACACAATCAAAGAAATAACCCTTAATTTAAATTTTCATTCATTACCCAAACTCCGATCAGTTCTTCCTGTCACGCTGCTTTCCGTTCCAAATCCCATTTCTGCTCCCACTCATCTGAGTCTTCTTTGGCGATACCAAGCTCTGATCAGGTCGCCCACTCTTAGCATTCAACTCAATCTGTGATTTCCTACGCCTCATTCTATTCTCCAATCGAATACTCCTTAAAGCTTGAGCTCTCTTTGCAGCCTCCAGAGCTTGTGAGAAGTTCCAAACCCTAACTACACCCTCTTCACCCCCACATATAATCCTATCAGCACCAACAGCAATGGAATATAAATCTTTCCCAAATCCATGGAGCATTCTCTGAGGAGGCTCAACAGTGCATAATACTGACTTCTTAGCTCTAGAGCATTGAAGCAGATTTCTCACATTGATCAAAGCCAATCTTCCATCACTAGAAGCAGAAACAAGCCAAGGGAACTCAAACGCAAGAGAGTTAACATGATCCGTGTGAGGTTTCCATGTCGCAATCATCCGGATTCCATCAACCGATGTTGAACTCCCAACCTCAAACATGTGAATAGCACCGTCTTGTCCACCGGTAAACAAAAGATCCCCCAAGTAACTTCGAGCAACAGAAGTAGCTTTGCCCGTGTGAGCATTGCGCACAAGATCCACAAGCTCTCCACTTTCAATATCCCAAACATAGGCATCACTACCGGCTGTACTAGCCACAGTAGAGCCACAAGGGGCTAAGGACCAAACCCAATCACCATGCATCAGCTTCTTCAAGCACTTCAAGCTTGTTCTACCCCAAATACGAATACTCATATCCCATGAACCACTGAAAATTCTTTGTGAGTCCAATCCTAGGCAAGTAATTGGCCCTTCATGACCCCGTATCCTGAGCTCACTATTACCCGTGAAATCAAAACAATGTGGGTTTCCTTCAATTGCCCTCCAACCCTGAATGAATCCATCACCACCAGCAAGCAACATATCATCATCTGCTACTATAGCCCGAATCGTGCACCCTAGCGGGCGAGACCCAGCAATCAAAATCCCATCCTCCATACCCCACATTCTCACAATTGAATCGTAGCCCGAAGTAAATATCAGCTTTGATGTTTTCAAGAGGAAAACAGCCCGAATAGCTTTCACCTCCCTGTTGCAGCAAACACCATGAAGGATGTCCATAGTGTACCGACCCATGAAGCACTTGCTCTTGAGCTGCCTCTCGACAAACAGCTCGTTCCATGATTTGCCTGAATCGGGAGATGGGCTCGACGGCGGGCCCCATCTCTCGAAATAGAACTTCTTCCACCCCAAGTGATTGGTGGCTAGATTGTTGAGGAATGTTGATACACAAGCTACTATTCCTAAATCTTTGGCGTCAAGGCAATGGAGGATTTCAGAGACCAAGGCAGCCGGGAGATCAGTAATCAATCTACGGCCATTGGAACCAGAATCGCCACCGCCGCCGTTATCTTCTTCTTTAGGGTTTGGTAAAGTTTGCTTCTTTAGGGTGTTTTGAGGGAAATTTGGCCTCAAAACGCAGGAAAGATCAGAACTTAGGGAGGATATAGTAATTGAATTGCTTGGTACCAAATGAATTGATTCTTGGCATTCAAATGCCATAAAATGGAGAGAAACCAACCAGAGATGGATAGCCCCCAAAAAAATTCCCCCAAAAAAAAAAACCTAGAAAAACTTCTCCTTGCTCTTCAAGTTACGTTTTTTTAGTAGAGGATGATGAGTTGAGAGGGTAAAGAAGAAGAAATTGATGAAGCAAAAGGATTTGGCGAACTTTTTGTTGGAAACCCTAGCTTTTAGGGAGAAAAATAAAGAAATTATTATTAAAACTTAAAAAGAATTCGCACCTCAAGAGATTCCAGCGGCTAATTTTACTGGCGGGCCGCGTTTGGTTCACCCTAAATTAGTGGAAATAAGGTGGTATATGCATATATACTAGTTTTTATGCACGTGCAATACACGTGGTTAAATATCATGATTAAATATTTTGATTTATTTTTTACTAAAATTTGCTCCTCAGTTTTACTTTGATAGTTTTGCTCACGATGTTTCTAAACTTTAGCATTGTGATTTTTATTTTCTTTGATGTTTGTTTGAATAGTTTAAAGCAAATTTAAATTTTCATGTTGATAATTGAATTGCTTGGTACCAAATGAATTGATTCTTGGCATTCAAATGCCATAAAATGGAGAGAAACCAACCAGAGATGGATAGCCCCAAAAATTCCCCAAAAAACCTAGAAAAACTTCTCCTTGCTCTTCAAGTTACGTTTTTAGTAGAGGATGATGAGTTGAGAGGGTAAAGAAGAAGAAATTGATGAAGCAAAAGGATTTGGCGAACTTTTTGTTGGAAACCCTAGCTTTTAGGGAGAAAAATAAAGAAATTATTATTAAAACTTAAAAGAATTCGCACCTCAAGAGATTCCAGCGGCTAATTTTACTGGCGGGCCGCGTTTGGTTCACCTAAATTAGTGGAAATAAGGTGGTATATGCATATATACTAGTTTTATGCACGTGCAATACACGTGGTTAAATATCATGATTAAATATTTTGATTTATTTTTTACTAAAATTTGCTCCTCAGTTTTACTTTGATAGTTTTGCTCACGATGTTTCTAAACTTTAGCATTGTGATTTTTATTTTCTTTGATGTTTGTTTGAATAGTTTAAAGCAAATTTAAATTTTCACGTTATTTAGACCGACATGAAACCAAGCTTGATTTGAGAAAGTATAGTGTTACGAAAGTGAAAAACACTTGAAAAATAGCGTTGTAAAAGGAAAACGAATAATTAAAGCAAATAAGCCAAGGCGATTGATTAAAAGTGGGCTAGAACGAAACTAAATAGAATAAGAAGTTTGTTCATAATCATTGATAGACTTGAAAAAAATTATAAATTAAAATTAATGCTAACTCTAATACACTTTTATATGATAAAAGCATCCATAAGCATATAAAAGTATTAAAAAGTTTATGAAAATCCCTTGATGGAGATGCTTTTATCTTGGCAGCTTGTTCGAATGAGCCACATATTAGCTTGAAAATATAATATTTTTTCTTTGTTGTGTTATATGGATGTTCGCTTGGTTTACTTAATATTCTTTTATTTCTTCAAGAAGTTGTATCTTTGGGTTGATATAAATTGTTAACGCATTTACGATGACATGCATATCTCCCTATAAATTTGAGATAGATATAAGATGAATTTTATGTTTAGTGGCCTTTAATAAGAATTTTAGTAATGAAATATGTTACCTTCATATTTAAAGATCTTGAAATCTAATAATGCTATTACATGCTCATCTTTGATCATGTCTTCAAGAATTGATCTTAGTTGGTAGTCATATCTCTAAATAAAGTTACACGCAGAGTCATGCCATTGTATAGGAAAAAGAAAAAGATCAATTTTAATTTTTTCACTTACGCTATCGTAAATACATTATCATTTGTATACATTTTGTCCATTATAGTGATTTCTTTCCTCTTATCGGCTTATTATATCTCATAACATAGTTAATCAATGGCTTCATACTTTACTTTCTATTGCATATTTGTATGTAATTTTATATTAAGTTTATAATTCCTTTAGTATTTGCGAATAAAGTATAATAATTTATAAATACTTACTAATTTTTCTTGTATCTTTCATGGAGAATGTTTCTTTGATTGAGACAAAGTTGTTCATTATATTCTTTAAGGGAACTTAGTCGGTGCTTTTGGATAGATATGCTTTTTGTCAATGTCAATTCAAGTGATTCATGAACGTTTTTGAATTTTGGGTTTATTTCCTTCACTTCTCCATTTAAAATAAAAGCAGCTTGATTCTTGTGAAGGATATCTCGAACTTTCTAATAGTTCTGCATACATTACTACTTATATTTTTTACCCTATAAATATTATTAACATCATAGATCAATATTTATACATTATAATCAATTAATTCTAAGCATTATATTACAGATATTTTATCGGTTTTATGTAATTTAGTCTTCTATCAATTAATGTTATTAGTAAAATTATATGCGACTCTTTGAATTTATCTGATGGCGTTAATTTTAATCTATCATATATTTTTAAATTTTTATTCCTTAACTGGATGTTTTAATCTATTGTTATTTCAATTTTTACCAAAGATCAACTTAGACTACTTTTAGATCTTTGAAAAGGATAGTAAACTTTAAATTGGATGTTAAATTTATATATCTTAATGAAAGAATATCAAACATTTACTCTTTTCTCTACCAAGTTTAGACATTTTAGTCTTTTCGTGATTTTAAACTTTTGAGGGCATATTTTGCAATTTTGAAACTTTGATAATATTTTTTAAAATTTGCTCCTCAGTTTTACTTTGATAGTTTTGCTCACGATGTTTCTAAACTTTAGCATTGTGATTTTTATTTTCTTTGATGTTTGTTTGAATAGTTTAAAGCAAATTTAAATTTTCATGTTGATAATTGAATTGACAGAAACAAATGTAATCCAAAGCCAATTTAAATTTTCCGTTATTTAGACCGACATGAAACCAAGCTTGATTTGAGAAAGTATAGTGTTACGAAAGTGAAAAACACTTGAAAAAATAGCGTTGTAAAAGGAAAACGAATAATTAAAGCAAATAAGCCAAGCTGATTGATTAAAAGTGGGCTAGAACGAAACTAAATAGAATAAGAAGTTTGTTCATAATCATTGATAGACTTCAGAAAAAAATTATAAATTAAAAATTAATGCTAACTCTAATACACTTTTATATGATAAAAGCATCCGCATAAGCATATAAAAGTATTAAAAAAGTTTATGAAAATCCCTTGATGGAGATGCTTTTATCTTGGCAGCTTGTTCTGAATGAGCCCTGCATATTAGCTTGAAAATATAATATTTTTTCTTTGTTGTGTTATATGGATGTTCGCTTGGTTTACTTAATATTCTTTTATTTCTTCAGTAAGTTGTATCTTTGGGTTGATATAAATTGTTAACGCAATTTACGATGACATGCATATCTCCCCTATAAATTTGAGATAGATATAAGATGAATTTTATGTTTAGTGGCCTTTAATAAGAATTTTAGTAATGAAATATGTTACCTTCATATTTAAAGATCTTGAAATCTAATAATGCTATTACATGCTCATCTTTGATCATGTCTTCAAGAATTGATCTTCGTTGGTAGTCATATCTCTAAATAAAGTTACACGCAGAGTCATGCCGCTGTATAGGAAAAAGAAAAAGATCAATTTTAATTTTTTTCACTTACGCTATCGTAAATACGTATCATTTGTATACATTTTGTCCATTATAGTGATTTCTTTCCTCTTATCTGGCTTATTATATCTCATAACATAGTTAATCAATGGCTTCATACTTTACTTTCTATTGCATATTTGTATGTAATTTTATATTAAGTTTATAATTCCTTTAGTATTTGCGAATAAAGTATAATAATTTATAAATACTTACTAATTTTTCTTGTATCTTTCATGGAGAATGTTTCTTTGATTGAGACAAAGTTGTTCATTATATTCTTTAAGGGAACTTAGTCGGTGCTTTTGGATAGATATGCTTTTTGTCAATGTCAATTCAAGTGATTCATGAACGTTTTTGAATTTTGGGTTTATTTCCTTCACTTCTCCATTTAAAATAAAAGCAGCTTGATTCTTGTGAAGGATATCTCGAACTTTCTAATAGTTCTGCATACATTACTACTTATATTTTTTACCCTATAAATATTATTAACATCATAGATCAATATTTATACATTATAATCAATTAATTCTAAGCATTATATTACAAGATTTTATCGGTTTTATGTAATTTAGTCTTCTATCAATTAATGTTATTAGTAAAATTATATGCGACTCTTTGAATTTATCTGATGGCGTTAATTTTAATCTATCATATATTTTTAAATTTTTATTCCTTAACTGGATGTTTTAATCTATTGTTATTTCAATTTTTACCAAAGATCAACTTAGACTACTTTTAGATCTTTGAAAAGGATAGTAAACTTTAAATTGGATGTTAAATTTATATATCTTAATGAAAGAATATCAAACATTTACTCTTTTCTCTACCAAGTTTAGACATTTTAGTCTTTTCGTGATTTTAAACTTTTGAGGGCATATTTTGCAATTTTGAAACTTTGATAATATTTTTTAAAATTTTAAAATTTAAGTTGGGTGCTTGTAATTTCCATGTTTCGTGTGTTGGTGGTAACTTTTGAAATATTAGGATACTTTGAGATTTTGGGTATGTTTTTGCAATTACTAAAACTTTGGGTGGGTTGTTTTTGTAAAATTCAAAATTTCAGAGTTGCAAGAAATATCATGACATTTGAAAACTTACCACCAACACATAAAACATGAAAATTACAAGCACCCAACTTAAATTTTAAAATTTTAAAATTTTAAAATTTTAAAATTTTAAAATTTTAAAAACACTCTTAAAGTTTCAAAATTTGCAAAACACACCCTCAAAAATTCAAAATCACAAAAACCCTAAAATTTAAAACTTATAACTAGTACATATCAAATCTGAAAATTATCACAGATCGCTAAAATTTTGAATTTTATAATAAACAATCCAAAGTTTCAATAATTGTAAAAATACCCTTAAAATTTCAGAGTTGCAAGAAATATCATGACATTTGAAAACTTACCACCAACACATAAAACATGAAAATTACAAGCACCCAACTTAAATTTTAAAATTTTAAAATTTTAAAAACACTCTTAAAGTTTCAAAATTTGCAAAACACACCCTCAAAAATTCAAAATCACAAAAATGACTAAAATTTGAAAACCTAGCAAAGAAAAGAGTAGTTGTTTGATATTCTTTCATTAAGATATATAAATTTAACTTCTAATTTAAGGTTTTATTATCCTTTTTAAGATCTAAAAGTAGTCTAATTTTATCGAAAAAGATAAAGGTGGAGAAGGATTAATGACGTCTCAATAAAAATGAAACAGAATGAATGAAAGACACTTTTCTGAATATTTTATAGAATAGTTTATTTTTGAGTAAATTAGGAATCTTTAGAAGGGATTTTCATAAACTTTTTAGTACTTTTATATGCTTATGTGGATGCTTTCATCATATAAAAGTGTGCTAGAGTTAGCATTAATCTTTAGTTTATGATTTTTTAAAGTCTATCAAGGATTGGGAACAAACTCTATATTCTCTTTTGTGTCATTTTAGCCCACTTTTAACCAATCATCTTGTCTTATTAGCTTTAATTATTCATCTTCCTTTTAGAGCGCTATATTTTGAAGTGTTTTTCACTTTTGCAACGATATACTTTCTCGGGTCAAGCTTGGTTTCATGTCGGTCTCAATAACATGATAATTCAAATTGGTTTGGATTATATTTATTTCTGTCAATTCAATTATCAACATGAAAATTTAAACTTTGTAAAAATAACCTCAAAACTATAAAATTGCAAAAAACTCCTTCAAAGTTAAAAATCACAAAAACCCTAAAATTTAAAACTTATAACTAGTACATATCAAATCTGAAAATTATCACAGATCGCTAAAATTTTGAATTTTATAATAAACAATCAAAGTTTCAATAATTGTAAAAATACCCTTAAAATTTCAGAGTTGCAAGAAATATCATGACATTTGAAAACTTACCACCAACACATAAAACATGAAAATTACAAGCACCCAACTTAAATTTTAAAATTTTAAAAACACTCTTAAAGTTTCAAAATTTGCAAAACACACCCTCAAAAATTCAAAATCACAAAAACCCTAAAATTTAAAACTTATAACTAGTACATATCAAATCTGAAAATTAACAACAACCTCTGAAGAATTTGAAATTTATAATTAACACCCTCAACGTTTTAAAACTATAGAAACACCCTCAAAAGTTCATATAATAAAAAACCCTAAAATTCTAAAATTTCAAACCTTGCAAAAAACAAAGATGAATTCAAGGGATTACCATCAGGCACTGAAAATTTAAACTTTGTAAAAATAACCTCAAAACTATAAAATTGCAAAAAACTCCTTCAAAGTTAAAAATCACAAAAACCCTAAAATTTAAAACTTATAACTAGTACATATCAAATCTGAAAATTATCACAGATCGCTAAAATTTTGAATTTTATAATAAACAATCCAAAGTTTCAATAATTGTAAAAAATACCCTTAAAATTTCAGAGTTGCAAGAAATATCATGACATTTGAAAACTTACCACCAACACATAAAACATGAAAATTACAAGCACCCAACTTAAATTTTAAAATTTTAAAAACACTCTTAAAGTTTCAAAATTTGCAAAACACACCCTCAAAAATTCAAAATCACAAAAATGACTAAAATTTGAAAACCTAGCAAAGAAAAGAGTAGTTGTTTGATATTCTTTCATTAAGATATATAAATTTAACTTCTAATTTAAGGTTTTATTATCCTTTTTAAGATCTAAAAGTAGTCTAATTTTATCGAAAAAGATAAAGGTGGAGAAGGATTAATGACGTCTCAATAAAAATGAAACAGAATGAATGAAAGACACTGTTTTCTGAATATTTTATAGAATAGTTTATTTTTTGAGTAAATTAGGAATCTTTAGAAGGGATTTTCATAAACTTTTTTAGTACTTTTATATGCTTATGTGGATGCTTTCATCATATAAAAGTGTGCTAGAGTTAGCATTAATCTTTAGTTTATGATTTTTTAAAGTCTATCAAGGATTGGGAACAAACTCTATATTCTCTTTTGTGTCATTTTAGCCCACTTTTAACCAATCATCTTGTCTTATTAGCTTTAATTATTCATCTTCCTTTTAGAACGCTATATTTTGAAGTGTTTTTCACTTTTGCAACGATATACTTTCTCAGGTCAAGCTTGGTTTCATGTCGGTCTCAATAACATGATAATTCAAATTGGTTTCGGATTATATTTATTTCCTGTCAATTCAATTATCAACATGAAAATTTAAATTGGCTGTAGCTCATTTAAACGAACATTAAAGAAAATAAATAATCACAATGCTAAAGTTTAGATATGTAAGTAAGCAAAAACCATCAAAGTGGAACTGAGGAACAAATTTTAGTAAGGAAATAAACCAAATATACTTAGTTATGGTATTTAACCACGTGCATTGCACGTGCATAAAACCTAGTTATCTTAAATATGGAAGTGTAGGAGAAATGTTATCTCTTCAGAAAAGAAAATGAAGCGGAATGTGCCTGTGTAGTTCATAAGATGAGAATTTTTCAACAAAACTGCATCCATTCTTTGAAAGTACCACAAATAATTAATCATTTTACATCGTTTTTGTTAGGTAATCCTCCTTCCAGGTTCAAGGAGATACAGAGCTACACTCGTCGTAAAAATAAAGAAATTTTAGGAAGAGGATTAGCTATCGGAGGAGCAAGAGTTGGAAGTGCAATTGACGCTTTAGGATCATATGGATGATGCTGAGATTAGAGGGGATGAACTGATTTTATGATGTATTTGCGCCTGTGGTGGTTTTTTGTGTCTCAACTTGTTTTACATATGGGTTGTATTGTTTCAGGTTATAAACTTGTTATTATGGGGTCGTGTTATGGTTCTTTTCAGTATTACAGAAAGCAGCCATGCTAGGCGGCCGGAGCGCCTAGGCGCTGCTTAGGCCAAAAAAAAAAAAAAAAAAAAGAAAAAAGAAAGGGAAAAAAAAAAGAAGTTAAAACCAGCCCAGCCCAACCCAGAAACTGACAAAAAATAAAAAAAGTTTTTAATTAAAACCCGACCCGCAAACCCAAAACCGACCCGCTAATTAATTAAAACCCAAATCCATACCCAAATCAACCCATTTAATCTCCTGATCTCTTTTCCAAAACCCCTTTATTCGCCGCTACCTCCTCCTCTTCGCCGCTTCCTGTTCTTCGCCGCCGCCTCCTCCTCCTCCTTCCCCAAAACCCTAAAACCCGATCACTGCTTCTCCTCATCATCCTCTTCGCCGGCTCCTCTTCTTCGCCGCCGCCTTCTCCTCGAGCTGATCACTGCACTTCCTCGAGCCACCTCCTCGGCTCCTCTTTTCAAGGTAAAATTTTCATCTTTCAGAGTTTAGCGAGATCTTGTTCATGAAATTGTTGATCTTTTTATGCGGTTTGAGAATCCAATCTTGATATAATATAGAAACAGTTCAACTGAAACAAATCTTCATGCTGCAGACCTGAACAAATTCCAACCAAGCAAAATTAATCATTGCAAGAAAATCAATTATTATAATCAAATAATTTAAAAAATAGCCAGCTCAAACGCCGAGTCCGCCTAGCGCTTTCTGTAACATTGGTTCTTTTGTAAATTGGTGATATTGTACAGTTAGTAAGTGCACCTATACATAACTATATAACAAGGTCTCAACAAAATATACTGAAATTTCACAGAAAATTCGAGAAGAAGAGCAGGTTCCAATTGCTTTTGGGATATTCAGCTTCATAGTTCTTTCAATAATGGATCCGGATACAGTGAAATCGACCTTATCAAATCTAGCCTTTGGAAATGTAATGGCAGCAGCTGCTCGTGATTATCAAAAGGTGCGATTTTTATACTCCTTTCTTAGTTCTGATATTTTAATCTCATTTTTCTGTTTAATATATGATAATTGAGCAAGGGGTTGTGAAAATGTTTGATCTTTCAAGTTGTGAATGTATTTGTGTAAACAGTGAAATAGTTATTTTTTCCAATTGTTATATCGTAGATCTGGTATTATAGGAGCAGAGAAAAATTTATGTTATATTTTCTTTGATGATCTCAATCGTGGACTTGGATTCTTCAAACATTTTGTCTCATCTGAAATTTTGTATCAGTATGTGTTTTTAATCTGGGCAGGGCGGATCCAAGGGGTGCCCGGGGTGAGCAGCTGCACCCCTAGAGATATTATTTTTGTAGATCACATTGACAGCTTTCCGAAAACATTCCTTTCAATAACCGAGTCAAAAGTTATGGCCCATACAAGTTTCATCATTTGTACATATTTCCAGCCTGGTGCTAATTGTTTTAATCTTGTCTCGTTAAAATATTTATATCTCGAGCTATACATCTCCGAATTGAATTCTACTTTACCCCAACCCAATTTTTTTCCTGGAACCGCCACTGATCCTGGGTTGTATAAAGTTGAGTATATAGTTGTAAAATGTTGAATTATTGAGGGTTTAGGTGGACACAAGAAGGCAAGAGGCTCAAATTTTCAGAGAGATTATTGAGATGGATGCTTGTTTTCTAGGATGCTGCTACCAAAACTAAGGAAAAGCTCTTGCATGCTTTTTAATTCAGCTTCCTCTTTTAATTCAGCTTCCTCTTTCATGACCTTACATTGCTTTGGTATTCACTCCCGAAGTGATAGTCTATTATGTTTTATCGAGACGGTTTTTTTTATGTATCTTTAGATTTGGAATAACTGTAGAATGACGGCCTACTTCACATCTATACTAATGTATGACGAACTTAGTTAGGGTAATAAAAAGTTGAATGAATGGAGAAATGTCCTCCTTCCTATTTTAATTGTGAGGGCATTCGTAATTTTACAAGAGGTTTTTGGCTTTCTTTTCTTTTGATTTCTTATTTCTAGATTGTTCTAAAATCATGATATGAGAATATGATTTGAACTCACATAATTATAACTACAATTTTACAAGAGAGAATTTTTTCCTTTATTTTCTTTTTGTATTCCTTTCTTACACCTAGAACATCCTAAATCATAACATGAGAATATAATTTAAAACACACATAAATAAATTGCAATATTCTCCATTTTTCTTCATTATTTTAATCACTTGCTCCAGCTATATTATCCTCATTAGGGAAGCTCTTCAACAAAACTGTGTTAAGAATGTTTGTTGGTTTAATTACTCTATAATAACATTACATAAATTAAGGGCATGTTTTGCTAATGCTTATTTTGTAAAACCTTATAAGTTACTTATCCCTTACTTGTACTTATTGTTTTAATGGAAAAGTAGTCTACTTTTACTTATTGTTTTAATGGAAAAGTAGTCTACTTATTGTTTTAATGGGAAAAGTAGTCTTTTACCAAAATAAGTAAACTTACTTATAAGTGTCAAAAAATAAGTTGGCAAATCTCAACTTATTTTTTTCTACTTATAAGTAAAAATAAGTAAATAAGTAAAACTCACCAAACATGATGTTGGATCCTTATAAGTAAAGACTAACTTACGTTAAAATAACTAGGTTGCCAAACATGCTCCAAATCATTATCAAACTATTAGTATGTCTAGTATTTTTAAAATTTTTAAAACTTTTAGGAATAAATTGATGCTATATGGAAGAATGCTGGTATCTGATCTAGCTAAAATTTCAAAAGGTAGGTATTTATCATATAACATTTTTGGCTAGATCCCATCTTGGAAAGTAGACAACACTCACCATTTTTAGGAATTTTTTGGTTTTTTGGAGTTCCCTTCTCCAAAGTTCACTAAACTGTAGATCCTCAGGGTTAATGACTAGAAGGTGATTCTACCTTTGATATGGACAATGATACTGGATTACATTCTTTTCCCTTGATTGTCCTGTCTCTCTAAAGATTTACAAATAAATAATAAATGCCAAATGGACAATTCTGGTCTGATACATGGACTTTGAAGATATTCAATTTTATTGGTTAGCATGATATTCCATCATGCTCTAATACCTTATACTGAAGCTTTCTATATGAATCTTCCTTGAATATACAAGTTGCCTGTTGTTGGCAAGTTTTACAAAAACTCGTCTTCACAGATATCTAACGTTTTTCAATTTTTGGATCTGATGGCAATGAATTAAAATTGATTGTAATTTCTCGACAAAGTTTTATTGGCTTCCTAAGGAATCTGGATTTCGGATGCCTGTGGACTAAATCGTTATATAATGCTTTTGGAGCTGGTTGCCACATATTTTTTATTACAAGTTTGGCCTGTTGAGGAAGGTGAATTTAGTGTTTTGTTCTTTCAAGATAAACTAAGCATAGAGCTCCTTCATCCTTTCTAAGAGAGTGAATTTGATTTTATTGCGGAAAGCATGAGGTTTAAGGAGGTCTAATATAAATTCTGTTGGTTAAGCTTTTTGAAAAAGGAACAAATTTGCTACAACTTGATGTTGATATCAATATGTTAGTATGTAATGAGAAGCACAATCGAACAATCTCATGCATTTACATTTAAATTTATTGAAAATACTCAAGTAAGTAGGCTTGCTTTTGTCAGGTGTTATTAGATGGCGACTGACATGGTATTGCTGAATATGCCATCTGTTAGGGCTTATTTGTTGTAAAAAAATAGATGCTACATGTTTATTCCCATTCCCATCTATGGTTTTGTAGCAAAGACATTTTGCAAAATTGTGATGTTAGTCTGACAGCTGTTGTAACTGTTTGTCAACTCCGGGAACAATTTTAATATGTGAAGACCCCATTTGGGTGGTAAATAGTTTATGATCATGTTCTGGCAACTTACAAGTGCTGATGAGGGGATTGGTGCTAGGACTTTAAAAAGTAAAAAATAGAGGTTAATTAAGAAGTTTTTCTTTTATTGAAATGCTAAATTTGCCTCTTTTTTAGCTCGACATCTAGATTTATTGATAAACTTAGATAACAAATTATTCTTTTGAATTAATGCCACCTGTTTGTAAATGGCGTTGACCTCTAGAAAAAATTAATAAATCTAAGAGCCATTTTGGGGTCAGTTGGGGTTTGATTTAAAAACTTCCCTAGTTTGAAATGGCGAAGATATCTATATTGCAATCTTTCTCACATGTCCTTCCTCCTATCCCTCCCTATTGACAGTCAATTTCCAGCCATATAGATGATCTGATAGTAACATAACATTATTCTTGTTATTGTAAAGAAAATCATAATAAAGTTACAGACCTATGACACTTGAAATTTCTTGTTCATTCAATTACTCAAAATCTATGCAATGCTACGATTCAACAACTGGCCGCTAGTCATGATCTGATAGTAACATAACATTATTCTTGTTATTGTAAAGAAAAACTTCATAAAGTTACAGATCTGATAGTAACATAACATTATTCTTGTTATTGTAAAGAAAAACTTCATAAAGTTACAGACCTATGGCACTTGAAATTTCTTGTTCATTCAATTACTCAAAATCTATGCAATGCTTACAATTCAACAACTGGCTGCTAGTCAAAGGTAGACGAAGATGATCAACATTGTGGTGGACGAAAATACAATGAAAGAAGTTCAAATAAATTGTTTGCAGTTTGCATGATACTATTGTTGTAATATTTATACTATATTCTGTAATCTGTGTGGCTGTGAGGTTTGTTAGTTTATACATCTTTGCATAATGTATTTCTACTAAATGGTAACTTTATATTCCTTTATATCTCTGCAATAATGCTTATCATAAACGGAACTGACATGAATACTATATCTTGGCTCCTTTTTTTCCTTTAGAGGGATGATGTAATCAAGCCTGTACAGATTTTTAGTCATTGCTCAGTCCATGAATATTCCAATAGCTTTCTTGTGACCATCCATCTATGATACAGGAACTGTTAGCTACACAAAAGGCTCAGGCATCCCGAGGAACCAATGAGGAAGTTGACCTTGATGAGTTATTGGATGTAAGTTATTATCAAGTCTATATACCTCAAGACGATGTTGAAAATTGCATTATGTCTCTATACCATTAATCTACTTAACCTTTGCTATGCTATGATCCAGGACCCTGAGCTGGAAAAGTTACATGCAGACAGAATTGCTGCTCTCAAGGTAGTGAGAAATAACATTTTCTTTGTGAATTCATAATTTAAGAAGTTAGTATACAATATGGAGTTATAAGGATGCATACATTAACAGAAAGAAGCTGAAAAGAGGGAGGTCTTGAAAAGGCAAGGGCATGGTGAGTACAGAGAGATATCTGAAGGAGACTTTCTTGGGGAAGTTACTGGGAGTGAAAGAGCGATCTGTCATTTCTACCACCGCGAGTTCTACCGATGCAAGTAATTTCATCACATAGAACTTATATGGAAGTAATTAAATCACATACTTTTATGTAGATTGATCATTTCATATCTAATTTTAACGAGATGGGTTTGGTCCTTATTCTTTGCAGGATAATGGATAAGCATTTGAAGGCCCTTGCACCGCAACATATTAATACGAAGTTCATTAAATTGGATGCTGAAGTTAGTTTCTGTTATCCATTCTCTGTTTTTTTTAATAAATAAATAGGACTAATTACTATTGGAGTTGATTGCAGAATGCTCCTTTCTTTGTGACGAAAATGGGGGTCAAGACTCTTCCTTGTGTAATATTGTTCAGGTTTATTCATCTTCCTGAAACCTCTTTATCGTTGCATTTTCGTGTATGAATTCTTATATGTTGATATTAATCACTTACATTGCTCCCCGAGATTTATATAGAACTTCTTAGTTTCGAATCATCTCTGCATAATTTTTGTAGGAAGGGAATTGCCTTTGATAGGATAGTTGGATTTCAGGACCTAGGAGGCAAAGATGATTTCACTACAAGAGCATTGGAGAATCTTTTAAAAAGAAAAGGTGCTTCTTGTTTCCTTAAAATCTTTTTGAGAAATATGTGTTAGGTTGCGATGTCTAAACTATCTCATGTTTCAGGAATCATCGATGACAGGAAGAAGGATAATGACGACGACGATGATGAGTATGGAAGAAATAGGAGTGTCAGATCATCAGATGTTCAGGATTCTGATTCTGATTGAAAGTGGCAACTTGCAGTATTTCTATATTTTGTATACTATATACTGTTGGCTTTGTAGCATCCCCCTCTGGTAGCCTGTTTCCAGGGATTAATATTTGGCACAGGCTTTTCCTAAATTTATATTTGAACAGATCTATGTTCAATTTTATTGTAAGCTTGGTCTGGAGGTGTTCATTTGTTCAACATTCAGTTGTCTTGAGGTGAGGCCTAATTTTGAACTATATGTAGCGAAGGTCTTTAGGTTCTCCTAAGTAGATCACGAGTAAAAAAAAAAGACCTTCCATGTAAATTTCACAAAAGTATCATGATCTATGAGGGATTTTGGATAACCCTATCATATAAAATTGTATAAAAAAAAATACCACAAACTTTCAAATTTGCTGATTAAAAGTAGCCTATTGGCATTCACGGTGTTTTAAAAGTCTAAAATGCGCACTACACTTGAACTTAAAGAAGGGAAGAGAAGCTAATTTCACAATATCTGCTATGAACAATTAGGGATTTTGCATATAAATACAATAAACTATTTTCTTAAAAAATATCATAATTTTCTCACTGGTACAATAATTAACTGATTGTTAATGTAAGCTAATACGAGATGCAAATGTGATATACTTTGGTTTTACATTATGATTTACTTTGTATAATTACTCTCATTCCCTCCTTAATTATTAGATCATTTTAGACTTTTAGACAATATTATTACCATTATTTGGGCAAATTTTTCATAACATGTATTATTCTTCTATACATCAATTTGAAAGATCATGATTTTCTCTAACAAAAATAGTTTATGTTAGTTTGGTGCAAAACACTAATGGTTCATGACCTAACAATTTATTTGTGTAGCTATGTAAACTAATTAACAAAAAATGTCTGAAATATGTTAGTGAAAAGTTCATAGAAATTTTCCCTGATGCAAACTAATTATGAATCACGATATTTTGTGTAGCTAATTCATGATAGTTTTCCGAAATTTATGCTAAATAGAATCATCCATCTCACAAGAAAAAGAGCATCAAGAAGTTTGTAAGTGCTAAATTTGGCGCTCTTCTAATAAGTGTGGGAAGGGTTCATACTTTTCATATGCTTGTTCATCATAACCGTGCCATACTATAAACGCCAACAGATATTCAATTAGTGTGAAAGGCATATAAAGCAAAATTGTGATTGTTCAATACATATAAAATGCATGCTAATTGCTATTTCTCATTGAAAAGTTTAACACAATATTTGTCTTTCATTGTATTTCAGTTCTTATTTTCTTTTTGTATAGAAACAGTTTTATGATAGAAACTGACATTAACAACTTTTCTTACTTTCAAATCAATTACTAGCTAGAACAATAAAATATTGTTAGCATCAAACGAGATATTAGAGTGAATAGAAATCGGCGACTATGATATGTCGTTGAAGCGACTTCCAACCGTAACATATATAAAATTTGGCCACAGGAAACCACAAACTATGGCCATAAATCGTGGGTTATAGCTCATGAAATCATGAATTATAGCTCATGAAATCATGAATTATAGCTCATGAAATCATGAATTATAGCTCATGAAATCATGAATTATAGCTCATGAAATCATGAATTATAGCTCATGAAATCATGAATTATAGCTCATGAAATCATGAATTATAGCTCATGAAATCATGAATTATAGCTCATGAAATCATGAATTATAGCTCATGAAATCATGAATTTTGGCCTCAAAAATTATTTGCCAACAGAAAACTATCCTATTGGTGTTCATGGTGTTCAAAAGTCTAAACTGTACCTTAAACATAAAGAAGGGAAGAGAATGAGGGTTAATTTCACAAATTGAATGATTAGGATTTTATATAAAAATACAATAAACTATTTTCTTAAGAAACATCACAAATTTTTTTCCCACTAAACTACAATAATTAAGTGATTGTAAAAGTAGGCTGGTATGAATACAATTGAATGTGATACATTTTGGATATGTTTTTTATTGTTTGCTTTATATAATTACTCTCATCCTCTCCTTAATTATTAGGGTTATTTCAGACTTCAAAAATATTATTCTCATTATTAGGGTAAATTTTTGATACTATGTGTTATTCTTCTATTGATCTGAAAGATTATGATTTTCTCTAACAAAAATAGTTTATGTTAGTTTGGTGCAAAACACTAATGGTTCATGACCTAACAATTTATTTGTGTAGCTATGTAAACTAATTAACAAAAAATGTCTGAAATATGTTAGTGAAAAGTTCATAGAAATTTTCCTGATGCAAACTAATTATGAATCACGATATTTTGTGTAGCTAATTCATGATAGTTTTCCGAAATTTATGCTAAATAGAATCATCCATCTCACAAGAAAAGAGAGCATCAAGAAGTTTGTAAGTGCTAAATTTGGCGCTCTTCTAATAAGTGTGGGAAGGGTTCATACTTTTCATATGCTTGTTCATCATAACCGTGCCATACTATAAACGCCAACAGATATTCAATTAGTGTGAAAGGCATATAAAGCAAAATTGTGATGTTAGTCTGACAGCTGTTGTAATTGTTTGTCAACTCCGGGAACAATTTTAATATGTGAAGACCCCATTTGGGTGGTAAATAGTTTATGATCATGTTCTGGCAACTTACAAGTGCTGATGAGGGGATTGGTGCTAGGACTTTAAAAGTAAAAAATAGAGGTTAATTAAGAAGTTTTTCTTTTATTGAAATGTTAATTTTGCCTCTTTTTAGCTCGACATCTAGATTTATTGATAAACTTAGATAACAAATTATTCTTTTGAACTAATGCCACCTGTTTGTAAATGGCGTTGACCTCTAGAAAAAATTAATAAATCTAAGAGCCATTTTGGGGTCAGTTGGGGTTTGATTTAAAAACTTCCCTAGTTTGAAATGGCGAAGATATCTATATTGCATCTTTCTCACATGTCCTTCCTCCTATCCCTCCCTATTGACAGTCAATTTCCAGCCATATAGATGATCTGATAGTAACATAACATTATTCTTGTTATTGTAAAGAAAATCATAATAAAGTTACAGACCTATGACACTTGAAATTTCTTGTTCATTCAATTACTCAAAATCTATGCAATGCTTACGATTCAACAACTGGCCGCTAGTCATGATCTGATAGTAACATAACATTATTCTTGTTATTGTAAAGAAAAACTTCATAAAGTTACAGACCTATGGCACTTGAAATTTCTTGTTCATTCAATTACTCAAAATCTATGCAATGCTTACAATTCAACAACTGGCTGCTAGTCAAAGGTAGACGAAGATGATCAGCATTGTGGTGGACGAAAATACAATGAAAAAAGTTCAAATAAATTGTTTGCAGTTTGCATGATACTATTGTTGTAATATTTATACTATATTCTGTAATCTGTGTGGCTGTGGGGTTTGTTAGTTTATACATCTTTGCATAATGTATTTCTACTAAGTGGTAACTTTATATTCCTTTATATCTCTGCAATAATGCTTATCATAAACGGAACTGACATGAATACTATATCTTGGCTCCTTTTTATTCCTTTAAAGGGATGATGTAATCAAGCCTGTACGGATTTTAGTCATTGCTCAGTCCATGAATATTCCAATAGCTTTCTTGTGACCATCCATCTATGATACAGGAACTGTTAGCTACACAAAAGGCTCAGGCATCCCGAGGAACCAATGAGGAAGTTGACCTTGATGAGTTATTGGATGTAAGTTATTATCAAGTCTATATACCTCAAGACGATGTTGAAAATTGCATTATGTCTCTATACCATTAATCTACTTAACCTTTGCTATGCTATGATCCAGGACCCTGAGCTGGAAAAGTTACATGCAGACAGAATTGCTGCTCTCAAGGTAGTGAGAAATAACATTTTCTTTGTGAATTCATAATTTAAGAAGTTAGTTTACAATATGGAGTTATAAGGATGCATGCATTAACAGAAAGAAGCTGAAAAGAGGGAGGTCTTGAAAAGGCAAGGGCATGGTGAGTACAGAGAGATATCTGAAGGAGACTTTCTTGGGGAAGTTACTGGGAGTGAAAGAGCGATCTGTCATTTCTACCACCGCGAGTTCTACCGTTGCAAGTAATTTCATCACATAGAACTTATATGGAAGTAATTAAATCACATACTTTTATGTAGATTGATCATTTCATATCCAATTTTAATGAGATGGGTTTGGTTCTTATTCTTTGTAGGATAATGGATAAGCATTTGAAGGCCCTTGCACCGCAACATATTAATACGAAGTTCATTAAATTGGATGCTGAAGTTAGTTTCTGTTATCCATTCTTTGTTTTTTTTAATAAATAAATAGGACTAATTACTATTGGAGTTGAATGCAGAATGCTCCTTTCTTTGTGACGAAACTGGGGGTCAAGACTCTTCCTTGTGTAATATTGTTCAGGTATATTCATCTTCTTGAAGCCTCTTTATCGTTGCATTTTCGTGTATGAATTCTTATATGTTGATATTAATCACTTACATTGCTCCCCGAGATTTATATAGAACTTCTTAGTTTCGAATCCTCTCTGCATAATTTTTGTAGGAAGGGAATTGCCATTGATAGGATAGTTGGATTTCAGGACCTAGGAGGCAAAGATGATTTCACTACAAGAACATTGGAGAATCTTTTAAAAAGAAAAGGTGCTTCTTGTTTCCTTAAAATCTTTTTGAGAAATATGTGTTAGGTTGCGATGTCTAAACTATCTCATGTTTCAGGAATCATCGATGACAGGAAGAAGGATAATGACGACGACGACGATGATGAGTATGGAAGAAATAGGAGTGTCAGATCATCAGATGTTCAGGATTCTGATTCTGATTGAAAGTGGCAACTTGCAGTTTTTCTATATTTTGTATACTATATACTGTTGGCTTTGTAGCATCCTCCTCTGGTAGCCTGTTTCCAGGGATTAATTTATATTTGAACAGATCTATGTTCAATTTTATTGTAAGCTTGGTCTGGAGGTGTTCATTTGTTCAACATTCAGTTGTCTTGAGGCCTAATTTTGAACTATATGTAGCGAAGGTCTTTAGGTTCTCCTAGATACTTGAGCATGTTTGGCAACTTGACATAAATTGGTTTAGCGGAACAAACACCGGTCCAGGATTAAACCTAGTTTAGCAAATAACTGGACCCAAAGGAAACTGGTTTGGAACTAAACCGGACGCTTTGTGAATCTGACCCTTGGGTTTTAAAATTGATTGATCTTTGATATTTTGGAGTTAAAAGGAAATTTACATGCATGTGGATTTGAAAATATAGACGAACAAAATATTTGTTTGAAAAAAATAAAAAAATAAAATTTACTCCATGAAATTTGATTACAAAAGTTGACTGGTCTTACTGAGATCCAGAGCTTGGTTTCATATATTCTTTACTCAATCCAGATGGGCTGACAGAATAAAAAATTGAGCTAAGCTTTCCAGGTCAAAGGAAATGCTGAGGCTAAGTTGGGGCACATAGTTTGTTTAAATGAAACATCAGTTTGCTTGTGAATTACTAAATCACTACTTTGGTAACAAAATTTAAATAATAGTTTGGAAACTTCTAAATCAAATAAATAGTCCACGAGGCGTAACGAATGTCATCTTTAGAGTTCATGAATGGTCGCAGGTAATTGATTGATATGAAGTTTAAGAAGAAACACACTCCATAAATGTTGCGCAGATGAAATGGATTCTGCTTAGATTGAAATAGATTCCATGCAACTGCACAATAATATCATAATCTGTGAGAGATTTGAATAAAACTATCATAAAAATTATATAAAAAATACCAATAACTTTCAAATTTGCCAACAGAAAACTATCCTATTGGTGTTCATGGTGTTCAAAAGTCTAAACTGTACCTTAAACATAAAGAAGGGGAAGAGAATGAGGTTAATTTCACAAATTGAATGATTAGGATTTTATATAAAAAATACAATAAACTATTTTCTTAAGAAACATCACAAATTTTTTTCCCCACTAAACTACACTAATTAAGTGATTGTAAAAGTAGGCTGGTATGAATACAATTGAATGTGATACATTTTGGATATGTTTTTATTGTTTGCTTTATATAATTACTCTCATCCTCTCCTTAATTATTAGGGTTATTTCAGACTTCAAAAATATTATTCTCATTATTAGGGTAAATTTTTGATACTATGTGTTATTCTTCTATTGATCTGAAAGATTATGATTTTCTCTAACAAAAATAGTTTATGTTAGTTTGGTGCAAAACACTAATGGTTCATGACCTAACAATTTATTTGAGTAGCTACGTAAACTAATTAACAAAAAAATGTCTGAAATATGTTAGTGAAAAAGTTCATAGAATTTTTCCTGATGCAAACTAATTATGTATCACGATATTTTGTGTAGCTAATTCATGATAGTTTTCCGAAATTTATGCTAAATAGAATCATCCATCTCACAAGAAAAGAGAGCATCAAGAAGTTTGTAAGTGCTAAATTTGGCGCTCTTCTAATAAGTGTGGGAAGGGTTCATACTTTTCATATGCTTGTTCATCATAACCGTGCCATACTATAAACGCCAACAGATATTCAATTAGTGTGAAAGGCATATAAAGCAAAATTGTGATTGTTCAATACATATAAAATGCATGCTAATTGCTATTTCTCATTGAAAAGTTTTAACACAATATTTGTCTTTCATTGTATTTCAGTTCTTATTTTCTTTTTGTATAGAAACAGTTTTATGATAGAAATCCCCATCTTTTTTCTTTTAAAAAAAATCTTCTCTTTATTAAAACAAAAGTTCTTCTTTTCTTTTTGTATAGAAACAGTTTTATGATAGAAACTGACATTAACAACTTTTCTTACTTTCAAATCCAATTACTAGCTAGAACAATAAAATATTGTTAGCATCAAACGAGATATTAGAGTGAATAGAAATGCGACGACTATGATATGTCGTTGAAGGCGACTTCCAACCGTAACATATATAAAATTTGGCCACCTGGAAACCACAAACTATGGCCATAAATCGTGGGTTATAGCTCATGAAATCGTGAATGTTGGCCTTTGGGAAATAATTTGCCAGTGGGTCGAAACCATTAATGATGGCCCAAAATCATGGTTCGTGAATTTTGGCTTCCATGATATAATTTGCCAATAGGTCAAAACCACTAAAAATGGCCAAAATTCATTGGTTATAGCTCAACAAATCGTGAATTTTTGCCTCCGGGAAATTATTTGCCTATAGGTTGAAACCACTAAAAATGATAAAAATTATGGGTTATAGCTCATAAAATTGTTGATATTAGCTTTATGAAATTCTTTGAAGCGGGTTGAAACCACTTAAAATGGCGAAATAGTGAGTTATAGCTTATGAAGTCATGAATTTTAGCTTTCATGAAATTATTTGTCTATGGGTCGAAACCACTAAAATGGCCAATAATCGTGGGTTATAGCTCATGAAATCGTAAGTTTTGCCTCCGAAAAATTTATTGCCTACAGGTGGAAGCCACTGCAAATGGCTAAAAAATCATGGATTATAGCTCATGAAATCATGAATTATAGCTCAAAACATTATTTGTTAACGGGTTGAAACAAAAAATATGGCTAAAATTCTTGGGTTATGGCTCATGAAATTAGAAAATTCAGCATCCGAGATATTATTTGCCTATGAGTCGAAACCACTAAAAATGGCCAAAATTTATGGGTTATGCGTATGAAGTTATGAAATTTGGCTTCTGGGAAATTATTTGCCTATGGGTCGAAATCACTAAAAATGGCCAAAAAAGGTAGTTATAGATCATGAAATCATGAATTTTAGCCTCCGAGAAATTATTTGCCTACATGTCGAAACCATTGAAAATGGCCAAAAATTGTGGATTTTAGCTCATGAAATTATGAATTATAACTCACAAAATTTTTTGCCAGCTGGTTGAATTCAAAAAATATAGCAAAAACTCGTGGTTTATAGCTTATGCAATCGGGAAATTTGGTCTCCGGGATATTATTTGCCTACTAGTCGAAACCACTAAAAATGACCAAAAAGTATGGGTTAGCTCATAAAATTGGGAAATTTGGTGTCCAGGATATTTTTTGCCCACTAGTCGAAACCAGTAAAAATGGCCAAAAATCATGAGTTATAGCTTATGAAGTTGTGAATTTTGGCTTCCGGGAATTTATTTTCCGATGGGTCAAAACCACTAAATGGCCAAAAACCATGGGTTATAGCTCATGAAATTGTGAATTTTGACCTCAGGGAAATTATTTTCCTACATGTCGAAACCATTAAAAATGGCCAAAAAATTATTAGTTATATCTCATGAAATCATGAATTATAGCTCACAAAATTATTTATCAACATGTTGAAATCATAAAATATGGAAAAAAACTTGTGGGATATAGCACATGAAATCGAGAATTTTGCCCTCAAGGAAATTATTTGCCTATAGGCTGAAACCATTAAAAACAATCAAAATTCATGGGTTATAGCTCATGAAACTATGAAATTGGCCTTGGAAATTATTTGCCTATGGGTCGAAACCACTACTAATGGCAAAAATCATGGGTCATAGCTCATGAAGTTATGAATGTTGGCTTTTGGGAGATATTTACCTATGGACCGAAACAACTATAAATTGTCAAAAATCGTGGGTTATAGCTCATGAAATCGTAAATTTTGGCCTTTGGGAAATTACTTGACTATCGGTTGAATACACTAAAAATGGTAAAAAATCATGGGTTAGGTCATTAAATTGCGAATTTTGGCCTTTGCAAAATTATTTGGAAATGGGTCGAAACCACTAAAAACAACCAGAAATCATTGGTTATAGCTTATAAAGTCTTGAATTTTAGCATCGGGTAAATTATTTGCCTACTGGTCGAAATCACTAAAAATTATCAATAATCATGGATTATAGTTCATGAAATCGTGAATTTTGGCCTCAGGAAATTATTTGTGAATGGGTGAAACCACTAAATGGCCAAAAATTATGGATTATAGCTTATGAAATCATGAATTATAGCTCATGAAATCATGAATTTTGGCTATGAGGAAATTATTTGCTAATAGGATGAAACCGATAAAAATGGTAAAAATCATGGGTTATAACTCATGAAATCGTGAAATTTGGCCTCAGGAAATTATTTGCCTCTTGGTGAAATCACTAAAATTATCAATAATCATGGATTATAGTTCATGAAATCGTGATTTTTGCCTCTGGGAAATTACTTGCCTCAGGTTGAAACCATTAAAAATGGTAAAAATCATGGTTTATAGTTCATGAAATCGTGAATATTGGCCTTGAAATTATTTGCCTCTGAGTCTAAATCACTAAAATTATCAATAATCATGGATTATAGCTTATGAAATCATGAATTATAGCTCACGAAATTATTTGCCAACTAGTTGAAACCACTAAAATGGCTAAAAATAGTGTGTTATAGCTCATGAAATTGTGAATTTTGGCTATGAGGAAATTATTTGCCCATATGTTGAGACCACTTAAAATGGTCAAAAATCATAGATTATAGCTCATGAAATCATGAATTTTGGCCCTCGAAATTATTTGCCCATATGTTGAGACCACTTAAAATGGTCAAAAATCATAGATTATAGCTCATGAAATCATGAATTTTGGCCTCGGAAAATATTTTCTTACATGTCAGTTATTAAACATGAAAAAATATATGGATTATAGCTTATGAAATCATGAATTTTGGCCTCTAAAAATTATTTGCCCATATGTTGAGACCACTTAAAATGGTCAAAAATCATAGATTATAGCTCATGAAATTATGAATTTTATCCTTCAAAATTTATTTGCAAATGGAGTGAAACCACTAAATGGCCAAAACCACTAAAATGGCTAAAAATAGTGTGTTATAGCTCATGAAATCATGAATTTTGGCCTCAGGAAAATATTTGCCTATGAATCGAATGTAAAATGGCCAAAAATTATGGATTATAGCTAATTCATGATAGTTTTCCGAAATTTATGCTAAATAGAATCATCCATCTCACAAGAAAAGAGAGCATCAAGAAGTTTGTAAGTGCTAAATTTGGCGCTCTTCTAATAAGTGTGGGAAGGGTTCATACTTTTCATATGCTTGTTCATCATAACCGTGCCATACTATAAACGCCAACAGATATTCAATTAGTGTGAAAGGCATATAAAGCAAAATTGTGATTGTTCAATACATATAAAATGCATGCTAATTGCTATTTCTCATTGAAAAGTTTTAACACAATATTTGTCTTTCATTGTATTTCAGTTCTTATTTTCTTTTTGTATAGAAACAGTTTTATGATAGAAATCCCCATCTTTTTCTTTTAAAAAAATCTTCTCTTTATTAAAACAAAAGTTCTTCTTTTCTTTTTGTATAGAAACAGTTTTATGATAGAAACTGACATTAACAACTTTTCTTACTTTCAAATCCAATTACTAGCTAGAACAATAAAATATTGTTAGCATCAAACGAGATATTAGAGTGAATTGAAATATTATAACTATGCTATGTAGTAATTAGGTTCATCTTTCTCTAAAGGCTTGCATAGGCAGTTTATTATTATTTTTAATTTTTAAAATAATTATGTGTTCATTTTTGTCCCTGTTGCAACGATAAGTTCTTGAGGTTTTATTATATAACCGTGTAAGAAGTTCAAACTGATGGATACAATAAATATATAAATTCTTATCATGATAAAAGAAAATATACGAACAATTTTATGGGAAAGTAGGTCCAATATATGAAATTGTATAAATCTACATGGGTTTAGATAAAATTAGTATAGAACATGTGATATTAGCAACTTAAAATAATTAAAAGGTCTAAGTCTCTGGTAGATTTAGGACGCACCTACATTAAATAAACATGCTCCGCGTCTTAGTTCACTTCACTGCTATTAAAATATTACTTTTTCTTCCAAGAAAATTGAGCTAAATATTTTTATTCATTTTGTTTATCCTCTTTTTTTTTTCACTATGACTAGTACTCCTGTATGTATGAGTTTTGAGCTACAAAAGTCAATTGTACCCCTAAATCAGGAAATCACTCCAAGACGTGGAACAAAAATCAAGAGCTCATAGATACTTGAGCATGTTTGGCAACTTGACATAAATTGGTTTAGCGGAACAAACACCGGTCCAGGATTAAACCTAGTTTAGCAAATAACTGGACCCAAAGGAAACTGGTTTGGAACTAAACCGGACGCTCTGTGAATCTGACCCTTGGGTTTTAAAATTGATTGATCTTTGATATTTTGGAGTTAAAAGGAAATTTACATGCATGTGGATTTGAAAATATAGACGAACAAAATATAAGTTTGAAAAAAAAAAAAATTACTCCATGAAAATTGATTACAAAAGTTGACTGGTCTTACTGAGATCCAGAGCTTGGTTTCATATATTCTTTACTCAATCCAGATGGGCTGACAGAATAAAAATTGAGCTAAGCTTTCCAGGTCAAAGGAAATGCTGAGGCTAAGTTAGCACATAGTTTGTTTAAATGAAACATCAGTTTGCTTGTGAATTACTAAATCACTACTTTGGTAACAAAATTTAAATAATAGTTTGGAAACTTCTAAATCAAATAAATAGTCCAAAGTACGAGACGTAACGAATGTCATCTTTAGAGTTCATGAATGGTCGCAGGTAATTGATTGATATGAAGTTTAAGAAGAAACACACTCCATAAATGTTGCGCAGATGAAATGGATTCTGCTTAGATTGAAATAGATTCCATGCAACTGCACAATAATATCATAATCTGTGAGAGATTTGAATAAAACTATCATAAAAATTATATAAAAAATACCAATAACTTTCAAATTTGCCAACAGAAAACTATCCTATTGGTGTTCATGGTGTTCAAAAGTCTAAACTGTACCTTAAACATAAAGAAGGGAAGAGAATGAGGGTTAATTTCACAAATTGAATGATTAGGATTTTATATAAAAATACAATAAACTATTTTCTTAAGAAACATCACAAATTTTTTTCCCCACTAAACTACACTAATTAAGTGATTGTAAAAGTAGGCTGGTATGAATACAATTGAATGTGATACATTTTGGATATGTTTTTATTGTTTGCTTTATATAATTACTCTCATCCTCTCCTTAATTATTAGGTTATTTCAGACTTCAAAAATATTATTCTCATTATTAGGGTAAATTTTTGATACTATGTGTTATTCTTCTATTGATCTGAAAGATTATGATTTTCTCTAACAAAAATAGTTTATGTTAGTTTGGTGCAAAACACTAATGGTTCATGACCTAACAATTTATTTGAGTAGCTACGTAAACTAATTAACAAAAAAATGTCTGAAATATGTTAGTGAAAAAGTTCATAGAATTTTTCCTGATGCAAACTAATTATGTATCACGATATTTTGTGTAGCTAATTCATGATAGTTTTCCGAAATTTATGCTAAATAGAATCATCCATCTCACAAGAAAAGAGAGCATCAAGAAGTTTGTAAGTGCTAAATTTGGCGCTCTTCTAATAAGTGTGGGAAGGGTTCATACTTTTCATATGCTTGTTCATCATAACCGTGCCATACTATAAACGCCAACAGATATTCAATTAGTGTGAAAGGCATATAAAGCAAAATTGTGATTGTTCAATACATATAAAATGCATGCTAATTGCTATTTCTCATTGAAAAGTTTTAACACAATATTTGTCTTTCATTGTATTTCAGTTCTTATTTTCTTTTTGTATAGAAACAGTTTTATGATAGAAATCCCCATCTTTTTTCTTTTAAAAAAATCTTCTCTTTATTAAAACAAAAGTTCTTCTTTTCTTTTTGTATAGAAACAGTTTTATGATAGAAACTGACATTAACAACTTTTCTTACTTTCAAATCCAATTACTAGCTAGAACAATAAAATATTGTTAGCATCAAACGAGATATTAGAGTGAATAGAAATGCGACGACTATGATATGTCGTTGAAGGCTTAATTTCCAACCGTAACATATATAAAATTTGGCCACCTGGAAACCACAAACTATGGCCATAAATCGTGGGTTATAGCTCATGAAATCGTGAATGTTGGCCTTTGGGAAATAATTTGCCAGTGGGTCGAAACCATTAATGATGGCCCAAAATCATGGTTCGTGAATTTTGGCTTCCATGATATAATTTGCCAATAGGTCAAAACCACTAAAAATGGCCAAAATTCATTGGTTATAGCTCAACAAATCGTGAATTTTTGCCTCCGGGAAATTATTTGCCTATAGGTTGAAACCACTAAAAAAATGATAAAAAATTATGGGTTATAGCTCATAAAATTGTTGATATTAGCTTTTATGAAATTCTTTGAAACGGGTCGAAACCACTTAAAATGGCCAGAAATAGTGAGTTATAGCTTATGAAGTCATGAATTTTAGCTTTCATGAAATTATTTGTCTATGGGTCGAAACCACTAAAATGGCCAATAATCGTGGGTTATAGCTCATGAAATCGTGAATTTTTGCCTCAGGAAATTATTTGCCTACATGTGAAACCATTGAAAATGGCCAAAAATCATGAGTTATAGCTTATGAAGTCATGAATTTTAGCTTTCATGAAATTATTTGTCTATGGGTCGAAACCACTAAAATGGCCAAAATTCATTGGTTATAGCTCATGAAATCATGAATTATAGCTCACGTAATTATTTGCCAACGGGTTGAAACCACTTAAAATGGCCGAAATAGTGAGTTATAGCTTATGAAGTTGTGAATTTTGGCTTCCATGATATAATTTGCCAATAGGTCAAAACCACTAAAATGGCCAAAAAGGTAGTTATAGATCATGAAATCATGAATTTTAGCCTCCGAGAAATTATTTGCCTACATGTCGAAACCATTGAAAATGGCCAAAAATTGTGGATTTTAGCTCATGAAATTATGAATTATAACTCACAAAATTTTTTGCCAGCTGGTTGAATTCAAAAAATATAGCAAAAACTCGTGGTTTATAGCTTATGCAATCGGGAAATTTGGTCTCCGGGATATTATTTGCCTACTAGTCGAAACCACTAAAAATGACCAAAAAGTATGGGTTAGCTCATAAAATTGGGAAATTTGGTGTCCAGGATATTTTTTGCCCACTAGTCGAAACCAGTAAAAATGGCCAAAAATCATGAGTTATAGCTTATGAAGTTGTGAATTTTGGCTTCCTGAATTTATTTTCGATGGGTCAAAACCACTAAAATGGCCAAAACCATGGGTTATAGCTCATGAAATTGTGAATTTTGACCTCAGGGAAATTATTTTCCTACATGTCGAAACCATTAAAAATGGCCAAAAAATTATTAGTTATATCTCATGAAATCATGAATTATAGCTCACAAAATTATTTATCAACATGTTGAAATCATAAAATATGGAAAAAAACTTGTGGGATATAGCACATGAAATCGAGAATTTTGCCCTCAAGGAAATTATTTGCCTATAGGCTGAAACCATTAAAAACAATCAAAATTCATGGGTTATAGCTCATGAAACTATGAAATTTGGCCTTCGGGAAATTATTTGCAACAGATCGAAACCACTACTAATGGCAAAAAATCATGGGTCATAGCTCATGAAGTTATGAATGTTGGCTTTTGGGAGATATTTACCTATGGACCGAAACAACTATAAATTGTCAAAAATCGTGGGTTATAGCTCATGAAATCGTAAATTTTGGCCTTTGGGAAATTACTTGACTATCGGTTGAATACACTAAAAATGGTAAAAAATCATGGGTTAGGTCATTAAATTGCGAATTTTGGCCTTTGCAAAATTATTTGGAAATGGGTCGAAACCACTAAAAACAACCAGAAATCATTGGTTATAGCTTATAAAGTCTTGAATTTTAGCATCGGGTAAATTATTTGCCTACTGGTCGAAATCACTAAAAATTATCAATAATCATGGATTATAGTTCATGAAATCGTGAATTTTGGCCTCCAGGAAAATATTTTCTTACATGTCGAAGTTATTAAACATGAAAAAAATATATGGATTATAGCCCATGAAATCGTGAATTATAGCTCACGTAATTATTTGCCAACGGGTTGAAACCATAAAATATGGCAAAAACTCGTGCGGTAGAGCTCGTGAAATTGGGAAATTTGGTCTTCAGGATATTATTTTCCTATGAGTCAAAGCCTCTAAAAATGGCCAACAATCATGAGTAGTAGCTCATGAAATCATGAATTTTGGCCTCGTGAAATTATTTGCCAACTAGTTGAAACCACTAAATGGCCAAAAATCATTGGTTATAGCTTATGAATTCATGAATTTTGGCTTTTGGGTAATATTTGCCTATGAATCGAATGTAAAATGGCCAAAAATCATTGGTTATAGCTTATGAATTCATGAATTTTGGCTTTTGGGTAATATTTGCCTATGAATCGAATGTAAAATGGCCAAAAATATGGGTTATGGCTCGTGAAATTATGAATTTTATCCTTCAAAATTTATTTGCAAATGGGTGAAACCACTAAAACAACCGAAATCATTGGTTATAGCTTATAAAGTCTTGAATTTTAGCATCGGGTAAATTATTTGCCTCTTGGTGAAATCACTAAAATTATCAATAATCATGGATTATAGTTCATGAAATCGTGAATTTTGGCCTCCGTGAAAATATTTTCTTACATGTCGAAGTTATTAAACATGAAAAAATATATGGATTATAGCCCATGAAATGCGTGAATTATAGCTCACGTAATTATTTGCCAACGGGTTGAAACCATAAAATATGGCAAAACTTCGTGCGGTAGAGCTCGTGAAATTGGGAAATTTGGTCTTCAGGATATTATTTTCCTATGAGTCAAAGCCTCTAAAAATGGCCAACAATCATGAGTAGTAGCTCATGAAATCATGAATTTTGGCCTCAGGAAATTATTTGCTAATAGGATGATGTAGGCTGTAAAAAAATTACTGAAGACAGCCAATATCCGCGAAACACTATCGATGAAGGTTACAAGCTGACGACTTTCACGATGACAAAGGAGAATCAGAAGCTAATGTCTCCAGAGTACAAGGATTACAAGTTGACAATCCTTGTGAAAAGAGATCACAAGTTTGATCTCTTCAATTCAAAATGCGGGGCTCATCGGCGTTTCAGTCAGCAGGAGCACATGGCAGCGTTCGAAATAAGCGCGAACCACATAGCTGCTGACCCAGCGTCCGGCAAGCGGGAAGCACCGCGGCCAGCGTTGAAATAAGCGAACGCGGCGTTTCATTCAAAATCACGAACCGTGGCCAGCGTTTCAACTAAAGCGCGAGCACCGCGGCCGTTAACAACGCGAACGCATTTCAAAATCGCGAGCACGTGGCCAGCGTTTCAACCCAAAGCAGAGAGCCTGCGGCCCGGCGTTGAACCTAAAGCGGCACACATGGCCCGCGTTGAAGCTCAAAAGCGGCACATGGCCCGCGTTCGAAGCTCAAAACGCGAGCCGAGGAACTTGCTCGAGCGAACTTTGCGTTTTGACTCATTCAAACATGAGTTGAGCGGTTCATAAACCGTTTGAGAGATTTAAGGGGTGGTTACACCCACTAAACCCCATTGAGGAGCAATTCAGGGGCAGTTACACCCTTTAATCCCTATAAATGGGGGGTTTTCACAGCCAAATGGGGGAGGTTGAAAGGTTTTTGGCCGGAGAACTAACAAAGGGGAGAGAACCAGTTTCCTCTGCGCAGCTGTGATCGGCGTGACGATCGGACCTTCATCCGTGGTCTGATCGGAGTGAAACTTGGAGGGCAGCCTCAACACTCATCGTTCCTAATTCTGAACGGTGGAGATTGATTTCTACCGGTTGGATGTGGAGATATTGAGGTTTTACCGAAGCCAATTGTGCAGAGAACGGTTTCTTCTGTGCAGCTGTGATCGGCGTGACGATCGGACCTTCATCCGTAGTCTGATCGGAGTGAAACTTGGAGGGCAGCCTCAACACTCATCGTTCCTAATTCTGAACGGTGGAGATTGATTTCTACCGGTTGGATGTGGAGATATTGAGGTTTTACCGAAACCAATTGTGCAGAGAACGGTTTCTTCTGTGCAGCTGTGATCGGCGTGACGATCGGACCTTCATCCGTGGTCTGATCGGGTGAAACTTGGAGGGCAGCCTCAAAACTCATCGTTCTTAATTCTGAACGGTGGAGATTGATTTCTACCGGTTAAATTTGGAGATATTGAGGTTTTACCGAAGATCTCCTTTGCTGGCATCAACTCTCCTAGAGAGTTCAACTCGACATAGCTTTCAAACTTGCACGACAAGTTCTTCTCCGCCATTCTTGGCTAAAAGGATTACTAATCCTTTTCTAAAATCAACTCTATCAAAGAGTTCTTAACTCGCCCGAGTTCTAAACTTGCTCGGCGAGTTATTTTTCAACCTCGCCCCACGAAGTCAAGACGGTCGGATCGCCAACGGATACAAGATTCAAGCTCCCACCGCCACCGTGAAGAACCCAGATTAAATAAAGGAAGGGACTCCGTTGATCCTTCTCTCTTTTGTAAATCGGGCAACCGACGAGGAATTTGTAATTTCTTTTTATCTAAGTCAGTTAGAGAGAGAGATTGCATTCGAGAGATTGTATTCATTATTCTTCAAATAGAATAGATTCAATTTTACATTTGCTCAATTTTTCCTCGCGAACGGATGAAACCGATAAAAATGGTAAAAAATCGTGGGTTACATCTCATTAAGTTGAGAAATTTTACTTTTGGGAAATATTTGCCTACAGGCTGAAACAACTGAAAATGGTCAAAAATCATAGATTATAGCTCATGAAATCATGAATTTTGGCCTTCAGGAAATTATTTACCGACAAGTCGAAACTATAAAAATGGTCAAAAATCATGGGTTATAGCTCATAAAATCGTGAATTTTGGCCTTCAGGAAAACTTTTGCCAACATGTTTAAAGTACTAAAAATGGCCGAAAATTTTGGGTTACAACTCATGAAGCCGTGAATTTTGGCTTCCGGAAAATTATTTGCCAATGGGTCGAAACCACTAAAAAAGAAACAGCCAATAAAATCGTGAATTTTGGCCCCCAGGAAATTATTTACCTACATGTCGAGTGCAGTAAAAATGGTCCAAAATCATGGATTATAGCTTATGAAATCATGAAATTTTGTCTCTACGAAGCTATTTGCAAGCTCGTCCATACTACTAAAAAGGCCAAAAATCATGGGTTACAGCTCATGAAACTGTGAAGTTCACCCTCTGAAAAATTATTTTCCTATTGGTCAAAACCACTAAAAATCCAAAATTGAGGGGTTACAATTTATGAAATTATGAATTTTGGTCTCCTCAAAAATACTTGCCAAAGGGTCGAAACCTTAAACTATGGCCATAAATCGTGGGTTATAGCTCATAAAATCGTGAATATTGGTCTTCAGGAAATTATTTGCCAACGGGTTGAAACTACTAAAAATGGCCAAAAATTATGGATTATAGCTAATGTAATCGTGTATTTTGGCTATGAGGAAATTATTTGTCAACTGGCCAAAACCACTAAAATGGCTAAAAATAGTGTGTTATAGCTCATGAAATCGTGATTTTTTGCCTCTGGGAAATTACTTGCCTCCAGGTTGAAACCATTAAAAATGGTAAAAAATCATGGTTTATAGTTCATGAAATTGAGAAATTTAGCCTCTGTGAAATTAGTTGGAAACTGGTCGAAACCACTAAATGGCCAAAAAACGTCGGTTATAGCTCATAAAATCGTGAATTTTGGCCTCTAAAAAATTATTTGCCTACATGTCAAAACTTTTAAAAGACTAAAAAATCGTGGGTTATAGCTCATGAAATTATGAATTATAGCTCACGAAATTATTTGCCAACAGGTTGAATCCGCAAAATATGGCAAAAACTTATGGGTTATGTCTCATTAAATCGGGAAATTTGGCTTTGGGATATTATTTGCCTACGAGTCTAAATCACTAAAAATAGCCAAATATCGTTGGTGCCCATGAAATCATGAATTTTGGCCCTCGGGAAATTATTTGCCAACAAATCGAAGTCACTAAAAATGGCCAAAAATCATTGGTTATAGCTTATGAATTCATGAATTTTGGCTTTTGGGTAATATTTGCCTATGAATCGGAATGTAAAAATGGCCAAAAAATATGGGTTATGGCTCGTGAAATTATGAATTTTATCCTTCAAAAATTTATTTGCAAATGGGTCGAAACCACTAAAACTAGCCAAAAATCGTGGCTTATAGTTCATAAAATCGTGAAGTTTGAACTTCAGGAAATTATTTGCCAACGGTTGAAACTACTAAAATGGCCAAAAATCATGGGTTATAGCTCATAAAATCGTGAATTTTGGCTTTGAGGAAATTATTTGCCAATGGGTCGAAACCACTGAAAATGGATAAAAATCATGGGTTATAACTCATGAAAATCATGAATTTTGGCCTCCGGGAAAATATTTGCCTATAGATTGAAACGATTAAAAATAATAAAAAATCGTAAGTTATAGCACATAAAAATATGGAATTTTGGCTTCCTGAAAATTATTTGCCAACTAGTTGAAACCACTAAAATGGCCAAATATCAAGGGTTATAACTCATGAAATCGTGAAATTTGGCCTCCGGAAATTATTTGCCAATGGGTTGAAACCACTAAAAATGGTAAAAATCATGGTTTATAGTTCATGAAATTGAGAAATTTAGCCTCTGTGAAATTAGTTGGAAACTGGTCGAAACCACTAAAAATGGTAAAAAATATTGGGTTATAGCTCATGAAGTCGTGAATTTTACCTTACGAAAAATTATTTGCCCACGGTTCGAAACAACTAAAAATAGCTAAAAATAGTGGGTTATAGCTCATGAAATTGTGAATTTTGGTCTCTAGAAAATTATTTTCCTACAAGTCGATACTATAAAAATGGCCAAAAAATTGTGAATTATAGCTCATGAAACCGTGAGTTATACATCACGTAATTATTTACCAATGGGTTGCAACCACAAAATATGGCAATAACTCATGGGTTATTAGCTCGTGAAATTGAGAAATTTGGCCTTCGGGATATTATTTGCCCACGACTCAAAACCTCTAAAAGTGGCCAAAAATTGAAGGTTATTCCTCATTTCATAAAGTTTGGTCTCAGGAAATTATTTGCCAACGGACCGAATCCATTAAAAATGGTTAAAAATCATGGGTTATAACTCATGAAATCATGAATTTTGCCTTTCAGGAAATTATTTGTTAAAAGGTCGAAACCACTAAAAATGGCCACAAATCGCAGGTCATAGCTCATAAAATCGTAAATTTTAGCCTTCAGGAAATATTTTGCCAACAGATTGAATAAACTAAAAATGCCAAAAATCATGGGTTATAAGTCACGAAGCCCTAACTTTTGGCTTCCGGAAAATTATTTACCAATGGGTTGAAACCACTAAAAAAAGGCAAATAGCTAATAAAATCGTGAATTTTGGCCTCCAGGAAATTATTTGCTACAGGTCGAATGCACTAAAAATGATAAAAATTTATGGATTATAGGTCATGAAATTATGAGTTTTTACCTCCGCAAAACTATTTGCCAGCTGGTCAAACCACTTAAAATGGCAAAAAATTATAGGTTATAGCTTAAGAAATCGAGAAGTTTTCCCTCTGGAAAATTATTTGCCTATAGGTCGAAACCCCTAAAAACCTAAAAATTAGGAGTTACAGCTCATGAAATAGTGAATTTTGGCCTCCTCAAAATTATTTGCTAACGGGTCAAAACTACAAAGTATGGCCACAAATCGTGGGTTATAGCTCATAAAATCGTGAATATTAGTCTTCGTGAAATTATTTGCCAACGGTTGAAACTACTAAAATGGCCAAAATTATGGATTATAGCTAATGTAATCGTGTATTTTGGCTATGAGGAAATTATTTGTCAACTCCAAAACCACTAAAATGGCTAAAAATAGTGTGTTATAGCTCATGAAATCGCGGATTTTTGCCTCCGGAAATTACTTGCCTGTGTTGAAACCATTAAAATGGTAAAAATCATGGTTTATAGTTCATGAAATTGAGAAATTTAGCCTCTGTGAAATTAGTTGGAACCGTCGAAACCACTAAAATGGCCAAAACGCGTCGGTTATAGCTCATAAAATCGTGAATTTTGGCCTCTAAAAATTATTTGCCTACATGTCAAAACTTTTAAAATGACTAAAAAATCGGGTTATAGCTCATGAAATTATGAATTATAGCTCACGAAATTATTTGCCAACAGTTGAATCGCAAAATATGGCAAAACTTATGGGTTATGTCTCATTAAATCGGAAATTTGGCTTTGGGATATTATTTGCCTCACGAGTCTAAATCACTAAAATAGCCAAATATCGTTGGTGCCCATGAAATCATGAATTTTGGCCTCGGAAAATTATTTGCCAACAAATCAAGTCACTAAAATGGCCAAAAATCATGGGTTATAGCTCATGAAATAATGAATTATACCTCACGAAATTATTTTGCCAAGTTGAATGCAAAATATGGCAAAACTTATGGGTTATGTCTCAAAAATGAAATTTGGCTTTGGGATATTATTTGCCACGAAGTCTAAATCACTAAAATAGCCAAATATCTGGTGCCCATGAAATCATGAATTTTGGCCTCGGAAAATTATTTGCCAACAAATCGAAGTCACTAAAATGGCCAAAAATCATTGGTTATAGCTTATGAATTCATGAATTTTGGCTTTTGGGTAATATTTGCCTATGAATCGGAATGTAAAAATGGCCAAAAAATATGGGTTATGGCTCGTGAAATTATGAATTTTATCCTTCAAAAATTTATTTGCAAATGGGTCGAAACCACTAAAACTAGCCAAAAATCGTGGCTTATAGTTCATAAAATCGTGAAGTTTGAACTTCAGGAAATTATTTGCCAGCGGGTTGAAACCACTAAAAATGGCTAAAAAGCATGGATTATGGCTCATAAAATTGTAAATTTTGGCTTTAAGGAAATTATTTGTGAATGGGTCGAAACCACTGAAAATGGATAAAAATCATGGGTTATTATAACTCATGAAAATCATGAATTTTGGCCTCCGGGAAAATATTTGCCTATAGATTGAAACGATTAAAAATAATAAAAAATCGTAAGTTATAGCACATAAAAATATGGAATTTTGGCTTCCTGAAAATTATTTGCCAACTAGTTGAAACCACTAAAATGGCCAAATATCAAGGGTTATAACTCATGAAATCGTGAAATTTGGCCTCCGGGAAATTATTTGCCCATATGTTGAGACCACTTAAAATGGTCAAAGATCATGGGTTATAGCTCATGAAATTGTGAATTTTGGCCTTTGCAAAATTATTTTGAAAGCTGGTCGAAACCACTAAAAATGGTAAAAAATATTGGGTTATAGCTCATGAAGTCGTGAATTTTACCTTACGAAAAATTATTTGCCCATGGTTCGAAACAACTAAAAATAGCTAAAAATAGTGGGTTATAGCTCATGAAATTGTGAATTTTGGTCTCTAGAAAATTATTTTCCTACAAGTCGATACTATAAAAATGGCCAAAAAATTGTGAATTATAGCTCATGAAACCGTGAGTTATACATCACGTAATTATTTACCAATGGGTTGCAACCACAAAATATGGCAATAACTCATGGGTTATTAGCTCGTGAAATTGAGAAATTTGGCCTTCGATATTATTTGCCCACGACTCAAAACCTCTAAAAGTGGCCAAAAATTGAAGGTTATTCCTCATTTCATAAAGTTTGGTCTCAGGAAATTATTTGCCAACGGACCGAATCCATTAAAAATGGTTAAAAATCATGGGTTATAACTCATGAAATCATGAATTTTGCCTTCAGAAATTATTTGTTAAAAGGTCGAAACCACTAAAAATGGCCACAAATCGCAGGTCATAGCTCATAAAATCGTAAATTTTAGCCTTCGTGAAATATTTTGCCAACAGATTGAATAAACTAAAAATGCCAAAAATCATGGGTTATAAGTCACGAAGCCCTAACTTTTGGCTTCCGAAAATTATTTACCAATGGGTTGAAACCACTAAAAAAGGCAAATAGCTAATAAAATCGTGAATTTTGGCCTCCTCAAAATTATTTGCTATAGGTTAAAACCATTAAAAATGATCAAATATTATGGGTTATAACTCATGAAATCATGAATTTTGGCCTTGAAAAATTATTTGCCCATGGTTGAAACAACTAAAAATAGCTAAAAATAGTGGGTTATAGCTCATGAAATTGTGAATTTTGGTCTCTAGAAAATTATTTTCCTACAAGTCGATACTATAAAATGGCCAAAAATTGTGAATTATAGCTCATGAAATAGTGAATTTTGGCCTCCTCAAAATTATTTGCTAACGGGTCAAAACTACAAAGTATGGCCACAAATCGTGGGTTATAGCTTATAAAATCGTGAATATTAGTCTTCGGGAAATTATTTGCCAATGGGTTGAAATCACTAAAAATGACAAAAAATCGTGGGTTATAGCTCATGAAATCGTAAATTTTGGCTTTGAGGAAATTATTTGCCAAAGAGTCGAAACCACTAAAAATAGCTAAAAATCATGGATTATAGGTCATGAAATCATGAATTATGGCTTCGAAGAAATTATTTACCAATGGGTCGAAACAACTAAAAATCGGGGGTTCTAACCATAAAAATCGTGAATTTCGGCCTCCAGAAAATTATTTGCTATAGGTTAAAACCATTAAAAATGATCAAATATTATGGGTTATAACTCATGAAATTGTGAATATTTGCCTATACGAAATTATTTAGAAATGGGTCGAAACCACTAAATGGCCAGAAATCGTGGATTATAGTTTATGAAGTCGTGAATTTTAAATTTTGAGAAATTGTTTGAAACTGGTCGAAACCACAAAAAATGTCCAAAAATCATGGGTTATAACTCATGAAATCACGAATTTTGGTCCCAGGGAAATTATCTGCCTACATGTGGAAACCATTAAAAATGGTTAAAAAACCGTGGACTATAACTCATGAAATCATGAAGTATAGCTCATGAAAGTATTTACCACCGAGCTGAAACCATAAAATATGGTAAAAACTCGTGGGTTATAGCTCTTGAAATGGGAAGTTTGGCCTCAGAGATATTGTTTACCTACGAGTCAAAACAACTAAATAGCCAAAATTGTGGGTAATAGCTTACGAATTCGTGAATTTCTGCTTTCGAGAAATTATTTTCCAATGGCCAAAAAATCATGGGTTATAGCTCATGAAATAATGAATTATACCTCACGAAATTATTTGTCAACGAATTGAAACCACAAAATATGGAAAAAAAACTCATTGCTTATAGCTCATAAAATCAGGAAATTTGGCCTCAGGATATTATTTACTTACGAGTCAAAACCACTAAAATGGTTAAAAATCATGGGTTATAGCTCATAAAATCATGAATTTTGGCCTTCGAAAAATTATTTGCCAAAGAATCAAAACCACTAAAACCGGCAAAATATCATGGGTTATAGCTCACGAAGTCGAAAAATTTGGCTTTTAGGAAATATTTGCCTACGGGTCGAAAAATCATGGGTTTTAACTCTTGAAGCTCTGAATTTTGGCTTTCGGAAAGTATTTGCCAATGTGTCGAAATCACTAAAAAAGCCAAATGACTAATAAAATCATAAATTTTAGCCTCCAGGTAATTATTTGCCTGCAGGTTGAATGCACTAAAATGGTAAAATATCGTATTATAGCTCATGAAGTCGAGAAATTTGGCTTTTGGGAAATATTTGCCTATGGGTCGAAAACACTAAAAATGGCTAAAAATCGCGAGTTGTAGCTCATAAAATTGTGAATTTTGGCCTTAAAGGAACTTTTTTGGCTACGGGTCGAAACCACTAAAAATGGCCAAAAATCATGGGTTTTAACTCCTGAAGCCAATTCTTATAATTATTTGTCAATGGGCCGAAACCACTAAAAAGGCAAATGGCTAATGAAATCGTGAATTTTGGCCTCTAAGAAACTATTTGCCTATAGGTCGAATGCACTAAAATTGGGTAAACAATTATGGATTAAAGCTCATGAAATCATGAATATTTGCCACTGCAAAACTATTTGTCAACTTGTCCAAACCACTAAATTGCTAGAAATTGTGGGTTATAGCTTATCAAGTCATGAATTCTAGTTTCTGAGAAATCATTCACCTACTGGTCGAAACCACTAAAAATGGCCAAAAATCGTGGGTTATAGCTTATGAAATCGTGAATTTTAATCACGGGGAAATTATTTGCCTACATAGGGAAACAATTTAAAATTGGCAAAAATCGTGGATTATAGCTCATGAAATTATGAATAGATCATGAAATTATTTGCCAACGGGTTATAACCACAAAATATCGCACAAACATCAAATCAGAAAATTTGGCTTCCGGGATTTTTTTTTACCTACGAGTTGAAACCACTAAAAATGGCTAAAAATCGTGGGTTATAGCTCATGAAATCGTGAATTTTGGCTTTCAGAAATTTATTTGCCAATGGGCCGAAACCACTAAAATGGCTAAAAATCGAGAGTTATAGTACATAAAATCATGAATTTTGGCCTCCGGAAAATTATTTGCCTATATGTTGGAAGCACTAAAAATGGTCAAAAATCATGGGTTATAGCTCATGAAATTGTGAATTTTGGCCTTAGCAAAATTATCTTGGAAACGGGTCGAAACCACTAAAAATGGCCAAAAATGGTGGGTTAGCTTATCAAATCTTGAATTTTAGCTTCCGAGAAATTATTTCCCTATGGGTCGAAACAACTAAAAATGGCCAAAAATAGTGGGTTATATAGCTCATGCAATTGTGAATATCGGTCTTGAGAAAATTTATTTCCTACATGTCGATACTATTAAAAATGGCCAATAATCATGGATTATAGCCCATGAAACCGTGAATTATAGCTTACGTAATTATTTGCCAATAGGTTGAATCTACAAAATATGAAAAAGACTCATGGGTTATAGCACATGGAATCAAGGATTTTGGCCTTCGGATATCATTTGCCTACGAGTCAAAACCTCTAAAAATGGCCAAAAAATGTTGGCTATTACTCATGAAATCATGAATTTTGGCCTCAAAAAAGTATTGCCATTGGATCAAAACCTCTAAAAAATAGTAAAAAGTCGTGGGTTATAACTCAAGAAATCGTAAATTTTGGCCTTCGGGAAATTACTTTCCAGCAGGTCCAAACCAATAAAATGGCCACAAACCATGGGTTATAGCTCATAAAATCATGAATTTTAGCCTTTGGGAAATTTTTTGCCAACGGTTTGAAACTACTAAAAATGGCCAAAAATCGTGGGTTATAACTCATGAAATCATGAATTTTGGCCTCAAAAAGTATTGCCATTGGATCAAAACCTCTAAAATGGCCAAAAATGTTGGCTATTACTCATGAAATCATGAATTTTGGCCTCAGGAAAATTATTTGCCTATATGTTGGAAGCACTAAAAATGGTCAAAAATCATGGGTTATAACTCATGAAGCCCTCAATTTTAACTTCCGAAAAATTATTTGCCAATGGATCAAAACCACTAAAAAAGGCAAAAAACTAATGAAATCGTGAATTTTGGCCTCTAGGCAATATTGGCCTTTGGGAAATTATTTGCTAAAGGTTCTAACCACTAAAAATGTTCAAAAATCATGGGTTATAGCTCATGAAATTATAAATTTTGGCCTCCGCGAAATTATTTAGACATGGGTCAAAACCACTAAATGGCCAGAAATTATGGGTTATAGTTTATGAAGTCCTGAATTTCAATTTCTGAGAAATTATTTTCCTACTAGTGGAAACCATAAATACGATAAAAAATTATGGGTTATAGCTCATCAAATCGTGAATTTTGGCCTCTAGGAAATTATCTGCCTACATATGGAAACCATTAAAAATGGCCAAAAAATCATAGACTATAGCTCATGAAATTATGATTTATAGCTCACGAAATTATTTGCTAACAGGCTGAAATGATAAAATATGGCAAAAACTCATGGGTTATACCCCATGGCATAAGGAAATTTAGCTTCTGGGACATTATTTACCAACGAGTTGAAACTACTAAAAGTTGCCAAAAATCATGGGTTATAGCTACTTAAGTCATGAATTTTAGCATATGGGAAATTATTTTCCGATGGGTTGAAACAACTAAAAATGGACAAAAATCGTGGGTTATAGCTCATGAAATTATGAATTTTAGCCTACGGGAAATTATTTGCCTACATGTCGAAACCATTAAAAATGGCCAAAAAATCGTGGCTTATAGCTCATGAAATCATGAATTATAGCTCGCGAAATTTTTTGCTAGTGAGTTGAAACCAAAAAATATGAAAAAAAACTCATGTGTTATAGCTCATGAAATCGGGAAATTTGGCTTTAGGATATTATTTACCTACGAGTCGAAACCACTAAAAATGGCCAAAATTATGGGTTATAGCTTATGAAATCGTGAATTTTAGCCTACGGGAAATTATTCGCCTATATGTCGAAACAATTAAAAATGGCTTAAAAAATTCGTGGGTTATAGCTCATGAAATCATGAATTATAGCTCATGAAACTATTTGCCAACCTGTTGAAACCACAAAATATGTATAAAAAAAACTTGTGGGTTATAGCTAATGAAATCAGGTAACTTGGCCTTCAGGATATTATTTGCCTACGAGTCGAAACCGCTAAAGTCGACAAAAAATTATGGATTATAGCTCATGAAATCATAAAATTTTGCCTTCCAAAAATTTATTTTCAATGGATCGAAACCACTTAAAATAGCCAAAAATCATTGGTTATAGCTCATTAAGTAGAGAATTTTGGCTTTGGTAAATATTGTCCTATGGGTGAAACAACTAAAAATGGCAAAAATTATGGGTTATTACTCATGAAATTTGAATTTTAGCCTTCGGAAATTATTTGTCAACGGATCGAAACCACTAAAATAGCCAAAAATCATGGGTCATGGCTCATAAAATCATGAAGTTTAGACTTTAGAAAATTATTTGCCAAGATTAAAACCACTAAAATAGCCAAAAATCATGGGTTATAGCTCAATAAATAGTGATTTTTGGCTTCTGAGAAACTATTTGCTAATGGGTCGAAACCTCTAAAATGGTAAAAAATCATGGGTTATAACTCATGAAATCGTGGATTTTAGTTTTTGAGAAATTATTTGCCTATAGGTTGAAACCACTAAAAATTGTCAAAATTCATGGGATATATAGCTCATGAAATTGTGAAATTTAGCCTTCCGGAAATTATTTACCAACGAATCAAAACCACTAAAAATTATATGCCAACGGGTTGAAACCACTAAAAATGGCTAAACATTGTGGGCTATATCTCATCACATCGTGAATTTTAGCATCCGGGAAATAACTTGCCTGTAGGTTGACAGCAATAAAAATGGTCAAAAATCATGGGTTATAGCTAATGATGTTGTAAAGTTTGGCCTTTGCAAAATTATTTGAAATCAAAACAAATAAAATGGTAAAAATTGTTGGTTATAGTTTGTCAAGTCATGAATTTTAGAGAATATTATTTGTCCACGGGTGAAACCATTAAAAATTATCAAAATTATGCATTATAGCTCATGAAATCGTGAATTGAAAGTATTTGCCTACATAGGAAACAATTTAAAATTGGCAAAAATCGTGGATTATAGCTCATGAAATCGTGAATTTTGGCCTCTAGGAAATTATCTGCCTACATATGGAAACCATTAAAATGGCCAAAAATCATAGACTATAGCTCATGAAATTATGATTTATAGCTCACGAAATTATTTGCTAAAGGTTCAAACCACTAAAATGGCCAAAAATCATGGGTTATAGCTCATGAAATCGTGAATTTTGGCTTTCGAAATTATTTGCCAATGGGCGAAACCACTAAAATGGCCAAAAATCATGGGTTATAGCTCATGAAATCATGAATTTTGGCCTCAGGAAAATTATTTGCCTATATGTTGGAAGCACTAAAAATGGTCAAAAATCATGGGTTATAGCTCATGAAATTATGAATTTTTACCTCGTGAAATTATTTGCTAGTTGGTCAAAACCACTAAAATGGCCAAAAATCGTGGCTTATAGCTCATGAAATTATGATTTATAGCTCACGAAATTATTTGCTAAAGGTTCAAACCACTAAAATGGCTAAAAATCATGGGTTATAGCTCATGAAATCGTGAATTTTAATCACGGGAAATTATTGCCTACATAGGAAACAATTTAAAATTGGCAAAAATCGTGGATTATAGCTCATGAAATTATGAATAGATCATGAAATTATTTGCCAACGGGTTATAACCACAAAATATCGCACAAACATCAAATCGAAATTTGGCTTAGGGATTTTTTTACCTACGAGTTGAAACCACTAAAATGGCTAAAAAATCGTGAGTTATAGCTCATGAAATCGTGAATTTTGGCTTTGAAATTATTTGCCAATGGGCGAAACCACTAAAATGGCTAAAATCGAGAGTTATAGTACATAAAATCATGAATTTTGGCCTCAGGAAAATTATTTGCCTATATGTTGGAAGCACTAAAATGGTCAAAAATCATGGGTTATAGCTCATGAAATTGTGAATTTTGGCCTTAGCAAAATTATCTTGGAAACGGGTCGAAACCACTAAAAATGGCCAAAAATGGTGGGTTATAGCTTATCAAATCTTGAATTTTAGCTTCCGAGAAATTATTTCCCTATGGGTCGAAACAACTAAAAATGGCCAAAAATAGTGGGTTATATAGCTCATGCAATTGTGAATATCGGTCTTGAGAAAATTTATTTCCTACATGTCGATACTATTAAAATGGCCAATAATCATGGATTATAGCCCATGAAACCGTGAATTATGACCTCGGGGAATTATTTACCAACGGGATGAAAAAGCTAAAAAGGCAAATTGGCTACGGAATTTACCACCGGGTCGAAACCACTGAAAATGGCAAAAACTCGTGGGTTATAGCTCATACAATCATGAATATTGGTCTTCAGGAAATTTTTTGCCAATGGATTGAAATTACTAAAATATCCAAAAAACGTGGGTTATAACTCATGAAGCCATGAATTTTGGCTTCTGAAAAATTATTTGCTAATGTGTCGAAACCACTAAATAAGGCAAATAGCAAATAAAATCGTGAATTTTGGCCTCTAGGAAATTATTTGCATACCGGTTGAATGCACTGAAAATGGTAAAAAATCATGGATTATTACTCATGAAATCATGAATTTTTGCCTCTGCGAAACTATTTGTCAGCTGGTCCAAACCACTAAAAATGGTAAAAAATCATGGGATATAGCTCATGAAATTGTAATATTTTCCCTCGGGAAAATTATTTACCTATAGGCCAAAACCACTAAAAACACAAATTTTGGGGGTTACAGCTCATGAAATCGTGAATTTTGACCTCCTCAAAACTATTTTGCCAATGGGTCGAAACAAAAACTATGGCCATAAATCACGGGTTCTGACTCTTAAAATCGTGAATATTGGCCGAGAAATTATTTATGAATTGAAACCACAAAAGGGCAAAACTCATGGATTGAAATCGTGAATTTTAACTTTGAGGAAATTTATGCCAACGGGTCAAAATCACTAAAATGGCTAAAAATCCTAGGTTATAACTCATAAAATAGTGAATTTTGGCCTCCAAGAAATTATTTGCCTATGAAACCACTAAAAATGGTTCAAAATTATGGGTTATAGCTCATAAAATCATGAATTTTAGCCTTCGGGAAATTTTTTGCCAACGGTTTGAAACTACTAAATATGGCCAAAAATCGTGGGTTATAACTCATGAAGCCCTGAATTTTAACTTCCGAAAAATTATTTGCCAATGGATCAAAACCACTAAAAAAGGCAAAAAACTAATGAAATCGTGAATTTTGGCCTCTAGGCAATATTGGCCTTTGGGAAATTATTTGCTAAAGGTTCAAACCACTAAAAATGTTCAAAAATCATGGGTTATAGCTCATGAAATTATAAATTTTGGCCTCCGCGAAATTATTTAGACATGGGTCAAAACCACTAAATGGCCAGAAATTATGGGTTATAGTTTATGAAGTCCTGAATTTCAATTTCTGAGAAATTATTTTCCTACTAGTGGAAACCATAAATACGATAAAAAATTATGGGTTATAGCTCATCAAATCGTGAATTTTGGCCTCTAGGAAATTATCTGCCTACATATGGAAACCATTAAAAATGGCCAAAAAATCATAGACTATAGCTCATGAAATTATGATTTATAGCTCACGAAATTATTTGCTAACAGGTCGAAATGATAAAATATGGCAAAAACTCATGGGTTATACCCCATGGCATAAGGAAATTTAGCTTCTGGGACATTATTTACCAACGAGTTGAAACTACTAAAAGTTGCCAAAAATCATGGGTTATAGCTTACGAAGTCATGAATTTTAGCATATGGGAAATTATTTTCCGATGGGTTGAAACAACTAAAAATGGACAAAAATCGTGGGTTATAGCTCATGAAATTATGAATTTTAGCCTACGGAAATTATTTGCCTACATGTCGAAACCATTAAAATGGCCAAAAATCGTGGCTTATAGCTCATGAAATCATGAATTATAGCTCATGTAATTATTTGCGAACGGGTTGAAACCACAAAATATGGCAAAAACTTGTGGGTACTTCGTGAAATTGGGAAATTTGCCCTTTGGGATATTGTTTGCCTATGAGTCAAAGTCTCTAAAATGACCAAAAATCATGGATTATAGCTCATGAAATCATGAATTTTGACCTCGGGGAATTATTTACCAACGGGATGAAAAAGCTAAAAAAAGGCAAATTGGCTTACGGGAAATTATTTACCACCGGGTCGAAACCACTGAAAATGGCAAAAACTCGTGGGTTATAGCTCATACAATCATGAATATTGGTCTTCAGGAAATTTTTTGCCAATGGATTGAAATTACTAAAATATCCAAAAAACGTGGGTTATAACTCATGAAGCCATGAATTTTGGCTTCTGAAAAATTATTTGCTAATGTGTCGAAACCACTAAATAAGGCAAATAGCAAATAAAATCGTGAATTTTGGCCTCTAGGAAATTATTTGCATACCGGTTGAATGCACTGAAAATGGTAAAAAATCATGGATTATTACTCATGAAATCATGAATTTTTGCCTCTGCGAAACTATTTGTCAGCTGGTCCAAACCACTAAAAATGGTAAAAAATCATGGGATATAGCTCATGAAATTGTAATATTTTCCCTCGGGAAAATTATTTACCTATAGGCCAAAACCACTAAAAACACAAATTTTGGGGGTTACAGCTCATGAAATCGTGAATTTTGACCTCCTCAAAACTATTTTGCCAATGGGTCGAAACAAAAAACTATGGCCATAAATCCTGGGTTACAGCTCTTAAAATCGTGAATATTGGCCTTCGAGAAATTATTTGCCAACGAATTGAAACCACAAAAGGGCAAAAACTCATGGATTGAAATCGTGAATTTTAACTTTGAGGAAATTTATGCCAACGGGTCAAAATCACTAAAAATGGCTAAAAATCCTAGGTTATAACTCATAAAATAGTGAATTTTGGCCTCCAAGAAATTATTTGCCTATGAAACCACTAAAAATGGTTCAAAATTATGGGTTATAGCTCATAAAATTATAAATTTTGGCCTTCTTAGAATTATTTAGAAACGGGTCAAAACCAATAAATGGTAAGAAATCATGGGTTATATCTTATGAAGTCGTGAATTTTAGCTTTTGGAGGTCCAAAAATCATGGGTTATAGCGCATGAAATTGTGAATTTTGGCTTCCAGGAAATTATTTGCCTACATGTGGAAACTATTAAAAATGCCCAAAAAATTATGGATTATAGCTCATGAAATCTTGAATTGTAGCTCATAAAATTATTTGCCAATGGGTTGAAACCACAAAATATGGCAAAAACTCATGGGTTATAGCTCTTGAAATCGTGAATTTTGGCTTCGAGAAATTATTTGCCTATAGGTTGAAACCACTAAAATGGCCAAAATTATGGGTTATAGCTTATGAAATCATGAATTTTGGCTTCGAGAAATTATTTGCCAATGGGTTGAAACCACTAAAAATGGTAAAAATCATGGATTATAGCTCATGAAATCGTGAATTTTGGCTTCGAGAAATTATTTGCCAATGGGTTGAAACCACTAAAATGGCTAAAAATCATGGGTTATAGCTCATAAAATCGTGAATTTTGGCCTTAAAGGAACTTTTGGCTCTGGTGAAACCACTAAAATGGCCAAAAATCATGGGTTATAACTCATGAAATCGTGAATTTTAGCCTTGAAATTATTTGCCAATGGGTTGAAACCACTAAAATGGCCAAAAATCATGGGTTATAGCTAATGAAATCGTGAATTTTGGCCTCCAAGAAATTATTTGCCTATAGGTTGAAACCACTAAAATGGCTAAAAATCATGGATTATAGCTCATGAAATCATGAATTTTGGCTTCGAGAAATTATTTGCCAATGGGTTGAAACCACTAAAATGGCCAAAAATCATGGGTTATAGCTCATGAAATCGTGAATTTTGGCTTCGAGAAATTATTTGCCTATAGGTTGAAACCACTAAAATGGCCAAAATTATGGGTTATAGCTCATGAAATCATGAATTTTGGCCTCCTCGAAATTATTTGCCCACGAGTCGAAACCACAAATAATGGCTATAACTCATAGTTTATAGCTCATGAAATCGTGAATATTGGCCTTTAGGAAATTATTTGCTAACGAGTCAAAACTCCTAAAAATAGCCAAAAAACATGGGTTATAGTTGATGAAATCTTGAATTTTGCTTCAAGGAAATTATTTGCTAATGAGTCGAAACCACTAAAAATGGCTAAAAATCATGGGTTGTATCTCATGAAAATTGTGAATTTCAGCCTCCGAGAAATTATTTGCTTCTAGGTTGAAACCACTAATAGTGGTAAAAAATCATCGGTTATCTCTCATGAAATTGTGAATTTTGGCCTCCACGAAAGTATTCAGAAATGGGTCGAAACCACTAAATGGCCAGAAATTGTGGGTTATAGCTTATGAAGTCGTGAATTTTAGCTTTCGGGAAATTATTTGCCCACTGGTTGAAACCACTAAAAATGCCCAAAAATCTCGGGTTATAGCTTATGAAATCGTGAATTTTAGCCTTGAAATTATTTGCCTATAGGTTGAAACCACTAAAATGGCTAAAAAATCGTGGGTTATAGCTCATGAAATCATGAATTATAGCTCACGAAATTATTTGCCAACGGGTTGAAACCACAAAATATGGCAAAACTTGTGGGTTATAGCTCATAAAATCATGAATTTTGGCCTTCAAAAATTATTTGCCTATAGGTTGAAACCACTAAAATTATCAAAATTATGGGTTATAGCTCATGAAATCATGAATTTTGGCCTTCAAAAATTATTTGCCAACGGGTTGAAACCACTAAAATGGCCAAAAATCATGGGTTATAGCTCATAAAATCGTGAATTTTAGCCTTGAAATTATTTGCCAACGGGTTGAAACCACTAAAAATGGTAAAAATCATGGGTTATAACTCATGAAATTGTGAATTTTAGCCTTGAAATTATTTGCCAACGGGTTGAAACCACTAAAAATAGCCAAAAATCATGGGTTATAGCTCATAAAATCGTGAATTTTAGCCTTGAAATTATTTGCCAACGGGTTGAAACCACTAAAAATAGCCAAAAATCATGGGTTATAGCTCATAAAATCGTGAATTTTGGCTTCGAAATTATTTGCCAACGGGTTGAAACCACTAAAAATGGTAAAAATCATGGGTTATAACTCATGAAATCGTGAATTTTAGCCTTGAAATTATTTGCCTATAGGTTGAAACCACTAAAATTGTCAAAATTCATGGGATATATAGCTCATGAAATTGTGAAATTTAGCCTTCCGGAAATTATTTACCAACGAATCAAAACCACTAAAAATTATATGCCAACGGGTTGAAACCACTAAAAATGGCTAAACATTGTGGGCTATATCTCATCACATCGTGAATTTTAGCATCCGGGAAATAACTTGCCTGTAGGTTGACAGCAATAAAAATGGTCAAAAATCATGGGTTATAGCTAATGATGTTGTAAAGTTTGGCCTTTGCAAAATTATTTCGAAATCAAAACAAATAAAATGGTAAAAAAATTGTTGGTTATAGTTTGTCAAGTCATGAATTTTAGATTTCAGAATATTATTTGTCCACGGGTCGAAACCATTAAAAATTATCAAAAATTGTCTGTTATAGCTCATGAAATCGTGAATTGAAAGTATTTGCCTACATGTCAAAATTATTAAAATTACCAAAAACTATGAATTATAACTCATGAAATCATGAATTATAGCTCGCAATTATTCTTGAAGGGTTGAAACCACAAAATATGGCAAAACTTCGTGGGTAGCTCATGAAATCAAGAAATTTGTCCTTGGATATTATGCATATGAGTCAAAATATCTAAAATTAATCAAAAATCATGAGTTATAGCTCTTCAAATCATGAATTTTGACCTTGAAATTATTTACCAATTGGGTGAAAATGCTAAAAAGGCAAAAATTGGGTTACAACTCATGGGTTATAGCTCATGAAATTGTGAATTTTGGCTTACGAGAAATTATTTGCCAATTGAAACCACGAAAATGGTAAAACTCATGGGTTTTAGCTCAAAATTCGAATTTTGGTCTTGAATTTTTTGCTAATGGATTAAAATCACTAAAATGGCCAAAAATCATGGGTTATAACTCATGAAGCCATGAATTTTGGCTTTCAAAAATTATTTGCCAATCGTCGAAACCACTAAAAGAGGCAAATAGATAATGAAATTAAATTTTGGCCTCTAGGAAATTATTTGTATACGGTGAATGCCCTAAAATGATAAAAATCATGGATTATTACTCATGAAATCATGAATTTTCACCTCTGCAAAACTATTTGTTAGCTGGTCCAAACCACTATAAATGGCCAAAAATCATGGGATATAGCTCATGAATTTGTGATGTTTTCCCTCAGGGAAATTATTTACCTGTAGGTCAAAACCACTAAAAACACAAAATTTAGGGTTCTGACTCATGAAATCGTGAATTTTGGCCTCCTTGAAATTATTTTGCTAACGGGATGAAACAAAAAACTATGGCCACAAATCCTAGGCTACAGCTTTTAAAATCGTGAATATTGGCCTTCGGGAAATTATTGCCAATAGATTGAAACCACAAAAATGGCCAAAATTATGGATTGAAATCCAATTTTAACTTTGTGAAATAATTTGCAGCAGTCGAAATCATTAAATATGGCTAAAATCACGGGTCATAACTCATGAAAATAGTGATTTTTGGCCTCTAGAAATGTTACATATAGGTTGAAACCACTAAAAATGGTTCAAAATCTTGGGTTGTAGCTCATGAAATTGTGAATTTTGGCCTCATAAAATTCTTTAAAAAGCAGTCGAAACCAATAAATAACAAGAAATCATGAGTTATATTTTATGAAGAGTGAATTTTAGCTTTTGGAGGCCAAAATAAATGGGCTATATAGCACATGAAATCTGAATTTTGGCCTCAGGAAATTATTTATTATGTGGAAGCCATTAAAATGGCTAAAAATCATGGATTATCACTCACAAAATCATGCATTATAGCTCATGAAATTATTTTCTAGGGTTGAAATCACAAAACATGGCAAAAACTCATGGGTTATAGCTCATGAAATCAAGAAATTTGGCATCTGGGATATTTTTTGCCTACGAGTCAAAACCACTAAAAATGGTAAAAATCATGGGTTATAGCTTATGAAGTTGTGAATTTTGGCTTTGGGAAATTATTTTCCAATGGGTCAAAACTTCTAAAATGGCAAAAAAAGTGGGTTATAGCTCATGAAATTGTGAATTTTAGCCTTTGGGAAATTATTTGACTACATGTCGAAACCATTAAAATGGCCAAGAAATCATGGGTTATAGCTCATGAAATCATGAATTATATCCCACAAAATTATTGCCAACAAGTTGAAACCACAAACATGGAGAAAACTTGTAGGTTATAGCTCAAGAAATCGAATTCTCAAGGATATTATTTTCCTAAGAGTCGAAACCAAAATAGCTAAAAATCATGGGATCTGACTCATGAAATCATGAAATTTAGTGTTTAGAAAATTATTTGCTAACAGTCGAAACCATTAAAATGGCCAAAAATCATGGGTTATAGCTCAAAAAATAGTGTAGTTATTTAGGAACAATGGGTTGAAATAAAAATAGCTAAAAATGGTGGGTTATAGCTCATTAAATAGTGAATTTTGGCATGCGGAGAATTATTGCCAACGGGTCAAAACCACTAAATTGGCCAAAATTGTGGGTTATACCTCATGAAATCGTGAATTTTGTCCTCTAGGAAATTATTTGTATAGGTTGAAATCACTAAAATGATCAAAATTTATGAGTTATAGCTCATGAAATTATGAATTTTGACATTGGAAATTATTTGTCAGGATCAAAACCACTAATAACGGCCAACAATGTGAGTTATAGCTCATGAAGTCATGAGATTTGGCTTTTGGGAGATATTTGCCCATGGAACAAAACAATAAAATTATCAAAATTGTGGGTTATAGCGTGAAATCATAAATTTTGGCATTCACGAAAATACTATGCGTAGGTTGAAAGCTAAAATGGTCAAAATTATAGGTTATAGCTCATGAAATTATGAAATTTGGCGTTTGCAATTATTTGGAAATGGGGTGAAACCATTGAAAATAGCTAGAAATCGTTGGTTATAGCTTATCAAGTCACAAATTTTAGCAGTAAATTATTTGCCTATGGTGGAAATTAAAATTATCAAAAATTATGGGTTGTAACTCATGAAATTATGAATTTTGGCCTCCAAGAATGTATTTGCTTACATGTGAAACTATTAAAAAGGCCAAAAATGGTGGATTATAGCTTATGAAATCATGAATTATAGCTCACGTTATTATTTGCCAACGGGTTGAAACCATAAAATATAGCAAAAGCTCATGGGTTAGAGATCATGAAATCTGGAAATTTGGCCTTCGGTGCCTATGAGTGAAAACCATTAAAAATGATCAAAAATCATGAGTTATAGCTCACGAAATCATGAATTTTGGCCTCGGAAAATTATTTGCCAATGGGTCAAAACCACTAAAATGGCCAAAAATCGTGGGTTATAGCTCATGAAGTCTAAAATTGTGACTTTTTGAAATATTTGCCTCTGAGGTTGAAACAACTGAAAATGGTAAAAATCATGGGTTATAGCTCATGAAATCATGAATTTTGGCCTTTTGGTAGAATTATTTGCCAGGTTGAAATCACTAAAATGGCCAAAAATCGTTGGTTATAGCTCATAAAATCATGAATTTTGGCCTTGGAAATTATTTGCCAACAAGTTGAAACCATTAAAATGGCCAAAAATCATGGGTTATAACTCATGAAATCATGAATTTTGGCCTCGAAATTATTTGCCAATGGGTCAAAACCACTAAAAAGAAAATAGCTAATGAAATCGTGAATTTTGGCCTCTAGGAAATTATTTGCCTACATGTCGAAACCATTAAAATGGCCAAAAATCATGGGTTATAGCTTATGAAATCATGAATTTTACCCTGCGAAACTATTTGCCGGTAGTCGGCGCCAAAAGTTCTTGATTATGGAACTAGAAAATAGGCAAATTTTGCAGATTAAACTGTTTTGTTCTAGAACAAGTTAGATGTTGAGACATATATGGTTGGAAATATATTGAAGTCTAGTTTCTTATGCATCAAACATAATATAATTTGAAATCTTCTATAGCAAGTTATGAATGTTTTGGTGAAGGTGTGTCAAGTTATGCGCCAATTCGCACATCGGGTCAAAGTGGTTGCAATTGCATTTTGGTCATTCTTTTTCTCATTTCACTATTTTCTAAGCTAGCTTAATGTATTAACAAGTCCCTAAGATTAGTATTTATCTTCCTAGTCAATTAATCATCTATTAAGTATTATTTTCATTTTCCTAAGCCTAGAGACTATCACGATCAACATGTCATCCTAGAGACTATCGTCAACATGTCATTAATGTCTGTTTTGGAACTCTACACTGTTTGGATGGTTGCTCTAGGCCATTCTATTTATATGCCTATCTCTGTAATGTAACAATGATATTGGAGTTGAATATTAATCATATTTGAGCCTTTTGCTTGTTGAGAAGAAGAATTTCTTCTTGTTCATACTCTTATCCCTTAGGTCGGGTTCCTTTGGGTGGAGAGTTGCTCTATCCATTGGGTGCATTCCTTTAGGTGGTGGTGATTTAACCCATTATCTTTCCTTTTCACTCTCCATCATTATTTTCGATTATCGGTTTGGTATCGAGCTTTGGTTCGATGGTGGTTGTGGTAAGCCCTCGCCGAGATAACATCTTAGATGCACCACCAACACGTGAAAGAGACATCGAGATATTGAGTTAGGCAAGCGGGGAGACAAGTATAGCATCTTGAGCAACATCTTGCTCGTGGTAAAGCGTGGAACATGATTATCAGTCATGTTTGAAGAATGAATCATCTCACAACCATGAGGACATCAATCCCTTTCATCAAACTTCAAATAGCGAGTTCAATTGGAGAAACTTCTCCAAGGTGACATCCTCCGAGAGAACATGGCTTCCGGTGAGAGTATGATTATAAAATTAAAATTCTAGACTTTGAAGGCGAGAAACCATCGGATGAGTTCATTGATTGGCTTTACATGGTTGAGAGAGTCTTTGAATTCAATGATGTTCAAGACCGTAAAAAGTAAAGCTCGTGGCAATCAAGTTGAAGAAGTATGCATCTCTATGGTGAACAGCTTAAACATGAGATCATAATAGAAGCGAGAAGATTTAGGCGTGGGAAAAGATGAATAGCGAACTTAGAAGAAATTTTTGTGGATAATTATCGACAAGATGCATTCTTTAGTTTCATAATTGCAAGCAGCTATTTATAGAAGAGTATCGCTGAATTAGAGATTCTTATGATGCGCTTTGATGTGATTGAACGAAGAGAACCATTGTTCGATATCTTGGTGGACTTAGGATGAAATTGGTGGCGTTGTTACTCTGACCCTACTAGATTTATAGATGTTTGCAAACTCAGCTTCAAGTGGAGAAGCGACAAAAGGCAAAGGATATGGCACTCATTTTTCAAGTCAAATGGCTAGTTCTAGGGAAGTTTCTCTATCAAACCTCCTTTTACTAGCAAGGGGACAACATCTAAACCAACCATAATGAATGATACCACATCTGGTCATAACCGGCCTAGCAATCCTAATGCCTCAAATAAGTGTTTCAAGTGCCAAGGCTTTGGACACATTGCTTCTAATTGTCCAAATCGCTAAGTCATCACTCTTTTAGAAGAAGATCTTTGAAGAAGATTGAAAGGGATGCTAGAGAGAGGAGGCAAGATGATGAGATTACTTATGAAGATCAAGGGGAATCTTTGGTCATTCAGCGGAGTTTAAATCTTTGTTCAGTGCAAGACTTTGACTCATAACAATATTTTTTGCACGAGATGTACTTCCCATGGCAAGATTTATGATGTCATAATTGATGTGAAAGCTATGAGAATGTGGTGACCGGTGAGATGGTAGAAGCTAAACTTGAAGGCGAGAAGCATCCACATCCTTACAAACTCTCTTGGTTTCATAAAGGGAATGAGGTAAGAGTTGATAAAAGATGTCTTATGCAATTTTCCATTAGCGACAAGTACAAAGATGAGTGTTATGTGATATTGTTCCTATGGATGCATGCCATTTCTTGCTTGGTAGACCTTAGCAATATATAGGAAGACTAATCATGATGGATTTAAAATACTTATACTTTTATTAAAGATGGAGTTAAAAATTGTTTTGAAGTTCTAAGTTGGATTGTATTCATAAACCTTGTAAGGGAAGGAAATAATCTACATTCAAGAGTTGAAATTGTGAGTTATACATGACACTATGAAAGCTTATGCTCTAGTTGTTCTTGAAGAAAATAAAGAGGTTTGTGATATTCTATACAAGGAGCCTTTACTCCAGAATTTCATGATATAGTGCTAGAAGAAATTCCTCAAGACTTCCACCGATGTGAGACATTTAGCATTGCATTGATCTTATTTTGGAGCTTAGTTTCCTAGCAAGGTAGCCTAAAGGATGAGTCCTACGGCATGAAGAGTTGCGGTGACAAGTTGATGATCTTTTGGCTAGAGTAATGGTGAAAGCAAGAGTCCTTGTCTTCTTAGCCCTTCTTGTGCCCAAGAAAGATGGCTTGTGGCGGATGTGTGTTGATAGTAGAGCTTTCAACAAAATCACTATCAAGTATCTTCCCATTTCACATTTTGATCATCTTCTTGACCCGACTTTGTGGGTCTAAGGTTTATAGGAAGATAGTCCATCAAAGTGGTTATCATTAGATTAAGCTTGAGTCAGGAGATGAATGGAAGATGGCTTTCAAGACAAGGGATGGTTTGTATGAATGGATGGTCATGCTATTTAGATTGTCTAATTCTCCTTCTACATTTATGCGGCTTATGAATCATGTATTCAAACCATTCATTGGGAAATTTGTTGTGGTTTATTTTGATGATATCCTTGTCTATAGTCCTAATGAACAACAATATTTTCCTTAGCTTTGTAGTATCTGGCGATGGTTTGAAGATTGATGGCGGCAAGGTTGAAGCCATTCTTGGGGCTTTGTGCCTTCTTCGTCATGAAATTCAATGTTTTCATGGCCTAGGTTCATTCTATTGTCGGTTCATAAAAATTTTAGCACCATTATTGCTTACTTGAATGTTTGAAGGTGAAGCTTCAAATTGGAGTGAAGAAGCACAAAGAGTTTTGAACTTCTAAAGAAAAAGTGAGGCTCGATTCTTTCACTGGATTTCAATAAAGTTTTAAAAGTCGATTGTGATACCTCGAATGTGGGGATTAGTGCGGTTCTCGGCCAGAAGAATGACCAATTGCCTAGAAGTTGAACAATTACCGTAGGTTATTCTACTTATGACAAAGAGTTTTATGCTATTGTTCGAGCTTTAGATCATTGGCATATCTTTTGCACAAAGTTTATTCTCTTTTGGATCATGAAGCATTGAAATATATCAATTCACAACAAAAGCTTAGTTTCGACATGCCAAATGGGTTGAATTTCTTCGATCCTTTACTTTTATTCTCAAGCATAAGTTAAATTTTTAATCATGTGGTTGATGCTTTAAGTGAAGACATTCTTTACTCTCTACAATGCAAGTCAAGGTGTTATGATTTGTAATTCTCAAGGAGCTATACAAAGATGATCCTTATGTTGGGAAGATTTGGGAAGAATGTTGCGAGACCATTTCAACACTTTCTCATTCAAGGCGGCTTTCTTTTTAAAGATGATCATCTTTGTATTCCATAATGTTCACTAAGAAGACATCATCATTGAAGCTCATGGAGGAGGGCTTGCTAGACATTTTGGTAGAGACAAGACTCTTGCCCTTGTGCAGAAAATTTCTCTTGGCCTAGAGTGGAAAGAGATGTGATGTAACATGTAGATCGATCTTTGAACCTATCACTTTGCCAAAAGCCATGCTCAAAATAAAGGTTTATACACTCCCATACCGTTCCACTTGCACCTTGGAAGATGTGAGTCTAGACTTTGTGGTGGGATTACCTCGACTCAAAGAACCAAAGATTAGGTTATGGTAGTTGTTGATCATTATTCCAAAATGGCTCATTTTGTTCCATGTTCCAAGACTTTAGATGCATCTCATGTGGTGATCTTTACTTTAGTGAGATTGTGAAACTCCATGGCATTCCAAAGCCAATCAGTCGTGATGCCATGTTCATAAGTCATTTCTAGCACACTCTTTGGAGAAAGATGGGAGCTCATCTCCAATTGACTCTTCTCATCATCCACCAACCGATGGACAATGAGGTTGTTAAAAAGTTTGGGAAATATTTTGAGGAATTTAGTTGGCGGTAATCCTCAACAATGGGATCTCACTTTGGCCTGGTGAATTTACTCTGTCGATCGACAAGCCAAACAAGCGGGAGGTCCTTTTGAAGTGGTGTATGGCCAAAATCAAGTCGATCCATTAGATTTAGCTCCGCTACGATCACTCATCACTTTAGTGGAGATGTAGATGATCGCCAAATACATTAAGCTACATGAGCAAGCCCTTGATAAAATAATCAAGCAAAATGAGAAGCACCAAATACCAATAAGTTCAAAAACTAGCGACTTTCAATGAGGGAGATTTAGGAGGCATTCATCTTCATAAAGAATGTTTTCCTCGTGGAGGATTTAGAAAATTGAACCCAAGAGCGATGGACCTTTGAGTGTTGGAAGAATTGGTGGCAACACAAAATTGAGCTACCGGTAACTATGGCGTTTCGCTACCTTCAATGTTGTGATCTTTCTCCATATATAGATGATGATGAGGATAAAGGCTTCGAGGGCGAGTCCTCTTCAACTAGGGGAGAATAAGCATGAGCAGTTCTTCGATCATCGAGAACAGAAAATAGGCAAATTTTGCAGATTAAGCTGTTTTGATCGAGCGAGTTAGATGTTGAGACATATATGGTTTGAAAGATATTGAAGGCTAGTTTCTTATGCATCAAATTGAACATAACTTGAAATTATCTATAGCAAGTTATGAATGTTTTGGTGAAGGTGTGTCAAGCTATTTTTGTTCTGCATCGGGTCAAAGGTGGTTTGCTGCATTTTGGTCATTCTTTTCTCATTTTCACTATTTCCTAAGCTAGTTTAATGTATCAACAAACCCCAAAATTAGTATTTATCTTCCTAGTCGGCTAGTCTTCTATTAAGTATTATTTTCATTTTCTAAGCCTAGAGACTATTCAGTCAACAAGTCATTAATGTCTCTATTTTGGAACTCTACCTATGGCTAGAGGTTGTTCGATCCAGTCTATTTGTATGCCCTATCTGCAATGTAACAATGGTATTGGAGTTGAATATTAATCATATTTGAGCCTTTGGTTTGTTGAGAGAAGGATTTCTTCTTGTTCATACTCTTATCCCTAGGTGGGTTCCTTTAGGTGACGGGTTGCTCCTATCCCTTGGGTGGATTCCTTTAGGGTTGCGAGCTAATTTAACCCCTTATCTTTCCTTTTCACTCCATTTATTTCGGTGTGAGTCCATTACCACTAAAAGGCCAAAAATCATGGGTTATAGCTCATGAAATCATAAAGTTCACCCTCAAGGAATTATTTGCCCATTGGTGAAACCACTAAAACCCAAAATTTAGGGTTAGGTTTATGAAATCGTGAATTTTGGCCTCTAGGAAATTATTTGCATACCGGTTGAATGCACTGAAAATGGTAAAAATCATGGATTATTACTCATGAAATCATGAATTTTCCTCGAAACTATTTGTCACGGTCCAAACCACTAAAAATGGTAAAAATCATGGGATATAGCTCATGAAATTGTAATATTTTCCTCGAAATTATTTACCTATAGGCCAAAACCACTAAAACACAAATTTTGGGGGTTACAGACTCATGAAATCGTGAATTTTGACCTCCTCAAAACTATTTTGCCAATGGGTCAAACAAAAACTATGGCCATAAATCTTGGGTTATAGCTCATGAAATCTTGAATATTAGCCGGAAATTATCAAGAGGTGAAACTACTAAAATGGCTAAAAATGGTGGGTTATAGCTAATATAATAGTGAAATTTGGCTATGAGTAAATTATTTGCAGGGCCTAAACCACTAAAAATGGTGAAAATCATAGGTTATAGCTCATGAAATTGTGAATTTTAGCCTTTCGAAATTATTGAAAATGGGTCTAAACCATTAAAATGGTCAAAAATCATGGGTTATAGCTCATGAAATTGTCAATTTTGGCCTTGCAAAATTCGTTGGAAAAGGTCAAAACCACTAAAAATATCCAAAAATCATGGGTTACAGCTCATGAAATCGTGAATATTGGCCTTTAGGAAATTATTTGCGTGTAGGTTAAAACCAATAAAAATGGTCAAAATCATGGGTAATACCTCATGAAAGCGTGAATTTTAGCCTTCGCGAAATTATTTGGAAACGGGTCGAAACCACTAAAAATGGCAAGAAATTGTTGGTTATAACTTATGAAGTCATTAATTTTAGCTTTCGAGAATTTGTCACCTATGGGTTGAAACCACAAAAAATTATTGAAAATCATGGATTATGGCTCATGAAATCGTGATTTTGAGCCATAATCCATGATTTTGGCCTTTGAGAAAGTATTTGCCTACATCTTGAAATTTATAAAAAAAAAAGCCCAAAAAACTATGGATTATAGCTCATTAAATCATGAATTATAACTCACAAAATTATTTACCAACGGGTTGAAACTACAAATTATGGCAAAAACTCGTAGGTTATAGCTCATGAAATTAGGAAATTTAGTCTCCAGGATATTATTTGCCTCTGAGTCTAAATCACTAAAAATGGCAAAATATCTTTGGTTATAGCTCATGAAATCATGAATTTTGGCCTTCATGAAATTATTTTACTAACGGATCTAAACCACAAAAATGGACAAAAATAATTGGTTATAGCTCATGAAGTCGTGAATTTTGGCTTTTGGAAATATTTTCCTCTGAGTGAAACAAGTAAAATGGCCAAAAATCGTGGGGTTATGGCTCATGAAATCATGAATTTTGGCTTCAAAATTATTTACTAACGGTCGTGGCTAAAACAAGCAAAACTTGAGGGTTATAGGCGATAAAATCGTGAAGCTTGGACTTGAAATTATTTACCACCAGGTTGAGACCACTAAAAGCGTGCAAAAATCATGGATTATAGCTCATGAATTATAAATTTTGGCTTTGAGAAAATTATTTACCAGCGATTGAAATCACTAAAAATGGCTAAAAATCATGGGTTATAACTCATGAAATCATAAATTACAGCCTCAGAATTATTTGCCCATAGATTGAAACCATTAAATATGGTCAAAAATCATGGGTTAGAACTCATGAAATTGCAAATGTTGGCCTTGAAATAATTTGCCAGCGGATCAAAACCACTAACAATGGCAAAAATCTTGGGTTATAGCTCATGAAGGCAATTTTTATTCAGGAAATTATTTGCCTATGAATCAAAAAAACAAAAAAATTTAGAAATCGTGGGGTGCTCATGAAATTGTGAATTTTGGCCTCTGGGAATTATTTACCTACGGGTCGAAACCATTAAAAAAGGCCAAAAATCATGGATTAAGCTCATGAAATCATGAATTTTCATCTCCGCGAAGTTATTTGGTAACTGATCCAGACCACTAAAAATGGCGAAAAATTATGAGTTATATGTCATGAATTCTTGCAGTTTTCCCTCTAGGAAATTGTTCGCCTACAGGTCCAAACCACTAAGATCGCCCAAAAATTAGGGGTTATAACTCATGAAATCTTGAATTTTGGCCTCCTCAAAGCTATTTGCCAACGTGTCGCAAATGTAAACTATGGCCAAAAATCATGGGTAATAGCTCATGAAATCATAAATTTTGACTTCTAAGAAATTATTTGCCAACAGGTTGAAATCACTAAAAATAGCCAAAAATCGCGGGATATAGCTCATGAAATCATGATTTTTGGCTTATGGGAAATTATTTGCCTATATCTAGAAATTTATAAAAAGGCAAAAACTATCGATTATAGCTTATGAAATCATGAAATATAGCTCACGAAATTATTTACCAATGGGTTGAAACCATGAATTATGGCAAAAGCTTCGTGGGTTGTAGCTCATGAAATTGAGAATTTGGCCTCAGGGATATTATTTGCCTCTGAGTCTAAACCTCTAAAAATGATAAAAATCGTGGGTTATAGCTCATAAAATCAAATTTTGTTTTGGAAATTATTTACCAGCTGGTCAAAACCACTAAAAATGGCCAAAAATGGGTTATAGCTCATGAAATCATAAATTTTGGAAATTATTTGCCTATAGGTTGAAACCACTAAAAATGGTAAAAATCATGGATTATAGCTTACAAAATTGTAAATTTTAGCCTTTGCAAAATTATTTAGAAGCAGAGTCGAAACCGGTAAAATGGGCAAAAATCATGGGTTATAGCTTATAAAGTTGTAAATTTTAACTTCAAAAATTATTTGCTTACAAGTCGAAACAACTAAAAATGAAAAAAAATCATGAGTTAAAGCTCATGATGGGAGTTTTATACGGTAAATTATTTGCCTATGAATAGTAAAAACTAAAATTACAAAAATTGTGGGGTGCTCATGAAATTGTGAATTTTAAGCCTCTAGGAAATTATTTATGAGCGGATGAAACCATTAAAAATGGCCAAAAATCATGGGTTAAGCTTATGGAATCGTGAGTTTTGCCTCTGTGAAGCTATTTGATAACTGATCCAGACCACTAAAAATGGCCAAAAATCACGAGTTATATCGCATGAATTATTGCGTTTTCCCTCTGGAAATATTAAACTACGAGGTCCAAACCACTAAAATCGCCAAAAACTAGGGTTATAGCTCATGAAATCATGAATTTTGACACTCAAAATTATTTGCTAATGTGTCAAACCACTAAATAAGGCAAATAGCAAATAAAATCGAATTTTGGCCTCTAGGAAATTATTTGCATACCGGTTGAATGCACCGAAAATGGTAAAAATCATGGATTATTACTCATGAAATCATGAATTTTGCCTCAGAAATTATTTGCCTATAGATTGAAACCACTAAAAATGGTCAAAAATCATGAATTATAGCTCAGAAATTATGAATTTTATCCTCAGTGAAACTCTTGAAAATGGTGGGTCGAAACCACTAAAACCAAAAATTATGGGTAATAGCTTATGAAGCGTGAATTTTAGCTTAGGGAATTTTTACTCTTGTTGAAACCACTAAAAATGGCCAAGCGTCGTGAGTTATAGCTCATAAAGGCGTGGATTTTGCCCTAGAAATTATTTCCCTCGAATCGAGAAACTAAAATGGCAAAAATTAGGTGGGGCATAGTTTATAAAATCGAGAATTTTGGCCTTTGGAAATTATTTCCCAGCGGGTTGAAACTCATTTAACATGGCAAATCATGGATGACGACTCATGAAATCATGAATTTGTACATCGGTGAAGCTATTTGGTAACTTATCAGGATCACTAAAAATGGCCAAAATCTTGGATTATAGCTCATGAAATCTTGAGGTTTTCCTTTGAAAAATTATTTCTTAGATAGGTCAAAACCACTAAAATGCCAAAAATTAGGGTTTATAGTTCATGAAATTGTGAATTTTGGCCTCTCAAAATTATTTGCCAGCGTGTCAAAATATAAACTATGGCAAAATATAGTAGGTTATAGCTAGTGAAATGTGAATTTTGACTTGCAAGAAATTATTTATAGCGGGTTGAAACCACTAAAAATGGCCAAAAATCATGGATTATGGCTCATGAAATCATGAATTTTGTCCCTTGGAAATTATTTGCCTCTATGTTGTAACCACTAAAAATGGTAAAAATCATGGGTGCTCATGAAATTGTTAGTTTTGGCCTTTACTAAATTAATTGGAAATGGGTCAAATCACTTAAAATGGCCAAAAGCACGGGTTATAGCCGATGAAGTCATGAATTTTAGCTTCAAAATTTTTTTCCTCAGACCCAAAGAAACTAAAATGCTCAAAAATCATGAATTTTGGCCTTGAAGTATTTACCAACGGGTAGAAACCACTAAAATGGAAAAAATAATGGGTTGTAGCTCATAAAATCATGAATTTTGGCCTTCAAGAAATTTGTTTTGCAGCAATTGAAATCACTAATAACAAAAATCGTGGGTTATAACTCATGAAGCCATGAATTTTGGATTCAAAAATTATTTGCCAATTGGTGAAACCACTAAAAGGAAAATAGTTGATGAAATTGTGAATTTTGGCGTCAGGATATTGCCTCTGAGATATCGAATGCATTAAAATGGTCAAAAATCATGGATTATAGCTCAAGAAATTATGAATTTTGCCACTATGAAATAATTTGCTAGCTAGTCAAACTACTAAAAATGATTGGTTATAGCTCATGAAATCTTAAATGTGAAGTTTGCCCTGCGGAAATTACTTGCCTATTAGTGAAACCACTAAAAACTCAAAAATTAGGGGTTCTGGTGATGAAATGATTAATTTTGCCTTCTCAAAATTATTTGCCAATGGGTTGAAACCACAAACTATGGCCATATATGGGCTATAGCTCACGAAATCATGAATATTGGTCTTCGTGAAATTTTTGCCAATGGATTGAAATTACTAAAATATCCAAAAACGGGTTATAACTCATGAAGCCATGAATTTTGGCCAAAAATTATTTGCTAATGTGTCGAAACCACTAAATAAGGCAAATAGCAAAATCGCGGAATTTTGGCCTCTAGGAAATTATTTGCATACCGGTTGAATGCAATGAAAATGGTAAAAATCATGGATTATTACTCATGAAATCATGAATTTTTGCCTCATGAAACTATTTGTCACCGGTCCAAACCACTAAAAATGGTAAAAATCATGGATATAGCTCATGAAATTGTAATATTTTCCCTGAAAATTATTTACCTATAGGCCAAAACCACTAAAACACAAATTTTGGGGGTTACAGCTCATGAAATCGTGAATTTTGACCTCCTCAAAACTATTTTGCCAATGGGTCGAAACAAAAAACTATGGCCATAAATCCTGGGTTACAACTCTTAAAATTGAATATTGGCCTTCAAGAAATTATTAATAGCTGGTGAAACCACTAAAGATGGCCAAATATCATCGTGTATAGCTCATGAAATGCGTGAATTTTGGCTTGAGGAAATTATTTGCCAGGACAAAACCACATAAATGGGTAAAATTCATGGGTTATAAGCTCATGAAAATCGTCAATTTTAGCCCTTGAAATTATTTGCCTATAGGTTGAAACCACTAAAATTGTCAAAATTCATGGGATATATAGCTCATGAAATTGTGAAATTTAGCCTTGGAAATTATTTACCAACGAATCAAAACCACTAAAAATTATATGCCAGCGGGTGAAACCACTAAAATGGCTAAACATTGTGGGCTATATCTCATCACATCGTGAATTTTAGCATCAGGAAATAACTTTGTAGGTTGGCAATGATAAAATGGTCAAAAATCATGGGTTATAGCTAATGATGTTGTAAAGTTTGGCCTTTGCAAAATTATTTCGAAATCAAAACAAATAAAATGGTAAAAATTGTTGGTTATAGTTTGTCAAGTCATGAATTTTAGATTTAGAATATTATTTGTCCACGGTGAAACCATTAAAAATTATCAAAATTATGCAGTATAGCTCATGAAATCGTTGAATTGAAAGTATTTGCCTACATGTCAAAATTATTAAAATTACCAAAAATGTGGATTATAGCTCATGATGTCATGAATTATAGCTCATGTAATTATTTTGACAGGTTGAAACCACAAAGAATGGTAAAAATTATGGGTTATAGGTCCGAAATTGTGAATTTTGGCCTCCGGAATTATTCAGAAATGGTGAAACCACTAAAATGGTCAAAAATCATGGATTATAGCTTATGAATTTATAAATTTTAGCTTTAGAAATTGTTTGTAGACTAGTCAAAACTACTTAAAGTGGTAAAATATCGTGAGCTATAGCTCATGAAGATGTGAATTTTGCTTCAAGAAATTATTTGCCTACATGTGGAAACCATTAAATATGGCCAAAAACTCATGGATTATAGCTCATGAAATCATGAACTATAGCTCCAGAAATTATTATGGGTTGAAACCATAAAATTTGGCAAACAGTGGGTTATAACTCATGAAATTTGGAAATTTTAGCCTTGAGGATATTTTTGCTTACTTGTCAAAACCACTAAAATAGCTAAAAATCTTGTGTTATAGCTTATGAAGATATGAATTTTGGCTTAGGAAATTATTTTGATGGGTGAAACCATTAAAAATGCCAAATCATGGGTTATAGCTCATGAAATAAATAAATTTTGGCCTGCAAATTAGTTGCCTACTTGTGAAACCATTTAAAATAGCCAAAAATGCGTAGGTAATAGCTCATGAAATCATGAATTGTAGCTCATGAAATTATTGCCAGAGTTGAAACCAATAAATATGGTAAAAACTTGTGGGTTATAGATCATAAAATGAAATTTGGCCTCGAGGATATTATTTGCCTATGAGTCAAAGTCTCTAAAAGTGACCAAAAATCATGGATTATAGCTCATGAAATCATGAATTTTGACCTCGGGGATTATTTACCAGCGGGATGAAAAAGCTAAAAAGGCAAATTGGCTACGGAAATTATTTACCAGGGTGAAACCGAAAATGGCAAAACTTCGTGGGTTATAGCTCATACAATCATGAATATTGGTCTTGAAATTTTTGCCAATGGATTGAAATTACTAAAATATCCAAAAGCGTGGGTTATAACTCATGAAGCCATGAATTTTGGCCACGAAAAATTATTTGCTAATGTGAAACCACTAAATAAGGCAAATAGCAAATAAAATCGTGAATTTTGGCCTCTAGGAAATTATTTGCATACCGGTTGAATGCTGAAAATGGTAAAAATCATGGATTATTACTCATGAAATCATGAATTTTTGCCTCTGAAAACTATTTGTCACCTGGTCCAAACCACTAAAATGGTAAAAATCATGGGATATAGCTCATGAAATTGTAATATTTTCCTCGGGAAAATTATTTACCTATAGGCCAAAACCACTAAAACACAAATTTTGGGGTTCTGACTCATGAAATCGTGAATTTTGGCCTCCTCAAAATTATTTTGCCAATGGGTCGAAACAAAAACTATGGCCATAAATCACGGGTTCTGACTCTTAAAATCGTGAATATTGGCCGAGAATTATTTGCCAACAATTGAAACCACAAAGGGCAAAACTCATGGATTGAAATCGTGAATTTTAACTTTGAGGAAATTTATGCCAACGGGTCAAAATCACTAAAATGGCTAAAAATCATGGGTTATTGCAAAACATTATGGGTTATAGCTCATGAAATCGTGAATTGTAGCTCATGAAATTAATTGTGAGTTGAAACCGATAAATATGGTAAAAAACTTGTGGGTTATAGATCATAAAATCGAGAATTTGGCCTCCGGGATATTTTTACAGTGTGTCAAACCACTAAAATGGCTAAACATTGTGGGCTATATCTCATCACATCATTGAATTTTAGCATCAGGAAATAACTTGCTGTAGGTTGGTGATAAAATGGTCAAAAATCATGGGTTATAGCTAATGATGTTGTAAAGTTTGGCCTTTGCAAAATTATTTCGAAATCAAAACAAATAAAATGGTAAAAAAATTGTTGGTTATAGTTTGTCAAGTCATGAATTTTAGATTTCAGAATATTATTTGTCCACGGGTTGAAACCATTAAAAATTATCAAAATTATGCATTATAGCTCATGAAATGAATTGAAAGTATTTGCCTACATGTCAAAATTATTAAAAATTACCAAAAAAATGTGGATTATAGCTCATGATGTCATGAATTATAGCTCATGTAATTATTTGCGAACGGGTTGAAACCACAAAATATGGCAAAAACTTGTGGGTACTTCGTGAAATTGGGAAATTTGCCCTTTGGGATATTGTTTGCCTATGAGTCAAAGTCTCTAAAAGTGACCAAAAATCATGGATTATAGCTCATGAAATCATGAATTTTGACCTCGAGGAATTATTTACCAGCGGATGAAAAAGCTAAAAAGGCAAATTGGCTACGGTTATTTACCAGGGTGAAACCGAAAATGGCAAAACTTCGTGGGTTATAGCTCATACAATCATGAATATTGGTCTTCAGGAAATTTTTGCCAATGGATTGAAATTACTAAAATATCAAAAAGCGTGGGTTATAACTCATGAAGCCATGAATTTTGGCTTACGAAAAATTATTTGCTAATGTGTGAAACCACTAAATAAGGCAAATAGCAAATAAAATCGTGAATTTTGGCCTCTAGGAAATTATTTGCAGGTTGAAATGCTGAAAATGGTAAAAATCATGGATTATTACTCATGAAATCATGAATTTTTGCCTCTGCGAAACTATTTGTCGGTTGGTCCAAACCACTAAAATGGTAAAAATCATGGGATATAGCTCATGAAATTGTAATATTTTCCCTGGAAAATTATTTACCTATAGGCCAAAACCACTAAAACACAAATTTTGGGGTTCTGACTCATGAAATCGTGAATTTTGACCTCCTCAAAACTATTTTGCCAATGGGTGAAACAAAAACTATGGCCATAAATCACGAGTTCTGACTCTTAAAATCGTGAATATTGGCCGAGAAATTATTTGCCAATTGAAACCACTAAAATGGCCAAATATCATCGTGTATAGCTCATGAATTAGTGAATTTTGGCATTGAGGAGTATTTGCCAAGGTCAAAACCACATAAAATGGGTAAAATTAGTGGGTTATAGCTCATGAAAATCGTCAATTTTAGCCTCTGAGGAAATTATGCCTATAGGTTGAAACCACGAGAATAGTTAAAAATCATGGGTTAGGTCACAAAATTGTGAATTTTGGCCTCCATGAGATTATTGAAAATGGATCGAAACCACTAAATAAGGCAAATAGCAAATAAAATCGTGAATTTTGGCCTCTAGGAAATTATTTGCATACGGTTGAATGCGAAAATGGTAAAAATCATGGATTATTACTCATGAAATCATGAATTTTTGCCTCTAGAAACTATTTGTCGGTGGTCCAAACCACTAAAATGGTAAAAATCATGGGATATAGCTCATGAAATTGTAATATTTTCCCTCGGAAAATTATTTACCTATAGGCCAAAACCACTAAAACACAAATTTTGGGGTTCTGACTCATGAAATCGTGAATTTTGACCTCCTCAAAACTATTTTGCCAATGGGTGAAACAAAAACTATGGCCATAAATCACGGGTTCTGACTCTTAAAATCGTGAATATTGGCCTTGAAATTATTTGCCAAGCAATTGAAACCACAAAGGGCAAAACTCATGGATTGAAATCGTGAATTTTAACTTTGAGGAAATTTATGCCAAGTCAAAATCACTAAAATGGCTAAAAATCCTAGGTTATAACTCATAAAATAGTGAATTTTGGCCTCGAAATTATTTGCCTATGAAACCACTAAAATGGTTCAAAATTATGGGTTATAGCTCATAAAATTATAAATTTTGGCCTTCTTAGAATTATTTAGAAACGGGTCAAAACCAATAAATGGTAAGAAATCATGGGTTATATCTTATGAAGTCGTGAATTTTAGCTTTTGGAGGTCCAAAAATCATGGGTTATAAGCATGAAATTGTGAATTTTGGCTTCGGAAATTATTTGCCTACATGTGGAAACTATTAAAATGCCCAAAAATTATGGATTATAGCTCATGAAATCTTGAATTGTAGCTCATAAAATTATTTGCCAATAGGTTGAAACTAACAAATATGGTAAAAAGTTTTGGGCTATAGATCATAAAAATCGGAAATTTGGCCTCAGGATATTATTTGCCTATGAGTGAAACCACTAAAATGGCAAAAATCATGGGTTATTGCTAAAATGATGGGTTATAGCTCATGAATTCATGAATTGTAGCTCATGAAATTATTTGCCAAGAGTTGAAACCACAAAATAAGGTAAAAACTTGTGGGTTATAGATCATAAAATCTAGAAATTTGGCCTCAGGATATTATTTGTCTATGATTGAAACCCTAAAATGGCAAAACTCGTGGGTTATAGCTCATACAATCATGAATATTGGTCTTCGGAAATTTTTGCCAATGGATTGAAATTACTAAAATATCCAAAAACGGGTTATAACTCATGAAGCCATGAATTTTGGCTCAAAAATTATTTGCTAATGTGTCGAAACCACTAAATAAGGCAAATAGCAAATAAAATCGTGAATTTTGGCCTCTAGGAAATTATTTGCATACCGGTTGAATGCACTGAAAATGGTAAAAAATCATGGATTATTACTCATGAAATCATGAATTTTTGCCTCTGCGAAACTATTTGTCAGCTGGTCCAAACCACTAAAAATGGTAAAAAATCATGGGATATAGCTCATGAAATTGTAATATTTTCCCTCGGGAAAATTATTTACCTATAGGCCAAAACCACTAAAACACAAATTTTGGGGTTACTGCTCATGAAATCGTGAATTTTGACCTCCTCAAAACTATTTTGCCAATGGTCTAAAACAAAAACTATGGCCATAAATCACGGTTCTGACTCTTAAAATCGTGAATATTGGCCTTCGAGAAATTATTTGCCAACGAATTGAAACCACAAAAGGGCAAAAACTCATGGATTGAAATCGTGAATTTTAACTTTGAGGAAATTTATGCCAACGGGTCAAAATCACTAAAATGGCTAAAAATCCTAGGTTATAACTCATAAAATAGTGAATTTTGGCCTCCAAGAAATTATTTGCCTATGAAACCACTAAAATGGTTCAAAATTATGGGTTATAGCTCATAAAATTATAAATTTTGGCCTTCTTAGAATTATTTAGAAACGGGTCAAAACCAATAAATGGCAGAAATCATGGGTTATATCTTATGAAGTCGTGAATTTTAGCTTTTGGAGGCCAAAATTCACGATTTAATGAACTATAACCCCCGATTTTTGGCCATTTTTAGTGGTTTCAACCTATTGGCAAATAATTTTCTGGAAGTCAAAATTCACAATTTCAAGAGCTACAGCCAACTATATTTGGCCATTTTTAAAGGTTTCGACCCATTGAAAATAATTTTCCAAATGACAAAATTCATGATTTCATTAGCTATACCCATGATTTTTGGCCATTTTTAGTGGTCTCAGCCCATAGGCAAATATCTCCCAAAAGCCAAAATTCTCGACTTCATGAGCTATTACCCATGATTTTTGGCCATTATTAGTGATTTTGATCAGTTGGATAATAGTTTCCCGAAGGCCAAAATTCACAAGTTCATGAGCTATGACCCATGAATTTTGATCATTTTTAGTGGTTTCAACCTATAGGCAAATAATTTCCCGAAGGCTAAAATTCAAGATTTTATGAGCAATAACCCACGATTTTAGCCATCTTAATGGTTTCGACCCGTTGGCAAATAATCCCCTGGATAGCCAAAATTCACTATTTAATTTTAGTGGTTTAAACACGTTGGCAAATAATTTTCTAAAGGCTAAACTTCACAATTTTATGAGCTATAACACACTATTTTTGGTTATTTTTAGTGGTTTTGAACTATTGATAAATAATTTAGAAAGCCAAAATTCGATTTCATGAGCTATAATACATGATTTTTAGGTATTTTTAGTTGTTTCGACCTGTAGGAAAATATTTTCCAAAAGCCAAAATTCATGATTTCACAAGCTATAACCCATGATTTTTGGCCATTTTTAGTGGTTTCGACTCATATGCAAATAATATCCTAGACGCCAAATTTTTCGATTTCATGAGCTATAACCCACGAGTTTTTGCTATATTTTATGGTTTTAACCTGTCGACAAATAATTTCCCGAGCTATAATTCATGATTTCATGAGCTATAATTTATGATTTTTTGGCCATTTTAATGGTTTCCACATGTAGGCAAATAATTTATCGGGGCCAAAATTTATTTTCATGGTATATACCCATGCTTTTTATTATTTAGTGGTTTCAACCGTGCACGGAATTTAAAATTCCGACTTCATAAGATATAACCCACGGTTTCAAAATCACAACTTCACAAGCTATAACCGATGATTGTTTACTATTTTTAGTGGCTTCATCCTATAGATAAATAGTTTCGAAGGATAATATTCACTATTTCATCGTATAACCCACAATTTATGGCAGCGGTTTGAGATTTTGACTCGTTGGCAAATAATTAAGAAGAGGCCAAAATTCGATTTCATGGTACAACCCTAAATTTTGAGTTTTTAGTTGTTTACCTATAGGTAAATAATTTATGAAAGGGAGATTTAATGATTTCATGATTTCATGAGCTATAACCCAATAATTTTAGTGGTTTGGACTAGTAAATAGTTTCATAGAGGCAAAAGTTCATGATTTCAAGAGCTATAATCCATGATATTTGACCATTTTTAGTGCATTTGACCTGTAGGCAAATAATTTCCTAGGGGCCAAAATTTACGATTTCATCAACTATTTTCTTATTTTAGTGGTTTTGACCCACTGGCAATTTTCTGGAAGCCAAAATTCACGGCATCATAAGTTATCACCCATGTTTTTTGGCAATTTTCAGTGATTTCAATCTGTTGGCAAAATAAATTCCTGAAGGCCAAAATTCACAATTTTATGAGCTATATAACCCATGATTTTTTGCCATTTTTAGTGGTTTTGACCCATTGGGAAATAATTTCCAGTAAGCCAAAATTCGTGGTTTCACGAGCTATGACCCATGATTTTTGACCATTTTTAGTTACTTCGGCCCTTGGCAAATAATTTCCCGAAAGCTAAAATTCACGACTTCATCAGCTATAACCTTTGATTTTGGCCATTTTAAGTTATTTTGACCCGTTTCTAATTAATTTCACAGAGGTCAAAATTCACAATTTCATGAGCCATAACCCATGGTTTTTGACTATTTTTAGTGATTTCAACATATAGGCAAATAATTTCCCAGAGGCCAAAATTCATGATTTCATGAGCTATATCCTACGATTTTTGGCCATTTTTACTGGTTTCAACATGTTGGCAAATAATTTCTTAAAAGCCAAAATTTATGATTTCATGAGCTATTACCCATGATTTTTGGCCATAGTTTACGTTTTCGACACGTTGGCAAATAATTTTGAGGAGTCCAAAATTCACGATTTCATGAGCTACAAGCCCTAATTTTTGGCGATTTTAGTGGTTTGGACCTGTAGGCGAATGATTTCCCAGAGGGCAAAGTCTAAGAATTCATGAGATATAACTCATGATTTTTGGCTATTTTTAGTGGTCTGGATCAGTTACCAAATAGCTTGACGAAGGTAAAAATTCACGATTTCATGACCTTAATCCATGATTTGTAGCTATTTTTAATGATTTCGACCCGTTGGTAAATAATATCCTGGAGGCCAAAATTCACAATTTCATGAGCACCCCACGAATTTTTGCAATTTTTAGTTTTTTTATTAATAGGCAAATAATTTCTCAAAAGCAAAAATCTCCATCTTCATGAGCTATAACTCATGATTTATGGCCATTTTTAGTTGTTTCGACTTGTAGGCAAATGATTTGCTGGAAGCTAAAATTTATGACTTTATAAGTTATAACCCACGATTTTGGCCCATTTTTAGTGGTTTCGACATGTTTCTAAATAATTTTGCAAAGGCTAAAATTCACAATTTTATGAACTATAATCCATGATTTTTATCATTTTAGTAGTTTCAACTTATAGGTAGATAATTTCTCTAAGGCCAAAATTCATGATTTCATGAGTTATAACCCATGATTTTTGGCCATTTTAGTTAACCGACCGGTTGGCAAATAATTTCCTAAAGGCCAAAATTCCACGATTTCATGTGCTATAACCCACAATTTTGGCCATTTTTAGAGTTTAGACTTCGTGGGCAAATAATATCGATGGCCAAATTTCCCAATTTCATACTACAACCCATGAGTTTTGCCATAATTTTTATTTCAACTTGTTTAGCAAATAATTTTATGAGCTATAATTCATAATTTCATGAGCTATAATCCATAGTTTTTGGCATTTTTTATAAATTTCAAGATGTAGGCAAATGCTGGTGGCCAAAATCACGATTTCATGAGCTATAATAGCGATTTTCAATAATTTTTAGTGATTTCAACCCGTAGGTGACTAATTTCTCGAGCTAAAATTCATGACTTCATAAGCTACAACCAATAATTTTGGCTATTTTTTAGTGGTTTGATCCATTTCCAAATAATTTTGCAAGCCAAAATTCACACTTTCATGAGGTATAACCATGATCTTGACCATTTTATTGGTTTCAACTTACAAACTAATAATTTACGGAAAAGTTCACGATTTCATGAGATGTAACCCATGATTTTTAGCCATTTTTAGTGGTTTTGACCCTTTGGCATATAATTTCCTAGCATCCAAAATTGATAATTTCATGAGCTACAACCCATAATTTTTGGCTATTTTTAGTGGTTTCGACCCGTTGGCAAATAATTTCTCGAAGGTCAAAATTCATGATTTCATGAGCTATAACCCACTATTGTGACCATTTCTAATTATTTCGGCCCATAGACAATTATCTTCCAAAAGCTAAAATTCACGACCTAATGATCTATAACCCAAGATTTTTGGCCATTGTTAGTAATTTTGATCCTTTAGCAAATTATTTCCCGAAGGCCAACATTTGCAATTTCATGAGCTATTACCCTTGATTTTTAACCATTTCTAATGGTTTCAACCTATGGGCAAATAATTTCGCGGAGATCAAAATTCATGAATTTTATGAGTTATAACCCATGATTTTTAGCCATTTTTAGTGGTTTCGACCCGTTGGTAATTAATTTTCTCAAAGCCAAAATTTACAATTTCATGAGCTATAATCCACTTGCACATTTTTTAGTGGTCTCAACCCGTTGGTAAATTATTTTCTGAAGTCCAAGCTTCACGATTTTATGAGCTATAACCCTCAAGTTTTGGCTTGTTTTAGTGCTTACGACCCATTGGCAAATAATTTTTTGAAGGCTAAAATTCACGATTTCATAGTGTGATTTTGGTTTTACTTATTTTAGGCTCGTAGGAAAATATTTCCCAAAAGCCAAAATACACGACTTCATGAGCTGTAACTAATGATTTTTGGCTATTTTTTTGTGGTTTCGATCCATTGGTAAATAATTTCATGAAGGCCAAAATTCATGATTTCATGAGCTATAACCAGCGATATTTGGCCATTTTAGTGATTTAGAATCGTAGGCAAATAATATCACGAAAATAAATCTCCCAATTTCATGAGCTATGAGTCACAAGTGTTTGCCATATCTTGTGGATTCAACTTGTTGGCAAATAATTTTGTGAGCTATATATCATGATTTTATGAGCTATAACCCATGATTTTTGGTCATTTTTAATGGTTTTGACATGTGGGCAAATAATTTTTAGGAGGCAAAATTCATGAATTCATGAGCTATAACGATTTTTAGCTTTTTAGTGGTTTCGACCAGTAGTCAAATATTTTCGAAACTAAAATTCAAGACTTCCTAAGCTATAACCCACAATTTGGCCATTTAGTGGCTTGATCCTCATCAACTAATTTAGTGAAGACCAAAATTCACAATTTCATGAGCTATAACCCATGATTTTTGATCATTTTAATGGTTTCAACTTATAGGCAAATAATTTCCAAGAGAAAAATTCATGATTTCTTGAGTTATAATCCGATTTTTAGCCATTTTAGTGGCTTAGACCCGATGGCAAATAATTTTCGTTGCCAAATTTCACAATTACATTAGCTATAACCCATGATTTTTGGCTATTTTTAGTAGTTTCGACCGTTGGCAGATAACTTCTCAAAGGCCAATATTCACGATTTCATGAGCTATAACCCAAGATTTATGGCCATAGTTTAAGGTTTTGACCGTTGGCAAATAATTTTGAGGAGGCCAAAATTCATGATTTCATAAGCTGTAAGCCCTAAATTTTTATTTTTGTGTTTAGACCAATATGCAAATAATTCCTAGAGGGTGAACTTCGCGATTTCATAAACTATAACCCATGATTTTTGGCCTTTTAGTGATCTGAGCTCGCGGAAATAATGGTGGGGATAAAAGGAAAGATAATGGGTTAAATCGGCTCGCCACCTAAAGGAATCCACCAGAGGATAGAAGCAACCCACAAAGGAACCCGACCTAAAGATAAGAGTATGAACAAGAAGAAATCCTTCTTCTCAATAAACCAAAGGCTCAAATATGATTAATATTCAACTCCAATACCCTTGTTACATTGCAGGATAGGCATACAATAGGCGGCTGGAACAACCCTCCGACCGGTAGAGTTCCAAAGCGAGACATTAATGACATGTTGGTATATCTCTAGGCTTTGGAAAATAAAAATAATATTTAATAGATGACTAATTGACTAAGAAGATAAATACTAATCTTAGGGGCTTGTTAATACATTAAACTAGCTTAGGAAATAGTGAAATTGAGAAAAGAATGACCAAAATCGGTTGCAACCACCTTTGACCGGATGTGCAAAATTGGCAAATAGCTTGACACACCTTCACCAAGCGTTCATAACTTGCTGTAGATAGTTTCAAATTATGTTCCATTTGATGCATAGAAACTAGCCTTCAATATCTTTTCAACCATATATGTCTCAACATCTAACTCATTACGGATCAAAGCAGTTTAATTTACAAAATTTGTCTATTTTACGGTTTTGCATGATCGATTTGCCGACATCATTCTCCTGGTTGAAGAGTCATCCTCGAGTCTTTATCCTCATCATCATCTATGTATGGAGAAAGATCGCAACATTGAAGGTAGCGAAACACCATAGCTACCTAGTAGCTCAATTTTGTAAGCGTTTTCACCAATTCTCCGCAACACTCTGAAAAGTCCATCAGCTCTAGGCTTCAATTTTCCAAATCTACCACGAGGAAAACATTCTTTGCAAAATTAATGCATACTAAATCTCCCTCCTTGATGGTGATTTTTGAACTTATTGTCTGCCTTTGGTACTTCTCATTTTGCTTGATTATCTTATCACGAACTGCTCATGTAGCTTCTTAATGTGCTTGGCTTGATCATGCATCTCCACTAAAGTGAGGTGGTAGTAGAGCTTAATCTAATGGTGAGGATTTTGGCCATACACGCTTCAAAGGACTCCTCCAGTTGTTTGGCTTGTCAATTGATTGTGAGCAAATTGGTAAGGCGAGTGAGATCCCATTGTGAGGATTCTGCCACTAAATTCCTCAAAAATTTCCAAACTTCTTTTAACAACCTCGGTTTGTCCATTGGTTTGTGGATGATGAAAAGAGTGAATTGGAGATGAGCTCCCATCTTTCTCAAAGTCTTGAAATGACTTATGAACTTAGCATCGATCTGAAGTGATTGTCTTTGGAATGCCATGGAGTTTCACAATCTCTCGAAGTAAAGATCAACCACATGAGAAGCATCTAAAGTCTCGAACATGGAACAAAATGAGCCATTTTGGAATAACGATCAACGACTATAATAATCGAATCTTTGCTTATTTGAGGCTAAGGTAATCCCACCACAAAGTCTAGACTCACGTCTTCCCAAGGTGCAAGTGGAACTGATAGTGTAGTGTATAAACCTTTATTTTGAGCATGGCTTTTAGCAAAGTGATAGGTTAGGCATCGATCTACATGTAAGCTTCACATCTCTATCCATTCTAGGCGGTGAAATTTTTCTTGCACAAGGGCAAGAGTCTTGTCTCTGCCAAAATGTCCAACAAGCCCTCCTCCATGAGCTTCAATGATGATGGCTTCTCTTAGTGAACATTCAAGAATTCAAAGATGATTGTCTTTAAAAAAGCCGTCTTGAATGAGAAAGTGTTGAAATGGTCTCTTGTAACATTCTTCCCAAATCTTCCCAAAATAAGGATCATCTTTGTATAGCTCCTTGAGAATTTCAAATCCTAACACCTTGACTTGCATTGTAGAGAGTAAAGAATGTCTTGACTTAAAGCATCAACCACGATTAAAACACTAGCCTTATGCTTGAGAACAAAAGTAAAGGATTGAAGAAATTTAACCCATTTGGCATGTCAGTACTAAGCTTACGGTGAATTGATATACTTCAATGCTTGAGGATCTGAAAAGAGATAAACTCTTTGTGCAAAGGTAATGTTACCAATGATCCAAAGCTCGAGCGATAGCATAAAACTCTTTGTCATAAGTAGAATAATACTTGCGCAATTGTTCAACTTCTCACTAAAAAGGCAATTGGTCATTGATAATCACATTTTAATGACATTTTAATAACCTCATTATCTATTTTATATCAATAAATATGTTACTAATAACATGTTTTATCTTATTTCTTGAGAATAATGGAGTATTAATGAATAAAAGCTCAAATGACTCAAATTCTCGAATTTCTACCAATTGTTGAAGCCCAAGAAGACAAGCGAAGGCCCAAGATAGGGAATCCAAAGAATTTGTGCAAAAATATCAAGAAAAGACAAAATCCGTTGGGAACCAATCGGTTGACCAACGGTTGGCTAACGGTTGGCTAACCGATTGGCTAACCGATGTTGCCCGATTGGTCGGCAATGAATTCAATTTAGGAAAGATTTCTCTTCCTTTTGGCCAAGTTTGATCAATGGTTCACATCAACTCCGTTGGGGTATAAATAGGGGTAGTATCGAGGGTTTAGAGGTGTGAAATATTTTGTAAAACTCCTTTTGGAAGAAAGGGTTGCTCTTGTTTTAGAGTACCTTTCATTGTAATAATTTTCCTCAATAAATAAATATTTTAGCCCTTCAATCCCATCTTCTTCTTCTTGTTCAAGGACCAAGGAGGATGAGTTGATGATGATGAGTTGCAGGTTTTCTTTATTTCTCTTTATTATTTCTTTTTATTTCTTGTTATTTATTTGCTTTGTAGTTTAGATTTAATTGCTTTTGTAGTTTAGATTTAATTGCTTTGTAGTTTAGATTTAATAGCTTTTGTAGTTTAGATTTAATTGCTTTGTAGTTAGATTAGTTTAGAATTTTTCTTTTCTTTTTATTTTCTTTCTTTTTCTATTTGTTTGAATTTCCCAAGATGTTGAACTAAACTCTTGTGGGGATCTAGGTTGCAGGAAACTAGTCTAATCTCTTTTGTGTTTATGAATCATCTCTCTTATGCTTAAAAGATCATGTTTAGGTTAATCAACTAGAGAACTAATCGATAGAAGAAGAATTTGATAGTTTATGCTTTCCTTAAGTGGTTTGATAGGCTATGCTTATGAATTCTAGGATTATTATCTTGTTATTACTCTCTTCATGAGTTTGAATTTCAATTAGGTGATAATTTGATAAGTTATGCTTTCCTTAAGTGGTTTGATATCTTATGCTTAATAAATCTAATATGAGATGTGGTAAAAGAGAATTTTAAGTAGATTATAATTTGAGTTAGCTAGTGGATTCAATTCTAGATTCCTTCATCTCTCTTATTGAATTTTCATCTTTTAATTGTGATTCCTTTCACACACAATCAAAATCCACTCTCTCATCACTTCATCATATTTTCATATTATCTTGAATAAAACCCTAATTGTCACGCATAATTTGAGAAGAACTTGAATCAAACACTTCCTATTTCCGTTCCTCGTGGGATCGACAATCTTAAATACTATAACTTGACAATGGTTGTGCACTTGCGACTATAAAGGTAAATACTTTCGTTTTGCCCATCAAGTTTTGGTCCTTCTTGGTGAGAGCGCAAATCCCACATCAGAGGCATCACAATCGACTTCAAAACTTTGTTGAAATCGGTAGTGAAAGAATAGGAGCCTCGGATACTTTTGAAGTTCAAAACTCTTTTGTGCTTCTTCACTCCACTTGAATGCCACCTTTTAAACATTGATAATAAAAATATTTGCTTAAAAATCTTTTATGAACCAGCGATAGAATGAAGCTAGGCCATGAAAACATCGAATTCATGAAGAAGAAGGCACATGCTAGCTAGTAATGGCTTCAATCTTCTGTCATCCATCTTCAAACCATCGTGAGAAACTACAAAGCCAAGAAAAATGAGGTGCCATCTAAGAAGTGACACTTCTTCAAGTTAGCATACAATTTTTGATCCCTTAGCACGAAAACTGCATGAAGATGCTCTAAATGTTCAACGTTCATTAGGACTATAGACAAGGATATCATGAAATAAGCCACAACAAATTTCCCAATGAATGGTTTGAATACATGATTCATAAGCCGTTATAAATGTAGAAGGAGCATTAGGCAGTCCAAATAGCATGACCATCCATTCATACAAACCATCCCTTGTCTTGAAAGCCATCTTCCGTTCATCTTTAGGCCTCATGTGAATATGATGATATCCACTTCAAGGACTATCTTGATGTGAACCTTAGATCCACAAAGGCTGGTCAAGAAGATCATCAAAATCACGAAATGGGCGATACTTGATGGTGATTTTGTTGAAAGTTCTACTATCAACACACATCGCCACGAACCATCTTTCTTGGGCACAAGAGAGTGAGGCGACTCAAGGACTCTTGCTTTCTTTCACCATTTCTCTAGCCAAAAGATCATCAACTTGTGTCATTTGCAACTCTTCATGCTATGTGGGACTCATCCTTTAGGTGCCTTTAGGAAGCAAAGCTCCAAAAATAAGATCAATGCAATCTTGAATGTCTCTCATCGGTTGGAAGTCTGGAGGAATTTCTTGGCACTATATCATGAAATTCTTAGAGTAAAGCTGCCCTTTTATAGGAATATCACAAACCTCTTCATTTTCTTCAAGAAAAACAGGGCATAAGCTTTCATAGTATCATGTATAACTCTGTCAATTTTAACTCTTGAAAGTAGATTATTTCCTTCCCATTTACAAGGTTTAGGAATACAAGCCAACTTAGAAGGCCAAAATAATTTTAACTCCATCTTTAACAAAGTATAAGTATTTTTAAATCTATCATGATTAGTCTTCCTATCATATTGCTAAGGTCTACCAAGCGATAAATGGCATGCATCATAGGAATAATATCACATAACACTTCATCTTTGTACTGATGGAAAATTGCACAATACATCTTTTATCAACTCTTACCTCATTCCCTTTGCAAAACTAAGAGTTTGTAAGGATGTGGATGCTTCTCTGTCTTCAAGTTGACTCTACGCCATCTCCTTTGGACACCATTCTCACACACGCCATCAATTATGACATCACAAATCTTGCCATGGGAAGTACATCTCGTGCGAAAAATATTGTTGCGAAGTCAAGAATCTTCTTGCACTAGAGCAACATTTAAACTCTGTTGAATGATCAAAGATTCCCCTTGATCTTCATAAGTAATCTCATCATCTTGCTGCTTCTCTTCTCTAGCATTGCTTTCGGTATCTTCTTCAGTATCTTCTTCTAAAAGAGTGATGACTTAGCAATTTGGACAATCAGAATGTGTCCAAGGCCTTGGCACTAGAAACACTTCTTTGAGGCATTAGGATTGCTAGGCCAGGTATCATTCATTGTGGTTGGTTTAGATGTTGCCCCTTCTTTGGTAGAAGGTTTGCGGAGAAACTTCCCACAGTAGAACAAGTCGTTTGACTTGAAAATTGAGATGCGTCCTTTTGCCTTTGCTATTTCTCCACTTTGAGATCGAGTTTACAAATATCATTGTAAGTCGGTAGAACGTGAAGTAACAACGTCACCAATTTCATCCTTAAGTGCACCAAGATATCGAGCAATGATCGCTCTTACGGTTCAATCATCTGACGCATCATAAGATTCTCAAATTTAGGCGTATACTCTTCTCAGATAGCTCTCTTCTTGAAATTATGAAACTAAAGGAATGCATCTTGTCGATAATTATCAGACAAAAATTTCTTTTGAGTTCCTTTTCATCTTTTCCAATGCGAATCTTACGCTTTCCATTACAATCTTGCGGCTTCTTAAGGTGTTCCCACCCAGAGAGATGCATACTTCTTCAACTTGATTGTCCGAGCTTTACTTTTATTTGGTCTTGAACATCATTGAATTCAAAGACTCTCTCAACCATGTTAAGCCAATCAATAAACTCATCTGGTTTTACGTCTTCAAAGCCTAGAATTTTAATTTTGTAATCATACTCTCCTTTGGAAGCCATGTTCTCTGTGAGGATGTCTATGGAGAGATTCTCCACTTGAGCTATTATCGAGTTTGATGGGATTGATGTCATCATGGTTGTGAGATGATTCATTCTACGAAACATGGTGTGATAATCATGTTCCATAGTCTTACCACGAGCAAGGCGTTGCTCAAGATCTGTACTTGTCTCCTCAGTTCACCCAACTCAATATCTTGATTGTCTCTTTCCGTGTTGGTGGCGGCGTTGTTGTCCTCGTGACACAACAACCGTCGAACCAAAGCTCGATACCAAACGACATAGAAATAATAGTGGAGAGTGAAAAGGTAAGATAATGGGTTAAATAACCTACGCCACCCTCAAGAAATCCACCCAAGGGATAGGAGCAGCGGCCGCAAAGGAACCGACCTAAGGGATAATAGTATGAACAAGAAGAAATCCCTCTTGTCCAACAAGCCAAAGGCTCAAATATGATTAATATTCAACCCCATACCATTGTTACATTGCAGAGATAGGCATATAAATAGATTGGCCTAGAACAACCATCGACTCTGGTAGAGTTTCAAAATAGAGACAATAATGACATGTTGATTGCATAGTCTCTAGGCTTAGGAAAATAAAAATAATACTTAATAGATGATTAATTAACTAGGAAGATAAATACTAATCTTATGGACTTGTTAATGCATTAAACTAGCTTAGGAAATAGTGAAATTGAGAAAAAGAATGACCAAAATGTAGTTGCAACCACCTTTGACCGGGATGTGCGAGAATTGTAACCAAACTTGACACACCTTCACCAAAGCGTTCATAACTTACTATAGAAAATTTCAAATTATATTCGTTTGATGCATAAGAAACTAGACTTCAATATATTTCTAACCATATATGTCTCAACATCTAATGGGTTCTGGATCAAAATAGTTTAATCTGCAAAGTTTACCTATTTTACGGTTCTACATGATGAGAGAAGAACTTCCCGTGTCAACTTCGGGCAAATAGTTTGGAGAGGCACAAATTCATGATTTCATGAGCTATAATCAATTATTTTGGACCATTTTTAGTGCATTCGACACGTAGATAAATAATTTACGAAGGCTAAAATTCGATTTTATGAGCCTATTTTTTGCCATTTTAGTGGTTTGACCTATCGGCAAATGAAGGCCAAAATTCATGATTTCATTACCTATAATCCATGATTTTTGACGCTTTAGTTGTTTACACAGGCAAATATTTCAAAAAGTCAAAATTTTCGACTTCATCGGATGCAACCCGATTTTGCCATTTTCACGGTTTCATCTCATTGGCAAATAATTTCAGAGGCAAAACTCATGATTTGGTGAGCTATATAGCTCATGAATTTGTGATGTTTTCCCTCAGGAAATTATTTACACAGAGGTCAAAACCACTAAAACACAAAATTTAGGGGTTCAGACTCATGAAATCGTGAATTTTGGCCTCCTTGAAATTATTTTGCTAGCGGGATGAAACAAAAACTATGGCCACAAATCCTAGGCTCTGACTTTTAAAATCGTGAATATTGGCCTTGAGGAATTATTGCCAATAGATTGAAACCACAAAAAATGGCCAAAAATTATGGATTGAAATCACGAATTTTAACTTTGACGAAATAATTTGCCAACAGGTCAAAATCATTAAATATGGCTAAAAATCCTGGGTCATAACTCATGAAAATAGTGATTTTTGGCCTCTAGGAAATTATTTACATATAGGTTGAAACCACTAAAAATGGTTCAAAATCTTGGGTTGTAGCTCATGAAATTGTGAATTTTGGCCTCCGCAAAATTCTTTAAAAACAGGTCGAAACCAATAAATAACAAGAAATCATGGGTTATATTTTATGAAGTCGTGAATTTTAGCTTTTGGAGGGCCAAAATCGTGGGCTATATAGCACATGAAATCCTGAATTTTGGCCTCCGGGAAATTATTTGCGTACATGTGGAAGCCATTAAAAATGGCTAAAAAATCATGGATTATCACTCACAAAATCATGCATTATAGCTCATGAAATTATTTTCTAACGGGTTGAAATCACAAAACATGGCAAAAACTCATGGGTATAGCTCATGAAATCAAGAAATTTGGCATCTGGGATATTTTTTGCCTACGAGTCAAAACCACTAAAAATGGTAAAAAATCATGGGTTATAGCTTATGAAGTTGTGAATTTGGCTTTGGGGAAATTATTTTCCAATGGGTCAAAACTTCTAAAAATGGCAAAAAAAAGTGGGTTATAGCTCATGAAATTGTGAATTTTAGCCTTTGGGAAATTATTTGACTACATGTCGAAACCATTAAAAATGGCCAAGAAATCATGGGTTATAGCTCATGAAATCATGAATTATATCCCACAAAATTATTTGCCAGCAAGTTGAAACCACAAAACATGGAGAAAACTTGTAGGTTATAGCTCAAGAAATCGAGAATTTTTGCCTCAAGGATATTATTTTCCTAAGAGTGAAACCACTAAAAATAGCTAAAAATCATGGGATCTGACTCATGAAATCATGAAATTTAGTGTTTAGAAAATTATTTGCTAACAGATCGAAACCATTAAAAATGGCCAAAAATCATGGGTTATAGCTCAAAAAATAGTGTAGTTCAGCCTTTAGGAACAATGGGTTGAAATAAAAAATAGCTAAAAATCGTGGGTTATAGCTCATTAAATAGTGAATTTTGGCATGCGGGAAATTATTTGCCAACGGGTCAAAACCACTAAATTGGCCAAAAATTGTGGGTTATACCTCATGAAATCGTGAATTTTGTCCTCTAGGAAATTATTTGCCTATAGGTTGAAATCACTAAAAATGATCAAAATTTATGAGTTATAGCTCATGAAATTATGAATTTTGACATTCGGGAAATTATTTGTCAACGGATCAAAACCACTAATAACGGCCAACAATCGTGAGTTATAGCTCATGAAGTCATGAGATTTGGCTTTTGGGAGATATTTGCCCATGGAACAAAACAATAAAAAATTATCAAAAATTGTGGGTTATAGCTCGTGAAATCATAAATTTTGGCATTCACGAAAGTACTTGTCTGTAGGTTGAAAGCGCTAAAAATGGTCAAAAATTATAGGTTATAGCTCATGAAATTATGAAATTTGGCGTTTGCAAAATTATTTGGAAATGGGGTCGAAACCATTGAAAATAGCTAGAAATCGTTGGTTATAGCTTATCAAGTCACAAATTTTAGCTTACGGTAAATTATTTGCCTATGGGTGAAACCATTAAAATTATCAAAATTATGGGTTGTAACTCATGAAATTATGAATTTTGGCCTCCAAGAATGTATTTGCTTACATGTGAAACTATTAAAAAGGCCAAAAATTGTGGATTATAGCTTATGAAATCATGAATTATAGCTCACGTTATTATTTGCCAACGGGTTGAAACCATAAAATATAGCAAAAGCTCATGGGTTAGAGATCATGAAATCTGGAAATTTGGCCTTCGGTGCCTATGAGTGAAAACCATTAAAATGGCTAAAAATCATGGGTTATAGCTCATAAAATCATGAATTTTGGCCTTGAAAATTTTTGCCAACAAGTTGAAACCATTAAAATGGCCAAAAATCGTGGGTTACAGCTCATGAAGTCGAAAATTTGGACTTTTGTGAAATATTTGCCTACGGGTTGAAACAACTGAAAATGGTAAAAAATTATGGGTTATAGCACATGAAATCATGAATTTTGGCCTTCGGTAAATTATTTGCCAACGAGTTGAAATCACTAAAAATGGCCAAAAATCGTGGGTTATAGCTCATAAAATCATGAATTTTGGCCTTCAGAAAATTTTTTGCCAACAAGTTGAAACCATTAAAAATGGCCAAAATTCGTGGCTTATACAACTCATGAAGCCGTGAATTTTGGCTTCCAAAAAATTATTTGCCAATGGGCGAAACCACTAAAAAAGAAAATAGTTAATGAAATCGTGAATTTTGACCTCCAGAAAATTATTTATCTACAGGTGAAAGGCACTAAAAATGGTCAAAAAACATTGATTATAGCTTATGAAATCATGAATTTTTACCCCTGCGAAACTATTTGCCAGCGAGTCTGACGCCAAAAGTTCTTCTGATTATACAGAACTAGAAAATAGGCAAATTTTGCAGATTAAACTGTTTTGTTCTAGAACAAGTTAGATGTTGAGACACATATGGTTGGAAAGATATTGAAGTCTAGTTTCTTATGCATCAAACATAATATAATTTGAAATCTTCTATAGCAAGTTATGAATGTTTTGGTGAAGGTGTGTCAAGTTGTCTGCCAATTCTGCACATCCGGGTCAAAGGTGGTTGCAATTGCATTTTGGTCATTTTTTTCTCATTTTCACTATTTCCTAAGCTAGTTTAATGTATTAACAAGTCCCCAAGATTAGTATTTATCTTCCTAGTCAATTAATCATCTATTAAGTATTATTTTCATATTCCTAAGCCTAGAGACTATCAGTCAACATGTCATCCTAGAGACTATCAGTCAACATGTCATTAATGTCTGTTTTGGAACTCTACTGTGGGGATGGTTGCTCTAGGCCATTCTATTTATATGCCTATCTCTGTAATGTAACAATGATATTGGAGTTGAATATTAATCATATTTGAGCCTTTGGCTTATTGAGAAGAAGGATTTCTTCTTGTTCATACTCTTATCACTTAGGTGGGTTCCTTTGGGTGTGAGTTGCTCCTATCCATTGGGTGCATTCCTTTAGGGTGGTGAGCTGATTTAACCCATTATCTTTCCTTTTCACTCTCCATCATTATTTTGATTAATGGTTTGGTATCGAGCTTTGGTTCGATGGTGGTTGTGGTCGCCCTGCCGAGATAACATCTTAGATGCACCACCAACACGTGAAAAGAGACATCGAGATATTGAGTTAGGCAAGCGAGGAGACAAGTATAGCATCTTGAGCAACATCTTGCTCGTGGTAGGCCGTGGAACATGATTATCACAGTCATGTTTGAGAATGAATCATCTCACAACCATGAGGACATCAATCCCTTTCATCAAACTTCAAATAGCGGTTCAATTGGAGAAACTTCTCCAAGGTGACATCCTCACAGAGAACATGGCTTCCGGTAAGAGTATGATTATAAAATTAAAATTCTAGACTTTGAAGGCGAAACCATCGGATGAGTTCATTGATTGGCTTAACATGGTTGAGAGAGTCTTTGAATTCAATGATGTTCAAGACCGTGAAAAGTAAAGCTCGTGGCAATCAAGTTGAAGAAGTATGCATCTCTATGGTGGGAACAGCTTAAACAGCGAGATCATAATAGAAAGCGAAGATTTAGGCGTGGGAAAAGATGAATAGCGAACTTAAGAAGAAATTTTTGTGGATAATTATCGACAAGATGCATTCTTTAGTTTCATAATTGCAAGCAGAGCTATTTATAGAAGAGTATCGCTGAATTAGAGATTCTTATGATGCGCTTTGATGTGATTGAACGGAAAAAGCGGACCATTGTTCGATATCTTGGTGGACTTGAGGATGAAATTGGTGGCGTTGTTACTCTGACCCTACTAGATTTATAGCGATGTTTGCAAACTCGGCTTCAAGTGGAGAAGCGACAAAAGGCAAAAGGATATGGCACTCATTTTTCAAGTCAAATGGCTAGTTCTAACCGGGGAAGTTTCTCTATCAAACCTCCTTTTACTAGCAAGGGGACAACATCTAAACCAACCATAATGAATGATACCACATCTGGTCATAACCGGCCTAGCAATCCTAATGCCTCAAAGAAGTGTTTCAAATGCCAAGGCTTTGGACACATTGCTTCTAATTGTCCAAATCGCTAAGTCATCACTCTTTTAGAAGAAGATGCTGAAGAAGATACTGAAAGGGATGCTAGAGAAGAGGAGCAGCAAGATGATGAGATTACTTATGAAGATCAAGGGGAATCTTTGGTCATTCAACGGAGTTTAAATGCTGTTCCAGTGCAAGAAGACTTTTGACTCCGCAACAATATTTTTTGCACGAGATGTACTTCCCATGGCAAGATTTATGATGTCATAATTGATGGCGAAGCTATGAGAATGTGGTGACGGTGAGATGGTAGAAAGCTAAACTTGAAGGCAGAGAAGCATCCACATCCTTACAAACTCTCTTGGTTTAAAGGGAATGAGGTAAGAGTTGATAAAAGATGTCTTGAGCAATTTTCCATTGGCGGCAAGTACAAAGATGAGTGTTATGTGATATTGTTCCTATGGATGCATGCCATTTACTGCTTGGTAGACCTTAGCAATATATAGGAAGACTAATCATGATGGATTTAAAAATACTTATACTTTTATTAAAGATGGAGTTAAAAATTGTTTTGGGGCGTTCTAAGTTGGATTGTATTCATAAACCTTGTAAGGGAAGGAAATAATCTACTTTCAAGAGTTGAAATTGATGAGTTATACATGACACTATGAAAGCTTATGCTCTAGTTGTTCTTGAAGAAAATAAAGAGGTTTGTGATATTCCTATACAAGGGCAGCCTTTACTCCAAGAATTTCATGATATAGTGCTAGAAGAAATTCCTCCAAGACTTCCACCGATGTGAGACATTTAGCATTGCATTGATCTTATTTTTGGAGCTTCGTTTCCTAGCAAGGTAGCCTAAAGGATGAGTCCTACACAGCATGAAGAGTTGCAGTGACAAGTTGATGATCTTTTGGCCAGAGTAATGGTGAAAGAAAACAAGAGTCCTTGTGCTGTCTTAGCCCTTCTTGTGCCCAAGAAAGATGGCTTGTGGCGGATGTGTGTTGATAGTAGAGCTTTCAACAAAATTACCATCAAGTATCGCTTCCCCATTTCACATTTTGATCATCTTCTTGACCAGCTTTGTGGGTCTAAGGTTTATAGGAAGATAGTCCATCAAAGTGGTTATCATTAGATTAAGCTTGAGTCAGGAGATGAATGGAAGATGGCTTTCAAGACAAGGGATGGTTTGTATGAATGGATGGTCATGCTATTTAGATTGTCTAATTCTCCTTCTACATTTATGCGGCTTATGAATCATGTATTCAAACCATTCATTGGGAAATTTGTTGTGGTTTATTTGATGATATCCTTGTCTATAGTCCTAATGAACAACAATATTTTCCTTAGCTTTGTAGTATCTGCTGATGGTTTGAAGATTGATGACAGCAAGGTTGAAGCCATTACTGGCTGGCCTGTGCCTTCTTCTCTTCATGAAATTCAATGTTTTCATGGCCTAGGTTCATTCTATTGTCGGTTCATAAAAATTTTAGCACCATTATTGCTTCTATTCTTGAATGTTTGAAGGTGGCGACTTCAAGTGGAGTGAAGAAGCACAAAAGAGTTTTGAACTTCTAAAGAAAAAGGTATCTGAGGCTCCGATTCTTTCACTACCAGATTTCAATAAAGTTTTTAAAGTCGATTGTGATACCTCGAATGTGGGGATTGGTGCGGTTCTCGGCCAAGAAGAATGACCAATTGCCTAGAAGTTGAACAATTACCGTAGAATTATTCTACTTATGACAAAGAGTTTTATGCTATTGTTCGAGCTTTAGATCATTGGCATATCTTTTGCACAAAGAGTTTATTCTCTTTTCAGATCATGAAGCATTGAAATATATCAATTCACAACAAAAGCTTAGTACTTTCGACATGCCAAATGGGTTGAATTTCTTGATCCTTTACTTTTATTCTCAAGCATAAGTCGGTATTTTTAATCATGTGGTTGATGCTTTAAGTCGAAGACATTCTTTACTCTCTACAATGCAAGTCAAGGTGTTATGATTTGTAATTCTCAAGGAGCTATACAAAGATGATCCTTATGTTGGGAAGATTTGGGAAGAATGTTGCGGCGAGACCATTTCAACACTTTCTCATTCAAGGCGGCTTTCTTTTTAAAGATGATCATCTTTGTATTCCATAATGTTCACTAAGAGACATCATCATTGAAGCTCATGGAGGAGGGCTTGCTAGACATTTTGGTAGAGACAAGACTCTTGCCCTTGTGCAAAGAAAATTTCTCTTGGCCTAGAGTGGAAAGAGATGTGATGTAACATGTAGATCGATCTTGAACCTATCACTTTGCCAAAAGCCATGCTCAAAATAAAGGTTTATACACTCCCATACAGTTCCACTTGCACCTTGAGGAAGATGTGAGTCTAGACTTTGTGGTGGGATTACCTCGGACTCAAAGAACCAAAGATTGGTTATGGTAGTTGTTGATCATTATTCCAAAATGGCTCATTTTGTTCCATGTTCCAAGACTTTAGATGCATCTCATGTGGCTGATCTTTACTTTAGTGAGATTGTGAAACTCCATGGCATTCCAAAGCCAATCACTTCAGATCGTGATGCCATGTTCATAAGTCATTTCTAGCACACTCTTTGGAGAAAGATGGGAGCTCATCTCCAATTCAGCTCTTCTCATCATCCACCAACCGATGGACAAACTGAGGTTGTTAAAAGAAGTTTGGGAAATATTTTGAGGAATTTAGTTGGCAGTAATCCTCAACAATGGGATCTCACTTTGGCGCAGGCTGAATTTGCTCACAATCGATCGACAAGCCAAACAACTGGGAGGAGTCCTTTTGAAGTGGTGTATGGCCAAAATCAAGTCAGTCCATTAGATTTAGCTCCGCTACCAGTCACTCATCACTTTAGTGGAGATGTAGATGATCAAGCCAAATACATTAAGAAGCTACATGAGCAAGCCCTTGATAAAATAATCAAGCAAAATGAGAAGCACCAAAGGCATACCAATAAGTTCAAAAAACTAGCAGCTTTCAATGAGGGAGATTTAGGAGGCATTCATCTTCATAAAGAATGTTTTCCTCGTGGAGGATTTAGAAAATTGAACCCAAGAGCTGATGGACCTTTGAGTGTTGCGAGAATTGGTGGCAGCACAAAATTGAGCTACGAGGTAACTATGGCGTTTTCGCTACCTTCAATGTTCTGATCTTTCTCCATATATAGATGATGATGAGGATAAAGGCTGAGGGCGAGTCCTCTTCAACTAGGGAGAATGGCATGAGCAGTTCTTCGATCATCACGAGAACGAGAAAATAGGCAAATTTTGCAGATTAAACTGTTTTGATCCAGAACGAGTTAGATGTTGAGACATATATGGTTTGAAAGATATTGAAGGCTAGTTTCTTATGCATCAAATTGAACATAATTTGAAATTATCTATAGCAAGTTATGAATGTTTTGGTGAAGGTGTGTCAAGCTATTTGCCAATTCTGCACATCCGGGTCAAAGGTGGTTGCAACTGCATTTTGGTCATTCTTTTTCTCATTTTCACTATTTCCTAAGCTAGTTTAATGTATCAACAAACCCCAAAAATTAGTATTTATCTTCCTAGTCAGCTAGTCTTCTATTAAGTATTATTTTCATTTTTCTAAGCCTAGAGACTATTCAGTCAACAAGTCATTAATGTCTCTATTTTGGAACTCTACCTATGGCTAGAGGGTTGTTCCAGTCCAGTCTATTTGTATGCCTATCTCTGCAATGTAACAATGGTATTGGAGTTGAATATTAATCATATTTGAGCCTTTGGTTTGTTGAGAAGAAGGATTTCTTCTTGTTCATACTCTTATCCCCTAGGTCGGGTTCCTTTAGGTGACGGGTTGCTCCTATCCCTTGGGTGGATTCCTTTAGGGTGGCGAGCTAATTTAACCCCTTATCTTTCCTTTTCACTCCCTGCCATTATTTCCGGTGTCAGAGTCCGTACCACTAAAAAGGCCAAAAATCATGGGTTATAGCTCATGAAATCATAAAGTTCACCCTCAAGGAATTATTTGCCCATTGGTCGAAACCACTAAAAACCCAAAATTTAGGGGTTACAGTTTATGAAATCGTGAATTTTGGCCTCCTCGAAATTACTTGCCAATGGGTCGAAATCTTAAACTATGGCCATAAATCTTGGGTTATAGCTCATGAAATCTTGAATATTAGCCTTCGGGAAATTATCTGCCAAGGGGTCGAAACTACTAAAAATGGCTAAAAATCGTGGGTTATAGCTAATATAATAGTGAAATTTGGCTATGAGTAAATTATTTGCCACGGGCCTAAACCACTAAAATGGCTGAAAATCATAGGTTATACCTCAAGAAATCATGAATTTTTGCCTCTTAGAAATTATTTTCCTATAGGTTGAAACCATTAAAAATGGTCAAAAATCATGGGTTATAGCTCATGAAATTGTCAATTTTGGCCTTCGCAAAATTCGTTGGAAAAGGGTCAAAACCACTAGCCAGAAATTGTGGGTTATAGCTTAGGAAGTCTTGAATTTTAGCTTATGAGAAATTATTTGGCTACGGGTCGAAACCACTAAAAATTGCCAAAAATCATGGGTTATATAGCTCATGAAATCGTAAATTTTGGCCTCCGGAAAATTATTTGCCACGGGCCTAAACCACTAAAATTGCCAAAAATCATGGGTTATAACTCATGAAAATCATAAATTTTAGCCTCAGGAAATTATTTGCCAATGGGTGAAATCTTAAACTATGGCCATAAATCTTGGGTTATAGCTCATGAAATCGTGAATTTTGGCCTTCATGAAATTATTTGCCAACGGGTTGAGACCACTAAAAGCGTGCAAAAATCATGGATTATAGCTCATGAAATTATAAATTTTGGCTTTGAGAAATTATTTACCAACAGTCGAAATCACTAAAATGGCTAAAAATCATGGGTTATAACTCATGAAAATCATAAATTTTAGCCTCAGGAAATTATTTGCCCATAGATTGAAACCATTAAATATGGTCAAAAATCATGGGTTAGAACTCATGAAATTGCAAATGTTGGCCTTGAGAAATAATTTGCCAACGGATCAAAACCACTAACAATGGCAAAAATCTTGGGTTATAGCTCATGAAGTCGTGAATTTTGGCTTTTGGGAAATATTTTCCTACAGTCGAAACAAGTAAAATGGCCAAAAATCGTGGGTTATGGCTCATGAAATCATGAATTTTGGCTTTCAAAATTTATTTACTAACAGTGTGGCTAAAACAAGCAAAACTTGAGGGTTATAGGCGATAAAATCGTGAAGCTTGGACTTGAAATTATTTATGAGGTTGAGACCACTAAGCGTGCAAAAATCATGGATTATAGCTCATGAAATTATAAATTTTGGCTTTGAAAATTATTTACCAACAGTCGAAATCACTAAAATGGCTAAAAATCATGGGTTATAACTCATGAAAATCATAAATTTTAGCCTCAGGAAATTATTTGCCCATAGATTGAAACCATTAAATATGGTCAAAAATCATGGGTTAGAACTCATGAAATTGCAAATGTTGGCCTTGAGAAATAATTTGCCAGCGGATCAAAACCACTAACAATGGCAAAAATCTTGGGTTATAGCTCATTAGGTGCGTGAATTTTGGCTTTTGGAAGATAATTGCCTACGGTAGAAATAATTAGAAATGGTCAAAATAGTGGGTTATAGCTCATGAAATGCGTGAATTTTGGCCTTCAAGAATTATTTGCCAGTGAGTCAAAACCACTAAAAATAGCCAAAAATCATGGATTATAGTTCATGAAATTGTGAGTTTTGGCTACGAGAAATTATATGCCAAAGGGTGAAACCACTAAAATGGCCAAAAATCATCGTTCTGACTCATGAAATCGTGAATTTTGGCATCACGGAAAATTATTTTCTTGTAGGTTGAAACCAATAAAATTGTCAAGATCATGGGTTATACCTCATGAAAGTGTGAATTTTTCCTTCTGAAATTATTTGGAAGCGGTCGAAACCACGAAAAATGGCTAGAAATTGTTGGTTATAGCTTATAAAGTCATGAATTTTAGCTTTGAGAAATTAGTCACCTACGGGTTGAAACAACTAAAATTTGTTGAAAATCATGGGTTATAGCTAATGAAATCGTGATTTTGGCCTCAGAAAGTATTTGCCTATATCTAGAAATTTATAAAAAGGCCAAAACTATCGATTATAGCTTATGAAATCATGAAATATAGCTCACGAAATTATTTACCAATGGGTTGAAACCATGAATTATGGCAAAACTCGTGGGTTGTAGCTCATGAAATTGAGAATTTGGCCTCAGGGATATTATTTGCCTCACAGTCTAAACCTCTAAAAATGATAAAAATCGTGGGTTATAGCTCATAAAATCATGAATTTTGGCCTTGAAAATTATTTACCAACAGTCGAAATCACTAAAATGGCTAAAAATCATGGGTTATAACTCATGAAAATCATAAATTTTAGCCTCAGGAAATTATTTGCCCATAGATTGAAACCATTAAATATGGTCAAAAATCATGGGTTAGAACTCATGAAATTGCAAATGTTGGCCTTGAGAAATAATTTGCCAGCGGATCAAAACCACTAACAATGGCAAAAATCTTGGGTTATAGCTCATTAGGTCGTGAATTTTGGCTTTTGGAAGATAATTGCCTCTGGTAGAAATAATTAGAAATGGTCAAAATAGTGGGTTATAGCTCATGAAATGCGTGAATTTTGGCCTTCAAAAATTATTTGCCAGTGAGTCAAAACCACTAAAAATAGCCAAAAATCATGGATTATAGTTCATGAAATTGTGAGTTTTGGCTACCGAAATTATATGCCAAAGGGTGAAACCACTAAAATGGCCAAAAATCATCGTTCTGACTCATGAAATCGTGAATTTTGGCATCACGGAAAATTATTTTCTTGTAGGTTGAAACCAATAAAATTGTCAAGATCATGGGTTCTACCTCATGAAAGTGTGAATTTTTCCTTCTGAAATTATTTGGAAGCGAATTGAAACCACGAAAAATGGCTAGAAATTGTTGGTTATAGCTTATAAAGTCATGAATTTTAGCTTTAGAAATTAGTCACCTACGGGTTGAAACAACTAAAATTTGTTGAAAATCATGGGTTATAGCTAATGAAATCGTGATTTTGGCCTCAGAAAGTATTTGCCTATATCTAGAAATTTATAAAAAGGCCAAAACTATCGATTATAGCTTATGAAATCATGAAATATAGCTCACGAAATTATTTACCAATGGGTTGAAACCATGAATTATGGCAAAACTCGTGGGTTGTAGCTCATGAAATTGAGAATTTGGCCTCAGGGATATTATTTGCCTCACAGTCTAAACCTCTAAAAATGATAAAAATCGTGGGTTATAGCTCATAAAATCATGAATTTTGGCCTTGAAAATTATTTACCAACTGGTCAAAACCACTAAAATGGCCAAAAATCATGGGTTATAGCTCATGAAATCATAAATTTTGGAAATTATTTGCCTATAGGTTGAAACCACTAAAATGGTAAAAAATCATGGATTATAGCTTACAAAATTGTAAATTTTAGCCTTTGCAAAATTATTTAGAAACAGTCGAAACCGGTAAAAATGGGCAAAAATCATGGGTTATAGCTTATAAAGTTGTAAATTTTAACTTCCAAAAAATTATTTGCTTACAAGTCGAAACAACTAAAAATGAAAAAAAATCATGAGTTAAAGCTCATGATGACGGGGATTTTTGCTTCTGGTAAATTATTTGCCTATGAATAGTAAAAACTAAAAATTACAAAAATTCGTGGGGTGCTCATGAAATTGTGAATTTTCGCCTCTAGGAAATTATTTACCAACGGATCGAAACCATTAAAAATGGCCAAAAATCATGGGTTAAGCTTATGGAATCGTGAGTTTTTGCCTCTGTGAAGCTATTTGATAACTGATCCAGACCACTAAAAATGGCCAAAAATCACGAGTTATATCGCATGAATTATTGGCGTTTTCCCTCTGGGAAATTATTCGCTTACAGGTCCAAACCACTAAAATCGCCAAAAAACTAGGGGTTATAGCTCATGAAATCATGAATTTTGACCTACTCAAAATTATTTGCTAATGTGTCGAAATCGTAAACTATGGTAAAAACCACTAAAAAGGATGGGTTAGAGCTCACATAATCGTGAAATCGTGAAGTTTGCCCTCTGAGAAATTATTTGCCTATAGCTTGAAACCACTAAAAATTCAAAAATTAGGGATTACAGCTCATGAATTCATTAATTTTGGCCTCCTCGAAGTTATTTGCCAATGGGCCAAAAGCACAAACGATTGCCGTAAGTAGTTGGTTATAGCTCATGAAATCGTGAATAATGGAAATTATTTGCCAAAGGGTTGAAACCACTAAAAATTGCCAAAAATCGAGGGTTATAGCTCGTGAAATCGTGAATTTTGGCTTCGACCAAATTACTCACCAACGGGTCAAAACCACATAAAATGGCTAAAATTAGGGTTATAGCTCATGAAATCATGAATTTTGGCCTCAGAAATTATTTGCCTATAGATTGAAACCACTAAAAATGGTCAAAAATCATGAATTATAGCTCCTGAAATTATGAATTTTATCCTCCGTGAAACTCTTCGAAAATGGTGGGTCGAAACCACTAAGCAGCCAAAAATTATGGGTAATAGCTTATGAAGTCGTGAATTTTAGCTTCCGGGAATTTTTTTACCTACTGGTCGAAACCACTAAAAATGGCCAAACGTCGTGAGTTATAGCTCATAAAGACGTGGATTTTGCCCTACAAGAAATTATTTCCCTACGAATCAGAGAAACTAAAAATGGCAAAAATTCGTGGGGCATAGTTTATAAAATCGAGAATTTTGGCCTTTGGGAAATTATTTCCCAACGGGTTGAAACCATTTAACATGGCCAAAATCATGGATGACAGCTCATGAAATCATGAATTTGTACATCAGTGAAGCTATTTGGTAACTTATCCGGATCACTAAAAATGGCCAAAAATCTTGGATTATAGCTCATGAAATCTTGAGGTTTTCCCTTTGAAAAATTATTTGCCGATAGGTCAAAACCACTAAAAATGCCAAAAAATTAGGGTTTATAGTTCATGAAATTGTGAATTTTGGCCTCTCAAAATTATTTGCCAACGTGTCAAAAATATAAACTATGGCAAAATATCGTAGGTTATAGCTAGTGAAATCGTGAATTTTGACTTGCAAGAAATTATTTGCCAACGGGTTGAAACCACTAAAATGGCCAAAAATCATGGATTATGGCTCATGAAATCATGAATTTTGTCCCTTGGAAATTATTTGCCTATGAATAGTAAAACTAAAAATTACAAAAATTAGGTGGGGTGCTCATGAAATTGTGAATTTTAAGCCTCTAGGAAATTATTTACCAACGGATCGAAACCATTAAAATGGCCAAAAATCATGGGTTAAGCTTATGGAATCGTGAGTTTTGCCTCTGTGAAGCTATTTGATAGCGATCCGACCACTAAAATGGCCAAAAATCACGAGTTATATCGCATGAATTATTGGCGTTTTCCCTCTGAAATTATTAAACTAGGTCCAAACCACTAAAATCGCCAAAAACTAGGGTTATAGCTCATGAAATCATGAATTTTGACCTACTCAAAATTATTTGCTAATGTGTGAAATCGTAAACTATGGTAAAACCACTAAAAGGATGGGTTAGAGCTCACATAATCGTGAAATTGTGAAGTTTGCCCTCAGAAATTATTTGCCTATAGCTTGAAACCACTAAAATTCAAAAATTAGGGATTCTGACTCATGAATTCATTAATTTTGGCCTCCTCGAAGTTATTTGCCAATGGGCCAAAAGCACAAGCGATTGCAGTAAGTAGTTGGTTATAGCTCATGAAATGCGTGAATAATGGAAATTATTTGCCAAAGGGTTGAAACCACTAAAATTGCCAAAAATCGAGGGTTATAGCTCGTGAAATCGTGAATTTTGGCTGACCAAATTACTCACCGGTCAAAACCACATAAAATGGCTAAAATTAGGGTTTATAGCTCATGAAATCATGAATTTTGGCCTCAGAAATTATTTGCCTATAGATTGAAACCACTAAAATGGTCAAAAATCATGAATTATAGCTCACGAAATTATGAATTTTATCCTCAGTGAAACTCTTGAAAATGGTGGGTGAAACCACTAAGCGACCAAAAATTATGGGTAATAGCTTATGAAGTCGTGAATTTTAGCTTAGGAATTTTTTACCTCTTGGTCGAAACCACTAAAATGGCCAAGCGTCGTGAGTTATAGCTCATAAAGGCGTGGATTTTGCCCTAGAAATTATTTCCTCTGAATCGGAGAAACTAAAATGGCAAAATTAGGTGGGGCATAGTTTATAAAATCGAGAATTTTGGCCTTTGGGAAATTATTTCCCAGCGGGTTGAAACCATTTAACATGGCCAAAAATCATGGATGACGACTCATGAAATCATGAATTTGTACATCGGTGAAGCTATTTGGTAACTTATCAGGATCACTAAAATGGCCAAAAATCTTGGATTATAGCTCATGAAATCTTGAGGTTTTCCTTTGAAAAATTATTTTAGATAGGTCAAAACCACTAAAATGCCAAAAATTAGGGTTTATAGTTCATGAAATTGTGAATTTTGGCCTCTCAAAATTATTTGCCAACGTGTCAAAAATATAAACTATGGCAAAATATCGTAGGTTATAGCTAGTGAAATCGTGAATTTTGACTTGCAAGAAATTATTTGCCAGCGGGTTGAAACCACTAAAATGGCCAAAAATCATGGATTATGGCTCATGAAATCATGAATTTTGTCCCTTGGAAATTATTTGCCTCTATGTTGTAACCACTAAAATGGTAAAAATCATGGGTGCTCATGAAATTGTTAGTTTTGGCCTTTACTAAATTAATTGGAAATGGGTCAAATCACTTAAAATGGCCAAAAGCACGGGTTATAGCCGATGAAGTCATGAATTTTAGCTTCCAAAATTTTTTCCTCAGGCCAAAGAAACTAAAATGCTCAAAAATCATGAATTTTGGCCGGAAATTATTTACCAACGGTAGAAACCACTAAAATGGAAAAAATAATGGGTTGTAGCTCATAAAATCGTGAATTTTGGCCTTCATGAAATTTTGTTTTGCAGCGGTCGAAATCACTAATAATAGCAAAAATCGTGGGTTATAACTCATGAAGCCATGAATTTTGGATTCCAAAAAATTATTTGCCAATTGGTCGAAACCACTAAAAAAGGAAAATAGTTGATGAAATTGTGAATTTTGACGTCCAGGATATTATTTGCCTACAGATATCGAATGCATTAAAAATGGTCAAAAATCATGGATTATAGCTCAAGAAATTATGAATTTTTGCCACTATGAAATAATTTGCTAGCTAGTCCAAACTACTAAAAATGATTGGTTATAGCTCATGAAATCTTAAATCGTGAAGTTTGCCCTCTGGGAAATTACTTGCCTATTGGTCGAAACCACTAAAAACTCAAAAAATTAGGGGTTACAGCTGATGAAATGATTAATTTTTGCCTTCTCGAAATTATTTGCCAATGGGTTGAAACCACAAACTATGGCCATATATCGTGGGCTATAGCTCACGAAATCATGAATATTGGCCTTCAAGAAATTATTTGCCAATTGGTGAAACCACTAAAGATGGCCAAATATCATCGTGTATAGCTCATGAAATGCGTGAATTTTGGCCTTTGGGAAATTATTTGCCAACCGGACAAAACCACATAAATGGGTAAAATTCATGGGTTATCGCTCATGAAAATCGTCAATTTTAGCCCGCAGGAAATTATTTGCCTATAGGTTGAAACCACAAAGAATGGTAAAAAATTATGGGTTATAGGTCACGAAATTGTGAATTTTGGCCTCCGCGGAATTATTCAGAAATGGGTTGAAACCACTAAATGGTCAAAAATCATGGATTATAGCTTATGAATTTATAAATTTTAGCTTTCGAGAAATTGTTTGTAGACTAGTCAAAACTACTTAAAGTGGTAAAATATCGTGAGCTATAGCTCATGAAGATGTGGATTTTTGCTTCAAGAAATTATTTGCCTACATGTGGAAACCATTAAATATGGCCAAAAACTCATGGATTATAGCTCATGAAATCATGAACTATAGCTCACGAAATTATTGCCAACGGGTTGAAACCATAAAATTTGGCAAAAACTCGTGGGTTATAACTCATGAAATTTGGAAATTTTAGCCTTCAGGATATTTTTTGCTTACTTGTCAAAACCACTAAAATAGCTAAAAATCTTGTGTTATAGCTTATGAAGATATGAATTTTGGCTTCCGGAAATTATTTTTGATGGGTCGAAACCATTAAAAATGCCAAAATCATGGGTTATAGCTCATGAAATCGTAAATTTTGGCCTCTGGGAAATTAGTTGCCTACTTGTGAAACCATTTAACATGGCCAAAAATCGTAGGTAATAGCTCATGAAATCATGAATTGTAGCTCATGAAATTATTTGCCAACAGTTGAAACCAATAAATATGGTAAAAACTTGTGGGTTATAGATCATAAAATCGGAAATTTGGCCTCGGGATATTATTTTGCCTATGAGTCAAAATCACTAAAATGGCTAAAAATCATGGGTTATTGCAAAACATTATGGGTTATAGCTCATGAAATCGTGAATTGTAGCTCATGAAATTAATTGCCAGCAGGTTGAAACCAGTAAATATGGTAAAAAAAACTTGTGGGTTATAGATCATAAAATCGAGAAATTTGGCCTCCAGGATATTTTTTGCCTGTGTGTCAAAACCACTAAAATGGCTAAAATCATGGGTTATTTCTCATGAAATCATGAACATTGGCCTTGAAATTATTTGCCAGATCGAAACCAATAAAATGGCCAAAATCATTGGTTATAACTCATAAAATCGGGAACTTTGGTTTTGGAAAATATTTGATTCTGATTCAAAACAACTAAAAGTTGCCAAAAATTAGGGGTTATAATTCATGAAATCGTGAATTTTGGCCTCTCAAAACTATTTGCCAGTGTGTCAAAAAGATAAACTATGGCCAAAAATCGTAGGTTGTAGCTGGTGAAATCGTGAATTTTGGCTTCCAAGAAATTACTTGCCAACGGGTTGGAACAACTAAAAATGGCTAAAATAATCATGGATTATAGCTCATGAAATCATGAATTTTGGCTCCTGAAAAATTATTTGCCTCTATGTTATAACCACTAAAAAAGGGTAAAAAATCATGGGTTATAGCTCTTGAAATTATTGGTTTTGACCTTTACGAAATTAATTGGAAATGGGTCAAATCACTTAAAATGGTCAAAATCGTGGGTTATAGCCGGTGAAGTCATGAATTTTAGCTTCAAGAAATTATTTTCCTACAGGCTAAAGAAACTAAAATACTCGAAATTATGGATTATAGCTCATGAAAATCGTAAATTTTGGCCTTGAAAAATTATTTGCCTATAGGTCGAAACCACTAAAAATAGCAAAAATCATGGGTTATAGCTCATGAAATCGTGAATTGTAGCTCATGAAATTATTTGCCAGCGGGTTGAAACCATAAAATTTGGCAAAACTCGTGGGTTATAGCTCATGAAATCATAAATTTTGGCCTTGAAAAATTATTTGCCTATAGGTCGAAACCACTAAAATGGCCAAAATCATTGGTTATAACTCATGAAATCGTGAATTTTGGCCTCTAGGAAATTATTTGCCAACGGGTTGAAACCATAAAATTTGGCAAAACTCGTGGGTTATAGCTCATGAAAATCGTAAATTTTGGCCTTGAAAAATTATTTGCCTACAAGTTGAATGCACTAAAATGGTCAAAAATCATGGATTATAGCTTATGAATTTATAAATTTTAGCTTTAGAAATTGTTTGTAGACTAGTCAAAACTACTTAAAGTGGTAAAATATCGTGAGCTATAGCTCATGAAGATGTGGATTTTGCTTCAAGAAATTATTTGCCTACATGTGGAAACCATTAAATATGGCCAAAACTCATGGATTATAGCTCATGAAATCATGAATTATAGCTCATGAAATTATTTGCCTATAGGTTGAAACCACAAAATATGGCAAAACTTGTGGGTTATAGCTCATGAAATTGTGAATTTTAGCCTTGAGGATATTTTTGCTTACTTGTCAAAACCACTAAAAATAGCTAAAAATCTTGTGTTATAGCTTATGAAGATATGAATTTTGGCTTCAGGAAATTATTTTTGATGGGTGAAACCATTAAAAATGCCAAAATCATGGGTTATAGCTCATGAAATCATAAATTTTGGCCTCTGGGAAATTAGTTGCCTACTTGTGAAACCATTTAAAATAGCCAAAAATCGTAGGTAATAGCTCATGAAATCATGAATTGTAGCTCATGAAATTATTTGCCAACGGGTTGAAACCACTAAAAATGGTAAAAATCATGGGTTATAGCTCATAAAATTGTGAATTTTGGCCTCAGGATATTATTTGCCTATGAGTCAAAATCACTAAAATGGCTAAAATCATGGGTTATTGCAAAACATTATGGGTTATAGCTCATGAAATCGTGAATTGTAGCTCATGAAATTAATTGCCGTGAGGTTGAAACCGGTAAATATGGTAAAAACTTGTGGGTTATAGATCATAAAATCGAAATTTGGCCTCGGGATATTTTTTGCTGTGTGTCAAAACCACTAAAATGGCTAAAATCATGGGTTATTTCTCATGAAATCATGAACATTGGCCTTGAGAAATTATTTGCCTATAGGTCGAAACCACTAAAATGGCCAAAATCATTGGTTATAACTCATAAAATCGGGAACTTTGGTTTTGGAAAATATTTGATTCTGATTCAAAACAACTAAAAGTTGCCAAAATTAGGGTTATAATTCATGAAATCGTGAATTTTGGCCTCTCAAAACTATTTGCCGTGTGTCAAAAGATAAACTATGGCCAAAAATCGTAGGTTGTATTTGGTGAAATCGTGAATTTTGGCTTCCAAGAAATTATTTGCCTATAGGTTGAAACCACTAAAATGGCTAAAATAATCATGGATTATAGCTCATGAAATCATGAATTTTGGCTCTGAAAAATTATTTGCCTCTATGTTATAACCACTAAAAAGGGTAAAAATCATGGGTTATAGCTCTTGAAATTATTGGTTTTGACCTTCTGAAATTAATTGGAAATGGGTCAAATCACTTAAAATGGTCAAAATCGTGGGTTATAGCCGGTGAAGTCATGAATTTTAGCTTCAAGAAATTATTTTCCTACAGGCTAAAGAAACTAAAATACTCGAAATTATGGATTATAGCTCATGAAAATCGTAAATTTTGGCCTTGAAAAATTATTTGCCAATAGGTAGAAATCACTAAAAATAGCAAAAATCATGGGTTGTAGCTCATAAAATTGTGAATTTTAGCCTTGAGGATATTTTTGCTTACTTGTCAAAACCACTAAAAATAGCTAAAAATCTTGTGTTATAGCTTATGAAGATATGAATTTTGGCTTCCGGAAATTATTTTTGATGGGTCGAAACCATTAAAAATGCCAAAATCATGGGTTATAGCTCATGAAATCGTAAATTTTGGCCTCTGGGAAATTAGTTGCCTACTTGTCGAAACCATTTAAAATAGCCAAAAAATCGTAGGTAATAGCTCATGAAATCATGAATTGTAGCTCATGAAATTATTTGCCAACAGGTTGAAACCAATAAATATGGTAAAAAACTTGTGGGTTATAGATCATAAAATCGGGAAATTTGGCCTCCAGGATATTATTTTGCCTATGAGTCAAAATCACTAAAATGGCTAAAAATCATGGGTTATTGCAAAACATTATGGGTTATAGCTCATGAAATCGTGAATTGTAGCTCATGAAATTAATTGCCAGCAGGTTGAAACCAGTAAATATGGTAAAAAAAACTTGTGGGTTATAGATCATAAAATCGAGAAATTTGGCCTCGGGATATTTTTTGCTGTGTGTCAAAACCACTAAAATGGCTAAAATCATGGGTTATTTCTCATGAAATCATGAACATTGGCCTTGAAATTATTTGCCAACCGGTCAAAACCACATAAAATGGGTAAAATTAGTGGGTTATAGCTCATAAAATTGTGAATTTTGGCCTCTAGGAAATTATTTGCCTATAGGTCGAAACCACTAAAAATAGCCAAAAATCATGGGTTATAACTCATGAAATCGTGAATTTTGGCCTCTCAAAACTATTTGCCGTGTGTCAAAAGATAAACTATGGCCAAAAATCGTAGGTTGTATTTGGTGAAATCGTGAATTTTGGCTTCCAAGAAATTATTTGCCAACGGGTTGAAACCACTAAAATGGCTAAAATAATCATGGATTATAGCTCATGAAATCATGAATTTTGGCTCTGAAAAATTATTTGCCTCTATGTTATAACCACTAAAAAGGGTAAAAATCATGGGTTATAGCTCTTGAAATTATTGGTTTTGACCTTCTGAAATTAATTGGAAATGGGTCAAATCACTTAAAATGGTCAAAATCGTGGGTTATAGCCGGTGAAGTCATGAATTTTAGCTTCCAGAAATTATTTTCCTACAGGCTAAAGAAACTAAAATACTCGAAATTATGGATTATAGCTCATGAAAATCGTAAATTTTGGCCTTGAAAAATTATTTGCCAATAGGTAGAAATCACTAAAAATAGCAAAAATCATGGGTTGTAGCTCATAAAATTGTGAATTTTGGCCTCCATGAAATTTTTCTTACGGGGTCGAAATCACTAAAATTAGCGAAACATCGTGGGTTATAACTTTTGAAGCCGTGAATTTTGGATTCGAAAAACTATTTGCTTTGTCGAAACCACTAAAAAGGAAATAGTTGATGAAATTGTGAATTTTGGCCTCAGGATATTATTTGCCTACAAGTTGAATGCACTAAAATGGTCAAAAATTATGGATTATAGCTCAAGAAATCATGAGGTTTTGCCTCTACAAAAATTTGCTAGCTAGTCCAAACCACTAAAATGATTGGTTATAGCTCATGAAAATCGTAAAATCGTGAAGTTTCCCCTGGGAAATTATTTGCCTATAGGTCGAAACCACTAAAATGGCCAAAAATCATGGGTTATAGCTCATGAAATCATGAATTTTGACCTCCTCAAAACTATTTTGCCAATGGGTTGAAACCACAAACTATGGCCGAAAATCATGAATATTAGCCTTTGGGAAATTATTTGCCAAGAGGTTGAAACCACTAAAATGGCCAAATATCATCGTGTATAGCTCATGAAATCGTGAATTTTGGCATTGAGGAAATTATTTGCCAACCGGTCAAAACCACATAAAATGGGTAAAATTCATGGCTTATAGCTCATGAAAATCGTCAATTTTAGCCTCAGGAAATTATTTGCCTATAGGTTGAAACCACTAAAAATGGTTCAAAATTATGGGTTATAGCTCATAAAATTGTGAATTTTGGCCTCCATGAAATTATTCGAAAATGGATCGAAACCACTAAAATGGCGGCTGTGGATTATAGCTTATGAATTCATGAATTGTAGCTCATGAAATCATGAATTTTGATTTTCAGGAAATTATTTGCCTATGAAACCACTAAAAATGGTAAAAATCATGAGTTATAGCTCATGAAGATGTGGATTTTGCTTCAAGAAATTATTTGCCTACATGTGGAAACCATTAAATATGGCCAAAACTCATGGATTATAGCTCATGAAATCATGAACTATAGCTCACAAAATTATTTGCCAACGGGTTGAAACCACAAAATATGGCAAAACTCGTGGGTTATAACTCTTGAAACTTGGAAATTTGGCCTCGGGATATTTTTGCCTACAGTGAAACCACTAAAATGGCCAAAAATCATAGATTATAGCTTATGAAGTCATGAATTTTGATTTTCAGGAAATTATTTTCCAATGGATCGAAACCACTAAAATAGCCAAAAATCTTGTGTTATAGCTTATGAAGTTGTGGATTTTGGCTTCGAAATTATTTGCCTACATGTGGAAACTATTAAAATGCCCAAAAATTATGGATTATAGCTCATGAAATCTTGAATTGTAGCTCATAAAATTATTTGCCAATAGGTTGAAACTAACAAATATGGTAAAAAAGTTTTGGGCTATAGATCATAAAATCTAGAAATTTGGCCTCAGGGATATTTTTGCCTATGAGTGAAACCACTAAAATGGCAAAAATCATGGGTTATTGCTAAAAATGATGGGTTATAGCTCATGAATTCATGAATTGTAGCTCATGAAATTATTTGCCAAGAGGTTGAAACCACAAAATAAGGTAAAAACTTGTGGGTTATAGATCATAAAATCTAGAAATTTGGCCTCAGGGATATTTTTGCCTATGAGTGAAACCACTAAAATGGCAAAACTCATGGGTTATAGCTCTTGAAATCAAGAAATTAGGCCTCTGGGATATTTTTTGCCTACGAGTCGAAACCACTAAAAATGGCCAAAAATCATAGATTATAGCTTATGAAGTCATGAATTTTGATTTTCAGGAAATTATTTTCCAATGGATCGAAACCACTAAAAATAGCCAAAAATCTTGGGTTATAGCTCATGAAGTCATGAAATTTAGTTTTTGGGAGATATTTGCCTATGGACCAAAATAATAAAAAATAATAAAAAATTATGGGTTATAGCTCGTGAAATCAAAAATTTGGCCTTCACGAAATTACTTGCCTGTAGGTTGAAAGCACTAGAAATGGTCAAAAATCATAGGTTATAGCTCATGAAATTGTGAATTTTAGCCTTTGCGAAATTATTTGGAAATGGGTCTAAACCATTAAAAATGGCCAGAAATCATTGGTTATAGCTTATCAAGTCACAAATTTTAGCTTCTGGTAAATTATTTGGCTACGGGTCGAAACCACTAAAAATTATCAAAAATTATGGGTTATAACTCACGAAATCATAAATTTTGGCCTTGAGAAATTATTTGCCTACATGTGGAAACTATTAAAAGAAACAAAAAGCGTGGATTATAGCTCATGAAATCGTGAATTATAGCTCACGTTATTATTTGCCAACGGGTTGAAACCATAAAATATAGCAAAAACTCATGGGTTAGAGCTCATGAAATCTAGAAAGTTGGCCTTCGGTGTCTACGAGTCAAAACCATTAAAAATGACCAAAAATCATGAGCTATATATAGCTCACGAAATCATGAGTTTTGGCCTCGGGAAATTATTTGCCAATGAGATGAAACCGTAAAAATGGCAAAAAATCGTGGGTTGCATCTGATGAAGTCGAAAATTTTGACTTTTTTGAAATATTTGCCTACAGGCTGAAACAACTAAAGCGGTCAAAAATCATGGATTATAGGTAATGAAATCATGAATTTTGGCCTTCGGTAAATTATTTGCCGATAGGTCGAAACCACTAAAAATGGCAAAAAATCGTGGGTTATAGCTCATAAAATCGTGAATTTTAGCCTTTGCGAAATTATTTGGAAATGGGTCTAAACCATTAAAAATGGCCAGAAATCATTGGTTATAGCTTATCAAGTCACAAATTTTAGCTTCTGGTAAATTATTTGGCTACGGGTCGAAACCACTAAAAATTATCAAAAATTATGGGTTATAACTCACGAAATCATAAATTTTGGCCTTCGGAAAAGTATTTGCATATATGTCGAAACTATTAAAAAGAAACAAAAAACTGTGGATTATAGCTCATGAAATCGTGAATTATAGCTCACGTTATTATTTGCCAACGGGTTGAAACCATAAAATATAGCAAAAACTCATGGGTTAGAGCTCATGAAATCTAGAAAGTTGGCCTTCGGTGTCTACGAGTCAAAACCATTAAAAATGACCAAAAATCATGAGCTATATATAGCTCACGAAATCATGAGTTTTGGCCTCGGGAAATTATTTGCCAATGAGATGAAACCGTAAAAATGGCAAAAAATCGTGGGTTGCATCTGATGAAGTCGAAAATTTTGACTTTTTTGAAATATTTGCCTACAGGCTGAAACAACTAAAGCGGTCAAAAATCATGGATTATAGGTAATGAAATCATGAATTTTGGCCTTCGGTAAATTATTTGCCGATAGGTCGAAACCACTAAAAATGGCAAAAAATCGTGGGTTATAGCTCATAAAATCGTGAATTTTAGCCTTCAGAAAATTATTTATCTACAGGTCGAATGCACTAAAAATGGTCCAAAATAATTGATTATAGCTCATGAAATCATGAATTTGTGCCTCTGCGAAACTATTTGCCCGCGAGTTTGACACCGGAAGTTCTTCTGATCATGTAGAACCAGAAAATAGGTAAACTTTGCAGATTAAACTATTTTGATCCAGAACCCATTAGATGTTGAGACATATATGGTTAGAAATATATTGAAGTCTAGTTTCTTATGCATCAAACGTAACATAATTTGAAATTTTCTATAGTAAGTTATGAACGTTTTGGTGAAGGTGTGTCAAGCTGTTTGCCAATTCTGCACATCCGGGTCAAAGGTGGTTGCAACTACATTTTGGTCATTCTTTTTCTCAATTTCACTATTTCCTAAGCTACTTTAATGCATTAACAAGTCCATAAGATTAGTATTTATCTTCCTAGTTAATTAATCATCTATTAAGTATTATTTTTATTTTCCTAAGCCTAGAGACTATGCAATCAACATGTCATTATTGTCTCTATTTTGGAACTCTACCTGTAGCTGGATGGTTGTTCTAGGCCAATCTATTTATATGCCTATCTCTGCAATGTAACAATGGTATTGGGGTTGAATATTAATCATATTTGAGCCTTTGGCTTGTTGACAAGAGGGATTTCTTCTTGTTCATACTATTATCCCTTAGGTCGGGTTCCTTTGGGTGGCCAGTTGCTCCTATCCCTTGGGTGGATTTCTTGAGGGTGGCGAGGTTATTTAACCCATTATCTTACCTTTTCACTCTCCACTATTATTTCTATGTCAGTTTGGTATCAGAGCTTTGGTTCGATGGCTGGTTGTGGTCGCCCTCGCCGAGGACAACGTGCCGACGCGCCACCAACACGTGAAAGAGACAATCAAGATATTGAGTTGGGTGAACTGAGGAGACAAGTACAGCATCTTGAGCAACGTCTTGCTCGTGGTAAGACTATGGAACATGATTATCACAGTCATGTTTCAGAGAATGAATCATCTCACAACCATGATGACATCAATCCCTTTCATCAAACTTCAGATAGCAGTTCAAGTGGAGAATCTTCTCCAAGGTGACATCCTCACAGAGAACATGGCTTCCAGTGAGAGTATGATTACAAAATTAAAATTCTAGGCTTTGAAGACAGAAACCATCCAGATGAGTTTATTGATTGGCTTAACATGGTTGAGAGAGTCTTTGAATTCAATGATGTTCAAGACCAGCGAAAAGTAAAGCTCGTGACAATCAAGTTGAAGAAGTATGCATCTCTGTGGTGGGAACACCTTAAGAAGCCGCAAGATTGTAATGGAAAGCAGAAGATTCAGACATGGGAAAAGATGAAAAAGGAACTCAAAAAGAAATTTTTGTCGGATAATTATCGACAAGATGCATTCCTTTAGTTTCATAATTTCAAGAAGAGAGCTATCTGTAGAAGAGTATACGTCTAAATTTGAGAATCTTATGATGCGCTGTGATGTGATTGAACCAGAAGAGCAGACCATTGCTCGATATCTTGGTGCACTTAAGGATGAAATTGGTGACGTTGTTACTCTACAGCCCTACTGGACTTACAATGATATTTGTAAACTCGATCTCAAAGTGGAGAAATAGCAAAAGGCAAAAGGACGTGGCACTCAATTTTCAAGTCAAACGACTTGTTCTACCAGGGGAAGTTTCTCTGGCAAACCTCCTTCTACCAGCAAGGGGGCAACATCTAAACCAACCACAATGAATGATACCTGGCCTAGCAATCCTAATGCCTCAAAGAAGTGTTTCTAGTGCCAAGGCCTTGGACACATTCTGATTGTCCAAATTGCTAAGTCATCACTCTTTTAGAAGAAGATACTGAAGAAGATACTGAAAGCAATGCTAGAGAAGAGAAGCAGCAAGATGATGAGATTACTTATGAAGATCAAGGGGAATCTTTGATCATTCAACAGAGTTTAAATGTTGCTCTAGTGCAAGAAGATTCTTGACTTCGCAACAATATTTTTCGCACGAGATGTACTTCCCATGGCAAGATTTGTGATGTCATAATTGATGGCAGAAGCTGTGAGAATGTGGTGTCCAGTGAGATGGCAGAGAAGCTGAACTTGAAGACAGAGAAGCATCCACATCCTTACAAACTCTCTTAGTTTTGCAAAGGGAATGAGGTAAGAGTTGATAAAAGATGTATTGTGCAATTTTCCATTGGCAGCAAGTACAAAGATGAAGTGTTATGTGATATTATTCCTATGGATGCATGCCATTTACTGCTTGGTAGACCTTAGCAATATGATAGGAAGACTAATCATGATAGATTTAAAAATACTTATACTTTTGTTAAAGATGGAGTTAAAATTATTTTGGGCCTTCTAAGTTGGCTTGTATTCCTAAACCTTGTAAATGGGAAGGAAATAATCTACTTTCAAGAGTTAAAATTGACAGAGTTATACATGATACTATGAAAGCTTATGCTCTGGTTTTTCTTGAAGAAAATGAAGAGGTTTGTGATATTCCTATAAAAGGGCAGCCTTTACTCTAAGAATTTCATGATATAGTGCCAGAAGAAATTCCTCCAGGACTTCCACCGATGAGAGACATTCAGCATTGCATTGATCTTATTTTTGGAGCTTTGCTTCCTAGCAAGGCAGCCTAAAGGATGAGTCCCACATAGCATGAAGAGTTGCAGCGACAAGTTGATGATCTTTTGGCTAGAGAAATGGTGAAAGAAAGCAAGAGTCCTTGAGCTGTCTCAGCCCTTCTTGTGCCCAAGAAAGATGGTTCGTGGCGGATGTGTGTTGATAGTAGAACTTTCAACAAAATCACCATCAAGTATCGCTTTCCCATTTCGCATTTTGATGATCTTCTTGACCAGCTTTGTGGATCTAAGGTTCACATCAAGATAGTCCTTTGAAGTGGATATCATCATATTCACATGAGGCCTAAAGATGAACGGAAGATGGCTTTCAAGACAAGGGATGGTTTGTATGAATGGATGGTCATGCTATTTGGACTGTCTAATGCTCCTTCTACATTTATACGGCTTATGAATCATGTATTCAAACCATTCATTGGGAAATTTGTTGTGGCTTATTTCATGATATCCTTGTCTATAGTCCTAATGAACAGCAACATTTAGAGCATCTTCATGCAGTTTTTCAGGTGCTAAGGGATCAAAAATTGTATGCTAACTTGAAGAAGTGTCACTTCTTAGATGGCAGCCTCATTTTTCTTGGCTTTGTAGTTTCTGCTGATGGTTTGAAGATGGATGACAGCAAGATTGAAGCCATTACTAGCTAGCATGTGCCTTCTTCTCTTCATGAATTCGATGTTTTCATGGCCTAGCTTCATTCTATCGTTGGTTCATAAAGAATTTTAGCAACAATATTGCTTCTATTACTGAATGTTTAAAAGGTGGCAGCTTCAAGTGGAGTGAAGAAGCACAAAAGAGTTTTGAACTTCTGCAAAAAAAGTATCTGAGGCTCCTATTCTTTCACTACCAGATTTCAACAAAGTTTTTGAAGTCGATTGTGATGCCTCGGATGTGGGGATTGGTGCAGTTCTCAGCCAAGAAGGACCAAAAACTTGATGGGCAAAAACGAGTGTTTACCTTTTATAGTCGCAAGTGCACAACCATTGTCAAGTTATAGTATTTAAGATTGTCGATCCCACGAGGAACGGGAAATAGGAAGTGTTTGATTCAAGTTCGGTTCTCAAATTATGCGTGACAATTAGGGTTTTATTCAAGATAATATGAAAATATGATGAAGTGATGAGAGAGTGGATTTTGATTGTGTGTGAAAGGAATCACAATTAAAAAGATGAAAATTCAATAAGAGAGATGAAGGAATCTAGAATTGAATCCACTAGCTAACTCAAATTATAATCTCTGAAAAATTCTCTTTTACCACATCTCATATTAGATTTATTAAGCATAAGATATCAAACCACTTAAGGAAAGCATAACTTATCAAATTATCACCTAATTGAAATTCAAACTCATGAAGAGAGTAATAACAAGATAATAATCCTAGAATTCATAAGCATAGCCTATCAAACCACTTAAGGAAAGCATAAACTATCAAATTCTTCTTCTATCGATTAGTTCTCTAGTTGATTAACCTAAACATGATCTTTTAAGCATAAGAGAGATGATTCATAAACACAAAAGAGATTAGACTAGTTTCACGCAACCTAGATCCCCACAAGAGTTTAGTTCAACATCTTGGGAAATTCAAACAAATAGAAAAAGAAAAGAAAATAAAAAGAAAAGAAAAATTCTAAACTAATCTAACTACAAAGCAATTAAATCTAAACTACAAAAGCTATTAAATCTAAACTACAAAGCAATTAAATCTAAACTACAAAAGCTATTAAATCTAAACTACAAAGCAAATAAATAACAAGAAAGAAAAAGAAATAATAAAGAGAAATAAAGAAAAACCTGCAACTCATCATCATCAACTCATCCTCCTTTTGGTCCTTGAACAAGAAGAAGAAGATGGGATTGAAGGCGAAAATATTTATTTATTGAGGAAAAATTATTACAATGAAAGGTACTCTAAAACAAGAGCAACCCTTTCTCTCCAAAGGAGTTTTACAAAATATTTCACACCTCTAAACCCTCGATACTACCCTATTTATACCCCAACGGAGTTGATGTGAACCATTGGATCAAACTTGGCCAAAAGGAAGAGAAATCTTTCCTAAATTGAATCTGCTGCCGACCAATCGGTTGGCCGATCGTTAGCCAACCGTTAGCCAACCGGTTGGTCAACCGATTGGTTCCCAACGGATTTTGTCTTTTCTTGATATTTTTGCACAAATTCTTCTTGGATTCCCTTGGTATCTTGGGCCTTCGTTTGTCTTCAGATTTGGGCTTCAACAATTGGTAGAAATTCAGAGAATTTGAGTCATTTGAGCTTTTATTCATTAATACTCCATTATTCTGCAAAATAAGATAAAACATGTTATTAGTAACATATTTATTGATATAAAATAGATAATGAGGTTATTAAAATGTCATTAAAATGTGATTATCAATGACCAATTGCCTTCTTTAGTGAGAAGTTGAACAATTGCTGCAAGTATTATTCTACTTATGACAAAGAGTTTTATGCTATCGTTCGAGCTTTGGATCATTGGCAACATTACCTTTTGCACAAAGAGTTTATTCTCTTTTCAGATCCTGAAGCATTGAAGTATATCAATTCACTGCAGAAGCTTAGTACTCGACATGCCAAATGGGTTAAATTTCTTCAATCCTTTACTTTTGTTCTCAAGCATAAGGCTAGTGTTTTTAATCGTGTGGTTGATGCTTTAAGTCGAAGACATTCTTTACTCTCTACAATGCAAGTCAAGGTGTTAGGATTTGAAATTCTCAAGGAGCTATACAAAGATGATCCTTATTTTGGGAAGATTTGGGAAGAATGTTACAGTAGACCATTTCAACACTTTCTCATTCAAGACGGCTTTCTTTTTAAAGACAATCATCTTTGAATTCTTGAATGTTCACTAAGAGAAGCCATCATCATTGAAGCTCATGGAGGAGGGCTTGTTGGACATTTTGGCAGAGACAAGACTCTTGCCCTTGTGCAAGAAAATTTCTACTGGCCTAGAATGGATAGAGATGTGAAGCGACATGTAGATCGATGCCGAACCTATCACTTTGCTAAAAGCCATGCTCAAAATAAAGGTTTATACACTACACTATCAGTTCCACTTGCACCTTGGGAAGACGTGAGTCTAGACTTTGTGGTGGGATTACCTTAGCCTCAAATAAGCAAAGATTCGATTATTATAGTCGTTGATCGTTATTCCAAAATGGCTCATTTTGTTCCATGTTCCGAGACTTTAGATGCTTCTCATGTGGCTGATCTTTACTTCAGAGAGATTGTGAAACTCCATGGCATTCCAAAGACAATCACTTCAGATCGTGATGCTAAGTTCATAAGTCATTTCTGGCGCACTCTTTGGAGAAAGATGGGAGCTCATCTCCAATTCAGCTCTTTTCATCATCCACAAACCAATGGACAAACTGAGGTTGTTAAAAGAAGTTTGGAAATTTTTTTGAGGAATTTAGTTGGCAGTAATCCTCGACAATGGGATCTCACTTTCGCCCAGCCTGAATTTGCTCACAATCAATTGACAAGCCAAACAACTGGGAGGAGTCCTTTTGAAGCGGTGTATGGCCAAAATCCTGTCAGTCCATTAGATTAAGCTCCGCTACCAGTCACTCCTCACTTTAGTGGAGATGCAGATGATCAAGCCAAGTACATTAAGAAGCTACATGAGCAGGTCTGTGATAAGATAATCAAGCAAAATGAGAAGTACCAAAGGCAGACCAATAAGTTCAAAAAATCACCAGCTTTCAAGGAGGGAGATTTAGTATGCATTAATTTTTGCAAAGAATGTTTTCCTCGTGGTAGATTTGGAAAATTGAAGCCTAGAGCTGATGGACTTTTCAGAGTGTTGCGGAGAATTGGTGAAAACGCTTACAAAATTGAGCTACTAGGTAGCTATGGTGTTTCTGCTACCTTCAATGTTGCTGATCTTTCTCCATACATAGATGATGATGAGGATAAAGACTCGAGGATGACTCCTCTTCAACCAGGGGAGAATGATGTCGGCAGCTCTTCTGATCATGCAAAACCAGAAAATAGACAAATTTTGTAAATTAAACTGTTTTGATCCAGAATGAGTTAGATGTTGAGACATATATGGTTGAAAAGATATTGAAGGCTAGTTTCTTATGCATCAAATGGAACATAATTTGAAACTATCTACAGCAAGTTATGAACGTTTTGGTGAAGGTGTGTCAAGCTATTTGCCAATTTTGCACATCCGGGTCAAAGGTGGTTGCAACTGCATTTTGGTCATTCTTTTTCTCAATTTCACTATTTCCTAAGCTAGTTTAATGTATTAACAAGCCCCTAAGATTAGTATTTATCTTCTTAGTCAATTAGTCATCTATTAAATATTATTTTTATTTTCCAAAGCCTAGAGACTATGCAGTCAACATGTCATTAATGTCTCTGTTTTGGAACTCTACCTGTGGCTGGAGGGTTGTTCCAGGCCAGTCTATTGTATGCCTATCTCTGCAATGTAACAAGGGTATTGGAGTTGAATATTAATCATATTTGAGCCTTTGGTTTATTGAGAAGAAGGATTTCTTCTTGTTCATACTCTTATCTTTTAGGTCGGGTTCCTTTGGGCGGTGGGTTGCTCCTATCCCTTGGGTGGATTCCTTTAGGGTGGCGAGCCGATTTAACCCATTATCTTTCCTTTTAACTCCCCACCATTATTTCCGGCGCCAGAGCCTGTATCACTAAAAAGGCCAAAAATCATGGGTTATAGTTTATGAAATCGTGAAGTTCACCCTCTAGGAATTATTTGCATATTGGTCGAAACTACTAAAAATAAAAAATTTAGGGCTTACAGTTTATGAAATCATGAATTTTGGCCTCCTCAAAATTATTTGCCAACGGGTCAAAACCTTAAACTATGGCCATAAATCTTGGGTTATAGCTCATGAAATCGTGAATATTGGCCTTTGAGAAGTTATCTGCCAACGGGTCGAAACTACTAAAAATAGCCAAAAATCATGGGTTATAGCTAATGTAATTGTGAAATTTGGCAACGAGAAAATTATTTGCCAATGGGTCTAAGCCACTAAAATGGCTAAAAATCGTGGGTTATAACTCAAGAAATCATGAATTTTTTCTCTTGGAAATTATTTGCCTATAAGTTGAAACCATTAAAAATGATCAAAAATCATGGGTTATAGCTCATGAAATTGTGAATTTTGGTCTTCACGAAATTAGTTGGATGAGGATCGAAGCCACTAAATGGCCAGAAATTGTGGGTTATAGCTTAGGAAGTCTTGAATTTTAGTTTCTGGAAAATATTTGACTACGGGTCGAAACCACTAAAAAAAGCTAAAAATCGTGGGTTATAGCTCATGAATTCATGAATTTTGGCCTCCGAAAAATTATTTGCCCACATGTCAAAACCATTAAAAATGACCAAAAAATCATGGGTTATAGCTCATAAAATCATGATATATAGCTCACAAAATTATTTGCCAACAGGTTGAATCCACAAGATATGGCAAACACTTGTGACTCATAGCTCATGAAATTGGGAGATTTAGCTTCAGGATATTATTTGCCTACGATTCTAAATCACTAAAAATGGCCAAATATCGTTGGTTATAGCTCATGAAATCATGAATTTTGGCCTTCATGAAATTATTTACCAATGGATCGAAACCACAAAAAAATAGCCAAAAATCATTAGTTACAGCTCATGAAGTCGTGTATTTTGGCTTTTGGGAAATATTTTCCTACGAGTCGAAATAAGTAAAAATGGCCAAAAATCATGGGTTACGGCTCATGAAATCGTGAATTTTAGCCTTCAAAAATTATTTGCCAATGGGTCGTAAGCACTAAAACAAGCCAAAACTTGAGGGTTATAGCTCATAAAATCGTGAAGCTTGGACTTGAAAATAATTTACCAACGGGTTGAGACCACTAAAAATGTGCAAGTGGATTATAGCTCATGAAATTGTAAATTTTGGCTTTGAGAAAATTAATTACCAACGGTCGAAACCACTAAAATGGCTAAAAATCATGGGTTATAACTCATAAAATTCATGAATTTTGGCCTCAGAAAAATTATTTGCCCACATGTCAAAACCATTAAAATGACCAAAAATCATGGGTTATAGCTCATAAAATCATGATATATAGCTCACAAAATTATTTGCCAGGTTGAATCCACAAGATATGGCAAACACTTGTGACTCATAGCTCATGAAATTGGGAGATTTAGCTTCAGGATATTATTTGCCTACGATTCTAAATCACTAAAAATGGCCAAATATCGTTGGTTATAGCTCATGAAATCATGAATTTTGGCCTTCATGAAATTATTTACCAATGGATCGAAACCACAAAAAAATAGCCAAAAATCATTAGTTACAGCTCATGAAGTCGTGTATTTTGGCTTTTGGGAAATATTTTCCTACGAGTCGAAATAAGTAAAAATGGCCAAAAATCATGGGTTACGGCTCATGAAATCGTGAATTTTAGCCTTCAAAAAATTATTTGCCAATGGGTCGTAAGCACTAAAACAAGCCAAAACTTGAGGGTTATAGCTCATAAAATCGTGAAGCTTGGACTTCAGAAAATAATTTACCAACGGGTTGAGACCACTAAAAAATGTGCAAGTGGATTATAGCTCATGAAATTGTAAATTTTGGCTTTGAGAAAATTAATTACCAACGGGTCGAAACCACTAAAAATGGCTAAAAATCATGGGTTATAACTCATAAAATTCATGAATTTTGGCCTCCGCGAAATTATTTGCCCATAGGTTGAAACCATTAGAAATGGTTAAAAATCAAGGGTAATAGCTCATGAAATTGCAAATGTTGGCCTTCGGGAAATAATTTGCTAAAGGATCAAAATTACTAACAATGGCCAAAAATCTTGGGTTATAGATCATTAGGTCGTGAATTTTAGCTTTTGGAAGATAATTGTCTATGGGCCGAAATAATTAGAAATGGTCACAATAGTGGGTTATAGCTCATGAAATCATGAATTTTGACCTTCGAGAAATTATTTGCCAACGGGTCGTAAGCACTAAAACAAGCCAAAACTTGAGGGTTATAGCTCATGAAATTATCAATTTTGGATGCTAGGAAATTATATGCCAAAGGGTCAAAACCACTAAAAATGGCTAAAAATCATGGGTTACATCTCATGAAATCGTGAACTTTGGCCTCTGGTAAATTATTAGTTTGTAAGTTGAAACCAATAAAAATGGTCAAGATCATGGTTATACCTCATGAAAGTGTGAATTTTGGCCTCTTGCAAAATTATTTGGAAATGGATCGAAACCACTAAAAAAATAGCCAAAAATTATTGGTTGTAGCTTATGAAGTCATGAATTTTAGCTTTCGAGAAATTAGTCACCTACGGGTTGAAATCACTAAAAATTATTGAAAATCGTTGGTTATAGCTCATGAAATCGTGATTTTGGCCACCGAGAAAGCATTTGCCTACATCTTGAAATTTATAAAAAAATGCCAAAAAACTATGGATTATAGCTCATGAAATTATGAATTATAGCTCATAAAATTATTTGCTAACGGGTTGAAATAAAAATTATGGCAAAAACTCATGGGTTGTAGCTTATGAAATTGGGAAATTTGGCCTTGGGATATTATTTGCCTACGAGTCTAAACCTCTAAAATGGCCAAAATTGTGGGTTATAGCACATGAAATCGTGAATTTTGGCCTTAGAGAAATTATCTACCTATAAGTTGAAACTACTAAAAATGATAAAAAATCATGGATTATAGTTCATAAAATTGTGAATTTTAGCCTTTGAGAAATTATCTACCTATAAGTTGAAACTACTAAAAATGATAAAAAATCATGGGTTATAGGTCATGAAATTCTGAATTTTGGCCTCTTGCAAAATTATTTGGAAATGGATCGAAACCACTAAAAAATAGCCAAAATTATTGGTTGTAGCTTATGAAGTCATGAATTTTAGCTTTCGAGAAATTAGTCACCTACGGGTTGAAATCACTAAAAATTATTGAAAATCGTTGGTTATAGCTCATGAAATCGTGATTTTGGCCACCGAGAAAGCATTTGCCTACATCTTGAAATTTATAAAAAAATGCCAAAAAACTATGGATTATAGCTCATGAAATTATGAATTATAGCTCATGAAATTATTTGCTAACGGGTTGAAACAAAAAATTATGGCAAAAACTCATGGGTTGTAGCTTATGAAATTGGGAAATTTGGCCACTGGGATATTATTTGCCTACGAGTCTAAACCTCTAAAAATGGCCAAAAATTGTGGGTTATAGCACATGAAATCGTGAATTTTGGCCTTTAGGAAATTATTTGCCAACTGGTCGAAGCCACTAAAAATGGCCAAAAATCATGGGTTATAACTCATGAAATCATGAATTTTGGCCTTAGAGAAATTATCTACCTATAAGTTGAAACTACTAAAAATGATAAAAAATCATGGATTATAGTTCATAAAATTGTGAATTTTAGCCTTTGCAAAATTATTTAGAAACATGTCGAAACCACTAAAAATGGCCAAAATCGTGGGTTATAACTTATAAAGTCATAAATTTTAGCTTCGACAAATCATTTGCCTACAAGTCGAAACAACTAAAATGGCCATAAATCATGAGTTATAGCTCATGAAGATGGAGATTTTGCTTTTGAAAATTATTTGCCTATTAATAAAAACTAAAATTGCAAAAATTATGGGTTGTAGCTCATGAAATTGTGAATTTTGGCCTCTTGCAAAATTATTTAGAAACATGTCGAAACCACTAAAAATGTGCAAGTGGATTATAGCTCATGAAATTGTAAATTTTGGCTTTTAAGAAATTATTTGCCAACATGTTGAAACCGGTAAAATGGCCAAAAATCATGGGTTATAACTCATAAAATTCATGAATTTTGACCTTAGAAATTATTTGCCCATAGGTTGAAACCATTAGAAATGGTTAAAAATCAAGGGTAATAGCTCATGAAATTGCAAATGTTGGCCTTGGAAATAATTTGCTAAAGGATCAAAATTACTAACAATGGCCAAAAATCTTGGGTTATAGATCATTAGGTCGTGAATTTTAGCTTTTGGAAGATAATTGTCTATGGGCGAAATAATTAGAAATGGTCACAATAGTGGGTTATAGCTCATGAAATCATGAATTTTGACCTTGAGAAATTATTTGCCAACATGTTGAAACCGGTAAAATGGCCAAAATTGTGGGTTATAGCTCATGAAATTATCAATTTTGGATGCTAGGAAATTATATGCCAAAGGGTCAAAACCACTAAAATGGCTAAAAATCATGGGTTACATCTCATGAAATCGTGAATTTTGGCCTTTAGGAAATTATTTGCCTATATGTTGAAATCACTAAAATAGTAAAACCATGGGTTATGGCTCATGAAATTGTGAATTTTGGCCTCTTGCAAAATTATTTGGAAATGGATCGAAACCACTAAAAAATAGCCAAAATCATGGGTTATAGCTCATGAAATCATGAATTTTAGCTTTAGAAATTAGTCACCTACGGGTTGAAATCACTAAAATTATTGAAAATCGTTGGTTATAGCTCATGAAATCGTGATTTTGGCCACCGAGAAAGCATTTGCCTACATCTTGAAATTTATAAAAAAATGCCAAAAAACTATGGATTATAGCTCATGAAATTATGAATTATAGCTCATAAAATTATTTGCTAACGGGTTGAAATAAAAAATTATGGCAAAAACTCATGGGTTGTAGCTTATGAAATTGGGAAATTTGGCCACTGGGATATTATTTGCCTACGAGTCTAAACCTCTAAAAATGGCCAAAAATTGTGGGTTATAGCACATGAAATCGTGAATTTTGGCCTTTAGGAAATTATTTGCCAACTGGTCGAAGCCACTAAAAATGGCCAAAAATCATGGGTTATAACTCATGAAATCATGAATTTTGGCCTTAGAGAAATTATCTACCTATAAGTTGAAACTACTAAAAATGATAAAAAATCATGGATTATAGTTCATAAAATTGTGAATTTTAGCCTTTGCAAAATTATTTAGAAACATGTCGAAACCACTAAAAATGGGCCAAAATCGTGGGTTATAACTTATAAAGTCATAAATTTTAGCTTCCAGCAAATCATTTGCCTACAAGTCGAAACAACTAAAAATGGCCATAAATCATGAGTTATAGCTCATGAAGATGGAGATTTTGCTTTTGAAATTATTTGCCTATTAATAAAAACTAAAATTGCAAAAATTGTGGGTTATAGCTCATGAAATTGTGAATTTTGACCTCTGTGAAATTAATTAGAAGCGGGTCAAAATAACTTAAAATGGCCAAAAATCATGGATTAAGGTCATGAAATCGTGAATTTTACCTTCGTCAAGCTATTTGGTAGCGATCGGACCACTAAAAATAGCCAAAATCATGAGTTATATCTCATGAATTCTTAGACTTTGCCCTCACGGGAAATTATTTGCCTACATGTGGAAACCATTAAAATGGCCAAAAATCATGGGTTATAGCTCATGAAATCGTGAATTTTGGACTCCTCAAAATTATTTGCCAACATGTTGAAACCGGTAAAATGGCCAAAAATCATGGGTAATAGCTCATGAAATCATAAATTTTGGCTTTTAAGAAATTATTTGCCAACATGTTGAAACCGGTAAAATGGCCAAAAATCGTAGGATATAGCTCATGAAATCATGAATTTTGGCCTTTAGGAAATTATTTGCCAGCGTGTTTAAACCACTAAAAATGGCTAAAAATCATGGGTTATAGCTCATGAAATCGTGAATTTTACCTTCGTCAAGCTATTTGGTAGCGATCGGACCACTAAAAATAGCCAAAATCATGAGTTATATCTCATGAATTCTTAGACTTTGCCCTCACGGGAAATCATTAGCCCTCTGAGGTCCAAACCACTAAAATCGCCAAAATTAGGGCTTGTAGCTCATGAAATCGTGAATTTTGGACTCCTCAAAATTATTTGCCAGCGATGTCAGCGTAAACTATGGCCAAAAATCATGGGTAATAGCTCATGAAATCATAAATTTTGGCTTTTAAGAAATTATTTGCCAACATGTTGAAACCGGTAAAATGGCCAAAATCGTGGGATATAGCTCATGAAATCATGAATTTTGGCCTTAGAGAAATTATCTACCTATAAGTTGAAACTACTAAAAATGATAAAAAATCATGGATTATAGCTCATGAAATTGTGAATTTTGACCTCTGTGAAATTAATTAGAAGCGGGTCAAAATAACTTAAAATGGCCAAAATCAAAGGTTATAGGCGATGAAGTCGTGAATTTTAGCTTCGACAAATCATTTGCCTACAAGTCGAAACAACTAAAATGGCCATAAATCATGAGTTATAGCTCATGAAGATGGAGATTTTGCTTTTGAAAATTATTTGCCTATTAATAAAAACTAAAATTGCAAAAATTAGTGGGGTGCTCATGAAATTGTGAATTTTGGCCTTTAGGAAATTATTTGCCTACATGTGGAAACCATTAAAATGGCCAAAAATCATGGATTAAGGTCATGAAATCGTGAATTTTACCTTCGTCAAGCTATTTGGTAGCGATCGGACCACTAAAAATAGCCAAAATCATGAGTTATATCTCATGAATTCTTAGACTTTGCCCTCACGGGAAATCATTAGCCCTCTGAGGTCCAAACCACTAAAATGACCAAAAATCATGGGTTATAGCTCATGAAATCGTGAATTTTGGACTCCTCAAAATTATTTGCCAGCGATGTCAGCGTAAACTATGGCCAAAAATCATGGGTAATAGCTCATGAAATCATAAATTTTGGCTTTTAAGAAATTATTTGCCAACATGTTGAAACCGGTAAAATGGCCAAAAATCGTAGGATATAGCTCATGAAATCATGAATTTTGGCCTTAGAGAAATTATCTACCTATAAGTTGAAACTACTAAAAATGATAAAAAATCATGGATTATAGCTCATGAAATTGTGAATTTTGACCTCTGTGAAATTAATTAGAAACGGGTCAAAATAACTTAAAATGGCCAAAATCAAAGGTTATAGCTGATGAAGTCGTGAATTTTAGCTTTCAGGAAATTATTTGCCTATAGGTTGAAACCACTAAAAATGGTCAAAAATCATGGGTCATAGCTCGTGAAACCACGAATTTTGGCTTACTGGAAATTATTTCCCAATGGGTCAAAACCACTAAAAATGGCAAAAAATCATGGGTTATATAGCTCATAAAATTGTGAATTTTGGCCTTCAGGAATTTATTTTGCCAACAGATTGAAATCACTGAAAATTGCCAAAAAACATGGGTGATAACTTATGATGCCGTGAATTTTGGCTTCCAGAAAATTGCCAGTGGGTCAAAACCACTAAAATAAGAAAATAGTTGATGAAATCGTAAATTTTGGCCCCTAGGAAATTATTTGCCTACAGGTCAAATGCACTAAAAATGATCAAATATCATGGATTATAGCTCTTGAAATCATGAAATTTTGCCTCTATGAAACTATTTACTAGCTGGTCCAAACCACTAAAATTAATGGGTTATAGCTCATGAAATCATGAAATCATTAAATCTACCCTTTGCGAAATTATTTACCTATAGGTCGAAACAACTAAAAACTCAAAATTTAGGGGTTACAGCTCATGAAATCGTGAATTTTGGCCTCTTCTTAATTATTTGCCAACGAGTCAAAATCTCAAACTGTTGCCATAAATTGTGGGTTATAGCTGATGAAATAGTGAATATTATCCTTCGGGAAACTATTTATCTATAGGATGAAGCCACTAAAAATAGTAAACAATCATCGGTTATAGCTTGTGAAGTTGTGATTTTGAAACCGTGGGTTATATCTTATGAAGTCGTGAATTTTAAATTCCAGGTACTGGTTGAAACCACTAAATAATGGCTAAAAAGCATGGGTTATAGCTGATGAAATTATAAATTTTGGCCCCCGATAAATTATTTGCCTACATGTGGAAACCATTAAAAATGGCCAAAAAATCATAAATTATAGCTCATGAAATCATGAATTATAGCTCGGGAAATTATTTGTCGACAGGTTAAAACCATAAAATATAGCAAAAACTCGTGGGTTATAGCTCATGAAATCGAAAAATTTGGCGTCTAGGATATTATTTGCATATGAGTCGAAACCACTAAAAATGGCCAAAAATCATGGGTTATAGCTTGTGAAATCATGAATTTTGGCTTTTGGAAAATATTTTCCTACAGGTCGAAACAACTAAAAATACCTAAAAATCATGTATTATAGCTCATGAAATCGAGAATTTTGGCTTTGGCGAAATTATTTATCAATAGTTCAAAACCACTAAAAATAACCAAAAATAGTGTGTTATAGCTCATAAAATTGTGAAGTTTAGCCTTTAGAAAATTATTTGCCAACGTGTTTAAACCACTAAAATTAAATAGTGAATTTTGGCTATCGAGGGATTATTTGCCAATAGGTTGAAACCACTAAAATGGCCAAAATCGGGGTTATAGTTCATTAAATCGTGAATTTTGGCTTCGAGAAATTATTTGCCTATAGGTTGAAACCACTAAAATGATCAAAATTCATGGGTCATAGCTCATGAACTTGTGAATTTTGGCCTCAGAAATTATTTGCCTATGGTTCCAAACCACTAAAATGATCAAAATCACTAATAATGGCCAAAAATCATGGGTAATAGCTCATGAAGTCGAGAATTTTGGCTTTTGGGAGATATTTGCCTATGGTTCCAAACCACTAAAATGGCCAAAAATCATGGGTATAGCTAATGAAATCATGAATTTTGTCATTTGGAAAATTATTTTCAATGGGTGAAACCTTTAAAATGGCCAAATATAGTTGGTAGTAGCTCTTGAAATTGTGAATTTTGGCCTCAGAAATTATTTGCCAATAGGTTGAAACCACTAAAATGGCCAAAATCGGGGTTATAGTTCATTAAATCGTGAATTTTGGCCTCAGAAATTATTTGCCAACGAGTTGAAACCACTAAAAGTGGTAAAAATCATGGGTTATAGCTCATGAAGTTATGAATTTTGCCTTTCTGAAATTATTTATCAATAGTTCAAAACCACTAAAATGGCCAAAAATCATGGGTAATAGCTCATGAAGGCGTGAATTTTTGCTTCTAGGAAATTATTTGCCTATGGTTCCAAACCACTAAAAATGGTAAAAATCACGGGTTCTAGCTCATGAAATCATGAATTTTGGCCTCGAGAAATTATTTGCCTATAGGTTGAAACCACTAAAAGTGGTCAAAAATCATGGATTATAGCTCATGAAAAAGTATGAATTTTGGCCTTTGCAAATTTATTTGGAAAGAATGAAACCACTAAAATGGCCCAAATTCGTGGGTTATAACTTATAAAGTCATAAGTTTTAGCTTCAGAAATTATTTGCCTATGGTTCCAAACCACTAAAGATGACAAAAATCGTGGGTTATAGCTCATGAAGGCGTGAATTTTTGCTTCTAGGAAATTATTTGCCTATGAATCGAAAAAACTAAAAATAGTAAAATTCATGGGTATAGCTCATGAAATCATCAACTTTTCTATGGAAAATTATTTACCAACAGTGAAACCATTAAAAATGGGCAAAAATAATGTATTACGACTCATGAAATCGTGAAGTTTTGCCTCAGTGAAACAATTTGGTAGCTGATCCAGACCACTAAAAATGGCCAAAACTCATGGGTTATAGCTCATGAAATCTTGATATTTTCTCTCTGGAAAATTATTTTACTATAGATCGAAACCACTGAAAATACCAAAAAATTAGGGGTTATAGCTCATGAAATCGTGAATTTTGGTCTTCACAAAATTATTTGGCAGCGTGCGAAAACATAAACTATGGCCAATTTTAGCCCTCAGGAAATTATTTGCCAATGGGTCGAAACCATGAAAAATGGAAAAACAATTCTTGGTTATATAGCTCAAGAAATCGTGAATATTGGCATTTAGGATATTTTTTGCCAACGGGTTGACATCACTAAAAATGCCCAAAATTGTGGGTTATAGCTCTTGAAGCCATGAAATTGCCTTTCAAAAATTATTTGTTAATGGGTTGAAATCGAAAAAGGAAAATAGGCGATGAAATCGTGAATTTTGGCCTCAGAAATTATTTGCCAATAGGTTGAAACCACTAAAAATGGTAAAAATCATGGATTATAGCTCATGAAATCATGAAAATTTGCCTCTATGAAACTATTTGCCGCTTGCCCAAACCACTAAAAGGATGGGTTAGAGCTCTTGTACTCGTGAAATCATGAAGTTTACCCTCTAAGAAATTATTTGCCTATGGTTCCAAACCACTAAAAATAACCAAAAATAGTGTGTTATAGCTCATAAAATCATCAATTTTGGCCTCCTTGAAGTTATTTGCCAGCGGGCCAAAACCACAAGCGATTGCCATAAATAGTTTGTTATTGCTCATGTAATCGTGAATATTGGCCTTGGAAATTATTTGCCAGCGTGTTTAAACCACTAAAATTGCCAAAGTTTATGGGTTATAGCTCATGAAAATTATGAATTTTGGCCTCAGAAATTATTTGCCTATAGGTTGGAACCACTAAAATGTTCAAAAATCATGGATTATAGCTCATGAAATTGTGAATTTTGGTCTCCATAAAATTATTGAGAAATGGTGGGTTGAAATCACTAAAAGTGGTAAAAATCATGGGTAATAGCTCATGAAGGCGTGAATTTTTGCTTCTAGGAAATTATTTGCCTATAGGTTGAAACCACTAAAATGGCCAAAACTCATGGGTTATAGCTCATAAAATTGTGAATTTTGGCCTTGGAAACTATTATCCAACTGATCAAAATCACTAATAATGGCCAAAAATCATGGGTAATAGCTCATGAAGTCGAGAATTTTGGCTTTTGGGAGATATTTGCCTATGGGCTGAGACCACTAAAAATGGCCAAAAATCATGGGTATAGCTAATGAAATCATGAATTTTGTCATTTGGAAAATTATTTTCAATGGGTGAAACCTTTAAAATGGCCAAATATAGTTGGTAGTAGCTCTTGAAATTGTGAATTTTGACTTCGAAATTATTTGCCAATAGGTTGAAACCACTAAAATGGCCAAAAATCGGGGGTTATAGTTCATTAAATCGTGAATTTTGGCCTCCAAAAAATTACTCGTCTGTATGTTGAAATCACTAAAAGTGGTAAAAATCATGGGTTATAGCTCATGAAGTTATGAATTTTTGCCTTTGCGAAATTATTTATCAATAGTTCAAAACCACTAAAATGGCCAAAAATCATGGGTAATAGCTCATGAAGGCGTGAATTTTTGCTTCTAGGAAATTATTTGCCTATGGTTCCAAACCACTAAAAATGGTAAAAATCACGGGTTCTAGCTCATGAAATCATGAATTTTGGCCTCGAGAAATTATTTGCCTATAGGTTGAAACCACTAAAAGTGGTCAAAAATCATGGATTATAGCTCATGAAAAAGTATGAATTTTGGCCTTTGCAAATTTATTTGGAAAGAATGAAACCACTAAAATGGCCCAAATTCGTGGGTTATAACTTATAAAGTCATAAGTTTTAGCTTCAGAAATTATTTGCCTATGGTTCCAAACCACTAAAGATGACAAAAATCGTGGGTTATAGCTCATGAAGGCGTGAATTTTTGCTTCTAGGAAATTATTTGCCTATGAATCGAAAAAACTAAAAATAGTAAAATTCATGGGGTATAGCTCATGAAATCATGAATTTTGGCCTCAGAAATTATTTGCCTATAGGTTGGAACCACTAAAATGGCCAAAATCATGGATTATAGCTCATGAAATCATGAAAATTTGCCTCTATGAAACTATTTGCCGCTTGCCCAAACCACTAAAATGGCCAAAACTCATGGGTTATAGCTCATGAAATCTTGATATTTTCTCTGGAAAATTATTTTACTATAGATCGAAACCAGAAAATACCAAAAATTAGGGTTATAGCTCATGAAATCGTGAATTTTGGTCTTCACAAAATTATTTGGCGTCTTGAAAACATAAACTATGGCCAATTTTAGCCCTCGAAATTATTTGCCAATGGGTGAAACCATGAAAAATGGAAAAACAATTCTTGGTTATATAGCTCAAGAAATCGTGAATATTGGCCTTGAAATTATTTGCCAACGAGTTGAAACCACTAAAAATGCCAAAACATTAGGGGTTATAGCTCATGAAGGCGTGAATTTTTGCTTCTAGGAAATTATTTGCCAATTGGTTGAAACCACTAAAATGGCCAAAATCATGGGTTATAGCTCATGAAGTCGTGGATTTTGCCTCGAGAAATTATTTGCCAACGAGTTGAAACCACTAAAATGGCCAAAACTCATGGGTTATAGCTCATGAAATCTTGATATTTTCTCTCGGAAATTATTTTACTATAGATCGAAACCAGAAAATACCAAAAATTAGGGGTTATAGCTCATGAAATCGTGAATTTTGGTCTTCACAAAATTATTTGGCAGCGTGCGAAAACATAAACTATGGCCAATTTTAGCCCTCAGGAAATTATTTGCCAATGGGTCGAAACCATGAAAAATGGAAAAACAATTCTTGGTTATATAGCTCAAGAAATCGTGAATATTGGCATTTAGGATATTTTTTGCCAACGGGTTGACATCACTAAAAATGCCCAAAAATTGTGGGTTATAGCTCTTGAAGCCATGAAATTGCCTTTCAAAAAATTATTTGTTAATGGGTTGAAATCACTGAAAAAGGAAAATAGCTGATGAAATCGTGAATTTTGGCCTCAGAAATTATTTGCCAACGAGTTGAAACCACTAAAATGGCCAAAATCATGGATTATAGCTCATGAAATCATGAAAATTTGCCTCTATGAAACTATTTGCCAGCTTGCCCAAACCACTAAAAAGGATGGGTTAGAGCTCTTGTACTCGTGAAATCATGAAGTTTACCCTCTAAGAAATTATTTGCCTATAGGTCGAAACTACTAAAAACCCAAAAAATAGGGATTATGGCTCATAAAATCATCAATTTTGGCCTCCTTGAAGTTATTTGCCAACGGGCCAAAACCACAAACGATTGCCATAAATAGTTTGTTATTGCTCATGTAATCGTGAATATTGGCCTTCAGGAAATTATTTGCCAACAGGTTGAAACCACTAAAAATTGCCAAAGTTTATGGGTTTATAGCTCATGAAAATTATGAATTTTGGCCTCGAGAAATTATTTGCCTATAGGTTGGAACCACTAAAAATGTTCAAAAATCATGGATTATAGCTCATGAAATTGTGAATTTTGGTCTCCGCAAAATTATTCAGAAATGGTGGGTTGAAATCACTAAATGGGCGAAAATCGTGTGTAATAGCTTATGAAGTCATGAATTTTGGCCTCCTTGAAGTTATTTGCCAACGAGTTGAAACCACTAAAATTGCCAAAGTTTATGGGTTATAGCTCATGAAAATTATGAATTTTGGCCTCAGAAATTATTTGCCTATAGGTTGGAACCACTAAAAATGTTCAAAAATCATGGATTATAGCTCATGAAATTGTGAATTTTGGTCTCCATAAAATTATTCAGAAATGGTGGGTTGAAATCACTAAATGGCCGAAAATCGTGTGTAATAGCTTATGAAGTCATGAATTTTGGTTTCTCGAAATTATTTTCATGCTAGTCGAAACCACTAAAAATGGCAAAAATTTGTAATAGCTCATGAAATCGTGAATTTTGGCCTCGAGAAATTATTTGCCAATTGGTTGAAACCACTAAAAATGGCAAAAATTTGTGGGGTATAGCTTATGAAATCGAGAATTTTGCCTCTTGGAAATTATTTTCCAACGGGTCAAAACCATTTAAAATGGCCAAAATCATGGATTATAGCTCATGAAATCATGAATTTTGGCCTCGAGAAATTATTTGCCGATAGGTTGAAACCACTAAAAATGTTCAAAAATCATGGGTTATAGCTCATGAAATCATGAATTTTGGCCTCAGAAATTATTTGCCAATTGGTTGAAACCACTAAAAATGGCAAAAATCGTGGGTTATAGCTCATAAAATTGTTAGTTTTGGCATTTAAGAACTTAATTGGAAATGGGTCAAATCACTTAAAATGGCCAAAATCATGGGTTATAGTGATGAAGTCATGAATTTTAGCTTTCGAAATTATTTGCCTTCATGACAAAGAAACTAAAAATGCTAGAAAATTATGGGTTATAGCTCATGAAATCTTAAATTTTAGCCGGAAATTATTTGTCAATGGGTAGAAACCACTAAAAATGGCAAAAATCTTGGCTTGTATCTCATAAAATCATGAAATTTGGCCTTCTTGAAATTGTTTTTGGCCGGGTCCAAATCATTAAAAATTGATAAAATCATGGGTTATAACTCATGAAGCCGTAAATTTTGGCTTCGAGAAATTATTTGCCAATTGGTTGAAACCACTAAAAAGGGAAATAGTTGATGAAATTGTGAATTTTGGCCTCAAAGATATTCTTTGCCTATTGGTTGAATGCCCTAAAATGGTAAAACAAATTAAGGATTATAGCTCATGAAATCATGAATTTTTACTTTTATGAAATAATTTGCTAGCTAGTCCAAACCACTAAAAATGTTCAAAAATCATGGATTATAGCTCATGAAATCATGAATTTTTACCCTAGAAAATTATTTGCCAATTGGTTGAAACCACTAAAATTCCAAAAATTAGGGTTACAGACTCATTAAATGATTAATAAAGAGTGGTGAATAAAATGAAGGAAAATAAAGAAGGTAATAAAGGAAAATAAAACAAACAAATAAAAAGCAAGAATAAAGAGGAAGATCAAGAAGGTAAAATATGGAGGATTAATTAAAGATATGAGGAATCTAGAATAGATCCACTTAGCTAATCTCAATCTTATGTGAATTAGTAGGATATAAAGCTAGTTTCAAATAATTTCTAAAATTCTCATAAATATTAGCTCCACATTTAGAAAGGGCAATTCCTAGAGGGTTCTAGCCTCAAGGTGAATTAAAGAAAAGAAAATAAATTGAGAGAGGAGAAAGATTGATGAATAAAATAAAGGAAAATAAAGAAGGTAATAAAGGAAAATAAAACAAACAAATAAAAGCAAGAACAAAGAGGAAGATGAAGAAGGTAAAATATGGAGAATTAATTAAAGATATGAGGAATCTAGAATAGATCCACTTAGCTAATCTCAATCTTATTTGAATAAGTTGGATATAAAGCTAGTTTCAAACAATTTTAGAATTCCCACAAATATTAGCTCCATATTTAGAAAGGGCAATTTCCTAGAGGGTTCTAGCCTCAAGGTGAATTAAAGAAAAGAAAATAAAATCTAGACTATAAAATAAATGCAAGAAAGTAAAGACATGAAAGTAAATACATGAAAGTAAAGACATGAATGTAAATCTACTCTACAAAATATTAAATAAGCAAGAAAAGAAAATATTATAAGAAAAGAAAAGAAAGGAATAAAACCAAACCCTCATCTTCATCTTCATCCTCTTTTCATCCTTGGACAAAGAGAAGAAAAGAAAATATGAAGGGGTCAAAATAATTTTATTAATTGTAACTAAAAGTTACAAATTTGGAAGGTCTTCTCAATTAAGAGTAACCCTCCTCTCCAAATGGAGTTTTATAAAATATTTCACACTCAAACCCCTCACTCTACCCCTCTATTTATAGCCTATAGCAATGAAGGAGAACCGTTGGATGAAACTTGGCAACAAAGAAATTAAAATCCACCATAAATCTATAGCTGCCGTTCTGTCGGTTGACCAATCGGTCGGCCGATATTGGCCAATCGGTAATGACCGATTGGTTAGCGGCAATTGGATTTTTATTGATTTCTTGACCCGATTTCTTCATAGATCCTTGTCTCTTCTTGGGCCTTCTTTTATCTTCATATTTGGGCTTCAATAAATGGTAGAAAATCGGGGAGTTTGAGTCTTTTAGGCTTTATTTATTATTTATTTATTAACCGCAAATTAAGATAAAACAATTATTAGTGACATTTTTATTTAAATAAAATAGATCATAAGGGTATAAAATTGTAATAAAATGTGAATATCAACGATCCGTTGACAAATAATTTCGAAGGCAATATTCATGATTTTATGAGTAATAACCCATGAGTTTTTGCCATTTTAGGGGTTTCGAATCATAGACAAATAATATCCTGGAGGCCAAATTTCTAGATTTTATGATCTATAACCCACAAGTTTTTTACCTTATTTTGTGGTTTCAACCTCTTGGCAAATAATTTCATGAGCTACAATTCATGAATTCATGAGCTATAACCCATCATTTTTAGCAATAACCCATGATTTTTGCCATTTTAGTGGTTTCGACTCATAGGCAAATAATATCCTGGAGGCCAAATTTCCTGATTTTTATGATCTATAGCCCAAAACTTTTTTTACCATATTTGTTAGTTTCAACCTATTGGCAAATAATTTTATGAGCTACAATTCATGATTTCATGAGCTATAACCCATGATTGTTTGGCCATTTTAAATGGTTTCGACATGTATGCAAGTAATTTCCCTGAGGCCAAAATTCATGATTTCATGAGCTATAACTCACAATTTTGGACATTTTCAATGGTTTTGACCCATAAAAATAAATTTCTGGAAGCCAAAATCCACAACTTCATAAGCTATAACACAAGATTTTTGGCTATTTTAGTGGTTTCGACTCATAGGCAAAAAATATCCCGGAGGCCAAATTTCCAAGTTTCAAGAGTTATAACCCACGAGTTTTTGCCATATTTTGTTGTTTCAACACGTTGGCAAATAATTTTGTGAGCTATAGTTCATGATTTCATGAGCTATAATCCATGAGTTTTTGGCCATATTTAATGGTTTCCACATGTAGGCAAATAATTTCTTGAAGCAAAAATCCACATCTTCATGAGCTATAACTCATGATTTTTTTACCATTTTAAATTGTTTCAACCAGTCCGCAAATAATTTCTCGAAAGCTAGAATTCATGAATTCATAAGCTATAATCCACAGTTTCTGGCCATTTAGTGGTTTCGATCCATTTTCGAATAATTTCGCGGAGGCCAAAATTCACAATTTTGTGACCTAACCCATGATTTTTAACTATTCTCAGTGGTTTCAACCTATAGGCAAATAATTTCATGAGCTACAATTCATGATTTCATGAGCTATAACCCGAATTTTACCATTTTATGTGGTTTTGACCGGTTGGCAAATAATTTCCTCAATGCCAAAATTCACGAATTCATGAGCTATACACGATGATATTTGGCCATTTTTAGTGGTTTCGACCCGTTGGCAATAATTTCCCAAAGGCTAATATTCATGATTTTCGGCCATAGTTTGTGGTTTCAACCCGTTGGCAAATAATTTCGAGGAGGCAAAAATTAATCATTTCATGAGCTGTAACCCCTAATTTTTTGGGTTTTTAGTGGTTTCAACCTATAGGCAAATAATTTCCTCAATGCCAAAATTCACGATTTCATGAGCTACAATTCATGATTTCATGAGCTATAACCAATCATTTTTAGTGGTTTGGACTAGCTAGCAAATTTTTTTGTAGAGGCAAAACCTCATGATTTCTTGAGCTATAATCCATAATTTTTTGACCATTTTTAGTGCATTCAACTTGTAGGCAAATAATATCCTGGAGGCCAAAATTCACAATTTCATCAACTATTTCCCTTTTTAGTGGTTTCGACAAAGCAAATAGTTTTTGAATCCAAAATTCACGGCTTCAAAAGTTATAACCCACGATGTTTCGCTAATTTTAGTGATTTCTACCTATTGGCAAATAATTTCTTGGAAGCCAAAATTCACAATTTTATGAGCTACAACCCATGATTTTTAGCCATTTTAGTGATTTCTACCTATTGGCAAATAATTTTTGAAGGCCAAAATTTACGATTTCATGAGCTATAATCCATAATTTTTTGACCATTTTAGTGCATTCAACTTGTAGGCAAATAATTTCTTGGAAGCTAAAATTCATGACTTCATAGGCTATAACCCACGATTTTGACCATTTTAAGTGATTTGACCCATTTCAATTAATTTCGTAAAGGTCAAAACCAATAATTTCAAGAGCTATAACCCATGATTTTTACCCTTTTTAGTGGTTATAACATAGAGGCAAATAATTTTTGAAGGCCAAAATTCATGATTTCATGAGCTATAATCCATGATTATTTTAGCCATTTTAGTTGTTCCAACCGTTGGCAAGTAATTTCTTGGAAGCCAAAATTCACGATTTCATGAGCTATAACCCATGATTTTTGGCCATAGTTTATCTTTTGACACTGCGGCAAATAGTTTTGAGAGGCCAAAATTCACGATTTCATGAATTATAACCCTAATTTTTGGCAACTTTTAGTTGTTTTGAACTGTAATCAAATATTTTCCAAAACCAAAGTTCCGATTTTATGAGTTATAACTCATGAAATCGTGAATTTTGGCCTTTAGGAAATTATTTGCCTACATGTGGAAACCATTAAAATGGCCAAAAATCATGGGTAATAGCTCATGAAATCATGAATTATAGCTCATGAAATTATTTGCCAATGGGTTGAAACCACTAAAATGGCCAAAAATCATGGGTTATAGCTCATGAAATCGTGAATTTTGGCCTTTAGGAAATTATTTGCCTATAGGTTGAAACCACTAAAATGGCCAAAAATCATGGGTTATAGCTCATGAAATCATGAATTATAGCTCATGAAATCATGAATTATAGCTCATGAAATTATTTGCCTATAGGTTGAAACCACTAAAATGGCCAAAAATCATGGGTTATAGCTCATGAAATCGTGAATTTTGGCCTCCAGGATATTTTTGCACAGTGTCAAAACCACTAAAATGGCAAAAATCATGGGTTATAGCTCATGAAATCATGAATTTTGGCCTTTAGGAAATTATTTGCCTACATGTGGAAACCATTAAAATGGCCAAAAATCATGGGTTATAGCTCATGAAATCGTGAATTTTGGCCTTTAGGAAATTATTTGCCTACAGTCGAAACAACTAAAATGGCCAAAAATCATGGGTTATAGCTCATGAAATCGTGAATTTTGGCCTTTAGGAAATTATTTGCCTACATGTGGAAACCATTAAAATGGCCAAAAATCATGGGTTATAGCTCATGAAATCGTGAATTTTGGCTTTTAAGAAATTATTTGCCAATGGGTTGAAACCACTAAAATGGCCAAAAATCATGGGTTATAGCTCATGAAATCATGAATTTTGGCCTTTGCAAAATTATTTAGAAAGAATGAAACCACTAAAATGGCCAAAAATCATGGGTTATAGCTCATGAAATCATGAATTATAGCTCATGAAATTATTTGCCTATAGGTTGAAACCACTAAAATGGCAAAAATCATGGGTTATAGCTCATGAAATCATGAATTATAGCTCATGAAATTATTTGCCTACATGTGGAAACCATTAAAATGGCCAAAAATCATAAATTATAGCTCATGAAATCATGAATTATAGCTCATGAAATCGTGAATTTTGGCCCCTAGGAAATTATTTGCCAATAGGTTGAAACCACTAAAAATGGCCAAAAATCGGGGGTTATAGTTCATTAAATCGTGAATTTTGGCCTCCAAAAAATTACTCGTCTGTATGTTGAAATCACTAAAAGTGGTAAAAATCATGGGTTATAGCTCATGAAGTTATGAATTTTTGCCTTTGCGAAATTATTTATAAACGGGTCGAAACCACTAAAAATGGCCAGTAATTATTGGTACTACCTTCTGAAGTCATGAATTTTAGCTTTCAAAAAATTATTTACCTACGGGTCAAAACCACTAAAAATGGTAAAAAATCACGGGTTCTAGCTCATGAAATCATGAATTTTGGCCTGCGAGAAATCATTTGCCTAGGGGTTGAAACCACTAAAAGTGGTCAAAAATCATGGATTATAGCTCATGAAAAAGTATGAATTTTGGCCTTTGCAAATTTATTTGGAAAGAATGAAACCACTAAAATGGCCAAAAATCATGGGTTATAGCTCATGAAATCGTGAATTTTGGCCTCCAAAAATTATTTGCCAACGGTCGAAACCACTAAAATGGCCAAAAATCATGGGTTATAGCTCATGAAATTGTGAATTTTGGCCTCAGAAATTATTTGCCTATAGGTTGAAACCACTAAAATGGCCAAAAATCATGGGTTATAGCTCATGAAATCATGAATTTTGGCCTCCAAAAATTATTTGCCAACGGTCGAAACCACTAAAATGGCCAAAAATCATGGGTTATAGCTCATGAAATCGTGAATTTTGGCCTCAGAAATTATTTGCCTATAGGTTGAAACCACTAAAATGGCCAAAAATCATGGGTTATAGCTCATGAAATCATGAATTTTGGCCTCCAAAAATTATTTGCCAACGGTCGAAACCACTAAAATTAAATAGTGAATTTTGGCTATCCAGGGATTATTTGCCAACGGTCGAAACCATTAAGATGGCTAAAATCGTGGGTTATAGCTCATGAAATCGTGAATTTTGGCCTCAGAAATTATTTGCCTATAGGTTGAAACCACTAAAATGGCCAAAAATCATGGGTTATAGCTCATGAAATTGTGAATTTTGGCCTCAGAAATTATTTGCCAACGGTCGAAACCACTAAAATGGCCAAAAATCATGGGTTATAGCTCATGAAATCATGAATTTTAGCTTTCAAAAATTATTTGCCAATAGGTTGAAACCACTAAAATGGTCAAAAATCATGGGTTATAGCTCATGAAATCATGAATTTTGGCCTCCGAGAAATTATTTGCCTATAGGTTGAAACCACTAAAAGTGGTCAAAAATCATGGATTATAGCTCATGAAAAAGTATGAATTTTGGCCTTTGCAAATTTATTTGGAAAGAATGAAACCACTAAAATGGCCAAAAATCATGGGTTATAGCTCATGAAATCATGAATTTTGGCCTCCGAGAAATTATTTGCCTATGGTTCCAAACCACTAAAGATGACAAAAATCGTGGGTTATAGCTCATGAAATCGTGAATTTTGGCCTCCGAGAAATTATTTGCCTATAGGTTGAAACCACTAAAATGGCCAAAAATCATGGGTTATAGCTCATGAAATCATGAATTTTAGCTTTCAAAAATTATTTGTTAATGGGTTGAAATCACTAAAATGGCCAAAAATCATGGGTTATAGCTCATGAAATTGTGAATTTTGGCCTCCGAGAAATTATTTGCCTATAGGTTGAAACCACTAAAATGGCCAAAAATCATGGGTTATAGCTCATGAAATTGTGAATTTTGGCCTCCGAGAAATTATTTGCCTATGGTTCCAAACCACTAAAATGGCCAAAATCATGGGTTATAGCTCATGAAATCATGAATTTTGGCCTCCGAGAAATTATTTGCCTATAGGTTGAAACCACTAAAAGTGGTCAAAAATCATGGATTATAGCTCATGAAAAAGTATGAATTTTGGCCTTTGCAAATTTATTTGGAAAGAATGAAACCACTAAAATGGCCAAAATCATGGGTTATAGCTCATGAAATCATGAATTTTGGCCTCCGAGAAATTATTTGCCTATGGTTCCAAACCACTAAAGATGACAAAAATCGTGGGTTATAGCTCATGAAATCGTGAATTTTGGCCTCCGAGAAATTATTTGCCTATGAATCGAAAAAACTAAAAATAGTAAAATTCATGGGGTATAGCTCATGAAATCATGAATTTTAGCTTTCAAAAATTATTTGCCAACGGTCGAAACCACTAAAATGGCCAAAAATCATGGGTTATAGCTCATGAAATCGGAAGTTTTGCCTCGAAACAATTTGGTAGCCGATCCGCACCACTAAAATGGCCAAAAATCATGGGTTATAGCTCATGAAATCATGAATTTTAGCTTTCGTTATTCACCGCAAGTTGAATGCAATAAAATGGTCAAAAATCATGGATTATAGCTCATGAAATCATGAATTTTAGTTTCCAAGAAATTATTTGCCGACAAGTCAAAACCACTAAAATGGCCAAAATCATGGGTTATAGCTCATGAAATCATGAATTTTAGTTTCCAAGAAATTATTTGCCTATAGGTCGAAACTACTAAAACCCAAAAATAGGGATTATGGCTCATAAAATCATCAATTTTGGCCTCCGAGAAATTATTTGCCGACAAGTCAAAACCACTAAAATGGCCAAAAATTATGGATTATAGCTCATGAAATCGTGAATTTTGGCCTCCGAGAAATTATTTGCCAATTGGTTGAAACCACTAAAATTGCCAAAGTTTATGGGTTATAGCTCATGAAAATTATGAATTTTGGCCTCCGAGAAATTATTTGCCTATAGGTTGGAACCACTAAAATGTTCAAAAATCATGGATTATAGCTCATGAAATTGTGAATTTTGGCCTCCGAGAAATTATTTGCCAATTGGTTGAAATCACTAAAATGGTCAAAAATCATGGGTTATAGCTCATGAAATCATGAATTTTAGTTTCCAAGAAATTATTTGCCAATTGGTTGAAACCACTAAAAATGGCAAAATTTGTAATAGCTCATGAAATCATGAATTTTAGTTTCCAAGAAATTATTTGCCGACAAGTCAAAACCACTAAAATGGCCAAAAATTATGGATTATAGCTCATGAAATTGTGAATTTTGGCCTCCGAGAAATTATTTGCCAACGGTCAAAACCATTTAAAATGGCCAAAATCATGGATTATAGCTCATGAAATCATGAATTTTAGTTTCCAAGAAATTATTTGCCAATTGGTTGAAATCACTAAAATGGTCAAAAATCTTAGGTTATAGCTCATGAAATCTTGAAGCTTTCCCTTTGGGAAATTATTTGCCGACAAGTCAAAACCACTAAAATGCCAAAACATTAGGGGTTATAGTTCATGAAATCGTGAATTTTAGCCTCTCAAAGTTATTTGCCAACGGTCAAAAATATAAACTATGGCCAAGAATCATCGGTTGTAGCTAGTGAAATCATGAATTTTAGTTTCCAAGAAATTATTTGCCAATTGGTTGAAATCACTAAAATGGCCAAAAATTATGGATTATAGCTCATGAAATCATGAATTTTTACCCCTAGAAAATTATTTTCCTCTATGTTGTAACCACTAAGAAATGGTAAAATATCATGGGTTATAGCTCATAAAATTGTTAGTTTTGGCATTTAAGAACTTAATTGAAATGGGTCAAATCACTTAAAATGGCCAAAATCATGGGTTATAGCTCATGAAATCATGAATTTTAGTTTCCAAGAAATTATTTGCCTTCATGACAAAGAAACTAAAAATGCTAGAAAATTATGGGTTATAGCTCATGAAATCATGAATTTTGGCCTCCGAGAAATTATTTGCCAATTGGTTGAAACCACTAAAAATGGCAAAAATCTTGGCTTGTATCTCATAAAATCATGAAATTTGGCCTTCTTGAAATTGTTTTTGCCGACGGGTCCAAATCATTAAAAATTGATAAAAATCATGGGTTATAACTCATGAAATCATGAATTTTGGCCTCCGAGAAATTATTTGCCAATTGGTTGAAACCACTAAAAAAGGGAAATAGTTGATGAAATTGTGAATTTTGGCCTCAAAGATATTCTTTGCCTATTGGTTGAATGCCCTAAAATGGTAAAACAAATTAAGGATTATAGCTCATGAAATCATGAATTTTAGTTTCCAAGAAATTATTTGCCGACAAGTCAAAACCACTAAAATGGCCAAAATCATGGGTTATAGCTCATGAAATCATGAATTTTAGTTTCCAAGAAATTATTTGCCGACAAGTCAAAACCACTAAAATGGCCAAAATCATGGGTTATAGCTCATGAAATCATGAATTTTAGTTTCCAAGAAATTATTTGCCGACAAGTCAAAACCACTAAAATGGCCAAAAATTATGGATTATAGCTCATGAAATCGTGAATTTTGGCCTCCGAGAAATTATTTGCCGACAAGTCAAAACCACTAAAATGGCCAAAATCATGGGTTATAACTCATGAAATCATGAATTTTAGTTTCCAAGAAATTATTTGCCAATTGGTTGAAATCACTAAAATGGCCAAAAATTATGGATTATAGCTCATGAAATCATGAATTTTAGTTTCCAAGAAATTATTTGCCAATTGGTTGAAATCACTAAAATGGTCAAAAATCTTAGGTTATAGCTCATGAAATCATGAATTTTAGTTTCCAAGAAATTATTTGCCAATTGGTTGAAATCACTAAAATGGCCAAAAATTATGGATTATAGCTCATGAAATCATGAATTTTAGTTTCCAAGAAATTATTTGCCAATTGGTTGAAATCACTAAAATGGCCAAAATCATGGATTATAGCTCATGAAATCATGAATTTTAGTTTCCAAGAAATTATTTGCCGACAAGTCAAAACCACTAAAATGGCCAAAATCATGGGTTATAGCTCATGAAATCATGAATTTTAGTTTCCAAGAAATTATTTGCCAATTGGTTGAAATCACTAAAATGGTCAAAAATCTTAGGTTATAGCTCATGAAATCATGAATTTTAGTTTCCAAGAAATTATTTGCCAATTGGTTGAAATCACTAAAATGGTCAAAAATCTTAGGTTATAGCTCATGAAATCATGAATTTTAGTTTCCAAGAAATTATTTGCCGACAAGTCAAAACCACTAAAATGGCCAAAATCATGGGTTATAGCTCATGAAATCATGAATTTTAGTTTCCAAGAAATTATTTGCCAATTGGTTGAAATCACTAAAATGGCCAAAAATTATGGATTATAGCTCATGAAATCATGAATTTTAGTTTCCAAGAAATTATTTGCCAATTGGTTGAAATCACTAAAATGGCCAAAATCATGGGTTATAGCTCATGAAATCATGAATTTTAGTTTCCAAGAAATTATTTGCCAATTGGTTGAAATCACTAAAATGGTCAAAAATCATGGATTATAGCTCATGAAATCATGAATTTTAGTTTCCAAGAAATTATTTGCCAATTGGTTGAAATCACTAAAATGGTCAAAAATCTTAGGTTATAGCTCATGAAATCATGAATTTTAGTTTCCAAGAAATTATTTGCCAATTGGTTGAAATCACTAAAATGGTCAAAAATCTTAGGTTATAGCTCATGAAATCATGAATTTTAGTTTCCAAGAAATTATTTGCCAATTGGTTGAAATCACTAAAATGGCCAAAATCATGGGTTATAGCTCATGAAATCATGAATTTTAGTTTCCAAGAAATTATTTGCCAATTGGTTGAAATCACTAAAATGGTCAAAAATCATGGATTATAGCTCATGAAATCATGAATTTTAGTTTCCAAGAAATTATTTGCCAATTGGTTGAAATCACTAAAATGGTCAAAAATCTTAGGTTATAGCTCATGAAATCATGAATTTTAGTTTCCAAGAAATTATTTGCCAATTGGTTGAAATCACTAAAATGGTCAAAAATCTTAGGTTATAGCTCATGAAATCATGAATTTTAGTTTCCAAGAAATTATTTGCCAATTGGTTGAAATCACTAAAATGGTCAAAAATCTTAGGTTATAGCTCATGAAATCATGAATTTTAGTTTCCAAGAAATTATTTGCCAATTGGTTGAAATCACTAAAATGGCCAAAATCATGGGTTATAGCTCATGAAATCATGAATTTTAGTTTCCAAGAAATTATTTGCCAATTGGTTGAAATCACTAAAATGGTCAAAAATCATGGATTATAGCTCATGAAATCATGAATTTTAGTTTCCAAGAAATTATTTGCCAATTGGTTGAAATCACTAAAATGGCCAAAAATTATGGATTATAGCTCATGAAATCATGAATTTTAGTTTCCAAGAAATTATTTGCCAATTGGTTGAAATCACTAAAATGGTCAAAAATCTTAGGTTATAGCTCATGAAATCATGAATTTTAGTTTCCAAGAAATTATTTGCCGACAAGTCAAAACCACTAAAATGGCCAAAATCATGGGTTATAGCTCATGAAATCATGAATTTTAGTTTTTAGTGGTTTCAACCTATAGGCAAATAATTTCAGGAGGCTAAAATTTATGATTTCATGAGTTATAACCCATGATTTTTGGCCATTTTAGTGGTTTCGACCAATGGGCAAATAATTTTCTCATAAGCTAAAATTCATGATTTCATGAGCTATAATCCATGATTTTTACCATTTTAGTGGTTTCAACCTATAGGCAAATAATTTCGGAGGCCAAAATTCACGATTTCATGAGCTATAACCAACAATTTCTAGCCATTTTAGTGGTTTCAACCTATAGGCAAATAATTTTCGGATGCCAAAATTCACGACTTCATGAGCTATAACCCATGATTTTTGGCCATTTTTAGTGATTTAGACTCGTAGGCAAATAATTTCAGGAGGCTAAAATTTATGATTTCATGAGTTATAACCCATGATTTTTGACCATTTTAATGGTTTCAACCCATTGGTAAATAATTTTCGAAGGCCAAAATTCATGATTTCATGAGCTATAACCCATGATTTTTACCATTTTAGTGGTTTTGACTCATTGGCAAATAATTTCAAAAGCTAAAATTCATGACTTTATAAGCTATAACCAACAATTTCTAGCCATTTTAGTGGTTTCGACCGTTTCCAAATAATTTAAGTAAAGGAAAAATTCACACTTTCATGAGGTATAACCCATGATCTTGACAATTTTATTGGTTTCAACCTACAAGAAAATAATTTTCGGATGCCAAAATTCACGATTTCATGGTACATGGCATGATTTTTGGCCATTTTAGTGGTTTCGACCCTTTGGCATATAATTTCACGGTAGCCAAAACTCACAATTTCATGAACTATAATCCATGATTTTTGGCAATTTTAGTGGTTTTGACTCATTGGCAAATAATTCTTGAAGGCCAAAATTCACGATTTCATGAGCTATAACCCACTATTTTGACCATTTCTAATTATTTGACGTAGGCAATTATCTTCCAAAAGCCAAAATTCACGACCTAATGAGCTATAACCCAAGATTTTTGCCATTGTTAGTGGTTTTGATCCGTTGGCAAATTATTTCGAAGGCCAACATTTGCAATTTCATGAGTTCTAACCCATGATTTTTGACCATATTTAATGGTTTCAATCTATGGGCAAATAATTTTCGGAGGCTAAAATTTATGATTTCATGAGTTATAACCCATGATTTTTAGCCATTTTAGTGATTTCGACCGTTGGTAAATAATTTTCTCAAAGCCAAAATTTATAATTTCATGAGCTATAATCCATGATTTTTGCGTTTTAGTGGTCTCAACCGTTGGCAAATAATTTCATGAAGGCCAAAATTCACGATTTCATGAGCTATAACCCTCAAGTTTTGCTTGTTTTAGCTTCTGACACAGTAAATAAATTTTGAAAGCCAAAATTCATGATTTCATGAGCCATAACCCACGATTTTTGGCCATTTTTACTTGTTTCGACTCGTAGGAAAATATTTCCCAAAAGCCAAAATTCACGACTTCATGAGCTATAACCAATTATTTTTGTCCATTTTTTGTGGTTTAGATCCGTTAGTAAAATAATTTCATGAAGGCCAAAATTCATGATTTCATGAGCTATAACCAAAGATATTTTGCCATTTTTAGTGATTTAGACTCGTAGGCAAATAATATCCTGAAGCTAAATTTCCCAATTTCATGAGCTATGACCCACAAGTTTTTGCCATATTTTGTGGATTCAACCTGTTGGCAAATAATTTTGTGAGCTATAAAACATGATTTCATGAGCTATAACCCACGATTTTTAGTCATTTTTAATGATTTTGACACGTAGGCAAATAATTTTCCGGAGGCCAAAATTTACGATTTCATGAGCTATATAACCCATGATTTTTGGCAATTTTTAGTGGTTTCGACCCGTAGCCAAATAATTTCTCATAAGCTAAAATTCAAGACTTCCTAAGCTATAACCCACAATTTCTGGCCAGTGGTTTTGACCCTTTTCCAACGAATTTTGCGAAGGCCAAAATTGACAATTTCATGAGCTATAACCCATGATTTTTGACCATTTTTAATGGTTTCAACCTATAGGAAAATAATTTCTAAGAGGCAAAAATTCATGATTTCTTGAGGTATAACCTATGATTTTCACCATTTTAGTGGTTTCAACCTATAGGAAAATAATTTCTAAGAGGCAAAAATTCATGATTTCATGAGCTATAACCCACGATTTTTAGCCATTTTTAGTGGTTTCAACCTATAGGCAAATAATTTTCGGAGGCCAAAATTCACAATTTCATGAGCTATAATCCATGATTTTTGACCATTTTAATGGTTTCAACCTATAGGCAAATAATTTTCGGAGGCCAAAATTCATGATTTCATGAGCTATATAACCCATGATTTTTGGCAATTTTAGTGGTTTCAACCTATAGGCAAATAATTTCATGAAGGCCAAAATTCACGATTTCATGAGCTATAACCAATTATTTTTGTCCATTTTTGTGGTTTAGATCCGTTAGTAAAATAATTTCATGAAGGCCAAAATTGACAATTTCATGAGCTATAACCCATGATTTTTGACCATTTTAATGGTTTCAACCTATAGGAAAATAATTTCTAAGAGGCAAAAATTCATGATTTCTTGAGGTATAACCTATGATTTTCACCATTTTAGTGGTTTAGGCCGTGGCAAATAATTTACTCATAGCCAAATTTCACTATTATATTAGCTATAACCCACGATTTTTAGCCATTTTTAGTAGTTTCGACCCCTTGGCAGATAATTTCCCGAAGGCTAATATTCAAGATTTCATGAGCTATAACCCAAGATTTATGGCCATAGTTTAAGATTTCGACCCATTGGCAAGTAATTTGAGGAGGCCAAAATTCACGATTTCATGAGCTATAACCCATGATTTTTGGCAATTTTAGTGGTTTCGACCAATGGGCAAATAATTCCTTGAGGGTGAACTTTATGATTTCATGAGCTATAACCCATGATTTTTAGCCATTTTTAGTGGTTTCGACCAATGGGCAAATAATTTCATGAGCTACAATTCATGATTTCATGAGCTATAATCCATGATTTTTGACCATTTTATTGCATTCAACTTGCGGTGAATAACTTCACGGAGGCCAAAATTCATGATTTCATGAGCTATAACCCAAGATTTATGGCCATAGTTTAAGATTTCGACCCATTGGCAAGTAATTTGAGGAGGCCAAAATTCATGATTTCATGAGCTATAACCCATGATTTTTGGCCATTTTTAGTGGTTTCGACCAATGGGCAAATAATTCCTTGAGGGTGAACTTTATGATTTCATGAGCTATAACCCATGATTTTTGGCCATTTTTAGTGGTTTCGACCAATGGGCAAATAATTTCATGAGCTATAACCCAAGATTTATGGCCATAGTTTAAGATTTCGACCCATTGGCAAATAATTTTGTGAAGACCAAAATTCACGATTTCATGAGCTATAACCCATGATTTTTGGCCATTTTTAGTGGTTTCAACCTATAGGCAAATAATTTCATGAGCTACAATTCATGATTTCATGAGCTATAACCCAAGATTTATGGCCATAGTTTAAGATTTCGACCCATTGGCAAGTAATTTGAGGAGGCCAAAATTCACGATTTCATAAATGTAACCCTAAATTTTGGGTTTTAGTGGTTTCGACCAATGGGCAAATAATTTCATGAGCTACAATTCATGAATTCATGAGCTATAACCCATGATTTTTAGCCATTTTTAGTGATTTCAACATCTGGGGCGAGTAATTTTTGGAGGCCAAAATTCACGATTTCATGAGCTATAACCCACGATTTTGGCCATTTTTAGTGGTTTCAACCTATAGGCAAATAATTTTACGGAAGTCAAAATTCACAATTTCAAAGCTCCATTATATTTGGCCATTTTAAAGGTTTGACCCATTGAAAATAATTTTCCAAATGACAAAATTCATGATTTCATGAGCTATAACCCATGATTTTTGGCTGCGAGAAATCATTTGCCTAGGGGTTGAAACCACTAAAATGGCCAAAAATCATGGGTTATAGCTCATGAAATCATGAATTTTGGCCTTTGCAAATTTATTTGGAAAGAATGAAACCACTAAAATGGCCAAAAATCATGGGTAATAGCTCATGAAATCATGAATTTTGGCCTCCGGGAAATTATTTGCCTATAGGTTGAAACCACTAAAATGGCAAAAATCATGGGTTATAGCTCATGAAATCGTGAATTTTGGCCTTTAGGAAATTATTTGCCTATAGGTTGAAACCACTAAAAATAGCCAAAAATCATGGGTTATAGCTCATGAAATCATGAATTTTGGCCTTTAGGAAATTATTTGCCAACGGTCGAAACCACTAAAATGGCCAAAAATCATGGGTTATAGCTCATGAAATCGAAGTTTTGCCTCGTGAAACAATTTGGTAGCCGATCCGCACCACTAAAATGGCCAAAACTCATGGGTTATAGCTCATGAAATCTTGATATTTTCTCTCGAAAATTATTTTACTATAGATCAAACCACCGAAAATACCAAAAATTAGGGTTATAGCTCATGAAATCGTGAATTTTGGTCTTCACAAAATTATTTGGCCAAGTATGAAACATAAACTATGGCCAATTTTCCCTCGTGAAATTATTTGCCAACGGTCGAAACCACTAAAATGGCCAAAAATCATGGGTTATAGCTCATGAAATCGTGAATTTTGGCCTTTAGGAAATTATTTGCCAACGGTCGAAACCACTAAAATGGCCAAAAATCATGGGTTATAGCTCATGAAATCATGAATTTTGGCCTTTAGGAAATTATTTGCCTATAGGTTGAAACCACTAAAATGGCCAAAAATCATGGGTTATAGCCGATGAAATCGTGAATTTTGGCCTCCGTGAAGTTATTCACCGCAAGTTGAATGCAATAAAATGGTCAAAAATCATGGATTATAGCTCATGAAATCATGAAAATTTGCCTCTATGAAACTATTTGCCGCTTGCCCAAACCACTAAAATGGCCAAAAATCATGGGTTATAGCTCATGAAATCATGAATTTTGGCCTCAGAAATTATTTGCCTATAGGTTGAAACCACTAAAATGGCCAAAAATCATGGGTTATAGCTCATGAAATCATGAATTTTGGCCTCCTTGAAGTTATTTGCCAACGGTCGAAACCACTAAAATGGCCAAAAATCATGGGTTATAGCTCATGAAATCGTGAATTTTGGCCTTCGTGAAATTATTTGCCAACAGGTTGAAACCACTAAAATGGCCAAAAATCATGGGTTATAGCTCATGAAATTGTGAATTTTGGCCTCCGAAGTTATTCACAAGTTGAATGCAATAAAATGGTCAAAAATCATGGATTATAGCTCATGAAATCATGAAAATTTGCCTCTATGAAACTATTTGCCGGCTTGCCCAAACCACTAAAATGGCCAAAAATCATGGGTTATAGCTCATGAAATCATGAATTTTGGCCTCAGAAATTATTTGCCTATAGGTTGAAACCACTAAAATGGCCAAAAATCATGGGTTATAGCTCATGAAATCATGAATTTTGGCCTCCTTGAAGTTATTTGCCAACGGTCGAAACCACTAAAATGGCCAAAAATCATGGGTTATAGCTCATGAAATCGTGAATTTTGGCCTTCGTGAAATTATTTGCCAACAAGTTGAAACCACTAAAATGGCCAAAAATCATGGGTTATAGCTCATGAAATTGTGAATTTTGGCCTCAGAAATTATTTGCCTATAGGTTGGAACCACTAAAAATGTTCAAAAATCATGGATTATAGCTCATGAAATTGTGAATTTTGGTCTCCGCAAAATTATTCCGAAATGGTGGGTTGAAATCACTAAATGGCCAAAATCGTGTAATAGCTTATGAAGTCATGAATTTTGGTTTCTGCGAAATTATTTTCATGCTAGTCGAAACCACTAAAATGGCAAAAATTTGTAATAGCTCATGAAGTCGTGGATTTTTGCCTCTGAGAAATTATTTCCCTATGAATAAAAAAAACTAAAAATGGCAAAAATTTGTGGGGTATAGCTTATGAAATCGAGAATTTTGCCTCTTGGAAATTATTTTCCAACGGTCAAAACCATTAAAATGGCCAAAAATCATGGATTATAACTCATGAAACTCAATTTTTACATCAAATAAACTATTTGGTAACTTATCCGATCACTAAAATGGTCAAAAATCTTAGGTTATAGCTCATGAAATCTTGAAGCTTTCCCTTTGGGAAATTATTTGCCGACAAGTCAAAACCACTAAAAATGGTAAAAATCAGGGTTCTAGCTCATGAAATCATGAATTTTGGCTCCTGAGAAATCATTTGCCTAGGGGTTGAAACCACTAAAAGTGGTCAAAAATCATGGATTATAGCTCATGAAAAAGTATGAATTTTGGCCTTTGCAAATTTATTTGGAAAGAATGAAACCACTAAAATGGCCCAAATTGTGGGTTATAACTTATAAAGTCATAAGTTTTAGCTTCAGAAATTATTTGCCTATGGTTCCAAACCACTAAAGATGACAAAAATCGTGGGTTATAGCTCATGAAGACGTGAATTTTTGCTTCTAGGAAATTATTTGCCTATGAATCGAAAAAACTAAAAATAGTAAAAATTCATGGGGTATAGCTCATGAAATCATCAACTTTTTCTATGGAAAATTATTTACCAACAGTCGAAACCATTAAAAATGGGCAAAAATAATGTATTACGACTCATGAAATCGTGAAGTTTTGCCTCAGTGAAACAATTTGGTAGCTGATCCAGACCACTAAAAATGGCCAAAACTCATGGGTTATAGCTCATGAAATCTTGATATTTTCTCTCTCGAAAATTATTTTACTATAGATCGAAACCACCGAAAATACCAAAAATTAGGGTTATAGCTCATGAAATCGTGAATTTTAGCCTCAAAGTTATTTGCCAACGTGTCAAAAATATAAACTATGGCCAAGAATCATCGGTTGTAGCTAGTGAAATCATGAATTTTAGTTTCCAAGAAATTATTTGCCAATTGGTTGAAATCACTAAAATGGCCAAAAATTATGGATTATAGCTCATGAAATCATGAATTTTTACCCCTAGAAAATTATTTTCCTCTATGTTGTAACCACTAAGAAATGGTAAAATATCATGGGTTATAGCTCATAAAATTGTTAGTTTTGGCATTTAAGAACTTAATTGAAATGGGTCAAATCACTTAAAATGGCCAAAAATCATGGGTTATAGTGATGAAGTCATGAATTTTAGCTTTCAAAAAATTATTTACCTACGGGTCAAAACCACTAAAAATGGTAAAAAATCACGGGTTCTAGCTCATGAAATCATGAATTTTGGCCTGCGAGAAATCATTTGCCTAGGGGTTGAAACCACTAAAAGTGGTCAAAAATCATGGATTATAGCTCATGAAAAAGTATGAATTTTGGCCTTTGCAAATTTATTTGGAAAGAATGAAACCACTAAAAATGGCCCAAATTCGTGGGTTATAACTTATAAAGTCATAAGTTTTAGCTTCCGAGAAATTATTTGCCTATGGTTCCAAACCACTAAAGATGACAAAAAATCGTGGGTTATAGCTCATGAAGACGTGAATTTTTGCTTCTAGGAAATTATTTGCCTATGAATCGAAAAAACTAAAAATAGTAAAAATTCATGGGGTATAGCTCATGAAATCATCAACTTTTTCTATGGAAAATTATTTACCAACAGGTCGAAACCATTAAAAATGGGCAAAAATAATGTATTACGACTCATGAAATCGTGAAGTTTTGCCTCAGTGAAACAATTTGGTAGCTGATCCAGACCACTAAAAATGGCCAAAACTCATGGGTTATAGCTCATGAAATCTCTCTCGGAAAATTATTTTACTATAGATCAAACCGAAAATACCAAAAATTAGGGGTTACACTCATTAAATGATTAATAAAGAGTGGTGAATAAAATGAAGGAAAATAAAGAAGGTAATAAAGGAAAATAAAACAAACAAATAAAAAGCAAGAATAAAGAGGAAGATCAAGAAGGTAAAATATGGAGGATTAATTAAAGATATGAGGAATCTAGAATAGATCCACTTAGCTAATCTCAATCTTATGTGAATTAGTAGGATATAAAGCTAGTTTCAAATAATTTCTAAAATTCTCATAATATTAGCTCCACATTTAGAAAGGGCAATTCCCTAGAGGGTTCTAGCCTCAAGGTGAATTAAAGAAAAGAAAATAAATTGAGAGAGGAGAAAGATTGATGAATAAAATAAAGGAAAATAAAGAAGGTAATAAAAGAAAATAAAATAAACAAATAAAAAGCAAGAACAAAGAGGAAGATGAAGAAGGTAAAATATGGAGAATTAATTAAAGATATGAGGAATCTAGAATAGATCCACTTAGCTAATCTCAATCTTATTTGAATAAGTTGGATATAAAGCTAGTTTCAAACAATTTTAGAATTCCCACAAATATTAGCTCCATATTTAGAAAGGGCAATTTCCTAGAGGGTTCTAGCCTCAAGGTGAATTAAAGAAAAGAAAATAAAATCTAGACTATAAAATAAATGCAAGAAAGTAAAGACATGAAAGTAAATACATGAAAGTAAAGACATGAATGTAAATCTACTCTACAAAATATTAAATAAGCAAGAAAAGAAAATATTATAAGAAAAGAAAAGAAAGGAATAAAAACCAAACCCTCATCTTCATCTTCATCCTCTTTTCATCCTTGGACAAAGAGAAGAAAAGAAAATATGAAGGGTCAAAATAATTTTATTAATTGTAACTAAAAGTTACAAATTTGGAAGGTCTTCAATTAAGAGTAACTCCTCTCCAAATGGAGTTTTTATAAAATATTTCACACTCAAACCCCTCACTCTACCCCTCTATTTATAGCCTATAGCAATGAAGGAGAACCGTTGGATGAAACTTGGCAACAAAGAAATTAAAATCCAGCCATAAATCTATAACTGCCGCTCACGGTTGACCAATCGGTCGTCGATTATTGGCTAATCAAGGTCGAATCATTGGTTAGCTTAATGGATTGATTTTTATTGATTTCTTGACCCCATTTCTTCATAGATCCTTGTCTCTTCTTGGGCCTTTTTATCTTCATATTTGGGCTTCAATAAATGGTAGAAAATCAGGAGTTTGAGTCTTTTAGGCTTTTATTTATTATTTATTTATTAACCTCAAATTAAGATAAAACAATTATTAGTGACATTTTTATTTAAATAAAATAGATCATAAGGGTATAAAATTGTAATAAAATGTGAATATCAAATCCGTTGACAAATAATTTCCGAAGGCAATATTCATGATTTTATGAGTAATAACCCATGAGTTTTGCCATTTTAGGGTTTCAATCATAGACAAATAATATCCGAGGCCAAATTTCTAGATTTTATGATCTATAACCCACAAGTTTTTACCTTATTTTGTGGTTTCAACCTCTTGGCAAATAATTTCATGAGCTACAATTCATGAATTCATGAGCTATAACCCATCATTTTTAGCAATAACCCATGATTTTTGCCATTTTAGTGGTTTCACTCATAGGCAAATAATATCCCGGAGGCCAAATTTCCATTTTTATGATCTATAGCCCAAAACTTTTTTACCATATTTGTTAGTTTCAACCTATTGGCAAATAATTTTATGAGCTACAATTCATGATTTCATGAGCTATAACCCATGATTGTTTGGCCATTTTAAATGGTTTCACATGTATGCAATTTCCGAGGCCAAAATTCATGATTTCATGAGCTATAACTCACAATTTTGGCCATTTTCAATGGTTTTGACCCATAAAATAAATTTCGAAGCCAAAATCCACAACTTCATAAGCTATAACACAAGATTTTTGGCTATTTTAGTGGTTTCACTCATAGGCAAAAATATCCCGAGGCCAAATTTCCAAGTTTCAAGAGTTATAACCCACGAGTTTTGCCATATTTTGTTGTTTCAACACGTTGGCAAATAATTTTGTGAGCTATAGTTCATGATTTCATGAGCTATAATCCATGAGTTTTGGCCATATTTAATGGTTTCCACATGTAGGCAAATAATTTCTTGAAGCAAAATCCACATCTTCATGAGCTATAACTCATGATTTTTTACCATTTTAAATTGTTTCACCAAATCAAAATATTTCGAAAGCTAGAATTCATGAATTCATAAGCTATAATCCACAGCCGCCATTTAGTGGTTTCGATCCATTTTCGAATAATTCTCGGAGGCCAAAATTCACAATTTTGTGACCTAACCCATGATTTTTAACTATTCTCAGTGGTTTCAACCTATAGGCAAATAATTTCCTGTAGGCTAAAATTGACGATTTTCATGAGCTATAACCCACTAATTTTACCCATTTTATGTGGTTTTGACCGTTGGCAAATATTTCCTCAATGCCAAAATTCACGAATTATAGCTCATGAAATCGTGAATTTTGGCCTCAGAAATTATTTGCCAACAAGTTGAAACCACTAAAATGGCCAAAACTCATGGGTTATAGCTCATGAAATCTTGATATTTTCTCCGAAAATTATTTTACTATAGATCGAAACCACCGAAAATACCAAAAATTAGGGTTATAGCTCATGAAATCGTGAATTTTGGTCTTCACAAAATTATTTGCCAACGTGTCAAAAATATAAACTATGGCCAAGAATCATCGGTTGTAGCTAGTGAAATCATGAATTTTAGTTTCCAAGAAATTATTTGCCAATTGGTTGAAATCACTAAAATGGCCAAAAATTATGGATTATAGCTCATGAAATCATGAATTTTTACCCTAGAAAATTATTTTCCTCTATGTTGTAACCACTAAGAAATGGTAAAATATCATGGGTTATAGCTCATAAAATTGTTAGTTTTGGCATTTAAGAACTTAATTGGAAATGGGTCAAATCACTTAAAATGGCCAAAATCATGGGTTATAGTGATGAAGTCATGAATTTTAGCTTTCGAAATTATTTGCCTTCATGACAAAGAAACTAAAAATGCTAGAAAATTATGGGTTATAGCTCATGAAATCTTAAATTTTAGCCTTCGAAATTATTTGTCAATGGGTAGAAACCACTAAAATGGCAAAAATCTTGGCTTGTATCTCATAAAATCATGAAATTTGGCCTTCTTGAAATTGTTTTGCCGACGGGTCCAAATCATTAAAAATTGACAAAAATCATGGGTTATAGCTCATGAAAATTATGAATTTTGGCCTCCGTGAAGTTATTCACCGCAAGTTGAATGCAATAAAATGGTCAAAAATCATGGATTATAGCTCATGAAATTGTGAATTTTGGCCTCAGAAATTATTTGCCAACGAGTTGAAACCACTAAAATGGCAAAAATTTGTGGGGTATAGCTTATGAAATCGAGAATTTTGCCTCTTGGAAATTATTTTCCAACGGTCAAAACCATTTAAAATGGCCAAAATCATGGGTTATAGCTCATGAAATCTTGATATTTTCTCTGGAAAATTATTTTACTATAGATCGAAACCACCGAAAATACCAAAAATTAGGGTTATAGCTCATGAAATCGTGAATTTTGGTCTTCACAAAATTATTTGGCAGCGTGCGAAAACATAAACTATGGCCAATTTTAGCCCTCAGGAAATTATTTGCCAATGGGTCGAAACCATGAAAAATGGAAAAACAATTCTTGGTTATATAGCTCAAGAAATCGTGAATATTGGCATTTAGGATATTTTTTGCCAACGGGTTGACATCACTAAAAATGCCCAAAAATTGTGGGTTATAGCTCTTGAAGCCATGAAATTGCCTTTCAAAAAATTATTTGTTAATGGGTTGAAATCACTGAAAAAGGAAAATAGCTGATGAAATCGTGAATTTTGGCCTCCAGGAAGTTATTCGCCTGCAAGTTGAATGCAATAAAAATGGTCAAAAATCATGGATTATAGCTCATGAAATCATGAAAATTTGCCTCTATGAAACTATTTGCCAGCTTGCCCAAACCACTAAAAAGGATGGGTTAGAGCTCTTGTACTCGTGAAATCATGAAGTTTACCCTCTAAGAAATTATTTGCCTATGGTTCCAAACCACTAAAGATGACAAAAATCGTGGGTTATAGCTCATGAAAATTATGAATTTTGGCCTCCGAGAAATTATTTGCCAACGGGCCAAAACCACAAGCGATTGCCATAAATAGTTTGTTATTGCTCATGTAATCGTGAATATTGGCCTTCAGGAAATTATTTGCCAACAGGTTGAAACCACTAAAAATTGCCAAAGTTTATGGGTTTATAGCTCATGAAAATTATGAATTTTGGCCTCCGAGAAATTATTTGCCTATAGGTTGGAACCACTAAAAATGTTCAAAAATCATGGATTATAGCTCATGAAATTGTGAATTTTGGTCTCCGCAAAATTATTCAGAAATGGTGGGTTGAAATCACTAAATGGCCGAAAATCGTGTGTAATAGCTTATGAAGTCATGAATTTTGGTTTCTCGAAATTATTTTCATGCTAGTCGAAACCACTAAAATGGCAAAAATTTGTAATAGCTCATGAAGTCGTGGATTTTTGCCTCTGAGAAATTATTTCCCTATGAATAAAAAAAACTAAAAATGGCAAAAATTTGTGGGGTATAGCTTATGAAATCGAGAATTTTTGCCTCTTGGAAATTATTTTCCAACGGGTCAAAACCATTTAAAATGGCCAAAATCATGGATTATAACTCATGAAATCCTGAATTTTTACATCAGCGAAACTATTTGGTAACTTATCCAGATCACTAAAAATGGTCAAAAAATCTTAGGTTATAGCTCATGAAATCTTGAAGCTTTCCCTTTGGGAAATTATTTGCCGACAAGTCAAAACCACTAAAATGCCAAAACATTAGGGGTTATAGTTCATGAAATCGTGAATTTTAGCCTCTCAAAGTTATTTGCCAACGTGTCAAAAATATAAACTATGGCCAAGAATCATCGGTTGTAGCTAGTGAAATCATGAATTTTAGTTTCCAAGAAATTATTTGCCAATTGGTTGAAATCACTAAAAATGGCCAAAAATTATGGATTATAGCTCATGAAATCATGAATTTTTACCCTAGAAAATTATTTTCCTCTATGTTGTAACCACTAAGAAATGGTAAAATATCATGGGTTATAGCTCATAAAATTGTTAGTTTTGGCATTTAAGAACTTAATTGGAAATGGGTCAAATCACTTAAAATGGCCAAAATCATGGGTTATAGCTGATGAAGTCATGAATTTTAGCTTTCGTGAAATTATTTGCCTTCATGACAAAGAAACTAAAAATGCTAGAAAATTATGGGTTATAGCTCATGAAATCTTAAATTTTAGCCTTCGGAAATTATTTGTCAATGGGTAGAAACCACTAAAATGGCAAAAATCTTGGCTTGTATCTCATAAAATCATGAAATTTGGCCTTCTTGAAATTGTTTTGCCGACGGGTCCAAATCATTAAAAATTGATAAAAATCATGGGTTATAGCTCATGAAATCATGAATTTTAGTTTCAAGAAATTATTTGCCAATTGGTTGAAACCACTAAAATTGCCAAAGTTTATGGGTTATAGCTCATGAAATTGTGAATTTTGGTCTCATAAAATTATTGAAATGGTGGGTTGAAATCACTAAAATGGCCAAAAATTATGGATTATAGCTCATGAAATCGTGAATTTTGGCCTCAAAGATATTCTTTGCCTATTGGTTGAATGCCCTAAAATGGTAAAACAAATTAAGGATTATAGCTCATGAAATTGTGAATTTTGGTCTCATAAAATTATTGAAATGGTGGGTTGAAATCACTAAAATGGCCAAAACTCATGGGTTATAGCTCATGAAATTGTGAATTTTGGCCTCGAGAAATTATTTGCCAATTGGTTGAAATCACTAAAATGGTCGAAAATCGTGTAATAGCTTATGAAGTCATGAATTTTGGTTTCTCGAAATTATTTTCATGCTAGTGAAACCACTAAAATTGCCAAAGTTTATGGGTTATAGCTCATGAAATCGTGAATTTTAGCCTCTCAAAGTTATTTGCCAACGGTCAAAAATATAAACTATGGCCAAGAATCATCGGTTGTAGCTAGTGAAATCATGAATTTTAGTTTCAAGAAATTATTTGCCAATTGGTTGAAACCACTAAAAGGATGGGTTAGAGCTCTTGTACTCGTGAAATCATGAAGTTTACCCTCTAAGAAATTATTTGCCAACAAAGTTGAAACCACTAAAATTCCAAAATTAGGGTTATAGCTCATGAAATCATGAATTTTTACCCTAGAAAATTATTTTCCTCTATGTTGTAACCACTAAGAAATGGTAAAATATCATGGGTTATAGCGATGAAGTCATGAATTTTGGTTTCGAGAAATTATTTGCCTATAGGTTGGAACCACTAAAATGTTCAAAAATCATGGATTATAGCTCATGAAATCATGAATTTTTACTTTTATGAAATAATTTGCTAGCTAGTCCAAACCACTAAAATGGCCAAAACTCATGGGTTATAGCTGATGAAGTCATGAATTTTAGCTTTCGTGAAATTATTTGCCAACAGTTGAAACCACTAAAATTGCCAAAGTTTATGGGTTATAGCTCATGAAATCTTAAATTTTAGCCTTCGAAATTATTTGTCAATGGGTAGAAACCACTAAAATTGCCAAAGTTTATGGGTTATAGCTCATGAAATTGTGAATTTTGGCCTCAGAAATTATTTGCCAATTGGTTGAAACCACTAAAAATGATTAGTTATAACTCATAAAATCGTAAAATCATAAAGTTTGCCTATGAGAAATTATTTGCCTATAGGTTGGAACCACTAAAATGTTCAAAAATCATGGATTATAGCTCATGAAATCTTAAATTTTAGCCTTCGGAAATTATTTGCCAATTGGTTGAAACCACTAAAATTGCCAAAGTTTATGGGTTATAGCTCATGAAATCTTAAATTTTAGCCTTCGGAAATTATTTGCCAACAGTTGAAACCACTAAAATTGCCAAAGTTTATGGGTTATAGCTCATGAAATCTTGATATTTTCTCTCGAAATTATTTTACTATAGATCGAAACCAGAAAATACCAAAAATTAGGGTTATAGCTCATGAAATCTTGAAGCTTTCCCTTTGGGAAATTATTTGCCAATTGGTTGAAATCACTAAATGGCGAAAATCGTGTGTAATAGCTTATGAAGTCATGAATTTTAGCTTTCAGAAATTATTTGCCAACGAGTTGAAACCACTAAAATTCCAAAATTAGGGTTATAGCTCATGAAATCATGAATTTTAGTTTCCAAGAAATTATTTGCCAATTGGTTGAAATCACTAAAATGGCCAAAAATTATGGATTATAGCTCATGAAATCTTGAAGCTTTCCCTTTGGGAAATTATTTGCCAATTGGTTGAAACCACTAAAATTGCCAAAGTTTATGGGTTATAGCTCATGAAATCATGAATTTTTACCCTAGAAAATTATTTTCCTCTATGTTGTAACCACTAAGAAATGGTAAAATATCATGGGTTATAGCTGATGAAGTCATGAATTTTAGCTTTCGTGAAATTATTTGCCAATTGGTTGAAACCACTAAAATGGCAAAAATTTGTAATAGCTCATGAAATCATGAATTTTTATTTTATGAAATAATTTGCTAGCTAGTCCAAACCACTAAAATGGCCAAAACTCATGGGTTATAGCTCATGAAATCGTGAATTTTGGCCTCGAGAAATTATTTCCTATGAATAAAAAAACTAAAAATAGTAAAAATTCATGGGGTATAGCTCATGAAATCTTAAATTTTAGCCTTCGAAATTATTTGCCAATTGGTTGAAACCACTAAAATTCCAAAATTAGGGTTATAGCTCATGAAATCGTGAATTTTGGCCTCAAAGATATTCTTTGCCTATTGGTTGAATGCCCTAAAATGGTAAAACAAATTAAGGATTATAGCTCATGAAATCTTGAAGCTTTCCCTTTGGGAAATTATTTGCCGATAGGTTGAAACCACTAAAATGGCAAAAATTTGTAATAGCTCATGAAGTCGTGGATTTTGCCTCGAGAAATTATTTGCCAATTGGTTGAAATCACTAAAATGGCCAAAACTCATGGGTTATAGCTCATGAAAATTATGAATTTTGGCCTCAGAAATTATTTGCCAACGGTCAAAACCATTTAAAATGGCCAAAATCATGGATTATAGCTCATGAAATCATGAATTTTAGTTTCCAAGAAATTATTTGCCAATTGGTTGAAACCACTAAAATTGCCAAAGTTTATGGGTTATAGCTCATGAAATCTTGAAGCTTTCCTTTGGGAAATTATTTGCCGATAGGTTGAAACCACTAAAATTGCCAAAGTTTATGGGTTATAGCTCATGAAATCATGAATTTTTACCCTAGAAAATTATTTTCCTCTATGTTGTAACCACTAAGAAATGGTAAAATATCATGGGTTATAGCTCATGAAAATTATGAATTTTGGCCTCAGAAATTATTTGCCTATAGGTTGGAACCACTAAAATGTTCAAAAATCATGGATTATAGCTCATGAAATCGTGAATTTTGGCCTCAGAAATTATTTGCCAATTGGTTGAAATCACTAAAATGGCCAAAACTCATGGGTTATAGCTCATGAAATCATGAATTTTTACCCTAGAAAATTATTTTCCTCTATGTTGTAACCACTAAGAAATGGTAAAATATCATGGGTTATAGCGATGAAGTCATGAATTTTGGTTTCGAGAAATTATTTTCATGCTAGTGAAACCACTAAAATGGCCAAAAATTATGGATTATAGCTCATGAAATCTTGAAGCTTTCCCTTTGGGAAATTATTTCTTGACAAGTCAAAACCACTAAAATGGCCAAAACTCATGGGTTATAGCTCATGAAATCGTGAATTTTGGCCTCAGAAATTATTTGCCAATTGGTTGAAATCACTAAAATGGCCAAAACTCATGGGTTATAGCTCATGAAATCATGAATTTTAGTTTCAAGAAATTATTTGCCTATAGGTTGGAACCACTAAAATGTTCAAAAATCATGGATTATAGCTCATGAAATCTTGAAGCTTTCCTTTGGGAAATTATTTGCCGATAGGTTGAAACCACTAAAATGGCCAAAAATTATGGATTATAGCTCATGAAATCATGAATTTTTACCCTAGAAAATTATTTTCCTCTATGTTGTAACCACTAAGAAATGGTAAAATATCATGGGTTATAGCTCATAAAATTGTTAGTTTTGGCATTTAAGAACTTAATTGAAATGGGTCAAATCACTTAAAATGGCCAAAATCATGGGTTATAGCTGATGAAGTCATGAATTTTAGCTTTCAGGAAATTATTTGCCTTCATGACAAAGAAACTAAAAATGCTAGAAAATTATGGGTTATAGCTCATGAAATCTTAAATTTTAGCCTTCGGGAAATTATTTGTCAATGGGTAGAAACCACTAAAAATGGCAAAAAATCTTGGCTTGTATCTCATAAAATCATGAAATTTGGCCTTCTTGAAATTGTTTTTGCCGACGGGTCCAAATCATTAAAAATTGATAAAAATCATGGGTTATAACTCATGAAGCCGTAAATTTTGGCTTCTGAGAAATTATTTGCCAATTGGTTGAAACCACTAAAAAAGGGAAATAGTTGATGAAATTGTGAATTTTGGCCTCAAAGATATTCTTTGCCTATTGGTTGAATGCCCTAAAATGGTAAAACAAATTAAGGATTATAGCTCATGAAATCATGAATTTTTATTTTATGAAATAATTTGCTAGCTAGTCCAAACCACTAAAAATGATTAGTTATAACTCATAAAATCGTAAAATCATAAAGTTTGCCCTATGAGAAATTATTTGCCGATAGGTTGAAACCACTAAAATTCCAAAATTAGGGTTACAGCTCATTAAATGATTAATAAAGAGTGGTGAATAAAATGAAGGAAAATAAAGAAGGTAATAAAGGAAAATAAAACAAACAAATAAAAAGCAAGAATAAAGAGGAAGATCAAGAAGGTAAAATATGGAGGATTAATTAAAGATATGAGGAATCTAGAATAGATCCACTTAGCTAATCTCAATCTTATGTGAATTAGTAGGATATAAAGCTAGTTTCAAATAATTTCTAAAATTCTCATAAATATTAGCTCCACATTTAGAAAAGGGCAATTCCTAGAGGGTTCTAGCCTCAAGGTGAATTAAAGAAAAGAAAATAAATTGAGAGAGGAGAAAGATTGATGAATAAAATAAAGGAAAATAAAGAAGGTAATAAAAGAAAATAAAATAAACAAATAAAAAGCAAGAACAAAGAGGAAGATGAAGAAGGTAAAATATGGAGAATTAATTAAAGATATGAGGAATCTAGAATAGATCCACTTAGCTAATCTCAATCTTATTTGAATAAGTTGGATATAAAGCTAGTTTCAAACAATTTTAGAATTCCCACAAATATTAGCTCCATATTTAGAAAAGGGCAATTTCCTAGAGGGTTCTAGCCTCAAGGTGAATTAAAGAAAAGAAAATAAAATCTAGACTATAAAATAAATGCAAGAAAGTAAAGACATGAAAGTAAATACATGAAAGTAAAGACATGAATGTAAATCTACTCTACAAAATATTAAATAAGCAAGAAAAGAAAATATTATAAGAAAAGAAAAGAAAGGAATAAAACCAAACCCTCATCTTCATCTTCATCCTCTTTTCATCCTTGGACAAAGAGAAGAAAAGAAAATATGAAGGGGTCAAAATAATTTTTATTAATTGTAACTAAAAGTTACAAATTTGGAAGGTCTTCTCAATTAAGAGTAACCCTCCTCTCCAAATGGAGTTTTTATAAAATATTTCACACTCAAACCCCTCACTCTACCCCTCTATTTATAGCCTATAGCAATGAAGGAGAACCGTTGGATGAAACTTGGCAACAAAGAAATTAAAATCCAGCCATAAATCTATAACTGCCGTTCACCAATCGGTTGACCAATCGGTCGGCCGATTGGTTGGCCAATCGGTTGGCCGACCGATTGGTTAGCGACAGATTGGATTTTTTATTGATTTCTTGACCCCATTTCTTCATAGATCCTTGTCTCTTCTTGGGCCTTCTTTTATCTTCATATTTGGGCTTCAATAAATGGTAGAAAATCAGGGAGTTTGAGTCTTTTAGGCTTTTATTTATTATTTATTTATTAACCTGCAAATTAAGATAAAAACAATTATTAGTGACATTTTTATTTAAATAAAATAGATCATAAGGGTATAAAATTGTAATAAAATGTGAATATCAACGATCCGTTGACAAATAATTTTAAGGCAATATTCATGATTTTATGAGTAATAACCCATGAGTTTTGCCATTTTAGGGTTTCAATCATAGACAAATAATATCCTGGAGGCCAAATTTCTAGATTTTATGATCTATAACCCACAAGTTTTTTACCTTATTTTGTGGTTTCAACCTCTTGGCAAATAATTTCATGAGCTACAATTCATGAATTCATGAGCTATAACCCATCATTTTTAGCAATAACCCATGATTTTTGCCATTTTAGTGGTTTCGACTCATAGGCAAATAATATCCTGGAGGCCAAATTTCCTGATTTTTATGATCTATAGCCCAAAACTTTTTTTACCATATTTGTTAGTTTCAACCTATTGGCAAATAATTTTATGAGCTACAATTCATGATTTCATGAGCTATAACCCATGATTGTTTGGCCATTTTAAATGGTTTCACATGTATGCAAGTAATTTCGAGGCCAAAATTCATGATTTCATGAGCTATAACTCACAATTTTGGACATTTTCAATGGTTTTGACCCATAAAATAAATTTCGAAGCCAAAATCCACAACTTCATAAGCTATAACACAAGATTTTTGGCTATTTTAGTGGTTTCACTCATAGGCAAAAATATCCCTGAGGCCAAATTTCCAAGTTTCAAGAGTTATAACCCACGAGTTTTGCCATATTTTGTTGTTTCAACACGCTGGCAAATAATTTTGTGAGCTATAGTTCATGATTTCATGAGCTATAATCCATGAGTTTTGGCCATATTTAATGGTTTCCACATGTAGGCAAATAATTTCTTGAAGCAAAATCCACATCTTCATGAGCTATAACTCATGATTTTTTACCATTTTAAATTGTTTCAACCACCAAGAATAATTTCTAAAGCTAGAATTCATGAATTCATAAGCTATAATCCACGCCGCCATTTAGTGGTTTCGATCCATTTTCGAATAATTTCGCGGAGGCCAAAATTCACAATTTTGTGACCTAACCCATGATTTTTAACTATTCTCAGTGGTTTCAACCTATAGGCAAATAATTTCCTGTAGGCTAAAATTGACGATTTTCATGAGCTATAACCCACGAATTTTACCCATTTTATGTGGTTTTGACCGGTTGGCAAATAATTTCCTCAATGCCAAAATTCACGAATTCATGAGCTATACACGATGATATTTGGCCATTTTTAGTGGTTTCGACCCGTTGGCAATAATTTCCCAAAGGCTAATATTCATGATTTTCGGCCATAGTTTGTGGTTTCAACCCGTTGGCAAATAATTTCGAGGAGGCAAAAATTAATCATTTCATGAGCTGTAACCCCTAATTTTTTGGGTTTTTAGTGGTTTCGACCTATAGGCAAATAATTTCCCAGAGGGGAAACTTCACGATTTTACGATTTCATGAGCTATAACCAATCATTTTTAGTGGTTTGGACTAGCTAGCAAATTTTTTTGTAGAGGCAAAACCTCATGATTTCTTGAGCTATAATCCATAATTTTTTGACCATTTTTAGTGCATTCAACTTGTAGGCAAATAATATCCTGGAGGCCAAAATTCACAATTTCATCAACTATTTCCCTTTTTTAGTGGTTTCGACAAAGCAAATAGTTTTTCGGAATCCAAAATTCACGGCTTCAAAAGTTATAACCCACGATGTTTCGCTAATTTTAGTGATTTCGACCCGTTGCAAGAAAAATTTCATGGAGGCCAAAATTCACAATTTTATGAGCTACAACCCATGATGTTTTGCTATTTTTAGTGATTTCTACCTATTGGCAAATAATTTTTCGAAGGCCAAAATTTACGATTTCATGAGCTATAATCCATAATTTCTGAGTATTTTTAGTTTCTTTAGCCTGTAGGAAAATAATTTCTTGGAAGCTAAAATTCATGACTTCACCGGCTATAACCCACGATTTTGACCATTTTAAGTGATTTGACCCATTTCCAATTAATTTCGTAAAGGTCAAAACCAATAATTTCAAGAGCTATAACCCATGATTTTTTACCCTTTTTTAGTGGTTATAACATAGAGGCAAATAATTTTTCAGGAGCCAAAATTCATGATTTCATGAGCTATAATCCATGATTATTTTAGCCATTTTTAGTTGTTCCAACCCGTTGGCAAGTAATTTCTTGGAAGCCAAAATTCACGATTTCACCAGCTACAACCTACGATTTTTGGCCATAGTTTATCTTTTGACACACCGGCAAATAGTTTTGAGAGGCCAAAATTCACGATTTCATGAATTATAACCCTAATTTTTGGGTTTTAGTGGTTTCGACCTATAGGCAAATAATTTCCCGAGGGGAAACTTCACGATTTTACGATTTCATGAGCTATAACCAATCATTTTTAGTGGTTTGGACTAGCTAGCAAATTTTTTTGTAGAGGCAAAACCTCATGATTTCTTGAGCTATAATCCATAATTTTTTGACCATTTTTAGTGCATTCAACTTGTAGGCAAATAATATCCTGGAGGCCAAAATTCACAATTTCATCAACTATTTCCCTTTTTTAGTGGTTTCGACAAAGCAAATAGTTTTTCGGAATCCAAAATTCACGGCTTCAAAAGTTATAACCCACGATGTTTCGCTAATTTTAGTGATTTCGACCCGTTGCAAGAAAAATTTCATGGAGGCCAAAATTCACAATTTTATGAGCTACAACCCATGATGTTTTGCTATTTTTAGTGATTTCTACCTATTGGCAAATAATTTTTGAAGGCCAAAATTCACGATTTCATGAGCTATAATCCATAATTTTTGCCATTTTAGTGGTTTCACTCATAGGCAAATAATTTCATGAGCTACAATTCATGAATTCATGAGCTATAACCCATGATTGTTTGGCCATTTTAAATGGTTTCGACATGTATGCAAGTAATTTCCACGAGGCCAAAATTCATGATTTCATGAGCTATAACCCATGATTTTTGCCATTTTAGTGGTTTCACTCATAGGCAAATAATTTCATGAGCTACAATTCATGATTTCATGAGCTATAACCCATGATTTTTGCCATTTTAGTGGTTTCACTCATAGGCAAATAATTTCATGAGCTACAATTCATGATTTCATGAGCTATAACCCATGATTTTTGCCATTTTAGTGGTTTCGACTCATAGGCAAATAATTTTGTGAGCTATAGTTCATGATTTCATGAGCTATAACCCATGATTGTTTGGCCATTTTAAATGGTTTCGACATGTATGCAAGTAATTTCCACGAGGCCAAAATTCATGATTTCATGAGCTATAACCCATGATTTTTGCCATTTTAGTGGTTTCGACTCATAGGCAAATAATATCACGGAGGCCAAAATTCATGATTTCATGAGCTATAACCCATGATTTTTGCCATTTTAGTGGTTTCGACTCATAGGCAAAAATATCCGGAGGCCAAATTTCTGATTTTTATGATCTATAACCCACAAGTTTTTACCTTATTTTGTGGTTTCAACCTCTTGGCAAATAATTTCATGAGCTACAATTCATGATTTCATGAGCTATAACCCATCATTTTTAGCAATAACCCATGATTTTTGCCATTTTAGTGGTTTCGACTCATAGGCAAATAATATCCGGAGGCCAAATTTCCGATTTTTATGATCTATAACCCACAACTTTTTTACCATATTTGTTAGTTTCAACCTATTGGCAAATAATTTTATGAGCTACAATTCATGATTTCATGAGCTATAACCCATGATTGTTTGGCCATTTTAAATGGTTTCGACATGTATGCAAGTAATTTCCCTGAGGCCAAAATTCATGATTTCATGAGCTATAACTCACAATTTTGGCCATTTTCAATGGTTTTGACCCATAAAAATAAATTTCTGGAAGCCAAAATCCACAACTTCATAAGCTATAACACAAGATTTTTGGCTATTTTAGTGGTTTCGACTCATAGGCAAAAAATATCCCGGAGGCCAAATTTCCAAGTTTCAAGAGTTATAACCCACGAGTTTTGCCATATTTTGTTGTTTCAACACGCTATAAATAATTTTGTGAGCTATAGTTCATGATTTCATGAGCTATAATCCATGAGTTTTGGCCATATTTAATGGTTTCCACATGTAGGCAAATAATTTCTTGAAGCAAAATCCACATCTTCATGAGCTATAACTCACAATTTTGGCCATTTTAGTGGTTTCGACTCATAGGCAAATAATTTCATGAGCTACAATTCATGAATTCATAAGCTATAATCCACAGTTCGGCCATTTTAGTGGTTTCGATCCATTTTGAATAATTTCGCGGAGGCCAAAATTCACAATTTTGTGACCTAACCCATGATTTTTAACTATTCTCGTGGTTTCAACCTATAGGCAAATAATTTCTGTAGGCTAAAATTGACGATTTTCATGAGCTATAACCCACAATTTTACCCATTTTATGTGGTTTTGACCGGTTGGCAAATAATTTCCTCAATGCCAAAATTCACGATTTCATGAGCTATAATCCATGAGTTTTGGCCATATTTAATGGTTTCCACATGTAGGCAAATAATTTCATGAGCTACAATTCATGATTTCATGAGCTATAACCCATCATTTTTAGCAATAACCCATGATTTTTGCCATTTTAGTGGTTTTGACAAGTAAGCAAAAATATCCGAGGCCAAATTTCCGATTTTTATGATCTATAACCCACAAGTTTTTTACCATATTTGTTAGTTTCAACCTATTGGCAAATAATTTCATGAGCTACAATTCACGATTTCATGAGCTATAACCCATGATTTTAGCCATTTTAGTGGTTTCGACCGTTGGCAATAATTTCAAGGCCAAAATTCACGATTTCATGAATTATAACCCTAATTTTTGGCAACTTTTAGTTGTTTTGAACTGTAATCAAATATTTTCCAAAACCAAAGTTCCGATTTTATGAGTTATAACCAATGATTTTTGGCCATTTTATTGGTTTCGATCTGTTGGCAAATAATTTCATGAGCTACAATTCATGATTTCATGAGCTATAATCCATGATTATTTTAGCCATTTTAGTGGTTTCGACTCATAGGCAAATAATATCCCGAGGCCAAATTTCCGATTTTATGATCTATAACCCACAAGTTTTTACCATATTTATTGGTTTCAACTGTTGGCAAATAATTTCTTGGAAGCCAAAATTCATGATTTCATGAGCTACAATTCATGATTTCATGAGCTATAATCCATGATTTTTGACCATTTTAGTGCATTCAACTTGTAGGCAAATAATATCACGGAGGCCAAAATTCACAATTTCGTGACCTATAACCCATAATTTTTACCATTCTTTGTGGTTTCAACCTATAGGCAAATAATTTCCTGTAGGCTAAAATTGTGATTTTCATGAGCTATAACCCACTAATTTTACCCATTTTATGTGGTTTTGACCGGTTGGCAAATAATTTCCTCAATGCCAAAATTCACAATTTCATGAGCTATACACGATGATATTTGGCCATTTTAGTGGTTTCGACCGTTGGCAATAATTTCGTGAGCTATAGTTCATGATTTCATGAGCTATAACCCATGATTTTTGGCCATTTTAGTGGTTTCAACCCATTGGCAAATAATTTCGAGGAGGCAAAATTAATCATTTCATGAGTGTAACCCCTAATTTTTGGGTTTTAGTGGTTTCGACCTATAGGCAAATAATTTCCTCAATGCCAAAATTCACGATTTCATGAGCTATAACCCATGATTTTTACCCTTTTTAGTGGTTTCGACCGTTGGCAATAATTTCGTGAGCTATAGTTCATGATTTCATGAGCTATAACCCATGATTTTTGGCCATTTTAGTGGTTTCAACCCATTGGCAAATAATTTCTTGGAAGCCAAAATTCATGATTTCATGAGCTATACACGATGATATTTGGCCATTTTAGTGGTTTCAACCCATTGGCAAATAATTTCGAGGAGGCAAAATTAATCATTTCATGAGCTGTAACCCCTAATTTTTTGGGGTTTTAGTGGTTTCGACCTATAGGCAAATAATTTCCCAGAGGGGAAACTTCACGATTTTACGATTTCATGAGCTATAACCAATCATTTTTAGTGGTTTGGACTAGCTAGCAAATTTTTTGTAGAGGCAAAACCTCATGATTTCTTGAGCTATAATCCATAATTTTTGACCATTTTAGTGCATTCAACTTGTAGGCAAATAATATCTGGGCCAAAATTCACAATTTCATCAACTATTTCCCTTTTTAGTGGTTTTGACAAAGCAAATAGTTTTTGAATCCAAAATTCACGGCTTCAAAAGTTATAACCCACGATGTTTCGCTAATTTTAGTGATTTCGACCCGTTGCAAGAAAAATTTCATGGAGGCCAAAATTCACAATTTTATGAGCTACAACCCATGATGTTTTGCTATTTTAGTGATTTCTACCTATTGGCAAATAATTTTTGAGGCCAAAATTTACGATTTCATGAGCTATAATCCATAATTTCAGTATTTTTAGTTTCTTTAGCCTTGTAGGAAAATAATTTCTTGGAAGCTAAAATTCATGACTTCACGTATAACCCACGATTTTGACCATTTTAAGTGATTTGACCCATTTCAATTAATTTCGTAAGGTCAAAACCAATAATTTCAAGAGCTATAACCCATGATTTTTTACCCTTTTTTAGTGGTTATAACATAGAGGCAAATAATTTTTCAGGAGCCAAAATTCATGATTTCATGAGCTATAATCCATGATTATTTTAGCCATTTTTAGTTGTTCCAACCCGTTGGCAAGTAATTTCTTGGAAGCCAAAATTCACGATTTCACCAGCTACAACCTACGATTTTTGGCCATAGTTTATCTTTTTGACACACTGGCAAATAGTTTTGAGAGGCCAAAATTCACGATTTCATGAATTATAACCCCTAATTTTTGGCAACTTTTAGTTGTTTTGAACTGTAATCAAATATTTTCCAAAAACCAAAGTTCCCGATTTTATGAGTTATAACCAATGATTTTTGGCCATTTTTATTGGTTTCGATCTGTTGGCAAATAATTTCCTGAAGGCCAATGTTCATGATTTCATGAGAAATAACCCATGATTTTTAGCCATTTTAGTGGTTTTGACACAGCAAAAATATCCCGAGGCCAAATTTCGATTTTATGATCTATAACCCACAAGTTTTTTTTACCATATTTACTGGTTTCAACCTGCTGGCAATTAATTTCATGAGCTACAATTCACGATTTCATGAGCTATAACCCATAATGTTTTGCAATAACCCATGATTTTTAGCCATTTTAGTGATTTTGACTCATAGGCAAAATAATATCCTCGAGGCCAAATTTCCCGATTTTATGATCTATAACCCACAAGTTTTTACCATATTTATTGGTTTCAACTGTTGGCAAATAATTTCATGAGCTACAATTCATGATTTCATGAGCTATTACCTACGATTTTTTGGCTATTTTAAATGGTTTCGACAAGTAGGCAACTAATTTCCCAGAGGCCAAAATTTACGATTTCATGAGCTATAACCCATGATTTTGGCATTTTTAATGGTTTCGACCCATCAAAAATAATTTCGAAGGCCAAAATTCATGATTTCATGAGCTATAACCCACAAGTTTTTACCATTTAGTGGTTTTGACAAGTAAGCAAAAAATATCCTGAAGGCTAAAATTTCCAAATTTCATGAGTTATAACCCACGAGTTTTTGCCAAATTTTATGGTTTCAACCCGTTGGCAATAATTTCGTGAGCTATAGTTCATGATTTCATGAGCTATAATCCATGAGTTTTTGGCCATATTTAATGGTTTCCACATGTAGGCAAATAATTTCTTGAAGCAAAATCCACATCTTCATGAGCTATAGCTCACGATATTTTACCACTTTAAGTAGTTTTGACTAGTCTACAAACAATTTCTCGAAAGCTAAAATTTATAAATTCATAAGCTATAATCCATGATTTTTGACCATTTAGTGGTTTCAACCCATTGGCAAATAATTTCTGCGGGCTAAAATTGACGATTTCATGAGCTATAACCCATAATTTTTACCATTCTTTGTGGTTTCAACCTATAGGCAAATAATTTCCTGCGGGCTAAAATTGACGATTTTCATGAGCGATAACCCATGAATTTTACCCATTTATGTGGTTTTGTCCGGTTGGCAAATAATTTCCTCGAAGCCAAAATTCACGATTTCATGAGCTATACACGATGATATTTGGCCATCTTTAGTGGTTTCGACCAGTTGGCTAATAATTTCTTGAAGGCCAATATTCATGATTTCGTGAGCTATAGCCCACGATATATGGCCATAGTTTGTGGTTTCAACCCATTGGCAAATAATTTCGAGAAGGCAAAAATTAATCATTTCATCAGCTGTAACCCCTAATTTTTTGAGTTTTTAGTGGTTTCGACCAATAGGCAAGTAATTTCCCAGAGGGCAAACTTCACGATTTAAGATTTCATGAGCTATAACCAATCATTTTTAGTAGTTTGGACTAGCTAGCAAATTATTTCATAGTGGCAAAAATTCATAATTTCTTGAGCTATAATCCATGATTTTTGACCATTTTTAATGCATTCGATATCTGTAGGCAAATAATATCCTGGACGTCAAAATTCACAATTTCATCAACTATTTTCCTTTTTTAGTGGTTTCGACCAATTGGCAAATAATTTTTTGGAATCCAAAATTCATGGCTTCATGAGTTATAACCCACGATTTTTTGCTATTATTAGTGATTTCGACCCGTTGCAAAACAAAATTTCATGAAGGCCAAAATTCACGATTTTATGAGCTACAACCCATTATTTTTTTCCATTTTTAGTGGTTTCTACCCGTTGGTAAATAATTTCCCGAAGGCCAAAATTCATGATTTTTGAGCATTTTTAGTTTCTTTGGCCTGTAGGAAAAAAATTTTTGGAAGCTAAAATTCATGACTTCATCGGCTATAACCCGTGCTTTTGGCCATTTTAAGTGATTTGACCCATTTCCAATTAATTTAGTAAAGGCCAAAACTAACAATTTCATGAGCACCCATGATTTTTTACCATTTTTAGTGGTTACAACATAGAGGCAAATAATTTCCCAAGGGACAAAATTCATGATTTCATGAGCCATAATCCATGATTTTTTGGCCATTTTTAGTGGTTTCAACCCGTTGGCAAATAATTTCTTGCAAGTCAAAATTCACGATTTCACTAGCTATAACCTACGATATTTTGCCATAGTTTATATTTTTGACACGTTGGCAAATAATTTTGAGAGGCCAAAATTCACAATTTCATGAACTATAAACCCTAATTTTTTGGCATTTTTAGTGGTTTTGACCTATCGGCAAATAATTTTTCAAAGGGAAAACCTCAAGATTTCATGAGCTATAATCCAAGATTTTTGGCCATTTTTAGTGATCCGGATAAGTTACCAAATAGCTTCACTGATGTACAAATTCATGATTTCATGAGCCATAATCCATGATTTTTGGCCATTTTAATGGTTTCGATCCGTTGGTAAATAATTTCGAAGGCCAAAATTCTCGATTTTATAAACTATGCCCCACGAATTTTTGCCATTTTTAGTTTCTCTGATTCGTAGGGAAATAATTTCTTGTAGGGCAAAATCCACGTCTTTATGAGCTATAACTCACGACGTTTGGCCATTTTTAGTGGTTTCGACCAGTAGGTAAAAAAATTCCCGGAAGCTAAAATTCACGACTTCATAAGCTATTACCCATAATTTTTGGCTGCTTAGTGGTTTCGACCCACCATTTTCGAAGAGTTTCACGGAGGATAAAATTCATAATTTCAGGAGCTATAATTCATGATTTTTGACCATTTTTAGTGGTTTCAATCTATAGGCAAATAATTTCTCGGAGGCCAAAATTCATGATTTTCATGAGCTATAAACCCCTAATTTTTAGCCATTTTATGTGGTTTTGACCCGTTGGTGAGTAATTTGGTCGAAGCCAAAATTCACGATTTCACGAGCTATAACCCTCGATTTTTGGCAATTTTTAGTGGTTTCAACCCTTTGGCAAATAATTTCCATTATTCACGATTTCATGAGCTATAACCAACTACTTACGGCAATCGTTTGTGCTTTTGGCCCATTGGCAAATAATTTCGAGGAGGCCAAAATTAATGAATTCATGAGTCAGAACCCTAATTTTTAGCCATTTTAGTGGTTTCAAGCTATAGGCAAATAATTTCTCGGAGGGCAAACTTCACATTTCACGATTATGTGAGCTCTAACCCATCCTTTTAGTGGTTTTACCATAGTTTACGATTTCGACACATTAGCAAATAATTTTGAGTAGGTCAAAATTCATGATTTCATGAGCTATAACCCCTAGTTTTTGGCGATTTTAGTGGTTTTGACCGGTTGGTAAATAATTTCTGAGGCCAAAATTCACAATTTCATGAGCTATAACTCATGATTTTTGGCCATTTTAGTGGTCCGGATCGGTTATCAAATAGCTTCACGAGGCAAAACTCACGATTCCATAAGCTTAACCCATGATTTTTGGCCATTTTTAATGGTTTCGATCCGTTGGTAAATAATTTCCTAGAGGCGAAAATTCACAATTTCATGAGCACCCCACGAATTTTTGTAATTTTTAGTTTTTACTATTCATAGGCAAATAATTTACCAGAAGCAAAAATCCCCGTCATCATGAGCTTTAACTCATGATTTTTTTTCATTTTTAGTTGTTTCGACTTGTAAGCAAATAATTTTTTGGAAGTTAAAATTTACAACTTTATAAGCTATAACCCATGATTTTTGCCCATTTTTACTGGTTTCGACCTGTTTCTAAATAATTTTGCAAAGGCTAAAATTTACAATTTTGTAAGCTATAATCCATGATTTTTTTACCATTTTTAGTGGTTTCAACCTATAGGCAAATAATTTCCAAAATTTATGATTTCATGAGCTATAACCCATGATTTTTGGCCATTTTTAGTGGTTTTGACCAGTTGGTAAATAATTTTCTGAAGGCCAAAATTCATGATTTTATGAGCTATAACCCACGATTTTTTATCATTTTTTAGAGGTTTAGACTCGTAGGCAAATAATATCCCGGAGGCCAAATTTCTCAATTTCATGAGCTACAACCCACGAGTTTTTGCCATAATTCATGGTTTCAACCCATTGGTAAATAATTTCGTGAGCTATATTTCATGATTTCATAAGCTATAATCGATAGTTTTTTGGCCTTTTTTATAAATTTCTAGATATAGGCAAATACTTTCTCGGAGGCCAAAATCACGATTTCATTAGCTATAACCCATGATTTTCAACAAATTTTAGTTGTTTCAACCCGTAGGTGACTAATTTCTCGAAAGCTAAAATTCATGACTTTATAAGCTATAACCAACAATTTCTAGCCATTTTTCGTGGTTTCGACCCGTTTCCAAATAATTTCGTAAAGGAAAAAATTCACACTTTCATGAGGTATAACCCATGATCTTGACAATTTTTATTGGTTTCAACCTACAAGAAAATAATTTTCCAGATGCCAAAATTCACGATTTCATGAGCTGTAACGCATGATTTTTGGCCATTTTTAGTGGTTTCGACCCTTTGGCATATAATTTCCTGGTAGCCAAAACTCACAATTTCATGAACTATAATCCATGATTTTTGGCTATTTTTAGTGGTTTTGACTCGCTGGCAAATAATTCTTGAAGGCCAAAATTCACGATTTCATGAGCTATAACCCACTATTTTGACCATTTCTAATTATTTCGGCCCGTAGGCAATTATCTTCCAAAAGCCAAAATTCACGACCTAATGAGCTATAACCCAAGATTTTTTGCCATTGTTAGTGGTTTTGATCCGTTGGCAAATTATTTCTCGAAGGCCAACATTTGCAATTTCATGAGTTCTAACCCATGATTTTTGACCATATTTAATGGTTTCAATCTATGGGCAAATAATTTCCCGGAGGCTAAAATTTATGATTTTCATGAGTTATAACCCATGATTTTTAGCCATTTTTAGTGATTTCGACCTGTTGGTAAATAATTTTCTCAAAGCCAAAATTTATAATTTCATGAGCTATAATCCATGATTTTTGACCATTTTAGTGGTTTCAACCCGTTGGCAAATAATTTCCTGAAGTCCAAGCTTCACGATTTTATCGCCTATAACCCTCAAGTTTTGCTTGTTTTAGCCACGACTGTTAGTAAATAAATTTTGAAAGCCAAAATTCATGATTTCATGAGCCATAACCCACGATTTTTGGCCATTTTAGTGGTTTCAACCTATAGGCAAATAATTTTCTCATAAGCTAAAATTCAAGACTTCCTAAGCTATAACCCACAATTTCGGCTAGTGGTTTTGACCCTTTTCCAACGAATTTTGCGAAGGCCAAAATTGACAATTTCATGAGCTATAACCCAAGATTTTTGCCATTGTTAGTGGTTTTGATCCGTTGGCAAATTATTTCTCGAAGGCCAACATTTGCAATTTCATGAGTTCTAACCCATGATTTTTGACCATATTTAATGGTTTCAATCTATGGGCAAATAATTTCCCGGAGGCTAAAATTTATGATTTTCATGAGTTATAACCCATGATTTTTAGCCATTTTTAGTGATTTCGACCTGTTGGTAAATAATTTTCTCAAAGCCAAAATTTATAATTTCATGAGCTATAATCCATGATTTTTGCACGTTTTTAGTGGTCTCAACCCGTTGGCAAATAATTTCCTGAAGTCCAAGCTTCACGATTTTATCAGCTATAACCCTCAAGTTTTTGCTTGTTTTAGCGCCTACGACCTGTTAGTAAATAAATTTTTGAAAGCCAAAATTCATGATTTCATGAGCCATAACCCACGATTTTTGGCCATTTTTACTTGTTTCGACTCGTAGGAAAATATTTCCCAAAAGCCAAAATTCACGACTTCATGAGCTATAACCAATTATTTTTGTCCATTTTTTGTGGTTTAGATCCGTTAGTAAAATAATTTCATGAAGGCCAAAATTCATGATTTCATGAGCTATAACCAAAGATATTTTGCCATTTTAGTGATTTAGACTCGTAGGCAAATAATTTCATGAAGGCCAAAATTCACAATTTCATGAGCTATGACCCACAAGTTTTGCCATATTTTGTGGATTCAACCTGTTGGCAAATAATTTTGTGAGCTATAAAACATGATTTCATGAGCTATAACCCACGATTTTTAGTCATTTTTAATGATTTTGACACGTAGGCAAATAATTTCGAGGAGGCCAAAATTCATGATTTCATGAGCTATATAACCCATGATTTTGGCAATTTTAGTGGTTTCGACCAATGGGCAAATAATTTCTCATAAGCTAAAATTCAAGACTTCCTAAGCTATAACCCACAATTTCTGGCTAGTGGTTTTGACCCTTTTCCAACGAATTTTGCGAAGGCCAAAATTGACAATTTCATGAGCTATAACCCATGATTTTTGACCATTTTTAATGGTTTCAACCTATAGGAAAATAATTTCTAAGAGGCAAAAATTCATGATTTCTTGAGGTATAACCTATGATTTTCACCATTTTAGTGGTTTAGGCCGTGGCAAATAATTTACTCATAGCCAAATTTCACTATTATATTAGCTATAACCCACGATTTTTAGCCATTTTTAGTAGTTTCGACCCCTTGGCAGATAATTTCCCGAAGGCTAATATTCAAGATTTCATGAGCTATAACCCAAGATTTATGGCCATAGTTTAAGATTTCGACCCATTGGCAAGTAATTTCGAGGAGGCCAAAATTCACGATTTCATAAACTGTAACCCCTAAATTTTGGGTTTTTAGTGGTTTCGACCAATGGGCAAATAATTCCTTGAGGGTGAACTTTATGATTTCATGAGCTATAACCCATGATTTTTGGCCTTTTTAGTGGTACGGACTCTGACACCGGAAATAATGGCAGGGAGTGAAAAGGAAAGATAAGGGGTTAAATTAGCTCGCCACCCTAAAGGAATCCACCCAAGGGATAGGAGCAACCCGTCACCTAAAGGAACCCGACCTAGGGGATAAGAGTATGAACAAGAAGAAATCCTTCTTCTCAACAAACCAAAGGCTCAAATATGATTAATATTCAACTCCAATACCATTGTTACATTGCGAGATAGGCATACAAATAGACTGGTGAACAACCCTCTAGCCATAGGTAGAGTTCCAAAATAGAGACATTAATGACTTGTTGGTGAATAGTCTCTAGGCTTAGAAAAATGAAAATAATACTTAATAGAAGACTAGCTGACTAGGAAGATAAATACTAATTTTGGGGTTTGTTGATACATTAAACTAGCTTAGGAAATAGTGAAAATGAGAAAAAGAATGACCAAAATGCAGTTGCAACCACCTTTGACCCGGATGTGCAGAATTGGCAAATAGCTTGACACACCTTCACCAAAACATTCATAACTTGCTATAGATAATTTCAAATTATGTTCAATTTGATGCATAAGAAACTAGCCTTCAATATCTTTCAAACCATATATGTCTCAACATCTAACTCGTTCTGGATCAAAACAGTTTAATCTGCAAAATTTGCCTATTTTCTGGTTCTGCATGATCAGAAGAACTGTCTGCGCCATTCTCCCCTAGTTGAAGAGGACTCGTCCTCGAGCCTTTATCCTCATCATCATCTATATATGGAGAAAGATCAGCAACATTGAAGGTAGCGAAAACGCCATAGTTACCTCGTAGCTCAATTTTGTAAGCGTTTTCACCAATTCTCTGCAACACTCTGAAAGGTCCATCAGCTCTTGGGTTCAATTTTCTAAATCCTCCACGAGGAAAACATTCTTTATGAAGATGAATGCCTCCTAAATCTCCCTCATTGAAAGCTGCTAGTTTTTTGAACTTATTGGTATGCCTTTGGTGCTTCTCATTTTGCTTGATTATTTTATCAAGGGCTTGCTCATGTAGCTTCTTAATGTATTTGGCTTGATCATCTACATCTCCACTAAAGTGATGAGTGACTGGTAGCGGAGCTAAATCTAATGGACTGACTTGATTTTGGCCATACACCACTTCAAAAGGACTCCTCCCAGTTGTTTGGCTTGTCGATCGATTGTGAGCAAATTCAGCCTGCGCCAAAGTGAGATCCCATTGTTGAGGATTACTGCCAACTAAATTCCTCAAAATATTTCCCAAACTTCTTTTAACAACCTCAGTTTGTCCATCGGTTGGTGGATGATGAGAAGAGCTGAATTGGAGATGAGCTCCCATCTTTCTCCAAAGAGTGTGCTAGAAATGACTTATGAACATGGCATCACGATCTGAAGTGATTGGCTTTGGAATGCCATGGAGTTTCACAATCTCACTAAAGTAAAGATCAGCCACATGAGATGCATCTAAAGTCTTGGAACATGGAACAAAATGAGCCATTTTGGAATAATGATCAACAACTACCATAACCGAATCTTTGGTTCTTTGAGTCTGAGGTAATCCCACCACAAAGTCTAGACTCACATCTTCCGAAGGTGCAAGTGGAACTGGTATGGGAGTGTATAAACCTTTATTTTGAGCATGGCTTTTGGCAAAGTGATAGGTTCAGCATCGATCTACATGTTACATCACATCTCTTTCCACTCTAGGCCAGTAGAAATTTTCTTTGCACAAGGGCAAGAGTCTTGTCTCTACCAAAATGTCTAGCAAGCCCTCCTCCATGAGCTTCAATGATGATGTCTTCTCTTAGTGAACATTATGGAATACAAAGATGATCATCTTTAAAAAGAAAGCCGTCTTGAATGAGAAAGTGTTGAAATGGTCTGCTGCAACATTCTTCCCAAATCTTCCCAACATAAGGATCATCTTTGTATAGCTCCTTGAGAATTACAAATCATAACACCTTGACTTGCATTGTAGAGAGTAAAGAATGTCTTCGACTTAAAGCATCAACCACATGATTAAAAATACCAGACTTATGCTTGAGAATAAAAGTAAAGGATCGAAGAAATTCAACCCATTTGGCATGTCGAGTACTAAGCTTTTGTTGTGAATTGATATATTTCAATGCTTCATGATCTGAAAAGAGAATAAACTCTTTGTGCAAAAGATATGCCAATGATCTAAAGCTCGAACAATAGCATAAAACTCTTTGTCATAAGTAGAATAATTCTTACGGTAATTGTTCAACTTCTAGGCAATTGGTCATTCTTCTTGGCCGAGAACCGCACCAATCCCCACATTCGAGGTATCACAATCGACTTTAAAAACTTTATTGAAATCTGGTAGTGAAAGAATCGGAGCCTCAGATACCTTTTTCTTTAGAAGTTCAAAACTCTTTTGTGCTTCTTCACTCCACTTGAAGCTGCCACCTTTCAAACATTCAGTAATAGAAGCAATAATGGTGCTAAAATTTTTTATGAACCGACAATAGAATGAACCTAGGCCATGAAAACATTGAATTTCATGAAGAGAAGAAGGCACAGGCCAGCCAGTAATGGCTTCAACCTTGCTGTCATCAATCTTCAAACCATCAGCAGATACTACAAAGCTAAGGAAAATATTGTTGTTCATTAGGACTATAGACAAGGATATCATCAAATAAACCACAACAAATTTCCCAATGAATGGTTTGAATACATGATTCATAAGCCGCATAAATGTAGAAGGAGAATTAGACAATCTAAATAGCATGACCATCCATTCATACAAACCATCCCTTGTCTTGAAAGCCATCTTCCATTCATCTCCGGGACTCAAGCGAATCTAATGATAACCACTTTGATGGACTATCTTCCTATAAACCTTAGACCCACAAAGCTGGTCAAGAAGATGATCAAAATGTGAAATGGGGAAGCGATACTTGATGGTAATTTTGTTGAAAGCTCTACTATCAACACACATCCGCCACAAGCCATCTTTCTTGGGCACAAGAAGGGCTAAGACAGCACAAGGACTCTTGTTTTCTTTCACCATTACTCTGGCCAAAAGATCATCAACTTGTCACTGCAACTCTTCATGCTGTGTAGGACTCATCCTTTAGGCTACCTTGCTAGGAAACGAAGCTCCAAAAATAAGATCAATGCAATGCTAAATGTCTCACATCGGTGGAAGTCTTGGAGGAATTTCTTCTAGCACTATATCATGAAATTCTTGGAGTAAAGGCTGCCCTTGTATAGGAATATCACAAACCTCTTTATTTTCTTCAAGAACAACTAGAGCATAAGCTTTCATAGTGTCATGTATAACTCTGTCAATTTCAACTCTTGAAAGTAGATTATTTCCTTCCCCTTACAAGGTTTATGAATACAATCCAACTTAGAACGCCCCAAAACAATTTTTAACTCCATCTTTAATAAAAGTATAAGTATTTTTAAATCCATCATGATTAGTCTTCCTATATATTGCTAAGGTCTACCAAGCAGTAAATGGCATGCATCCATAGGAACAATATCACATAACACTCATCTTTGTACTTGCTGCCAATGGAAAATTGCTCAAGACATCTTTTATCAACTCTTACCTCATTCCCTTTGCGAAACCAAGAGAGTTTGTAAGGATGTGGATGCTTCTCTGTCTTCAAGTTTAGCTTCTCTACCATCTCACTGGTCACCACATTCTCATAGCTTCTGCCATCAATTATGACATCATAAATCTTGCCATGGGAAGTACATCTCGTGCAAAAAATATTGTTGCGGAGTCAAAAGTCTTCTTGCACTGGAACAGCATTTAAACTCCGTTGAATGACCAAAGATTCCCCTTGATCTTCATAAGTAATCTCATCATCTTGCTGCTCCTCTTCTCTAGCATCCCTTTCAGTATCTTCTTCAGCATCTTCTTCTAAAAGAGTGATGACTTAGCGATTTGGACAATTAGAAGCAATGTGTCCAAAGCCTTGGCATTTGAAACACTTCTTTGAGGCATTAGGATTGCTAGGCCGGTTATGACCAGATGTGGTATCATTCATTATGGTTGGTTTAGATGTTGTCCCCTTGCTAGTAAAAGGAGGTTTGATAGAGAAACTTCCCCGGTTAGAACTAGCCATTTGACTTGAAAAATGAGTGCCATATCCTTTTGCCTTTTGCTGTTTCTCCACTTGAAGCGCGAGTTTGCAAACATCGTTATAAATCTAGTAGGGCTGTAGAGTAACAACGTCACCAATTTCATCCTGAAGTCCACCAAGATATCGAACAATGGTCTGCTCTTCTGGTTCAATCACATCAAAGCGCATCATAAGAATCTCTAATTCAGGCGTATACTCTTCTATAAATAGCTCTCTGTTTGCAATTATGAAACTAAAAGAATGCATCTTGTCGATAATTATCCGACAAAAATTTCTTCTTAAGTTCGCTATTCATCTTTTCCCACGTCTAAATCTTCTGCTTTCTATTATGATCTCGTTGCTTCTTAAGCTGTTCCCACCATAGAGATGCATACTTCTTCAACTTGATTGCCACGAGCTTTACTTTTCGCTGGTCTTGAACATCATTGAATTCAAAGACTCTCTCAACCATGTTAAGCCAATCAATGAACTCATCTGGATGGTTTCTGCCTTCAAAGTCTAGAATTTTAATTTTATAATCATACTCTTACTGGAAGCCATGTTCTCTGTGAGGATGTCACCTTGGAGAAGTTTCTCCAATTGAACTGCTATTTGAAGTTTGATGAAAGGGATTGATGTCCTCATGGTTGTGAGATGATTCATTCTCTGAAACATGACTGTGATAATCATGTTCCACGGCCTTACCACGAGCAAGATGTTGCTCAAGATGCTATACTTGTCTCCTCAGTTTGCCTAACTCAATATCTCGATGTCTCTTTTCACGTGTTGGTGGTGCATCGGCATGTTATCCTCGGCGAGGGCGACCACAACCAGCCATCGAACCAAAGCTCTGATACCAAACTGACACTGAAAATAATGATGGAGAGTGAAAAGGAAAGATAATGGGTTAAATCAGCTCACCACCCTAAAGGAATGCACCCAATGGATAGGAGCAACTCGCCACCCAAAGGAACCCGACCTAAGTGATAAGAGTATGAACAAGAAGAAATCCTTCTTCTCAATAAGCCAAAGGCTCAAATATGATTAATATTCAACTCCAATATCATTGTTACATTACAGAGATAGGCATATAAATAGAATGGCCTAGAGCAACCATCCAGTCACAGGTAGAGTTCCAAAACAGAGACATTAATGACATGTTGACTGCATAGTCTCTAGGATGACATGTTGACTGCATAGTCTCTAGGCTTAGGAATATGAAAATAATACTTAATAGATGATTAATTGACTAGGAAGATAAATACTAATCTTGGGGACTTGTTAATACATTAAACTAGCTTAGGAAATAGTGAAAATGAGAAAAAAAAAATGACCAAAATGCAATTGCAACCACCTTTGACCCGGATGTGCAGAATTGGCAGACAACTTGACACACCTTCACCAAAACATTCATAACTTGCTATAGAAGATTTCAAATTATATTATGTTTGATGCATAAGAAACTAGACTTCAATATCTTTCCAACCATATGTGTCTCAACATCTAACTTGTTCTAGAACAAAACAGTTTAATCTGCAAAATTTGCCTATTTTCTAGTTCTGTATAATCAGAAGAACTTTTGGCGTCAGACTCGCTGGCAAATAGTTTCGCAGGGGTAAAAATTCATGATTTCATAAGCTATAATCAATGTTTTTTGACCATTTTTAGTGCCTTTCACCTGTAGATAAATAATTTTCTGGAGGTCAAAATTCACGATTTCATTAACTATTTTCTTTTTTAGTGGTTTCGCCCATTGGCAAATAATTTTTTGGAAGCCAAAATTCACGGCTTCATGAGTTGTATAAGCCACGAATTTTGGCCATTTTTAATGGTTTCAACTTGTTGGCAAAAAATTTTCTGAAGGCCAAAATTCATGATTTTATGAGCTATAACCCACGATTTTTGGCCATTTTTAGTGATTTCAACTCGTTGGCAAATAATTTACCGAAGGCCAAAATTCATGATTTCATGTGCTATAACCCATAATTTTTTACCATTTTCAGTTGTTTCAACCCGTAGGCAAATATTTCACAAAAGTCCAAATTTTCGACTTCATGAGCTGTAACCCACGATTGTCTGCCATTTTTACAGGCTTCATCCCATTGGCAAATAATTTTCCGAGGCTAAAATTCATGATTTCGTGAGCTATAACTCATGATTTTTGATCATTTTTAATGGTTTTCACTCATAGGCAAATAATTTCCCAAAGGCTAAAATTCACAATTTCATGAGCTATAACCCATGAGTTTTGCTATATTTTATGGTTTCAACCCGTTGGCAAATAATAACGTGAGCTATAATTCATGATTTCATAAGCTATAATCCACAATTTTTGGCCTTTTTTAATAGTTTCGACATGTAAGCAAATACATTCTTGGAGGCCAAAATTCATAATTTCATGAGTTACAACCCATAATTTTTGATAATTTTTAATGGTTTCGACCCATAGGCAAATAATTTACCAGAAGCTAAAATTTGTGACTTGATAAGCTATAACCAACGATTTCTAGCTATTTTCAATGGTTTCGACCCCATTTCCAAATAATTTTGCAAACGCCAAATTTCATAATTTCATGAGCTATAACCTATAATTTTTGACCATTTTAGTGGTTTCAACCTATAGGCAAATAATTTCCGAATGTCAAAATTCATGATTTCATGAGCTATAACCCACAATTTTTGATAATTTTTTATTGTTTTGTTCCATGGGCAAATATCTCCCAAAAGCCAAATCTCATGACTTCATGAGCTATAACTCACGATTGTTGGCCGTTATTAGTGGTTTTGATCCGTTGACAAATAATTTCCCGAATGTCAAAATTCATAATTTCATGAGCTATAACTCATAAATTTTGATCATTTTTAGTGATTTCAACCTATAGGCAAATAATTTCCTAGAGGACAAAATTCACGATTTCATGAGGTATAACCCACAATTTTTGGCCAATTTAGTGGTTTTGACCCGTTGGCAAATAATTTCCCGCATGCCAAAATTCACTATTTAATGAGCTATAACCCACGATTTTTAGCTATTTTTTATTTCAACCCATTGTTCCTAAAGGCTGAACTACACTATTTTTTGAGCTATAACCCATGATTTTTGGCCATTTTTAATGGTTTCGATCTGTTAGCAAATAATTTTCTAAACACTAAATTTCATGATTTCATGAGCTGTATCCCATGATTTTTTAGCTATTTTTAGTGGTTTCGACTCTTAGGAAAATAATATCCTTGAGGCAAAAATTCTCGATTTCTTGAGCTATAACCTACAAGTTTTCTCCATGTTTTGTGGTTTCAACTTGCTGGCAAATAATTTTGTGGGATATAATTCATGATTTCATGAGCTATAACCCATGATTTCTTGGCCATTTTTAATGGTTTCGACATGTAGTCAAATAATTTCCCAAAGGCTAAAATTCACAATTTCATGAGCTATAACCCACTTTTTTTTGCCATTTTTAGAAGTTTTGACCCATTGGAAAATAATTTCCCAAAGCCAAAATTCACAACTTCATAAGCTATAACCCATGATTTTTACCATTTTAGTGGTTTTGACCCGTTGGCAAATAATTTCCTGAGGCCAAAATTCATGATTTCATGAGCTATACCCATGAGTTTTGCCATGTTTTGTGATTTCAACCCGTTAGAAAATAATTTCATGAGCTATAATGCATGATTTTGTGAGTGATAATCCATGATTTTTAGCCATTTTAATGGCTTCCACATGTAGGCAAATAATTTCCTGAGGCCAAAATTCACGATTTCATGAGCTATAACCCACGATTTTGGCCCTCCAAAGCTAAAATTCACGACTTCATAAAATATAACCCATGATTTCTTGTTATTTATTGGTTTCGACCTGTTTTTAAAGAATTTTGCGGAGGCCAAAATTCACAATTTCATGAGCTACAACCCAAGATTTTGAACCATTTTTAGTGGTTTCAACCTATATGTAAATAATTTCCTAGAGGCCAAAAATCACTATTTTCATGAGTTATGACCCAGGATTTTTAGCCATATTTAATGATTTTGACCTGTTGGCAAATTATTTCGTCAAAGTTAAAATTCGTGATTTCAATCCATAATTTTTGGCCATTTTTTGTGGTTTCAATCTATTGGCAATAATTTCCCGAAGGCCAATATTCACGATTTTAAAAGCTGTAGCCTAGGATTTGTGGCCATAGTTTTTTGTTTCATCCCGTTAGCAAAATAATTTCAAGGAGGCCAAAATTCACGATTTCATGAGCTGTAACCCCTAAATTTTGTGTTTTTAGTGGTTTTGACCTACAGGTAAATAATTTCCTAGAGGCCAAAAATCACTATTTTCATGAGCTATATCCCATGATTTTTGGCCATTTATAGTGGTTTGGACCAGCTAACAAATAGTTTCGCAGAGGTGAAAATTCATGATTTCATGAGTAATAATCCATGATTTTTTACCATTTTTAGGGCATTCGACCGGTATACAAATAATTTCCTAGAGGCCAAAATTCGCAATTTCATTATCTATTTGCCTCTTTTAGTGGTTTCGACGCATTGGCAAATAATTTTTTGAAAGCCAAAATTCATGGCTTCATGAGTTATAACCCATGATTTTTGGCCATTTTAGTGATTTTAATCCATTAGCAAAAAAATTCCTGAAGACCAAAATTCCGAATTTTGAGCTAAAACCCATGAGTTTTTACCATTTTCAGTGGTTTCGACCGTTGGCAAATAATTTTCGAAATCTAAAATTCATGATTTCATGAGCTATAACCCATGATTTTTGGCCATTTTAATGGTTTCGACCCATAGGCAAATAATTTCCTAGAGGCCAAAATTCACGATTTCATGAGCTATAACCCATGATTTTTACCATTTTAGTGGTTTTGACCCATTGGAAAATAATTTCCCAAAGCCAAAATTCACAACTTCATAAGCTATAACCCACGATTTTGGCCCTCCAAAGCTAAAATTCACAATTTTATGAGCTATAACCCATGAGTTTTGCCATGTTTTGTGATTTCAACCCGTTAGAAAATAATTTCATGAGCTATATCCCATGAATTTTGATAATTTTTAGTGGTTTTGATCCGTTGGCAAATAATTTTGTGGGATATAATTCATGATTTCATGAGCTATAATGCATGATTTTGTGAGTGATAATCCATGATTTTTACCATTTTAGTGGTTTCAACCTATAGGCAAATAATTTCCGTAAGCCAAAATTCATGATTTCATGAGCTACAACCCAAGATTTTGAACCATTTTAGTGGTTTTGATCCGTTGGCAAATAATTTCCTAGAGGCCAAAATTCACAATTTCATGAGCTACAACCCAAGATTTTGAACCATTTTAGTGGTTTCAACCTATAGGCAAATAATTTTGTGGGATATAATTCATGATATCATGAGTTATAACCCATGATTTTTAGCCATTTTAGTGGTTTCAACCTATAGGCAAATAATTTCCCAAAGGCTAAAATTCACAATTTCATGAGCTACAACCCAAGATTTTGAACCATTTTAGTGGTTTCAACCTATAGGCAAATAATTTCAAGGAGGCCAAAATTCGCAATTTCATTATCTATTTGCCTCTTTTAGTGGTTTCAACCTATAGGCAAATAATTTCCCAAAGGCTAAAATTTATGATTTCATGAGCTACAACCCAAGATTTTGAACCATTTTAGTGGTTTCACCCATTGGCAAATAATTTTGTGGGATATAATTCATGATTTCATGAGCTATAACCCATGATTTTTGGCCATTTTAATAATTTCAACATGTAGGCAAATAATTTCCGTAAGCCAAAATTCACAATTTCATGAGCTATAATCGACAATTTTGATAATTTTTAGTGGTTTCAACCTATAGGCAAATAATTTCCCAAATGCCAAAATTCACAACTTCATAAGCTATAACCCATGATTTTTGGCCATTTTAATAATTTCAACATGTAGGCAAATAATTTCCGTAAGCCAAAATTCATGGCTTCATGAGTTATAACCCATGATTTTTACCATTTTAGTGGTTTCAACCTATAGGCAAATAATTTTCGAAATCTAAAATTCATGATTTCATGAGCTACAACCCAAGATTTTGAACCATTTTAGTGGTTTTGACCCATTGGAAAATAATTTCCCAAAGCCAAAATTCACAACTTCACTAGCTATAACCCATAATTTTTGGCCATTTTAGTGGTTTCAACCTATAGGCAAATAATTTCCGTAAGCCAAAATTCATGATTTCATGAGCTATAATTCATGATTTCATGAGCTATAATTCATGATATCATGAGTTATAACCCATGATTTTTGACCATTTTAGTGGTTTCAACCTATAGACAAATAATTTCTCGGAAGCCAAAATTCATGGCTTCATGAGTTATAATTCATAGTTTTTGGCCATTTTAGTGGTTTTAACTTGTTGGCAAATAATTTCCTAGAGGCCAAAATTCACAATTTTATGAGCTATAATTCAAGATTTCATGAGCTATAACCCGTGATTTTTGGCCATTTTAATGGTTTCAACATATAGGCTAATAATTTCCGTAAGCCAAAATTCACGATTTCATAAGCTATAACCCACGATTTTTGAGCATTTTAATCTTTTTCGACTGTGGACAAACAATTTCTCGAAGCTAAAATTCACGACTTCATAAGCTATAACCCACGATTTCGCCATTTAGTGGTTTCACCCATTGGCAAATAATTTCCGTAAGCCAAAATTCACAATTTCATGAGAGATAACCATGATTTTTACCATTTTAGTGGTTTCGACGCATTGGCAAATAATTTCCCAAATGCCAAAATTCACAATTTCATGAGCTATAACCCATGATTTTTGACCATTTTAGTGGTTTCAACCTATAGGCAAATAATTTCCTAGAGGCCAAAATTCACGATTTCATGAGCTATAACCCATGATTTTTGGCCATTTTAGTGGTTTTGATCCGTTGGCAAATAATTTCCCAAATGCCAAAATTCACAATTTCATGAGCTATAACCCATGATTTTTGGCCATTTTAGTGGTTTTGATCCGTTGGCAAATAATTTCCCAAATGCCAAAATTCACAATTTCATGAGCTATAACCCATGATTTTTGACCATTTTAGTGGTTTTGATCCGTTGGCAAATAATTTCCTGAGGCCAAAATTCATGATTTCATGAGCTATAACCCATGAGTTGTAACCTACAATTTTTGCCTTTTTAGCATTTTCACCCAATTGGTAAATAATTCCCCAAGGTCAAAATTCATGATTTGAAGAGCTATAACTCATGATTTTTGATTAATTTTAGATATTTTGACTCATATGCGACAATATCCCGAAGGACAAATTTCTTGATTTCATGAGCTACCCACGAGTTTTGCCATATTTTGTGGTTTCAACCTATAGGCAAATAATTTCCGTAAGCCAAAATTCACAATTTCATGAGCTATAACCCATGAGTTGTAACCTACAATTTTTGCCTTTTTAGCATTTTCACCCAATTGGTAAATAATTTCAAGGCCAAAATTCATGATTTGAAGAGCTATAACTCATGATTTTTGATTAATTTTAGATATTTTGACTCATATGCGACAATATCCCGAAGGACAAATTTCTTGATTTCATGAGCTACCCACGAGTTTTGCCATATTTTGTGGTTTCAACCTATAAGCAAATAATTTCATGAGCTATAATTCATGATATCATGAGTTATAATTCATAGTTTTTGGCCATTTTAATAATTTCAACATGTAGGCAAATACTTTCAATTCACGATTTCATGAGCTATAATCGACAATTTTTGATAATTTTTAATGGCTTCGACCCGTAGGCAAATAATTTTCCGAAATCTAAAATTCATGACTTGATAAACTATAACCAATGATTCTTTACCATTTTATTTATTTTGACCCATTTTCAAATAATTTTGCAAAGGCCAAAATTCACAACTTCACTAGCTATAACCCATGATTTTTGACCATTTTTGTTGCTTTCAACCTACAAGCAATTAATTTCCAGGATGCCAAAATTCACGATGTCATAAGCCATAGCCCACGATTTTTGGCCGCTTTTAGTGATTTTGACCCGTTGGCAGATAATTTTTAGTGGTTTTGATCCGTTGGCAAATAATTTCCCAAATGCCAAAATTCACAATTTTATGAGCTATATCCCATGAATTTTGATAATTTTTAGTGGTTTCGACGCATTGGCAAATAATTTCCCAAATGCCAAAATTCACAATTTCATGAGCTATAACCCATGATTTTTGGCCATTTTAATGGTTTCAACATATAGGCAAATAATTTCCCAAATGCCAAAATTCACAATTTCATGAGCTATAACCCATGATTTTTGACCATTTTTGTTGCTTTCAACCTACAAGCAATTAATTTCGGGATGCCAAAATTCACGATTTCATGAGCTATAACCCATGATTTTTACCATTTTAGTGGTTTTGATCCGTTGGCAAATAATTTCCCAAATGCCAAAATTCACAATTTCATGAGCTATAACCCACGATTTTTAGCTATTTTAGTGGTTTCGACCCATTGGCAAATAATTTCCTAGAGGCCAAAATTCATGATTTCATGAGTTATAACCCATGATTTTTGGCCATTTTAGTGGTTTTGACCCGTTAGCAAATAATTTCCCAAATGCCAAAATTCATGATTTCATGAGCTATAACCCATGATTTTTAGCCATTTTAGTGGTTTCAACCTATAGGCAAATAATTTCATGAGCTATAATTCAAGATTTCATGAGCTATAACCCGTGATTTTTGGCCATTTTAATGGTTTCAACATATAGGCAAATAATTTCCTAGTGGGCAAACTTCACAATTTCATGAGCTATAACCCACGATTTTTGAGCATTTTAATCTTTTTCGACTGTGGACAAACAATTTCTCGAAGCTAAAATTCGACTTCATAAGCTATAACCCACGATTTTTAGCCATTTTAGTGGTTTCGACCCATTCCAGAATACTTTGGAAGCAAAATTCACAATTTCATGAGAGATAACCGATGATTTTTACCATTTTAGTGGTTTCAACCTATAAGCAAATAATTTCTGGATGCAAAATTCACAATTTCATGAGTTACAACCCATGATTTTTAGCCATTTTAGTGGTTTCGACTCATTAGCAAATAATTTTCTCGAAGCCTAAATTCAAGATTTTATCAGCTATAACCCACACTTTTGGCTATTTTTAGTAGTTTTGACCCGTTAGCAAATAATTTCCTGAAGGCCAATATTCACGATTTCATGAGCTATAACCCAATAATTTATGGTCATTGTTTGTGGTTTTGACGCATGGGAAAATAATTTTGTGGATGCCAAAATTCATGATTTCATGAGTTGTTACCCCTAAATTTTGGGTTTTTAGTAGTTTCGACCTATAGACAAATAATTTCCTAGTGGGCAAACTTCACAATTTCATGAGCCATAACCTATGATTTTTGCCAATTTAGTGGTTTCAACCTATAGGCAAATAATTTCCCAAAGGCTAAAATTCACAATTTCATGAGCTATAACCCATGATTTTTGGCCATTTTAGTGGTTTCAACCTATAGGCAAATAATTTCCTAGAGGCCAAAATTCACGATTTCATGAGCTATAACCCAATAATTTATGGTCATTGTTTGTGGTTTTGGCATGGGAAAATAATTTTGTGGATGCCAAAATTCATGATTTCATGAGTTGTTACCCCTAAATTTTGGGTTTTAGTAGTTTCGACCTATAGACAAATAATTTCCTAGTGGGCAAACTTCACAATTTCATGAGCCATAACCTATGATTTTTGCCAATTTTTAGTGGTTTGGACAAGTAAGAAAATAATTTCTCGAAGCTAAAATTCACGATTTCATGAGCTATAATCCATGATTTTTATCATTTTTAGTGCATTTGACCTGTAGGCAAATAATTTCTTGGATGCCAAAATTCATGATTTCATTAGCCATTTGCCTTTTTAGTGGTTTCGACCCATTGGCAAATAATTTCTTGGATGCCAAAATTCATGCCTTCCTAAGCTATAATCCATGATTTTTGGCCATTTTAGTGGTTTTGACCCGTTAGCAAATAATTTCCTAGAGGCCAAAATTCACGATTTTATGACCTATAACCCATAATTTTGGACATTCTTAGTGTTTTCGACCTGTAGGCAAATATTTCCCAAAAGCCAAATTTCGACTTCATGAGCTATAAGACGATATTTCACCATTTTAGTAATTTCAATTCATTGACAAATAATTTCCCGGAAGCCAAAATTCATGATTTCATGAGGTATAACCCATGATTTTTGGTCATTTTTAGTGGTTTCGACTCGTAGGTAAATAATATCCCTTTGAATTTCCGATTTCATGAGCTATAACCCATGAGTTTTTTCCATATTTTGTCGTTTCAACCCATTGGCAAATAATTTCTCGAAGCTAAAATTCACGATTTCATGAGCTATAAGCCACAATTTTTGGCCATTTTAGTGGTTTGGATCCATGGCAAATAATTTTCCAAGCCAAAATTCGTGGCTTCATGAGTTATAACCCACGCATTTTTAGCCATTTTAGTGGTTTCAACCTTTAGCAAATAATTTCTTGGATGCCAAAATTCACGATTTCATGAGCTATAATCCATGATTTTTGGTCATTTTAGTGGTTTTGATCCGTTGGCAAATAATTTCCTAGAGGCCAAAATTCACGATTTCATGAGCTATAACCCATGATTTTTGGCCATTTTAGTGGTTTCAACCTATAGGCAAATAATTTCTTGGATGCCAAAATTCACGATTTCATGAGCTATAATCCATGATTTTTGGCCATTTTAATGGTTTCCACATGTAGGCAAATAATTTCTTGGATGCCAAAATTCACGATTTCATGAGCTATAATTCATGATTTCATGAGCTATAACCCATGATTTTGGTCATTTTAGTGGTTTCAACCTATAGGCAAATAATTTCTCGAAGCTAAAATTCACGACTTCATAAACTATAACCCATGATTTTTACCATTTTAGTGGTTTCGACCCATTTCTAAATAATTTTGTGAAGGCCAAAATTCACAATTTCATGAGCTATAACCCATGATTTTTGACCATTTTAGTGGTTTCAACCTATAGGCAAATAATTTCTTGGATGCCAAAATTCATGATTTCATTAGCCATTTGCCTTTTTAGTGGTTTCACCCATTGGCAAATAATTTTTGAAAGCCAAAATTCATGCCTTCCTAAGCTATAATCCATGATTTTTGGCCATTTTAGTGGTTTCAACCTTTAGCAAATAATTTCCTAGAGGCCAAAATTCATGATTTTATGAGCTATAACCCATGATTTTTACCATTTTAGTGGTTTCAACCTTTAGCAAATAATTTCCTAGAGGCCAAAATTCACAATTTCATGAGCTATAACCCATGAGTTGTAACCTACAATTTTTGCCTTTTTAGTGGTTTCAACCTATAGGCAAATAATTTCCTAGAGGCCAAAATTCATGATTTTAAGAGCTATAACCCATGATTTTTGGTCATTTTAGTGGTTTCAACCTATAGGCAAATAATTTCTTGGATGCCAAAATTCATGATTTCATGAACTATAACCCATGAGTTTTTGCCATATTTTATCATTTCAACTTTGTTAGCAAATAGTTACGTGCTATAATTCTTAATTTCATGAGCTATAGTGCATGATTTTTGGCCATTTTAATGGTTTCCACATGTAGGCAAATAATTTTGTGAAGGCCAAAATTCACAATTTCATGAGCTATAACCCATGATTTTTGGCCATTTTAGTGGTTTCAACCTTTAGCAAATAATTTCCTAGAGGCCAAAATTCACAATTTTATGAGCTATAACCCATGATTTTTACCATTTTAGTGGTTTCAACCTTTAGCAAATAATTTCCTAGAGGCCAAAATTCACAATTTTATGAGCTATAACCCATGATTTTTGACTATTTTTAGTGGTTTCAACCTATAGGCAAATAATTTTGTGAAGGCCAAAATTCACGATTTCATGAGCTATAACCCATGATTTTTGGCCATTTTAGTGGTTTTGACCCATTAGCAAATAATTTCCTAGAGGCCAAAATTCATGATTTCATGAGCTATAACCCATGATTTTTGACCATTTTAGTGGTTTCAACCTTTAGCAAATAATTTCCTAAAGGCTAAACTTCATGATTTTATGAGCTATAACCCATGATTTTTGGCCATTTTAGTGGTTTCGATCCATGGCAAATAATTTTGTGAAGGCCAAAATTCACGACTTCATAAACTATAACCCACAATTTCTACCCATTTAGTGGCTCCGACCCATTTCTAAATAATTTTGTGAAGGCCAAAATTCACAATTTTATGAGCTATAACCCATGATTTTTGACTATTTTTAGTGGTTTCAACCTTTAGCAAATAATTTCCCAGAGGCCAAAATTCACTATCTTCATGAGTTATAACCCATGATTTTTGGCCATTTTAATTGTTTCGACCTGTTGGCAAATATATTCCTCGAAGCCATAATTCATGATTTCATGAGCTATAACCCAAGATTTTTAGCCATTTTAGTGGTTTCAACCTTTAGCAAATAATTTCCTAGAGGCCAAAATTCATGATTTCATGAGCTATAACCTATGATTTTAGGCCATTTTAAGTGGTTTCCACCCATTAGCAAATAATTTCAAGGAGGCCAAAATTCATGATTTTATGAGCTATAACCCATGATTTTTGGCCATTTTAGTGGTTTCGACCCTTTTGAAAATAATTTCCTTGAAGCCAAAATTCACGATTTCATGAGCTATAACCCAAGATTTTTAGCCATTTTAGTGGTTTCAACCTTTAGCAAATAATTTCCCGAGGCCAAAATTCATGATTTCATGAGCTATAATCCATGATTTTTGGCCATTTTAGTGGTTTCAACCTATAGGCAAATAATTTTGTGAAGGCCAAAATTCACAATTTCATGAGCTATAACCCAAGATTTTTAGCCATTTTAGTGGTTTCAACCTTTAGCAAATAATTTCCTGAGGCTAAAATTCATGATTTCATGAGCTATAACCCATGATTTTTGGCCATTTTAATGGTTTCCACATGTAGGCAAATACTTTCAATTCACGATTTCATGAGCTATAACCCATGATTTTTGACCATTTTAGTGGTTTCGATCCATGGCAAATAATTTTTGAAAGCCAAAATTCATGGCTTCATGAGTTATAACCCATGATTTTTGGCCATTTTAGTGGTTTTGATCCGTTGGCAAATAATTTCCTAGAGGCCAAAATTCACAACTTCACTAGCTATAACCCATGATTTTTGACCATTTTAGTGGTTTCAACCTATAGACAAATAATTTCCTAGAGGCCAAAATTCACGATTTCATGAGCTATAACCCACAATTTTTAGCCATTTTAGTGGTTTCAACCCGCTGGCATATAATTTTAGTGGTTTTGACCCATTGGCAAATAATTTCCGTAAGCCAAAATTCACAATTTCATGAGCTATATATCCCATGAATTTTGACAATTTTAGTGGTTTCAACCTATAGGCAAATAATTTCTCAAAACTAAAATCCACGATTTCATGAGTTATAACCCATGATTTTTTACCATTTTAGAGGTTTCGACCCATTAGCAAATAGTTTCTCAGAAGCCAAAAATCACTATTTATTGAGCTATAACCCATGATTTTTGGCTATTTTTTAGTGGTTTTAATCTGTTGGCAAATAATTTTCTAAAGTCTAAACTTCATGATTTTATGAGCCATGACCCATGATTTTTGGCTATTTTTAGTGGTTTCGATCCGTTGACAAATAATTTCCCGAAGGCTAAAATTCACAATTTCATGAGTAATAACCCATAATTTTTTGCCATTTTTAGTTGTTTCGACCCATAGGACAATATTTACCAAAAGCCAAAATTCTCTACTTAATGAGCCATAACCAATAATATTTGGCCATCATAAGTAGTTTTGATCCATTGAAAATAAATTTTTGGAAGGCCAAAATTTATGATTTCATGAGCTATAATCCATAATTTTTTGTAGATTTTAGCGGTTTCGAATAGTAGGCAAATAATATTTTGAAGGCCAAATTTCCTGATTTTATTAGCTATAACCCACAAGTTCTTTTACATATTTTGTGGTTTCAACAGGTTGGCAAATAGTTTCATGAGCTATAATTCATGATTTCATGAGCTAACCCACGATTTTTTAGCCATTTTAATGGTTTCAACATATAGGTGAATAATTTCCCATAGATTAAAATTCACGATTTCATAAGCTATAACCCACGATTTTTTAGCCATTTTAGTGGTTTCAACCTATAGGCAAATAATTTCCTAAAGGCTAAACTTCATGATTTTATGAGCTATGACCCATGATTTTTGGCTATTTTAGTGGTTTCGACCCATTTCAATACTTTGGCACAAGCAAAAATTCACAATTTCATGAGAGATAACCGATGATTTTTACCATTTTAGTGGTTTCAACCTATAGGCAAATAATTTCCTAGAGGCCAAAATTCACAATTTCATGAGATACAACCCATGATTTTTGCCATTTTAGTGGTTTCACCCATTGGCAAATAATTATTCGGAAGCCAAAATTCACGATTTCATGAGTTATAACCCATGATTTTTGGTCATTTTAGTGGTTTCGATCCATTGGCAATAATTTCGAAGGCTAAAATTCACGATTTCATGAGCTATAACCCATGATTTTTGGTCATTTTAGTGGTTTCGACTCATTAGCAAATAATTTCCCAAATGCCAAAATTCACAATTTCATGAGTAATAACCCATAATTTTGGCCATTTTAGTGGTTTCGACCCATTGGCAAATAATTATTCTGAAGCCAAAATTCACGATTTCATGAGCTATAATCGACAATTTTGATAATTTTAGTGGTTTTGACCCGTAGGCAAATAATTTTCTCAAGGCCAATATTCACGATTTCATGAGCTATAATCCATAATTTTTGTAGATTTTAGCGGTTTCACTGTAGGCAAATAATTTTCGAAATCTAAAATTCATGACTTGATAAACTATAACCAATGATTCTTTACCATTTTATTTATTTTGACCCATTTTCAAATAATTTTGCAAAGGCCAAAATTCACAACTTCACTAGCTATAACCCATGATTTTTGACCATTTTAGTGCATTCAACTTGTAGGCAAATAATATTTTGAAGGCCAAATTTCTCGATTTCATTAGCTATAACCCACAAGTTCTTTTACATATTTTGTGGTTTCAACAGTTGGCAAATAGTTTCATGAGCTATAATTCATGATTTCATGAGCTAACCCACGATTTTTTTAGCCATTTTTAATGGTTTCAACATATAGGTGAATAATTTCCCATAGATTAAAATTCACGATTTCATAAGCTATATCCCGAGATTTTTGGGCATTTTTAGTGGTTTCAACCTAGAAGCAAATAATTTTCTCAAAACTAAAATCCACGATTTCATGAGTTATAACCCATGATTTTTGCCATTTTAGTGGTTTCACCCATTTCAATACTTTCGTGGAGGCCAAAATTCACAATTTCATGAGAGATAACCGATGATTTTTACCACTATTAGTGGTTTCAACCTATAGGCAAATAATTTCCTAGAGGCCAAAATTCACAATTTCATGAGCTACAACCCAAGATTTTGAACCATTTTTAGTGGTTTCAACCTATAGACAAATAATTTCCTAGAGGCCAAAATTCACGATTTCATGAGCTATAACCCATGATTTTTGGCCATTTTAGTGATTTTGACCGTTGGCAAATAATTTCCTAAAGGCTAAACTTCATGATTTTATGAGCTATAACCCATGAGTTTTACCATTTTTAGTGGTTTCGACCGTTGGCAAATAATTTCCTAGAGGCCAAAATTCATGATTTCATGAGCTATAACCCATGATTTTTGGCTATTTTAGTGGTTTCAACCTATAGACAAATAATTTCCCAAATGCCAAAATTCACAATTTCATGAGCTATAACCCATGATTTTTGGCCATTTTAGTGGTTTCGACCGTTGGCAAATAATTTCCGTAAGCCAAAATTCATGATTTCATGAGCTATAATCCATGATTTTTAGCCATTTTAGTGGTTTCAACCTATAGACAAATAATTTCCTAGAGGCCAAAATTCGCAATTTCATTATCTATTTGCCTCTTTTAGTGGTTTCGAGCATTGGCAAATAATTTTTGAAAGCCAAAATTCATGGCTTCATGAGTTATAACCCATGATTTTTGGCCATTTTAGTGATTTTAATCCATTAGCAAAAATTCACGAAGACCAAAATTCGAATTTTGAGCTAAAACCCATGAGTTTTACCATTTTTAGTGGTTTCGACCGTTGGCAAATAATTTCCGTAAGCCAAAATTCACAATTTCATGAGCTATAACCCATGAGTTGTAACCTACAATTTTTGCCTTTTTAGCATTTTCACCCAATTGGTAAATAATTCCCCAAGGTCAAAATTCATGATTTGAAGAGCTATAACTCATGATTTTTGATTAATTTTAGATATTTTGACTCATATGCAGACAATATCGAAGGACAAATTTCTTGATTTCATGAGCTACCCACGAGTTTTGCCATATTTTGTGGTTTCAACCTATAGACAAATAATTTCTGGAAGCCAAAATTCATGATTTCATGAGCTATAATCCATAATTTTGGCCATTTTAATAATTTCAACATGTAGGCAAATACTTTCAATTCACGATTTCATGAGCTATAATCGACAATTTTGATAATTTTAATGGCTTCGACCCGTAGGCAAATAATTTTCGAAATCTAAAATTCATGACTTGATAAACTATAACCAATGATTCTTTACCATTTTATTTATTTTGACCCATTTTCAAATAATTTTGCAAAGGCCAAAATTCACAACTTCACTAGCTATAACCCATGATTTTTGACCATTTTGTTGCTTTCAACCTACAAGCAATTAATTTCGGGATGCCAAAATTCACGATGTCATAAGCCATAGCCCACGATTTTTGGCGCTTTTAGTGATTTTGACCGTTGGCGGATAATTTTTAGTGGTTTTGATCCGTTGGCAAATAATTTCCCAAATGCCAAAATTCACAATTTTATGAGCTATAACCCACAAATTTTAGCCATTTTAGTGGTTTCGATCCATTGGCAATAATTTTCGAAGGCCAATATTCACGATTTTAAAAGTAGCCTAGGATTTGTGGCCATAGTTTTTGTTTCATCCCGTTAGCAAAATAATTTCAAGGAGGCCAAAATTCACGATTTCATGAGCTGTAACCCCTAAATTTTGTGTTTTTAGTGGTTTTGACCTCTGGTAAATAATTTCCTAGAGGCCAAAATTCACAACTTCATAAGCTATAACCCATGATTTTTGGCCATTTATAGTGGTTTGGACCAGCTAACAAATAGTTTCGCAGAGGTGAAAATTCATGATTTCATGAGTAATAATCCATGATTTTTTATCATTTTTAGGGCATTCGACCGGTATACAAATAATTTCCTAGAGGCCAAAATTCGCAATTTCATTATCTATTTGCCTCTTTTAGTGGTTTCGACGCATTGGCAAATAATTTTTTGAAAGCCAAAATTCATGGCTTCATGAGTTATAACCCATGATTTTTGGCCATTTTAGTGATTTTAATCCATTAGCAAAAAAATTCCTGAAGACCAAAATTCCGAATTTTGAGCTAAAACCCATGAGTTTTTACCATTTTCAGTGGTTTCGACCCGTTGGCAAATAATTTCCCGTAAGCCAAAATTCACAATTTCATGAGCTATAACCCATGAGTTGTAACCTACAATTTTTTGCCTTTTTTAGCATTTTCACCCAATTGGTAAATAATTCCCCAAGGTCAAAATTCATGATTTGAAGAGCTATAACTCATGATTTTTGATTAATTTTAGATATTTTGACTCATATGCAGACAATATCCCGAAGGACAAATTTCTTGATTTCATGAGCTACCCACGAGTTTTTGCCATATTTTGTGGTTTCAACCCCTTCGCAAATAATTGCGTGAGCTATAATTCATGATATCATGAGTTATAATTCATAGTTTTTTGGCCATTTTTAATAATTTCAACATGTAGGCAAATACTTTCAATTCACGATTTCATGAGCTATAATCGACAATTTTTGATAATTTTTAATGGCTTCGACCCGTAGGCAAATAATTTTCGAAATCTAAAATTCATGACTTGATAAACTATAACCAATGATTCTTTACCATTTTATTTATTTTGACCCATTTTCAAATAATTTTGCAAAGGCCAAAATTCACAACTTCACTAGCTATAACCCATGATTTTTGACCATTTTGTTGCTTTCAACCTACAAGCAATTAATTTCGGGATGCCAAAATTCACGATGTCATAAGCCATAGCCCACGATTTTTGGCGCTTTTAGTGATTTTGACCGTTGGCGGATAATTTTTAGTGGTTTTGATCCGTTGGCAAATAATTTCCCAAATGCCAAAATTCACAATTTTATGAGCTATATCCCACACTTTTGGCTATTTTAGTGGTTTCAACCTATAGACAAATAATTTCCCAAATGCCAAAATTCACAATTTCATGAGCTATAATCCATGATTTTTGACAATTTTAGTGGTTTTGATCCGTTGGCAAATAATTTCCTAGAGGCCAAAATTCACGATTTCATGAGCTATAACCCATGATTTTTGGCCATTTTAGTGGTTTCGACCCATTCAGAATACTTTGGCACAAGCAAAATTCACAATTTCATGAGAGATAACCGATGATTTTTACCATTTTAGTGGTTTCAACCTATAAGCAAATAATTTCTGGATGCAAAATTCACAATTTCATGAGTTACAACCCATGATTTTTAGCCATTTTAGTGGTTTCGACTCATTAGCAAATAATTTTCGAAGCCAAAATTCAAGATTTTATCGGCTATAACCCACACTTTTGGCTATTTTAGTGGTTTTGATCCGTTGGCAAATAATTTTTAGTGGTTTTGATCCGTTGGCAAATAATTTCCCAAATGCCAAAATTCACAATTTTATGAGCTATATCCCATGAATTTTGATAATTTTTAGTGGTTTCAACCTATAGACAAATAATTTCTGGAAGCCAAAATTCACGATTTAATGAGTTATAACCCATGATTTTTGTCATTGTAGTGGTTTTGACCCATTAGCAAATAGTTTCCAGAAAGCTAAAATTCATTATTTATTGAGCTATAACCCATGATTTTTGGCAATTTTTAGTGGTTTTAACTTGTTGGCAAATAATTTCCTAAAGGCTAAACTTCATGATTTTATGAGCTATGACCCATGATTTTTGGCTATTTTTAGTGGTTTCGATCCATTGGCAATAATTTCTCGAAGGCTAAAATTCACGATTTCATGAGCTATAACCCACAAATTTTAGCCATTTTTAGTTGTTTCGACCCATAGGACAATATTTCCCAAAAGCCAAAATTCTCTACTTAATGAGCTATAACCAATGATTTTTCACATTTTTAAGTGGATTCAATCCATTGAAAATAAATTTTTGGAAGGCCAAAATTTATGATTTCATAAGCTATAACCCATAAATTTTTATAGATTTTAGCGGTTTCGACTCGTAGGCAAATAATATCCTGAAGGCCAAATTTCTCGATTTCATTAGCTATAACCCACAAGTTTTTTTACATGTTTTATGGTTTCAACAGGTTGGCAAATAGTTTCATGAGCTATAATTCAAGATTTCATGAGCTATAACCCGTGATTTTTTTGGCCATTTTTAATGGTTTCAACATATAGGCGAATAATTTCCCGTATGCTAAAATTCACGATTTCATAAGCTATAACCCACGATTTTTGAGCATTTTTAATCTTTTCGACCTGTGGACAAACAATTTCTCAGAAGCTAAAATTCACGACTTCATAAGCTATAACCCACGATTTTTGGCCATTTTAGTGGTTTCGACCCATTCAGAATACTTTGGCACAAGCAAAATTCACAATTTCATGAGAGATAACCGATGATTTTTACCATTTTAGTGGTTTCAACCTATAAGCAAATAATTTCTGGATGCAAAATTCACAATTTCATGAGTTACAACCCATGATTTTTAGCCATTTTAGTGGTTTCGACTCATTAGCAAATAATTTTCGAAGCCAAAATTCAAGATTTTATCGGCTATAACCCACACTTTTGGCTATTTTAGTGGTTTTGATCCGTTGGCAAATAATTTTTAGTGGTTTTGATCCGTTGGCAAATAATTTCCCAAATGCCAAAATTCACAATTTTATGAGCTATATCCCATGAATTTTGATAATTTTTAGTGGTTTCAACCTATAGACAAATAATTTCTCGGAAGCCAAAATTCACGATTTAATGAGTTATAACCCATGATTTTTTGTCATTGTAGTGGTTTTGACCCATTAGCAAATAGTTTCCAGAAAGCTAAAATTCATTATTTATTGAGCTATAACCCATGATTTTTGGCAATTTTTAGTGGTTTTAACCTGTTGGCAAATAATTTCCTAAAGGCTAAACTTCATGATTTTATGAGCTATGACCCATGATTTTTGGCTATTTTTAGTGGTTTCGATCCATTGGCAATAATTTCTCGAAGGCTAAAATTCACGATTTCATGAGCTATAACCCACAAATTTTAGCCATTTTTAGTTGTTTCGACCCATAGGACAATATTTCCCAAAAGCCAAAATTCTCTACTTAATGAGCTATAACCAATGATTTTTCACATTTTTAAGTGGATTCAATCCATTGAAAATAAATTTTTGGAAGGCCAAAATTTATGATTTCATAAGCTATAACCCATAAATTTTATAGATTTTAGCGGTTTCACTTCGTAGGCAAATAATATCACGAAGGCCAAATTTCGATTTCATTAGCTATAACCCACAAGTTTTTACATGTTTTATGGTTTCAACAGGTTGGCAAATAGTTTCATGAGCTATAATTCAAGATTTCATGAGCTATAACCCGTGATTTTTGGCCATTTTAATGGTTTCAACATATAAGCGAATAATTTCCGTATGCTAAAATTCACGATTTCATAAGCTATAACCCACGATTTTTGAGCATTTTAATCTTTTTCGACTGTGGACAAACAATTTCTCGAAGCTAAAATTCACGACTTCATAAGCTATAACCCACGATTTTTGGCCATTTTAGTGGTTTCGACCCATTCAGAATACTTTGGCACAAGCAAAATTCACAATTTCATGAGAGATAACCGATGATTTTTTACCATTTTAGTGGTTTCAACCTATAAGCAAATAATTTCTCGGATGCAGAAATTCACAATTTTCATGAGTTACAACCCATGATTTTTAGCCATTTTTAGTGGTTTCGACTCATTAGCAAATAATTTTCTCGAAGCCAAATTCAAGATTTTATCAGCTATAACCCACACTTTTTGGCTATTTTTAGTAGTTTTGACCCGTTAGCAAATAATTTCCTGAAGGCCAATATTCACGATTTCATGAGCTATAACCCAATAATTTATGGTCATTGTTTGTGGTTTTGACGCATGGGAAAATAATTTTGTGGATGCCAAAATTCATGATTTCATGAGTTGTTACCCCTAAATTTTGGGTTTTTAGTAGTTTCGACCTATAGACAAATAATTTCCTAGTGGGCAAACTTCACAATTTCATGAGCCATAACCTATGATTTTTGCCAATTTTTAGTGGTTTGGACAAGCTGACAAATAGTTTCACAGAAGAAAATATTCATGATTTCATGAGCATTAATCCATGATTTTTTATCATTTTTAGTGCATTTGACCTGTAGGCAAATAATTTCTTGGATGCCAAAATTCATGATTTCATTAGCCATTTGCCTTTTTTAGTGGTTTCGACCCATTGGCAAATAATTATTCGGAAGCCAAAATTCAGGGCTTCATAAGTTAAAACCCATGATTTTTTGCCATTTTTAGTGGTTTTGACCCGTAGGCAAAAAGTTCCCTTAAGACCAAAATTCACGATTTTATGACCTATAACCCATAATTTTTGGACATTCTTAGTGTTTTCGACCTGTAGGCAAATATTTCCCAAAAGCCAAATTTCTCGACTTCATGAGCTATAAGACGATATTTCACCATTTTTAGTAATTTCAATTCATTGACAAATAATTTCGAAAGCCAAAATTCTCTACTTAATGAGCTATAACCAATGATTTTTCACATTTTTAAGTGGATTCAATCCATTGAAAATAAATTTTGGAAGGCCAAAATTTATGATTTCATAAGCTATAACCCATAAATTTTATAGATTTTAGCGGTTTCGACTCGTAGGCAAATAATATCCTGAAGGCCAAATTTCTCGATTTCATTAGCTATAACCCACAAGTTTTTTTACATGTTTTATGGTTTCAACAGGTTGGCAAATAGTTTCATGAGCTATAATTCAAGATTTCATGAGCTATAACCCGTGATTTTTTTGGCCATTTTTAATGGTTTCAACATATAGGCGAATAATTTCCCGTATGCTAAAATTCACGATTTCATAAGCTATAACCCACGATTTTTGAGCATTTTTAATCTTTTCGACCTGTGGACAAACAATTTCTCAGAAGCTAAAATTCACGACTTCATAAGCTATAACCCACGATTTCTGGCCATTTAGTGGTTTCGACCCATTTCCGAATACTTTGGCACAAGCAAAAATTCACAATTTCATGAGAGATAACCGATGATTTTTTACCATTTTAGTGGTTTCAACCTATAAGCAAATAATTTCTCGGATGCAAAATTCACAATTTTCATGAGTTACAACCCATGATTTTTAGCCATTTTTAGTGGTTTCGACTCATTAGCAAATAATTTTCTCGAAGCCAAATTCAAGATTTTATCAGCTATAACCCACACTTTTTGGCTATTTTTAGTAGTTTTGACCCGTTAGCAAATAATTTCCTGAAGGCCAATATTCACGATTTCATGAGCTATAACCCAATAATTTATGGTCATTGTTTGTGGTTTTGACGCATGGGAAAATAATTTTGTGGATGCCAAAATTCATGATTTCATGAGTTGTTACCCCTAAATTTTGGGTTTTTAGTAGTTTCGACCTATAGACAAATAATTTCCTAGTGGGCAAACTTCACAATTTCATGAGCCATAACCTATGATTTTTGCCAATTTTTAGTGGTTTGGACAAGCTGACAAATAGTTTCACAGAAGAAAATATTCATGATTTCATGAGCATTAATCCATGATTTTTTATCATTTTTAGTGCATTTGACCTGTAGGCAAATAATTTCTTGGATGCCAAAATTCATGATTTCATTAGCCATTTGCCTTTTTTAGTGGTTTCGACCCATTGGCAAATAATTATTCGGAAGCCAAAATTCAGGGCTTCATAAGTTAAAACCCATGATTTTTTGCCATTTTTAGTGGTTTTGACCCGTAGGCAAAAAGTTCCCTTAAGACCAAAATTCACGATTTTATGACCTATAACCCATAATTTTTGGACATTCTTAGTGTTTTCGACCTGTAGGCAAATATTTCCCAAAAGCCAAATTTCTCGACTTCATGAGCTATAAGACGATATTTCACCATTTTTAGTAATTTCAATTCATTGACAAATAATTTCCCGAAAGCCAAAATTCATGATTTCATGAGGTATAACCCATGATTTTTGGTCATTTTTAGTGGTTTCGACTCGTAGGTAAATAATATCCTGAAGCTGAATTTCCCGATTTCATGAGCTATAACCCATGAGTTTTTTTTCCATATTTTGTCGTTTCAACCCGCTGGCAAAAAATTTCACAAGCTATAACTCCTGATTTCATGAGCTATAAGCCACAATTTTTTGGCCATTTTTAACGGTTTTGATATGTAGGCAAATAATTTCCCGTAGGCCAAAATTCATGATTTTATGAGCTGTAACCCACGATTTTGGCCATTTTAGTTGTTTCAACCCATCAGAAAATAATTTCTCACATGCCAAAATTCATGCCTTCCTAAGCTATAATCCATGATTTTTGGCAACTTTTAGTGGTTTCGACTCGTTGGTAAATAATATCCCGGAAGCTAAATTTTCTGATGTCATGGGCTATAACCCTTGAGTTTTTGCCATATTTTATCATTTCAACTTTGTTAGCAAATAGTTACGTAGCTATAATTCTTAATTTCATGAGCTATAAGCCACAATTTTTTGGCCATTTTTAACGGTTTTGATATGTAGGCAAATAATTTCCCGTAGGCCAAAATTCATGATTTTATGAGCTGTAACCCACGATTTTGGCCATTTTTAGTTGTTTCAACCCATCAGAAAATAATTTCTCACATGCCAAAATTCATGCCTTCCTAAGCTATAATCCATGATTTTTGGCAACTTTTAGTGGTTTCGACTCGTTGGTAAATAATATCCCGGAAGCTAAATTTTCTGATGTCATGGGCTATAACCCTTGAGTTTTTGCCATATTTTATCATTTCAACCTGTTAGCAAATAGTTCTGTAAGCTATAATTCTTAATTTCATGAGCTATAGTGCATGATTTTTTTGGCCATTTTTAATGGTTTCCACATGTAGGCAGATAACTTTCTAGAGGCCAAAATTCACGATTTGATGAGCTATAACTCATAATTTTTGGTCATTTTTGTGGTTTGGACAAGTAAGAAAATAATTTCTCAGAAGCTAAAATTCACGACTTCATAAACTATAACCCACAATTTCTACCCATTTAGTGGCTCGACCCATTTCTAAATAATTTTGTGAAGGCCAAAATTCACAATTTTATGAGCTATAACCCATAATTTTTGACTATTTTTAGTGGTTTCAACCTTTAGCAAATAATTTCCCAGAGGCCAAAATTCACTATCTTCATGAGTTATAACCCATGATTTTTGGCCATTTAATTGTTTCGACCTGTTGGCAAATATATTCCTCGAAGCCATAATTCATGATTTCATGAGCTATAACCCAAGATTTTTAGCCATTTTTAGTGGTTTCGACCCTTTTGAAAATAATTTCCTTGAAGCCAAAATTCAGGATTTCATGAGCTATAACCTATGATTTTAGGCCATTTTTAAGTGGTTTCCACCCATTAGCAAATAATTTCCTGAAGGCAAATATTCATGATTTTAAGAGCTATAACCCACAGTTTATTGCCATAGCTTGGGGTTTCGACCTGTTGGCAAATAATTTTGAGGAGGATAAAATTCATGATTTCATGAGCTGTAACCCCTAAATTTTGGGTTTTTAGTGATATCAACCTATAGGCAAATAATTTTCCAGTAGGCAAACTTCATGATTTCATGAACTATAACCCATGATTTTGGCCATTTTTAGTGGTTTGGGACCAGCTGGAAAATATTTTCGCAGAAGCAATAATTCATAATTTCATGAGCTATAATCCATAATTTTTAACCATTTTTAGTGCAGTTGTTGGCAAAAAATTTCTTAGAGACAAAATTTACGATTTCATTAGCTTTTTGCCTTTTTTTAGTGGTTTCGATCCATGGCAAATAATTTTCCAGAAGCCAAAATTCAGGGCTTCATGAGTTATAACCCACGATTTTTAGCCATTTTTAGTAGTTTCAACCCGTTAGCAAAAAATTTCTTGAAGGCTAAAATTCATGATTTTATGAGCTATAACCCACGGTTTGTGGGCATTTTATTGGTTTGGACTTGCTTGCAAGTAATTTTCCGAAGGCCAAAATTTACGATTTCTTGAGCTATAACTGTGAGACCCCAACTTTAGTCCCACATCAGGAATTTACAGTGAAATTGTGTGGCTTAAATAGGTAAGCCCAAGACTCAAGTGTAACATTGGCTAGTCGATTTTGGCAGTGATTTGAGCCAAACAACGCGTTACACTCGGTGGGTCCCATGACTTGCACACACCAACGGGCTAGCGGGCTCAGGGCGTGACAAAATGGTATCAGAGACAGGTTTAGAAGTCCTAGGCTTAGAAGTGTCCTAACGGAGAAAAAGTCTTTACTTATATGAAGTGTCCTAACGGAGAAAAAGTGGCTTATGCAATCTATATCTTAAAAGGACGTGCATATGGCTGGTGGCAAATGCAGCAGAGGATTCTGGGAGATGGTGCTGACCAAATATCTTGGGAAGAGTTCAAGAAAGTCTTCTATGAGAAATACTTTCCAAAGACTGTTTGCCAGCGGAAGGAGAAGGAATTTCGTGAGCTGAAGCAAAATGATAAGACTGTGGTTGAGTACGAGGAGGAATTTGCTTATTTATCCAAGTTTGCACCCCAGTTTGTTGCAACTGAAGAAGATAGAGCACGTCATTTTGAGGAGGATCTGCACCCCGAGATAAGATTTCAAGTGAGTTCCTTTGAACTCTCCACTTATGCGGCGGTATTGAAGAAAGCTTTAGTGATTGAAAAGCAGCGAAAAGAAATTTTCTCAGCTGATGATCGCAAGAATGATGATATGAAGAAGAGGTTCAGATCGAACGGACGTGGAGGTCACAACAAGAATTGGCAAAACAAGAGACAAAATATGGATTCAAAAGGAAAGCAGACTATGAACCAGAAGTCGATGAGATGCACCATATGTGAAAGCCTAATCATGAGGCGAAGAATTGTTGGAGGGTTACAAGTGCTTGCCTGAGGTCTGGTCAAAAGGATCATAAGATTGCAGATTGTCCCAAGTTGAATGAAACTTAAACTCATAAGGCATCTTAACGTAATCAGCGTCCTCAAGTGAAAGCTTGAGTTTACTCTCTAACCGAGCAAGAGGCTCAGGCAAATAATGATGTGGTGACAGGTACTATACCTATATTTTCTACTTTTGCTCGAGTACTATTTGATTCTGGAGCTTCGCATTTTTTTATTGCTGCACAATTTGTTAGAAAACAAGAGTTGTCATATGATACTCTAGAGCATGAAATGCATGTTAGCACACAAGGAGATAGCATACTGATATCTAATAAGTATTGCAAAGATAAGATAAAGATAGTGGATAGGGAGCTTCTAGCGGAATTGATCATCCTTAATATGCATGATTATGACATCATTCTAGGGATGGATTGGTTATCTAGAAGCATGCATCTATTTTATGTCGAGAGAAGAAATTGGTGTTTAGAATTCTTAATCAATCGGAGTTTTGCTTTGAGGGCAGTAAGGTGCAAAAGCCTATGCGCATTATATCGGCCCTTCAAGCTCATCGCATATTGAGAAGTGGTTGTACTAGCTTTCTAGCATCAGTGCAAGGCTTGAGCCAGAAAGAAGTTAATCTGGATGAAATTCCTATCGTGCGTGAATTTCCAGATATCTTTTCAAAAGATCTTCTCGGAATGCCACCCGATAGGGAAATAGAATTTTCTATTGAACTGAATCCAGACACAAGTCCAATCTCAAAGGCCCCTTATAGAATGGCTCTAGCAGAACTAAAAGAACTTAAGGAGCAGTTGCAAGAACTTCTGGATAAGGGGTTTATTAGACCCAGTGTTTCACCTTGGGGCGCACCTATGTTATTTGTGAAGAAGAAAGATAGTAGCATGCGATTATGTATTGATTATTGGGAGCTCAATAAGGTGACTATACAGAATAAATATCTGTTACCAAGGATTGACGATTTGTTCGACCAATTGCAAGGAGCTCAAGTGTTTTTCAAGATACGATCAGGCTATCATCAAATGAAGATTAAGGCTGAAGACATTCCAATGACTGCATTTCGTACCCGTTATGGCCATTACGAATTTCTTGTGTTACCATTCGAGTTAACGAATGCACCTGCATTTTTCATGGACCTCATGAATAGGGTGTTCAAGTCCCTCTTAGATCATTTTGTGGTGATATTTATAGATGATATCTTGATATATTCAAAGAACCAGAAGGAGCATGAGGAACATCTACGGTGTGTGCTCGGTGTTTTGAGAAAGAAAAAGCTCTATGCAAAATTTAAGAAGTGTGAGTTCTGGTTAGATAATGCGTCTTTTCTAGGACATGTTATTTTGAAGGATGGAGTCTCGGTAGATCCAGCAAAATTTAAAGCAGTTGTGAATTGGAAAAGACCAACAAATGTTCATGAAATCGCAACTTTCTTGGCAGGGCGGGTTATTATCGGAGATTCATAGAGGGGTTTTCTCGTATTGCCTCACCTTTTACCCGTTTGACTTAGAAGGGAATCAAATTTTTTTGGTCTGAAGAATGCGAATGGAATTTTCAAGAGTTAAAGAACCGACTAGTATCTGCACCAGTTCTCACTATACCAATCGCAGGAGAAAATTTTACTGTTTATAGCGACGCCTCTCATAAAGGTTTGGGATGTGTGCTCATGTAAAATGAAAAGGTGGTAGATTACGGTTCTCAGCATCTAAAACCTTATAAGCAAAATTATCCAACTCATGATTTAGAGTTGGCAGCGGTTATTTTTGCCTTAAAAATTTAGGGACAATATCTCTACGGAGTGCATTGTGAAATCTATACCGATCACAAGAGTTTAAAATGTATTTTTACTCAAAAAGAGTTGAACATGAGGCAAAGGAGATGGTTGGAGCTACTTAAAGATTATGATGTTAGTATTAATTATCACCCAGGGAAAGCAAATGTAATTGCTGACGCCCTTAGTCGAAAGAGTAATATAACTTGTCTCATTACTCAACAAAGGCATATATTAGAATATTTGGATCGGTTGAGAATTGAGATCCGGTGTCAACAATCATCAGCCAAACTGAACAACATCCAGGTACAGCCTGCTCTGATTGATGAGATTAAGATTATCCAAAAGGATGACTCGGAATTGAAAGCCATTCGGAAACGAGTCGAGGATGTAAACAACCAAATTTTGTAATACATGGTGACGGATCCCTTAGGTTCAGAAATCGACTTTGTGTTTTGAATAATCCAGAATTGAAGAAGAAGATTTTGAAGGAGGCTCATCGTTCTAGATATACAATGCATCCCGGTGGAACAAAAATGTACAAAGATTTGAAGGAGATATACTGGCGGAATAATATGAAGAGGGATATTAGTAAATATGTCTCAAAGTGTGAGATATGTCAGCAAGTAAAAGCAGAGCATCAGAGACCAGCAGGTTTAACTCAGAATCTTGACATACCGATGTGGAAGTGGGAGAAAATTACAATGGATTTTGTCACGGGGTTACCAAGATCTGCAAGAGGTAACAACGCTATACGGGTCATAGTGGACCGTCTGACTAAGTCGGCTCACTTCTTGCCAATCAATATGAAGTTTTCCTTGGAGAAGCTTGCGAAGTTGTATATTGCTAAAATAGACAGACTTCATGGTGTACCAGTGGAGATAGTATCTGATAGGGATCCTAGATTCGTATCAGAGTATTGGAAAGGTGTGCACAAAGTTCTTCAGAGTAAACTCTGTTTTAGCTCAGCATATCATCCACAAACGGATGGTCAATCAAAGAGAACAATTCAAACTCTCGAGGATATGTTAAGATATTGTATCCTTGATTTGAAAGGATCATGGGAGGAGCATTTACCATTGGCAGAGTTTGCATATAACAATAGTTACCAATCAAGCATTAAGATGGCACCGTATGAGGCTCTATACGGAAGGAAGTGTCGTTCGCATATACACTGGGACGATGTTGAAGAAAGAAAACTTCTTGGACCTTAGTTAGTGCAATAAGGTATAGACAAGATTTACTTGGTAAGAGAGCATATTCGAAATACACAAAGTAGACAGAAGAGTTATGCTAATCGTACGAAGAGAGACTTAGAATTTTAAGAAGGTGGTCATGTATTTCTAAAGGTGTCTCCTAGAAGAGGTGTGAAGAGATTTGGAATCCGAGGAAAGCTGAGTCCAAGATTTGTGGGACCGTTCGAAATTCTTCAACATATTGGTGAAGTCACTTATAGGCTTGCCTTGCCGCCTTCTTTGGCTAGAGTCCATAATGTGTTTCATGTATCTATGCTGAGAAAATTCATTCGAGATCCAGATCAAGTTATAGAACTGGAACCCAGTGAGCTAAAGTAAGACTTAACATATGAGGAGCAACCGGAGCGCATTGTAGATCAAAAGGAACAAGTGCTCAGGCGACATACTATTTGATACGTGAAGGTTCAATGGAAGAATCACTCTGATAGAAAAGCAACTTGGGAGCTTGAAGAGGAGATGCGGTAGAAGCATCCTCACCTTTTTGAGAACCAAGGTACCTAAAGTTTCGTGGACGAAACTTTATTTAAGGTGGGGAGGATGTAGAGATTCATTTTTTTTTATCAATTAAATGAAGAAAGTTTAAATAAAAAAAAGAGAATTGAAGAGTTCATAACTGAAGAGTTTTTTTGGTCGTTAATTCTTTTAATTAGAAGTTAAAATAGGAGTTATAGAAACCAAAAGCCATGGGATCTTATAAAATCCAAATCCCATGATCTCCATTTTAGAAAGAAACAAAAAGAAAAAGTAAGAAAGAATCTGGAGATCACAAGAGAAAGGATATTTAAGCTTCAAAAGGTTAGTGAAAATTTTTTAGTTATGTTTTGTGGGTTTGTTTATAGGTTTAAAATAATAACTATTTTCGGCCACCGGCTTCATCTTCGGCAACATCCGATGAACTTCGGCCATCCATGATCGTGGATTTCACCAGTGGTAATCACTATGGCCGCCGAACCCAACAAATCCATTTGGGTTCTGGTGTAAACAAAATGGAACATATAAGAGGAAGCAGAAAAGGAAATTTTATATTAGGCCCCTATTAAAGTTGAAAGTTTGCTTATAAGTCCAGAATCTTTGAAGAGTTGGTTTTCTACAAAACCTAATTAATGGAAAGTTTTCCTTTTGACCCATTAAACTAGAAAAGTTGTTGTTAGGCCCAAGTTCTATTTAAAAGGATAGAAATAAATTTCAAAAACCCTAGAAACTAGAAATATTAGTTTTATACCCAAAATGATCTTTAGTATTAGAAATTTATATGCTTGTATGCTTATAGGTTTGATTGAGGAGTATGTTCATGGAGTACGGTTCTCCAAATTGTTGTCGATTTTTGAAGGTGAGTAGATTTCTTCTCATTAGTTATTTTCTATTATATATTATTTAAATGATAATTTTATTTTTGTGTAGAGAAATTGTGGATCGGACATGTTATTCTATTCATTTATTGTAATTGTTAATAAATTTGAATTGTGATAGCTATATATCTTTTACAAGATAAATAGTGTTTAGTATATGAGATTATTGAAAATATGTCATTTTAAATTCTTGTTCAAATGCATTTATTGAAGAGTTCTATTTGACAAAAATTTATTTATTTGTTTAGATTCATGAATATTCTATTTTCATGAAATTGACATGAGAAAAGTTTGCAAAAGTGTTTAAGCATTTATATTGCTTTTCGTACAAGTGAAAATTATGAGTGATACTTTGAGCGAAAAGAAAAGTAATTTAAATGTTAAAAATCCTCAGAAGTCCACTACGGAGTGAAGTGATTTGTTTAAGCCTATCATATGGTATTGAATATACCGACCAGTGTTAAAGTGGCCTTTTGGCAAAAGTGAAGTGGCCTTCGGGCAACCTATGGTAGTGCTAGGTACATTCTGTCCCCGGGTTGACCTATAGTGATTCGATACGCATTCCCATGCTACTGGGCCATAATTTTCAAAGCCTTAGTCTAACAACTGAGGAAGTTTTGCAAGTGTGAATTTAGATTGATAGTTACAGTTTTAAAAGTATTTAGTGTTCATTCGTATTGTTTCTTAAATTTGTGAATATTCTTTTATGACAATGTCACATGCTATTCTTGAAAATTCCTCTTATTCAAAATATTATGTGTTTCTCAATCTTTTTCTTTTTCTTTTATTTTTTTTTATTTTTATTTTTATTTTTATTTTTTTTGCAACAACTTACCCGAATTTAGTATTGATAATTTCTTAAACTTGTCTAATCCGCCAATATTTTCAATCTTTTTATATGAGTATTAGATAGCTTTATCTACGACATGGAGATTGGGACATGAGAAGGATCTTCTAGATAATGCTTTGATGCTGAAAGTTATAGTTATACTAGTCATGCTACTATGTTTATGTAATAAGTGTAATAAGAGTCTTTCGACTCATTAGAGTGAACTTGTTATAATGTAGTTTTTGCTCTCAGACTTCTATTTGTCAATAAAGTTTCTTTTAAGTGAAGTTTATTTGTAATATAGAAGTGCACCGCAGGCTTAGCATGTGCTTTTTGCACGTGTTGCCATTGTCATGCATCTCAAAATAAGCTGTGCATTTTGCGGGCGTGACAAGTTGACACTCGGTGGATCCCACGACTTGCACGTGCCAACGGGCCCACGGGCTTGGGGCATGACAATAACCCACTATTTTTTACCATTTTTAGAGGTTTCGATCCAATGGCAATTATTTTCTGAGGTAAAAATTCATGATTTCACGAGCAATAGCCAATAATTTTTGACCATTTTTAGAGGTTGACTCGTAGGCAAATACTATCCGAAGGCCAAATTCCCCGAATTCATGAGCTATAACTCATGACTTTTTTTCATGTTTTGTAGATTCAACCTGTTGGTAAATAATTAGGTAAGCTATAATTCACGGTTTCATAGGCTATAATCCATGTTTATTGGCCATTTTTAATAGTATCGACATTTAGGTAATAAATTTTCTGGAGACTGAAATTCACAATTTCATGAGCTATAACCCCGCTATTTTTGGTCATTTGTAGTTGTTTTGACCCGTAAGGAAATAATTTTTCCGAAGCTAAAATTCAAGATTTGATAAGCTGTAAGCCACCATTTTTTGCCATTTTTAGTGGTTTCGACCCGTTCCTAAAATAATTTCGCTAAGGCCAATATTCACAATTTCATGAACTATAACCCATAATTTTTAACCATTTTTAGTGGTTCCAACATATAGGCAAATAATTTCTAGGAGGCCAAAATTCACGATTTCATGTACTATAACTCATGATTTTTGGGCATTTTAGTGGTTTCGACCCATTGGCAAATAACTTCCCGGAAGCCAAAATTCACGATTTCATGAGCTATAACCCACGATTTTTGGCCATTTTTAGTAGTTTTGACTCATAGGTAAAAAATATCCCGGAGGCCAAATTTCCAGATTTGATATTTTTGCCATATTTTGTGGTTTTAACCCGTTGGCAAATAATTTCGTGAGCTATAATTCATAATTTCATGAGCTATAGTCCACGATATTTGCCAATTATTAATTATTTCTATATGTAGGCAAATAATTTCCCGGTGACTAAAATTCATGATTTCATGAGCTATAACCCACAGTTTTTAGCCATTTTCTCAGAAACTAAAATTCACGACTTCATAAGCTATAACCCACAATTTCTGGCCATTTAGTGGTTTGGATCCATTTTTGAATAATTTTATGGAGGCCAAAATTCACAGTTCATGAGCTATAACACATAATGTTTTGCCATTTTCAATGGCTTCAACCTATAGCCAAATAATTTCTGTGAGGCCAAAATTCATGTTTTTCATGAGTTATAACCCATGATTTTTAGCCATTTCTAGTGGTTTTGACCCATTGGTAAATGATTTCGTCAAAGCCAAAATTCACAATTTCATGAGCTAAAATCAAGGATTTTTAGCAATTTTTAATGGTTTTGACCTATTGTCAAATAATTTTCGAAAGGCCAACATTCACGATTTTATGAGCTATAACCCATGATTTTTTGCCATAGTTTGTGATTTCGACCCGATAGCAAATAATTTCGAGGAGGCCAAAATTTACAATTTTATGAGCTGTAACCCCTAAATTTTGGGTTTTTAGTGGTTTCAACCTATAGGCAACTAATTTCCCAGAGGGCAGCTACGATTTCATGAGCTATAACCCAAATATTTTGGCCATTTTTAGTGATTTTGACCAATTGGCAAATAATTTCACAGGGGCAAAAATTCATAATTTCAAGAGCTATAATCCATGATTTTTTTACCAGTTTTAGTACATTCAACCTGCAGGCAAATAATTTCCTGGAGGCTAAAATTCACGATTTCATTAGGCGTTTAACTTTTTTAGTGGTTTTGACCCATTGGCAAATAATTTTCCAGAAGCCAAAATTCAGAGCTTCATGAGTTAAAACCCATGATTTTTCGACTCCTAGGCAAATATTTCCCAAAAGCCAAATTTCTCGACTTCATGAGCTATAACCCATGATATTTTGCCAGTTTTAGTGGTTTTGATTCATTGACAAATAATTTTTCGAATGCCGAAATTCATGATTTCATGAGCTATAACCCATGATTTTTTACCATTTTTAGTGCTTTTTACTCGTAAGTAAATAATATCCTGAGGCCAAATTTCTCGATTTCATGAGCTATAAGCAATGAGTTTTTTTTCCATATTTTGTGGTTTCAACTTGTTGACAAATAATTTCGTGAGGGATAATTCATGATTTCATGAGCTATAACCTACAATTTTTTAGCCATTTTAATGGTTTCGATATGTAGGCAAATAATTTCCCGGAGGCCAAAATTCACAATTTCATGAGCTATACCCACGATTTTTTCCATCTTTAGTGGTTTTAACCCATCGGAAAATAATTTTCCGAAGCCAAAATTCACGATTTCATGTACTATAACTCATGATTTTTGGGCATTTTAGTGGTTTTGACCCATTGGCAAATAATTTCCGGAGGCCAAAATTCACGATTTCATGAGCTATAATCCATGACTTTTTGCCATATTTTATGATTTCTGCCCGGTGGCAAATAATTTCATGAGCTATAATTCATGATTTCATGAGCTATAATTCACGATTTTTTTGCCATTTTTAATGGTTTCCACATGTAGGCAGATAATTTCCCAGAGACCAAAATTCGCGATTTCATGAGCTATAACCCACAATTTTTAGATATTTTTTATGGTTTCAACCAGTCGTCAAATAATTTCTCAGAAGCTAAAATTTACGACTTCATAAACTATAGCCCACGATTTACGGCCATTTAGTGGCTTGACCCATTTCTAAATAATTTAGCATAGGTAAAATTCACAATTTCATAAGCTATAACCCATGATTTTTACCATTTTTAGTGGCTTTAACCTATAGCAAATAATTTCCCAAAGGCTAAAATTCACGATTTTTATAAGTCATAACCCACGATTTTTGGCCATTTTTTATTGTTTCGACCCATTGGCATATAATTTCTTTGAAGCCATAATTTGTGATTTCATGAGGTATAACCCACGATTTTTAGCCATTTTTAGTGGTTTCGACCCTTTGGCAAATAATTTCCTCAAAGCCAAAATTCACGATTTCATGAGCTATAACACATTATTTTTAGCCTTTTTTAGTAGTTTCGACCCATTGGCAAATAATTTCCCGAAGACTAATATTCACGACTTCATAGCTATAACCCATGATTTGTGGCCATACTTCTTGGTTTTGACCCATTGGCAAATAATTTCGGGGAGGCCAAAATTCACTATTTCATGAGCTGTAACCCCTAATTTTTGGGCTTTTAGGAGTTTCGACCTATAGGCAAATAATTTCCCAGAGGAAAAACTTCTCGATTTCATAAGCTATAACCCATGATTTTTTACCATTTTTAGTGGTTTTGACCAGCTGGCAAATAGTTTCGCGGAGGCAAAAACTCATAATTTCATGAGCTATAATCCATGATTTTTTACCATTTTTAGTGCATTCGACCTGTGGCAAATAATTTCATGAGCTATAATTCATGATTTCATGAGCTATAACCCACGATTTTTTAACCATTTTTAATGGTTTCGACATGTAGGCAAATAATTTCCCGGAGGCCAAAATTCACAATTTCATGAGCTATACCCACGATTTTTTGCCATCTTTAGTGGTTTCAACCCATCGAAAAATAATTTTCGGAAGCAGAAATTCACGAATTCGTAAGCTATAACCCACAATTTTGGCCATTTTTTGTTGTTTTGACTCATAGGTAAACAATATCCCTGAGGCCAAACTTCCCGTTTCATGAGCTATAATCCATGACTTTTTGCCATATTTTATGATTTCTGCCCGGTGGCAAATAATTTCATGAGCTATAATTCATGATTTCATGAGCTATAATTCACGATTTTTTTGCCATTTTTAATGGTTTCCACATGTAGGCAGATAATTTCCCAGAGACCAAAATTCGCGATTTCATGAGCTATAACCCACAATTTTTAGATATTTTTTATGGTTTCAACCAGTCGTCAAATAATTTCTCAGAAGCTAAAATTTACGACTTCATAAACTATAGCCCACGATTTCTGGCCATTTAGTGGCTTCGACCCATTTCTAAATAATTTCGCATAGGTAAAAATTCACAATTTCATAAGCTATAACCCATGATTTTTACCATTTTTAGTGGCTTTAACCTATAGCAAATAATTTCCCAAAGGCTAAAATTCACGATTTTTATAAGTCATAACCCACGATTTTTGGCCATTTTTTATTGTTTCGACCCATTGGCATATAATTTCTTTGAAGCCATAATTTGTGATTTCATGAGGTATAACCCACGATTTTTAGCCATTTTTAGTGGTTTCGACCCTTTGGCAAATAATTTTCTCAAAGCCAAAATTCACGATTTCATGAGCTATAACACATTATTTTTAGCCTTTTTTAGTAGTTTCGACCCATTGGCAAATAATTTCCCGAAGACTAATATTCACGACTTCATAGCTATAACCCATGATTTGTGGCCATACTTCTTGGTTTTGACCCATTGGCAAATAATTTCGGGGAGGCCAAAATTCACTATTTCATGAGCTGTAACCCCTAATTTTTGGGCTTTTAGGAGTTTCGACCTATAGGCAAATAATTTCCCAGAGGGAAAACTTCTCGATTTCATAAGCTATAACCCATGATTTTTTACCATTTTTAGTGGTTTTGACCAGCTGGCAAATAGTTTCGCGGAGGCAAAAACTCATAATTTCATGAGCTATAATCCATGATTTTTTACCATTTTTAGTGCATTCGACCTGTGGCAAATAATTTCATGAGCTATAATTCATGATTTCATGAGCTATAACCCACGATTTTTTAACCATTTTTAATGGTTTCGACATGTAGGCAAATAATTTTCCGGAGGCCAAAATTCACAATTCATGAGCTATAACCCATGATTTTTTGCCATTTTAGTGGTTTCGACCCATCGAAAAATAATTTTCTGGAAGCCAAAATTCACAACTTCATAAGCTATAACCCATAATTTTTGCCATTTTTAGTGATTTTGACTAGTGGGCAAAAAAATATCTCGGAGGCCAAATTTCCCAATTTTATGAGCTAACACATGCTTTTTGGTCATTTTTAGTGGTTTCAACTCATAGGCAAATGATATCCCGGAGGCTAAATTTCTCGATTGCATAAGCTATAACCCACGAGTTTTTGCTATATATTTTTGTTTCAACCAACTACCAAAAAAATTTTAGTGGTTTCAACTCGTAGGCAAATGATATCCCCGAGGCTAAATTTCTCGATTGCATAAGCTATAACCCACGAGTTTTTACTATATATTTTTGTTTCGACCAACTAGCAAAAAATTTTGTGAGCTATAATTTATGATTTCATGAGTTAGAATCCACAATTTTTTGCCATTTTCAATGGTTTCGACATGTAGGCAAATAATTTCTCGGAGGCCAAAATTCACCATTTCATGAGCTATAACCAACTTTTTTTAGCCATTTTTAGTAATTTCGACTCGTAGGCAAATAATATCCCTGAGGCTAAATTTCTCGATTGCATAAGCTATAACCCATGATTTTTACCATTTTAGTGGTTTCAACTCGTAGGCAAATAATTTTGTGCGCTATAATTCATAATTTCATGAGCTATAATCGATGATTTTTTGGCCATTTGCAATGGCTTCCACCAGTAGGCAAATAATTTCCCGAAGGTAAAATTTTACGATTTCATGAGCTACAACTCACGATTATTAGCCATTTTAATGGTTTCGACCCATAGGCAAATAATTTAACAGAAGCTCAAATTCACGACTTCATAAGCTATAACCCACTATTTCTGGCCATTTTATGTGGTTTCGACCCGTTTCCAAAGAATTTCATAAATGTATTAACAATTTCATGAACTATAACCTCTTATTTTTGACCATTTTTAGTGGTTTCAACCTATAGGCAAATAATTTCCCGGAGGCCAAAATTCACAATTTGTTGAGCTATAACCAATAAATTTTGGTCATTTTTAGTGGTTTTGACCTATTGGCAAATTATATCTCGGAAGCCAAAATTCACGATCCATGATTTTGGGCCATCATTAATGGTTTCGACCCACTGGCAAATAATTTCCCTAAGGCCAACATTCACGATTTCATGAGTTATAACCCATGATTTATAGCCATAGTTTTTGGTTTCCAGGTGGCCAAATTTCACATGAAATTATTTGCTTACGAGCTATAACCTATGATTTATGGCCATATTTTGTGGTTAAACACGTTGGCAGATAATTTTGTGAGGTATAATTCATGATTTAATGAGCTATAATCCAAGGTTTTTTTTTGCCATTTTTAATAGTTTCTACATATATGCAAATAATTTCTTTGAGGCCAAAATTTAAGATTTCATGAGCTATAACCCACGATTTTTTATCATTTTTAGTTGTTTAGATCTGTTAGCAAATATTCTCCAAAAGCTAAAATACACGACTTCCTAGGTTATAACCCAAGATTTTTTGGCCATTTTAATAGTTTCGGTCTGTTAGCAAATAATTTCTCGAAGACCAAAATTCATGATTTCATGAGTTGTAACCCACGATTTTAGCTATTTTTAGTGGTTCGATCCAATGGCAAATAATTTCCTGAGGCCAAAATTCACGATTTCATGAGCTATAACCCACTATTTCGGCCATTTTATGTGGTTTCGACCGTTTCAAAGAATTTCATAAATGTATTAACAATTTCATGAACTATAACCTCTTATTTTTGACCATTTTTAGTGGTTTCAACCTATAGGCAAATAATTTCCCGGAGGCCAAAATTCACAATTTGTTGAGCTATAACCAATAAATTTTGGTCATTTTTAGTGGTTTTGACCTATTGGCAAATTATATCTCGGAAGCCAAAATTCACGATCCATGATTTTGGGCCATCATTAATGGTTTCGACCCACTGGCAAATAATTTCCCTAAGGCCAACATTCACGATTTCATGAGTTATAACCCATGATTTATAGCCATAGTTTTTGGTTTCCAGGTGGCCAAATTTCACATGAAATTATTTGCTTACGAGCTATAACCTATGATTTATGGCCATATTTTGTGGTTAAACACGTTGGCAGATAATTTTGTGAGGTATAATTCATGATTTAATGAGCTATAATCCAAGGTTTTTTTTTGCCATTTTTAATAGTTTCTACATATATGCAAATAATTTCTTTGAGGCCAAAATTTAAGATTTCATGAGCTATAACCCACGATTTTTTTATCATTTTTAGTTGTTTAGATCTGTTAGCAAATATTCTCCAAAAGCTAAAATACACGACTTCCTAGGTTATAACCCAAGATTTTTTGGCCATTTTAATAGTTTCGGTCTGTTAGCAAATAATTTCTCGAAGACCAAAATTCATGATTTCATGAGTTGTAACCCACGATTTTAGCTATTTTTAGTGGTTCGATCCAATGGCAAATAATTTACTGGAGGCTAAACTTCATGATTTACTATCGCAATAAGCTACCCTCGCCCCTACATTTCCAGCCTCTTTTACATTGTGGGCGAAGATTATTTGGGACGAAGATTCAGTGTACGTTAGCACGAGTCAATCACCAACAGAAGGAGGAGGATCCCATCACCACTCTTCTCGGCTTCTTTCCACCATGTCATAAATTATCGGTGATAGACTCTTGAAACGGTTTGATCCTGTTTGCCATCTTGGCGCAATATGACGAATGTTTTTATGTGTGCAATCCCGCCACCCAAAAAACAATAGCATTTGCCTTTGATCCCATCTCTTCCCCCACTGCAAGATTGTCGCCATCAAGAAAAATGAAACTGCCAGATTATTAATCAATTTTATGGAGATCTTATCATTTGAGACCCGCAAGTGGGTAAAGTACTGTAAGGTGATCGATCACCCTTTTACATTAAACTGTGATGTTTCAGCTTTCATTCATGGAGATTTCATTTTATGCAATAGAATGAATGTTTATTTACTTTGCAGCCTGAGATGGAACATAATTTTTACTCAATTCAGCCTCCAGCAGATGGGACACTCTTTTCTGATCTGTAGACCGAAACAAAGTGATTGGTGTACTTGCATTTTCAACCATGAGAAGATGCTGAATGCTGAAAGCACTTTGCTTTACAGAGTCTATTGTAGCATTTAACGATGAGATCGTGTCGTCGCTTTAGAAACATAGCATGATTTGCGATTCTAATTGATCTCGGTTTTTTAGGTCATCGTATGTGCTCATCGTAATTTCTTAAGAAGAGGAAGCGGCTCATTAGTGATAGAGATGTCAGATGCCTGCTGCAGATCTTCTTACTTTGACAGAACAAGATCCTCTTGATGAGATTATGAGAATTTTTGAAGTTCACTTGATGAGATTACAAGACTTTGGTTGGTTTCATCGTATTCTCGTTATAAGCAACAGGGTAGCGTTCCACATTCCTTCATAAGAAGTTAGTACTAATCATTGATCATTGCATGGGAAAACACAAAACCTCCGAAGTCAACACACACTGCGAGAAATGTGCAATCTCATCCGTCTACAAATGTTAAGCTCAGAGGCTCGGAAGAGGAAAGTTCAAATGTTAAGTTCTAAGGCTCGGAAGAGAGAGGTTCAATCTCAGCGCAAGGAGAAAACAGAAAAGCCCCAGCGACAACAAAGATCTGCAGCGAGAGTCTCTTGGGTTACCGCAATGCTGTCTAGGATGTTACAGGTTCTTAATAAACACAGATTGGTAACTATAAGAGGGCAAAATAGTTTGATGACCTTGCTGAAACTTGTGAATTTGTATTCAACTCCGACTTTACATTTCATTTTAGATGCATCCACTTCTAATACATATCTGTTAAGTAAACATCACCATCCACAATTTCGTAACCAATTTCCATGTTTTACCTGAATAATTTGTGAGAGACCAGGAAAGGTTTAAAATAAATACAACAATAGTTGCACAAAGTCGAGAAAGAACGGCTGAACAAACACAAGAAGCTCAGGAAAAATGGCAAGAACTTCAGCTAACCACATCTTCGTCCTCTGTCATCCCAATGGCCATGCACCATCTCAAGCCATCTGCCTTAGCCATGACCATGACCTAGCTATTGACACATTCTACTCCATGAAGAAAGCACCTCAGAGAACAGATAAACAATCTCAGTTTTCCTTTTCCTTTTTATTCTTTTCGAATTTCGAATTTCTGAGATTGCTAAGGGGGAGAAGAAGATGACCAGAAAACATACTGATGTGCAATAACCCAGTTTCACTTGTGGCGCGAGATCCTTGCCATATTTCTCGTTACTGACTTCATATGCAGATGTGAAGGTTCTTGCAACCAATAGCCACACAAATAGACATCCTCGTCAACAGTCATATGTTTTAACTATTACCTGTAAATCATTATTAATATTGTTAAACCACGTGGTAAAGCATTAACAAGAAATTCATGAAATAAATATGCAAATAGGGTACGGTTGAGCATAAGATGTATCCTGCTTTAGGTCATTTCACTATTAATCCAAATGTTGCTCACTGTAACAAGTTGATAAAGTAGCACATCTACGCCAAAGACATGCAAACTACATCTACAATTAAGAAAAACCCAATTACTAGATAATGTCATGCTAAAAGGTGTTCACCACATTTGAAGGTAAGAAACCATTAAAGTCCTTTCTTTAAGAATATGCGACTCAAGGGGACTTAATGGAGACAAAAAGGATATAACCTTTTGAAAATAATTAATGGAAAAAATATTCAAACTCTATCCACTCTGTGTGTGCACGCACCCACTCAAGGCCACTGTTATTATTCTCATACTGCAATTTAAAAACAAAATCTAAACCAATCTCTGATATGTATTTCTCAAAGCACTCAGATCCTAAACAAAACTACACGTCTAACGTATGCACGACATTACACAGGAGAAACTCATCCCTTGCCCTTGGTGAGCTCAATAGTAGATGTTGTCTTTTACACGTTGAATACAAATCCCAAATTTGGAGAAAAAATAGAAAAATATTTCCCAACCACTTAGTAATTAACAGATGAAATGGGAACTATTCTTAATGATTCGGCTAGCACATCATGCATGAAAATACAACGTTCAAACTCCATTCCAAGAGTGAAGAAGTAACTGGTATTTTTTCCATCGGACAAGCAATTTTCATTCTTCTGCACAGAAAAAGTCAAGTTGCATGGGTACAGGTTCGGGATACAGCAAATTTGTAAAACATAGGGTACGTGGACATGGCTATAAATATGTATTTTATGTACATTTATATGTATTTAAGTTAATAATTTATATAAGATCAATATTGTTTTTTTCATTTACATGAAAACAATATATTAGAAATAGATGTGAAGTGTAGAATATACATCTAAGAAGCGTATGAGGAGTGTTTTAAATTAAAACATGTACATAATTGTGTGTACGCTTGAACAAACATATGCATATATTCAAGAAATGTCTAAAAAGTTTGGGTATGGGTACAGGTTCCAAATAGAAATACCCAGGTAACATAGCAGAAAATTTTTCAGCAAATTAATAATTAAGGGATCAACGAAACAAGAAACAAAGTGAAGCATATAGGTACAGTTCAAATAGGAGATTCTTTTTGCTAGTAATACCTCTTAGGTAAATCGCATACGGCCTTTATGAAAGTTTGACTTGTATTTCATCCTCCACAATAGAAAATATTTCACGCATCCTGCAAGGTATAGTTACTATAGTATATCATTTAAGTTTAAAAGTGGATTCGGATCCTCTCCACTTCCAAAAAAGTAGTGGAGGGACCACTACTAGATCACAACCATTGAGTATCTAGTGGGTGGTTATGATTTTTTTTTCTTTGAGTGCAAATTACGAAAGAGTGCAATACACATGGTATGGTAAGTAATAGATGCGTATTAGATGTGAATATATCACAACCACCCACTAGATAATTAACGGTTGGGATGAAAAGTAGTGGTCTCTCCACTTCTTTTCTGTATTGGAGAGGATCCATATTGTTTAAAAGTTGCTATTATAAACAAATTACTGCAGACAGAATCAAAGTTATAATGATAACAAGAGTTTTTATATCTTAACTATACAGATAAATGCAAGGCTTAAGATTTGACAATAATGTATTCAACAGAATGAGCATTTCTTTATAAATAAACTATGTTTCTTGCCTTCCTTTGTTCTCTCAGTAAATTGCAACATGATTAAGGCCAGGCATTAATTCAATCAGTGTAACCTCAGGCAAAAACCTTTTCGAACTTGTAATGCCAACTTTTCCACACTTGTGACGTGGCTACGCCTCTATTAGTATCATGATTATATCTCTCGAGCATATGTGATTGACAGTGCTGATTAAGTTATGCTTGAAAAATATAAATATATTCATCGAAAACTGCAGTCTACTTGGTGTACCTGTTCATGTCAATATTCACATCAGCTAGCCATGCGGTCAAGTACACCTGCAATCAAAACAAATAAAAAATTGTTAAAAAGAAAAGATAGTTTCTTAGTTTTACCTGTTTGGAATTCGACCAGTGATTGAGCCAGGATTTTTTTTTGCTGGGGCATCAATCAGAAATCAATCAAATATGACTATATGAAATAAAGAAATAAAGTACGTAAGTAGGTAAAAGAAAAATCCAAAATAAAAGTTTTTACAAAAATTTATTTCCGATACTAAAATCATTTTAACGTATGTTTCAATTTTCTAAAGTTCCATTTTAAAATGTCAGTTGTAGTTAGTTTGTCCATAACCACAAACTACAAATGAAAATCTTTTGAAGACCTGACAAATTGGCAATACACTAGAAATTACACCATTAAACTTTACTTCAAACAATAATAAGAAAAGATGAAGCAATTTAACTATGACATTTATAGAATAATTGTAAAAGTACATGAACATAGAAAATTCATTTACGTATCCATTCTCAGTGTAAAACTTCATAAAATTGAAAGAACCGCGTTTCACAATTCTAATACCAAATGTAAAACCACATTAAAATATAAATGAATTTCACAATTTTAATGCTAAATGCAAAACTACATGGAAACTGAAACATCATTTCTCTATTCTACTCGAAATGCAAAGAAATTACGTGAAAGTATGGTGCGTGCTTGAATAGGGTTTTTCCATCCTAACCCCCAAATATTTTAAGTAATTTGAAATCAGTCCCTACAGTTAGAAGTCGGTTGCAATTGAGGGAGTATTTTGTCATCTTTAACATTTTTGGGTGCACTAGTAGTTATACCCATATACACTCAAAGCTGAATCCCAAAATAAACTCCACTAGAGCATAAACTGGGGAAGATTATACGATAGTAGACTTAAATCCGCTAGTCTTGAACTTGATTTTGGTGGATTTTGATGTTGATTTCGGTTGATTTGGTTATTCAGTAATTACCCGTCCCTAGTTAACCATCCAACCGTGGTTAATAATTTGGATGTTAAATGTAACAATGAGACTACTTTCAAAACATGACAAGCTGGGGAACTAACTAATTTCAAATATGAAAGACTAGTATGGAAAAAAAATAGTGTACATAGCTAGAAAGAAAAAAAAATTGGCGGTGGATGGCCACACCCGAACCCTTGTCTCTGTCATTGGCTACAACCTAATCGATTGCGTAGATCAAAATTGGTTTGTTTATCAGTCAATATAGCATGTATGTTTAACAGCTTGTTTAAGGTAGCATGTTTAATTTGGTTTGTTTATTTGTCAACATAGCATGTATGTTTAAAGGTACCTTGTTACGAATTTTCATTTCGTGTGGATACAAACACAGGTCGCAAATTGGGAATTGGGAAACTATATACTCTGAGAACTTAATATATGTCCCATAAAATAAAGAGGTAACCACAGAAAAGGTTATACAAATCCCTGACACAAGTCGAAAGGAACAAGTGGAGAAGCATAATAGAGTTTAGTACTAAAATATCCTAGACATGAAGTTTTTTACTTATTGACTTTTAAGATATCGATATTAAGCCAAAAACTGCAGAAAAGGTTATTAACAAATCCCTGAACAAGTTGAAAGGAGCAAGTAGAGAAGCATGACAGAGTTCAGTACTAAAACATCCCTAGAAGTGAAGCTTATTTTACGTATGGATTCTTAAGTGAATGGTCTTAAGTCAAAAATATTATGAAGCAGCTAAAGAGAAAATTTGATGATTGATGACAGCATCCTTGAGATCTACGAGGTTGCAGATTTGAGTCTCAACTAATTTTCCCAACGGAACTGAGGTAGATGAAGAATAAAAGAGGAAGCAACAGCACCTTTTGGGGGCTCATCTTCTCCTGGTCCAGTCATCAGACCAGACTAGGAATGTTGAGATCTTGAAAGAAAGATATTCATTGAACCTGAAATAAGACCATCCATTATTTAAGAACTGAAGTTTCTGGTGAAGACCTGTCCTTGGTCTCCGCATTTTATCTTAATAGGAACGACGCCCAGATTGGATATCATAGTTCATTCTGAAGCCCTATTATTTGGCCTTTAAAATGTCAAACAACTCCACAGCCAACTAAATTCACTAGAACAACTTTCAGCGCTAATGTTTGATATGCAAAAAAATCTGAGATAAAACTAAGTTCTTCTTCATCTTCATAAGCATAGAACAGTACATTTTGCACCATTTAACTAATATATAAATTTATTTAATAGTTTATAACATTTTTAAGTATCTCTTTATCAGAAACATGGCAACTTTTAGCACTTATATGCACCATAAATCAGTTAGTACTGGCTCAAATTTAGAGACAAATAAGAGATACATACCTGCAAAACCTCATGATTCCGAGGACATTTAGATTGGTGAGTTAAAGGGTCACCCGATTGCCAGTCCTTTATTCGTGGAGGTAGTGGCTCATTATTTTCGCTGCTAAACATATTGATCATTCTCAAATCATCAAATTCACCAGGATAAAGCTCGTAACACCAACCCAATAGATTAGCTCGTTCATCGCCTTCTTTATAGATAGAACTAAGTAGCTCAACAACAAGCAACCGCTGTTCATGCCAAACAATCACATGGAACACAAAATACTTAACAAAAGTCATATCAATAGCTAAAGGAAAGTACAGAAGATGTAGAAGAGATGCTAATGATTGCTTCTACGGAAAGGAAAAGAGTAGTAAGCCATGAAATTCTATCAGGCCCAGGATAACTTATACAGAGAAATACCATAAACATTCTTTTTTAAATGAAAAAACATGGGCTGTCAGTAGTACCTTCAAGTTCAGCTCTAACAGAAACATCTCAATTAGTTCTTGTGCCAGATTCTCTGGAATTATTTAAAGAAAAGAGAATTTTCAGAATCTTTTTCAGCTTTAGTATAATCTTGAATTATCTTTTACAAAGTAAAAGAAGTAGAAATGAAACAAACATGTATGTATGTGTGCATAGTTAGCAGAATATCTTTGATTCAATTAAAACCAAAACTTGTAGTGTATTGAGAAACTAGTAAGAAACTAAAGAGACGAACAGATATATGCTATAAAGACCTTGATTATAGGATATGGAAATCAGCAGTAATGGTTGGTTGATACCGATACAATAAGAAATTCCTAAACATGGTTGGTACAGCACCAGCATAAAGCTTATTAATTTCTCCAGAATACCAACCGGTCTCATGTACTTGCTCAGGTTAATGGAAATATCACTTGAAAAGTATTTCGAACATCCAGAAGCATATTGAGAAGTATAAACGGCAGGTTTAGGAATAAATTTCAACATGGAAATATTGTGTGTGTGTGTGTGTGTGTGGTGTGTATATATATATATGAATCAGAAGTTAATAAAAGGACATACTTTAAGAGGTGAATATCAATAAAACAATCAGTGCAACAAAGTACAAGACATGTTCACCTTTATTCTACCGAGCCTAGCAACAAGCAAGTGAAAGGAAAATTCCAGAAGCTTACAAAGATAAAAGTGTTATAATTTGAGGGTTCTTAATAAATAGATTTTATTAGAAATGTAAAGAAGGAATAAGATCTACTTTTTAAATCAGAATTTCCCACATGCAACAAAAAGGTGACCAGATTCCTAGGAAACATGTCTGGGGTATTTGAATACTTCTTATCTCATCAATGTACTCAGTAAATGTATATACCCAGGCTTAAACAATTATAACCGACATAAAGACTGCGTTGCTTTTACTTGAAGGAAAGCATGTGTTTCGGTAAAATTAAACATGTCAATAGTTTTGCCCATTTTGTCAGAAATAAGTATCTATTAAACTAGAGAGATACTTCGGGTTTCATCTTGTTGGATTTTTGTTTTAAAAGTAAGATCATGTGACGTGTACTATCCAATATATGTCGAACCCATGCAACTAAATTATATTATAGCAATATATGTCCAATATATGTCGAACCCATGCAACTAAATTATATTATACCAAAGCAGTTTTGAACTTTTGATTAAAGTAATTTTGTTACTTTAATCAATATATGTCGAACCCGTGTACTATCTATGTCGAACCCATGCAACTAAATTATATTATACCAAAGCAGTTTTGAACTTTTGATTAAAGTAATTTTGTCACTATAAGTATTAAATTCAAAACATTAAAAAAAGTAAAAGTTACAACAGCTATTCATAGGTCCTACCTGCTCAATGTCATTCTATACAGAAACTTTTAGAATTAATTGAGAAAAACTGTGGTCATGAATATCCATGAATTCAGGCAAGGATTACATCATTTCAAAATATTTTTCTCTCTTTGAGCAAAGTCCGTAGCCCTTCCTTGAACCTGGGACCTTCCAATTCCCAATTAACTGATTTACCGGTGAATCAGGACTCCCTGGCTATCTTCATGGATTTTATTCACGATAAAATAACATAGACTCTAGTTTAACCCATTTTAAAATATTAATACTTACTAACTTTTGCCCAAATTCAAATAGAATTACAGAGATCCAGAGCAAAGTTGAACATTTATCCAACTGGAGATGAACCATGTCTGGTTCTCATGAGACTTTGCTCCGAGATTAATGCACATTTCACGGGATTCAATTTATATGCATCCCAAACAATGTATTTCAGAAGCGAATTTTATGTGCAACTGTATGGACACAGTTCTAGTAAAGTAAAGAGTGGATGAAAGATGCAAATATTTCTAAGACGGGAGCTCAAAATGGTATGAGTTAGAAAGAGTAAGAGATTGACATCCCCTTGCAGGAACAAGTATCCCTGCATATGCTTTCTCTTCTTTAGGAACATGCCGATGATCTAAAATATGATAAATGTGTCGTGCAGCTAATAAGGCACAATGCTAGAAACAAAAGTAGGGTAAAATATGAGCTACTACTGGAAAGCAGTGGAGGTAATGAAGCTAAGGTTCAATTTCACAAAAAGCCCCTCAACTTTGGGGTTTTTGCACATGACCCTAAACTTTTTTACCCCCCAACCTTGTGGTGCTTCATAAACTCACTCCCCTGAAGTTTAAACTTCTCTCAACGGACCCTCCTATATGTAGATGACAAATAAGTACACCCAATTGAGCTTTATTATTCTCAATGACATATTCATTATTTGTCAATTATAAGTACGGGGTACGTTGAGGATAGTTCAAACTTCAAGGTGATTTTGTGAGACACTCCAAAGTTCAGGGGTTTCGTGAGATTAAAAAAAATTTAATGGGGTCATGTGCAAACCCCTCAAGAGTTCTGGGGTTTTGTGAAATTAATATCCAAGGTCTGCTTCATTTTACAGCAAATCTCTAATTCCTTCTGCACTAAGCATACCAAATAAGCGTACCAAAATTTGAGATTGAGAGGAATGAAAATACAGGAACCCCTCCACCATCGCCAGGATCACCAGCATCCTCTGGATGATCACAAAATTGTACAAGGGAACTGACGCTAGAAACTTTAAGAAAACACCGCAACGAGCTAGATGATTGGACCATGTGAGCAACAGAAGATGCCTGCAATAAAAGTAAGCAAGCATGAACTTTTAATATACTCAAAGCTCAAAGATACATAAGATACCGGGAAAAACCATAAACTGCAGCATAATTGGATAAAGGTGCCAGTAGATCAAATTTTGAAAGTTTATGCAAAGAAAAAGGATTAGGCTACCCCTGACATCTATCAATCCAAAATCAAGTGTGAGAATGTCAGATTTATAATATTTCTTAAGAAGATTATTTTTCACACATTTTAGATCAATAATACCATGTTCCCAACATAAACATCATGACCTTAAATGTTCACGTAGAAGAAAGGAAAACCAGAATGCAAACATCCTTGAGTGGAATGTCACAGTCAATTGCAATTTCTGGGTTCATGAGCCAAGTCATTACACATAAAATAAGATCGTCAAAATCTAAACCAAAAGTCCGTTTCCTATGAGCAAAAAGAAAACTGTGTTGACATCGATAAGAACTGAGAGGAACGATCGTGGACCGTCGGTTTGCTGAAATCGTCGGTGTGCTGAAATTAGGATTTATTAAGATTTTTTTTGTTTTGGAAATATTTGATGCAATCTTTGTTTTAGGTCGGATTTTCTTAGAATTTGATGTTAGGATCTTTTAGAATTTATTTTGTTAGAGATTTTATATTAGAATTGAATTGAATGTTAGGATCTTCTGAAATTTGATTTTATCCAATTTCTTTAGGAGTTATCTTTTGTTTTCTTAAAATAAATGTGTAAGCCTCACTGAGAAGACAGAGTCATTGATGAATGAAAAGTTATGAAATTTCTTGAGCATGTGATTTGCTTGTGTTAGGCATGTGAAGTGTTTTCGGGGTGTGCAGCCCTTGGGTGTGAGGACCTTAGGTGTGAAGCCTAGTTATCCCAAACCTCTTTTTCTTTGACCCATCCATCTATTTGAAGTTCTCAATTCTAGCCCTTTATCTCAAAAGTCCACAAATCACAGCCAAAAAAAGTGTCATTGTTCACGTGAACAGTGCAACGTTTACTTTTCAAATGAACAGAAACCCGCCACCAAACCTCCTCGTCTTCAACTTTGCCTCCTAAGAAGCACTCGTCAATCTCGGACAATGCCTCGATGTTTTGAATCCGACTACAAACTTCAACGCCGAATCTCCTCCGATCGACCCTCAAGGCCTCACAAACACGGCACTAGAAAGTTATCAAAGACATAAAAATCTACCCACTCCTCCTTTCAGATCCCGATCAGATTTGGATACCCGCCAAAGTACACAACATCAAGAACCTTGTACTTTCCGATTGGATCCGGATTGGCGTCGAAGGCAACACATTCAAGAGCCTTCCACTTTCGGATCGGAGGGCCCTTCCCGGTCCGCATCACACTGCCAACATGGTGTTATAACCAAGATAAACATTAAAGAAAAATAAGAGGAAGAATATGAGCACCTGAGATACCAGAACCAACTGATACAAGGTGAAAAAAGAGCAATATGAAAGAAGCTATGCAATATGAAAGAAGCAATAGCTTCTTCAAAACAAACAAAAGAAAAGGTGTCCTCCGACCAAAAGCAAGGCAGCAAATGAATTTAGTTCTCAGACATATATATGTAGCAGCACACCTCTTTGAGAAGTGAGATTATTTACTCTTTATGGATCTCTCACGGTCTCACCATTCACCAATAAGAATGTGGAACAATTTGCTACAGGCTTTCATTTTGCTAAAGTCCTTGCTTTACATATTATGTGACAGCATCTATGCCACCAAAAATCAATTACCATGAATAAAAAGCATAAACACATAACTTATAGATCTTGCCCAGAGCAGGGCCACACATAGACAAAATACTTGTAACATTGTGAAGCTCAAGGTTAGATAAATCGTGCATACCATGTCCCTGTAAGATGATAAAAGCTTGCTGCGGTAAATCTCCTGTTAGAGAGAAAGAGAGAGATATATAAGAAAAGGTCAAACAGGAATACAGCATAGAGAGAGAAATAGATATAATAAGTTTGGACAAGAAAAATTAAACAACTTTGTTATTAACACACGTAGCTGAAAGAATTGGAAAGTCTCAAGATAGTAAAGCAATAATCTACAATACTTAGGGTGTTAAAATAATTGAAATTAACCAGTCCTATTTGAGACTTCTACAAACAACTCAGAGAGAGATCTTTTTTAGAAGTTTAAACAAAAACATATACCTGCCTCTTTGCGAGTTTCTCTTCGGTATGCTGTCGAATACTTGGCATGTCCATCAAAGCACCCAAATCCATATCATGCAAGTATCTGTGAACCAAAAACATCCATTCAAAAATCCGAACTTGAAACCCTACAAAGAATTTAACTGGGGTTTTGCCTTTGAGAGAGGTAGGCATTGACGAGAGAGGTGGCGTGAGAACGGGCTTGGGAAGCGGCGGAGAACCAGCGGTTGTTTGAAGAGGAGAGCTTGGACCATTGGTTCCTCAGGTTCTTCTGGGCTGCTGGCCTCCATTGACGCAGTGGCGATGGAGATGGGGATGGAGAACTTGGAGGCTTTTGTTGTTGGTTTGCTTCTTTGTTTTTACAAGACACTGGGGTCTGCATCTCCATCTCTCTCGCTATTGCTCTCTTTTAAGGGGCTGTTTGGTTTGATTTCTATATAAAAAAAAGGAAAAGGAAAAGTGATCAAAACTTGATTTCTCTATATTTCTATAAAATTTGTAGGAAAATTTTATAGAATCTCAAAAAGTGGTATTTTCTTTTCTTTTCTTTTCTTTTTTTTTCTTTTCTTACTCTTTCTTAATTTAGTTCAAATATGAATAGAGGAAACCAGCTTTAGAGAAAATGTTGATTTCCTATTCTTTGGTTTGGTTGGGTATGAGGATTTAACAGAAACTTGAATCCCAACAGCTAGTTTTCACTTCCCCGTGCTCTAACGACTAGTTTTGGCCACAAATAAAGTTATAAAAATGCTACAACCCTTATGAAGCCATTAGAGAAGGATGCATCCTCCATGAATATGCTCACAAAATATGGTCTTGGGTCCATTCAAGTTTCTTGCAATTGCAATCTCCAAACAACAAACTGCGCATATACCACCAAAAATCCAATATATATACCCCTTTCAAAGCACCAAGAGGAGCTCTAACCTGAGACCATGTACACATGAGTGATCAATGTAGTACATGACTCCAACGTACTGCTTGACAAACATACTCTTCTTTTTTCATATGCAACTTTTGATGTTTGAATCACAGGTAAATATTTTAACAGTAAAAAGAATATTAGGAGGTTTGCAAACTAAACTAGTTAAATGTTAAATTTTCTTATCACTTCCATAAGATCACGAGGAACACAAGTATTTTTGTTCTATTATATTAAAATTAAAATAATTCGTGGGAATAAAAAGTAAGGCAATGTTATGTCTTAGATTCAAGCAAAAATTTTATAATTTTTCCTTGGAGAGTTGAGATAGATATTTTTCAGTAGCTTATCCAATCAAGAGATCAAATCAATCAAAGCATCAATGGCTTCGGCTTGGGCCAAACCTGGAGCCTGGGCCCTCGAATCCGAGAAGCACGAAGCAGCCTCCGCCTCCGCCACTTCAGCCCTAGGCAAGGGCTACTCCTCGTCGGACTCCAACCGCCAACTCTCAGCCACCAAGATCCCAAAGAAGAAGAAGAAGCAAACCCTAACCCTAGCCGAGTTCACCAAACAGAGCGGGAGCATTAAAGAGAGGCCCTAGTGCTTTGTTTGGATGGGGGTGAATGAAGGGTTGAGGAAGGAAGTTAAAATGAATTCATCTTGTTTGGGAGGTTTTTTTTTCAAAAGGGAATGTTTACTTCCTTTAACCTCCAGTCTATATAATTTAGTTACCCCAAATTAGGGTGTAGATGAAGTTAAATATTTTGGAGCATCATGATATAAATCCAACGGCTAAGAAATGATTCTTCTCTATTCTCTTTAGTAAACTCCCGAACATGATTATTACATTTCCCTCCCCTTCCACTCCTTTCCTTTACCTTGTTTTCCCTTCCTCTTTTTTCCTTCCCTTCTATCAGTAAACTCCCAAACATAGCGTAGATTTTCCACTCTTGGGCGCCCACGAGAAAAGAAAAGGGGGAGAGGAAATGGGTTAATAATATTATTGCAAACTTTTTATTGATAAAAGCCCCTTTACCTTACCTTGCAGTAAAGGCTAGAGCAAGGAACTTTGAAGTGTTTTCTTACACACATATTTTTATTTTCGGGTTTTTTTTTTCTGTGAGCATTTTTCCCTGTTCTCTTAAGTATAGATAGGAGTGCTTGGTTGTAATTTTACATGCAATCTTTATTCTAATTGTGAAAATTACTGACTTTCCTTCACTACTACTTTGAAGCGCTGCGATTTGTGATGGCATCATCATGATGAAATATAAAAGTAACCTTTTTGCACAAAACACTCTGTCATTTCTTAAACTTTAGTTAGCGGTTTATTTTGAGACAGAAAGTTGAAAATTCACTTAATATTTCGAATAAATTGAAATTTTAACATTTTTAATGTATTTTGGTTTCCCTTGATATCATTGTTGTTTGTCTATTGATTTTCTTTTGATTCCTTTTGATTATTCGGAAAAAACACAAAATATAGGAATTTTGAATGTATTTGATTAAATCTAAATGCATTCGATTAAATTTGAGGTAGATTTTTCTTGATTTATGCTCAATAACTCTCAAAAGGTCGAAACTGTCTAATGTTCTCAACCCGATTATTCAGTTAATTTGAGATTTTTTTTACATGAGTAAGTTTATTGGGACATTAATATTAAATTTCTTCTCTCTTTCCTACTAATGCCATTTCTCTCCAGGCCGATTCATCTGTCTTCAATAAATTTCGTTGTCGCCAGCATACCTGTGCAGATTGATTTTAGTATGTTATGCTAGCTTTTCATCCCAGAATATAAATCAAGAATGTAAAATCAGAATACCTTACTAAATTTAGCGCTACATTTAAGTGGGTATCTGTTAGAAGCGATATTGTTAACTTTGGTCGGTTCAGTGATGACTGATTGAAAAGATTGGAACCCGAACAGAACTGAGGTGAGGTATAACACCGCACCGAACTGTTGAAAATCGGCCTATTCAATCGGTTTGATCAGTTCCAACCGAAATTTGCACAGCCCTACTTGTGACTAACTTTTTTTGTATGATATGTAGCCACAAATTATGCTCTAGAGGTTTGAAATAATCACCATGTTTATTGGTCTCTTTCCAGCATACCTGTGCACATTGATTTTAGTATGTTGTGCTAGCTTTTCATCCCAGAATATAAATCAAGAATATAAAATCAGAATACCAGAGTAAATTTAGAGCTACATTTAAGGACTCTGTTGTAAATCATCTTTTTGAGTCTAATTCACTCCTTAAACGTGTATTTGGAAAGGGTTTGTGTTTCATAACAACTTGACATTCTTATTTGAGGAATATTTGCTTCTGCTTCTAATAGTTGTCAAAGTTTTCTCAGTTTTGATGATTTTTATTTTATTTGTTTGGTTTCTGTAATTTATGAATTCATGAATGTTACAGAAGGTGCTAGGCGGACTAGGCGTTCGAGCCGGGGGCTAGCGCCTAGGCGTTTGCATATTTTTTAATTTATTTAATTATAAAAATTCGCAAAAATATGAATCAAGTTCATATAAAATTATAAAAAAATATAAATAACAAGCTTAGAGCCATAATCAACCATGCATAAATAATCTCTTGGTTTTGGATAAAACAAGTAAAATGAAAATGTATATATCAATTACAAAATAAGTAAATGTTTCTTTTCAAAAGAACTCCTAAGAACTTTAACTACTGCATTTACTTCTCAACAAAGTACAACAAACTATCATAAGTTTCTCGCGATTTTTCAGAAAACTACCTTTTCATTAATCCTAGTATATAAAAATCAGATCTTGTCAACATTAACTATAGTCCAAAACTTGCACCCTAACAACTCACATTTCACATTCAATTTTGAAATCAATCTAAAATGCTTATATCGGAACTGAACTGCATAAATAACAAGAAAACAGATTATTTCAAAGATCAAAATTTTACTTTGAAAAGAGAAGAGGGCTGGCGATGAAGAGGAAGAAGCAGCGAAGAGGAGGAACGAGAGGGACGGCGACGGCGACGGCGACGGCTAGGAGGAGGAGGAAGAGCCGAAGAGGGACCACGAGAGTAGGGCCCGCCACGTGCTGGACTTGTCGACGCACAATCGGAAGCCGCGGAGCTCGTCGTCGGGGCACGAGAAGCAGCGGTCGAGGGAGTGCAGTGATCAGCGCGAGAGGAGGAGTGGCGGCGGCGGCGGAGAGGAGGAGGTGGCAGGAAAGGAGGCCACGGCGGGAGAGGGGCGACGGGAGCAGAGGAGGCGGCGGGACTTTTTTTTCTGGAGTGGAGAGAGTCAGAGAGAGAAAGGGTTAGGTTTGGTTATGGGTTATGGGTTACGGGTACGGGTTCGGGCTAGGCCAAGCTCAAGGTCAGCACAGGCTTTAGCCCCAAATACTCATGATATCATGATCTAATAAGCACCCAACGCTCTCTCCGGATAAATTAGATAATCTTAATTTTAAGCTCAAGCCTAGTACTTATAGTAAAAGGGATGGTTTTCTTTCTTCATTCATTCCAATTTTATATTTCCCGGATCAGGCAACAGGTTTACTGGTGGTTTTAGTCTTGAATAATACTAGAAGCTAGGAATAAGAAACAAACAGAATCAATGATACAATACTTGATTGGAATAAAAACCCGTGCTATAATAAATTATAGAAAGTGGGTGTTTCATATCAAATCCTGCATGTTTAGGAAATAATAATGATTAGATTACATGTTTTATACATTTAAATGTCATCATAAACTGGAGTTTGATAAACTTTAATTCAAAGAAGTGGATACTATATGGTGTACAAAAGGTAATAATTCAATGAAATAATAAGTATTTTAAAAATAATGGATATTGCTATTGTGCGCTTCTTTTCATTGTCTTCTGAAAAATCTCTTAAATCATCCAAATATCCATCCCTAACATTAGCTGACAAAGCTATAGTTTTCGTCACATAATTTCCACAATATCGACGATTTTAGATAAGTGATCTCTAGTTCGGGCATTTCTTCCATGTTTTTGTAACCCTAATCTATAAGGATTCTTCCTCATGGAAGCAATCTCGAGGGGAATAACGCTTGTATTTCTTTTCATTTCTTGAACTATCAGTAAATTAGTGGACAACCCATGACTATCATTTGAATCATGGTTCTCTTTTTTTTTTTTTTCCTTCAAAATTTTCGAGGATCTGCGGAAATTAACATAAATTACTGTGAGACTCATGACACCGTCAAAGTGATCAAAAATTGGATCAAAATAATGACATTATCAATTAAAATTCATAAACCATCTCATGAGAAGCAAATCTAAGATTAGAAATCAAACAACAGATCTGAGAGAGGAACCTGTTGAGAGTCGAGGATCAAATCTCGTGCGCCGATGCAGAGAGGATCAAACCGCAAGGGAATTGGAAAATTAGGTTTTTTTTGGGGGGGGGGGGGGATTTTTAGGAGAAAGAGAGGAGGAGAATTCGAGCTCGTGAGAGTAGAATTATTATTTGAGTGAAGGGGTAAAATGAAAGATTTAAGCAGTACATGAAAGGGTCAAACTTCAAAGGGGTTTGCCTGCAAAAAAGATTTAAATCGCAAATAAATCCCTCAGTTTTAACAATTATCATTTCTTTTGTGGTGTAGCAATTTCACAATTTTAGTTTAAATCGCAAATAAATACCTCAGTGTTGCTCGAATCCAGCCAAAGAATTGTGAAAGTACTGCTAGTCACGAGAACTAAATAATTATATTTGATTAGCGTTTATGGAGTGAGCAGATCTTAGTCACTCTTTGGACTCCTTCAATTTCATGTTGCAGTTTCCATAATCTGAGCTTTGATACCACTTGTTGAAGAGCATCCAAATTAAATGGACTGCAAATATATGTTGAGGGTTCATGTTGGACTTTCTCGTCCCATTAAGATGTAATCTGAGCTCTGATACCACTTTATAAAGAGACTTCAAACTAAATGGACCTCAAATATATGCTGAGGACAAAATTAATCCAAAAGTTGATATTATTACATTGATATTATTACATATTGGATCGTAACCATACTTTTTATCATTAAATAACAATAATCATAATTTTCTATTTATGTCCATCACTCTTTCTATTTTACTTTTGCAATGTTTGGAGTAGACTCAGAAGTCAGAACCCAACAAAATGGGCAAAAGAAGGCAAATAATTATATTCATTTTATAAATTGATTTGTAGAAATGCCTCTATACTAAGAAAAGAATAAAAATTCCAGGAAAATAAACACTTTTATTACGTACAACAAAAAGTACTATGGAATATTTGTCATGACATGCAGTATTTTTACATTAAATATGCAAAGTATTTCCATTTCAATGAGTGAAATAAACAGAAAAACATACTTAAAGATTTTGAATTCAATATTATGTGTTAATTAATGTCTTTGAATGTTGAAGAACAAAGTTCATGTTAACAGTAGGAAATTAATGCATGAGCGAGAGAGAGAGAGAGACATACTGAAACTTCCCCGAGTACAGATACTAGTTGCGATAGTCGCGTCTAATCCTCGCTTCCCATCGCCCGTTGTGGTTGCACCTGCAAACTTCCATCAAGATAACTTAGTGCCAGTTCGGAAATACACAAGATTTTATTTCTTCAATCATAACACTATTAACAGTTTATTATTTTTTGAACTGTTAATTCCATCTTAAATTTGAAGTAAACAAAATAATTGTTTATGAGAAATGAACTATAACTGTTAATAAAACAAAAGATAATGAGGTTGCTTACAACATCATAATTCAATCACCCGTTACTATATTGGTGCGCATTTTCAAATGTGATGGTTGTACAACTAGAGGCACAAATGAATTTATATATACTTACCATATCTGTATCCACTAACTAATCACATATACAAATGCAAACAAATATATCTATTTTCTTTTATCTGATTTCCTCACAAGAAATATGCTTCTTAGATAATGAACCGAGAATAAGAATGATCAAATGCCTGTACTAAACTAAAAATATAAAGCTTAAATTAAAAAAAAAAGTTCAACAAAGTTAAATAGTAAAAGGAAAATTACTTGGCAGACGCTTAGGCCGCTTTTTACAACACTATAATCATCTTTCCCTTTTGGCTTTTTATTTAAAAAAAAATTGTATGTATGGTTATTGTTTTATAGAAGGGGTTTTTGTCTTTAGACCCAAAGCTTTACCCTGATTTATTTTTAAACCTAAGTGTTTTTACTTGTATCTTTAAACCCAATCATCATATCCTTATAAATGGATTGCTTTTTCCCTTGAAAGATGTGTTAAAATATCATTGATTTAAATGGCCTCCTTGAAAACATTTTTGTGCATCTCTCTTTCTGCTAAAACTAGTTAAGGAGGCACTTGCGTTGCACGTACTTGCACTTTAATTATAGTTGTACTAAAAAGTTTGGTGTAGCTCTAGCTATAATACTATTTGAATTTTCGTACTGAAAATTTCAACTTGAAATTAATATAGATCATTTCTGACCCCTATTCCTCTAATGAAAAGTTCAAACTGACATCTCTGTTCTGTTGTGAAGATTGAATGGCCTAATCTTTATTGTTGTTTATTTCATTCCTGAATCACTAAATCTTGAATGAAAAATTTCTTTTTTTTTTGGTACACTCTACAATGTGTAGTTGCATGTCATATTGTATGTGGCTATATGATCTATCATATATAGCTATACATATTTATACACTCTGTACTTACACACTTATTATTCTATATTTTTGGTTAACGTTAAGTAATCTTTGTATTTTGTGTGTATGAGAACATATAAAACTATGTGGATTTTAAAGTAAATGGAGGTAAAACTTTGGGTTTATAAGCAAAAACCCTTCAATCAACATGCTTCCAAAGAACGGATGAGGTACATGATTACTATGGCGAAGCTCCTTCAAAGCAATAATGAGAAAAATAATTACGATGAAATGAGAGAGAGGAGGAATTAAACAGTTGAAAGCAAGAGAATATAACAATTGTCATTTTTCATTTTATTAGCAAACTCTCCCTCCAAGCTTCACTATTTGCCAGGTGTCTTGATTGATCATCCATCATGTGTTTTCATCAACGTTCCTTGTTGGGCCCACAAGCGTTACGACAAAAGTTTGTGGAGCTCGTTCCGCAAACTAAAAAGAGGTGATCGCTCTTTTTATATAGAGTAATGATAATGATAATGATAAAGTGAAGTGATGAAAAAATTATTTAAAAATATTTATTGGATATTTTAATTGTTTATTGCTTGATGTTTATTTTTCTATGATGATCTTCATTTATGCTTTGGGTTCTTATAGGTAATTGTAACATTGATATGATTTTCGGGTGCTTATGATTCTTTAATCATTTAGATGCGTACGAAGCTTCATAAGTAGAGTTCGGATTGCAACAAAGTTTATTTGGTCAGTTCAAATTGATACTGAATTTTTTAGATATGTGTGAGTATTATATGATCCTAAAAATTTGAATGCTCCTAATAGGCTTCACTGTGTTCACATAAGATTTCAACATGAGTTTGTTTTATGTTTGTGTTGATCGCTTATTTTAAGCTCGAACACATAAGATATCAACATGAGTTTGTTTACTGTTTGTGTTGATCGCTTATTGTAAGCTCGTGCTTTGATATTTTTTTTGGAAGTTATTTTCTTGTGGAATCTGTTTTATTTTTAGCTTTCAATCCTATTCCAAAGTTTAACACACATAAGATATGGCATAAAGACTGATGAACCAGTTGTCTCGAATTTTGTCCAAGCAAATATTTTGTTATTACTTAAGCAATAATCACACATTATGTTGGCTCAATATTTTGATGCTTAGACAATAATTATGGTCTCCCTATTCTTAAGTTATTTTGAAATTATTACCTCCGATATATGGTTGAAGTAGCATGTTAAGGGATTTATTTGAAACAAATTATATATAATGGATAACCAGATAGTCTACAAGTAATATCCCTCCAATTGCTACTTGGACCGTTGATCGTATAGATTAATTGCAAATAACTTAAAAATTAGGGACTTTACTGCAATTTAATGAATGAGGGACTAATTTCAAAATAACTTAGGACTTGAGGGACCTAAAAGCAATTTGGATATTTTGAGGGAGTAATTTTCAGATGTGAAAAGTTTAAGGGACTAATATTGAAAAACCTATTCTAAAATGAACATTTCCCGTCCTTATTTGACCAATGAAGTGTGGAGGTAACAATATTTCGAAAATTGCTAAGCATTCACTTGAAAAACAGACAACCTTATAATGTTGTTACCATAAGCCTTTTAGTTTATTGTTTGTTTTCTTAGGATAGGAGTAGTGCTAGAATTATCTTTTGGGTGTTTGATTTTCAATATAATAGAATTTTTAAGTAGTGTAATTAAATATATTACTAACCCGTACATGCTTGTTAAATTTTAATTTACTCTGCATGAATGATCTCAATTTCAATAGTTAATTGTTCCTTGATGTCATCAGTTTCTATTTTGATTCATGTATATTAGAACAGCTCATTTTGTAGGCTTCTTTAACAAAATTTGTAGCTTTTTCTTAGATTTTATGAAAATTGGTTACAAGAAAATAGTTCTTAATTGTTATCTAGTATCTTTAGCTCTTGCAGATAGCACATGGGGTTGTTTTTTTGACGAAATACTGAGTTGGAGAATTTGCTGGCTAACTCTCTTTAATATCATTCCAGCTTGTCTTGGTTATTCATCGCAACATTATTCTCTTTTACGAATGATAATGAGGCTGAAATTGGCTCCACAAATTGATTTACGCTTCGAAAAGTGTTTCAAAAGCTTTAATGGATGAAAGCTTTAAAAGGGAGCTTGTAGTTTGCCCAATTGTTATATTTTTTGTTAATTATATGATTTCTTGCTGGATCGCAATAAAACTTCATATATTCTTTTGTTAAACTCATTGAAGCTGTTGGGATGTTATATGTTTACTATTAAAATACATTAAAATATTGAAGGGCCATATGCTGACTACTATATTGTATAGAAATGCAGGGGCAATGTATAATGGACAATCTATTCTATAGTATTTGGCTTTTATTGATTCACGACAATTGCGTTTTCTTTTTTCTTTTTGGCTCATAAAATTTTAAAAAATTAGGGACATTTTGTCCATTTGAGAAAATTTTATAAGCTCATTACTATACAAATCCAGGCATCGCACGGGTCTGAAAGTAGTTATTGAGAAAGGGCGATCTGGCACGTGATGTTCATGTGCTACTTCTAAAATAGGCAATTTATGATATTGCAGAAATATATAAAGATATTGTTATGAGTTTTTTTTTTAATCTTGTCTCATAATATAAACTTTTTAGTTAATTTAGAACCTAGCTTTCCTTTTGTCCTCTTCTTATTTCTTCATTGAACAATACATAATTTTAAATTTTTGGCTAAACTGCACAAAATTTTTAATTAGAAATATCCCAATTGTATTTTAAAGTAGAATTAAGATAAGTTTGAAAAATTAGTTAATTTAATAGCAAATTTAACAAATATAATTAGTTAAAAGCTCTAAAATTAGAATGTAAGTATCATAGAGAAATATTTGGGTAAAAATTTCACGCTTGCACGATCGATGGTAATAACGTGTAAATTTTAAAACTTTATGGTACTTTATTGTATCAAAATACAACTTGTGGTATTTAATTGTAAAACTGAAAACTTTATGGTATTTTTGAGCAATTTAACCTTTTTTTTCTATATATTACTCTAGTTCTATGTCTAATATAAATTAAAAATCGAAATCCTAAATTTTAAAGATAAAAATCTAAATCCAAATTTTATGCCAAATGATCAAGCATTCTATTTCAAGGAAGGGACAGTGAAATGTCCGTTACGAGCCGATTAGTTTCTTCGCGATAAATCTTGCACTTGTGCCTCATATCACATTGGTACATTAGAGTGTGAAATTTCTTTTTTCGGTACGAATTACAATAACATGAAAGGAAACTAAGCCATGGGATCCTTTATAGACATTCTCTACAATTTAGGATGGAGAGGATCGAGTAACATATTGGTATGTAACACATCCAAGGCTATCTCCCTCCAACGATCGCCGCCAGAGACTCTGGGATTATTCGAGCTAAAGACATGACCACAGAATATATTATACCATGAGTTATATTTACGCTTCCTGAACACAGTTAAACTAGTGTTACATTCTTCTTAGGAAGTTAATAATAGTCCTGATTAAATTGCGTTCATCTTGAAGATTTGAACGCAGCTAAAATTTAACATAAACAAACTCTATTAATCAAGCTCGAGCCTAACCATATTGAATGCAAGCTGAATTTTACATTCAGCTTCATTCATTTATTTAATTGAACACATATACACTTTCAAAGATTGGAAAGAAAAAAAAAGGGGAAAAAAAAAAGCATTTCTTAAAAGCCATCGCAAATGTCCCTAGTGACACAGCTATTTCAACAAAATTGATCAACAAAAGAAAGGGGAAAAAAACCTAAATTCGGCAACATTCAAATTCAAGTTCATGGCCCTTCGCAAAATACAATGAAATGTCAAAATGTAGAGCTTTCTGTTGATGCAACAGCTCTTCATGCCCAAAAAAGGGGGGAAAAATACTAAGCTGAAAATTAAATTATGACAAATATTACACAAATTTTACGGTTCAGTAAGAAGGAATAGAAGCAAACCTATAACCAGGTGCACCTCTCCATGAGTAATATGCAAGCCTCGTCTCATAAAAGCCTGTAACATTTATCAGCAACAAAGGATTGTATTGATACTAAACATAACCTTGTCTTGCATAAAACTAGGAAATTATGCATAGCATGAAATTTCAAACCAACAGCATTATGACATAACATAAAGAGGTAACCGATATTACCCACAACATCAAAGGCAGGTTTTATATGTCTGACTACGAGTTTTGTGTCTGAAAACGACAGTGTTGGTAACAATAAACTTACAAAAACCGTTATTAGAAAAATTTATAGGAGTTTGAGTGGCTGCTGCATATATCACTGAGAAAAAGAAACATTTAATCCTTTTCTTTAAATATCAATCCTTAACAACAGGACCACAGCCTTTTTCCCAAATTTGATCAATCATGATGATTATTTATCTAATATTACCAATAACTTTAATTGCTATAAAACCAATTTACCTAAAACACTTGGAAAGACGAATAAATGAGGTAATGTAAAATTATACACACAGATATAGCAATGCTTGAACAAAGGACATCATGTAACCTGGAGCTTCATTAATAATACATCAAGCAAATCAAATGGATGGTAGGGCAACGATGTATTGCGATCAGTAATAATTAAATATAAAAGAAAACATGGTTTTGCAAGTTAAAAACTAATATCTTAACTTGAACATTCTTATGTTACCACTTCCAGCATTATGAGTTTTCCCACAAATAGAACGTAAAACCAAGGTACCGATGTCCAAGATAAATAATTTTCAAGCAACTTTTGTATATAATCAACACATTATAAATTGAAATTTCCTTACAGTTGAATGCCAACCAACTACTTTTTGAGCATATACAGGTACAAGTTAATGCATAAGCTACTTTAACTATCAGCTGAACTCTTCAGAGTTAAAATTAAAAAAAAAAGGAAAGATAAGAAATGAGGTTATCAAACAGATAAAAACGAACAATCCTAAACATTGATTGTATAGCTGTTTCTACATTCCTTCAATTAGTTCAGATGACTCCTGAATATTTAGTCGAAAAGGGTAATTGCAGACTTATCCCACTGATGCATTTCAATATCTTATTCAGCAGTTTATAAAATCTTAAATAATCTCCTTAAACGGTTAATTGCGGATATACCCCCTCTACCATTGCCCAATTGTTGATAGACCCCCTGTAGTTCTATTGAACCCCCAAGTGAAACTTTTTGACTCTTTACCCTCAGAAAGAGAAATTTGTTTGACAAATAGACCTCCTGAGGGTAAAAGAGCAAAAAAAAATCACTAAGGGGGTATACATGAAATTGAGTGACAGTACAGGGGGTCTATCCGCAACAATAGAACTACATGACGCCTGTCCGCAATTGGGCAATAGTACAGGAGGTCTATCCGCAATAAACCCTTTCTTAAACATTGACTGAAAAAACTTGTACATTGTAATCAACTTAACTCCAAAAGTAGACCAAAAGAAAGTGATGCTTGCTTACCAGGAAGGAAGGCAAGTATGCCAAGCACAAGCAAGCCATATGCTTGTGATCTCTCACCACCCATGTGGCCTGTGAAGACGAAGAATGACAGAAACAGAAGAAATGATCCCAAGAACAGAAGAAAAAGTGCGAGACCAATTGACTTCCATGGAACCCTGTCAAGGGCCCTCAGATTGTAGGTGAACCGAGGGTCCTGTTGGTGTATATCATCGTCTCTCTCTGATGAAGAAAGAGGAGTGTAGCGCATATTCCGTCGTGATGCCATAGCAATCGGTCACCTAAGTAAGACTCTTCAATTGAGTAAATGATATACTTGTCTCCAAAGATATTTTTGAAAAAGGGGTCTTTCTATAGGATTAAGGGTTTTGTCATAATAGAGCTCCAAATCTTCGTTAATTCTATATTCGACCCTCAAATATTCATATTTCTAAATTAGACACCTCAATCTTCATGTTTTTCAAAATGGGGGTCTCAATTAAAACAACTTAATAAATTAGAGAGTTTTATCAAAACAACTTAATAGAATTGGGGTCTAATATAGAAATATGAAGATTTGGTGGTTGCATATAGAATTAACAAGCATTATGGGGTCTAATATAACACAAACCTAAAATTAATTCAAGGAATAGTATTTACGGAGAAAATTTGCAACAGCCACAGTCAACTAAAGTTATGGAACAGAAAGATAACAGGCTCATAGAAAAACAAGTCCCAAAAGCATCAATTAGACCAACATTAACTGAAAAAAAGCAAAGGACTTCCAAAATAAAAGCACCAACAATCAAAGAGGATCTAACTCATACAGGCGGAACAGAATTTTTAATATGACTATCACAACAACTATTAACTGATATGATTATAGAATGAAGACCGTAAAATATTATCGACTTTAAAAATTTTACGCTAGAAACAATTTGATTAACATACAGAAGACTAGAATTCTTGCAATTGATGGACCATAGTTTTTCAACAAATCAAGGTGGCTCCAGAGGAATACCATACTTTTGAAAATTATTTATCCAAGAGGGGCAGGTTAAGTGCCAGCCAGTCAAGCTAGGCCAAGCTCAAGGTCAGCACAGGCTTTAGCCCCAAATACTCATGATATCATGATCTAATAAGCACCCAAAGCTCTCTCCGGATAAATCAGATAATCTTAATTCTAAGCTCAAGCCTGGTGATTATAGCAAAAGGGATGGTTTGCTTTCTTCATTCATTCCAATTTTATATTTCCCAGATCAGGCAGCAGGTTTACTGGTGGTTTTAGTCTTGAATAATACTAGAAGCTAGGAATAAGAAACAAATAGAATCAATACAATACTTGATTGGAATAAAAACCCGTGCTCTAATAAATTATAGAAAGTGGGTGTTTCATATCAAATCCTGCATGTTTAGGAAATAATAATGATTAGATTACATGTTTTATACATTTAAATGTCATCATAAACTGGAGTTTGATAAACTTTAATTCAAAGAAGTGGATACTATATGGTGTACAAAAGGTAATAATTCAATGAAATAATAAGTATTTTAAAAATAATGGATATTGCTATTGTGCTTCTTTTCATTGTCTTCTGAAAAATCTCTTAAATCATCAAAACATCCATCCCTAACATTAGCTGACAAAGCTATAGTTTTCGTCACATAATTTCCACAATATCGACGATTTTAGATAAGTAATCTCTAGTTCGGGCATTTCTTCCATGTTTTTGTAACCCAAATCTATAAGGATTCTTCCTTATGGCAGCAATCTCGAGGGCAATAACGCTTGTGTTACTTTTCATTTCTTGAACTATCATTTGAATCATGGTTTATTTGTTTGTTTTTTTTTTCCCCTCAAATTTTAGAGGATCTGCGGAAACTAACATAAATTATTGTGAGATTCATGACACCGTCAAAGTAATAAAAAATTGGATCAAAATAATGACATTATCAATTAAAATTCATGAACCATCTCATGAGAAGCAAATCTAAGATTAGAAATCAAACAACAGATCTGAGAGAGGAACCTGTTGAGAGTAAGGATCAAATCTCGTGCGCCGATGCAGAGAGGATCAAACCGCAAGGGAATTGGAAAATTAGGGTTTTTTTTTTGGGGGGGGTGGGGAATTTTTAGGAGAAAGAGAGGAGGAGAATTCGAGCTCGTGAGAGTAGAATAATTATTTGAGTGAAGGGGTAAAATGAAAGATTTAAGCAGAATATGAAAGGGTCAAACTTAAAGAGCATTGCTTCGGTGCTCCCGTAAAGAGGTTTTATTTAATTTTTAATTCAATTTTATTGAAAGGGTAAAATTGTACTTTCCTACTATCTTCTTCCCCACCACTTCAGACCCAAAATTTCTCAATGTATCCCCAAGAAATATAGATGACGAAGAAGGGATAATTAAATTGCAGGGTTGTCTTTCCTATTTGCTAAATTTGTAGATACTCCGGTTAGCTTATTAGTGGTAGATTGTACGGAGAATATGATTATGGGTACCGAGCGCTCAAAATCGAGAGTCAGAATTCTTGGGGCTTGCTTGATATCCCATGATTTTGATAGTGATTTCGCAGAGAGATATGAAAAAGAAAAGGTATAAGAAACTGGAAGAGGAGCAATAAATCATGATATTCATTTTTAACCATGATTTTCAATGGAAATTTTGATTGATTATAAAAATCTCGCGGGATGGGTTACTGAGAATGACTCCAACGAAGAAGATGAAGTTAAGGCCAGATAACAATTGCCCTTGAAGTAAATAATAATTACGATTATGGGTTCGGAGCTTCAATTTTGGTGGCTGCCGGTTTTTCCGCGAGTGAGAGAGCACAAATTAAGGAAAGTAATTACCGTTTGTGCCATCGGTACTCTCAAAAATAATTTTGGGAGTACCGAAGCTGTTGGCCAAACTTAAAAGATTTAAATCGCAAATAAATCCCTCATTTTTAACAATTATCATTTCTTTTGTGGTGTAGCAATTTCACAATTTTAGTTTAAATTGCAAATAGCTCCCACATTTTTCTAACAAACGAAAAGGCAGAGATTATAATACCCTGTAGTCCTGTACTTAATGCACTTGAGCAAAATAATAGTAAGGGTTTTTTTCCTAGAAACCACCTTAAAAATAGGGTAATTATGGAAATCACCTTATATTTTTAATTTATATGTAAACCACCTTTAAAATAGGCTTTTGTTGCAATCAACCACCTCCCAGTTAAATTTTTATTAAAAAATTAAAAATAGGCTTAAAAAATTAAGTTCAAGATACTTGAGTTGTATCCTATTAAGACTAAACACTAAAAAAAATGAGTCACATTACATTTAATGCGAGTTTTTTAAGGATAATTCTAGATTTTAAGTGATTCTAGATTTTAAGTGAAGTTTGATTAGGAGGTGGTTGATTGAAACAAATACTAACTTTAAAAATGGTATATGTATAAATTGAAAAACGAAAGGTGATTTCCGTATAATTACTCAATCAGATGATTTCCAGGGAGAAAACCCTAATAATAGTAACAACAACAACGAGATAGAGGAAAACTGGATTCAGATTAACTTTTTGGGTTCATAACGTGGCAATACATTTTACGAGAACAACAGAAGAACATATACATAATATATACAAGTTATTTTAACCACTCTTGCAATCTGTAAATATTCCTCTAAAGTGAACAACTTTCCTCTCAAGCCCTATTACTGATTCATCATATCTTTTGCATCGTCTCTTTCATCTTCATGCTTTCGGGATCTCATGCACCAGAACGATCAAATGGATTCTTCGAAAAGTCCGAGCAAGGACTCCTACAAATCTCATGTTGACGGATGTCTCCAAGAGATATTCTCGATGGATGCTGAGAGGTCTGATTCCTCTGGACCGACACTCTGCATTTCTCATCGGCCACCATGGCGGTGGCGAGGTCGGATTTTAGGTATGGATGTTAAGGGACATATCTGAAAGGCTAAGGTTAGTTCGTTTGAAGTGATGGAGGGGGAAGGTGAAATAGAATGGTAATTGCGACCATCTGGATTTGATAGGATTTAACATTGTTTAATGGCGTGGTATAATGTGCTTGACTATCCATCTTCTTTTATAGTATGGCGTGAGGATATTTTTGGCATCTTGGATATGGAAATAATAAATACGAAGGTTCGAGAAGCGGTCTTGATGATCGTGTTTTCTTTGAATGCGAATGTTCCAGAGAACAGTCTTGATGACCGTGTTTTCTTTGAATGCGAAGGTTCGAAGTACCCTATAAATAGAAGGTTCAAGAGAAATTCTCATATTGTAGAGAAATTCTCATATTGTAAGTTAAAATGCCAATGTTGAGGAAAATACTCATGGTCACGAAGTTTTCTTTAAATGTCAAGGTTTGAGAGAACAATCTCGATGACCATCTATCTATTCTTAAATGTGAAAGCTCAAGAAAGTGTCTCATAGTATGCTATAAATGGAAGGTTGCATAGAAATACTCACATTGTAAGTTATAACTGTGAATTCACAAGAGAATACTCATAGTCACAATGTTCTTTTAAGGAGCTGTTTTTTTTCAAAATTTTTGGGTGTAAAACATTGGAAAACAACCGGACAGCCGCCAGATTTTGCATTATAGAAATCTTTTATTGTGTTTGTCTCATTTCGTTAGAAACCCAACTCACCGGGTTTTGTGGTGGAAACGGGTGAAAACGGACGATAGTTTGCAAGTTATTTTTTTACCAGGAGGAAATGTTTCCAATATTTTAGAAATGAAACAAACAGCTCCTAAATGTGAAGGTTCAACAGAAATCTCATATCATCTTTTATAAATGTGAAGGTTTAAGAGAAAAGTCTAATTTAATGTTTTTCATTACCATTGACCTTACCTAGTATGTTGAAATTATTGAACTTTACCCATCAAAATTGACGGGGTTTTCTAATATTTTGAAAGTTAAGGGGAGTTGTCTGCCAATCGTCCAAAGTTAAAGGGCTTTTATGATATTTAGCCAATTAAAAATTCTTATTTAGTCCTTCAGCCAGGAGGTTCGTAGTGAACTCTGAAATCACTTTTAGCAGGTTAACAAAAATGGAATCCAAAAGTTGATTACTTAAAGAGGTTCATAGAACATTTTGGAATCAAACCAATAACACTTGTAAGCAAGAGTCTCATATTATATGAAAACTACTCATTCATGCTCTATCTTCAATTCATAACTATTTAAATCTCAAATTTCTACATTTGATTCCTCTACTTGAATGGCTACCGAAAAAATTTGTAAAAGATAGGGCCACAAAAGATCACATAATTAAAAAAACATTACCGATCAGTCTATTCATGAGATCCTTTACAAACTACTAAAAAGGGTTAATTGAGGGCATACCCCCTATAGTTCTATTGTTGTAGATAGACAACTCTATAGGCTCTTCTTCTTCTTCTTCCTTTTTTTTTTGTCACGGGTAGACCTTCTGAGTGAAATTATAACCCAATGCTAAAACCTCAAAAGAGTCGCATTTCTACAAGCAGATACTGATTGGAAAAGGGTAAAAGCATTTGCTGGATTCCATTGACCAGCAACAGCATAACTGGTAACTCTCCTCCGAAACCGATCTTGCACTTTGTTGAATTATACAAACTGCCACCATCCATAGAAAGGTCCGTGTTGGAGAGAACTTATAAACAAACTGTCTTGTTTTGCAATGATTCAAGGATGTAGAAGTTGGTAATTGCATTAGGGCGTCCGTATCCTAGTGAGGCAAGGTTGCGGGCTCTAGCTGCCTCCTCTGCATCTGAATGAATAGAAAATCAGTTTCCCCTTTTATTTTATTTTATTTTATTTTTTTTGAGATGAGAGAAAATTTTATAACGAATAAAGATATATAATCTTTTAGAAATGGTTTATGGAAAAATTGACCAAACAAACAAAAAGATTTTTTTTGTACAAAGCATATGCTCGAAATTATATGCCATGACTTCTATATTATATCACTCACACGGTGTTGCTCGAATCCAGACAAAGAATTGTGAAAGTACTGCTAGTCACGAGAACTAAATAATTATATTTGATTAGCGTTTATGGAGTGAGCAGATCTTAGTCACTCTTTGGACTCCTTCAATTTCATGTTGCAGTTTCCATAGTCTGAGCTTTGATACCGCTTGTTGAAGAGCATCCAAATTAAATGGACTGCAAATATATGTTGAGGGTTCATGTTGGACTTTCTCGTCCCATTAAGATGTAATTTGAGCTCTGGTATCACTTTATAAAGAGATTTCAAACTAAATGGACCTCAAATATATGTTGAGGACCAAATTAATCCAAAAGTTGATATTATTACATATTGGATCATAACCATACTTTTATAATTAAATAATAATAATCATAACTTTCTATTTATGCCAATCACTCTTTCTATTTTACTTTTGCAATGTTTGGAGTAGACTCAGAAGTCAGAACCCAACAAAATGGGCAAAAGAAGGCAAATAATTATATTCATTTTATAAATTGATTTGTAGAAATGCCTCTATACTAAGAAAAGAATAAAAATTCAGGAAAACAAACACTTTTATTATGTACAACAAAAAGTACTATGGAATATTTGTCATGACATGCAATATTTTTACATTAAATATGCAAAGTATTTCCATTTCAATGAGTGAAATAAACAGAAAAACATACATCAAAATTTTGAATTCAATATTATGTGTTAATTAATGTCTTTGAATGTTGAAGAACAAAGTTCATGTTAACATTTTGTCGGACAACAAATTTGGATGTGTAACCCTACAATAGTAAGACTCACGCGCAAAGCACAGACAAATAGAAACAAAAGAGGTTAGAGAAGCACATGGGATGATATCATTGTGCACATATAAAGGAAAAGATCACAAATCACGCATGTAAACCAGAAACGGAACGGACAAGCACCTAACAGACCCCCGTTCTTTTCTAGCAAATAGTGCAACTCTAACACTAAAATGGCACTAAGATTTAACATTAGGAAATTAATGCATGAGCGAGAGAGAGACATACTGAAACTTCCCCGAGTACAGATACTAGTTGCGATAGTCGCGTCTAATCCTCGCTTCCCATCGCCCGTTGTGGTTGCACCTGCAAACTTCCATCAAGATAACTTAGTGCCAGTTCGAAATACACAAGATTTTATTTCTTCAATCATAACACTACTAACAGTTTATTATTTTTTGAACTGTTAATTCCATCTTAAATTTGAAGTAAAAAAAATTGTTTATGAGAAATGAACTATAACTGTTAAAAAATCAAAAGATAATGAGGTTGCTTACAACATCATAATTCGATCACCAGTTACTATATATGCGCATTTTCAAATGTGAAGGTTGTACAACTAGAGGCACAAATGAATCTATATATACTTACCATATCTGTATCCACTAACTAATCACATATACAAATGCAAACAAATATATCTATTTTCTTTTATCTGATTTCCTCAGAAGAAATATGCTTCTTAGATAATGAACCGAGAATAAGAATGATCAAATGCCTGTACTAAACTAAAAATATAAAGCTTAAATTAAAAAAAAAGTTCAACAAAGTTAAATAGAAAAAGGAAAATTACTTGACAAAGCCTCTGTACTTGGAGGCCCCTCGTGAGAAGCCACTTCTCCTGGGCTGGCAGATAAGTAAACCAATAAATAAATTAAACAATGAAAAAAGAATTAACTGAACTTTAGGAGAAAAAATAACATTTACAGGGAAATTAATAACAGAAAAAGGCCCCAAGTATTTGAGAGCAGCAAGATCATATGGGAGAGCAGTGGCTTCCTCATCACCATGTGCCCCTGTACCAATAAAATCAAGTTAAATTCTGAATTAGAACAAAATAGTTTGAAACATAAAAGGTAAATGACAGAAAATCACTTTATAGTTACAGAAAACCCCCTAAAGGCATTAAAAAGGATTGATTTTTCATTTTATCTATGAATTTAAACTGATGATTATTTGGCAAGAAATCAAGATCTCAGGGGGGTTTATGTGATTCCTGCAACTGGAATCTGTAATTTACTCTTAAGAAAAATTTATTTCCATTTTAAGATAAAAAACATACGAAAATAGTAATAGTTGAATAACATTGGATAGAAGAGCAAGGCTAGTGACATACCCAAAAAAACTAACCAGCAGCGGATCAGCAACATGATCGGTAACCAAGAAAAAAGAACAGAAAAAAATCAGGAGGAAAAAAAACAGTGTCATTTCAAAGAAATACTGAAACTGTTTTTTACTTACTTCATCTTCCTTTGTTATGCTGGACTGCGATCCAGCAACGCTTGTCCCAGAGATGGGCTTCATATCTCTCAGTCCATTTGTGCCTGTCAACATGCATCAAGAATTAGCATCCCAAAAAAGTACTTCAAAAAGTGCGTAAGAAATCAATACTTTTCTGACTCCTTGAGTAAGAATGAGGGGCCATTTTCTCTTTTTCTTCTTTTGCATATTTGGGTTGCCTGCAACTCAAATGGTGGTTTACTAATATGTAGAAAATTGGTAGAGGAGGAGGAAGTGGGAGATATAGCTGAAGGATTGTTTGTAGGTTAGTCTTTGGTTCTTTCTATGAAGTTATTGCGAGTTCAGGGTCGGGGAGGTTATAGAAGAGCACAAATAGGAGTGAGGTTGGCATGGGTTATAGTGGGAAAGGAGAAACACTTGGCAGAAAGCTTGTCCAAGCGTCAAATATGACTTGTGGTCCCAATCAGCGCTTAGGGTGCAATTGAATCATTATCGTTACTTATCATATCTGTATTCAGTTACTAAGCAGGGACATGAATGCGAATATTGGATATGACTCGGTAAGGAAAACTCATAATCAATATCCAGCAAAAATTGCATATGGATATGGATCAAATAAGAGAAAACATATATGGATATAAAGGGAATATGAGGAAAACAAATAAGATTGAGAAAGAGCATATGATACAAGAGTTGATTAAACAAAACAATTTTTTCAAGTAAGAGTCAATAAATATGTTGAATATCTATTAATAAAAACTATAGATCCCCGAATCAAAGCTATATTCATATTTGTATCCATATCCTAACAGATATTTAGTATCCATATCAATCCTATACGAATCTATCAGCGATATCCATATTCTTTTAAATCGTTAGCTGGCAGGCATCTCTTTCGACTATCTTGTGGTTCATATCCACTAGATAACTGGTCGATAAGGACAATATGCCCACTGGATAGTTGGTGCAATAAGGACGATATTTCATATCCACTAGATAGTTGGTGCACTGAGGTGAAAATAACACTTTGATGAGAGTACCAACCCCAAAATCCCCCTATTTTAAACTTGTGCAAGAGTAAATGATACCGAATGCACCAACTATACAGTGGACATGAATGATTGAATAATTTCCCTATTATGTAATCCATTTGTATTATATTTTTGGGGTTTTCACTTGTACACCCTTCAGATATTTGGTTTTAAATTATCATCCAAATCTTCACTCTTGCCAGTTTATTCATCTATTTCATGTTCAGATTCAAAATCAAACCCCCCCACCCCACCCCAGACAACTATTAATGGGGAATAGGAGGGAATATATTTAGTAAGCCATATATTAGTCTGTACAAAATCCATCAACCTCTTGTATTACATTGATCAATATCTAAGACTCCTATAATATTGTTGGAATGATTCATATCCAATACATCACCATTACATGTTATATGATACAAAATCACATGAAAAGACCACCTAATGAATTTTTTCCCATCAGAAAGTAGTCAATTATAAAGTTGGGAAAGAAAATTACTAAAGAAATATCGACTGGAAGTTTTACACAAAAACAATATAAATTGCTATAAACATAAGCAAAGACTTGGATGTCAGCATAAGTACTGATATGGTAAGGAGATTGTCTAATTTTGTTAAAAGAAAACGTTAATCCAAAATACAGCCTGTCCAAAGTGAAAAATACCTCCAAGAGGAGGGAATACTTTTGTCGATAGATGAAAAATTCATACAGAATGACGCATATGTCCACTGCTATGAATTTGAAATCAAATACAAGGTTAGTTGATTAAGTTAAAAGAAGACAAACTTCAACGGCCCAGATGCAATTAAATCATCATACATGTAATGAGCATAATAAATTGCTAGGAGGCCCAGCTTTACTAAAGAAAACTAGGTTTTAGCTAATCATTAAGAACTCTCAAACTTCAAAATCATCATACCTGTAATATTGGATACTGTTAAAATTTATGGATGGTGGTTGTTCAGCTTGAATGATCTGACGGGATTCGTAATTCTATAGAGAAATTGAAACATTGCAGCAACAGAAGGAAAGATTGTGGCCTGTACCGAAACGATTAGTTCAGAAAAAATTCAAACTGAAATAGTAGAATTTGAACACATTATTTATGCATATTTGTATTTCCATAAACCTCATATACACCTCTAATAACCTCTTCTGTATGTTTAAAACTTTTAAATATTCAATATGTATGAGGTACATATGCATTTCTCTTATCACAATATAAGCATGAAATTGCTAGAAATGGAAGGAACAGCATTGAATATACTAGCCTCATTATAGAAACCAAACAAAGACCTAATAAGCTTCTCTCTTTTGTGACGTAGCAATCTCACAGTATAATGCAATCACGTGATTTGATTATATTCTGCTAATGAGAAAAGGAAAAAGATTATACAATTAATGCGTTTACCCGAAAATAAAATAAAGAGACATGAGAAAAGTTGGAGTCAGATTGAATATTTGGGTTCATAAAGTGTCATACAATTTCTAAAGCTACAACAGAATACACGTCTTTTAACCTCCTGAACAAAAAGTTAACTGCATAGAAGCACGTCTTGATTATCCTAAATTGATTCTTACTTTAAAAATGGTAAGGTACAATCCGGACAAAAAATTGCATTAGCTTAGATTTTCTCAGTATGTATATCATAACAAAAACAAAACAAAACAAAACAAAACAAAAACATCAAACACATCTAATGTAGCATCTTTGGTTGAATTGCGCTCTAAGCAGTTGCTATTCAGCTTTCAAGCTTTGGTGTCAACAATAACAAATATGCCATTACAATACAACAGCAAAAAGAACAGTGAACAAAAGCAAGAATAAAATTAGTGACAACACTAATTAGATAACTAACTAAAACTAGATAACAGGAAAAGGTAACAAGTTATGATTCATAAGCTCTTTATAAACAACTTTAAAACTAATGCAGGTCAGATATAGAAGATTCGCATAAGCAGAAATAAGGCTTTCGTGGAATAATATCAAACAGAGATAATCAAATTGGAAATAAAGAGTTTCTCAATTTAAGCTTCAGTTCTTCACAAATTATGACCCCAAACACCAGATGGTAAAGTTTTCATGCTTCTGGGAGTGTCAAATATTATTGCAATCAGTTGGCTAATATCATGTATCAATATCATATATCATGGAACCCGCTTCAAGTTTGGCCAATTATTATGAAACCCCCTAACATTTCATTACATAACCCCCTGCCTTAAACAATACCGTTTAGTTCTCTTTAAGCAAGCATGTGCATGTCACATGCATGTTTTTTTCTTGTCAAATACCCCTTAATAATTCTCTTCTTCTTCCTCAAAGAATTAAGAAATCCTCTCCCCTTTTTTCATATTAAAGATAAATATATGGAATCTACTTCATAAACTATGAGCCATTTCAGTCTGCTTGTTACATCTTTGTGATTTGAAAAATATAAATCTGGACTGTCTTAAGAATAGTATTAAATGCATAATTGAGTTGACAACAACTTTGTGTTTTACTTGGAAAATATAAATCTGGACTGTTTTAAGAATAGTATTAAATAGACTATGCAGAGAGAGGGTGAGACCACTTCTCTAAAGCCAAGGGCTTCTAAATTTAAGGTCACAAAAATATTGGGCAAGCACAATCTGGAGTTCAAGTCATAGAAGATGGGCTTAGAATGGGCTCTCAAATATTTCAACTTGCTTTCCTGTGGGCTAAGATCTTTGGTACAAAGAGACTTCAGTTCATCATAATCATCACCAGAAAAGAAATTCACAAACTTCCAAAGTTGCAATCAATGAAGAAGAAGAGGATGATTGAAGGGGTTTTGATGTGAAGAGCGAAGGGGATTTCATATATTTTCATGAAGAAGAGGATTATCGAGGTGCATTTGAGGAAAAGGAAATATGCATGTGACTTGCACAAGCTTTTTTAAAGTGAACTTAACAGTATAGTTAAATCTAGGGGGTTACGTAATGAAAAGATAACACTGGAGTTTCATGATAATCGGCAAAACTTGAAGGGGGTTTCATAACAGTTACCCAATATCATACTACACCGGTTCATTTTTCAGTTAGTCTTTGGAACTACACATTCAAACAAACAGATAATGTCCACATTGAACTAACATCCGAATTCCGGTCATACTGAAATTGTTAGGGATTCACAATGCTAATCGGTCAATCACATAATTCGCAGTATATGAGTTTCGCAGTATATGTATAACGAAAGATAAAGAACTCGAAAGAATAAAGAAGAAAAAATTAAAAACGACCCTACGTCCTCTGCAGAGCTGAGCCTACAGTAATTCACTAGATCTCCATCAAGTCTGTACAATCCCCATCCCTCTCACAGCTTTTCTTTCTCTCTCAGTGAAATCCTGGGATATTTCTTTAGGATCTCTACAAGCCTCTCAAACTTTCTGTTCCTTACCCCCAGAAAACCCAAAACTACACAAATATATAGGCTTAAAACTCTTAACATGAATAAATATTTACTAAAATAGCCCTGCACTAGAAACATTTGGAGCTGGTAACTTATCTCTTCATAACAGCAGACACTCAGAAGAGGTAAACTTAGATTCTGACCAAACTGGTTACTATCGTCGGTAACCGAGGACCAATAATGGATCTAACCAATTTAGAAGATGGTAGATCTAGGGTCCTCCAAGCAAGTAAGCCCAGTTCTTCATCATAGTTAAGGATGTTAAGGGACAAGTTTAAAAAGGCTTAATATTAGTGTATTTCAGATGATAGAAGAAAAATTGAAGTGGAATGACAGTTGACACCATCTGAATTTTTGATGAGGTTAATTGCCATGTTATGTGCTTAGCTTAACTGTCCATCCGCTTTTATAGATTGTTGTGAGGGTACTTTTGACATCTTGGCTATGAATAATAAATGCGAAGATTCGAGAGAATAATGTAGGTCATAGTGTCTTCTTTCAATGCGAAGGCCTGAGAGGAAGTTTTATATAGTCAGTTATAAATGCGAAGGTTCGAGAAAAGGTGCAAGTTAGATTCTTTTTTCTATCATCAAATTTTAAATTTCACTTTCCCGTCATCACTGAGGTGCACATGTGAAAGTTTATGATTAAATTTATATTCTTCTTACTAAGATATGATCCAGATATTTTTTGTTCATATCCTTATTTGTATCCTACCAAAAAGTAAAGCTATATTTCTATTTACATCCATATCTGTATTAGATTCTAGTATCCACTATCCATATCTGTCCTATATGAATCTATCCACCAATGTGGCAATATTCATGTCCTTTTGCATTCTTTGATGGCAGGCATCTCTCTCATACTGGCGGTCTATATCCACTAGATAGATGGTGCAATAAGGTCAATAGTTCACATTCACTGGATAGTTGGTGCACTAAAGACAATCTTTCATATCCACTAGATAGTCAGGGCACTGAGATGAAAATACCACTCGGATAAAAGCATTAACCCCAAAAATCCCTCTGTTTTGAACTTGTACAATAGTAGACGATCCTTGGTGCACGTGCGCCAACTATTCTGTGGACACTCTAATCGTAGTATTATATTTTTTAGGGTTTTCACTTGTATACCATTCTAATATCTGGTTTCTTATTATCATCCAAATATTCATATTTAGTCATTTACCAATTTATTCATCTATTTTATGTTCGTATTCAAAATTATATCCCCTCCCCCAACCAAATAACTGCTGTTAGGGAATAGGAGGGAGTATATTTAGTATGGCCACATATTTGTCTGTAGAAAATTCACCAACCACTTGTATTACATTAATCGATGTCTAATACTCCTATAAACTTCTGCAGTGTTTCATATCTGATACATATCACCATTACTGGTTATATGGTACAAAATCATATGAAAAGATCTCATAAATCATAATAATACTCTTTTCCGAAATATCAGAAAGTAGCCAATTAAGAAACATAGTAAAGAGGGAGAAAATGCTTCCAAAGAACTAGCAACTGAAAGTTTTAGACAAAAGCAGCCTACAACTACTACAAACATAGGATTTATACGTCAGCATAGGTACTGATAACCTAAGAGATTGTCTAATTTTGACAAAAAGCTAATCCCAAAAACCTGTTCAAAGTGTAAAATGCCTCCAGTAATAGGATATACATTGGTCAATAGTTGAAATATTCATACAGAATGCTGCATATTTCCACTGCTATCAATTCTGAAATCAAACTACAAGGTTAGTTGATTAGTTTCAAAGAACACAAACTTCAAAGCCCCAGATGAAATTAAAATCATCATACGTGTAATGAGCATAATAAATTACTATGAGGCCCAGTTTTACTAAACTAGGTTTTAACTAATCATTAAGAATCTCAAACTTCAAAATCACCATACCTGTAATATTGGATACTATTAATACTGATGGGTCTTCTTGTTCGGCTTGAAAATCTGATGGGATTTGTAATTCTAAAGAGAAGAGTGTAACATTGCAGCAACAGAAGCGAAAGATTGTGGCCTATACCAAAACGATTAGTTTAAAAAACAATCAAACTGAAATAGTAGAATGTGAGCACATTGTTCATGCATATTTTTGATTCCATAAACCTCGTATATGCCTCTAATAACCTCTTCTGTATGTTTCAGAATTTTTTTAAGTATAATATGTATCTGGTACAACATGTTTCTAGCATCACAATGAAAACGTGAAATTGCTAGAAATGGAATGAACAATATTGAGTATGCACTTTATCAGAAACCAAACCAAGACGCTAATAAGCTCATCGCTTTTGTGATGTAACAATCTCACAGTTTAATGCAATCACGTCATTTGATTATATTTTGCTAATGAAGACAAGGGAAAAGATTATACAATTAGTGCACCTAACCATGGATGGAGAAACATTGGAGTCAGATTGAGATTTGGGTTCATACTGTGTCAATACAATTCCCAAAAGCAATAACAGAATATATAATACATGTCTTCTAACCTCTCCTACAAAAAGCTAATTGCATAGAAGCACGTCTTGACTATCCTAAACTAATTCTCACTTTAAAATGGGAAGGTATGATTCAAACAAAAGCTCCATTGACTTGAGATTCTCTCAGTAGGCATATCATAACAAGGAAGTATCAAACACATCTAATGTAATGTCTTTGCTGCAATTGAGCTCTGAGCAGTTGCTACTCATCTTCCAAGCTTTAGTGTCAATAATAACAATAATAGAATATGTTGTTACAATTTACAATACAACAGCAAAAACAACAGGGAGCAAAATCAAGAATAGAAATAGTAACAACAATAATTAGATAACTAACGAGAACTAGATAAGAGGGGAAGGTAACTAGATATGATATATATGCTTTTATAAACAACTTTAGAACTAATGCTGGTCACATATAGAAGGTTCAAATAAGGAGAAATAAGGCTTTCATAGTCAAGTTGATAAGCTAATTTGTAATCGTACTATAAAAATTACAACAAAATAGTCAAATTTTTAGCACCAAGTTGATGATTTGTTGATTTAGGTGTACTTTTCACAAAGTTGATGATTTGAGGGGTAGTTTTGCAAAAACCAAGATTTGGAGGGGTATTTTTGCAAATACCCATAATTTAAGGGGTATATATGCAAATAAACCTAAAATGAAAAAGCTAATTAACTCGTATTTTAAAGAGCCCATACCACTAAATTTGCATTGAACTTAAGCAAAGGGTAAAGTGGTAAAGTAGTAAAATATTAAACAGATTTTTTATGAAGCGTTGAATTTAAGCGAAGGTAAAATATTAAGGGTGATTCGATATTAGCCCCCAAAATCTTCAATATTTCAAATTTAGTGCCCCATATGTTTAAAATTGCTCTCAAGCCCTCCCCAAAAAAGTTCAATATTAGCCCCAAAGCTTTGAAATTTATCTCAGACCCCCCAAATTCTATTAGTATGTTGAAATAAGTTCCCCCTTGTTAAAATAAGGGGAATATTATGTTTGTTTTAACTTTTCGGTGATTTATCAATTACACCCCTCACACAAACCCAACCCCACTAACCACTTTAACTTATACCCGGTAAGTTTTCCAAATATGTTTAATAAAACCCTAACTCAATACATTTTTTATATCATCTTCTCCAACGTCTTCCCCAATCTATACATTGCAAAGTTGGGATCAGGGCTGAAGAGAGTCGTTAGGGAAGACGAGCAAATGAAGTGAATTTTTTTTTTTGAGTTAGGGTTTTATTAAATGGATTTGGGGGCTTAACTAGTTCAAGTTAAAGTGCTTAATGAAGTTGGGTTTGTGTGAGAGGGTATAACTGGCAAATCACTAAAAAAGTTAAAGTAAACACAGTATTCCCCCTATTTCAACCAGATTTTAACTAGGGGACTTATTTCAACATACTAATAGGATTTGGAGGGCTTGAGATCAAGTTCAAAGATTGGGGGGGGGCTAATATTGAAATATTGAAGATTTAGGAGGCCTGAGAACAATTTCTAAGATTTGGAGGGCTAATATTGAAATATTGAAAATTTAGGGGGCTAATATCGAAATAACCCAAATATTAAACGGGATTTTTATGAGAGCATAATCAGTAATGTAATTTATGACGGGTTAATTATGTATATACCCTCTTTATAGTATCTTGTTTTGAATCAGAGTTTTTTTCCTTTTCTTTTTGCATATATATTTTCTATTTTTAGAGTCTATTTACAATTAACCTCTAGTGCTAGTATAAAATATTATCATCTACAGTTTATAATAACAGTTGTTTGGTTCTATTTTAAGATTTTCAATTTGATTTACTTGTACAATTCAAGCTGAACATGTTAGTTTTGGGATATCTTATAACTTTAGCTAGTAGTGGTTGAAGTTACAACTTAACCCTTATTGGAGGTTAGAGAAATTACAATTGCAACTTATGTCTAAAATTGATAAAAACTTTGACTAAAATTAGAGGTTTGTTGTTGTCACAGTTACAAAATGCATTCATCATTTGCAACGAGAAAAGAGACGCAATTTATCTGTAACATCACATTTGTATGCAACAACAATAATTACAAATATTTGCAACTATAATGAACCAAGCAATCCTCCAAACAATGCGAAGCGCACAATTTTTAATAGTCGAGTGAATTGGCAAATAGCGTGAGATTCATATATGTTAGCAAATCCTCATTTCTTTGTTCTCCTTTTCACAATCTCACAGTTATGAAGTTTTAAGGAGAAAAAAATGCTAAACTTTTTAGAAGGCACATTCATGAACAACCTAACAAAAAGGCTTAGGAGATAGATGGGGTATGTGCAATGCTAAGTAAGAAAATGATAAGTCTCCAATGTGTACATGATAAATTCACTAAGAAAAAAAAATTTGTCTGCTTTCTAAATCTTAAACTCTCAAAGAATAAGAAGGAAAAAAAAAGTAAATTGATTTATTTAATAACAATCGAAAAAGTTTTTGAGTTAATCCCTCTCCATCATTAACAATACCGTATGGGAAACAATATAAAAATTAGAACCATATACATTCTTATTATGTAACTTTACAAGAGGCCAAAGGTCCTATCAAACCATACGCTGTGATTCTATTAAAAAAAGTAACACGCCAAATTCGTAATGAAGTTTGCACAATAACTGTAACTACGACATTCAGGCCAACATGTACAAAATGTTGCACGCTGGAAAAATTAAGGTCACCACCATATCAGTTTAATACATGTGATTAATTCTACATACATCAGTAGCGAGCTAGCAACAAAGACTTACCCTATTAATTCTTGAGACACAAATCTCTTTTAGCAACATCAAAGATTCCACTAAACATCTTAGACTGTTGAGAACTCATATTGTCCTATTCGTCCTAGTTCAGCTACTTGTTAATACAGATTATTTAAAAAATCAAAAATAATCACTGCAATTTTTAGAAATGGTGAAAATCGTAAATTTACAGTGTGATTAAAGAGGGAAAAAGTGCACAAACCTTGAATTGAAGCCAGGATTCATCATCGAACCCTCCCTCCTCTTTCCTATGAAAGGAAGAAGAGAGTGAGGGAGGAAAGTCGACATTTTTAGGTTTTCTAACAACATGAAAGGATCTAATAAGAGAAGAAAGCTCACCAGAATTCGCCTTCGTCGCAAAGGAGATTTTAATTAGGGTTTCTAGCTACTGAAGGAGGAAGAAGAGAATAATTATGCAAATTGTAATTAAAGTTTGGGGTTGTAAAATGAAAAAGCTAGCTAACTCGTATTTATAGAGCCCAGACCACTAAATTTGCGTTGAACTTAAGCGGAGGGTAAAGTGGTAAAATTGTAAAATATTAAACAGATTTTTTGAAGCGTTGAATTTAAGCGAAGGGTATAACTGTGTAAGTGGTAAAATATTAAACCGGATTTTTATGAGAGTATAATCGTTGGTAATGTAATTGATGACGGGGGTAATTACGGATAGATCCTCTTCTTTATAGTATCTTGTTTTGAACTTTTTTTTTTTTGCAGATATATCTTCTAAGTCTCATTTTGGCTTTTACCATTTAGGGTCCGTTTGGTTTGACAGAAATATTAAAAATAGGAAATAGATTTAAAAAAAGTAACTTCTAAATTTATAAAATAGAAAGTAGTGGAAGTAATACTTTTTTTTATTTGTGTCACATATTTTTTGAAGTAGTGGAAGTAATAGTTCTTATTCTTCATTCAATTTTTTTGCTTGGATAGCAACGAAAAGTTGTTATGAAGTAACTAATAAAGGAAATATTAGTAAGAAAATTTATTTATTTCCTAATTAATACTCATTTCACCTACTTCCAGGCTATTTCCGAGCCTTAATAGGCGGAAAAATATTTAGGAAATAGGGACGACACATATGCGTCACATCAGCGTTCAATGAAGTATTGAAAATAGGTTTTTCAGATAAACAAACATGTTTTTTTGACATTTCCTCTTCGAAAACCTCCAAACCCACAACCAAACAGTACTCCTACTAATCATAATCCTCAAATTCAACAGAAAGTTGATCCTACCACTAAGAACACCAGAAGCAACAATTAACATCAAATCTCTGACATTTCCTCTCTGAAATCCCCTAAAAGGCCCTCAGTTCTCAAACCTATTCAAAGCCCTCGACAAGATAAAGGCGACACAAGTCGCTTGAGGAGATGGAGAACGATGAGACCATGATGGAGGGAGGGGTGGCTTGTAGATCAAACAAAACAATTCAAGTTTTGGATGAAACAGACATTGCTGATGGAGGCGACGAGATTTTCTAGGAGACGAGACAGCCAAGCGAGGAATTACGATTGAACAGCCGAGAGAGGAATTAGGTGCTGGCTAGATGAAGAGATGAATGACATAATAAGTTTTAGTACTTACCCCTTAAAGTTGAAGTTAATAACAATTTTGACAACCAAAACGTAAAAAACCAACTTCCATTTTATAAGAAAACATAGAGAGCGTATATCGCAGGAACTATTTACGAATTATGCCATCGGTACTCCCAAAACTAATTTTAGGAGCACCAAAGCCGTTGGCAAAAAATAAAAGGATTATTTGCATATATATCCCTTGAATAATGGGTATTTGTAAAAATACACCCTAAATCTTTGTATTTATAAAAGTACCCCTCGAATCATCAACTTTGTGAAAAAATACCCCTAAAATCAACAAATCATCAACTTGATGCTAAATAATTGACTATTTTCTTCATAATTTTTTCGTTGTGTTTACAAAATGTTAGCTTATAAAAGTTGATGATTAATTGCTGTCGATGTCCTGGGACTCAACAGCGGGGTTAGAGGATAATCCCGAATCAGCGACGGGGCTTAGGGTCGATGCATAAAACGTAGGGGTCCCCTCATCTCCTTTAGACAATCGATCCCCTGTTAGAATAAGAGTTCTGCAAAACTACAACTTGTTAGAGGACCGGAGTTGGGTTCTCCGATGATTCCTTTAACGATCAAGTCAGTATAGATCTTTGAGTGGGGAATCAATGAACTATTTTAGTTGAGTGTGCATAGATTGCATTATTTAGCCAGAGATGGCTTACGTGTGGCCCCAGAGGGCCCCCGGAGGAGCTCTCCCTCATGATCAGCAGGCGATGAGCCTATATATACCCAGCTGAGAGGGGTACAAACATAACTTTGACCAAGTCCAGACAGGCAGCTGAATCGGCATATAGTTGACAGGTGTCGGCTGCAGATGAGATGAGTCACCACTGATCTGATGTGATGGTGACTGAAGAGGCGTGGAGGGTGATGGGTCATGAAGACTTGTGGCATGAGCAATGATGATGATGGCCAGCTGTTGGTGAGGAGTTCGAGGACAAATCGCCTCTCGACTCGGCTCTGCGAGCTGGACGACAAGTACCGTCTTTTTTATCGGCCTCACAAGTTGTCGACCCGGCCGAGTGAAATGAGGGGGGTCGACTCAAATGATGAGGTCGAGTGAGAAGCTTGTCTCGACTCAGCCCTACTTGGAAGGGACGAGTGCCCATACTATCCGAGTCGCCCTGGGGCCTGGCTAATCTGTTGATTAGTGTTGACCTGGGACACGTGTCGACTCCAGAGAGAGGATTAGGACTTAGGTTAATTATTGACATAACAATTGCTATGAGGGTAATTTTTTTTTAAATTTATGATTTGAGAGGTAGTTTTGCAAATACTGAGATTTGAAGGGTTCTTTTTGCAAATACGCATGATGTAAGGGGTATATATGAAAAAACTCAAAATAAATGGTGTTGGATAATAATCCAAGGTTACCCTTTCGTTTAATTCTTAATAACAAGCCCAATTGCAAGTAAAGGACCCAATCCTAAAAGATAAATAAAAAAAAATGAAAACAGTGAATAGACCCAAAGTTTTGGCCCATTACAAACAGCCATATCCGGCCCAAAGACCACCTATAAAAGCGCTAACACTCCTCTTAGGGTTAGGGTTAGGGTTTTCGTGCGCGCGAGAGAGCGAGGGAGGGAGAGAGAGAGAGAGAGCGCCGTTGCCGACGAGCAGCCAAGATGGGTAAAATGCCTGTCGAAAACCCTAGATTTTTCTCTATTCGATCATTAGCATTATAATCTCTAATGGCGTTGTTTTGGCTCTCATCATCGCAGGTATCTCTCGTGATTCGATGCACAAGAGGAGGGCCACTGGTGGAAAGAAGAAGGCTTGGAGGAAGAAGCGAAAGTAAGAAACCCTAGGTTTTGAATCTTTATTTATTAGTATTTGGGTATATCTATTGGAATGAATGGTTCATAGTCAGTTTTAATTTCTGTCTATAATAATGTTATCTCTTGCTCATTTCCCTTTCATCTTTTTTGGGTAATCAGAAAGCATGTTTACTTCCAAAATTGGATTTTTTTTGGAACTCATGCCGTTAGCTTGAGCGTGCAAGCTATTGTGATTGCAAAGATACCCTGTAGTTTTATTTGTTGCAAATAGACCCCCTGTAGTTCTCCTTGTCGCAAATAGACCCTTTGAGTGAAATTTTTTGTTAAAAATGTTTTGAGGATGTGGATAGTCCTCCTATAGTTCTATTGGTGAGGATAGACACCCAAATTTTTTTTTTGAATTGTAAAATTAGCCAAAAAAGTTCACTAAGGGGCTATATTCGCACTTGGGCAAATACTACAGCGGGTCTATTCGCTACAAGTAGAACTATAGGGGATGTATTCGCAACAAATAGAACTACAGGGAGACTCTTTGCAATTCGATGATACTGCAGTCAACAATTTTTTGTATAAATGGTGGTTGTCTTGTGTTTCGTAACGTTATCTTTCCTAGTTCCATAGTTTATAATAAGATATGAAAAGATCGATTTCTAAGCTGATATCCACAGTTCCATGGTTTATAATAAGATATGAAAAGATCGATTTCTAAGCTGATAACTGTGGATATCTTTATTACGCAACAATTTTTTTGTTTACTGGAAGCTGTATATATTTGTCATCTACCACAAAATTTTGAAGTTAAAACAAATATTGCTGCATTTGTCTGGTATATTTCACTATTAACTGAAAAAGAAACTCTTAAAATATTGTTTTGTATAACTAATTTCCAGTACATAGCGTAAACATAGTGGTATTTTTACAGTTGTTGTTGCAATTATTGTTCTTTTGATAGGTTGGTTATACTTTTGGATCTAAATTTTAAATGTTTTTGCCCACTTGTGATGACTTGCAAGTTACCTTATGTTTGTGTGTATTGTATATATCTAAGCGAACTTTTCTGAGTTGTCCAAAAGTATTAAGTTTCAACAAATACTTTATATCTTTATTAGCTATTCTGAACTATTAACTATCGGCAGATATACCTCAATATTGTATAAGTATAACCAAGTTACTAATTTGCAATAATCTGGAAACTATTTTTAGTAGCATTATTACAGTTTCATGCTGCACCTTGTTGTTTTTTAGATACAGTAGTTGTATTTTGGTTTTATTTTTCGATATGTTTTTTGCCACTTATGATGACTTATTTCCCTTTTGACCTTTTTAAGGTATGAGCTTGGCCGCCAACCAGCCAACACCAAGCTTTCCAGCAATAAAACTGTGAGAAGAATTCGTGTCAGAGGAGGAAATGTCAAATGGAGGGCACTCCGACTTGATACTGGCAACTATTCATGGGGAAGCGAGTCCGTGACGCGTAAAACCCGTATTCTTGACGTGGTCTACAATGCCTCCAACAACGAGCTTGTTAGGACGCAAACTCTTGTTAAGAGTGCCATTGTGCAAGTGGACGCGGCTCCATTCAAGCAATGGTATCTCCAGCACTATGGTGTCGATATTGGTAGGAAGAAGAAGGCTCCTGCTGGCAAGAAGGAAGCAGCAACTGAGGTAATCATGCCTTTCTACTCTGTTAGCATCCTTAGTTTTTCTTTAGCTTTGTTACCTTTTCGTATTTCATTGCTTTAGTGATCCACATTCTATATTTGTTAATACATAATGAAGAACTAGTCTCCATATTTAGATTCTAGATTCGCCTTTTCTAGGAGTTTACTGTGTTTCTGATTTTAAATAAATATATTATATACTGATGCAACTTTGGCCATATATTATTGAGCATCACTGTGAAAAATTAATTTTAATATAAAGTGGAAGTTTATTTTCTCACCTATCTATTTACTCTAAAATAAGCATGTATTCTTCTGGACATCTGCATGGTTTAGCTCATTCATACTTATTGAGCTACCTTTATTTGGTAAATCTTCTGTTGATTTATATTATCTCTAAATGACTTACTTTGCTAAATCCACCTATGTTAACATTGTTAATAATAGAGACAAGGGAATGTATGTACCATGTGAAATTATCTCTTTTTTAGATTAAACACCAAATACTACTTGTTATTAAATATTGGAGAATTTTGCAGTATTCTTATTATTAATTCTATAGATAGCTCACTGCTCTGGCTTGCATACCAATTTTAATATGTTATGCAACATATACATAGGGATAAAGTTTTCAACTCAAATTTATTCATACCGGCATGTCTTTTTCTTTCGCTGGGGAATAGATTTGTTTCTATTTGGATGATATTGGATACTTGGCTCTCTATTCTGATTATTGTCCATTATTCAATTATGTTTTTATTTTTGTTTTCTTTAAAAGATTTACTTTCTTAATACAAGGCGAACATGAGAATTGACACTTAATAGAAAAATTCTCTCAGAAGAAATGGATACAATAGATTACCCCTTACTGTAATTCTTCAAAGTAAGAATCACATAACTGTATGTATTCTAAGAAAAACTTATACAGTGTAAGCACAGCTTTGAATAATGAATCTGCTTTTAGTTATCTGAGATAATACGTGATAATATATGCCATGAAGTTATTATACGTGATCATAAGCAGCTTGGAATTTGAACTACTAATCCATCATCATGTTCGTTTGTCTTATTTTAATTGTTTTTGTAGCAACAAAATTCTACACTGAAAAGGGATATTAACTAATGCTTCCCTGAATCGCACCATTATAAAATTTTATTAGTTGTTCCAATAATTGTAAGTTAGATTGAAGATTTCAACTCAAGCTTTAGCCTTTTTAGTTTCATAGGCACCCTATCTAGCATGAGTGACATTAGTAGGGTGATTTGGTGATGTGCTGCCATTTAGGCTAGAAATTGGCACTGCTGTTGAGTGAAACTTTTATAGATGTTTGTGAGTAGAACTGAACCTGTCATTCTTTTGAAGTTCTTCATTATACTGTTGCTAAAACACAACTAGAAAAGGCTTCCTTGTCTTAACTTTCTTTTGGGTGGTTGTTTTTTTAAAATGTTTTCATGTCATCTTGTTATCTTCACACTTTTCCTTTCCTAACTCCTACGTATTTTCGTGGTTTTTTCCATTTATAGGAGGGTGAAGGTGCAGCAGCAGCAGCAGCAGCAGATGCTAAAAAGAGTAACCACGTAGTCAGGAAGCTTGAGAAGCGTCAGAAGGAGCGCACCCTTGACCCTCACATCGAGGAGCAATTTGGCGGCGGCCGTTTGTTGGCTGCCATCTCTTCTCGCCCTGGCCAATGTGGCAGATCTGACGGGTAAGCGCATATATGTTTGTGAGCTTGCTTGCTCTCTCTGACACACCCACAATATATGCACGTAGGTCTTTGTTGGGTGGGTGTGAATGTGTCGAGTGAATACTAGATATGAGCTGCCATTTCATTTTCCAATAGGGTTAATTGCGCATGGATCCCCTGTAGTATTTATCACTGTTTTGAACTTTCTGCCTACGTAGTTTCATGGTTGCAGACGAGCACCTGGTTAACTCTTTTACACGCAGATAGTCTCACTAACTTTACCCAAGGAGAGTATGTGCCAAAACTTTCTCCAAGGTTAAGAAGAGTCAAAACAATTTAAACAAGTAGGTCTAAATGCAACAATGAAAGTACAGGGGTGGTTGTTGGGTAGTAAGTGCAAATCATTGATATTCAAGCGGTCTATGTTCAATTAACCCTTTTTCAAGATGAATCAAGGGAGAGGGTCGGTGTTTATCTCTTGGTAACTCATTTAACAAAATGAGTTTTCATCTCTCACCAAATAATTCTAGAGTATATTATAATTCTTTTCTCCCTGTTAACAACTCGTTATGTGCAATCAGATACATCTTGGAAGGGAAAGAGCTGGAGTTCTACATGAAGAAGCTCCAGAGGAAGAAGGGCAAGGGGAGTGCTGGAGCTACAGCCTAAGTGTGGATGCCCCTTCCCAGTTCAATTCTGCAAATTTTCTTTAAAAAAATGAAACCTTGTTCCTTAGTAGTACTTATGTGTTTTGGAATTTTGATATGCATTAGAAACTTTTAAAACCTTCTCCTGTTGTGTGCTGCATTTAGAATCAATGTTTTTGGTACTAGAATGAAACGTCTCAAGTTTATTTGTTAATCAGAGGATAATATTGCGTCGCGATGTTTGTTGCGTGGTTTTCTACATCTTAATCTTATTTTATCGGAAGCTGCGGAAGCTGTTGTCGATGCTTTGTTTTAATTTGCATGCTATCTATCGTAAACTATGCTATTCGGGTACTTTCATCATGAAGCTGTACTCAACATATCATATTTAATTATTTACGATACATGTTTTAATTTTAAAACGCTTTCCCTACACTTTTTAAATGTATATATTATGCGACAAGTGCATTTTGTGAAACTCGCTTTCCAGTCTATATCTAAGTTCAAAGTATGGTTTTTGTCGCGCTCCGGGCCTACGTGTGGTGTAGGCCATGTCGCCTACACTTGACGCAATGTAATAAGCCGTAAGACCCATTAACTGTAGCAAGTTGTTTGGTTCATTCCATTGCTAAAATCAACTAGCCGATATTACATTTGAGTTTTAGGTTTATCTATTCAAGCCATTCAAATTTCTCATACATTCCCAATGTGGGACTTGTATTTGGGACGCTACAGTTTTGAAGGGTCGCAAAAACAAACATTTTTTAATTTATAATAATCAACATAATTAAAAAAACTAAAATGTGAAGGAATTTCAATTCTACTAATACATGAACTTAAAAATAATAGTGATCCCACTTAAAATTATTAGCTTTAGGGAATATGATGTATATGAGGTGGTGACTCATTTTGCTAAATGAGCTACCAAGAGATAGAGTGGTGATGTCCACACCTTTTAATGTGACTAGCAAGGTGGACTTTACCACATGACTATTTCTTGATAGCTCATTTAGCAAAATGAACCGCCAGCTCATATACATTATTTCCTTAGTTTTAATATATATATATATATATATATATATATATATATATATATATATATATATATATATATATATATATATATATATATATATATATATATATATATATAAAGAGCTCTATGAACTTAAGTTCATAATGAATAGTGGTGCACCAACTTTTCTAACCACTCATCTTGCTTTGGGATCCGTGAAAGATATAAAGGCCACTTTGAGATTTGTGCATCACAAATCTCAAGACAAGATGAGTGGATAAAAAGTTGGTGCACCACTATTCATTATGAACTTAAGTTCATAGGAGCTTTATATATATATATATATATATATATATATATATATATATATATATATATATATATATATATATATATATAAAGAACTCTATGAACTTAAGTTCATAATGAATAGTGGTCATCTTTAACCACTCATCTTGCTTTGGGATCCGTGAAAGATATAGAGCCCACTTTGAGATTTGTGCATCACAAATCTCAAGACAAGATGAGTGGATAAAAAGTTGGTCTTGTGCTATTCATTATGAACTTAAGTTCATAGAGCCTTACTATATATATATATATATATATATATATATATATATATATATATATATATATATATATATATATATATATATATATATATATATATATATATATATATATATATATATATATATATATATATATATATATATATATATATATATATATATATATATATATATATATATATATATATATATATATATATATATATATATATATATATATATATATATATATATATATATATATATATATATATATATATATATATATATATATATATATATATATATATATATATATATATATATATATATATATATATATATATATATTAGTGTTTCGTATATTGCATATTAACATATTGTTGTGCCTCGTATCCGCACCCGTACAATACCTATTTCCATGCAACTTATAGCTCGTGGATAGAGTATAAAGCTGCCAATAGTCTAGCTGCTTATGGAGGTGTTTATTATGTTGGCAGCTGCTTCTTGTTCGAACCTCGGGAGTATGAAAAGAGTGAGTAATTTGCAGACTGTGTTAAATTGATCATTCCCAGCAGTAGTGCACATATCTAATTACTTACTGCAGCAAAAAACACCTGGAGATCAGAAAGCATGGATTTGGAGGCTCTACAAGCATGACAGTTCTTGTATATACGTACCACCTCTCGTGCTTTCTCAAACGAAAGACATGGTTGCCCCTCGCGCATCCAAATTACCATTAATTAAAGCTGAAACATTACAGTTTCAGTTAGGAGCTCGGGTGGCGAAAGCAGTATCATAATATCTCTTTTTTTTTTAAAGGAGCTCAGCTGGCTAAAGCTGACACATAATAGTTTCACTAGGGGAACAAGAATTTGATGGACGGTCTTAAGCCAAACAGGACACACAAAACTCAAGCGCTGTGGCCGTGATCATGTTTTAATAAACGTTTTAGAGTTTGAGTCAATAGCATTTTTAAGTATTATATAAAGAACCATTCAGATCAAGCATGAACATTTTTCAAAGTTAACACAAGAAATTTATTAGAAATGGGAATGATCAGCTTTTTGAGAATAAACCGACCAGAGCAAACAAGTTCCAATCTAATATCATCCTTTTAAGAATCCAGAATGGGCAGAATGCAAGGAAGATAAGTTGCAAATAGGGTTAATTTTACTGAACACCCATGAACTTCTAAGTGTTTTTTTTCCCTTCTCTTTTTCTGGGCACAAGACTACTATGAACTTTAAAAGTTCAACCAAAAACCTATGAACTCTGGGGCATACACAAAACGCCCTAGATGTTCAATTTTTCACAACAGGCTATTCACATCGTATTAGTAGCTATAGCGAAAATACGTCGACATTGATCCGCAAATCAAATCAAATTAAATTAAGATAACTCCTAATTATATTTAATGAATGTTGGTTATGTTTAAAGGGAAAATGAGGATTGTGGTAGGAGTCATGGAGGGGGGTACGAAATTATGTCGATACTTCCACATTACAGGAAACAGGAGACAACTCTGTTTTTCCACGCTAGCGTTGGGGAATGGGTGCGCGTGCATATGTGTTTGTGTGTGTTTTTGGCTGAATGAAAGAAATAAGCAATCATCCCCCCATTTAGCCATCCATATGAAATCTTTCATTCACTGGGATGCTGATATGGATGACTAATCAGTTCCCACTATCCTCAGAAGCCATAGATGCAGTTCAGCTGCAATCCACATCAGAAGCCTAGATACAAAGCAGCACTTTCTTCTCTCTCTTTTTATGTACAATGTACATATATGAAACATAACTAACCACTCTCCTTAAGCACAGCACGATCCAATATCAAAGCGCCAAGACTGAGAAAAACGCATGACAGAAAATTTTACATACACCTATCGTTTGATATAGCATCACAATTGAACTTAGGAAGAAATATTCACAACATATTTCCATAATGGATCTTGTATCAGATAGGAAACGGTGGAAGACGCCCATTCACTTCATAAGATCTCCTTTCGCTCCTCAACCAACCCAGTCACCATAGAATCTCCCTTGCAGATCAACTGTCATGATCAGAATCTAACACAACAGGTTTACAACATCCTAAAGTTCAATTTAGGATCACATAAAATGACTCAATGGGGCCGAAATCTTAAAGAGTGAGCTCTATAATCCTAAACCAGAGCTTAGGGTGAAAAAGCTCATTGGCACAATACAGCTTTAGGTAGAAGACTGGTAAAAGGCGACAATACTGGGAAAATAAATTAAGCCGGCAAAGACAGACTGAAGACTTACTGGCATGTTCATTGTTTTAATGAAAAGTTTTCTTGCCATTTATTAAATCCTATGCCTAAGCAATTTTGCAAACAGATTCTTCAATTATTTATGGAAACAACAGTGCCATTCTTCAATTAACAAGTTTTTTTTTAGTACATTAAAAAATGGTTTTGCAACGGGAAAGTGTGCTCCTGCTGGATCATAAAACAGCAAACGTTTTATGCGTATGTTCAAATTTTCTTAGAGTAGAAAGTCCTCGCTATGAAACATTTGCATAATTGGACCTTAAGAAAACATTTCCATAATGCAAACTAAGTTCTAAAGTCAGAAAACGACCTACTACTAGTCCACAAATACGAGAAATCTGACCCTTGAAACTCTTATAAATCCGAGGGTGAGAAAAGAAAAAGAGGTATATATTTGGAAGTTTTAAGATCTAGTCTAGTCATAAGAATAAATCCGAAACCAGTACTTGAAGTACATAGAAGATAGCATACAGCTTCATGTCAAGGTAAGTATACAGGAAAGAGGTATTATTTGGAAGGATACGAGAATAGATCCAAGAAACAAGACTTTTTGAAGAACATGGAAACTTACTATAGAGCTTCAAGTAATGCAAGAAAATGGATAAAACATACCCTGTTTTTAAGTTTCAAAAGAACCAGCCTGCATAATTTATAGACATCATAGTAACTGATGGGATTGCTGATAACAATCAGATATAGCTTCAACTGAAAAAGTCAAAGAGGAAAAACCTCAAGGGAGATGACGAAATCAAGGAGAGCAGTGAAGTATAAGAGGAGTGAGATAATTGATGAACTTCCGAAGGCGTAACAAAACTTTCCGACATCTCGGAAGAACAACTTCGAATGTAATTCAGTAGAAAATTAAAATAAAATAAAATAAAAAACAAAGGAAACTGTTGAAGCTCATGGGACACAAGTACGAAGAATAAAGCTAAATGGCACTTATATACCCTACTGTTTCACCTAGTTTTCACTTACATATGCCAACTTGAATTTGGTAGCAAAAAAATACCCTAAAGTTTTTCAAACTTGCACTTATATACCCTCACTTTTTTTGGCGGCACTTAAATACCCTGAAGTTTTTACAATTAGCACTTACATACCCTAAAGTTTTTAAAACTTGCACATAGATACCCTCAGTTATGCAAACTCGAGGGTATTTAAGTGTAAGTTTTAAAACCTTTAGGGTATTTAAGTGCCATATTTAAAAACTTTAGGGTATTTAAGTGCAAGTTTTAATAACTTTTGGGTATATAAGTGCTACCAAAAACAAGCGAGGGTATATAAGTGCACGTTAAAAAAGCTTCAGGGTATTTTCTTGTTACCAAATACAAGTGGGGGTACATAAGTGAAAAGTAGATGAAACAATAGGGTATATAAGTGCTATTTAGCTGAAGAATAACTCAGTTTAATAGTCAACAATAGGGTGTAAGTTCTATTTAGCCGAAGAATAACCCAGTTTAATAGTGAATTAAAAGAATATAATGATTAGTCAGGCTGGAAAAACATATCCACAATAGCTAGAAATTACCCAAATAAGAAAATATGCAAACTCTAGTTTTGGAAATAAAGATTTACTTGGTAATATATTAACTAGAAAATGACACAATTATTATCAAATGATGTGTGAAAAGACCAGCAAAAAAGACAATCATGCGAACACACCAAATTAAATGAGATAGTGTGGGTGCCGCATTATTAGAGAAAGTACTAAAATGTGACATAAACAAGATAAATTGATAGATTATGCCACCACATTGCATATGATAGTAAGCATGAACCATTCACTCAAATTGCATGTACAATGAGACTGAACCTTTACCCAAGTTTTGAACAGCCTGTACCTGCCGCCAGTTTAATAGAATAACCTGCACCGACAAGTGTAAGTAATGCTGGATCATGATTATATTACATCACATATAAATCCCTATACAAACCATGTTTTAAAATGAAGCCGGAGGTTGGGCTGCTTGAATTTCAAAATACACTCTCATTTTATGAAAGAACGTTCAAACTTCAAGAGTTCCAATCGAATAAATTAAAAGAAACTAAAGCTTACCAGAAATTTGACAATAGCCCATGATGAAAAACAATGTAGAAAAACAACCAGGCAATTAATAGATTAATGATCCAACATACTTTAAATCCAAAAACTACTTATACAATAGATTCGAAGCCATATTAGTGGCTTCGAGGAGACCAAATCCAGTTGATGAAAATATCACATACTACAAAGTTTAAAAGGATGAAAATAGTTCCAGTGAACATTTGCTGAAAAACTCATAGCTTTTGTAGGGACTACAGTTATTAAAACCATTAAAACTGCATTTGCATTGGTGCAGAACCAGGAACTCCAGTAGAAACCACCTATATAGGATCTGCAAGATGAATAAGTAAAAAAAAGTGATTTTTAGAAACAAAATTTTTAATGAGAATTTTATTCGACTAAATAAAAAACAAATATATTTTCTGTAGTCCAGTACTTTGTTAGCTTCAATACCGAGAATTTCATGAGAAGCTCATTTCAAAATGCCAGAGATTAAAAATATGCAGTCACAAGAAAGGTGATAATTTGATACGTTCAAAAGGAACTTGTTTTTAGCAGTAGAAAGTCTATAAACAATAAGAGAAAGAACAAAGCTCCCAGAAATTTATGTCAAGTATAACATATAACAAACACATAAAAAAGTTACAATCTGGATAAACAAGTGGTAGAAAAGTACAGGATTATAAACAGCACAACCAACCAAATAACAGAAGATTCTGCAGTGATGAGAATATGTTAAAATCATTCAATAACTTGCAGTAAAGTCTACAAGCATTCTGGCTTAATGAACACACAGACCTCTCCAACCCTTATCTCGCACACAGGTACCTAACTACATTAAGAACTCACCCATCAGTACAAAAGCAGAAAAGCTGATATGCATTTTTTTTAATTACGAACTCTGCAAGCCTGTTAGTTTTAAACATGATATGAGCTTCAACTTTTTTTTTCCCCCAGAGATCTGGGAAAGATGGTCGTTTGTCGTTGCAATGCACATGAATCAAAGGTTGAGACTAATAAAGTGAATGTGAATGATATAAATCAATAGCCAATTACATAAAGAATTTCTAACTGCTATATAGGATTATATATTCCTTTCCAACTAGCACATGCAATGCGATCAAGCATTGAGGCATAAAATGCCTAGTCAAGAGAAAGTATGTTTTTAAGTTTTTAAGAGATTCACTGAATTGACCTACAAAGCAATCATAATAAAATCTATGCAAATATAAACAATTTACACATTCACATAAATTATACAAAATGTCAAACATGATTTACTACAATATGCATGAGTCTACTCCCTGACCACATCGAGTAATCACTATCAATACCAGATAGATTTCCTTTTTTGTATTAGCTTACAAGCATTAGCTGATGTGCAGCCTTTTTATTACAACCTTGTACATGCATTGCCCAGTTTAAACAAGACAGGTTTTATTTTATTTTAATTTTTAATTTATTTTGTCTATAGAACAGTGAGGTGGTCATCAATTTAACAGTCCAAAAGTATCTAAAGCACAGGGGTCTAATAAGATGAAAAGCACATCAATAACAAAGTACACCAAGAATTTCATCATTGCTGCACAGTGGATCGTATACATTTCACTATCATCTACCATGCAGTGTAGTCAGGGCAATTTGATGTGTAAAATGCATAGAGCTGCAAACTGCAGTTTATTTTCAGAAGGTTGAAGTTATTCATCAAATTAACCTACAAAGATACTTATAATAAAACCTATGAGAACTCCCACAATTTTTGTATAAACTAAAAGAAACATGGGAAATTTTTATAATAACAAGCAGATGAATACACAGCCACCACATGCAGTAATTGTGACTAATACTATGCAAGCTGTGCATATGGTTGTGTGGTGAAATGCAAAAGCATTGACACCAAATGGATTGTAATAAACAAAGAAAAGACTGTATTGTACATACAGCATAAAAGCCAAAGTGTAGAAAGCCAAATCCTAGATGATGTTTTTTTGGCGGTTTCACAAACTAATGCCTGCATGCAGAAGAATTAACACACATAACAATAATTATCTCAAGGCTATAGGAATGATGAGTAAAAATAGGGGAAAATTATGAGAACAAATCCCCGTAAGCTTTATAGAAATGACACAAAGATTCCCTGATGTTTTAAAACTAACACCTTTGTTTCCTCCTTAAGAATTTCCCCTCAAACAAGGTCAAATAGGTATCATGTGACCCGTTTATATCAAAGTATCCTTAGAAATAAGCATGTTTGTTTCTTCTGTTAAGACTTAAGGGCAATTTTGTAATTAAACAGGTGGCATGTTGTGACCTTATTTGAAGGGAAAATCGAAAGGAGGGAGTTGAAGTGTTAGTTTTAAAGCTTCAGGGGATCTTATGTCATTTCTACAAACTTCAGGGGGATTTTCTGCCCATAACAATATCAGTGCAGCTTTCATGATCACCAATATTGGCAAGAATATAGTTGTGTGATCTATAAACACATGCAAGCTCCTATAAAATAGAAAGGTCCTACAAAATAGACAAAGAATTATGAAACTAAATGCAACATGCTGCAGAAAAAGGATGCAAAACAGATATCAACAAAACTGAAGTGGATGATGTCAATCAAAAAGGGACACTGGACAGCATAATTTACATTAAATAACAACCGCTGTGCACAGCTAATGAAGTACATGTAAAGATGGATGTATTGCTATGCTGGATTGCAGGACCAATACAAGTATATTAAAGCTCTTTTTCTACATAGAAACTTTATAAAGTTTCAAAACTACTGAAATTTCACGAACATGGCAACATAAAAAAATTCCTTATAATTTATAGCCACTCAAGCATAAAAACTACTAGAACTGCCAGAAGTGTGAGTTGTATTTATCTTTCCTTAGCACCAATTAACAATATAAAAGAATAACTACAATTTTAAATAAAGTTTGACTATGTCCTAGACTCCTAAATTAAGACTTTCTTACATTTGAGGGGACTTGATTTCACACGGACAGAAGTAGCAAGAACTGGGCAAAATCTAGAAATATAAGAGGAATACTAGGCCAATGTCTACTTACTTAGAGAAGATTTGAACCTGGAAAACAAGTTAGTGATTGTTATGCTAGGCTACAATGATTACAGAATGCATTGAAAGAATGTGTTACTATATTCTCTATGTTCTAGTATAATAGTCTAAATTTACTACAATGTGTCACTATCCTTTCCGTCCTTGTTACACTTAACATAGCTACATTTATATGCTTAATAAAGGCCCAAATTGAAAGATAGATCACCACATGAATACAAATATTAGCATGCAGGTGATGCCTCCATCACAACAAAATGTTCCAACGATTTTAAGTTAGCATGATATAGTGACTAAAAGGAATATATCCTAAAACCAATTAATATAAAGAATTTACCACCCAACATAAGCATGCATTGTAGCTGATGATGACCCAAGATAAAAGTATTTACCACCCAACGTAAGTGCCCATTTTATTGTTTACCTAATGATGACCAACACTTTTATGTTAGCATGATATATAAATGACAATAAGAAAAATAATAAACCCAATTAATATATAAGTATTTACCACCCAGCACAAGCACACATTTTACCTAATGATGACCCATGTAAGGCGGACCGCCACCTTGTGTCCATGTCCCGGTCCCACGTCCCTGCCCCATCTGTGCTCCCCCGTACCCACCTTGTGGTTGCCCTCCGTACCCCATCTGCCCACTCGCATACCCACCTTGCACTCCACTACCCCCCATTTGCCCAGGCACTCCCTGATTCATAGCCGGTCCCAATCCACCCAAAAGCAAAGCAGTCAGAGCTTGATTCACTGCCGGATTAATCCCTCCCACTGCTGCCGCAGGCTGAGCTGCAGGAGCCTGATATCCCATCCCGGTAGCCGAGGGCGCCATCAGATGCCCTCCGCCAGCTGGCATGTGGCTCCCAACTCCGCCGGAGAAGTTTGCCTTTGGAGCATTACCGCCTGAATACTGACCAGCCCCATGCTGGAACTGAAACCCTTGCTTGTTCTTTGGCCCATCAATTGCCTTCTGACAATGCAGCATATGCCCTTCAAAATTCTTATGTGGCTCCTCTAAAGCCTTTTTTGCACTCTCGACCGTCTTATACACAAACAAGCAAAACCCTCTAGGCTTTCCAGTCGCCTTATCGAGCCCTAGAGGCCCTTCTTCAATCTCCCCAAACTTTGCAAAGAATTCATTAAGCTTCTGCGTGTCGATATCAGCTGCAACATTGCTGACAAAGATCTTCCTTTGAGTATATTCTGACACCGGCGCTGCTGCTGGCGGCGGGGCCGGCACCGGCCCCGCTGATGCCAGCTGGCACGAAGTCAGCCGACTCCCAATCTTCTTCTGAGGCTCCTTCAGAGCATTCTGAGCCCCCTTGCGATGCTTGAAGAGGATGAACCCATAGCCCTTCGACTTGCCGGTGACTTTATCGGTGACGGCCTTGCAGTCCTCAATCTCGCCGTACTGGCCAAAGACATCGGTCAAAACCTTGGCGGTCGTGTCCCAGCCGAGGCCGTGGACGAAGATCTTTCGGTGGGCCGGGTCCACGTCGGCGATCCGGTGGACTTCACGGCGGATGTCGGCGTGCTTCACGGCGGCGTCGCGGAGCATGTCGACGAGCTGGTCCTTGGGGAAGAGCTCGAGGATTTTCTGTATCGATTGGGGATCAGAGTCCTCTACATCGTCGCTAACCCCGTTAGGGTTAGGGTTAGGGTTTTGATCTAGGGTTTGGGGTTTCTCTTCCTCCTCCTCCTCCTCCTCGCCTTCTTCTTCGTCGTCGTCGTCCTCTGATTCTTCTTCTTCCTCCTCCTCAGCTGCTGCTGCTTGTTCTTCAGCGATGGGCTCGGCTTCGGTAGGAGGCTGTTCTTCCTCGATCGGTTCGGGTTCGGGTTGAGACTGTGGTTCGGGTTCGGGTTCGGGTTGAGATTTGGATTCGGGCGCTGGAGTGGAGTTTTGGACGAGCTTTCGTTTTTTGGCCATGGCGGATTGAGGGGGGAGAGAGAGAGAGAGAGAGAGAGAGAGAGACAGATTCTTTCGGCTAGGGTTTGGATGCGGTTGCTGATGAAGCGATGAGAGGAGAAACTAAGAGGGGTATTTATTGGATGTACACATTTTTGAAATAGACCTTTCCAAAAAAAATTTATCAATTTCGACCTATTTATAAAATATTTATCAAAACTGACTTAAATTCAGCCGCGTCAGTAGAACTATGTCGATTTTGGAAAAAAAATGTTTCTAAACTTCACGGGATTGGCAATTTCGTAGAGCCAAATTGTAAGTTAAACTCTACGAGATTCCCAATCCCGCAAACTCTACGAAATATTTTTTTTAAAATCGACCTATTACCGAAATATTTATCAAAATCGATCTCGTTTCAGCCAACGGAATAAAAAGTAAGTCTATTTTGATAATTATTTTAAAAATAGATTGATTTTGATGATTATTTTTTTAAATGGTCTAATTCAAAATTTTCTCCTTACTGGATTCGGATTATTACAATAGCGCCCCTCAGTGAGGTTTTTGTTTTACATCCTTTAGCGCGGTATGCGCGTGTGCACAATTTGGACCCGGTCGAATGTGGGAAAGAATTGGGCCTAGGCCCATTAGCAGTGACCACACGTGGGCTCAAAATTGATCACATGAAGAAATTTAGATGTGTTTGCTATTTGGAGGCTTTCTCGTGCCCCTATTGGAGATGCTATAGGTTTGTTTGGCAACTCAGATGGCTTTTTGAGGGGCTTTTTAATGAGTTTTTAAGCTTTATTAGCTTTTGATGGCTTTTGGATGTTATGATAAGAGGCGTATAGAAGTTGTTAAAATAAAATAGGATTTTGTTTGATCTGTGTTTGGAAAGACTTGTCTTTTGAAGCTTATAAGTTATGTTGCTTTTTAATGGCTTTTGGCTTTTATGATAAAAATGCTATAAAAAGTTATTTGGGTAGAATAGTAATTTGTTCGGTCAAGCCTAGCTTATTTAGGTAAATTTACAAGCTAGTTTTTCAAAAGCTGAGTTATAGTAGTTTTCTAAAATGATACTTATGGACTAACTTATTTGACATTCTACCAAACAAATAGAAGTGAAAAGGCTAGCTTAAAAGCTAATCCGAGCAAAAAAAAATAAGCTCCCCAAAAATCCTCTTGATTTATAGCTTCTCTACTCAAGCTTATATGATAGTTTTTCAAAAACTAGGGTATTTCGGCATTTTGAAATGTGACTTATAAGCTACTTTATTTGGTATTTAACCAAACAAATGAATAAAAAAGCTAACTTAACATTTGATTTAGACAAATAAATAAATAAAATCTCCACCAAACTCCCTCTTATATGTGTATCTCATTTGGTAAAGGACTTAAAATGTGTTTGGTAAAATCCTGCATCAGATTGAAGTATTTATTTATTTTTAGTTCAAAAAAGAAACTCTTTGCTAGATTGTCTTTGGACCATCTCTATTTCCACTCAATTTTAAGCTAGTTAAGATCTTTATCTAATTAGTGTGAAGTTGCTAAACACCTCCTATCGTACTCCTTTAAAAGCACGAGTTCAGAAAAATCTTTCTATAGTCAATATTACATTTCACCGGTTTAGTCTATCCTAATCATAATTATATCCTATCATAATCCAACTTGAACCACCTATAGCTCAAAAATCTTTACAAAATAAGATTAATAAATACATGAAACAACTCCACAGTGTTAATCTAAAAGTTTCAAAATTACACAAAATACCCTCAAAATTACACAACACGCTCTAGTATTTCAAAACTTAAAATGACAAACATAAAATCTGGAATTTAATAGCGACTTTGAAGAATTTAAAATTGCAATTAACACCTAATATTTTAAAAATTATAGAAACAACCTCAAAAGTTCAAATTACAAAAACACCCTAAAAATTCTAAAATTTCAAAACTTGCAAACAAAATAGGTAAATTCAACATAATACTATCAAGCACTTAAAATTTAAACTTTGCATAACCTCAAAGTTAGAAAAATTATAAAAATCTCTCAAAAGTTAAAAATCACAAAAACCTTGAAATTTCAAAACTTATAACCAATACACATCAAATATGGAAATTATCATGAGACCGTTGAAAATTTGAATTTAGCAAATTGCAACCAGAAGTTCAATACTTATAAAAACACTCTCAAAATTTCAAAGTTGCAAGAAATATCCTAACTTTTAAAACTTACCACGAACACATGAAACATGAAAATTACAAGCACCAAATTTAAAAATAAAATTTTCAAAAACTCTCAAAGTTTTAAAATTGCAAAACACATTCTCAAAAGTTCAAAATCACAAAAATGCCTAGAATTTGAAACTTGGCTAAAAAGTAATTATTTGATATTCTTTTGCTAAGATATAAATTTAACTTCCAATTTAAGGTTTACTATCCCTTTTCAAAGATCTAAAAGTAGTCAAAGTTGATCTTTGGTAAAAATAGCAATAACCATAGATTAAAAATATCCAATTCTGAAATAAAATTTATAAAATATATGATAGCTTGACAATTAATGTCATTGTATAAATTAAAGTAACTACATAGAATTTTACTAATAAGTTAGAGCAAAGAAAATACATAAGTAACATTAAGGACAAATTTTATTTTAGACCCTTTTATATTTTTATTTGCAAAAATGACCTATTACGTTTTATTTGCAAATTCGACCAGTTCGACCACTTTGTTGGGTCAGCTAATCACTCAAACTTCACGGAAATGAAATCCCGTGAAGTTTAGTGACCCATTACGGACGTTAATAAAACCCAAAACTTCACGGATTTCATTTCCGTGAAGTTTTGGGTTTTATTAACGTCAGTAATGGGTCACTAAACTTCACGGATTTCATTTCCGTGAAGTTTTGGGTTTTATTAACGTCAGTAATGGGTCACTAAACTTCACGGATTTCATTTCCGTGAAGTTTTGGGTTTTATTAACGTCAGTAATGGGTCACTAAACTTCACGGATTTCATTTCCGTGAAGTTTTGGGTTTTATTAACGTCAGTAATGGGTCACTAAACTTCACGGATTTCATTTCCGTGAAGTTTTGGGTTTTATTAACGTCAGTAATGGGTCACTAAACTTCACGGATTTCATTTCCGTGAAGTTTTGGGTTTTATTAACGTCAGTAATGGGTCACTAAACTTCACGGATTTCATTTCCGTGAAGTTTTGGGTTTTATTAACGTCAGTAATGGGTCACTAAACTTCACGGATTTCATTTCCGTGAAGTTTTGGGTTTTATTAACGTCAGTAATGGGTCACTAAACTTCACGGATTTCATTTCCGTGAAGTTTTGGGTTTTATTAACGTCAGTAATGGGTCACTAAACTTCACGGATTTCATTTCCGTGAAGTTTTGGGTTTTATTAACGTCAGTAATGGGTCACTAAACTTCACGGATTTCATTTCCGTGAAGTTTTGGGTTTTATTAACGTCAGTAATGGGTCACTAAACTTCACGGATTTCATTTCCGTGAAGTTTTGGGTTTTATTAACGTCAGTAATGGGTCACTAAACTTCACGGATTTCATTTCCGTGAAGTTTTGGGTTTTATTAACGTCAGTAATGGGTCACTAAACTTCACGGATTTCATTTCCGTGAAGTTTTGGGTTTTATTAACGTCCGTAATGGGTCACTAAACTTCACGGGATTTTATTTCCGTGAAGTTTTGGGTTTTATTAACGTCCGTAATGGGTCACTAAACTTCACGGATTTTATTTCCGTGAAGTTTTGGGTTTTATTAACGTCCGTAATGGGTCACTAAACTTCACGGATTTCATTTCCGTGAAGTTTTGGGTTTTATTAACGTCCGTAATGGGTCACTAAACTTCACGGATTTCATTTCCGTGAAGTTTTGGGTTTTATTAACGTCCGTAATGGGTCACTAAACTTCACGGATTTCATTTCCGTGAAGTTTTGGGTTTTATTAACGTCCGTAATGGGTCACTAAACTTCACGGATTTCATTTCCGTGAAGTTTTGGGTTTTATTAACGTCCGTAATGGGTCACTAAACTTCACGGATTTCATTTCCGTGAAGTTTTGGGTTTTATTAACGTCCGTAATGGGTCACTAAACTTCACGGATTTCATTTCCGTGAAGTTTTGGGTTTTATTAACGTCCGTAATGGGTCACTAAACTTCACGGATTTTATTTCCGTGAAGTTTTGGGTTTTATTAACGTCCGTAATGGGTCACTAAACTTCACGGATTTCATTTCCGTGAAGTTTTGGGTTTTATTAACGTCCGTAATGGGTCACTAAACTTCACGGATTTCATTTCCGTGAAGTTTTGGGTTTTATTAACGTCCGTAATGGGTCACTAAACTTCACGGATTTCATTTCCGTGAAGTTTTGGGTTTTATTAACGTCCGTAATGGGTCACTAAACTTCACGGATTTCATTTCCGTGAAGTTTTGGGTTTTATTAACGTCCGTAATGGGTCACTAAACTTCACGGATTTCATTTCCGTGAAGTTTTGGGTTTTATTAACGTCCGTAATGGGTCACTAAACTTCACGGATTTCATTTCCGTGAAGTTTTGGGTTTTATTAACGTCCGTAATGGGTCACTAAACTTCACGGATTTCATTTCCGTGAAGTTTTGGGTTTTATTAACGTCCGTAATGGGTCACTAAACTTCACGGATTTCATTTCCGTGAAGTTTTGGGTTTTATTAACGTCCGTAATGGGTCACTAAACTTCACGGATTTCATTTCCGTGAAGTTTTGGGTTTTATTAACGTCCGTAATGGGTCACTAAACTTCACGGATTTCATTTCCGTGAAGTTTTGGGTTTTATTAACGTCCGTAATGGGTCACTAAACTTCACGGATTTCATTTCCGTGAAGTTTTGGGTTTTATTAACGTCCGTAATGGGTCACTAAACTTCACGGATTTCATTTCCGTGAAGTTTTGGGTTTTATTAACGTCCGTAATGGGTCACTAAACTTCACGGATTTCATTTCCGTGAAGTTTTGGGTTTTATTAACGTCCGTAATGGGTCACTAAACTTCACGGATTTCATTTCCGTGAAGTTTTGGGTTTTATTAACGTCCGTAATGGGTCACTAAACTTCACGGATTTCATTTCCGTGAAGTTTTGGGTTTTATTAACGTCCGTAATGGGTCACTAAACTTCACGGATTTCATTTCCGTGAAGTTTTGGGTTTTATTAACGTCCGTAATGGGTCACTAAACTTCACGGATTTCATTTCCGTGAAGTTTTGGGTTTTATTAACGTCCGTAATGGGTCACTAAACTTCACGGATTTCATTTCCGTGAAGTTTTGGGTTTTATTAACGTCCGTAATGGGTCACTAAACTTCACGGATTTCATTTCCGTGAAGTTTTGGGTTTTATTAACGTCAGTAATGGGTCACTAAACTTCACGGGATTTTATTTCCGTGAAGTTTTGGGTTTTATTAACGTCCGTAATGGGTCACTAAACTTCACGGATTTTATTTCCGTGAAGTTTTGGGTTTTATTAACGTCCGTAATGGGTCACTAAACTTCACGGGATTTTATTTCCGTGAAGTTTTGGGTTTTATTAACGTCAGTAATGGGTCACTAAACTTCACGGATTTCATTTCCGTGAAGTTTTGGGTTTTATTAACGTCAGTAATGGGTCACTAAACTTCACGGATTTCATTTCCGTGAAGTTTTGGGTTTTATTAACGTCCGTAATGGGTCACTAAACTTCACGGATTTTATTTCCGTGAAGTTTTGGGTTTTATTAACGTCCGTAATGGGTCACTAAACTTCACGGGATTTTATTTCCGTGAAGTTTTGGGTTTTATTAACGTCCGTAATGGGTCACTAAACTTCACGGATTTCATTTCCGTGAAGTTTTGGGTTTTATTAACGTCCGTAATGGGTCACTAAACTTCACGGATTTCATTTCCGTGAAGTTTTGGGTTTTATTAACGTCCGTAATGGGTCACTAAACTTCACGGATTTCATTTCCGTGAAGTTTTGGGTTTTATTAACGTCCGTAATGGGTCACTAAACTTCACGGATTTCATTTCCGTGAAGTTTTGGGTTTTATTAACGTCAGTAATGGGTCACTAAACTTCACGGATTTCATTTCCGTGAAGTTTTGGGTTTTATTAACGTCCGTAATGGGTCACTAAACTTCACGGATTTCATTTCCGTGAAGTTTTGGGTTTTATTAACGTCAGTAATGGGTCACTAAACTTCACGGATTTCATTTCCGTGAAGTTTTGGGTTTTATTAACGTCAGTAATGGGTCACTAAACTTCACGGATTTCATTTCCGTGAAGTTTTGGGTTTTATTAACGTCCGTAATGGGTGCACCCAGTACTCACTGAAAAGGAGTAATGGCTAACTAATTGGTTCATCTGGTATTTTTTTTCCTTTAGTATTTAGGATTTCCTTTTTACTTATTTATGGTTTGTGAGAATTTTTATAGTGGAAGGTTGCAGTTTAAACTTTTCTGTTGAGAAATACGGATGGCATTTCAAAAAGATACACTCCCAATCCTATACCAGAACAAAACACCCCAAGATACACTTAATAACCCTGTACATAAAACCCAACAAATAGAAACCACACCACAGCAAACATAACGTCACTTTACAAAGTTCATTAAAACAAAAATATGAAACAAGAAACTCCTTCTAAAACAATTTCGTGGAGTTTGAACCTCGATTATTCATTTGCCATTTAATTACAAAGCGCAATCATGTTTTTTAGGTTCTAAAATATCATATATTTGTTTTGTTGTAATACGTGTTGCTTCTATTTTTTGAATTTAAGTATTAGTAGGAACTTTGTGGTTACTAAAACCTGAGTTACCATTAGTATAGGCTTGTAGCCCTTGAGTTTTTATATGTCATCTAATTTATCTGTATGTATTGCGTATGTGCTGACACATGAAATGAAAGCACTTAATGAAGTCACATGGGCAAATGCTCCTTACTCTACGTGACTCCATGTATCAAACTGATTTTGTTTACCCCTTTTTACCACGTATATTCAGTATAATACTTTGTCTGTACACATATCGAGAAGAAAGATTGACAGGGATCCGGAAAAAGTAATCAGATCAATTTTAACATAATCAATCTTAGAGTATGTCAACATGTGTTTATCTACTATAATCAATCTTAGAGTATATCAACATGTGTTTATCTACTATTTTTTTTTAGCATTTCTGTAAACTTGGCTCTTCCTTTGCAGGAGCTTGTAACTGGAAACAGAAGCTTCATAAAACCCAATCAGGGGTGCAAAACCTTGTGCTGATCTTCCCTCCGCACTTAAATTAAGTCACAATGAAGCTAGAGGGGTCTGTTTTATCTCTACTCAGAGAAAACTGCACCTTGGAACATTAAGGCCTTGGCCTGCTGCTCCATGGAGTTATTCCGGGTTCTTACAGATGTATTTTGGGACTCCCCTCCTGATAAGCATTCCCTGAAGGTCTGCGATCTCTTTGCTTAGTCATAGCTATTTGATCAAGAAAACATATCTTTCTACCTTAGAAATTCAAGTCAGGGGAATTTCATTAAAGATGGATCTCGCCAACCTCAAATGTGGAAAAATCTTTTCTAGTCTTTATATGGAAACCATTTTCTCTTTAGTTGAGGTAGTCACTAAATCCCTGCAAGTGGCTTAGGAGTACATTTAATTTAAGTAAGACCAACTTATTTTTCTACAAAATCACTTCAACAGGAAATCTAACTTAAGAAACTAGCATATTAATATAAATTAAAAGAAGTAAATTTCAGTAGTGACGTTTTGAGTCTGCATTCAATCTTTAAGCGGAAGGACTGGTTTTCACTGGGGGAACTAATCTCAAGAGTTCTATAGGATGCCTCTAGATTGTTGAGTTTGATGGGGGATCGGATTCCGGTTAATACTTACAGTTCTCTGTGATTTACTGCTTTACTTTGAGGCCAATCTGCACAAGAAAAGTGGGATTTGGTGCTATAGGTTCACTGGTGGTGTAAAGGTCTCAAATTAATGAGAATTTTATGTTCTAGCCCAGATTACTAAAGCGTAGCATTCACATTGTGTTGTATAAGAACACCTGTGGTTGTATAAGAGAAAATACTCTTTTGTTAACCCTTTATAGGAAGAAATTACAAAATTTGACCTATGGCTCATTTTTTCTTAGTTCTCTCATTAATAATTATGTGGTTGAATGTTCGATAACTGTTGTCAGTATGCATGGTCTTATATCATTACTTTAAAAATAAAAATTATCATGAAAACATGATATCAGATTTTATGCTTTTATTTCATTGGATTACACAAAATAAATTCAAAGTCCTAAATGCATCTGCATCTCATTATTTATATTAGAGTTTTCTATTATAATCTCTTTTACATGTTTTATAGTACCTCTGTTGTTGTGGTGTATCAGTATATGAATCGCTTTTCTTTCATGAATTTATTTAGGGTCAATCTAATATGGAAAAATCTACTTTTACAAATGCACTTCTTGGAAGAAGATACCTTAAGTAAGGAGTGATTCCTACGACGAAGGAGATCACTTTGTTGTGTTATTCTGAGAAAGACTTTGATGAGCAAGAAAGATGTCAAAGACATCCAGATGGACAATTTATATGCTCCTTATCTTCACCTGTTCTTTAGAATGCCAGCTCCTTTAAACATACTCTTATGTGTCTATGCAAATTCTTTCTGATAAATGCCCTTTATTTGTATTTTTCAGTTGATGTTCAATTGCTTTCCCATAGTCATTATGATATTTCCTAAGCTACTCCAGATGCATATTATTTTTTGCCAACCACGTAATTAGCTGCTACAATGTTATTAGGACTAGCTAGAATACGATTAAGAATCTAGAAAAAGCAACTTTGAAATATTTTTTTTAATAAAAATAGCTTCTTTTGTTTGTTATGAGATTAAAAGTGTTATGACAAATTAGCATCTCTCTCAGGACTACATGTAAATGCGAAAAAAGCTCTATATTTTTTGGAGGTAACTGCTGGCAAGGTAGATGGATTCTTTGGCACCTGGATGTGGAGGAGGGTAAGCTACCCATTCGATATCTTGGTTTACCATTAATCTCTTTGAGATTGAGCATCCAAGCGTCTGCATCATCGCTGGATCCTTTGCACTCTTATCACTTGCTGGAAGGGCTGAGCCTGCTCGGTCGGTTCTATCATCTATCCACCTCTGTTGGACCTCCATATTTCGCTTGCCAAAAATCATTATTCAGGAGATCGATTCTATCTTGCGAGGTTTTTGTGGAGAGGTAATAAGTGCAAGGAACCTCCTTAATCAAGTGGGAGAGGGACTTGTTTCTTCCAAAATCAGAAGGTGGCTTGGGTATTCGAGGCTCCGAGCGATTGGAATAAGGTGGGTCTTGTTCAATTACTATGGGATCTCATCTCAGATCGTGAAGCGTTTCGAGTCAAATGGACGTGATGTAAGTATGCTTTTGGGAGCTCCATTTGGACTGTGGGTGTTCGACAGTCAAGCTCTTGGGCTTGGAAAAGTACTCTTGGTGCTCGTGAGTGGTGTTTGCATCTGATTAGCTATGCTTTCAGTGAAATGCCACTCACTACTTGGGGTGGGGCTGAAAGAGCTATTTTCTTACCTTGCCCGGTCATCATTTTACTTTCAAAGCTGTAGGGAATTCCATTCGGTCGTGTGTGATAACTGTACCCTGGGCTTGCTTCATTTGGTTTTCTGGTCATATCCTACGATATGCATTTTGTCTTTGGAAGGTATTCTCCTCATGCCTTCCTACTCAAGATTTTCTTTGTTGCCGCGGTATGTTTATTACATCTCAGTTGTGCCTATGCTACAATGCCTATGAGAGAATGCCCTTTTGTGAGAATGTTTGGGTACTGAATCTTAAGGATTTAATTATGAGAAGAATCCCATCCCAATCACTTTTTAACAAAATGGCGAGTATTGATGATCTAGCAAAGATTAGAGGGAAGAAGATTAGGAGGAGAGCTCTTTTGCTTTGTGCTTCTATTGTTATCATGTATGGATGGAAAGAAATAGTCGCATGCTCACCTTTTCTATCGTGAAATCACCGGATTAAATTACTCGTCATTACTGCCATGTTGGGACATCTTCAAGATGAATAGCGTGTTTCTTTGGTGATTGCAATGCCGTCCGTCGAGGATTGTCTATCTTATTTGGCATTTCATTTTTCTGATGGCATGCTTCTTGGGGGCTGATTTGAAAGCCTGTAACTTTGTTCGTGGAACATTCTTTTTCAGTATCATTGTAGTTATTATCTACTCTGGGCCCTTATTAGGTGCCATGCATTGTACATATCATTTTCCTTTTTAAATTGAAGGAGCTTTGCACTGCTCTTTCCCTGGTAAGAAAAAAATTACAGTATTACATTTCATTAGGATAATCTGGTTGTTATAGCTAACCTTTTTCTTCTGATTTCAATCTGCTCTTCACAGAACTCGTTAGTAGTTTGATATTGATATTGTTTAGCAAGAGTAAGGAGTCTCCAGAATGCTGTGAATCACAAAATTTGCTTACCTAAAGTTTTTGTTGTACTGTTTCCCGACCAACCATTAATGAATCTTTGCAAATAATGCCCAACATTAAAGTTTTTGTATGGGTTTAAGGTTGCTTAAGTTGCACTGAATTATTTGGTCAAGTGTGGATCATTTTACTTGCATATTTTTTTTGTCTTCTTGCTTTGCCTTCTCATTTTAATTATACTTTAATTTGGTAGTGAACAATATATTGAGGTCATCTGAAATTTACTCCATTCTCTGTAAATATTCGTGTGCATAACACCCGGTTCCTAATTAAAATTTCAGGTAGAATTTCTTCTCTGTGTATGACAATGTAAGGAAAAAGTTGTGTTTGCTTTAGACAAACTGGATATCCATTGAATACCAGTGAGGATTAATACATAAATGTCCTGTAGTTACTCTATGTTCTTTGCATTCTGCACCATTCAGTTCGCATCTTTTATGTATTCCATTTTCATTTGTGCTTATTCCTTTCTTGGTTTCAGCTCGAGGAAGCCACTGCATTCATTAAAGAGAATGCATGGAAGCTACTTACTGCAGAGGACATAATGTTGTATCCTGTATCTTCACGTTCTGCACTGGAAGCAAAGAATTCTGCTTCAAATTACAGCAGTTGGAGCCTACTATGAGCTTTTATCTTAACTATCCTCTCGGTACACAACTATGAAGATGGAACAAGAGAGTAGGTCTTGGAGGAAACATATCGTCTCACAGGTGTGTTACTTTTTCGAAATACATCTACATTACAATATTATTACTGAGAATTCTAGATACTGCAAAATATACAATTTACTTCTAACAATGCATATTACAAGTTGTTTACATTAAAGATAGTGGGATAAGTAAAACTCTTCCTCTCTTTTAGCATGTTTATTTATTTGGATTAGAGAACTCATCTAGTTAACGAGATAAAATTGGCAAAATTGGAAGTATTTGAAGAGGTAGTAATAAATAAGAAATTAATCTTTAATTATAGAAGTGTAGAGGAATGAAAATATTCATAGATCTCAATTTATCATGAACAAAAGTGACTGATTGAAGTGCATTAGATCTAACAATTTCTAATGATATCCTAACAATTACACTAATAATACTCAAATGATACAGTAAAATAAGATCTTTATTGGTAATCAAGAACACTACATAAAGTGTTAAAAAAAGAAAGAAGGAAGATGAGTGGATTTCGTCTAAAACACAAATTTAATATAGACAGTGTCATTGTAAATTAATTAGCACCCTGCAGGCCCTTCTAAATACTTGTACTCTTCTAAGCTTTCCGCATAACTGGGCAACCTCTGTCCTTCAAGATCAAGAAGCAGATACCTTCGCTTGGCGATTACTGAAGCCGAGAGATCTTGCTCAGCTTTTGAGACGATGTCAGATTCATTATCGCGGTTAGATGATTGTTGGTGACCAGGAAGCGCCAAGTAGTTGTTGTTGGCGCATGAAGAGAAACAAGAGCCCATGCTAATGATCCTTTTTCTTTCTTCTGATCTCATTAGTTTTTTTAAAAACAAATCAATGCTTCATGCGGTTGTATGTGATGGTACATGTATATATATAGATTTTTTTATTACTTTTTTTCTTTTTGGGAAGCAAATATTTGTGGTAAAAGATCATGTTTCATATCATGATGAATTACCATAATATTCCATTATTTTAATGTTGATTTGAGAGAATCATGGATGGACTGATAATAACTCTTCTGTAGTTGTGTTTGTGAGACATTCATGGAATATTATGCCGTGATTCTAGCTAGCTAGGTCAATATTTGCTACTTTGATATCATTTTATTTCCTTCCTTCTATTTATTTCCTTTCTTATGTGAGGAGGCTTCCTTGTACATACGAGACAGTGAATAAGTTAATATACAATGAGAAGGTTTGTATATTATTTAGGCTTAGTTGCACCTAAATGCCCTATAGTTTACCCGACATTGCACTAAAGTGACCGCTTTTTTCAAACCGATCGAAAAAATGCCCCAAAGTATTTAAGTTTTGTAGATAAATGACCCAAAGTTTCAAAATGTTGCATAGTAGTGCCCTATTGTTTATCAAATGTTGCATATAAATGCCCCAAAGTCTATAAATGATGTCACTTGAATACCCCAAAGTTTCTAACAGTTTTACTTTAGTACCTGTTCTCGGGAAAAGTCACTATCTTTTTCATTGGTGAAATCATTCTACCTTGATGGGATTACAAATGAGTTTCAATAAAAATCGCCTTTTATAAGGCTTTTACAATGAAAAAATGATAAAATTACAACTTTCCTCCTTATGAACAAACGCGGATCCGCTTTCTGATCCTCGCCAGATTTTTGCCACGGGATGTATTCCGTGGACCACCCGATTCCTTTCCCAATTGTTGATCGAACGAGATCCGATTCGATCTAGATCTAAAAATCCTCCTTTTTACGGGAATTCTTAGATCGATCGGATCCGAGATCTAAACGACGGAGATTAATTCGCCAAGGAATTAATCAACGAGTGAACCAGATCGCCGCTTAACCATTTTCTTCGGATCAAGGCCAAGCTTGATCCAAAGGATGGTTTGTTGTTGTAGATCCGATCTCAAAACTTTGGATCTTGAATCGCAAATCCCCCGCAAGTCTAGATCTTGATCTCCTCTCCCTTGGAAATTTCTAACCCTAGGCACACACAAGAGTTCGGGCGGCTATCTCCTCTCGCTTTTTATCTCACTCTCAAAATGAAACCTAGTCACTTTTATAAGTACAAGAAGCCGATGCGGCGAACCGGGCAAAAAGTCGCCTACCTGGTGTTCGCCTGTGCCGACACCTCCGGTGTTCGCCAGCGACACTCCCTGGTTCTCGCTAGGAGACACCTATGGTGTTCGCTTCGGTGAGACACCTCTCACTCACTGGGCGACACCTCCGGTGTCTCGCCGAGCGAGACGCCTGGTGTTCTGCCGCGACGCCTGTGTCGGTTTTGACCGAAGGCGCGGGCTTCTCTCTCTGGTTTTCCGAAGCTTAATTTGAGGCTTCAAAGTTGGGTTTATCCTTCACTGCACTCATGGCGACCGCCACCAAGGTTCCGGAATCACCGATACCGTAAAGGAGAGAGTTTTCAGCGGGCCGGGACTAGAAGGCCGCCTCTGACCTCGCTCGCTAACCGGCTTAGCGGGACCGCCAAAACTCTGCGTAGGGCGCCTTGAGAGCGCTATGCTATGCTCACTTGTTGTGTCGCTAACGGTTTGCCATTACTTCATCGGATGACTTGTCGATTATTCTCGCCATCACGAGCTACGTTCGAGGACTTATAGGCAATTTTCAAAGCCTACAGATTCTCCAAAGTGTTTCGGCCTTGCTCTTTTATAGAAGAAGCCGAAATACTTTGATGTGATAGGCCCGCATCTTCGCCGGTGTAATAGGACTAAAACGGCTTCAAATCTTGATCTCTCGATTTTTCTGACTATCCGCTTTGTAGGATAACTGTTGCTGCGGTATTTATTGTTATTCGACCGCTGTCAAATCTTGACTCGATGGTCGGATGAATGAATTTTCTTATTTTTAGCTCAGGATCTGAGTTGTCACGAACTGTTCATCCAATTCGCGAGAGACTTAGCTTTGAATCTGAAATCTCCACCGCATGGCTTTAAGACTAACCAAGTGGGAGGATATTGAGGATTCATCCTTTGATTGGTGAACTCTATCACGATGCTCGCTGCGTGATCGACTACGCCGGGAGGGATTTTCGAGATGTGACGCGTTGTCCCAAGATCAAAATTTTCTCGAATTCAACCTCCAATTGGCGATTTTTCATCACAACGAATTGTCCAGCCGTAGCTACCGAACCAAAGTGGAAGCAAATTGGGGATTGTCGAGTTATCCTTAAGAATATAAAACTATTCTCCGTGAACTTCTGACAAAATAGGAAATAGTTTAGACTCGATACCTACGGAGTATCGCTGGGAGAATCCTACTCCTTGTTGGAATAGAATTAGGTTATCCTCCGGGAACTTTCCAATAAATTAGGGAGCAGTTTATACTCATGTTCCTTATTGGAGTATTCGGGTTCGACCATCATGGGGATTTCATCGATCCTACCGAAAGGGAACCCTTCATGGGTTGCATTCATTGTTCGACGCAGTTGATCCGTTGGTCGGTGGTTGGAATTGTATACTATTAGTGCCTCGGTGGGAGTTTTTCTTGCGGGGACGCATTTAAGGTCTCCTTTGAGGAGGTGCCTCATGATAGGCTCGGACACGAAATGAAAGAAGCCGGTGCATGGTTCGCCTGTGACCCTATACTCTCCCAGGGGAGATCTGATGAATCCGACCACATAGGAGTAATGATTGACCCTTGTGTACATCCCCGATTGACTCCATGCATCTAGGTTGACATATCCCATTTCTTGGTGCAATGAGGTCGGCTCTCTATGATAGCCCACCTGGAAACACTTGAGTCTCCATCCCGTTTAATTGGGGGACTAGTCTTGTTAGCTAGTTCATCCTCAATTTGGCGGTCTTGATGAATTCTTTTCTATTGGTAAGATGTTCCTCCAAAGCTAAGTATAGCGGTGGTTACTCTGCGGCTCGCCGAGGGACCAATCAGCGAAGTCGCCATACGACGGTAGTTCCATTGTTGTTGTGACTTGCGATTTGTCATTTTCACTGTCACAGCATTCATAGAATTCTTGGCAAACCCTCAGCCTTCAACGGATTTGATTGGCCTTTACCGATCACCGTTTGAACCGGGCTAGCATGCGGATTATCTGGATCCGTTCCGCACATGACGTTGTGCTAAAAGAATGAAACTCTTTTAGACTTGGTGCTATGATTTTGAATACATAGACTTTGTCACTTTTCACGGTAAAGACTAACCGCGCCGCGTGTTAGGCTTAATTTACTTGGGGTTATTGCCAACCCCGGCCAACGGATTTGATTGGCCTTTACCGATCACCGTTTGAACCGGGCTAGCATGCGGATTATCTGGATCCGTTCCGCACATGACGTTGTGCTAAAAGAATGAGACTCTCTTAGACTTAATGCTACGATGTTGAATACGTAGGCTTCGTGACTTTTAACGCGCACCACCCGCAACGCTGCAGGCGTTGGCTTCATCCCTTCTTAGGCTTCGGGATAAAATGCCCTAAGATGAATCTTGGTGTCTTCTTTTGTCCGGAGAATGACTGAACCGGATCGAACTGGTGAATGGAATTGATTGTGGGAAAGGAAGAATTTTATATTCTATCTCAGGAAGATGGAGAGGAAGGATTTTATATCCTGTTTCTTAGTCTTGGAGAGGAAGAATTTTATATTCTATTTCCGTCTCCTTTGTCGGTAGAGACGAACCCCAAGTGAACATAAGAAAAGAAGGATTTTATATCATGTTTCTTAGTCTTGGAGAGGAAGAATTTTATATTCTATCTCAGGAAGATGGAGAGGAAGGATTTTATATCCTCGCTCCCAAGGTTTGAAAGAAAGAATTTTATATTCTATTTCCGTGTCTCCTTTGTCTGGTCGAGACGAACCCCAAGTGAACATAAGAAAAGAAGGATTTTATATCTTGTTTCTTAGTCTTGGAGAGGAAGAATTTTATATTCTATCTCAGGAAGATGGAGAGGAAGGATTTTATATCCTATCTCCAAGAAAGGGAACTAAAAGTGGGATCTCCACTTCGATCTCTTAAGGTGAAACTAAGAGTGGGATCTCCACCAGAATCAAGAGATACTGTAGTTTTCACTTTTATAGGATTCGCCACTGACCAAGGTCTGCTTATCGAGAGTGTTCCACTTTAGTACTACCGCCATGGGAGGGCTGGACCTGAAATGGAATGATGGAGGCCGCTCATCGAAGTGCCGACTGAGTGTGGACTCTTGTTCATTGAAAGGAATCAAGAGGAGATTTTGATAGAGGATCAAAAGATTTTGTGGACCCCTTGCTTATTGAAAGAAGTCAAGGGGGAAATTTTGCTGGTGGAGGGACCAGAGAAAATTTTGTGGACCCACCGTCAATGAGTTTGATCGGTGGGGAATTCGGAGGAAAGGATTAGGGTTATCTCGAGGAAAGTATTTCAGAAGAACTTCCCTCCAAAACGGGTTATCCTGAAGGTACTAAGGATAGTACTTCTTCAGGAACTTCCCATTGATCGGCATTAATTGCCTATCGCCTTCCTGGGTGATAAGGCGATATCGCCATGGAATAGACCGTTTCAATCACAAACGGCCCTTCCCACTTGGGCTCAAACTTACCCTTCCTCTTGGAGTCGAGAATTATCGGCCGCCGAAAGCCGAGGACCAAGTCTCCTCCTTGAAGCTCCTTTGTCGGACTTTCTTGTTGAAGGCCACGGACATCCTTGCTTGGTAAAACTCAATGTGTCGTTGAGCTTCCAAGCTTTTCATCTAGCATCTCGAGTTCTTGGCTTTTGATGTAGCTCCTTCATGCCATCTCGCTATGAGCAATGCGGAGATGGAATCAACTCCAAGGTGGATCGGCTTCACACCCATATACCAGAGTACGGTAGCTCTGGCCGTGTGCGACCGTCTCGCGACACGCCTGCGTAAGTGCTTCTCCAGTTTATCATCCCGGTCGCGTTTGTTATTTTCACCAGCTTCTTGAGAATTTTAATGATCGTTTTGTTGAAGGCCTCCGCCAATCCGCTCGCAATGGATTGCGCAGCTTGAGGAGACGCCCTGATCTTAAATTTCTCGCAAAACCGAATGAAGGCATTGCTAATAGGCGGGACCGTTATCATGTACGATCCGCCTTGGTACACGTGTCGATAGATGACATGGTGCTTGATGAACCGAATTACATTGGCGGCTTTTACCTCCTTGAGGGAATCGCCCCACTTGGAGAATAATCGGTGATCGCCAGATAAACCGATCACCTTTGGCCGACAGAGGAAAGATTGGGCCTACCACATCCATGCCCCATGTCTCGAATGGCCAAGATGGCCGACGGTGAAGCGTTCGAGGTTGATGCAGTTCGCGGTATTTGGCACGCGACACTTCCGGAGCATATGCGATCGCATCATTGACCATAGTAGGCGGTAGTACCCCATCCTCGATCGATCATAGAGCTTAGGACCTGGCCGGTGCGCACCGCATTCTCCTCCGTGTGCTTCTTGGAGAACTTCCTCTTTGTTTGAAAGGCGCGGAGTAGCAAACCGCTATACCCACGCCGATAGAGCCCGGTTTCCGTGATTGTAGAAGAACTGGCGCTTTCTACGGACCGATTCACGCCTTCATATCTTCGCGCAGATGCCGCAAGACGAAGTCAATAATAGGGAAGCGCCAATCTCGGGGCTCAAGTCCGACTTGGGTTGCATACACTTCCTTAGTGACTACCCTTTCGCCATTTTCTCAGCTAAATATAGGAATGAATAATCTGGGTCTCACCGCGACCATTTGCTCACTCGAGGTTGCCAAAGACACGCTAATGCCGCCAGCATCTCAGATAATGATTCTCGAGGCTGAATGTACTGCCATGAAGAATCCTTCAAGCGAGTCCGCTAACTTCGAGTAGCGATGGTATGGGATTAAATTGTTCCCCGACTCATAGTCCCAAGGAGTCTGCTTTGACAATGAGTTGGGAATCCCCAAGACTTCGAGATACTCTACTCCAGCCTCTTTAGCTGCTAAGTCCAATGAGGGAAGCCTGCCTCAGCGACATTGTTAGAGCAGGCTCGGCCTGAATAAGCTCCAGGCATGACATGCTTCCCTCAAACTAAGACTACTCACTCCGGAGATCTTAGAACATCCGGGCGCCACGCTGGTAGCTCCTGACGCTTCCATCAAAATATAAATGCCACACCGTTGGTGCAGAGTTGTGTTAACCTCGTGGGTCTCATCCGTAGATCATCAAATAGTATCCTTTGTTGGGTTGGTCGCAAAAGATCGAAATGGCTTGTCCTTAATTGACTTCACGCTTGAAGTGCAAGTCATCGGGACAAAAGTAAAGCCCATTTCACAGCGCCAATTCATAGAGGCCGGCCGCTGGCCATGAACACCAACGATTTACGCGCAGAAATGACGAGATCGCTTGCCCAACTAAATAGTGCATTTTTCAATCGCAGCACCGCCAGACACTCTTTCTCGGTCATTGGGTAGCGAGATTCGCACCCACCAAGGTTCGGCTTAGATAATAAACCGCCGCCGCGGACCGTGGTCATCGTCTTGCACAAGTAGAGCACTCAACGAATGGTTCGTCGCTTTGATATAAATCAAGAACGGTTTATCCGACTTCTGCAACGAAAGTACGTGAGGATTCGCCGATATGTTTTGATATCTTCAATGCCTTCCTCGAGCGCCATCCCGCATAAAGGACACCCCTTTTGTTCAGCTTAGAGAATGGTGACATTTTCGAGAGGTTGGAGATGAAGCCGGATGTACGCTTAATCGCCTCGTAATCCTCCTCAGTTCCTAGATTCTTTGGGGTTGCAATTCATTGATTGCCTTTATTTTTGTTCAAGTTGGTTTGTTATTCATTGCTCGCTTGAACTTGCCGCCTTCCTTGGCCTACAACAAAATTTCAAACAAAGAAAATGCCTTTATTTTAGCGCATAATGAAAACGAAAATTACAACTCTCTTCCTTTTGTGAACAAACGAGGATCTCTATTTTCGGGATCCTCGCTATGCGGGTTCTTTGCCTCGTTCGGACTTTTGTTCGTCCGCTGACCACCGCAGCATTCGATCCCGGTGTAAACCCGGTTCGAACTACAGACGAGGGGCTCGCTTCACGGGAAACGAGGCGCTCGAGGGATCACACTCAAGGAGAGGATCGCCCCGGGGATCACACTCACGGCGAGAGGATCACGGAGCGTGTGAGATCTACAAGGAGAAATCACGCTATCCCGAGATTAAGACGAAGCTTAACCTAGAGGGTATCAGAGTTCGACCCGAAGTTTGTTTACCGCCTATAGATCCGACACGACCACTTTGAGTCTCGCTGTTTCGGAACCGTAAGGCCGAGATTCGCGAGGGCTCTTCGGCACGCCAAAATCCCAAAAATCCAGCCTTTGAATGAGCAAGACCCCCTATTTATACAAAACAAAGGGGCTACGCCATCCGGTGGCTCCGCTTACTCTTGCCGTAGGTGCCGCTGCCGCCGGGCGCCTCCGCCGCTCAAGGCTGCTTCCTCCGGCTTCACTGGCCGATTCTTCGCCGATTCTTCGGTCTTCCCGCTTAGTTTTGCCCTGATGTCGCCATTGTGTTCGAAGTCCGTGTCCCATCAACTTTCGAGCTCAAACGGTTCGCTTGCATCGACGACTAGCACGGCGATTCCGCCTCGCCGACGCTGAAGCCAACTCGCCTTGAGCTTGGCCGCCGGTTTTCTCCACGACGCGCCGTTGCCGCTGGCTCAGACGCTTCGCCGACTCACTTCATGGGTTCGCCGACTCGCTACGCCGCTTTTATGGCGATCACGCCGACGGCGTTCGGTCGCTATTGCCGGATGGATCGTTTGCTATCAACCCACCGCTACGAATCTTGTTCGCACCGATAAGCAATTTTAACGCCACAGATATTCTCCAAAGCGCCTCGCCTCGATTCTTGATGAGTCCGATGCTTTGACATGATGAGCCCTTCACTCTTTAATCGGATAGGACTTGTGAATGACCCTCGCTTGATCTTCCATTCCCTTCAGCCTTTCCGCTTTGTAGGATTGCCGGTGCATTACTTGCATCGCATTTTTGTCCGACCGTTGTCGAAATCTCACCGTAAGTCGATAGATGAATTTCTTTTGAGGTTGGCTCCAGATTTGATTCCTCCAATTCTCTCGGGTTCTCCGGTGCTTTGTAGGATACCCGGGGTGTTAAGTGCGATTTATTGCTTGACCGTCGAATTTCAAACCGAAGCTAATTGAGTTCATTTGTCGCTGACTGCTCGGTGGATTGTCGTCCACTTGACCATCGAGGTTCCTCCGTTGATGGGGAATTCTTGATGGATCGAACCGTTGATCGGTGAATCCTTCGCCGACGACGCTGGTTACGCCGCCATCGCGATACTTCTCGGTAAAGCAGTGTTCATCCACTGTGGAGGTATTCTTCCCAATTGTTGATTGGTAGGCCCTCTGCGATGCATGAATCGCACCGATACAAAGGAGGAGTCCTTTCGGTAGAGCTGCTGTCCCGGGCCGATATAAGCCTCGCCGAATTTTATCCTCCTGAGGTCCCACAGCGGAGGAAATTGAGGGTTATCGAGTTATCCTTAAGAATATGGTAATATTCTCCAAGAACTTCGTTAAGAACCGGGAATTAGTTTATACTCGTAATCCTATTTGGAGTAGGGCTAGCTGGGAGAATATCTCGAAGATTGAGTCTCCGTGTCCCATTGTCCGATGATTTCACCATTTAGAGGTTAAGCTCCAAAGTCTACAAGATTTTGAAGCAGCCGTGGCTCCCTCATATATAGAGATAGAGATCAGGTCACTGACAGCCTATCAGAGATGCTTGCGCTATTATCGACTCAAGTTCAAATGCACAGAGGCAGTGCATCATTTGGAGATCATCGCATTGAAGCTTCATCTTACGTGGAGACATTTTGGTCTTGTGTCGCGCCGAGAAGCGGGATAGTAGAGCTCGAATAGAATTCCAAGCGGCGAGGGAGAGCCTCGACGAAGTTTACGAAGGCCAACAAAGAAAAGACTCTCGCTGCCCGGTGAAATTTGAACTCGGGCGTAAGCCGGTTGATATCAAGAAGGAGACCGCGAGGCCCTTAATGGCAGCCGAGGAGGCTTTCGTGGTCGAAGCCGTGAGGAACTTCAACAAGCTTTTCTCAATAAAGTATTTGTCACAACTGGCCGCTAGAAAACTTGTGTAACTTCAGCCTTTTATCGATAAAACATATTTGCCTCTTTGTGCTCTATTATGATTCTTTTATTTCACGTAAATAATTAACCATAATACTTATAGGATTTTGGCAAACCCTCACCGCCAACGGATTTGATTAGCCTTTACCAACTACCGCTTGAGTCGCAAGTATGATTATCCGATCCGCTCAAGACGCGACGCTGTGCCGAAGAATGAAACTCTTCTAGACTTGTTGCTATGATATTGAATACATAGGCTCAAGATTTTTACCGCAGAGATCGCCCAAGAACGCTGCAGGGCGCTGGCTTAACCTTCTTAGGCTGGATGAAATACCCAGTCGAACTCGGTGTCTTCTTCAATCGGAGAAAGACTAAACCGGCGAACGTTAGGCCGAATTTTAGGGTTATGGTCGACCCCACTCTCAACGGATTTGATTAGCCTTTACCAACTACCGTTTGAGTTGGGCTAGCATGTAGTTTATCCAATCCATTCTACACACAACGTTGTGCTAAAGAATGAAACTCTCTTAGACTTAATGCTACATGTTGAATAATGAGGTCCTTTTTCACGGAAGACTAACCGCAACGCTGCAGAGGCGCTATTTAATCCTTCTTAGGCTTCGGATAAAATGCCCCCTAATCGAACTCGTGTCTTCTTCAATCGGAGAAAGACTAAACCGGCGACGCTGCGGGAAGGCCGACTTCATCCCTTCTTAGGTTTCGGATGAAATACCCAGTCGAACTCGGTGTCTTCTTCAATCGGAGAAAGACTAAACCGGCGACGCTGCAGGCGCCGACTTCATCCCTTCTTAGGTTTCGATGAAAAACCCCAATTGAACTCGGGTCTTCTTTGACCGGAGAAGGATTGAACCGCATAAGGTTGATTGAGGTGGGAAAGGAAGAATGTATTCTATTTCCGGGTGAGAGGAAGGAGGATCTTGTCTCCTATCTCCTGTTAAGGAACAAGAGAGAGAAGGTTTTGTATCCTATCTCTGCCGGTGGAGAGGAAGGTTTTGTGTCCTATCTCCGTGTGCTCATTTAATTTGAAATAAGAGAGGAAGGTTTTGTATCCTATCTCTTATTGATGGAGAGGAAGGAGGATCTTGTCTCCTATCTCCTGATATCGAAAGAAAGGACTTTTGTCCTGTCAGCTGGGAGAGACTAAAATGGGATCTCCATTTTGAGATTCTTGAAAGATGAGACTAAGAGTGGGATCTCCACTCAGAGAATCTAAGACAAGAGAGGAAGAATGTATTCTATCTCTTGCTTCTCGAGAGGAAGAATGTATTCTATCTCCAGTAAAATGTGGGAAAGGAAGAATGTATTCTATTTCCAAGGTGAGAGGAAGGAGGATCTTGTCTCCTATCTCCAAGTTAAGGGACAAAAGAGAGAAGGTTTTGTATCCTATCTCTTGCCAAAGGAGAGGAAGGTTTTGTGTCCTATCTCCGTGTGCTCATTTAATTTGAAATAAGAGAGGAAGGTTTTGTATCCTATCTCTTATTGATGGAGAGGAAGGAGGATCTTGTCTCCTATCTCCTGATATCGAAAGGAAGGATTTTGTCCTGCTTCCAAGGGGAGAGACTAAAAATGGGATCTCCATTTTGAGATTCTTGAAAGATGAGACTAAGAGTGGGATCTCCACTCAGAGAATCTAAGACAAGAGAGGAAGAATGTATTCTATCTTCTTCGGAGAGGAAGAATGTATTCTATCTCCGTAAAATGGGAAAGGAAGAATGTATTCTATTTCCGATGAGAAACTAAGAGTGGGATCTCCACTCAGAGAATCTTGGAAGGGTCATAGCTTCGGCTTTTGTAGGATTGCAACGTAATTTGAAATGGACCTCTCGCTCGTGGAGGAATCGAGAGGGATTTTGGCCGGTGATTGGACCGAAGATTTTAGTGGGCCCACCGCCAATGAATTTGATCGGTGAGAGAATTTTGGAGGAAAACACAATAATCTAGGGTTATCCTCATGAAAATGAGTGAGATATTCTCGAGGAACTTCCCATCAAAACGGTTATCCTAATGTATTAAGGATAATACTTTTCGTAAACTTCCCATTTATCTAAGATAATTGCCGCCATTCGCAGGTGATATATATGCACCGCTTGAATAGACCATGTCTATTATAAGCGGTCCTTTCCATTTGGGTTCAATTTACCTTTCTTTCTGGAGGTGAGAGGATTATCTCGTCGAGCAACAGGACGGAGATCTCCTCCTTAAAGGTTCTCTGTCGAACTTTCTTGTTGAAAGCCCTCGACATTCTAGCTTGATAGAACTCAATGCATTGTTGAGCCTCCGGCCTCATCTAACATCTCAAGCTCTTCGAGACGCTTTTGATGTTGTTCTTCGGCCGCCATCTCAAGCAGGCGACGCTAAGTGACGGAACCGATTTAACGGAGAATCGCTTCACACCCAGACCGAGAGTACGGTAGCTCCTGGCCGGCACGCATCAAGCAGCGATATGCCCAAAGTAAGCTCCGAAGTTTATCATCCCAGCCTCGCTTGTTATTCTTCACAAGCTTGACAAAATCTTGATGATCGTTTTGTTGAACTACCTAACCCATTCGCCGGCCGGATTATAGTCATCGACGAGACATCTTGTATCTTGAATTTTTCGCAAAACCTCGATGAAGGAATTGCCGATAAATCGGGGACCGCTGTCATGCACGATCCGTTTGGGAAGCATGTCGATAGATGACATGGTGTTTGATGAATCGGACGACGCATCGCTTTGACCTCTTTTAGTGGGATTGCTTCGCCCACTTGAAAAGTAGTCGGTGATCGCTAGAATGAACCGACGCCTTTGATCGACGGAGGAAAAATGGGACCTACAACGCCCATCCCCATGTCTCAATGGCCGTGATGTGGCCGGAAGGATGCAAATCGCCTCGAGGCCGATGCATATAATTCGCGGAATTTGACACGCGTGGCATTTCGAGCTGCATCGACCGGCCGTTAATCATTGTTGGCCAAAAGTAGCCCATTCTCCCGATTCGATCAGAGTTTGGGGACCGCCAGCAAGACTACATTCACCTTCGTAGTTTTTCCGAAGGATCTTCCTCTCTTTGTTTGAGAGGCATCGGAGTAAAGACCATCATACCCCCTACGATATAACATCCGGGTCTCTATGTCGTAAAGAATTGAGCTCTTCACGGATTGACTCTTCTCCTTCACGCCTTCCTGCGAATACCGTAAGACGTAATCGATGATAGGAAAGCGCCAATCTCGGCTCCAACTTGGTTTGGGTTGCATTTACCCTTTGATAACTACCCCTTTGTCTTCTTGTACCCCATCATATATTGGTACGAAGAGCCGGTGAGTCCCGACCGTAACTAATTGCTCGGTCTCTAAGGTTGTGCTAACGCATTACGCCTAACGCCGCATCTCAAGGTGAGCGCTTTTGGAGGCGTGGATATATTCGATGAAGAATTTAATGAGTCCGCCATTTCAACGGCTACGATGATAGGGGACCGTGGTTCCTCACTTCGTAGTCACCACGGACGCGCTATCATCGGGCCAGAATTTCATGCTTCGAGATATTCGACTTCGGGCGGCTAAGTCCGATAAGTAGCTGCTGTATTCGCTACGTTGAACAGGTTCGTGAGCTTAATAAGCACGGGCATGACATGATTCCCTCGGGAAATCAAGACAACTCCGACTAATGGAGATTTTAGGAACCGGGGTACTTGCTACATTAGTGGCCCGGAAGTCTGGCCAAAGTACAACCGCCATATTTGTTGGTGCGGCGTAGTGTTGACTTCCGACTTCATCCGTAAGATCATCATATAGCTCAACCAAGGCCCGTTGTCTGGCGCCAAGAGATCGCGAAATCGCTGCCCTTTGACTCGACTTCGTTTGAAGCGCAGTCGATTGGGACAAGAGCGCCCATTTCGCCAAACGCCAACTCATTGAAGCCTACTGGTCATAAATATTCGACCGATTTACGCAGAGATAACATAAATCGCCCCGTCCGACTAAATAGTCGATTTTTTCAATCGCTAACACTAATGCAAGGCACCGCCGACATTCGGATATCGAGACTCAAAGACCACTAATGTTCGCCGTAATACATCGCCGCGCGGATCACTGCCGCCGCCCCGCGCGGTAAGGCGCTTAACGAGTGATCCGCTCGACGAGATCGTGAACGTTTTTCGGACGGCATGTAACAAATGAGGTTTAGCGAGATGATTTGATCTCTTCAAACGCGGACACAGCGCTGCCCCAAATAAATGACACTCTTCTTGTTCAACTTGGAGAACGGGCCGCACTTCCGTGATAGGTTCGATATGAACCGGCCTGATGTACGCCAATCGCCCTTGTAACCCCTCGGTTCTCTCGCATTTCTTGGAGGTTGCAACTCTTTGAATTGCCTTCACTTTGTCGATCGACGGATTCTTTTTGTTTGATGACGGCCTGTGAATTTGCCACCGACATCCTAAGGAAGGATTTGGCGGGGTTCATCTTTAGGCGATGAGTCGCATGAGTTCGAATACCGTTCTAAGATCTTTGATGTGATCTCTTGTCACTTTTCACGACCAAATCGCAACGTAGCATTCGATCCGCTCCTCAAGATGATCCCGAAAATCTCCGTCATTGCTCACATGCGCCGGCATTTTGAGGCCGAACGGCATGACAGTGTAGCAATATATACCGATATGCTTCAACGCTGTGTTTACGCCATCGGGTGCATCTTGATTTGATTATACCAGAAACCATCCATGAGCGACATTCTTTCAAATCCACACGTATTGTCGACTATATCGGGTGATTGGAAGAGGAAGTCGTCTTTTGGGCAAGCTGCTCAGATCTCTCAGAAGCTCCATACGCATCCCGACGAACCATTCTTCTTCATGATCGACTATATTCGCCACCCAACCGGATGTTGAATTTCCTCGATGAATCCGATTCTATGAGTTTCTTCACTTCGCCGAATATTGCTAGTAGATTTGTGGATCTAAACCGCCTGTGGTTGCTTGACAGTTTGACATCCACCTTGATGTTGAGGCATGTGTCGCTACATTAGGGTCGCAGTCCTCGCATGTCCTCATAACTCCAAGCCAATACATCGATATATTCCTGATTAGGCGATCAACCCTTTTCTCTTCCGAGGGAAGGGTATTGGATGTTTATGAGCTTAGGATGCTCCTCATCACCCATATTAACCGACTACCTCGCCCTTAGTGGGGGTTCTCTTTGTTCTAATCTATCCCCAAACCGCCTCGAGTTGATGGATCCATGGGTCTTCCCATGTTGGCATATCTTCATCTCCCTCAATAGTAGCAGGATCGACCGTGAGCCATATTTGACATCAAAGCCTTGAAAGTCCAGGCCGGTGTCGTAATCCCAAGCCAAGAATCGACGAATGTCCGCCTCATCATCGTGGATTATCATCAATTAGCCATGAGCATTCATCTTCCGAGGAGGATTCAGATCCCAACCCTTCTAAATGCATAGTAGTTATCGGCTTCCCTTTTGGGACATATGTCGCTTAGGAGGGACTCGAGGACCTCGCCTCAAACATAGACCTTCTCCTTGTGTCAAGTCGCACTCCCCACTTTTTCATGATACCCTGTCTCTCGACTATATCTGAATGTGTTGAGGATAGGCCTGTCATCTTCATCTTCTCCTGAGAAATGATTCTGCTGAACCCATCTCCTTTCCCGTAAACCAAGTCTTTTCACTACTTGATCTTCGTGGGATGACGAAAGGTTGTCCCAAAGGAGTCCGGAATTGCTTTTGTGTAAAGCAAGAAGACCGAGTTGGTAAGTGCAACTCGATCGTTGTATAAACCCGCCATTACATCATTCAAAGACAAAGGGTACTCTAAATCGTCATTTATTGATTCATCGGCAATTTGCCAATTACAATGTTCATCGGCGATTCTTCATCGTCAAGATTGATTACAAGGGGTACAATGTCTTTTAAAACAAAACCACCACTATAATCAAGCCCGACTTCTAATCGCCTTTTCACCACTGTCCGCCTGGGCCTGATTCAGCCGACTCATTACCGAGAGAGGAGAGAATCAAGAAATAATTCTCCACCCCTTAAACGGCCGTTTGTCCGCGACCACCGCCTTGACTCTCATTATTCGTCTACATATTTGAGACACCGATGAAGAGTAGATGGGACTATAACGCTACCGGGATCCAAGGTCCATCCAACAATAAGTTATAGGAAGTCTCTCACAATCACATAGCGTGACTTCGACTTTAAATCCCCATTTGGCACTTTATCCGATCTTACCAAGCCGCCGGTACCTGTTAAACCCATAGATCATTGTGCTCGTTGATGCCACTACCGCGTGGGATTCCAAGGTGATACATGAGGGCTAGGGCATAATGCTCAGCCGAACCCGGATCGACTTGGATCCGCTAACTTCACTAGAGCCAATATACCCGCGGAAGTATAGCGCCGATCGTGTTTGAATCTCTCGCCGATATCCTCCTTTGTAAAAGTAATGGAAGTGCTTGGCTGCAAGTTGCATTGTTGTGCAGATTTTTCCGAATCGCTTGATCCGGAGGAGAAACACCTCGAGTCACTGAGCTTCTTGTAGAGCTTCCCGCTCTTTGACAATCGGAGCAACTCAGAGAGTTATTCGCCGGATGTTCGCTAACGGGCCATGACGCCGAAACGGTATGAGAGTCCGATTCCTTGGCCTATCCTCACAATCGGGCGATTGAATCGGATCGCCGAGTTGAGCTTCCTGACCTCGGAGGCTGTTTTCCTTTGCTTCACTGTTTTCTCTCGCACGAGTGAGAGGAGTCGTGGTCACCCCAGCCTCACAGGTCTCTAGTTGGATTTGAGTGTTCGATACTTGTAGGAGTATTCTTGTCCACTCCTAGTAGCTTAAGACTTTCCGCTTCTTCCTGAAATTGAAGGTGGATACTTTTTCATCATCCTTCTTCGATTGCCAAAGATGGCATAGCTTGCCTTTTCCCTTGGACTTTTTATGGCCAGGATGTAGTCCATCGATCGCCTTCCAAAGAAGTCGTGGACCCAAAGGATTTCTCCGCTTGTCGTCGTGGTGCGGACGAGCCCCTTCTACGCGTTCGTGAGGATCTTCATTCACCATCTTCATTCCTACCTTCACAACTAGCGCCGGTTGGAACTAATCCAAGGAACTGATCCGGCTTATGAGACCGCATTTGCTCCCACCTTCTTCTTTAGAGGGTTTTGGAGTAATGACTCCAACATCGATCAAGGCCTGAATCTTGTCCTTGAGATGGTAGCAACTTTGTAGGGTGATGTACTCGCGGGTAAGCACAGTACTTAGATCAGAACCTTGTTTGCCTCCTCTTGGTTTACAATTGGGGCAACCGATTTTGTTATTTTCCAGGTATTTGAAGATGCCGGAACTTCCTCGCCCTGAACGAAAAGTCTTGGGAAACCTCGAACCGGATGGTTTCTATTCTCGAGTTTGTTGGGCCATTGAGGTCGCATTCCGTGGTGCACGTTGTTGCGACCGCCGTTGTGGTTGCAGTTCAACGTTTGATTAGCGCCACGGACTTTGGCGCTTTACCTTTGCCACGGGGACAAAGTTACGCTTGTGAGCATCCACCATGGTCGACCCTCTCCGCTTTCTTCCTCCTCGAATCGCCGGCTTGCTCTCCACGTATCCTTAAATCTTCCGTGTCTCCTGACGGTGCGCTCCCATTGCTTCCAACACGCCCAATGACAGGTTGCTATGACAAGTTTGGAGAATGAACTTCTCCGTTATCGGGTCTCTAATTCATTGCCTTATTTCAACCTCTTGACGGTTATCCATCGCTTCCCGCCTTTTCGCTTTCGTCCAACAAAGAACCGATGGATACCTCGCGTCATCGCCAAAGAAATTGGTGAGAAACATGGCCTCCATATCATCCCGCTATTAACGCTCCCGGTTTGAGACGGCGGTACCAATCGGCGACCCAATGGCGTGCCAACGAATGACCGAACCATCAAGGGCTCGGGAGATAACACCTGGAGACTTGAAGTAGATCAAGTCGAGTGGGCGATCCCTTCACAAACGGTGTAAAGTTGATGAGGTTGAATTTTGTCTGATACGGATTGATTCCCACCCTTGGGTAAGGACATGGTATACCGTTTTCTTACCTCTTGAGCGGAAATCAAAGTATTGATTTTGCTCGAGGTCTTTATTTTCTCATTTTCCCCACGTCTCCGTCTCGTAAACTTGGGGAGGAATGACGGTGTTATCGCTAGCGCTTTTTCGAAAGCACGACACCGCTGCTTTGGCCTCCTTCCCCGTCCGTGTCGCTATCCGTTAAGTTGACATTATTGCGACGACTTGGCTCGCCTTGGCGGTTATTATCGCCGATCTCTTGGTCATGCATTGCTCTCATCCACCGCATGGCGGTTCCATTTCAAGCTTAAAGTTATCCTTTTGCTTGGTTAGGGCCTCTTCAAGCATCCGGGACACTTGATCCGCACTGATCATGAACGCCGCAGGTTGTCCTATCGTTCGTTGTATTATCGGAAGCCATTGGAGCCGCATCCGACACTTCATCATCCGAGGGTAATCCCTCGCATCTTGGCGATAATTGTCGTTTAACAGTCCGGACCGCAATCGAAGTCATTCGCTATGCAGCCTCGAACGGCACGCGGACGACGCCCTCTCACGGTCATATTGATGGTAACACTGCAATTCATCACCGAGGTGTCCACCTTTTCTTACGGAATCGCCTTGACTTGTCCGCATTCTCGTGAAGCCTATCAAAGACCGACTTTTCTCCCGAGTCGCTTTAGTGCGCTTGCACTGATAACACCGCCTTTGATCGGTTCGAGCACAAGCAAGGCATGTTTGATTCTCATGCCTTTTCGATTTACTTTGTACCCCAAAGACGATAGTACAACTCGCCGGTATGAATACGGAGCAACCTATCGTGTTGGCACGACTTTCGTGTATAACGTTGTCATCGCGGATGAGAGCGCCTCCTTCCGAGAACAAATAGGCCTTTCATAAGTCACCACACACACGCGCGAGTGTGAATCTTCGACGGGCTCTCGGACTTCGATTTGAAGCCGCAAAGCAGCAACTGCAGGTTTCTTCTTATCTTTGTGGGACCCACTTCCCATTAGAGTGACCGCGATTCCTTCAACGGACCTAGGCGATCCTTGACGGTAAGCCCGCCGGTCGTGGCGAGTTAGCCACGGAAGTTCGGTACGACGTCGGAGGTGACTTTGGTGTCAACGCCACTTTTCGAGGTGCTCACAATTTCGATTTGAGCACGGAGCGTGAGTTGGCTCGCCGGCGAGCTAGGCTTGATGTGGGTTCTGTCGAAGTTGAAGCCTCGGCGGACTTGGGCTTCCAAGCTAGCCGATTTGTCGAGCGACTTCTTGCCGCCTCTTTCAACTCGCGGGCTTGTTGCACCAAAGCTCGCTTGCGCTGGAGCGCGGCGCTTCCGGATATGCTCAAGCGTGGAACGATTCCGCTTGACTCGGACCCATTCATTCGTCGCCGCTCAGGAATCGGCTACGATCTCGGACTTCAACCCGAGTCAACTTGATCTTAGATCCGCCTCATAGCGGACCCCATCCGTTGATTCTTTTGTCTAATTGTTTCGCGGGGCGCCGACTCGCCGGGCGACTCTTCGAGAGAGTCACGACGCCATTAGCGGAATCGACCCCGGGTTTCCGGTTTGGCCTGTTAGCCGGAACCACCGTTGTCTGCAGCCTTGACGGGTGGTGGTGGATTTTCTTGCCTCCGCATTCGAGGCCGATCGGGTCTTCCTTGCGGCGGAGACCATCTTGACTTAAGGGGAACCGATCTGGACGAGGAGGAGAGGTATTCTTCATACTTCTTTTTCGGGTCGAACTCGAACTCGACCTCCTCGATGACCGGATCGGATCCGTTATGCACGACGGCTTTGTTGAAGCCGCTGGCTCCCACCGGGTCGCCACTTTGTTCGAAAGTTGGTTTGTTATTCATTGCTCGCTTGAACTTGTTTACGCCTTCGCTGCCTACAACAAAATTTCAAACAAAAGAAAATGCCTTTATTTTAGCGCATAATGAAACGAAAATTACAACTCTCTTCCTTTGTGAACAAACACGAGGATCTCTATTTTCCGATCCCGCTATGGGTTCTTTGCTCGTGTCGGGACTTTTGTTCGTCCGCTGACCACCGCTGCATTCATCCTGGTGTAAACCCGGGTTGGAACTACAGACGAGGGGCTCGCTTCACGAAGGAAACGAGGCTACCGAGGGGATCACACACTCCACGGGAGAGGATCGCAGCGGGGATCACACTCTCACGGGAGAGGATCGCCGAGCGGGTGAGATCTACAAGGAGAAATCACACGGCTATCCCCGAGATTAAGACAAGCTTAACCTAGAGGGTATCCGTAGTTCGACCCGAAGTTTATTTACCTTCCATATAGACGGACGTCGACCGACTTGAGCTCGGTGCCGGAATCGCAAGGTCAGATCTCGCTAGGGCTCTTCGGCACAAAATCCCAAAAATCTAGCCTTTGAATGAGCAAGACCCCCTATTTATACAAAAACAAGCAGGTGCCACAAGCCGGTGGTTTACCACCAGTCGAGCCACCTCGCCAACTTGTCGAGGTGGCTCGCCATGGTGGTCGAGCCACCTCTACCTTTTCAGGCACTCGGCAGTTGGCGAGGTGGCTCTACCAAGTGGCCGAGCCTCCTCGGCCACTTTAGAGGTGGCTCGCCAGTGGTCGAGCCTCCTACCACTTCGGCACTGCCAGTTGGTAGGGTGGCTCGCCAGTGGGGCCGAGCCACCTCGCCACTTGGCGAGGTGCCGCGTCAGCGCCCGTCGTCTCGCTGCCGCTTTCCTCACGCTCTCGGTCGATTCTTCGTCGATTCTTCGGTCTTCCGGCTTAGTTTTGTTCGGGATGTCGCCATTGTGTTCGAGTCCGTCCGATCAACTTTCGAGCTCAAACGGTTCGCTTGCATCGACCGGACTAAGTACGGTTGATTCCGTCTCGCCGACGTTTGAGTTTAGCCAACTCGCCCGTTGAGCATCGTCGCGGGTTTTCCACGACGCCGTCGTTTCGCCGGTGCCAGACGCCGACTCACTTCATGGGTTCGTCGACTCGCTTTTACGCTTTTTGGCGTAATCACGCCGACGGCAAGCCTGGGTCGCCGCCGGATGGATCGTCGGTTATCAACCCACCGCATTTAATCTTGTTCGTACCGATAAGCAATTTTAACGCCTACAATTTTATCGGGTCAATGTGGATACCTTTGTTGGTAACAACGAATGGAGGAATTTGCCACTGGACATTCCGAGGAAAGACTTGGTGGGGTTCATCTTTAATTGATGAGTCCGCATGAGGTCGAATACCGTCCTCAAGTCCTGGATATGGTCATCTTTGTCACGACTTTTCACAACCAAGTCATCGACGTAACATTCGACCGTCTTCCGAAGATGATCCACGAAGATCTTTGTCATTTACCGGTAAGTGGCCCCGATTCTTCACCCAAATGGCATGACTATGTAACAGAAGATGCCTAGAGGAGTTCTGAACGCCGTGTGCTTTGCGTCATCCGGATGCATCTTGATTTGGTTGTAACCCAAGAACCCATCCATGAAGGACATTCGCCTCAAATCCACATGTATTATCGAGCATCACATCGGTAATGGAAGTGGAAGTCATCTTTGGGCATGCGCATTCGGATTCAGTAGTCGACATAGATTCTCGATCGTCCGTTCTTTTAGCACCGAACGATATTCGCCACCCAATCCGGATGTTGAACCTCCGGATGAAACCCGAGGCTATGAGCTTTACTTCCGCAACAATTGCCTCCATAATCGTGGATGAAACCGCCTCGCTTCGTTTGACAGTTTGGCATCCACTTTAATGTCGAGGCTGCATTGCCACATTGGGTCGAGCCACGGCATGTCCTCAGTAGCTCCAGCGAAAACATCGATATACTCTCGACAAGAGCGATCAACCTTTTCTTTTCCTCAAGACTGTTGCTAATATTTATAAGTTTAGGTGTGCTTCATTACCCATGTTGATCGGACTACCCGTCTTCGGCTCGGAGGCTCCTCTGCCAAACCGGTCCCCATACCGCATGTTGAGGTGATGGACCCATGGGTCTTCCCATGTTGGCAATTCTTCATCTTCTTCAAGATAGTGGGTCCATCAGTAGCCATGTTGGACATCAACCCCAACATCTGCCGATGCCGACGCCGAGTCCCGTGCGGCAGAATCGGATGAGTACTCATCATCTAGGTTGGGTGGTTGGTTATTGATCGACCAACAACACTCATCTTCCAGTGGATGCGTATCCCAATCCCCTTTGAACTGTAATAATTATCGGGTTTTCCTGTACATATGCGTACTGGGTGGAATGGGAGATCCGCCCAAAATAAAGTCCTTCTCCCGACGCAAAGTCGACTCCCCACTTCTTCATGAGGTGTCAGGTTTCGGCCATATCCGGAAAGATGAAGTTTCGTTTATCTTCATCAACCCGCCTGCAGGAAGTAGTTGGGCGTGGAGTCAACTCCCTCCGCCGTAGACTAAGTCTTTCTTGCGGCCTCCTTCCTGGACGGCGAAAGTCGCCTTGGATGAGTCTCAAGGTGCTTCAGATACAGGGATGACCGAACCGCATATGCAATTCGTGATCATTATACAACTTTTTCATTACATCATTCAAACACAACGAAAATTCTAAATCATCTTTTATTTCTTCAAGCCGCCAATTACAACTTTCATCTGAAGATCCTCTTCGCCAAGATTGACTACTAAGGGTACAATGTCATTCAAAACAAAACCACCTTTATAGTCAAGCCCGGCTTCGTGAGCGCCCTCACCGTCCGTGCCATGGGCCGATGATTCAAGATTCACTATTACCGAAGAGGGAGATGAAATAATTCTCCACCTTTAAACGGTTGTTTGTCCGCGACCACCGCCTTAACCTCGTATTAGTGTCGACATATTTTGCATAATCGATGGAGGGTAGAGGGACTATAACATGGTTATGGATCCAAGGGCGACCCAACAACAAGTTATAGGAAGTCTGCTAATGACGAAAGGGTGACTTCGACTTTAAGTCCCCATCTCGACACTTAATGCGGATTTTACCAAGTGGTCGAGACCCACGGTGTTAAATCCGTGATATCACCGCGCCGGTTAAGCCCGCCGACAGAATCCCGTGCTATACATCAGCGAAAGGCATGATGCTCATGTAATGAACCGGATCAACTTGGATCCGTTGACTTCGCTGGAACCAATGTACCCCGTGAAGTAGAGCCGCCATGCTTCGACGCCTTCGCCTGCATATCCTCTTTAGAGAACGTGATGCGTGGAATATGCTTGGAGGCCACATTGCATTCCGGGCCGATGACTCGGCCTTCCGACTTGATTTAATGTGGGTTAGGAAGACCTCGAGTTCCGCCAACGCCACCGAACGCCGCGGGTTTCCTTGGACAACCTCAATAGCTTGTATAAAGTTATTCTTGCCGGGATGTTGGCCAATTGTGCCATCACATCGGGGTAGGGAGAGCTTGTGTTCCCTCTATCCCTTCCAATCGGGCGATTAAACCGGATCGCCGGGTTGCACCTCGGGATTTGCGTTGTTTCCCTTCGCTCGGTGGCGTCCTCCTTAGGAGTGGCGGGAACCGTGGGAATTACTACCCCAAGCTCCGTTAACGTTTAGCATTAAGGTTGGAGTCATCGGTATTTGTAAGCATACTCACGCCTCCCGGTGACAAAGGCTTCTGCCTCCTCCGACAAAGAACACGTAGGAATTTGCTGCCGTCGTCGAGTAGAACCGAGGTAGCATTGCAAGATTTGCCCTTTCCCTTGGACTTCTTTTTAGACCGAAGACGCCCATTGATCGCCTTTAAGTAAGTCCGGTGGACCCATAGGAGTTCACCATTTGGGGTCGGTGCACTAACCCTTCTCTCACGCTTGTGGGGATCAGTAATTCACCGTCTTCATTCCCACTTTGACCACGCTCGGCCGGAACCGGTTGTGTGGCACTGTCCCAAAGCTTATGGACGCCGCTTACCACTTGCTTTCCCTTATTTGGTTTTGGGGTGATCACCCCACTTCAATCAAAGCTTGATCTTGTCCTTCATTTGGTAGCATGACTTGGTCGGGGTGTATCGCCTCTATGATAGCGCAGATTGGGGTCCGCTCGTCCTTTGAGCTTCCTCTGGTTGACGATCGGTGGCGTTGGATCTTGTTGTTGTCAGCAAGTACTTAAAGATCCGTGCACCTCTTCGCCCCTCGAAGAATAATCCTGGGAAACCCGGGCGTGGATGCCCTCGGCTTCGATCGTTGTTGTTGCGATGGGGTCATTGGCCGCTGCCTTTGTCGTTGTGGTCGCAATTGAAAGTTTGATGCGATCAACATTCTTCATTGGCGCCCCTTGTTCCGGGACAAAATTTTGGTTCGTGGGTTTGGTCACCACCTCGCCTTCTCCCTTTTGAGGAAACGCCGCCTCTTCCCCTCGGACTTTCAAGTCTTTCCGTGTTCTAGACGGTCCATCACCATCACGCCCGGCTGAGAGGTTATGTCGCGTGTCTTGAGGATGAATTCTCCGTGATTGGGTCACATTCATCGCCTTGTTATGAACCGTTTGACAAAATTATCCACGGTTTCTCCATCCTTCGCTTCGTCCCCATAACGCACCAGTGAAACCTCTCGTGGTCGTCATCGAAGAAGTTCGCCAGAACATAGATTCCATGTCTTCCCAAATGTTGATGTGCCCGCTTTGAGACGGCGGTACCAATCAAGGCCGCTCGCAGGTGCCGAACGAATGACCGAACCATCAAGGGCTCGCACGGAGATGACTCTAAATGGCTCTTGAAGTAGATAAGATGTTGAGTGGGGACCTCTCCCATCGAAGCGTGAAGTTTATTAAATTAAACTTCACGGATAGGGATTGACTCCACCTCTCTCGGGTAAGGGCACGGAATCCCCGTCTTCTTCACTTCTTGAGCCGAGATGAGCGAGTTGACCTTTTCCGGATCCTTGATCTTGTCATTTTCCCTTGCATTTTGTCCGGTGATTTTGAGGTAGGACCATGGTGTCATCATCGACGTTCGCTCATCGGTGTTAAGGTCTTGCTCTTCATCCGTCGCTATCCGGTCAAATTGCGTTGTTATGGCGACGCCCTCACCTCAGCGATTAATCATCGCTTGCATCCGCCGGTCATGCATTTCTCTCATCTGCCGCATGGCCATGTCCATCTCGAGTTTGAAGTTGTCTTTCTATTTTGCCAAGGCTTCTTCAAGTAGCTTACACCTCACCGCACTAATCATGAGTGCTTCACGAGTATGACCTTCACTAGAGACGGTGTCATCGGATGCCATTGCCGAGCCGTCATCCGATACTTCATCTTCCAAGGTACTCTTCGCTTGGACTGTGCCTTGAAGGGATCCCCTGCGTGTCGTGATAGTTAGGCCGTCTGATAGTACCGCCCGCAACCGAACACACGGGGAGGGCTCGAATGCCGCGGAGCGTTGCCTTGTTGGTCATATTGATGGTGACCTCAAGCGGCTCATCCTTGCCTTGACAGAGTGCATGTCTTCTTCGGGAATGCCTTGACCGAGGTCTTGGCGTTCGTTGGTGCTCGTCTTTGAAGACCGACACCCTTCCGAGTTTTATGGCAGCATTTACACCGAGAGCACCGCCTTGATCGTTTAGTACAAATGCAAGAGGATGCGGTTTCGAGAACTCGCCTACGAGACTTCTTCCTACCCCAAAGACGATAGTACAACTCATCGCATGAGTGCCGGAGCAACCCACCGCGGCGACGACACAATCTCGTATAACGCCATCATCGATGACGACGCTCCATCCGAGGTTGGGTTGGCGCCACGGTCTTTGAAAGTTACGCCTTTAACGCACACTTTTGGGCGCGGACGCCTCGCCAGCTTTTGACCTCGATCCAAACGGTTGGTGGATTCTCCTGGCTTCCGTCGGCGGGCGAGCTATCCCCAGCATTGCGAGTTGTCCTGGATCTCTTCAACAAGCCTGCAGGAGTTGACCTTTCACCTTGATCCAACTGAACCGGACTGTAGGCGAAACACCGAACCCTTATCGAAAGGGGTGTGGTGTTGGCCGAGTCTTTGTGGAAGGCGTCGGTGCATCGGAGGAGCCCGTCCGGGAGGTCGAGTTCGACTTGCTTCGGTGACTTCTTGGTCACCTCCTCCTTTAGGTCGTTGAGTAGCTCGAACAACGCACGTGCACGCTGCACGTAGGCACGGCGCTTTTGGATCCGCCGAGGGTGGAGCGATCTGCTACGCGGATCCATTCTTCTGGCGGTTTAGAGGAGTTACTACCTATCTTCGCTCTCGCTCGTGTCGTCGGGACATCGGATCCGGCTTGTATCGGACAATCGGCCCATGGATTCTAACGCCTTTATTGCAGAACTAAAGGCTTGTCGACGCCGGGCTGGGCTCTTTGAGAGAGTCACATCACCGGGCTTCTCCTCATGGCGGAGGAGGAGATCAGATCTGCCTTTGGATGGCGCTGGGAGTTATTGCCGTCATTGTTGTTGGCGGCGGGCGAGGAGAGCGCTCCTTCGGTGGACGCTTGTGAGTCCTCCTTGCGCGGAGGGCTTCTTCGCCTTAGCGGGGAAAAGGAGTTGGATGAGGCGAGATAGGCCTCAAATTTCTCTGGTCGAATCGTGATCGACCTCTTCGATCACCGGATCGAACTGTCGCGGCACAACGATCTCGGATGCAAGACCCGGCCCTCAACGTGTCGCCACTTCTCGAAAAGTCACTATCTTTTCATTGGTGAAATCATTCTACCTTGATGGGATTACAAATGAGTTTCGAATAAAATCGCCTTTTATAAGGCTTTTACAATGAAAAATGATAAAATTACAACTTTCCTCCTTAGAACAAACGGGATCCGTTTATGATCCTCGCTATGGGATTCTTTTCGTCGTGTCGGGATGTATTCGTGGACCACCGCGATTCCTTTCCCAATTGTTGATCGAACGAGATCCGGATCGGATCTAGATCTAAAATCCCTTTTATGGGAATTCTTAGATCGATCGATCGAGATCTCTAACGACGGAGATTAATCGCCAAGGAATTCAATCGAGTGAACGATCGCCGCTTAACTCGTTACTTCGGATCAAGCCAAGCTTGATCCAAAGGATGGTTTGTTGTTGTAGATCCGATCTCAAAACTTTGGATCTTGAATCGAAATCCCCGCAAGTCTAGATCTCTCTCTCCCTTGGAAATTCTCTAACCCTAGGCACACACAAGAGTCGGCTATCTCCCTGCTTTTTTATCTCGCCGACCTCTCAAAATGAAACCCTAGCAGCCACTTTTATAGGTACAGCAGCGGATGCGCGTAAACCGGGCAAAAGCCCATTCGACCTGGTGTCGGCCAGCCGAGACACCTCCGGGTGTTCGGCCGCGAGACACTCTCGTGTCTCGCCGGCGACACCTCTGGTGTCTTGGCCGAGAGACACCTATGGGTGTCTCGCCGGGCGAGACTGGTGTCTCGCTAAGCGGAGACACCTATGGGTGTCTCGCCGCACAGACACCTGGAAGTTCCCGAACGACGCCTGGTGTTCCGCAGCGACTGGTGTCGGTTTGACCGAAGCTGCGTGGCTCGGTTTTCCAGCTTAATTTGAGGCTTCAAAGTTGGGTTTATCCCTTCACCGCACTCATGGCGATCGGGCTCACCAAGGTTCCGGAATCACCGCATACCGAGGAGAGAGCTCTTTTCAAAATTTCCTCGGCCGCCGGACTGAAGGGGCCGCCTTGACCCCTCGCTAACCGGCTAGCTGGACTAAAAACTCACGAGGGCGCCTTGAGGAGAGCGCTTTGCTATGCTCACTTGTTGTGTCGCCAACGGTTTGCCATTACTTCATCGGATGACTTGTCGATTATTCTCGCCATCACGAGCTACGTTCGGGACTTATAGGCAATTTTCAACGCCATGACTCGTTATGTGACACAGAGAAAGATAACGCCGCTTGGTTTTTGAATTTGGGGCATTCATCCGCAACACTTAAATACTTTGGAGAATTTTTTTCCTTTGAAACTATATTACAATAAAGTGCAAGGTCGGAAACTATAGAGCATTTAAGTGCAATTAAGCCTATTATTCATGTCATGGCATTGCATGATTTTTACATAATTGTTTGATTTCTCTACCAATACCTCTTCGTTAAGTCCAGGGTGCATCTTCAGCATCTTGTACAGCCAAATGATTTGATGAAAAGCTGAAGCGTTTGCCTTTCAAAGGCCTGACCCACCTACCTTGACGTATGGGTATATTTGGCAATCAAAGCCCAATAAGCAAAGGGATGGGCATGGACTGGGACCACACAAAGTAAATGAATATTGGACTCAGAATATTCTGGCTTCAGCACAACTAAGGCCCGTTCTCCCTACTAGGGGTGAGCATAGATCAGTGCAAACCGATCGAACCGATTAAAGTTAGGTGGTTCAGTTTTTAAAGAAGACCAAGGTTCGGTTCTAGAAATGATCGAACCGACCACTTTCATAATACTCACAGTTTTTCTAGGTGAAAAGTAAACTTCTAACTATTATTTTTATGTATCTTTATTTATTTGGATTAGAGAACTCATCTAGTTAACGAGATAAAAATTGGCAAAATTGGAAGTATTTGAAGAGGTAGTAATAAATAAGAAATTAATCTTTAATTATAGAAGTGTAGAGGAATGAAAATATTCATAGATCTCAATTTATCATGAACAAAAGTGACCGATTGAAGTGCATTAGATCTAACAATTTCTAATGATATCATAACAATTACACTAATAATACTCAAATAATACAGTAAAATAAGATCTTTATTGGTAATCAAGAACACTACATAAAGTGTTAAAAAAAAGAAGGAAGATGAGTGGATTTCATGTAAAACACAAATTTAATATAGACAGTGTCATTGTAAATTAATTAGCACCCTGCAGGCCCTTCTAAATACTTGTACTCTTCTAAGCTTTCCGCATAACTGGGCAACCTCTGTCCTTCAAGATCAAGAAGCAGATACCTTCGCTTGGCGATTACTGAAGCCGAGAGATCTTGCTCAGCTTTTGAGACGATGTCAGATTCATTATCGCGGTTAGATGATTGTTGGTGACCAGGAAGCGCCAAGTAGTTGTTGTTGGCGCATGAAGAGAAACAAGAGCCCACGCTAATGATCCTTTTTCTTTTCTTCTGATCTCATTAGTTTTTTTTAAAAAAAAACAAATCAATGCTTCATGCGGTTGTATGTGATGGTACATGTATATATATAGACTTTTTTTTTATTACTTTTTTCTTTTTTTGGGAAGCAAATATTTGTGGTAAAAGATCATGTTTCATATCATGATGAATTACCATAATATTCCATTATTTTAATGTTGATTTGAGAGAATCATGGATGGATTGATAATAACTCTTCTGTAGTTGTGTTTGTGAGACATTCATGGAATATTATGCCGTGATTCTAGCTAGCTAGGTCAATATTTGCTACTTTGATATCATTTTATTTCCTTCCTTCTATTTATTTCCTTTCTTATGTGAGGAGGCTTCCTTGTACATACGAGACAGTGAATAAGTTAATATACAATGAGAAGGTTTGTATATTATTTAGGCTTAGTTGCACCTAAATGCCCTATAGTTTACCCGACATTGCACTAAAGTGACCGCTTTTTTCAAACCGATCGAAAAAATGCCCCAAAGTATTTAAGTTTTGTAGATAAATGACCCAAAGTTTCAAAATGTTGCATATTAGTGCCCTATTGTTTATCAAATGTTGCATATAAATGCCCCAAAGTCTATAAATGATGTCACTTGAATACCCCAAAGTTTCTAACAGTTTTACTTTAGTACCCTCTGTTATGTGACACAGAGAAAAGATAACGCCGTTTGGGTTTTTTTGAATTTGGGGCATTCATCTGCAACACTTAAATACTTTGGAGAATTTTTTTTTCCGGTTTGAAACTATATTACAATAAAGTGCAAGGTCGGGAAACTATAGAGCATTTAAGTGCAATTAAGCCTATTATTCATGTCATGGCATTGCATGATTTTTACATAATTGTTTGATTTCTCTACCAATACCTCTTCGTTAAGTCCAGGGTGCATCTTCAGCATCTTGTACAGCCAAATGATTTGATGAAAAGCTGAAGCGTTTGCCTTTCAAAGGCCTGACCCACCTACCTTGACGTATGGGTATATTTGGCAATCAAAGCCCAATAAGCAAAGGGATGGGCATGGACTGGGACCACACAAAGTAAATGAATATTGGACTCAGAATATTCTGGCTTCAGCACAACTAAGGCCCGTTCTCCCTACTAGGGGTGAGCATAGATCAGTGCAAACCGATCGAACCGATTAAAGTTAGGTGGTTCAGTTTTTAAAGAAGACCAGTGCGGTTCGGTTCTAGAAATGATCGAACCGACCACTTTCATAATACTCACAGTTTTTTCTAGGTGAAAAGTAAACTTCTAACTATTATTTTTATGTATCTTTATTGATAAGATTCAAATTTGGTTTGTAAAACTAGTTGATTTGATGAGTTTTCTCAATTTAGGATACAAGATGAGTAAGAGGTATGAGGGAGCAAGAGAGTTGTATTTTAGTTAAAAATTACTTTAACTTGACATGTCTAGACTCAAATTGAACCGGTCCGTGATGAACTGATTTGAATTGGTTTGGCTTGATACTAAATCCGGTTTGGTTCAGTTTAGTCTTTAAAAAATAAGTCAAAACCGACCGAATTGACTATTTGCTCACTCCTACTCTCTCCATGGCCTAATTTAATGGCCTTAGATTATTAATGAAAAAAGGATAAATAATAACAATAAGCATTTCTAAAGTAAAATAGCTACGCTGAGTGTGCCCTCCAGCTTGCTTCACTTTAGGGAGTTATATATATATATTTTTGGCAAATTGAGAATACGTTATTGGTTTGCCAAAAATAAGTTAGTGACGAAAATAGAAAGGTAAATATGAGGTGAAAAAACCATTTTATTATTTGTTTATTTGAAATTAGATCACATTGAAAACCACTCCCTCATCTCTTTGGGGAGTTAGAAATAGTTTTCCTTGAGAGCTAATTACCAGTGGCGTAGTGTAGTTGGTGTCTTGCTAGTAATGAAAACACATACAACAAATCAGAGCCATCCGCAGAATGAATCTGCTCTTATAGGTTAAAAATAATAAATAAAAATAAACATAGAAAGGGGGCTTCGAAGAAAATTTTCATTCCATTAATGGGTAAAATCCATGAGCGAGATTCTATTAGCATGATGACATAATTAATGAAATGAAGTTAAGGAGGAGGTTTTGTGAAAACAAACCTTATTTGACAGAAAGAAAGAGAGAATATTGTAATAAGTAATCATTATTATTGTTCGACAGGTAGTAGCTACGCGAAGCCTAACATCCAGCGGCTGGGTCGACGCCACATCAGCTTCTTTTCATAAGGTTAGAGTCGCGCTCTGCAAGAAGAAGGGGAGAGTGGGCCCCCACTTTATGACACATTCCCCCCAGTTTTGGAGGTTCAAGAAAATTGGCGGAAATAAGGTTTTAAAGAAGAGAAATGATCTAAATTCTGCTACGGCTTCTCAATTGGGTCTTCTTCTTCTTCTTCTTCTCTCTCTCTCTCTCTCTTCGAGCTCGAGGTATGTTTTCTTCTTTTTCTCCATTTGCTTTGTGTTTCTGTTTCTTTGAAATTAGAATTTGGGTGTCATTTCTTTTATTACAATGTGATTAGAGATTAAACTTTGTCTGTAAGATTTGAACTTTACAATGCTAAAGTTACGTACTTTCTTTTAGTTTAGGGTTTCCCGTGATTTCTGCTTGCTGATCTCTCTGCGTTCCTCTGCTTTGCTCATCGTCTCTGGGTATGTTTTCTATTTGGGGGTTTTCTGCTTAATGTGATTAAAGATGAAAGTTTGTTCTTAAGATTTGAACTTTAAAAGACTAGCTTACTTATTTTTCTTTTCCAGTTAGGGTTTCCTTATGATTTCTACTTCCTGATCTCTCTTGGATTCCTCTGCTTTGCTCATCATCCCTAAGTTTTACTGCCTAATCTTAATTGGGTCTTATCTTTCTGATTTGCCAAAAATAAGTTAGTGACGAAAATAGAAAGGTTAAGATGAGGTAAAAAAAACCATTTTATTATTTGTTTATTTGAAATCAGATCATGTTTAAACCACTCCCTCATCTCTCTGGGAAGCTAGAAATAGTTTTCCTTGTGAGCTAACTACCAGCGACATATTGTAGTTGGTGTCTTGCTAGTAATGTAAACACATACAACAAATCAGAGCCATCTGCAGAATGAATCCGTTCTTATAGGTTAAAAATAATAAATAAAAATAAACGTAGAAAGGGGGCTTGGAAGCAATTTTCCATTCCATTAATGGGTAAAATCCATGAGCGAGATTCTATTAGCATGATGATATAATTAATGAAGTGAAGTTAAGGGGGAGGTTTTGTGAAAACAAACCTTATTTGACAGAAAAAAAGAGAGAATATTGTAATAAGTAATCATTATTATTGTTCAACAGGTAGTAGCCACGCGAAGCCTAACATCCGGTGGCTGGGATGATGCCACATCAGCTTCTTTTCATGAGGTTAGAGTCGCGCTCTCGAGCTCTGCAAGAAGAAGAGGAGAGTGGGCCCCCACTTTATGACACATTCCCCCCTGTTTCGGAGGTTCAAGAAAATTGGCGGAAATAAGGTTTTAAAAGAAGAGAAACGATCTAAATTCTACTGCGGCTTCTTAATTGGGTCTTCTTCTTCTTCTTCTCTCTCTCTCTTCGAGCTCGAGGTACATTTTATTCTTTGTCTCCATTTGCTTTGTGTTTCTGTTTCTCTGAAATTAGAATTTGGGTGTCATTTCTTTTATTGCAATGTGATTAGAGATTAAACTTTGTCGATAAGATTTGAACTTTACAAGGTTAAAGTTATGTACTTTCTTTCCATTTAGGATTTCCCGTGATTTCTGCTTGCTGATCTCTCTGCGTTCCTCTGCTTTGCTCATCGTCTCTAGGTATGTTTTCTATTTGGGGGGTTTCTGCTTAATGTGATTAAAAATGAAAGTTTGTTCTCAAGATTTAAACTTTAAAAGACTAGCTTACTTATTTTTCTTTCCAGTTAGGGTTTCCGTGTGATTTCTGCTTCCTGATCCCTCTTGGATTCCTCTGCTTTGCTCATTATCTCTAAGTTTTATTGCCTAATCTTAATTGGGTCTTATCTTCTTGGTTTGCCAAAAATAAGTTAGTGACGAAAATAGAAAGGTAAAGGTGAGGTGGAAAAACCATTTTATTAGTTGTTTATTTGAAATCAGATCATGTTTAAAACCACTCCCTCATCTCTCTGGGGAGCTAGAAATAGTTTCCCTTGAGAGCTAATTGCAAGCGGCGTATTGTAGTTGGTGTCTTGCTAGTAATGGAAACACATACAACAAATCAGAGCCATCCGTAGAATGAATCCGTTCTTATAGGTTAAACATAATAAATAAAATAAACATAGAAAGGGGGCTTGGAAGCAATTTTCCATTCCATTAATGGGTAAAATCCACGAGCGAGATTCTATTAGCATGATGATATAATTAATGAAGTGAAGTTAAGGACTTAAGGGGGAGGTTTTCTGAAAACAAACCTTATTTGACAGAAAGAAAGAGAGAATATTGTAATAAGTAATCATTATTATTGTTCAACAGGTAGTAGCTACGCGAAGCTTGGCATCCAGTGGCTAGGACGACGCCACATCAGCTTCTTTTCATAAGGTTAGAGTCGCGCTCCCGAGCTCTGCAAAAAGAAGGGGAGAGTGGGCCCCCACTTTATGACACATTCCCCCCTATTTCGGAGGTTCAAGAAAATTGGCGGAAATAAGGTTTTAAAAGAAGAGAAATGATCTAAATTCTGCTGCGGCTTCTCAATTGGGTCTTCTTCTTCTCTCTCTCTCTCTTCGAGCTCGAGGTATATTTTCTTCTTTGTCTCCATTTGCTTTGTGTTTCTGTTTCTTTGAAATTAGAATTTGGGTGTCATTTCTTTTATTGCAATGTGATTAGAGATTAAACTTTCTTGGTCAGGTTTGAACTTTACAAGGCCAAAGTTACGTACTTTGTTTCCATTTAGGGTTTCCCGTGATTTCTGCTTGCTGATCTCTCTGCGTTCCTCTGCTTTGCTCATCGTCTCTAGGTATGTTTTCTATTTTGGGGGTTTCTGCTTACTGTGATTAAAGATGAAAGTTTGTTCTCAATATTTGAACTTTAAAAGACTAGCTTACTTATTTTTCTTTTCCAGTTAGGGTTTCCGTGTAATTTCTGCTTCCTGATCTCTCTTGGATTCCTCTACTCTGCTCATTATCTCTAAGTTTTGCTGCCTAACTTAATTGGGTCTTATCTTCTTCCCCACCCCACCCCCAACCACCCTCTCTCTGGTTTATGAAATTAAGACTTGAGTGCCATTTCTTTTCTGCAATGTGGTTAAAGAAAAAATTCCTACTTTTAGCTTTGAGATGCTAGCTCGTATCTAACAAAATTTAGGGTTTCTGATTGATCTATATCATGCGAATTACCACAGAATGAAGGGATTTTGATGTGGATAACAGGGTTTGTCACTAAGTGCAGCGTTGTGTTTGTTAATGGTGGAGAACTTGAAGACTATTCTCACCCCGACATTATGTTTTTAAGCACTAAACGCTCCACGTGTACTTAGTAATAATTATATTGTGACTATGACTTGGATTTTCTTTGTAATCATGGTTATTTCTCAGGCAATCTTGTTTGTGATGGATTTTGTCGCAATGGGCCATGCAGCTAGGAGTTTTTAGGATATTTCTGGATTTCGATGCTGTAGAATGATCAATAGTCACTGATTGGGTGACCATTTCAGAGTAACGCACTTCATTCGGTAGATAGATAGGTTACGATGAGATCAGATATTAGAAAAGTTCAGGGTAAGATTAGAGTTTCATCCATTCTGTCGAGTCGAGCATCTATCTATTTATGTCTTCAATCAAGAAGTGAACAGAGAATTTCTTGTTTAGAGTCTCATACGATCTTAAATCCTGAAATATATACGTTTGCACCCAACTTTATTGCTTCAACAGTTTATTTGATAATTCTACTATCTACATTAGCAAATCAAAGTGACTCCATCAAACGAGACCTTATCTCGATCTGTTATGTCTTAGAACAAAATGCACCACATATGAAAACCTCATCTATCTTTGGCAGCGCTAATGTTTTATCCCATAAGTATTCATTGTCAACATGTCAATGAATTCCAAATGCATGCATTGCGCTTTTTGTGGGGGCAATTTTGGTTTCTTTTTCTGTACTTTGAACATAAATGTAGATGCACTTTCTATGTCCTTTATCTCTATGAATTGTGTGTTGTTTTCATTTCTGCAATGTTATAATATGGATAGAATATACTGTCTTATTGAAATCTTTGATTGAATATAATGCAGAGTATCCGGCTGAGGAAATAAACATGGCAGACACCATGATACAGGCAATTGTTCGGGAGCTTGAGAATTTTATATGTGAAGAAGCAAAGTTGATTGCCGGGGTGAGAATAAAAATTCAGTACATAAGTCATGAGCTAAAAACCATGAATGCATTCTTATACGACGACGCTGCAGAAGGAGGCAGTCAAAGGAGCATAATTAAGGCCGAGTGGGTGAAAACAGTTAGGGAGCTTACATTCGATGCTGAAGATTGTATCGATAAGTTCAAAGTGCGGGTTGAGAGTTCACGTGTAGAGGGCCTCTTCGGGCCACTCCGCATCACTGCGCGGTACGTAACGAGGCTCAGAGCGCGCATGTGGATCACACAAGAGATCAAAAGGATAAAATCTAATGTGAAGGAAGCTAGTGACAGAGCTCACCGATATGGCTTCACATCTTTGAATCCTGTGGCCGCCACAACTTGTTCCTATAGCAATACCAGTAGCCTTGGGATGCTTGGTCCTCCACTGAATGCACCCTTGATTAAAGAAACTACTAATCTTGTGGGCAGCGAGATGCCCCGAGATACGCTTATTGGGTTGCTATTAAAAAAGGGCTCCCAGCTAGATGTGATCTCCATTGTCGGTACCAGTGGATTAGGAAAGATAACTCTCACCAAAAAAGTAAATGGCAGCTTAGCAATCAAGGATAGTCATGTTGATTGCCATTATTTCTCAATCCTTCAGCAGGAAGAATCTTCTGACGAGAATCTTCAAGAAGTGCAAGGGTTTTGAAGAACACATTTCGGATGAGGAGGAATTGGCGGAGAAGATAAGAGACTATCTTAAGGATAGGCGGTACCTAATTGTTCTCGATGATATCTAGACTATACAAACATGGGAGGGCATAAAATTAATCTTTCCTAATACCAGTAATGGCAGTAGGGTTATGATCACGACGAGGAACAAAACTGTGGCTGAGGCTTGTTCCTCACTCAGTGAACACATCTTTTAACTCCGTCCTCTCTCATCAAAGCATTCAAGAATTCTGCTCCACAGGAAAGTTTTTGGTCCCCACCATGAGCCTCCTGAATGTCTTGATGATCTCACTGAGAATATCTTGATAAAATGTAGTGGGATCCCCCTAGCTCTTGAAGCCATAGGAGGCGTGCTCGCTACCAAACCAAACAAGGACAGCCCTGTTGAGTGGCAGAAATTGCTGGATCATTTGGGTTCTGAGCTAGAAACTAACCCAACACTTGGGAAAATAAATTGGATATTGGACATTAGTTTCAAACACCTACCTCAACATCTCAAAAAATGCTTTTTGTATCTAAGTCTGTTGCCCGAGGGTTATGTAATTGATTCGATGAGGTTGAGGAGGCTGTGCATGGCAGAAGGTTTTGTCAAAGAGAAGCGGGACATGTCAGCAGAGAGTGTTGCTGACTCTTACCTTAACGAGTTAATTTATCGGAGTTTGATCCAACCTCGTACCATCAATGAGTTCGGGAATGCAGAAAGATGCTAGGTCCATGATATTATGTCAGAGTTTATCATCTTGAAGTCTAAAAAGGAGAACTTACTTCATCAGTTTAGGGATGGTAGCACGCTATTGACACAACACAAGGTATGACACCTATCAGTCTATGCTATAAGCGAGCTCGACGACATCCCAGATAAGATAAACTTGCCTCCTCTCAGGACATTGATCGAATTCGAAAACATGCAACATCCATTTCTTACCCCTAACTTGAAGCTTTTGAGGGTACTCGATCTAGAATCCTGTCAGAATATACAAAATGACAATCTCAGTGTGCTGTGTGAAGTTCACCGTCTCAAGTACTTGAGTCTAGTAGACACACGCATCAGGAAGCTTTCCGGGTCCCTTGGCAAACTTGTAAACCATGAAACTTTGGACTTGAAGTCTTGTGATATAGAAGAGATGCCAGATGGAATCATCAACCTCAAGAACTTGAGCTACCTTCTAGTTAATTATTGTGGGGATGAAGCAAAGTTTCCTGGAGGAATAGGCAATCTGAAAAACTTATTGGAATTCACAGGTGTAGATTTGGATAAATCAATACATTTGGGGAAAGAGCTCAGTAAGCTGACAAAATTGAGAAGTCTGAAGTCTCTTTCACTAAGAAGGAATTTGCAGAGGATTTTTGTCTCTCTCTTTTAAAACTGAGCAAATGCTTGCTCTTCCTGACCCTGCACACAGTTTGGAGTCTCAGTCATCTAGATTCTTTATCTTTAGCACATCTGCTCCTTGAAGCCATAGTCCTCGATGGTCCTATGGCTAGACTACCTCCGTGGATTAGTTCGCTTACCAGTTTGGCCACTTTAACCATTTCAAATACGTATATAAAGGATGATAAAGTCATTCAAGGTCTTCAGGTTCTACCAAATCTACTCAAACTTGTGTGCCATGATGTCTATTTCGCAAATGATTCCCTTTCTGTTGGAGGTGAAGGATTCCAAAGACTTATGCACTTTGTTTTGGTTGGTTCAAATCTCAAGTCCTTGAAGTTTGAAGAAGGAGCAATGCCCAAAGTTCAGAATTTATGTCTATTCAATGCATTTGGAGAAAAAAGATTTTGTCCTTGACATCAAACATCTTTGCTGGCCTCACGGGAGCTTCTTTAAAGGGGAGGACAACAGAAGTTGAATGATAAGGAGAGTTGTGATAACACATTTCTCACATCGAAAGAAGCCGCATGTTTAAAGTAGAGATTTGGTTTGAACAAGAAAGACACAGAAGTTAAGGCGGTAGCTAGGGATAGGATAGCATGTTGCAGCGTCTCTTTTCTTCTCCTCTCTCTTTTCTTCAGTTTTTGGGCTTTCAGTATGTGTATCTTAGGTTGATTGAGTGGGTGAGTGCTGTAGGAAATGGTTTTGTGGTTATGAGAGAATTTCCACTGCTTACTGCTCACTATACTTAGCTGTAGCTTTTCCGGAGCTATCGAACATTGACCCGAAGGCTGAAGCATGGACCCAAAACATGTACCTTTTTCAATCTTTCTGTTGCTGGATGTGTTTGGTTACTGTATTGTTTGTTTTGCAGGTCATGGCAGAGAAAAATAGTAGTTGTGCACGTCTGTTCTCTTTCTTTCTTTATTGATGAAATATTTATCAAAATTGACTTAGTTTCTGCCGCGTCAGCAAAACTAGGTCGATTTTAAAAAAAATATTTCTAAACTTCACGGGATTGGCAATTTCATAGAGCCAAATTGTGAGTTAAACTCTACGAAATATTTTTTTAAAAAAAAGCAACCTATTACCAATATATTTATCAAAATCGACTTAGTTTCAGCCAATGGAGCAAAAACTGAGTCTATTTTGATAAATATTTTAAAAATAGATCGATTTTAGTGATTATTTTTTTTAAAGGATCTAATTCAAAATTTTCTCTTTATTGGATTCAAATTATTACAATAGCGCCCTTCGGCGAGGTCTTTGTTTTACATACTTTAGCACGTGGTATGCACGTGTGCAGAATTTGGACCCGGTCGAATGTGGGAAAGAATTGGGCCTAGGCCCGTTAGCAGTGACCGTACGTGGGCTAAAATTCGATCAAATGAAGAAATTTAGACGTGTTAGCTACTTTGAGGCTTTCTCGTGCCCCCATTGGAGATGTTATAGGTTTGTTTGGCAACTCAGATGGTTCTTGGATGGGCTTTTAATGAGTTTTTAAGCTTTATTAGCTTTTGATGGCTTTTAGATTTTATGGTAAGATTCGTATAACAATTGTTTGGGTAAAATAATTTTTTGTTTGGTTCATGTTTGGAAAGACTTATTTTTTGAAGCTTATAAGTTATGTTGGCTTTTAGGGGTTTTTAGTTGTATGATAAAAATACTATAAACCTTGTTTGAGTAAAATGATAGTTTGTTTGGTCAAACCTAGCTTATTTAGATGAGCTTATAGCCTAGTTTTTCAAAAGCTGGGTCCTCCCAGCTTTTTAAAATGAAACTTATAAGCTAACTCATTTGACATTTTATCAAACAAGTAGAAATGAAAAAGCTAGCTTAAAAGCTATTTTGACAAAAAAATAAGCTCTCCCAAACACCCTCTTGATCTATAGCTTATTCACCTGAGCTTATAAGATAGATTTTAAAAAACTAGGGAATTTTGGCATTTTAAAATGGGACTTATAAGCTAACTTTATTTGGTATTTTACCAAATAGATGGCTATAAAAAAGCTAACTTAAAATTTAATTTAGACAAATAAATAAACACTCCCCCAAACTCCCTCTTACAAGTGCATCTCATTTGGTTAAGGACTTAAAATGTGTTTGGTAAAATCCTGCATCAGATCGAACTAGTTTTTTTTTCTTTTAGTTCAAAAAGAAGTTCTATACTAGACTGTCTTTGGACCATCTCTATTTTCACTTTACTCATCTGACATATCCTAATTCCATTTTAAATATTCATATTTAAAAATAGAATAATGTTGGATTTAAAAGTAAAATCAATAAACATTTAGAGGTAAAAGGCATCAAAGTTTTACACGTTTTGCATGGGAAATTTGGGGAATCTTCTTCCTTCTATATAAGACAAGGTATTAAGATGCAAATATTAGAAATTTTTACAGCGGATAAGGGCTAGTTTGGGATTCTTTGGATCTTAAAATAAGTTGTTTATATAAGTAGCTTATAGGAGCAACTTTTATAAGTTGTTGAAAATAACCACTTGACAATCATATATCAAAAGTTGCTTTTAAAAATAGTTTAGGTGTTTGGCAACATTGTGCTTAAGGATAATTGTCAAAAGATAAATGCTATATATGATATATAAATAAAAATAAGCAGAAAGTGCTTTTAAAATCATCACGAGGTTGCTTCTAAAAGCACATCTTTTAAAACAGAAATAATTTTAATAAGCATGTAAAAGAAAAATTTCACCAAACACTATTATTGTATGCTTTTCAAAAAATAATTAAAAGCTCTAAAAAAAACCAAGCTGGCCCTAAGTCCTCAGAATACAAGCTAAGCTAAGGGGTATATATATATATATATATATATATATATATATATATATATATATATATATATATATATATATATATATATATATATATATATATATATATATTGTGAGATGGTGAGCTCAAATCTTATCGTGAGCTAGACTAATCGGTTCATCAAATTCATGATCGGCACCGTACATCTTGTTCAACACGTCATTAAGTATATGTGATAAAATTTTCACATAATTTGGAGCCTTTTAGAGTATGAATCAAACTACTTTGATCTGTTAATTTTCGAACGGTTTAACAGCCGTCCGTTTTATCATTAGCTAAAATAATGATTAAAAATGTCAAAACAATATAATTTTTCTACATATAGATCATGATGAGTGCAAATCACGGTGGCGGTGTCGATCATCATTTAGTAGTCGATTGGGCTAGCTCACGATAAGAATTTGAGCTCACCATCTCAAATATATATATATATATATATATATATATATATATATATATATATATATATATATATATATATATATATATATATATATATATATATATATATATATATATATATATATAGTTGAGCTAGGCTACTATTAATAGTATTCAAATCGGATACTATCAACCCAATTTTGAAAATTAGAACCAAAAATAAAAATCTAATAGGTAGATGTGATCTACTATCCATGAACTAGTTAGAAATAAAATTCTAAAGGATTTCATCATCATTAATCCATGCAAAACATGTTGTCAAAATCAACGTTTCAAAATTTTCATGAAGTTGGTTAATTTTCACCTCTTGATATATAATTCAAAACACATTGAAATGATTTGAAATTTTATTGCTAACTAGTTCATGTGTAGTAGATTACATCTACCTATTCGATTTTATTTTGGGCTCAGATTTTTAAAATTGGGTTGATAGTATCCACATGTTAGATACTATTAATAGTAGCCTAACTCAACTATATATATATATATATATATATATATATATATATATATATATATATATATATATATATATATATATATATATATATATATATATATATATATATATATATATATATCTGAGAAAGCAGTCTATGAACTTAAGTTTATAATGAATAGTGGTGCACCAACTTTTTTTATCGTTTTTATCCACTCATCTTGTCTTGAGATTTGTGATGCACAAATCTCAAAATGGGCTTTATATCTTTCACGGATCCCAAAGCAAGATGAGTGGTTAGAAAAGTTGGTGCACTACTATTCATTATAAACTTAAGTGAGCCTCTATATACTACATATATATATATATATATATATATATATATATATATATATATATATATATATATATATATATATATATATATATATATATATATATATATATATATATATATATATATATATATATATATATATATAAATAAGTGTAAAGTATGAGAAACTATAAGGTGGCCTAGCCTAAAATCATAGTAAATTGCATAAACAGTAAAAGGATATTTATTTATCGCTATTTTTTCTATCCCTTTTTCCTTCCACCATCACGCGCCGTCACTCTCCACATAGCCTCCAAAACCCTAATCCCGCCTTCATCCCAAAACCCTAAAAGAGAAATTTCGAATCTCCGACCGAATCTCCCACGATCGAACCGAATCCATTCCCTAGATGCGCTCACTCCCGCTAGATTCCCGTTCTCTTCAGTAGATTGGAGTTAATCGAAGGGGCGATGGCGAGCGATTCCGTTGAGATCGAGGAGAGGAAGAAGACGATGTCCCCGTGGAAGAAGACCCCAGCGCCGCCGGAGACGGTGGCGGAGGAGGAGAACCGGCCGGTGATGGGGTCGGAATCTTGGCCTGCGCTTGCCGATGCGAAGACAAAGGGAACGGTAGAGAGCGGTTCGAAGAAGACCGCGATCCCGCCTCCGATCAATGCAGTTCCGGCAGCCGTGCCGGCGCCGTCTCCAATGAAGGTGATGCTTTGGATTGTTTATCTTTTGCTTGATTGCGTGTGAACTCCAAAAAAGATGCAAATTTGCTAACTTTGTTAAATTGGTTTTAGTCTATAGAGGGTTTCTGTTCGATTATTCTATACGAAGTAATTAAGGGGAAGCGAGGCCATCGAAAAGACTAGTTTTGATGAGAAGTTGGGCATTGGGCTTTAATTACGTGGTCATCTAATAATGCGAAATAATGCGAATTCACAGGAAAGATGTAAATGTGGCAAACTTTTTTTACACTGTTTTTAGTGTGAAGTACACTAAAGGGAAGGGGCTGGCGGTCAATAAAGAATAGATCTGATGAGAATTTGGGCATTTGACTTCAAATTTATGGTGGTTTCATCAGTTTCAAAAAAAGGTGTAAGTGCGGCAAACTTTATGAAATTGTTTTTAGTCTAGCAGAGAGTTCGATTTATTAGATATGAAGTAAAGTAAGAAGAAGGGAGAGGGGTCAGAAAAGGCTAACTTTTTTATGAGAATTTGGCATTTGGGTAACCCTATGATCATCAATTAATACAAATTCCCAAAAACAATGTAAATATGGCGAACTTATTTAGATTTACTGTAGTCCATTAAAGTTTTCAATTGTTTTAATTATTACATACGAAGAAAGACTACATTTTGATGACAACTTGGGCAATGGATTTAACTCTATGGTAAGAAAAACTTCTTTCTTATCCTATGGAGTTCTGAGTCAACCAATTGTTGGAAATGCGGATTGTCAAGCAGAGGTTACGATTATTTATTGGATATGAAGTGAGCTAGGGGAGTGAGGATGGGGGAGTCCGAGAAAATCTGGATGTGATGACAATTTGGACATTGGATTTTATCTTTATGTGGTTGTATTGAAGAATTTGTCAATTTTTAGGTTACAGAGTTCTGAGTGAACCAAATTTTAGAAACATATACTAGCACCAAAGGCACCCTGCCCTTACAAACCTTTTTGTTATGAGTCAGTAATTTAAATGTTTGGTTTTTGGGAATGGTTAGGTGAATTGGACTAATAATAACTTCTTTTGGCAGCTTTTTTCTTTTTAAGTTTCTATGTCAAGCAGCGGTGGAGATTGTGGCGCTTTGCTCCTCCTCTCACCATGGTGGAACGTTTAACCACAACTAACTTGAGAGAAGAAGAAAAATTGGGAGTTTTATTGGGAATGCAATTCTAACATACCCCAAAAGGATAAGTCGAAACGTTCAGCTGCGTTCATCAAATCATCAAACTGATGGTTGTAACCGGCACATACATGGCCTTTTTTTGTTGGGTAGCACTTTGCACTTCGCATTTTTTTTTACAAATGGAACATCCTTGTAACCCTGCATTAGCAAATATCAACACAAAGGGGAAACTACAAAAGTAAAGATTAAACTAGATGAGTATAGCAGCAATCACTGGAGTTAATTTTCTGCCAAATTGTTATCAATGGCAAAACAAATAAAGCCGTCTTCAGCAATATTCTATATATATATATATATATATATATATATATATATATATATATATATATATATATATATATATATATATATATATATATATATATATATATATATATATATATATATATATATATATATATATATATATATATATATATATATATATATATATATATATATATATATATATATATATATATATATATATATATATATATATATATATATATATATATATATATATATATATATATATATATATATATATATATATATATATATATATATATATATATATATATATATATATATATATATATATATATATATATATATATATATATATATATATATATATATATATATATATATATATATATATATATATATATATATATATATATATATATATATATATATATATATATATATATATATATATATATATATATATATATATATATATATATATATATATATATATATATATATATATATATATATATAAATAAGTGTAAAGTATGAGAAACTATAAGGTGGCCTAGCCTAAAATCATAGTAAATTGCATAAACAGTAAAAGGATATTTATTTATCGCTATTTTTTTTCTATCCCCTTTTTCCTTCCACCATCACGCGCCGTCACTCTCCACATAGCCTCCAAAAACCCTAATCCCGCCTTCATCCCAAAACCCTAAAAGAGAAATTTCGAATCTCCGACCGAATCTCCCACGATCGAACCGAATCCATTCCCTAGATGCGCTCACTCCCGCTAGATTCCCGTTCTCTTCAGTAGATTGGAGTTAATCGAAGGGGCGATGGCGAGCGATTCCGTTGAGATCGAGGAGAGGAAGAAGACGATGTCCCCGTGGAAGAAGACCCCAGCGCCGCCGGAGACGGTGGCGGAGGAGGAGAACCGGCCGGTGATGGGGTCGGAATCTTGGCCGGCGCTTGCCGATGCGAAGACAAAGGGAACGGTAGAGAGCGGTTCGAAGAAGACCGCGATCCCGCCTCCGATCAATGCAGTTCCGGCAGCCGTGCCGGCGCCGTCTCCAATGAAGGTGATGCTTTGGATTGTTTATCTTTTGCTTGATTGCGTGTGAACTCCAAAAAAGATGCAAATTTGCTAACTTTGTTAAATTGGTTTTAGTCTATAGAGGGTTTCTGTTCGATTATTCTATACGAAGTAATTAAGGGGAAGCGAGGCCATCGAAAAGACTAGTTTTGATGAGAAGTTGGGCATTGGGCTTTAATTACGTGGTCATCTAATAATGCGAAATAATGCGAATTCACAGGAAAGATGTAAATGTGGCAAACTTTTTTTACACTGTTTTAGTGTGAAGTACACTAAAGGGAAGGGGCTGGCGGTCAATAAAGAATAGATCTGATGAGAATTTGGCATTTGACTTCAAATTTATGGTGGTTTCATCAGTTTCAAAAAGGTGTAAGTGCGGCAAACTTTATGAAATTGTTTTAGTCTAGCAGAGAGTTCGATTTATTAGATATGAAGTAAAGTAAGAAGAAGGGAGAGGGGTCAGAAAAGGCTAACTTTTTATGAGAATTTGGCATTTGGGTAACCCTATGATCATCAATTAATACAAATTCCCAAAAACAATGTAAATATGGCGAACTTATTTAGATTTACTGTAGTCCATTAAAGTTTTCAATTGTTTTAATTATTACATACGAAGAAAGACTACATTTTGATGACAACTTGGGCAATGGATTTAACTCTATGGTAAGAAAAACTTCTTTCTTATCCTATGGAGTTCTGAGTCAACCAATTGTTGGAAATGCGGATTGTCAAGCAGAGGTTACGATTATTTATTGGATATGAAGTGAGCTAGGGAGTGAGGATGGGGAGTCGAGAAAATCTGGATGTGATGACAATTTGGACATTGGATTTTATCTTTATGTGGTTGTATTGAAGAATTTGTCAATTTTTAGGTTACAGAGTTCTGAGTGAACCAAATTTTAGAAACATATACTAGCACCAAAGGCACCCTGCCCTTACAAACCTTTTTGTTATGAGTCAGTAATTTAAATGTTTGGTTTTTGGGAATGGTTAGGTGAATTGGACTAATAATAACTTCTTTTGGCAGCTTTTTTCTTTTTAAGTTTCTATGTCAAGCAGCGGTGGAGATTGTGGCGCTTTGCTCCTCCTCTCACCATGGTGGAACGTTTAACCACAACTAACTTGAGAGAAGAAGAAAAATTGGGAGTTTTATTGGGAATGCAATTCTAACATACCCCAAAAGGATAAGTCGAAACGTTCAGCTGCGTTCATCAAATCATCAAACTGATGGTTGTAACCGGCACATACATGGCCTTTTTTTGTTGGGTAGCACTTTGCACTTCGCATTTTTTTTTACAAATGGAACATCCTTGTAACCCTGCATTAGCAAATATCAACACAAAGGGGAAACTACAAAAGTAAAGATTAAACTAGATGAGTATAGCAGCAATCACTGGAGTTAATTTTCTGCCAAATTGTTATCAATGGCAAAACAAATAAAGCCGTCTTCAGCAATATTCTACAATACTCGGTCTAAATTCCAGTGGGACACAAACCCAACCAATATCAAGTTCTAACTTGAGAGACTAATAAGATTTGGATTAGTCCCAGACTCCCACATTGCTTGGCTTATTAAGTACCAGAAGTAGTGCAAAGCTAAGGTGGTGATGTTGGTATTGAAATGTTTGGCCGGGATTAGGCTAGTGGATGCCGGGCAGCATGGGCGTTGCCCTGCGAAAACGTTGTGGTTTGTCAGAGATAATCCGACATTGACTCTAAGTTTGTTATGGGTGTATAGATTTGGGTTCCCTTCCTCCATTAGCTAGTGGTTAAGGGTGAGTGGTTCTAGTTCTCTAACATGTTTTTCCAATATAAGTACAGGGTGTCAGTTTCTGTGTTTAATATTTACCTTTTTTACTTTTCTTCTACTTTCAAAGTTACTTATGAAGAGCAAGGTCTGTCCTTTTGCTCCATAATGTTTGTGCTACAGAACAATCCGTTAATTCTTTTATCAGCTTCTTCTGTTCATATCAGTTTTCTCCGCATTAGGTTGGGTGGTGGTGATGGGGGGAGGGCAAATTGTATCTGTCAAACTTATACAAAGAAAGAATATCATACATTTTTGTTCTTTTTCCATATCTGCTATAGAAAATCTGTAATAGGTAAAAATGAGAAGACTAACTTAACCAAAAATCATCAAGAACTGGCTACCATGAATTTCCATTTTGAAGCATTTTCAGCGGATGCCATATCAGCATATATCTTGTTAGGTAATCTTCGTTAACTGTTTTTATATCTAACAGGAGCACATCTTTTTACAGGGATCAGCTGGTCCACGCAAAAGTGATGTACCTGGAAATGGCAACCCTGCCAACAAGCAGCGTTACCAGCATTCTCATAGACCTGGTCCAAAGCGTAACCCCCCTATAAATGGCATGCCACCATTCCCTGTTCCTTTGCCTTATCATCAACAGCCAGGCCCACCGATGTTGTATGCTGCTGTACCTCCACCACCACCTTATATGGTTCATGAGTTTGGTTACCCGGCACCATTTACTACTGAACCCCACATCATGAAGTCTGGTGAAACTCCGATGCCAGCTCTTATCCCTACTGGTCAAGCAGGTGGAATGAATGGTGATAGAAATTTCCGACCACCACGAGGGGGTTTAAATAATTGGCATCCCCATACCAGTCACCATGGTAATAGACCACATAATGGGCATGAAGCTGGCCCACATCTTAATCAGACATGGCGTCATCAACAAGCATTCCGTCCAAGGGATAATATGGATATGCCACCTGGTATGGCACCTGGACATATCATTAGGCCAATTCCACAGTTGCTTGGTCCGGCTCCAGGATATATGAGTAGGCCTGGCTTTCCTGGTATTCTCTCAAACCTGCATGGTCATTTTCTGTTGTCATTATAATATTATTGTATTTCTCCCCTTTACTTCGCATCACGTGTCTCTACGCGCGCACGTCTCTTGGTGCTTTCACCTGTGCGCATGCAGTATTGTAGCAACAACCGTATTATGCATTCTTCCATATGTTATAATTAGCATAACAGAAATGCTGATATCTAAACTTTGCAGGTCCTGCTCCTATGTATTATGCTCCTGCCCCTCCGCCACCGGAAATGATGAGGGGCCCTCCTCGCTTTGTTTTGCATCCACACCGTCCTTATCCTCTTCCAACACAAGAAACACTTGCTTTGAGAGCTAATATTGTAAATCAGATTGAGTACTATTTCAGGTGTGTATACCTTATATGTACATATGAAGTATTTTTTGTTCAAGGCATATGAATGTACGGAAAAGTCGGGCCAGGATGGATTTTTTCTGAACACTGGGTCTCGTGTCATTTAAACGTCTTATGAAAAAAGAAAATATTTTCTGTTAGCATGAGCACCATTAAATTTTTGCTTCTTAGTGAATGACAAATAGACATATTGTAATTATGTTGTATTTTGATCCATGTAAAATTATTCATAACATAAACTATCCTTCTTTTGCAGTGATGAAAATCTCCAGAAGGACCATTACTTGCTGCAGTTGCTAGATGAGCAAGGATGGGTTTCCATAAATAAAATTGCAGATTTTAATAGGGTATATTTTATCATGATACCACTCTCTTCACAGTTTTATGTTCATGATTTCTTCATTGTAAGTGGGTATGTAATTATGAACATCATCATTACCATCATTAATCCTTTTCCCACTGTAATGGGGTTTGGATGTGAATCATAAAAGTCTCACAAAAGATTTGACCAAGTTTCAACACTCAGTGGATTGGTGCCAAATTCCTAAAAGTACAATGAAGACCGAGCTTCAAATTCCCTGGACTATCCCAGTATATGCATATTATAACATCTTTGAATATTATTGGTCACTTTGATATTTTTTCCATTCTTCAGGTAAAGAAAATGACAACCAATATACCTCTTATTCTGGAAGCGTTGCAGAGCTCTAATTCCATAGAAGTGCAGGTTGTTTCTCGCTCTTGTTTTGTTTTATTTCATCCTCCAGTTTTCTTGTTAGTTTGAAGCCATCCAGTGATATTTAGTTTCCTTGAAAATTGCACCCTTTTCTCTTCTATCTTGTCATTCCTTTTTCTTTGTTTAGGGTGACAAAATACGGAGGCGTAATGATTGGTCAAAGTGGACCCCAATGTCCGGTCATTATGCAAATTCTCAGCCGACACACGACCAAGTTTCTAGCAGTGGAAAGAGTACTGAGGTTATTGACGAGAGCAGCATTTCCGTTCCTCGTGACAATAATGGTCTTAAAGCAACTAATCCATCAGCTAGCGATGCTTCTAGAGGGGACGCTAAGAGTCACTTGGAGTGTGAAATGGCTAACATGGTCTTATCTGCTGATGAACCCATAACATGCAATGGGGAAAGTGAGGACAAGTGCAGTAAATTTGCATCTGAAGCATTTGCAAAGAGTGACCTAAATATTGGATGCAACTCTTTGGTAGAGAATGTTTCAGGTGGCAACGTTTCTGCCATTGGGAACAGTGGTTCAGATAATAATCGGACCTTTGAAAGTCTGCATCGGAAAGCACGTCTTTCTAGTCCTGACAGTCCTAAACTCGAGAACTTAAAGATGATATCAGATGGAAGTGGGACTTCATCAAACTTTGGAGGACTCTTGAATGGTTTCGAAGATAACTGCCCTAGCTTCACAGGTGATCCAAGTACATTTTCGTTTGATGAGGAGCTTGAACATGCAACAACTGAGAAATACCATTCTACATTAAACAGAAGGTAATTTTTCATCTACTCCTTTTCGTTGTCCAACAAAAAAAAGAAAAAAAAAGAAGAAAGAAATAAAAAGACTACGTACCATCATCTGTAGTCATTATGTCGTGCTTACCTCCTGTGATTATTATGCTTCATGCACATTAGTAAAACTAATTTTGTTCGTCCAAATGCCTCTCTTCTGTGTTATTTTTTTTGTAAATTAGCCTTATGAGGATTATGCTGTCAGCATTTTTCTTAATGTTTGATACAATTACATTCTTTGTAGTAGTAGGAAAGCCGTATGCCTTTTCTAACAAAGCATGTATAGTTACTCTCAGTGGATTTCACTCTGATGTTCTTTCTTGCTGTCTTGAATGAAATCTTTAAGCAGCATTGATGATGAGGATGACAGGATGGACGTCAATGACCAAGATGTGCAGAGACTTGTTATTGTTACCCAGGTATGTTTATCATTACCCTTCACTTTATATGCTGTTTCTTTGTCTTCTCGTTTTTTCCTCTTTTCAAATAATTCTTGTATCATTGTTCTACCAAGTTCTGAAAAATTAATTATATGATTTAAGATGTGGAAATTTGCTATTGTTTAAAAGAATTTATACTTTTATAATAAGTGATATTTCAGAATTTTGTTATGTGGAATCATTCATAATTTCATATGCATACTAACAAATTTTAGCAGAGGATTGCTATGACATGGTTTTATCCCTTTATTTTCAAACAGCTTTTCTTCCTGCCACAGGCTTCTTGCTGATTACATGTGAATTATTTAGTATTCTTATAGAGCGGTAATCACATACGTCCTAATTGGAAGCACTCAAATTTTTATCCACCTGTCAAACCAACAGCAATAACAAACTACTTTTATACAATTTTTTTGTAATATATGAAATTAATATATTCCTTTATTTCCAACCATGTTGTGGCGTACCACTGGTTTGCCTAACTTGTGTGTGAGTGCGTGCATGAGTGCATGTGCACGCATGTGTGTTTTTTACTGGCTTAATCTGTATTAATTTTGGTTCCACCGTGCAGTCATGGCAATTCTTTGTGGTGTCACATTTATTCGGTTGTATTGCACATTCAGATACATTCTCACTTATTGCAGATGCATTTCTAATGCCATTTTTTATCCTCTGCATCGATTATCTACATTCTTGTTTAATGTATGCCACCTTAACATTCTGACTGGGACATACCTTTTCTTCATTGGCTCTACCTGTTGTGAATAGATCAACCACGTCATGTTGTCTCCATATTTATCGGCGATATTAATCATGACATGCACCTCTTGGTCTCATAGCAGCAGCAGTATGCAGCCGGTTTCATGTCTATGATCATTTTTGGCGTGATAAACCGTTTAGGCAGCACTCATGTGGGCGGGTTTTGACAGGATTTTGGATGTGAAAATCGGCCCACATTTTATTACTTGTCGCCTGTGTTTGATTACAACTTATTACTATTAGGTATTATTTATGAATTTTACTGAGTCATGATGTCATTCTGTTTGATGATTTTGACTATTGTATTGACATTTGGTGTGATTAATTGGTTGTTCACACTTGACTTATTGGGTTATCAACTTATTGTGGATCCTTATAGGTACTTTTTTGAACTTATTACTTGTGTTCACATTTTATTTACTTTCAGTTATCATAAGTGCTTATAGGTAATTAGGTATTGTTTTGAAGTTATTAAAACTCATCTTCCCTATTGTTTAATTATTCTCTCGTCATCAATTATGAGTTTGTTGTTAACTGGGGTGGATGCATCTCTCTCTCTCTCTCTCTCTCTCTCTCTCTCTCTAACACGCACACATGCCATGCACATGCGCACGCACACATTTTTGGGGAACATATTTTCTATTTGAGTTGCTCTGTCACAAACATTCATAGAGAGAAGTATAATTACTCTGCATTATAGACGTAATGATCTTTCTATAATTTTCCTTTTTCGGGAGTGTTCTGTATTTATCTTTTTGGATCTTCTAGTTTGACTCATCCTATATTTCTCCTCTTAGCCGCATTCTTAAGAATGCTAAAGTTCGATTTCTTGTCAACTGTTTTATTTTGGGGTTCTGATCTAATTAGCTCACAGTTCTAATCTGTTAAAGATGACTAAAACTATATTAGGCCCATTGGCACCTCCACTTCTCCCTTTTGTAATGCCATATCCCTTTGTAACATATGTGGTTTATAAATGACTCCTGCCATGCGAACATATACACACTGAATAAGCTCATAATGTGACAGGCCACAATTCGTAGACTTTGTTCTTATTTATTCTAGATGTATTTAATGAATGCACTTCAAATGCTGACTGGTTGACTGGTAGGTGAGGAACTGTTTCTTTTGGCTGCCGTAGAGGGTCTTCCAGCTACCTGTACCTGCTACTTTACTGACAATGGAACTATGTTATCTCTTGCTGATAACTTAAAACTATTGTTCCATTTTGTTCGCTAAGTTATTTCTTGTCTGATAAACTAACAATTAGTTCCTTTTTTTTGCTAGACATATTTAATATGCTAGCAATTATAATTATAATTTTTTAGTTCCTAGAGGTTCTCGTCATGCTTTCTGCCTGAGAATTGAATTCTGCTCAGGCCAGGTCAACGAGTACATAGTGAGTGTAAACTCAATGCGGTGTGCCCTTAGGTCATTCATGTCATATGTAAGCTGCAGAGGATAGGACATATTTGTTCCTGTTCATATTCTTACTCATCCTAGTTCTTTTCTGATGGAAATCTCATGCTAGTTGATGAATAAGTGATATTCCATTGTATATCTGTTCAACCTGATCAGTATGCCTTCTTGACATCTGCTTTTTGTGTAACGCCCAATTGGTTTATATGGCTACTATACATGTTTCTCTCACGCATCCCGTCTTCCTCTTTGAAAGAGTTAGTATTTATTATTAAATATGATGTTTTCTCATCTAACATGCAACTGAATTCTGATTTACTTTTGTCTTTTATCTAACCTTTTTAGATCAATTACCTTATTATAATTTCATAATGCAAATCCATTACAAATCATGGCCCATATTTTTTTTCACTCTGATATTTGGCTTAATGAGCAATGAGCAACATTGTAGATGAATGTCTGAATTTCTTGTATATTATACTGTTATAGATAATATTGGATTCATTTTGCAGACCTTCCTACCTCTTTCTTTCCGATTCATAATTGCTTTCATTTAATATTTATATCCAATTGTTGTATCCCTCTGTTGTCGTTGCTAAAATAGGGTGAACATTAGAAATAAATGTTTACCCAGTGACATCAATCATCATTGCTTTTGGGCCATGTTCCCCAAGGGATCACACAGCTTAAGGGCATGGTTCTCACAAAATCTAACTAGTTATTTTTGGGCTGATGAAACTAAAGTCTTATTCTATTAAATGATATCCAGGAATCAAGAATAGATGGAAATAATAAATCGAGCTTGGGGAAAACAGTGCCAATTTCAAATGAGCAAGCAGATGCCATTGATGAGGCTCTCTATTTCTTCGAGCAGGTAATGATTTTTATTTTATTATTTTTTATTTTTTAATTACATTTCTCTAGGAAGGGATTTCTCATTGATATGAATGCAGGATTAGAAATTATTGAAGCACGTGAGACATTCGAAATAAAAGAGTAAATACATTCCATCAACTTCTGAAATGCGCTCGCCTCTTTAAATGATGATTACATTTATTTTATTTTTCCTACGCAGTCATACAATTACTTGCCTCATCTGTGGAAAATGCATTACATTTATGTCCTCCACAGTTGTAGATTGAGACAATGCTTGAAGGTGTCTTGTATCCAAGGAGGATTGCTAATGTACCCAAAGAATATGCAACACTGCTAATGCACCCAAAGAATATGCAACACAATTAAAAGGTCAGAGGGAGTTTCTAATAGAGGGAAGTTGACCATTTGGGATGATAACAGTTGCATTTATGACCAGAAAGTTAAAAAAAAGAAAAAAGAAAGAAAGAAAGAAAGAAAGAAAGAGAGAATTCAAACAACGGTTGATATCCTTTAGAAGTTCGTAGTGTTCTTCGTGATAGCCAACCACTAAAACTGTCATTCAATGATTAATTTGTACATACTGATTAATGGTCTTTTTCCGTTCTAGATCACCAAAATTGGCGACCTGAGAAACCAAAGTAAGAGGACCTAATAATTAGTTGATTCAAGAAGTCTTTTGCTGTATCTGGCTCTAGCGTTTTATTTTTCTTTATTACCTTCTTTTGCAATTTTTAAGACTTGACTTCAAACTTGAATTGTGTTATTTGACTGTCTGATGTAATTAGATTTGTGACCATATTTTTTAATTAAAATAGTTTGCTTTCTGTTTTTTGAAAAGAAGAAAGCTTCTATTATCATAGTCCACTGTTTTACATCTCTTCAAGTGTATATGTGAGTCTCTTCTTTATTCCATGCACACAAACAATACATGCATTGTTGAAAAAGCCCTAGAGATTATTCTTGAAACAATACAGATTCAAGCTTTTGCTCAGTGATTACATGATGTGTAGTTGCATGCTTTGTTTCTTTCTCACTTCTCAAGTAATGTTTTCATTGTTTCATTATATTGGTTTCTGGAACCATACTAATAATCATGTATCTACCAGCTGCATACCGAGCGCTCTAGCCGTCAAAGGCATAATTCAGCGACTGAAATAAAACGATGTTCTAAGCACTCAACCCACGAAAATTCATCTCCGAGTCATATGTTGCATGTGAACTTAGGTGGAACTGCAGAATCTTCTCATCCTTGCAATTCGAGGCGGCAAAACAAAGGCAATCATAGGTTACATTCTTCAAATAAACAACGCTTTTTTCACAGTAACTCTAGGAACCACAATAACAACAACCACAGCCATCATGGAATTGTATCAGAAAGTCCACCAGTTGGCTTCTTCTTTGGTTCAACACCACCTGAGAATAGCAGGTGCGTTCTTTGTTTAGTTTTGTTTAAGATTACGCAGGTGCTGTTTTTAGTTATTTATCCTAAAGGCATTTTAAAAGTCTTAATTTTTAGCTCCTCGCTATCAAAGTTGAACGCGTCTCCTCACGGATTTCCTTCTGGGAGCAGTCCACCTGTGGGATCTATACCAAAATCTTTCCCACCATTTCAGCATCCTAGCCACACGCTTTTGGAAGAAAACAAGTTTAAGCAGCAGAAGTACAGCTTCTCTCTCTCTCTCTCTCTCTCTCTCTCTCTCTCTCTCTCTCTCTCTCTCTCTCAGAGTGTGCCCACACCCACTCACAATATTTTTATTATAGTTCACCCTCTTCCTCTTTACTCTGCATAAATTTTAATTGTATGTTGTTGTTACTTACTTGATGTAGGTATCATAAATTCCATAAGAGGTGTCTTAATGACCGGAAGAAATTAGGAATCGGCTGCAGCGAGGTATGACACAATTCTGAGGACAATTCAAAAACTTTCTTTCTTGAAGCAGCTAGTGTATGTCAAACATTCTAGACCTCCAACTTTAAACCAATTTTTGGTGGTCACTGTTACAAGGAACAATTGCTTCTGAGCGATCTATCTTCAACATCATTTGTTTGGATCATCTCCCTCTCTATTCTTTATTTCTTTCCCACTTAAAGTATATGGTGATTAGTGTGTTTATTTCTGCCAAGACAATGCGTGTTATATATATATATATATATATATATATATATATATATATATATATATATATATATATATATATATATATATATATATATATATATATATATATGAAATTGCTTATTTGCAGGACATGAACACACTTAACGGTTTTGGTCATATTTACTTAGGACCGGATTTAATTAGTCAATGTTATGTTTGTTTTTATTATGTTTTCTTCTGCCAAGACAATCATATTGTTTTTTTCGTCTTTCTCATGTCAAATGAAATTGCTTATTTGCAGGAAATGAACACTCTGTATCGCTTTTGGTCATATTTCCTTAGAGACAGATTTAATGAATCAATGTATAAAGAGTTTCGGAACCTAGCACTGGAAGATGCAGCTGCTAAGTATAACTATGGTATTGAGTGTCTTTTCAGATTCTACAGGTACTGGACAATATTCGTTTTTTACCCTCTAGGAATAAATGCTGAAATCATCGGGGTATCCGGATGCCACTTGCACTCATATGCACTATGATTTGTTTTTTCCCCTTTCCAGCTATGGTTTGGAGAAACAATTCAGAGAAGATCTTTATGAAGATTTCGAGCAGCTGGCCCTTGATTTCTACCATAAGGGCAATCTTTATGGTCTTGAAAAATACTGGTATTGTGTATATGTTTAGTTATCTTTGGCCTTCTATTGGAGTGTTTCTATCAGAATGATGACTTTATTGCTTGTTTATTTTTTATTAAAAAAAAAGGAGAAGATTGCTTTGCATAAGCACAACCTATTGCAAGTCTTTGGCACATGAAATACTTTGTTTAACTGCAAATCTTGGTTATTTACATGTTAAATTGTAGCTTTTGGTTAGTTAAGCATTTGTGTCCATTCTTTTGATACAGAAAGGAGTGTCTAGGGTTTTTGTTAAGATTTCATAAGAAAATAAAGAAAATAGGTGGAAGGCTTCACGATGGCTTCATATCAGACAAGCCTTGACAGTTGACACGCAACAATTATGGGTCATGTTTTTTCTATCAACTCATCTTCAGTTTTTCAGTTAAAGGAAATAATACGAGGATAAATATTCATAATAGGCGAAAAGATCAAACTTAACATAAAATAAAGTTGTAATTATAACAAATCTAGAATGCTGAAACTAAAATGCTGAATCAACACCTCATCTTTTATAATAATGGTAAAATAAACTTTCTACTAAAATCAAAGCACTAAAATTTGTAAAATAAAGTAAAGCAATTGCCATTCGTATAACATTAACAACCTAACTAACCAAAAACCTTCACTAAATTGTGTCTATTGTATGAAACTAAGCAAATGTAGAAATTAAGTAAATTTTCCTGCACTAATGGAGAACTTGCCTTTTGGAGATTTTGACCTTTAAGATGACAGTTTGGAGAAATTGTCCACTTTGAACTTGTAGCTTCCCTTTTCATTTTGAACAATAGCTTATTAAACAGATCTGTGCAGCTTTAGTTATATCTTTAATTTTTCCTATAACTGCATGCAACAACCCGAGTTTCAGATTTCTTTTCCTCTCATCTTCAATGTTTTTTAAATACAATATCTCAGATTTTCTTTTGTCTCCTTCTACATCGCTTTACTTTCCAACCTTTCATCTGGGCCGCAAAGTCGTCATTTTGTTCTCAGGTTCTAATGATGGGTCAACTTCCCATTGCTCCTGTTACATTCCTGTATCTTAAATGTTAATTTATGGTTGTCTGTTGTAATATTTTTTGCGACAATTTCAACATCTTTTACTCAGGTTTGTAATTTTCCTACACAGATCTGTCTAGAATTTTAGTAGGTCTATTCTAATTCGTGTCCTTCGTGTCTATATATTTACAAATGTCATACGCTAGTAAATGTTTAAAAATTAATAAAATTTACTGCCACCCGGCCACATGCTGCAATTTGAGCTGCTACTAGTATTTTCTTTATAACAACCATGATTCTCATGGATTTTGGCACTTTTTGACATCTGAAACAGTAATCATTAACCATAGGATCTCTCCCACCAAAATCTAATCATGATTTCATGATGCCACATCAACCATAGCAACTGTAATCTTAATGTAACATATATTTGCAATCATGTTTCATTGTGCACAATGAGATTTCTTTTTCCCTGTCCTTCTTGCTGTTATGCATAGGGCTTTCCACCATTATCGGAACAAGGACCAGCCTTTGAAGCAGTACCCAGAGTTGGAGCGGCTGCTGAAGGAAGAATATCGGAGCCTGGATGATTTCAGAGCTAAGGAGAAAGCTGAGAAGGCAGCGGCGAAAGAATGTGAAGCTAGCAGTAGTAACAGAAGTGGTCCCTTTTGACTCTTCTTGGTGCTTAGAGCAGTCAGGGCTAAATGAAGATATCTTTTTATTTTGAGTTATCAGAGGAGTAACTTTGTGGAATTCTTTTTGTTCTGGGGTTGTTATGAAGAGGGTTAAGGTCAACAATAGCTCTTGCAGATTTTGTTGTGATTCTGCTGCTATTTAAGTTGGTGGCTGGGTTGAGAAATTCTTTTGTATATATATAACAATAATGGTGGAGTATTTTTGAAACTGTGGAAATTGAACAATAAGGGCTTGAAAATTTAGCCGTGCATTTATTTTTCATTTGATGCTCGGAGCTCTACCATTAGGTTACTAATGTTTTTCAGGACACCATCAAATTAGTACTAGGACTTTATAGACGATCAATTGCAAGTTTTATTTCATCTGCTTTTCTACCATTTATATATTTATTTAGCGAGAAAATTTTCCATCTTATTGGGTAAGAGGTGATTGTCTATCACTCTCAAGAATGATGCAAAATTTACTTTTAGACCTCCAAAGTGGGAGGCTTAGTTAATTTGCATCATTGAAGATAGAAGTGTTTCGAGAATTTTTTTTCTTCTACTTATTGATTGATATATGATATGGGAAGCTGTCCTGTAACAGCTCTCTAGTAACAAAATGGAAGTCTGAAAAAAAAGAAAAAATCAAAAGAAAAGAGAAAATGTTTTATGCTATGTATCTTGTTTGCCTATCTACCGTAGAGATATGTTCAACATCTGTAAGAAAATGGGGGTTGTCTTTGCATCATACTAAAGATCCATCAAATTAATTAACCCTATAAAAAGCACATTAATTTTTGGCTAAATTGCACTTAAACACCCTATAGTTTTCCAAAAAACCACTTACATACCCGAAGTTATAAAATAGAGCAAATATGCGCCCCGAGTTGTTCGCCGTGTGAATCTGTTAAACGGCGTTATATTTTAACCAAAAGAACGAGATTACCATTGTTCGTAATAAACCCTCATGCTAAAAAAATCCTCATTTTTTTTTTACTATTTTCCCCAAAATCACCAAATTCTCTCCTCCAAATCTACACTAATGCCCTGTGCAGATTTAAGAGAGATCTTGGTTTGGGGATCATTGAGTAGTGATTAAAGGAATTGATTGACGAACTTGAACACCGTGGAGAACTGTTCTAACCATTTCTAACAAAGAACTTGACTAACAATAACATACGCTCATCTCTTGTATTCATCCTTAATGTAGTTTGATGAACGATTTGATGCTTTGGGCGAGGAGTGCTTCATGTAGCCTTCTATTCTTAGAACAAAATTGAGATTACAAAGCCTGAGAATTGAAGAAGAAGAAGAAATAGTAGTAGTAGGTATAGTTGTAATTAATAAAATAAATGAGGGTAGATAGCATTTGAATTAGTCACATGGCCACCATGTGGGAATATTCTCAGGGCTAGTTAACAAAAGTAGCAAAGTACACCTAATTTTACAACTCGTGGTGTATGTTTGCTACATTTTGTAACTTAGGGTAGACAAGCATTTTTTAAACAATAGGGTATTTAAGTGCAATTTAGCCTTAGGGTCTATTTGGATTTACCTCTAGTGATGAGAAGTTAAGTGAACATAAGATAAGTTAAGCTAGGGGAAGTTTAGGTAATTTGCAAAACTTATTTGACAATCTAGTAAGAAGAATCAAAGGAAACTTATTTCACTTCGTTTGGGAAGTGTAATAAATTGAATGGAATGTAAGGAAATATATGTAAATTTACATAAATAATCTTATATATTATTTCACCCATTTGAAAATCATCTTGATACAAGAGTAAAGTTGTGTTTGTGTATGTAATATTCTCTTTTTTTAAATTTCCATCAAAAGAACCTTTCTTGTGTACAAAGCTCAATGGGCCCTGGTTTATGCCCAATCATACAAGGACTTGGTCCAAAACTAGGGGCCGTTGCAGCCCAACTCAAGTAACAAACGAAAATCCCCAGCCCGATCGAGTATTGACCGTACGTTTGTCTGTGTGAGCTACAAACTGCCAAGCTTTCCACCTCAAAAAGCTCAAACCTCTCTCTCTCTCTCTCTCTCTCTTCAATCTCATGGCGAAAGCTGCGTTATCCTTGTTGGCGCCAAGAACCCATGTGTTATCTCTTGCCATTAGAGCCTCTCAATCCATGGAAGCCAAGAACAACAACAACAACAGCTATGTCTACAAGGAGCTCGGTTTGTTCTCTATTTTTATCTTTTCCCCTGATTCATTTCTTTATTACAACCACTAATTATCCTAATCCATAAAATGAAGAAAGTATCAAATGATCACTAGTACATGGCATTTAATGTGCTCCAAAGAGATGTCACCGTTGGATGATTGGACCTCGAGATTTGTGCACGGATTCAATGGTTAACATCTATTTGGTGCAGCTATGGACAGTCCCACTGGATATTTTGGCCCAACATTTATTATCGTGGTGAACCAATCTTTATATGCTTATAATATGCCTATGGTTCTGATGCAACATTGACTGTACTGGATCACCTTCAAGATATTGTGAGTGATGGCTAGTAGTTTGTTTTTAGGACAAAATTTTGAATTAGCCCCTTTAAAAAAACAATCACCAAAATCGACCTATTCCCAAAATATTTACCAAAAATGGTCCGAGTGTTTGCCACGTTGGCTGAAACTAGGTCGATTTTGATAAATATTTTGGGAACTAGGTCGATTTTGAAAAAAAAAATCGTAGAGTCTACAGGATTGGGAATCCCGTAGAGCTTAACACATAATTTAGCTCTATGGAATTGCCAATCCCGTGGAGTTCGGAAACTTTTTTTTCCCAAAATCGATCTAGTTTTGCGTGGCTGAAAATAGGTCAATTTTGATAAATGTTTTACAAATAGGTCGAAAATTGATAATTTTTTTGAAAAGGTCTATTTCAAAAATTTGTCCTTGTTTTTATGGATTTTGCGAACGGGGTTTTGATGGAAAAACTGGGCTTTGAACCATTTTGATAGGGAGGAGCAGGATTGGTACTTTGGTATTAGTTTCTTTTTGTTAGCAAGTAGTAACATTTTAGAGAGAGGAGATAAAGAATTGGAGTTCGTTTTTCGCTACGATTTCATGTAGACATGATAAATTGGTGGAAAAGAAATCCTATACAGGGCCATGCATTGAAGATCAAGAAGAACAAGACACATGTCCAAACACCCATTTTAAACTCCGCAATTGCAATAATACAATGTTTTTTATTGCATTGATATTTAATGGTTTATAATTTTTCACTATATAGTTTTTCCCCGTGAAAATGAACCCGAGAACCTCGGGGGTACTAGCGTACTATGTCATCTTTATTTATGCTCTCTTATGCATAGAAATTATGGAAATAGCATTCCTAAAAGCGAACTCTATAGTAGCGCTTGAAGAATCAGACAATGCCAACTGCTGAACTGAATTTTCTCTATGCAATATAAAACCAGAACAACCAACCTAATCAACCATCTTACTTTGGGTGAAGTGATTCTTTCTTTCATACGGAACCAATCCTCATCCTATTTCCTCCTCCTTTTGAGATAAGCAGTAGTGGATGATAACCAAAAGATTCACTGGTATACAGCACAAAGATTATTTTCTGTAAGGGATTACTTCTAGTAGGGGTCCTTATTGATTAATTCATCTTTCACTCTTTTCAACCTCAAGTATTAGCAGTCCGATGTTTTACCTACACGATTTCTTTTTGTAGCTGAAATCTCACCATTTTATCTTCATTCAACCAGGTTTGTTCTCCCTGAAGAAGAAAATTGAAGATGCAGTTAGTCGTGCTGAAATGATAGCACCCTTAGCATTGGAAATTGAAGAAGCAAAACGAATCAAGCAGGAAAAGATGCTTTTGGATCACAACCTGTGGGATGATCTAGCTGGATCAAGTGAAGATCTGGGTGCCTTGGCTAATGCTATCAAAGTGGTCAACGAACTCAAAGACCTTCGATATAAGGTGCTTTGCTAGACAGACTAGTATAATGTGAGTTCAGCAAAATAGTTAGCTTGTCATTTCTGGAATTACAGAATAATCATAGATGATTGGTGTTTTAAAATTACTTATCTTATGGATTTATGCTACTTGTTCTATTAAGTTAATATTGTACTTGGGGGTTCAGTGTGTAATCTTGGGATGGGTAAACTTCAGAAAATTACAATCTACTTTGGAGTGTTTTGCACAGAACTACCACAGCGATTTTCATTTGAGAAAATTACCATGAACTTTTTCACTTAACTACCGTGCCTGGAGACAATAAGGATAAGTAGGCACGTCCTTTGCACTGGCATGTTTTAGACAATCTACAAATTTGTGGGCTGACATACATATAAATAAGGGCATAGACCTTTTTAATCCAAGATGTTAAGGCCGTCAGCTACAATTTCCAATAGTTCATGGTATTCTTCTGCAGTTTGAAAGTTACATCATAGTTTTCTCTAATAAAAAACATTATGGTAGTTTTCTGCAAATGCCCCCAAAGTTCATGGTAGTTTTGTGGAATTTACCCTCTTGGGAGTTTTATATGAATGGAATTTCTTTGGTCCGAACATTAGGCGGACATTCTATACAGTACTCCATTTTTCTCGTCTCCTCTTACAGACCCAATTAAGTTTATTCTTGTTAGAGTTCTGTCAAAAAGCATGGCCTTTTGTTTCAACATAGGATTTTGAGGTACTTTTATTAACTGATAGCTACTATTTCTCTCATATAACTTCAATTTAGAGATATCTGCTTCTCATATAACTTTCATTCTAAAGTTCCTCTTCTTTTCACAGGCAGAAGAAGCAAAACTTATTTCACAATTGGCAGAAATGGACATCATAAATGATCAGCTTTTCAAGCAAGCCTATAAAAGTTCTGTAGATGTTAGCAAGTCCTTGGATCGTTACGAGATGTCCAAACTTCTCAGTGGTCCATTTGACAAGGAGGGAGCCTGCCTGATTATTACAGCTGGACCAGAAGGCATCACTTCTGAGGTTTTGAATCTGTCCATAACTTAAATTCAGAGAGCTCTCAATATATGTTACCTTTTTCTCCTCAATTTATGTTACCTTTTTTGTTATAAAATGTTTTGATGTTTTTAGCCTACTTGTTTCTCTGATCAAGTTGACAAAGGTGGATATAGGACAAATAAGAGTCATGGTTGTACTACTCTGTTATAATGTATTATCATTCATTATATATCACGATAACTTCATTTGGAAGTGTTTGCACATCTCAATTTTAAGCATTCATCAAATTTTTGATTAGGGAAAAAAATATAATGTCTTAACGATATAGATCACTATATCTTATTCAGATTAGAATGGACAATGATACATTGGTTTGAAATAAGGCATTTTGGTTGTCTATGTACTTTTCTATTTTCGTGAGAAATACATGTAGGCTTCTGTAGTTGATTTAAAGAACACGTGGATGCGAGAATATAGCTATTACTTGGAAAGAATTTATTTTTATTTTTTCACTGAAATTTATTGTGCTTTGTAATTTGTATGCTTGATCAAATGCTCACTACTTACTTTGGCCTGTGATCCAGATTTGGGCAGAAAACCTTCTGAAAATGTATATTAGATGGTCCAAAAAGCACGGTTTTGAGGGGAGGGTCATCAAAGAGCATGCTTCTAGCAGCGGTATCAGATCAGCAACTTTGGAGTTTGAAAAGGAATTTGTTTATGGCTACCTTTCTGGAGAGAAAGGCATGCATAAAATGATCCGCAGCTCTCTTGATGGATCTGTTGTCCGTGAGGTAATCAATCTGATTTTCTCTTGTAAAGTCTTGATATGTTTTTCTTTATATGTCAGAGAGGATATATTCTCATTTATCTATAATTGTAGATGTAATTAAAATAGTTCTTTTTGAATCCAACTTCTAGCATCCTTCTGTATGCATGTAAAGCGGGACATTCAGAAGAGGAGGGAGTTGCAAATTTAACTCTCAGATTTTTCGACTTGAGATAGTTCTAAACTATGGATAAAGTGGTGGTTAATGAAATTCGTAGAATAACTAATTCTGACGAATGGTTATCTGTTCAAAGTTTAAAAATCTAGCTACAATGAGTTATAACTGAATGTGTTATAACTGATGAAGATTACCTTTTTATATTTAATGGATCCATCAAGTGTTCTCAGCTCAATGTTCAAAATTAGCTAATATCCCTTATTTCTAATCTTTCTCCATTTCCTTATCAAGGGCCATACTATCACACTATCCTCACTTAGAAGGTGCATATCCCTATCCTCTACCACTTCGTCCTTGAACTACAAAAGTACAAACAGTGTCCCCCTTTTTGTTTACTGTACTAAGTGATCCCATCTGAATCAATCTTGGGTTTTCCCTTTTTCATAATGTGTGTTTGCTTCTTTTCTTGGTGGGTGTGTGTGGTGTCTTTTTTCTTTTTCTTTTCACATACAGAACATAAGTTTCTACTGTAAACACATTTATAGCCTTTGAATTTCGGCATATCCTCTCACACAAATGTGTGCAGACTTGTTCAGCAGGTATAGACGTGATCCCTCTCTTTCTTGAAAGTCGTCTTGATCTTCACATTGATGAGAAAGATATCAAGATTTCTACTCAAACGTCTCAAGATGAGCATCCTGCAAGCAGAAAATCTGCAGTCATTGCAGCTCATATCCCAACCGGAATTTCTGTTCAATGCTCAGGTACCAACCATCATGTATATCCTTCAGATTTTCCTTATCCAAAATTTCCTCTTCTTTTGTTTCGGGTAAATTTCGTAATTCTACAATGAACTTTGGGGCATTTGCACAAAAGTAACATAAACCTTTTCATTAGAGAAAATTACCATGAACTGTCAAAACTGCATAGAAGTACCATGAATTATTGAATTAGGAGAGGGGGAGAGAATAATATAGAACATATATAAAGCATAAAAGAACAAAATTGTCCAAAACAAGTCACGAGTGAAACACATGAAAAAAGGTTACAAGAAAGTTTTCTCTAACAAGAAAAAAGTTTATGGTTGTTTTGTGCAAAACCCACCAAAGTTCATGTTAGTTTTGTCGGATTTCCTTAAGTTTGTTTTTGTAGCCGGACATTAGAAAACGATACAAAACTCGCTTTCTCACCTCCATTATTTTCTACTTTATTACTAATGGCTTATTTTCAGGTGAGAGGAGCCATTTTGCAAACAAGATGAAAGCTCTCAACCGACTCAAAGCCAAACTTCTCGTGCTTGCAACAGACCAAAGAGTATCGGATATAAGCAAAATCAAGGGCGACAACGATGCAGACAAATTAAAGAATGACTTGAGGAGGTATATGTTCCGTCCTCACAAATTGGTACAAGATATAAGAACAGGCATCCACCTCCCTGACCTAAATTCGGTATTGAATGGTAACATCGAACCTCTCATCAGAGCTCATATAAGTCTCAGACACGGAAGAGATGTTGTGAATTGATAGTCGTGTAGCATGTGAAATCTGTTACTTGTGGTACATGTTGTGTAAAAACTACAATTGTACATTAAAATTGGGGTGAAATGGAAGCTTGTTTATGTATATTGAACTGTTGTTCATATGTATGTTCTGTCTCTTCCACCAGTAGCAAAGCCAACTATGAGACAAGATCAAATGAGAAATCTGTACCATAGATTTTTTTACTTTCTTGATTAATATGGAGGTTTGTATATGTAATATGCGGTGTCGGGCTTTGCAAAAAGAGATAAAGGAGTACTGAGAGTTTTATGCTCCCGATGAAAGATGAGTTTGGCAGAGGATGGATTTGGAGCTTCTTCTCTGTTTTCTTTAAGCTTGAAAATCATTTCATCAATTACAATCATTTAATGATAATGATTAGTTTCTAATTAAATTAACATTGTACTCTTCAAGAGTTGCATTTATTTCTATTGGTACTCCGGTGGACGCAATGCGTGCATGATGCCAAATGTGGGGAATTGTTGTAATAGAATGATAAGAAAACACTGTTTAAAATGCATTTCGTTGACTTTTTGGGATTTTTCCAAGTTTGAGAGCATTTCTGTGATTTGTTTAAGTGTGAGAGCATTCCCTTTGAGATTGTAAGTGTAAGGGGCATTTTCGTTGATTTATTCAAGTGTGACCATTTACAATTCATTTTTTAGGTGTTAGGACATTTCCGCTATTCTAAAAATGTGGCTCAAAAAGACCAAAAATGGGGCTTTTATTAATATATAGCATAGATTTTTCACTTAAGGTGAATCGCAACCATGTATCAATAATAAATAATTATGACCGGGAGAAATCGGAACCAAGCTATTATTCCAATATGTGGATACTATCAATTTCAATATAAAATTTGGACTTTAAAATTGAAAAGCCTCACCGTTAGATATCATGTAACACACATAACAATGTTTATTTTCCTAACAGTTTGTACTTATTTTTTCGTAACGATGCAAAAAACTAGTTTTACTCATATAACATGTTTATTTTCCTACAATGATGCATAAACCAATAATTTCCTTAAGTACCCAAAAGTTTACACCATTTCTGACTTGCTCAAAATATGCCCCAAAGTTCAAAAACATTTAGACTTTGACACCCTAAAATGACTTAAATGGGGCACCAAAGTTAATCTTTTGGAACTTTTGGGTATTTCTTGGACCCAAAGAAAAAAAAGAAAAAACTTTAGGGCACTAAAGTTAAAAATATTATAAACTTAGGGATATTTAAGTGCAAATAACCCCAAAAAAATATGGGTAAATTGCACTTAAATGCCATACATTTTCCCATTTGTTATACTTAAATATCACAAGTTGTATTTTAGTACAAAGAAAATACCATAAAATTTTCAAAATTTGTACGTTACTACCATCAGTCATGCAAACATGAAAATTTTCACCCGAATGTTTCTCTGTGATACTTGCATACTAATTTTAGAGCTGTCTAACCATCAATATTTGTTAAAATTTTCATTAGAAATATCCAAACTCTGTTTTAAAGTTGAATTAAGAGAAGTTTGAAAAAGAAATTTGGTTGATTTAATAGCAAATTTAACAAATATTATTAGTAAAAAGCTCTAAAATTAGCTTCTAACTATCACAGAGAAACATTCGGGTGAAAATTTCCACATTTGCATGATCGATGGTAGTAACATGCAAATTTTAAAAACTTTATGGTATTTTTATACTAAAATACAACTTGTAGTATTTAAGTGCAACAAATGGGAGACCATAGGGTATCTAAGTGCAATTTACCCAAAAAGTATTTTGTAACAAAAATTCAAGAGGTTAAAAATAAAACCAAACTGCGGGAAATGGGTAATGAGCAAATTAATCCACCACCAACCCGCTCTCTTCTTCAGCCACCGAAATTTCCTCATCCCTTTCACCACCACCAAACCCATAATAATAATAAGCCCTAAAAACCCCCCTTTCCCCTCTCCAGCTCTCTCGATCCCTAACCTTCCTCCAATTAGGGCAAAAATGTCGACCAATGGATCCGTCGTCGATGGATCTTCGAGGGACCCGTCGCTGTCGTCGTCGTACGAAGCGGCCATGGAGGCGCTCTCGTCTCTCATCACCGGGCGCAAGCGCGGGGATGGGTCGAGTCGCGGGAGCAAGTTCGATCAGATGTTCAAGTATCTCGAGGTGATTGCAATCTCAATCTCAAAAACTCAGTGATGGGATGTTATGAATGCTTGTTTTATGGATCTGAGGCCAATTTTGATGATCTTAGCTTGAGAATTTGATGCTATTTGCTTTAAATTTATACTAGATATTGGAATATAGAGATGAGCATAAGACTTTGGAGGTTTTTTTTTTCCTCCCTAGAAACTACCTTAAAACAGGGTCATTTTACAGGAACCACCTTTCATTTTCAATTAATATGTAAACCACCTTTGAAGTGGGTTTTTATTCCAATCAACCACCTTCTGGTCAAAATTTTCACTAAAACCCCAAAAATACCCTTAAATTTTCACATTCAAAACACGTGAATCACTTTGTTAACGTTTACGTCTAGTTAGGATACAAGTGACGTACTTTAAACATGTAATTTTTTAAGGTTATTTTTGGTTTTCTAGTGAGGATTTAGCTAGAAGGTGGTTGACTGGAACAAAAACTCACTTGACAGGTGGTTTACGAATAAATTGAAATGGAAAGGCGGTTCCTGTAAAATGACCCTATTTTTAAGGTGGTTTCCAAGGGGGAAAAAAACCCTAAAACTTTAGAGCCACTTTTAGATGTAAAATATGATGATCATAACTTGAGAATATGATGCTACCATTGTATCTCAGCATCTTTAAGCATGCAATTTTATTGTACTTGTGCACGAGCTTGCTTGACATTTCATAATCTCATCTAATATGCTAGTGATGAACTGATACACTCAACTTTTTGAAAATATGTGAACTGGTTTTGTTTCGGCTGCAAGTATCATGCTTCATTTTTACCTCATATATTCTTTTCCATGAAAATATGTGCTATTATTTAGAAAGAGAAGCTGCGTTCATTATGTTACGTGATATTGAATTTCCTCTTTATGATTGAATTATTTAGTCACCTGCTTTAAGATTGATGCCTGAAGTTGCTTGCCACTTATTGTGACAGGTGTTGGGTTTGGAGGAGGGTTTATCTTCTCTTCGGATTATACACGTAGCTGGAACTAAAGGAAAGGTAATAATAGAGTATACATACTTCTTATGTGTCTTTTTTTTGGATATAATTTATGTCAGTTTCTAATCTGTTTGATGAGGGAGAAAGAACTGATGCTCAGTTATTTTGCTCCTCTCTCAGCTATGCTGTACACTAAAATACTACCTCCATTTTCTTCTTAAGTTAACCTCTAATGCTAAACTGTATCTTTGAAGTTAATGAGCTATAGATAAATGATTTTTATAGTAAGGTTTGTAATATTTCACGTGCTGTTGTCGCCTTCCCATAAGGTGGATATCATGCTCAAATATCTGAATATGTGCAAAGCAGTTTTCAAAGGAGTAATGGTGGTAGCATTTGACTGGAACTTGATCTAAAATTTTCCCAAAAAAAAAAAGAAAAAAAGAAAAAAAGAAAAAAAAGAAAAAAACTACATTCTTTGCACTCTAGCATAATTAGATACCACTTGCAGCATTTATATTTTGGTAACTTTTGAAGATTCCTCGGAGTTTCCACTTTCCTTCTGTTTGTTACTTGAATGAATTGATCATGATCTGAGATTTTGAAGGTGATCTACTATTGTTCTTACAGAAATGACATTTCAGGGTTCAACATGCACATTTTCGGAGGCTATTTTAAGGGAGTGTGGTTTTCGAACTGGACTATTCACATCTCCACACCTGATAGATGTGAGGGAAAGATATCGTATTAATGGGTTAGTACACAGTTGTAATTTCCTTTTAAAGATGTTAATCATGCACATTAATCAGCTGCTCTTTCATTCAAATGTTGCAAATGTTACAATGATACACTGTTATATGTTTTTAGGTGAGTGCCTTTCCTGTAATTTTTCGGTTTCTTTCTTCCAGGGGGCATTCTGCTGCAGATTACAGTGATTACTCTGAGTAACTTAGTAACAGTCAGTTTATTAATTGTAAAGGAAGTTGATACTGACCTTCACAAATAAGAGATTATCTATTGGACATATTTTTTTGCATAAGATTTTTTCTTTCAAATCTCATGAATCTACGGTGAAGTACTAGGAGAATAGTTTGTATTAGTTCCCATTGGGGAGTAGTTATTCCTGATAAACAGGTTAATGCTTCCATGTCATTCAAGTGAGGTTTTGAACAAAATAATTGCTTGTTTACTGGCAAGCATGAACCTGACGTTGGTTGGTATTGATTAAGGATTTGGAGAGTAGACTGTAGACATCCTGTTGTCTGATCTATTGATTGAGTATCGTGAGCCAGGTGCACCTGGTCTTCTGTTATGTTTTATGGGCGAAGAAAGTGTCTAAGTGAGAGTAATTTGGAGATGATATTATCGATGCCGAAGAATTTATAAACCTATCCTGTGTTTAGGATTTCAGTTGACCTATGGCTTGAGGCTTTGAGCATTGAGAAGATGATTGATTAACTCAATGTTGAAAATAGCGATAACGCATAGCGTAACGCTCACCTCCGGTTAACGTAAAACGCAAAATAGCGTAACTCTTAACGTAGGTTAAATAATTTATTAATATTTAAATAAATCCTACAAAATGAGCATTTCTAAGTCATAAGTTTTAATAAATCCTACAAAATGAGTCATCCTCCACTAAATCCATCCATCATACTACTAAGTCGTCTTCCTCCAGAATAATGTCTACATCCTCGGGATCATAATCCTCAACAGATACATCTTCAGTAGCAATCTCTTTTCCTCTTTGCGCTGAGGATGCTGCAGAAATAATTTTAACAAAGATATCAAAGATTCATTCAAAGAAAGCGACAATCAAACTTTCAAAGTTTCTAGAAAGCTTACAAGAACTGTCAACCCTCTGTTTCTTTGTCTGTAGAACATTTTCCACTGACTCTTCCCCGGTAGCTAGATTACTAATTTCAAAGTTAATCATTAACTTTACATGTTGTAATAGCATTGTAGCAACATCCATCCATCATATGGAAACATGCAACTTTGACATCTTCATCATGAGCGTCGAAGGATGAGAAAACTGTGTGGTTGGCATGATCTACAAAGCTTTACATTGCATGCCTTGTAATGCTATACCGCTAGACACATACTATTAGTCAAGAAATTATTGGGGATAACTCCAGAAGAATCTCCTGCAGGTTTTGGCATTGTAACCAGTTGAAGATACAGATCTTAATGGACTACTGATGAACTTTGGGTTGCTTTTGCAGTTTTTGGTAATCTGGTGTAGAAGTGCTAGAAATTAGAAACACTGGGGAAAGAATAGAAATTGGAAAGTTCAAGATGAATGTCATATGTGCGACAAGTTTGTTTTGAAATAACTTGACATGATATAAACTATTTTTATTGCGTCGAAGATGCTAGTTATAAGAGTTCAGTATTACTTTATGTGGGTAAAAGTGGGGAAAGAAATCAAATTATACCAGTTTAACAGTTTTGGAGCCTTTGGCCTCCCCTTTTTGCACCCCTTATGTTATCCCCTTCGGTAAGATACCTTATGGATTTTGAAATTCTACAACGAACTTGATAATTGCCTCATGATACTTACAGTGAGAAATAAGTATCTGTTTATTTAGTAAAGGGTGGGAAGGGACTTTTTTTGTCTACCTGCATGAGAAAAGGTGGGGAGTTGTTAAGTAATACTATATATTTTTCTTTTGATATGTAATGGCATACATACATTACATGTACATACTCATACACACACGTGGGCGTGTGTGTGTGTGTGTGTGTGTGTGTGCTGCTATTTTTTTGTTCCCGTTCTTAAATTTAACAATTTTTGCAGGATAGATATATCTGAGGAGAGCTTTCTACTTTACTTTTGGGATTGTTGGAACCAGTTGAAGGTGCTTTTCCATGCTTATGCTTTCAGTCTGAAATTTTTTGGTTATAATATTTTTAAGATAAGTTTTTCTCTTTCTACTTTACTTTTTGGGATAAAGGCTTTGTTGTTGTTGTTTTTTTTCCTCTTTAATTTGATTCACTGGAAATATTCATGTGGAGAAGGTAATAATAGATTGAATCATATTTATTTCACTATACTAGTCGTCTATCCCACTGTTAGACATTTACTTTCCATTGACATTTTTTTTGGACAAAGGAGGTTCTGAACTTGAGACCTCCTGCATGCGCATTTGTAACAGATTTTAACATATTCTATACGTAAGGTGTTGTTCCATTCCCTGTGGCTTATGCAGTAGTCTATTATGATAACAAGCTTTGAATCAGGAAATAGAGCACCAAATACTGATTTCTGTTGTTCAACTATGATGGTAAACCTAGTTATTGATCATCTACTCTCTTTTCACAATTTGAATATCATAAGCTTGATTAAAACCGCTGTTTGATTCAGTGCATGATATTGATACCATACACATACATTTTATTTTCAATATTTCTTAGTCATGTGATTTTCCAAAAGAAGTAGTTGCTTCTGTATGAGATGGAATGTTTTCTCTCACTAAACTAATTCCCATGATCATGTGTTAACACATTTTCATAACAAGTTATATGTGTCTCAGTTGGGTAAATCATTGACGTTTTTGTCTTTTGGGATAATCTAATAATAGTAAGGGTGCATTTTCACGTATAAGCTATATGATTAGTTCACATGGAGATGAGCGTCGTTCTCTGTCACGGGCATAGGATGTCGGACACTACAATTGTTCAAAATTTAAACATGAGGATATGACTAGATATGCATATTTTATCTGAAAACATTCACATTTGGAAGCAACTGTATATTTGTTGTTATTCATGAAAAAATCCAATTTTATTAAAATAATCTATTACTTATTAGTTGTATCAAAATGAGATAACTTACTCCATCTTGTGTATAACATTCAAAGTAAATAGAAGGTTAGAAGTTTCTTAGTGATGGACACAGATGAAAGCAGATGTTTGTAGGTGCGTCAGACATTGCATTTTTTGTTTGGGCAAGTGTCCTGCATATTATAGCGGAAAATTTTCTTTTAAGGTATCTCAAATCTTAATGTGCCTTCCTAGATCAATATTCGAAGGGAGGCTAATTTAATTTTCTCTACTGTTTGTTTTTGCAGGCAAAAGCTGTACCAGATTTGCCGATGCCTCCATTATTCCAGTTCCTTACTCTCTTAGCATTTAAGATATTCTTGTCTGAAAAGGTTTGTTATTTGGATGTTTGTGTTTATTTACCTAATGTTGCATTATCGACATTGCTTTGTTAATGCATACTAGAAACTTTGGCACAGATAATATGCTAAGATCATACTGAGAAAAATGGGTGCATAAATCTTCTGATGAAGGTCCTGTTTTCGGGCGTTTTCCTGGCCAGGGATTCACCAGCACCTTGGGGGGTGGGGGACCCTTAGTAAAACAATTGTGCTCTACCGTGTTAACCACATTTTAGCGGGAGATGAATTAGACAGAAAAGATGATGTTTTTGGACAAGAACATTGAAGTACAGATTTAAAATTTTCACTGATAAATTGGTCAGGTGGGAATTGTTTTTTATTTAAATTGTCAAAAATGGATAATGATACCATATGTACAACATTCAAGGTATGGAGATGATGAGTGTAAGTAATGCGAGTTATCTGCCTAGACAGACAAAAAAAACCACACCATTTCCAACTTCTGCATAGACGCATGAAAGTGAATTGTTATATATACAAATCTAAATATCCAATTTATGCTTGTGTCATGATTGATTTTGGAGCTCAGAGTTTTAAGATTGAATTAATCACATATTCACATTAAGGACGTGTATGTGTCTTTTTATAGAACTATAGAAGGTATTCTGTCATCATTGACGGTGACTTGAATGGAACTGCCAAAAATATTGCACAGAAATTTTGTGGTTGAATGATTAATCTAGAACAAGGAGTCAACAAGAAGTTGTTGGTTTAAAATTACTTGATTAATATTCTTTGTTGCTAATGCCATTACTGTTAATGATTATCTTTTATCCAGATTAACTGTAATCTTGTTTTTCTTCAAAATTGTATTCGATTTTAAGGGGTGTCAACTTGGTCAATTATAGGTTGATGTTGCAATTATTGAAGTTGGACTTGGCGGGAGGTTAGACTCGACAAATGTGGTATGTATCTATCTTACTTCTATAGTGAATTTGATGCAGGACAATCGTGGACTATCCATCAAAAGATTTTAAGATCTATTAGAATAATTTTTATTTTAGTAATATTTGATTTGATTCCATGTAATCTTTTATTTTAGTTAGGATTTCTTTAGGATTTGATTTTGAAATCTCTTTCTATTTTACCTAGGATTTTATTTGATTGCATATTTTAGTTTTGTTAGTGATTTGATTAGGATTTTTATTTACTTCCTTAAGTGTTTAGTTGCTTTCTTTTCCTATAAATAAGAGATGTAATCCTCCATGAGGAATGGACATTGATAAATAAAAAAATTGAGTTTGAGAATTCTCTCTTGAGCATGTGAAGTGTTCTTTGGCATATAAATTTGTCTTTTATTGGGGTGTGAAGCCCCTAAGTGTGAGGCCTAGTAGTTATCTAAAATTTCTTCACTTTCAATCCTAGCCATCCGACCTCAACCACAAAAGAAAAAAGTTATTGTTCACGGATGAATAGTATCCGCCATCGCCGGCTCTCCTCTGATCGTTCCTTAATGAGTTATGATCCCTCGCCGCCAAGGTCTTACAAAAGTTACTGAAAAATCTACCGTCTCCCCCTTTTGGATCCCGTTCAGATTCGAGCACCCACCAAATTCACAGTATTGAGAATCTCGTGATTTCCCATTGGATCCGGGTTGGCATCGAATGCAACACATTCGGGAGCCATCTACTTTCGGATCGGAGCCCTCGTGTCGCTCCCCATCATTTGGTATCATAGCCAAAGGATCCACAGTTATCAGGGGTAACATACTGCTACCTCTTTCACAAGGGTATGATTTTAATTCACTTAAATTTGGTACCCTAGCCTACTTTTATGGATTTGATGGATATGAGGAGCTTTGTGAATTTGAGGTATGAATTTTCAATATAGAAGATAGAAGATATATTTTCTATTTATGATATGTCAGAACTGGAAATGTATTTATATGCTGAGTGTAGGTTAAAGAAAGAGGCAAAATATTGGTGGTATAGAAACTATTATCATTTAAACATCCGTTTGTGGACAACTATGAAACCTCTTTTGAAGAGGAGGTACTCTAGTCCACCATCTAGAAGATATTATTTCTCTTCAAATTCTGAAGCAAAGCTAACACAAATTCCTCAACCCCGGACAGATGTGGATCTTCAATCAAAAGTTGATTTCAATCCAGATCCGAAGCCTCAACTTGGTATCAGAGAAAGTTCAAGCAAATCCTTAGCCTCAGCATGGAAGGACCCACACATTGAGAAAATATTTTTTCACTTAGCAAAGTTGCAAGAACTTCTTAAGAAACAAGAACCAAAGCCCAAGTTTAAGCGTGAGCCAGAATCAGATGTAGATCAAATGATCAATCCAGAGTGCGAGCTTGAACCAGAGCTAGAAGAAGAAGCAAATCAGAAGATAGATCCAGAGCGCAAGCTTAAACAAGAGTTCGAACCAAAACCAGAGCAGCAGGTAGATCTAATGCTTGAGCTTGAATTAAACCCAGAGCTCAAGTCAAGCCTAGAATCCGAACTTAAGATCGATATGCCGTGCAAACTCCCAATCCAAGATAACATGATTATTGAGTTCGTTATTCCAGACCCTCCACCGCCAACTCAATATCGGGTTTTACAGCTCATCTTGAAGATCTTACAATCTATAACGGAATTCTTCTCACCAATCAAGTCAAACATTACACTCGCTCACTATAAAACTCGAGGTCGAGTTTTCTCTAATAAGGGGAGATTTGATGCAGGACAATCGTGGACTATCCATCAAAAGATTTTAAGATCTATTAGAATAATTTTTATTTTAGTAATATTTGATTTGATTTCATGTAATCTTTTATTTTAGTTAGGATTTCTTTAGGATTTGATTTTGAAATCTCTTTCTATTTTAGCTAGGATTTTATTGATTGCATATTTTAGTTTTGTTAAGTTTTGATTTGATTAGGATTTTTATTTACTTTCTTAAGTGTTTAGTTGCTTTCTTTTTCTATAAATAAGAGATGTAATCCTCCATGAGGAATGTACATTGATAAATAAAAAAAATTGAGTTTGAGAATTCTCTCTTGAGCATGTAAGGTGTTCTTTGGCATGTGATTTGCCTTTTATTGGAGTGTGAAGCCCCTAAGTGTGAGGCCTAGCTAGTTATTTAAAATTTCTCCACTGTCAATCCTAGCCATCCGACCTCAACCACAAGCCCCCCCCCAAAAAAAAAGGCTACTGTTCAACCGTGAACATGGTAGCCTTCTTCTTTGCCATGGAATTTATCCCCATTATGCCAAGTCGTCGACGATTTTTCGCCTCCAGATCGAAGCCCTCATGCTGCTCCCCATCAGAATTAGCCTACTGGAATTTCTTTTATGAACTAGAACTGCGAATATCCTGGGGTATAAGTGCGCATTGACCCTATTTAGGAACCAATGCATAGTTAAAAAAGGTCGAGTTTTTGACCCCTTTGGCATGAACCTGAGTGAAGGTGAAAGGGATGCATTATTGGTTTCAACCCTAGCTCTAAGACCCTATAATCACCCATAAACATTCATGAACCATCAATCAATTCACACTCAAAGCCACGGCCACATCTGCACACCCAATCAGCCTCCAATCAGTAAGATCATCGACACCACCATACACAGATATTTGCCCATATTGAATGCAGTAATGTTTTCCACTTGAAACGCTTGTTTAGATCTGCATCCATTAAAGATCATCCTATGATAACACTCTGTCTTGATCATTTTTAGTAGACATTACTTCTCCCCTTGTAAGTTCCTTCACTTATCCAAGTAAACCCCAAACCTCTTTGCACAAACCTAGAGAAAGCTAGGGGAAATTTTGATGACCTGGGGTTTGTTGAAGAGAGCTTTGGTAGAAAGAATAGAGAGATGAGATACAATCAAATGATGATGAATGCAGATGTTTAGATTCATTCGTCACCTGTCAGGAAGTAAACGGTGATTATTGGAACTATCTATTCTACTCAACCTGAGAGGTGTGGGATGGAAAAATTAATCTGTGATATTGAATAAGAAACTAAAGGCCATTTTTGGGGGTTGATGCAGAAAGAACTCTTTTCTTTTTTCTGGATGTAAAGGTGCACTGAGGAATGACTCAGAAGAAAATATTCTAGTTGGATCGACTATAACCTTCAAAGGCCTTAGTTATTGATCCTGGTTACAGTCCTCTTATGTTTAACACCCTTTATAGTTGATGATTAAACTCTTAAAACTTTGACATTCAACCTTCTTTTTCAGCGAAGATTATTGTATTTGAGTAAAATATAGCATATGAACCCTAATCTCATTAATCCTAGATTTTCCTTTCTCATGGAATATGGTAAAATATTCAGGTAAAAGAGCCTGTGGTTTGTGGCATTACTTCTCTGGGGATGGATCATACAGAAATATTAGGTACGCTCTTCATTTCTGGGATGCATATCTTCAATGAGTTTATGTTCATGGCTTGATTTTCATGAATGATCCTTTGACTATTTAATATAAAATCTTTAGCTGTTTTATGATATTGAATCTTTTCTGTGTGCTCTTTTATGTTCTCTTTTATGTAGCACAAACACTGCCATCATGAGGCCACATTTTGTGCAGACATATCATACATGCTTACCATGTTATTTTAGAATTTTCCTCGTACCTGTATGTTGTGTCCATGCAATATGGCGGCTTTTTTATTCAGAATGCACATCTCTTTTTAGAATTTTGATTTCTAATCAATCGCATATCCACATTGATGGGTGGGCTTGTAAATATAGCATGTCTACTTCTTTGTGAAAGTTTTAATACATATCCCTTGTATGTATAATATTTTTCTTCCAGGAGGTAAATTTCTTTTCATAAATAACTGACAAGTTATAAGGTGTAAAACAGTTAGCATTATGCCATTATCTTAAATAGAGAAAGCAATTAGGATGGCCTGAATCAAACATAAAATATGAGGAATGCATAGTTGTTGACAAGATTTCTTGAGTATCAATCACATGCTACTTTTATTCAAATAAATGGTCAATGCATCTTCAAGTAAATCACAGTTTAGTTATGAAGTAATCTAAGATGACTAAAAATGTCAATATGAACTAGAACCTTGTGCATTTGAGACTGTAAAAATCTATATTTACTGTATTAACACTAGCAGATCGTTATGTTGCTACTGAAAGACCATTCTTGATCCTTGAGGAACTTGACTGATTTTAGTAAAATGATTTGCATAAGCTTTATAAGCAACCCCAATTTTAGTTTTATATGGGACCTCTGAACTAACTATTTTTTTTAAAACTTCAGAATTACTCAGACTTAGCTACTTGTTAATGATTTATCCTCCCTGGAGGATAAATATTTAAGACTTAACAGGAACATCCTCCATATTAAGTGTTATGTGGCAGTGTGATATCTGTTACTCTCTGCAGATAAACAGGACTAGGTTTACCTCTGGCATATGTAGAATAGAGTTTAGACTATTCTTGTCTTCTTATGTAACAGTCATAGTGTATGCACTTTCATTGTCTAAAAGATGGAATTAGCCAAATGGAGAAGGGTACTAACATTTTCGTAGTTGATTTTTCTATTTTGACTAGTGTAGATTTTAGTCGCTACGTTTCTGTTACTCTTTCCTGCTTTTGTTTCTTTGCCTTTAAGGAAGTGTCAAGGTGACTCGCCAAGATAGGCTGCTAATGTGCAGTTACAACCCACTTCATGCCTCAAAGCAACGGGATTCCCTAAAAATATCAAAACACATAAATGATGCAGAAAAAGAGGGGGGCAGGGGGGGGGGGTATCTTCATTCAGGCTTTAAAAACGGTCAAGATCCCCCGTCTGTGTCACAGCCTGAAGAATTTCTTTATACTTGTTCATCCCTTTTCCTCATGGTGTCCTCTCAAAAAAAAGTAGTTGGAAACAATAATGACCAATTAGACATGTAAGATTAAATTTGACAGTGAAGATTATATTCCTTCCACTCCACTCCATCCACACATAGGCAAAGACTAAAGTGGTCTGTGCAGTGTAGAGGTTCCTTTTGATTTCTCTATCCGATCCGCAACTCCTCAAAATTAGCAGGTAATATACAAATTTGAAATTTAAACCCCATTAGATTGAACATGTACGAAATCCCATAATTTTGTGTGCCTATTGTGTAATTTGGTTTAATCCCCAATAATCTGTCGGAACTGACTACATCTGTTCATTTTCATTTTTTTCTTATGATGCAAACTTGCACATTACCACTGGTAACATTCTTGACTAGTGAGTTAAACCTGTCCACGCCTGTGTAAATATAAATGAAAGTTGTTCATGGCATACATGCCGATTTTACTTCAGATTTTGTATGGCATACTTAACCTCTTGTCACCAGATGTCACACTCAAAAGTAATTTGTGTACCTGATGAATCTAAGCATGTGAACCCCAATCTTCCTTAATACTCATTTCTTACTTAGTGCTAAAAGTTGGATTAAGACATTCTGGTTACCCTGGTATTAATGTGTTTCATGGTGCATACGAGCTACCTTTTCTACTATGTTGATTGTATTAAAGAAATGAGATCCTTTGCCTGTTCAGTCACCAGGGGTCTTCACAACTTCCTCTCTTGCTAGGTTGACTTAGAAGTGTAGAGTTAAATTTACTTTATGACATGACACCATTGTAGCTGGCATTTTATTTTAGCATTATGTGATTGATCTGATGCTTTGGTCCATATAGTGGCCAAGTTAGAATCTTGGTAAGGAGGACGATTATAGGTGGTTAATCTTGTATGTTGGTGTGGATAGGTGGGTGTTTCATTTTTCCCTTTTCTCTTTCTTTTTTACTTTCATTTGATTTTGTCTCATCATTTTTCTAGTTGTTTATGTCATTGTTCCTTTCCTGTTGAAAGATATACCATGAAAGATTGAGAGACTTTTATTCATACTATAATCTGAAATTTTACTGAAACTTATGCATGTATACAGGGGATACCATTGGAAAGATTGCTTCAGAAAAGGCTGGGATATTCAAGGTAACATTTATTACCATGCTGGTTAATGCTGGCGAGATTGGGTATTTTATGGTGGAGCATTGTATGTTCCTGCTATTTCCTTTTTATCCAATAATGCAATCTTCACCTTTAAAATTTTCTGAAGTACATTGATCTCTTTGTTTAACATGAAGCCCTCTGTTCCTGCATTTACTGTGCCTCAACTTTCAGAAGCAATGCATGTTCTTCAGGAGAGAGCATCTGAACTAATGGTAATTTCAGGTGCCCCATTACTTAATTAGTCTTTACTCTTTCAATATTATAAATTATGGGAATAATCCTTAAGAAGTACTTAATAGTTTTAGTAATTCCCAATAATCATTTGACTTTGAGCAATTTTGTAATCTGTCCTTATTGACTAATACAGATTCCGTTGAAAGTTGCATCACCAATCGCATTGGCAACACTTGATTCAGGAAATCTTGGATTAGCTGGAGATCACCAGTTTGTAAATGCTGGTCTTGCTGTTGAACTATGCAAGAGTTGGCTACAAAGGACTGGTCATCAGAATTATCTTCCTTATGTCAGTACTTTTAAAAGTTTGATTCATTTGACTATTATTCACATGCACATGCATGCATCCACATACACATCAAGGTATTTCCCCTTGGCAAGTTAATAAGTGAGTAGATGTTCACAGACTAATTCCATCAAGTGGCACTCAGATTTTAACCTTTTGTTTGTATTCAATATATATGTTTAAACATGGAAGTAACAGAACCTGTGGCAATATGATCACTTAAAATTAATGATATTTCATTGCTAAATAAAATAAAAAAACCCCCAATTTGTTAGGTAATTAAAGCATATCATTTAGTAACAGTCTTTCCTTAGGGAGGATGGTTCCTACCTTTTTGTGTGAATAGATGTAGCCCAATACATTTGGACTACTAACCTGCCTAAAAGTTTCATTGATGATGCAGGGTAAATTCAGGGCTGCATTAAGTCCACAATTTTGGAGTCATTACACCAATTTTGTGTGCAGTTTTCTTGTAAGTTAGGGTGTAGTTTGCACCTAGTTACTTTGCTATGTTTCGCCATATAGTATGAGTCAATTAACTACATCCAAAATTTCTATTCGGTTACATTGTTGGCTGAGTAAGACTTTAGAGGTGTTAGATTGATATAATGAGGACAATAATGGAATAGAAAACTTAGATGTAGTTAATTCACTATTAGTGGCCAATATGGGATATGGGTCACGTCAAGTATAAATGGATCCTATTAAAGCTTATCTTCTGTTTCATTGGAAGTATGTCTGGTTTGTGGGTCCAGCAAGAGTATCAGGATTCACATGTCTTCTTATGTCATTTGTTATGAACTATAGTTGGTAACTGAATAAGTTTTGAATCAGAAGCACAAACAAAGAAGAGTGTTTGTCCTCTGTGCTGGTTAATTAACATGTCATTACACATGCAGAATTGACTACTACCCAACTGTTGTACCATGTTTGGCTGCCGGTCTCTATGTTATTTTCTTTTTCGGATATTCTTTTACGAATTGGGCCTTTTGAGTTGTTTGTAGCTTATACATATGGGTTGCCTGTTTTGCGACTTAGAAACATGTGCTCCATCTATGAAATCGATCTTATTACTTATTCTTTATCAAAAACACGTGTTGTGCATAAGTTAGATCATAGATCTGAAAATTGTCAAATAGGTCATGCTCATATATTTATCTGCCAAACCTACATTTACCTATGCAGTATCTGTTTAAGAGCACACAACCTATGTTTTCGCTACTTGACTCTCTCATGGTTCAAACAGAGTCCACGTATATCTGACACTTCATGTGTCTGCAAATATCAGATGTGACATTATATCCTTAAGAGTCAATCTTCTAAGGTTTTTATTGACAAAAGCAAACTAGACAAATATTGGGGTGATAAATGTGAAAACAGAGTACAAAGAAAGAATGACAAGGACAAGCTATGAAAAGAATTGTGGCAAGGGGGAACTGAATTTTTTGTAACACTTCTTTAAGTTTGTTATTGCAGGTTACATAATAAACAATATAACTATCAACTTGTCTCCCCTAACCATACTTCTTAATATTCTCGACAGTTAGATAGGACAAATTATCAGCCAAAAAGAGTGTCATTTTCACTCTTTCTACTCATCTATGATCTTTTCACAAATTGGCTTGAAATATCATTAAGTTAATGGCTAATTATTTTTAGCTGTAACTAGTGATACATGAAAATATATTTAACTACTGTAGTTCCATGTAGCTAAGTTTTGAGAGATTCCTACTTCGGATCAGTTATCTTTGTTGCCAAGTGGCAGACACTTCCAAGCCATCCATCTTAGAGAGTGTGGCCACATTTTTAACTAGGATGTTTTAGTGTCCGCATAGCAAGCTTTCTATCCCCCATTAAATTCAACGAGGTAGACCATAATGTACTAGATAGAAGAAAGCTACCTGTTAAAATAGGTCATGCCATTGAAACAAACCGACATGACAATTATGTTGGAGGCACCACTTCCCACTATCCTTTAAATGAAGCATAAAGCTTAATTCTAGTCATGTTTTCAAGACTCACACTTATTGACCAATATCTTATGGTGGACTTTCAATTCAGTTTTATATCATCACGTATAACATATGCTTCAACTTTATTTGTTAAGCCTGGCTGTCAGATGAAACCTTTTCTTCCTAGAGAATAATGACTTATCCAGATTCATTCATGATTTCCAAAATTAACCAAGATATGAACCTGTTTTTTTCAGTTCATAAAATTATCAAGAATCCCTATATGGAATTCCTTACATCTTGCTTTGTTTTTATATTCATGCGATGTGAACTATGACTTCCTTTTCATGTATTAATGGATCATTTAGCACTTCTTTCACCAAGAGTTTCTCATTTCTTCTGTACATTTTGTCAGAAAATATTTTGCATGCTGAAGAGTAATTAACATTTCATACTACAATTTGCACGACTCTGGTATTCTTAGGCTGATGGATTTTTAAAGCAATCCTACTAATACAAGAGTTCCTGACAATTAAACTTAAATATTTAGGGTAGTATGGAAGCAGGTTTACCCAGTGCTTTTCTAAGAGGCCTTTCCATTGCTACTCTTCCTGGACGGGCTCAAGTTGTCCATGAAAAGAAATCAGCGGGAAATGATGATTCAGGTGATCTAATATTTTACTTTGATGGTGCCCATAGTCCAGAAAGCATGGAAGTTTGTGCGAGATGGTTTGCAAATGCCGTGAAAGATAATCAGCATTCATCAAAGCATGATTTCATTGATCGACGTCAGTGCAATGGTCGGACTGTGAACAATCACTGTAATGGATCAAACAAAATTTTGACAAGGGTAAGAACTTAAACACTGTTTATGTAACATTTGCCACATACGAATATGAAAATAGTCATAGATGCTTGCACTTTGAACATTCTTTTCATTTGCTTTGTATGGATGGTTGAGGAAAATATGTTTCTGATATATTTTCATTTGACATCTACGATAGGTTCTTCTATTTAATTGCATGGAAGTGAGAGATCCCCAGATTCTGCTTCCCCAACTCATCAACACTTGTGCTTCAAGTGGTACACTCTTTCAGCACTCTTTTCCCAAGTTTTCTTTACCTTATGTAGAATGTTATATAATGTAAGTCAAGTTTTCGTACGTTTTGTAATTGTGTAATAATTGACTTATCTATTTTTCCCATTTTGATTATATCTCCATTATACTTCGAAATAGAGATCTTCAGCTAAATGTAATGATATAATGTTGAAACTTTTCATCCCTTTGATAGCTATGCATCATGTTATTTTTCTTATGAGATTGTTGATATAAGATCCACTGCTTATGTCCTTACACTTTAAGATTTCATTCTGTATATATATTGTTATTACATAGGTTATTCCTATGAGGTAGATATTGTAAGATCCATTGGTCGAAGCAAGAAAAAAGCTAGCTTCAGTAGGCATGAGGTTGAGGATTTATTTTTATTTTTTCCGAGGGTTGTAGTTCCCAAAAGACTTTTAAGGATACATGAGGCCTTGAAACTTGATACATACCCGGCCTTTTGCATTATAAAAAAGATAGATCATGTTCACAAGGTGAGTTATGTTCTCTCTTCCAGACTTATGTTCTCTCTTCTTGACAGGTGTTCATTTCTCAAAAGCTCTTTTTGCTCCTAGCATGTCGACATATCATAGAGTCAATTCTGCTGTTTCTGCAGTATCGTCAGATATTTCTCAGGATACAACATGGCAGTTAACACTTCAAAAAACTTGGGAAAAGATAATCCATGGAAAAGGTGAGTTCATACTTAACTGTCAATCTGCCCATGTTAAATTCTTCCAGTTAGAATTAGTTTTTATTTGCCTTCACATTGCCATTTCAACTTAAAGTAACCAGGTTTTTACAATGTAATGCCTTGTATTTTCATGATAATACCCAAAAAAAAAATTTGTTAGGGAATTACATTATAATGGTAGATCTCCAGGCTTTTACAACGTAATGCCTTGTATCTTAATGATAATACCAAAAAAGAAGTTAGGGAGTTAAATTATGACCAAACTCCCCTCTTGTTTCCATATTTTTTCAGAAAGTATTTACTGAGAAGTTTTCTGTAAACTTTCTTAGGTCAAAGTTTTATGAGTTTAACTACTCCATGGGTAGTTAATATTTTAATAAAACACGAGGAACTGCATAATATCAGTAATGTTAAATGGAGGGTTGGGCAATTGGATGTACTAGTTTGATGACAGGTATCGATAGCCTTTGTAGGAGGAGGAGAATCATTTACTAATTTATAAATAATTTTTTTTTTTCGAATTTATGCAATTTTCATCTGCAATTTATCTTTAGCTAGGCATGCTGTTCTTTTTACTCCTTTAGTAATATCCTACTATGCATATCTCTATAGGGTCTTTTGGTTATATCATGACAAACATTGATTTCATCATATGTGTTCTAACAAAACTCGTCTCTTACTGTCTTAATTCTACTGTTTAACCTCCTTTGCAGATGTGAGTCTGAATAACAGCTACAAAATTGAAAGCCCTGAGCACCTACCATCTCCTGGATTTCTTAATGAAAATTACCCTAGCAGTGCAGTGATTCCATCATTGCCATTGACAATAAAATGGTTAAGAGATTGTGTTAAAGACAACCCTTCTCTCCGGCTTCAGGTAAGGTCAAATTTTCATGTAATAAGTAAGTTATTTTTTCAGTGCAGTGTGGTTTTGTTTGGTCTCTCATGTGTTTGTGCAAAGAAATTGTGTGCATTCTAATTTTTCTCGTAAACTACAAGAGTCTAAAATTTTTAGGAGTAACACATTAATTATTTCCAAAAAGAGTTGTAAATAAAATCACTATGAAGTGGTAAAAGAGTTGTAAATAAAAGCACTATGAAGTGGTAAAAGAAGGTTATGCAAATTATTAAATTCTCTCTCAAAATATGGTACCCTTATATATAGGGTTAATTGCAAGTAGACCCTCCCATACTATGAGATGTAGCCATTTACACACATTAAACTAATTTATTGGCACTTAACCCCCGACCCTCCATACATTATTATTTCTCCCCTAGGGTGAGATGTCTTGTAGTAATCACGTGGCAATAAATTCCTCATTGTCATAGTATTAATAAATTGGGGACAAAAATTAATTTACTCACATGATTCCCATGTGACATCTCGACCTAAGAGGAAATGAATGTCACTGGGTCACTTATAAAAGAGTTATAAGCGGCTATACCCTGCAATTTACCTTACATATATTTCGAAGGGATAGCTACAATATCAGGGGAGGATGACATGATTTGAATGATATTTCTATGAAGGTTCTCGTGACGGGATCCTTGCATCTGGTGGGCGATGTCTTGAAGCTGTTAAGGAGATGATCATTGCAGTTTTATATACTCATCACATCAATTTGATGGTTGGTTCGTTGTCTTCAAACTTACAAGAAGCAGACGACATCAACTCCAAAAATATGTTTAAGTATATTACATAGGTTGACTATTTCAACTTCATGTATCATTTGTTCCATTGAAATATTATTGTTTCTCTATTCTTAAATTCATTGGTGTTGCAATGCCAATTATTTACATGTATACAGCAAATTTTGGCTCATTAGTGTGCTCAGGGGTTGTCATTAATTCTTCTTGAAACTGTTTTGAGTTGAGATTTTTCTCCTGTTCTAAAATAAGTTCAAACATTTCTGGTGAAATATTTTTCTGTTTCCTCCATACATACTGCTCCATATATACTGCTAGTATGATGAGGAAAAGTGCTTTTCAACCTTGAACCAATAGTACTTTAAACCATAACAGAAATTCATCAGCCTGGATATATAGCAATATTAAAATACATGATTTTGCATGGTCATTTTTTGAATTTTCAAATGGTTAGGGATCAAGTTGGTATGTTTCTGGAACAAAATTCTCAAAATTGAGACTAGTCTTCCCTCCCAGTTTCAATCAAGATTGTAGTAATAGCAATATTAAAGTACATGATTTTGCATGGTCATTTTTTGAATTTTCAAATGGTTAGGGATCAAGTTGGTATGTTTCTGGAACAAAATTCTCAAAATTGAGACTAGACTTCCCTCCCAGTTTCAATCAAGATTGTAGTAATATAAAATGCTAAAGCTTGGGTTCGCTACGAATTTTCAATAATTTAAGAGTAACTGACCTTCTACGAATTTTCAATAATTTAAGAGTAACTGACCTTCTACCTGCATGTGTAATACGAGTAAAGCTCTTATAAACTTAAGTGGATATGAGCCCTTTGTCCACCAACTTTTTTATCCATTGATTTTGCATTGAGATTTGTGCTAGCATGTGATGCAAATAAATGCACAAGCACAAATCTCAAAGATAGCATTGATGTGTAGCACAAATCGCAAAGCATAATGAATGGATACAAAGTTTGGTGGACAAGTGCTCATATCCACTTAAGTTTATAGGAGCTTTACTCTGTGTAATACCACATCTTCTAAAGATTACACATAATTAGTTTTCTATCAATATCAATAAGGTCTGCAAAGTGAAGTGTACAAAGGAGTGCAAATTCTATCAGAACGCCTCCTACAAATAGAGTGATTTATACCATACACGGGAGGGAGGTTGAGAGGTTAGTTTGGAAATTTTAGCTATTTAATAATGGTTAAAACCATCTCATTCCTATAGGGGTGGTTTTGACCAACAAAACATACTTACCGCTAACGTCTTCAGTCAATTATGTCTAATACACCAATCAATTTAACAATCAGCAGAATGCTGCAGATTCGGATGACTGAATGCAACTTCCTGCCAAAAATCTGTCAGAGATCATTGTTTTCCAGATCGAAGGGGATGATAACCAACCGCATAACTGGTACTCCTTTCTTTTGCCCTTTCTGATTTTGTAATTTAGGCCTGCATTTCAAACCTTGTAGCTGCAACGTATAAACTAAATACTATACACGCAGGGCAAGAATAAGCAAAAATAGCACTAGGGTGATACATGATCAGGAGAGAGAAACTGCAAGGTCAATGCCACATCTCAAGCGTAAATGTAAACCAACATAGTCCGCATCTACAAGTCACCAAAAAGCAACATTGCAGCATTAGCATCTGTGAAGTGCTTTAAATATAACCTCCCCTAGAAGTAGCATCCAAAAATGTCATTGTATATACCCTGGTGCGCCTTCAAGATAACTAGACCATAGTTAAAGCAGTATATACAACAAAACTTCTCCATCTTTCAACATAATTATAGTTTGAACTACCATCGGAGAACATAGGAAAGTAGCTTTCCCTTCCCTTCAACTACCATCGGAGAACATAGGAAAGTAGCTTTCCCTTCCCTTCAGCAGAAAAACATTGAGCTGCAAACCTTTTCATGCAGCCTTGGCAGCTCTGGCACAGGAATTGCCCCAGGAGCTGTAACCCCTCCATGGCTTGAGGAAGTCTCTGACATGTCATCAAATTTCATAAACTGGCCCATCTGGGACGCTGCGAGGTGTGCGTAGCAAATTGGAGCAACTGAAGGAAAATAAACATCATCAGGACATAGCATAACATATTAAAATGTGTGATATTGCCAAATCTAAGGTAGAGAACGGAGTTACAACAAGTAAAAAAAAACAAAAAAACAAAAAAAGTAATAATAAGAGATACTGCCATACTGGGTTTGAGTTGCCACATCTCATATAGAAAAAACGAGCTACCAAGACATAAAAATGTATACGCCAGCAAGGCAGGCAAGGTATTAAGTAGTGGGAATTTGACCGTATTATATATCATGGTATATTCAAATTCTATGATTCTATCATTCTAGGTTGGTCAACTTCTTGATTCTAAACTACACAACCGTTCTGAAGCCATGTTAGCTAATTCACATAATGGAAGTGGCTTGGTTTGATGAATTAGAATAATCTGTGTATAATAAATAAAAATCTTAATGCGTGTATAAAAAATCAAAGCTTTAATGCAGCTTATTACAAATTATGACCAGTTAAATAGTAAACCATCAGTTGTATAACATATGCTCTATCAGGACGGTTTTGTACAGGTTATACTATTAAAAATAGTCTAAAAATGTATCTGATTAGAATTAAACAAAGAAAAAAAGGCATGGTTACGGACAGGAATTAAAGCTGGTAAAGTGGCCTATAGGCGTCCACATAAAATGTCAAATGGAAAAGAGAATATTTTGATTTTAAGTGTAAAATAGTTTCATGGATATGGGAAGGAATTTGTGCCTAGCATTTACAAGTCATCAAAACTGAGAAACATCAAAATAAACAAAATGTCATCTTACCTACAGAAATAGCGGTCGTGCTCCTCTGGTACCTGTATGTCCAAAATTTTATACTAGCGTTAGTCTATTTAAGTTCAAACTATCAAATTCCAGAGAGAAACCTGGACAGTGCTACTTACACATAAGATAAACAGTGCACAAGCTCTTGCAGATCATCTGGTGCAAAGCCAATCTCATCATGCAAAACATGGTAGTGTGTTGGACGTGTGGTTCCCTGTCATAGGATTCTTATAGAATGAACAGGGCAGTAATAACAGAGGAATATGTTGCTATAAGTCTAAACGTGATCCAAAGTTGAGAAAGAAAACTCTAGGAAATATTTAACATCCTCAAGAGAAAAATGAATGAACCACACCTCAATTAATTTCAATTGACAATAAATTTTTTTTTTGAAGGTTAGATTAGTGAAATATCTAAAACTTACAATCATTCCTGCATGAGAGCACATGTAGAAGTCATAATTCCTAGGGTGACAAACTTTGTTGTCAACTACAGTACCTGTGGAAGCAGAATAAGTTGCACAGTTAAAAGTAACAGCAAGTAACTGTCTTTTAAGATACATTTGAAACTTTAAATGACAAAATTAAGCACACAATGAAACTAACCAGGTGGAACATTATCAGGTGATCCTGGCTGAAAAAATTTGGTATGGTGATTCTTTTGGGCAATTATCACCAAAAACTTAGGGCACCATTGTTCATCAAGAAATTTGCATGCCTGAACGTAATAGAATAGAAACTCCCATAAAACCATATCATTAAAAAAATGACATATTAAGATACTCATTATTTTGTATTGCAGCTATTTCCAAGTAACAGACCTCAATAATTTGATCCAGCTCGATGTTTAACACCTGATTGAACTGAGATTCACTCACACCATCCCTGAAATCAAGGGATAGATAAATTAAACACAGAAGTAATAGAAAGAAGGCACCAAGCTCAAAACAAGAATAAGTTATTTATCCTACATTCCAAGAACAGCCTCTATTCTAACTATTTTCGCTGAGGATGGAAATCAGTACTTGATTATGCAACATATTGATGTAAGAATGACGAGTAAAAGTCATATATAACTACAACGTTATACAAGCCACAAAAGTAGATCCTCAAAGCATCTGTATAATTATACACTTGATTTTTTGTATATAATAATGTTATAAGCGTATCATTCATATCACTGAAGTGTCACATGGAAGCTAAAGAAAGAAATTGAAAAGGCAAAACTTGTAGAAGCCGAGTTAAAAAACATACCTGAAAACAATAATTTGGTCAGGCTTCCTTTTTCCGGAGCTTGTGTAAAAATCTATCAGAAGTTCCCTATGGTTAAGAACTAAGCGTGTCAGTTACAGAAATAAGTAAAATATTAATGGAAGAAATTATTATATTTAATCAAAGGCCTCACCGGATAATGCCATCATCGTCAGAACCTGCTGGTTTAAACAAAGAATCTATCATTTCAACCTTAGGACTTTGGGTTCTTACACAAGCTCTGTACCGAGAAATAGAAGGCCACTGACGTGAGCCTACAACCTAGACAGTAAAGAAATAATGATAAACCACAATGATAAATATAGAGAATAAGAAAATATCAACATATAGACGGGGAAAAAACAATTGCATTAGCATAGGCATTGAAGTAATATATCAACAGATAACGTGTCTGATACAGCAAGGCAAATAATTCACCGCTGCGATTGATGGAACATCAGAATGTCCAGGTGAGCCGTGTGATACATCCATGCCTAGTATAATTGTTGGTGACTCAGAAACAAGGGGGATCTTTGTCATGCGCTCTTGTAGCAATAATGAGTTAATTCCACCAAGCTGTGAAAGTGAAAATTAAGCAGCAGCAATGACAGAGAACAAAATGGAACAGTGAAAGCTAAACTTCGACCTACCTTTGCATTGATCTTTAGTAGAACATTAGTAAGATATTGGTCATTAACTCTTTGAGGTGCAATGCATTGTGTAACAATTCCAAATTCAGCAAGACATTTTCGCTTCCAAGGTCCTGTATTATACACAAAATTTGAACATATGAACCAACACAGATGTGACAGGCTGAAAAACTATGCTTAATGGAGGGGGGAAAAAAGAGAAAAACCATAAACATCAGAATTTTTGCGCTCAGATAAAAGGCAGAGTAGAAATTTGGGAGCTCCCGGAAGCTTTGACTTTATCTGCTCAAACATATCTTCAACTCTTGCAGGTGCAGGGGCCCTCCGCATAGAAGGATTCTCCTCAAGCACAACAAACGGGTCATCTACTTGCTATAAATTAAGCAACACAGAAATTTCAGTAGGGTCAAAGAAAAATATTCATTTAAACAATATGATCATAGAAAAGAGCACATACAATTCCTTTCATGTTCCCACATTTGATAAGATCACGCACAAGATTTCTCATATCACAACGAGCAGAGAAATTCACAACAGCCCACTTGTCTACAGAAGTGGCCTCAAAAAGTTTCTGCAAACCAACGGCTACTTCTAGTTTAATGAAAAAAAAAGAAAAAAAGAAAAAAAAAGAACTTCAACAAAAGATTGTGATAAAGGAAAACCTTGTTATTGAAATTCCACCTCCCGTTCCTTGGCATGAAGTCTTCCCCATTCCCGACTTTCAACTGTAACAAAAGAACAAAGTCATTCAGCTAAGGGACAGGGGAAGTACTGCAAAATAACACCTTATCGTTGAAATCAATAAGCATCTTCAAAAATAATGCACAGACAAAGGATGTAAGCAAACCTTTGGTGCTTGTAGCACACGGCCATCAACCTGTGTAAACTGTGTGCTGATAGAGACACCACATGCTTGAAGCATGGGATCAGCATCATAGTTGTTGTATTTTAGTGCCTACAACATAACTGGATGTTTAATGGTAGTTCATAATTGATATGTATGTTCAGACATTATAACAGGAACTTACATTGCTCAAAACTGACATTCTCTCTTGAGGTTTTTGCCTTGACTTTTCAACAAGCGAAGATCTCTGGAGAGTGGATAATGCCTTTGTATATCTTTGCAGAGACACCAGGGTGCATAGCTTTGCAGGGAAGAAAATCCAAGTTGAATTTAGCAGGCATAATGTATACAAGATGATAACAACTGAGATAGTCGAACATGTACACATTAGTTCATAATACCTCCAATGGGAGGTAAGTAGGCTTCTTCGGTTTTCCAACATTGATGCAAGGAAGATCACCGGAATACCTCAGCTCTATATTTCTGTGTTTGACAAAATAGTCATAAACAGTAATTTCTGTCGTGTGAGCATCACAATCTCCATTAGCATCTTTGGCAGTTCTTTGTTTCAGAGTAAACCTATGCAAATAATAAATCATGAGATAAGGGAAGCACTAGCAAACATAGATAATAAAACAGCATGGTTATCATTCATTAATTGGTATAGTGAGCACAAAATAAAAAGGATGGGAAAAACTGGAAAATTGACCGCGACATATAAAAGAATTACCAATTGAACGCAGAAATTTTCCATGTTTGGTACAGAAAGACTCAAATGATACTATAAATTCAAAGTGATAGCCAGCAACAAGACAAATTGATTGGTATAGTGAGCAGAAACGAAAAGGATCCGAACTGTAAAAAGCTGCATACATAACTGCAAAAGTGACCATAACATATAAAAGAACTACCAACTAGACACAGAAATTTTCAATGTTCGGGGCAGAAAATATTGGATAATACTACAGCTTCAAAGTGACAGTCAGCCACAGAAATAGGATTACATCTTATTTGCATCTTAAGGGTGATTTGCTTTGCTGCAACAATTGACAATGATGACATGAGTTGCATGCATAATGAAGTGAGACATCACATAAGAAAAAAGTAAATTGGTTGCTTGCAGATAAAGATACTACAATCCAAGCTCTGCTATTAGCTAGCTATTGCTCAGGAAGAGAAAATGTGAAAGGTGGTAATTCATACAAAAGAGTTACTATCCAAACAAGCTGAGTAACACCATTTTGCTTCCTAGCACAAGGTACATAGAGTAATGCAACTTATTTTATTGCGACACAAGGTAACTTGGCAAATAAGAGCTTCTTGAGTTGCAGAAAGGTGAGCAAGATTACAAGAACAAAGCCAGATACAGCAACATCAATGAGAACATCTTGAGTTACGGAAATCCACTTGATGCTTGCATTGTGCCAATTGATTCACAGCTTGGACATAAAAGCATAAAGTATTGTGTTTGTAAAGAGGAAGGATAAACTTACATTTGCTGGTTGCAAGGTAATTCACTTAAACCAACAATTTTATATTCCATGTTTGTAGGACTTGCCTTTATCCTCAAATTTTTAAGCATACGCAGCCTGTTAACATACGACAAAGAATAATGCATATCAGAGAGCTAAAGAGAAGTAGTCATATAGGAAAAAAGAGAATCATAAACTCTTGGATTGATTTGAACTTACTTTTGCCCAGTCAATTGAAAATGGGTCCCTTACTTTCTGATTTTCAATAATAAAATCAACAAGAGGCCCTGGTTTAACTATCATGGTCGTTGAGACATCTGCAGAACAAGAAGCATGGCATTATGCAACATAAATGAAACAAAAAGAACTTCTAAGATACCCAACCGTCAAAATACAATGGCCTGAAACACTCTGCAGTGACAAAGAAATTACCTATGTTCAATGACAGGCCACCTTGGGAGGTTCGGAAGCTAGAGTGGAACCCTCTACAACCCAAGACGCCCCCACCTATATCAGTAAAGTTTGAAGGGTTGTTCTGGAAAAAGGATTGACGGACAAGCAAGCAACCCCTACAAGAAGTAATGCCATCAGAAAAAGAAACTCAAAATGACCTGTATATTACAGAAAAAGTAAATTGGTTGCTTGCAGATAAAGATACTACAATCCAAGCTCTGCTATTAGCTAGCTATTGCTCAGGAAGAGAAAATGTGAAAGGTGGTAATTCATACAAAAGAGTTACTATCCAAACAAGCTGAGTAACACCATTTTGCTTCCTAGCACAAGGTACATAGAGTAATGCAACTTATTTTATTGAGACACAAGGTAACTTGGCAAATAAGAGCTTCTTGAGTTGCAGAAAGGTGAGCAAGATTACAAGAACAAAGCCAGATACAGCAACATCAATGAGAACATCTTGAGTTACGGAAATCCACTTGATGCTTGCATTGTGCCAATTGATTCACTGCTTGGACATAAAAGCATAAAGTATTGTGTTTGTAAAGAGGAAGGATAAACTTACATTTGCTGGTTGCAAGGTAATTCACTTAAACCAACAATTTTATATTCCATGTTTGTAGGACTTGCCTTTATCCTCAAATTTTTAAGCATACGCTTAGCCTGTTAACATACACGACAAAGAATAATGCATATCAGAGAGCTAAAGAGAAGTAGTCATATAAACAATATGATCATAGAAAAGAGCACATACAATTCCTTTCATGTTCCCACATTTGATAAGATCACGACAAGATTTCTCATATCACAACGAGCAGAGAAATTCACAACAGCCCACTTGTCTACAGAAGTGGCCTCAAAAGTTTCTGCAAACCAACGGCTACTTCTAGTTTAATGAAAAAAGAAAAAAAGAAAAAGAACTTCAACAAAAGATTGTGATAAAGGAAAACCTTGTTATTGAAATTCCACCTCCCGTTCCTTGGCATGAAGTCTTCCCCATTCCCGACTTTCAACTGTAACAAAAGAACAAAGTCATTCAGCTAAGGGACAGGGGAAGTACTGCAAAATAACACCTTATCGTTGAAATCAATAAGCATCTTCAAAAATAATGCACAGACAAAGGATGTAAGCAAACCTTTGGTGCTTGTAGCACACGGCCATCAACCTGTGTAAACTGTGTGCTGATAGAGACACCACATGCTTGAAGCATGGGATCAGCATCATAGTTGTTGTATTTTAGTGCCTACAACATAACTGGATGTTTAATGGTAGTTCATAATTGATATGTATGTTCAGACATTATAACAGGAACTTACATTGCTCAAAACTGACATTCTCTCTTGAGGTTTTGCCTTGACTTTTCAACAAGATCTCTGGAGAGTGGATAATGCCTTTGTATATCTTTGCAGAGACACCAGGGTGCATAGCTTTGCAGGGAAGAAAATCCAAGTTGAATTTAGCAGGCATAATGTATACAAGATGATAACAACTGAGATAGTCGAACATGTACACATTAGTTCATAATACCTCCAATGGGAGGTAAGTAGGCTTCTTCGGTTTTCCAACATTGATGCAAGGAAGATCACCGAATACCTCAGCTCTATATTTCTGTGTTTGACAAAATAGTCATAAACAGTAATTTCGTCGTGTGAGCATCACAATCTCCATTAGCATCTTTGGCAGTTCTTTGTTTCAGAGTAAACCTATGCAAATAATAAATCATGAGATAAGGGAAGCACTAGCAAACATAGATAATAAAACAGCATGGTTATCATTCATTAATTGGTATAGTGAGCACAAAATAAAAAGGATGGGAAAAACTGGAAAATTGACCGCGACATATAAAAGAATTACCAATTGAACGCAGAAATTTTCCATGTTTGGTACAGAAAGACTCAAATGATACTATAAATTCAAAGTGATAGCCAGCAACAAGACAAATTGATTGGTATAGTGAGCAGAAACGAAAAGGATCCGAACTGTAAAAAGCTGCATACATAACTGCAAAAGTGACCATAACATATAAAAGAACTACCAACTAGACACAGAAATTTTCAATGTTCGGGGCAGAAAATATTGGATAATACTACAGCTTCAAAGTGACAGTCAGCCACAGAAATAGGATTACATCTTATTTGCATCTTAAGGGTGATTTGCTTTGCTGCAACAATTGACAATGATGACATGAGTTGCATGCATAATGAAGTGAGACATCACATAAGAAAAAAGTAAATTGGTTGCTTGCAGATAAAGATACTACAATCCAAGCTCTGCTATTAGCTAGCTATTGCTCAGGAAGAGAAAATGAAAGGTGGTAATTCATACAAAAGTTACTATCCAAACAAGCTGAGTAACACCATTTTGCTTCCTAGCACAAGGTACATAGAGTAATGCAACTTATTTTATTGCGACACAAGGTAACTTGGCAAATAAGAGCTTCTTGAGTTGCAGAAAGGTGAGCAAGATTACAAGAACAAAGCCAGATACAGCAACATCAATGAGAACATCTTGAGTTACGGAAATCCACTTGATGCTTGCATTGTGCCAATTGATTCACTGCTTGGACATAAAAGCATAAAGTATTGTGTTTGTAAAGAGGAAGGATAAACTTACATTTGCTGGTTGCAAGGTAATTCACTTAAACCAACAATTTTATATTCCATGTTTGTAGGACTTGCCTTTATCCTCAAATTTTTAAGCATACGCTTCGCCTGTTAACATACACGACAAAGAATAATGCATATCAGAGAGCTAAAGAGAAGTAGTCATATAGGAAAAAAGAGAATCATAAACTCTTGGATTGATTTGAACTTACTTTTGCCCAGTCAATTGAAAATGGGTCCCTTACTTTCTGATTTTCAATAATAAAATCAACAAGAGGCCCTGGTTTAACTATCATGGTCGTTGAGACATCTGCAGAACAAGAAGCATGGCATTATGCAACATAAATGAAACAAAAAAGAACTTCTAAGATACCCAACCGTCCAAAATACAATGGCCTGAAACACTCTGCAGTGACAAAGAAATTACCTATGTTCAATGACAGGCCACCTTGGGAGGTTCGGAAGCTAGAGTGGAACCCTCTACAACCCAAGACGCCCCCACCTATATCAGTAAAGTTTGAAGGGTTGTTCTGGAAAAAGGATTGACGGACAAGCAAGCAACCCCTACAAGAAGTAATGCCATCAGAAAAAGAAACTCAAAATGACCTGTATATTACAGAAAAAGTAAATTGCTGATAGAATATCACAAGCAAAAAACCATACTGCTTTGCTGCATGCTGTCTTAAGATGATATCAAGCACTCGCAGTGCTTCCTGAGAGTTTTCAGTATCATGGCCTTTTAAAGCCATTGCAATTGATTGCATTGGAATCTTTGCAGCAAAATTCAGCTCAACTTTGAAGGACTTTGTCTGGTAGGGACGCCTCAAACGCTTACGGTCATTCTCCCCTGGGCTGTCATTTCCACCTGGACTTCCATTGGCAGCAGTTCTAAAAGAAAAGGAAGGTAGAGAAGAAACAGAATATCAGCGCCCAGAATAGCAATTAAGTATAGCAACTATGAATGAATGCCACAAATAAAGCGTTAAAGCACCTATTCGATGATGCGTCCTCCAAAACAACAAGGAACTCATTCTTCACTTGTGGTAGGGAACCTATTGTAAACAAACTCTTTTCCCCGTCATAAGCAAAATCCTTGTTACCAAGCTCACTATCGTAGGTTTGGTGTAATTTGTCGATAACTTTTCGACCAACCCCCTTACCATCCACAGGCCGATCATCTTCATACTTCAAGTTTACCTGCATATATCAGATAAAAGTAGTCAATATCATATCAATTAGGTAGGCCCAGAAAGGAGAGACGAGTTTGTACAGATAAATAGAAGTGCAAAACAGGGGCATACACTGTAGTGATAAAAGTAATCATCAACATTCCGAACAGAAACTTTGAAATGATTGGTAACAAGTTGTATAGGCTGGCCTCGCTTAGCCAAGCCGCGTCTGGGCATTGGAATACGCTTTGGAGTTGACAGTTTCTTAGGTGGCGAGGATCTTTCTGGATCTGCTTTGATTGGGACCACCCCAGGTGGTACTGGTGGTGGAGGCGGCAAACCCTCTGTCCCATCTTCGGTTGGAGAAGTCATTTTCAATTACTGACCTGCCAATAAGAAAGGCCTTAAAATTATCGAATTACATTTGGACTTTATGGCACTCATGGCTAAAACAAGCATAGAAGAGAGCAAATAAATGTCCTATGAAGATGCTTAGTAAGAAGAGAGTCGGAGGGCAGGCCATGTTTCTTAGAGCATTAATGAAAACATATTGCACGAATATCGGCAGCATCATATACATAGTTTACATATGGTTCATGATATGAATATGGCAACTAATATGAAAGATTGATTTATTAGAAACATAACATAATTAAGATCTTCTTGAGTTGCAGAAAGGTGAGCAAGATTACAAGAACAAAGCCAGATACAGCAACATCAATGAGAACATCTTGAGTTACGAAATCCACTTGATGCTTGCATTGTGCCAATTGATTCACAGCTTGGACATAAAAGCATAAAGTATTGTGTTTGTAAAGAGGAAGGATAAACTTACATTTGCTGGTTGCAAGGTAATTCACTTAAACCAACAATTTTATATTCCATGTTTGTAGGACTTGCCTTTATCCTCAAATTTTAAGCATACGCCACCTGTTAACATACGACAAAGAATAATGCATATCAGAGAGCTAAAGAGAAGTAGTCATATAGGAAAAAGAGAATCATAAACTCTTGGATTGATTTGAACTTACTTTTGCCCAGTCAATTGAAAATGGGTCCCTTACTTTCTGATTTTCAATAATAAAATCAACAAGAGGCCCTGGTTTAACTATCATGGTCGTTGAGACATCTGCAGAACAAGAAGCATGGCATTATGCAACATAAATGAAACAAAAAGAACTTCTAAGATACCCAACCGTCAAAATACAATGGCCTGAAACACTCTGCAGTGACAAAGAAATTACCTATGTTCAATGACAGGCCACCTTGGGAGGTTCGAAGCTAGAGTGGAACCCTCTACAACCCAAGGCGCCCCACCTATATCAGTAAAGTTTGAAGGGTTGTTCTGGAAAAAGGATTGACGGACAAGCAAGCAACCCCTACAAGAAGTAATGCCATCAGAAAAAGAAACTCAAAATGACCTGTATATTACAGAAAAAGTAAATTGCTGATAGAATATCACAAGCAAAAAACCATACTGCTTTGCTGCATGCTGTCTTAAGATGATATCAAGCACTCGCAGTGCTTCCTGAGAGTTTTCAGTATCATGGCCTTTTAAAGCCATTGCAATTGATTGCATTGGAATCTTTGCAGCAAAATTCAGCTCAACTTTGAAGGACTTTGTCTGGTAGGGACGCCTCAAACGCTTACGGTCATTCTCCCCTGGGCTGTCATTTCCACCTGGACTTCCATTGGCAGCAGTTCTAAAAAGAAAAGGAAGGTAGAGAAGAAACAGAATATCAGCGCCCAGAATAGCAATTAAGTATAGCAACTATGAATGAATGCCACAAATAAAGCGTTAAAGCACCTATTCGATGATGCGTCCTCCAAAACAACAAGGAACTCATTCTTCACTTGTGGTAGGGAACCTATTGTAAACAAACTCTTTTCCCCGTCATAAGCAAAATCCTTGTTACCAAGCTCACTATCGTAGGTTTGGTGTAATTTGTCGATAACTTTTCGACCAACCCCCTTACCATCCACAGGCCGATCATCTTCATACTTCAAGTTTACCTGCATATATCAGATAAAAGTAGTCAATATCATATCAATTAGGTAGGCCCAGAAAGGAGAGCGAGTTTGTACAGATAAATAGAAGTGCAAAACAGGGGCATACACTGTAGTGATAAAAGTAATCATCAACATTCGAACAGAAACTTTGAAATGATTGGTAACAAGTTGTATAGGCTGGCCTCGCTTAGCCAAGCAGCGTCTGGGCATTGGAATACGCTTTGGAGTTGACAGTTTCTTAGGTGGCGAGGATCTTTCTGGATCTGCTTTGATTGGGACCACCCCAGGTGGTACTGGTGGTGGAGGCGGCAAACCCTCTGTCCCATCTTCGGTTGGAGAAGTCATTTTCAATTACTGACCTGCCAATAAGAAAGGCCTTAAAATTATCGAATTACATTTGGACTTTATGGCACTCATGGCTAAAACAAGCATAGAAGAGAGCAAATAAATGTCCTATGAAGATGCTTAGTAAGAAGAGAGTCGGAGGGCAGGCCATGTTTCTTAGAGCATTAATGAAAACATATTGCACGAATATCGGCAGCATCATATACATAGTTTACATATGGTTCATGATATGAATATGGCAACTAATATGAAAGATTGATTTATTAGAAACATAACATAATTAAGATCTGAAATTTTGAAAATTCAAAATACTTACAGGACTATATCATACAACCAAGACACACCAAAAGATCTGAACCAAAACAAAGGTGAACCACATGAATAAATTGCAAATGCAATGAAATTCATCGCTAGATTATATAACTGACCAGCAAAACTGCTCATCTACACATGTGAAATCAAATTGCAAGATGCAGGTGGTTCAAGGAAATGATACTAATCTCTCACAGCATGGATAAATTAATACACTTCATGTCCTCTGCTCATTTATGCTAGATTATTTATCAGGCAACAGTAAACCTACAAATATAAGATAAGACAATGCTATTTCACAAGCCCAAAATCTTGCTATTTCCATAAAATAAAAAGTGACAAAAACAAACAGATAAATGCTACATTATTTATTTGGCAACATTAAAGCTACAAATAGGATAAGACTGATAGCTAGCAAAGAAGAACAATGATAACTTAATCCCACAAGCCCACAATCTTGTTATTTCAATATAATAAACAATGTGAAATAGCAATCAGCACACCTCATGCAGTATTTATCAAAAGTTTGAAGGGAAATATAGTAACAGGCGGCGAAATAAAACAGAAACCCAGAAAACACAACTCGATATCGAGTAACATTTTCTACCATAGCGAGAAAGGAATTGACAACAAACATAACTAAATATAGCAAGAAAAGCATTATAAACAGTGCAATTACCGATGATCGATATGCATTCCATATTTGGGAAAAACCAACGTCAACAGACATGCTCATATATCATGAATAACAGAGAAAATGGACGAAATTCATAACAAAAACAAACACAATCTACCTTAAATCTCCTCAAAAACCCTAGACACTCCACGATCTCTTCATCTTATATCTTGGGCGAAAAAAATATCATGAACAGTGCAGTAAAGCATACACTTACTATATTGGAAACAAACTCTATAGAAATTAAAGGAATCAATTTCCATAAACGTACTCTGATGGTACTTACTGATTAACAACAAAACTATCACTAAAAACCCTAGACTTTCATAAATCTCAACAAAACCCTAACTACTCCGTAATCTCTTCATTTTACTCCATAATCACTTGAAAAAAAGCGAAAAAAACGCAAATAAAAAAAAAGGAAAAAAAAAACAATGCACGTACTGGAACTAAAACCCTAGACGAAAGACTAAACAAAGATAACCGAAGATTCGAAGAGATTATACCTTTTCGACTCGCAACCCTAGAATCTATCTTCTCTCTCTCAGATGAAAGAAGAAGAGCACTCAAAAACCCCCCGACATTTTCTTCGGGGTCGAATTTATTATGCTCTAATAAAATCTCGACCGTACGTTTGATAATTTTCGATCGGACGGTGTAAAACAATGTCGCATAGTATTTCCATGCGGGGCGCACGTCACCCCTGTCACGTGTCAGGTACGCTGAAGCTGCTGTTTCATAACAGAAATGCTACGCTGGTCCCAATCGCACGGTCAGGATTCGATGTGGATCCATCTAGTGACGTGGGGGGTATTTTCGTCTTTTCCGCGGGAGAGAGCACGATGGGAGGGGGGTATTTTGGGAGGGGTACAATTTTGGGTGGACGAAAATACCCTTCTCGGATACTATCTTGTTCGGAGCTTAAATTGCGCGGTTAAAGCTAACAACAAAGTAATTACTTTTGCAGTAATGGGATCTGGTGGGGAGGGGGTAATTAGGGTACTTCCCATCCAAACACTTTTCCCGCCAAAAACTAAAGCCTCGGTTTTTGCTGTTTCCGCGAACCTTCTGCTATTTATTTTTCTTTTCACTTTTTAGCTTTTTTATAAGAGCCAAGCAATGCTTTCGGCGCTCCGAAATTATTTTTAAAAAAATTTAAATTGGTCAAAAAGGAAAATGAGCTGAAAAGAGGGAGGGCATTCTTGTCTTTTTATATCTCTATTTGACTTATTTCTTTACACTTTCTTATCTTCTTAAAACCATTTAATATCCTCCTCAATTCTCTCTTCTCCGCCTAAGAGAAAACATTAAACTTGTTTTTGCGTGTTCCTCCGGAGACGGGCCCGTGGGTGAAGAGGCTCGAAGTTGAGCTCAAAATCTGGTCGTCTTTGAATAATACTTGCACTCATTGGAGCTCTCATACTTCTCTCTTATGAAATAAGAGCAAATCTTATTGGATCATAGGTGACGTGTCATTTATTTTGCTTTTGCTCCTAAAATTATATATCAATTATTCTTTATGAAAAAGGATAGTATTAGAAGAGCAAAAAAAGAAAAAAGAAAAAGAAAAGAAAAAGTTGTTCTTCCTCACTTATTCGAGCTGTGCATCCTTAAAGAAGGTTGGGTTTCTAAAAGTAATGGAAGTTGGAGTTATTTACGATTTTGGGTATGGAACACCTCTTAACCACATTATCTATTAAATCAGAAACAGGAGAGCTATTTTCATGGGAATGAATTAGGTAATATGTCATCGATGCTCCTAATAATTCTTTTAGGAGCATTGAAGCTGTCGCTTTTATAAAGCTTAGAGTTTTACCATGCATCAAATTGTTCGCAGAAAATTTGGGTACAATTTTCTACATATATTGAAAGTTCATTTCCCTTTCACATACATTTCTCTCTTGAAATGAAAATGTATACTATAATACTTGTTGTTACACGATGCGATGCACGGATTAAGTTAATATTCTTATACGTGTGTTAGATTTTTGGGTAGAGAGAGAGAGAGAGAGAGTGTGTGACAGAGAGGGGGGGGATAAAAATACGATTTATTTGGAAAGAGAGAATAAAATGAATGATTTATAGGAAATTGAAAGATAAACAATGGGGATTCCCAAGACAGGTTAGTGGATTAAGATAAGATGGTAAAAAAAGGATTATTAGTTATTAAATGGTAGAGTCCTTCGAATTTGCCAAATAACAGAAGCATGCAATTAGGTTTATACTTTATTGGTATAGTATTGATTGATTAATTGAAAGATAAGCAATGGAGATTCCCAAGATGGCGAGGCTAGTGGATTAAGATAAGATGGTAAAAAGTTATTAGTTATTAAATGGTAGAGTCCTTAGAATTTGCCAAATAACTGAAGCATGCAACTAGGTTTATACTTTATTAGTATAATATTGATTGATTGATTGTCTGACATTTCTTTAAATTAGCTCCGAATAACGAGAAATAAGCAAGAGGTTTCTAGAACAAAGTTTTTTGGAAACATTTCTCACTTGAGTGGCAGGAGTTTAAGAAGGGACAGTGAGGTGTGGGGAGGTGCCATGAGATGGAGAGATAAGACGTCTCTTTATTAAGCCTGTATGTTCATGCTTGGTTGGAGGGAAAACAGAGGATAAATATTCTTTTATATCCCATGTCCTCCCTCCTCCCATGTCCTCCCAATTTGGAGGGATTATTCTCTCTTTAAAATTTTTAGTTCATTTTGTGCGGTCCTCCCTTCACCTCACCTTCCCCTACCCTTAACCCTCACCTCCAAAAACTCCCTACTAAACGCAAGACCATTTTTAGTCCCTCACCTCACACTATCTTCCCTCCTACCAAATCATGCCTAAAAGGAGGTCTTTATGCGGGCAGATTTAAAATTGATATCAAGATTTTTCTTTCCTATATTATTAAGCTTCCTAAGAAGCAAGAAGTGTACATTATCATTAATAAGCCTTGAGTTTATTGTTCCACGAAAATATAACTATAGCAAATAAAGATACCACGAGAGAAAATTAGCTCACTGCAAATGTGTTTTGTTCATCTCATTCTCTGTGGTTGCTTTTGACTCAGCAGTGATTTTACAATGAAATAATACAATTAACCTGCAAATGCTTTTCCCCCCCCTGAATGTAACCATAGCATCTCCATGAAATCTTTTCCACATTAATTTCACAAATTAAACAGGGAGAAACTTTTGCTAACTTGAAAAAAGTACTCGAGCCTCCTCCTTGAGAAGGATTATCTACTGTTACCATCTGCTTGAATTTTACATTCCTGCAACAAATCAGGAGCAAACAACATTTTTTTGAGGTTCCTCTTGGTAAAATAAAGGACAAAATAACATAAACGAGATAACGAGATTTCCATTACTCGCTGTTAACGGCCATCTGGATTATTCCTCACTCTCTGGAAATATCAATCTCAGGTCCTCATTATCTCTGTAAACTTGAACTAAAGCTGCAGCTTTATATGCAAAGAAACCAAGCATTGCAGGAACAATCTGTCACCAATTTCAACCAAATGAAGCATATATTTCAAGGTACATACTTTGAGCATAATTATATTCTTCGACATCAAGAACATTCAAAATTTGAGATGCTTGATTTCTACAAAAGGAAAGGAGCCATCGTGCAAGTCACATGATTAGCGTACAAGTATAACTGTCTACCCTACAGGATTTCTTGGTCAAATATGACAGTGTTAATCACAAAATATTGGCACTCCTTCAGTTAGAAAATTGCCTCAGGATTTTGTAAGTTTAAATATGATAATCGAGACGGAAAAAGGCAAATATTGTTTCTATTCATGCAATACTTCGGGCCTAGCAATATATTTGTATTCATGCAATGCTTCTGAACTAGCAATATATCTGTCTCTTTATAAAACTCTTGACATCTTCGTGCACTTCTCTACCAATATGTACTTATTTGTTAAAAGTGGAAAGAAATCATTGTCAAAAGATGTATCGTGTTAAGGACTCAATATTTTACAGACTCTAGTTGCCACATGTACGATGAAAACCATTTTAGTTGTTTTATGTTCATTTCGATGTTTTCAGGATAGCTAACTGTTTCATTGTTTCATGAAGCTGGTCACTATTAAAAAAATGTATAAGAGAAGGTTTGGTTGATAGAAATGTCTTTGTCAAGAAAGTATAATCAATTAAATCATAAAATATAACAGCTGAAAAAAACACAAAGCCATTTTTAAAAAAAGATGACAATATTACGAGCAAAACTTTTTAAAATCCACTCAATCACCTGAAATTCAAAGTTGTTGAGGATATGTTGCGATAAAATACAAATGCCATATAATGCCGCAGGTATCACTAGCCTTGGTGATGATAATGCCATTGTGCTACCCCAAAATGTTTTCTCCAGTGTATTCTTCAGGTCCTCGCTTCTTATCCCAATTCTATGTGAATTGGAACATAATCACATAAAAGTAAAATGAATAGAAGATGAAAAAGAGTCAGATGATGACTTACTTCTTCACTTTCTTTTGTAAAAAAATCTTAGGTATTGCTTCCCTGGAGAGATTGTCTGCGTGATAATACAGAAGCTGAAGGTACAAACAACTGTTCTACAAGGAAATAACAGCTGTCAGGTAAGTTTTAAAGCAACCTATCTTCTAATAGCCACTGGAGTAGCAGGAACAGAGCCAGATAATATCGGGTCATCTAGTAATTCTTTACAGAACAAACCAAGAGAAGTAGTAGTGAAGCCAAGAACAAGAAATCTCCTTGACAGAAGGAAAATTATAAACTGCAAGTTTATCTTCTGCACTGATTACAGCTTATGTTTCTTTAAAAAATCTGACAATAAGCATGAGCTGAATGTACTGCAATCTTATGTCTAATTATCTTTGTTAAGTAAAGAAATATCATGTTATTCATTGATCATTGAAGCAGGTAATGGCCCTTTATATGTACAAATTGTCTAGGATGTCTATAGAAAGTCCTCTGAAAGGAAGACTCTAATAAGAAAGGAAAAACAATAATAAAGGAAAGTCCTACAAAAGGAAAGGAGCCATCGTGCAAGTCACATGATTAGCGCCCAAGTATGTCTGTCTACCCTACAGGATTTCTTGGTCAAATATGACAGTGTTAATCACAAAATATTGGCACTCCTTCAGTTAGAAAATTGCCTCAGGATTTTGTAAGTTTAAATATGATAATCGAGACGAAAAAGGCAAATATTGTTTCTATTCATGCAATACTTGGCCTAGCAATATATTTGTATTCATGCAATGCTTCTGAACTAGCAATATATCTGTCTCTTTATAAAACTCTTGACATCTTCGTGCACTTCTCTACCAATATGTACTTATTTGTTAAAAGTGGAAAGAAATCATTGTCAAAAGATGTATCGTGTTAAGGACTCAATATTTTACAGACTCTAGTTGCCACATGTACGATGAAAACCATTTTAGTTGTTTTATGTTCATTTCGATGTTTTCAGGATAGCTAACTGTTTCATTGTTTCATGAAGCTGGTCACTATTAAAAATGTATAAGAGAAGGTTTGGTTGATAGAAATGTCTTTGTCAAGAAAGTATAATCAATTAAATCATAAAATATAACAGCTGAAAAAAAACACAAAGCCATTTTTAAAAAAGATGACAATATTACGAGCAAAACTTTTAAAATCCACTCAATCACCTGAAATTCAAAGTTGTTGAGGATATGTTAGATAAAATACAAATGCCATATAATGCCGCAGGTATCACTAGCCTTGGTGATGATAATGCCATTGTGCTACCCCAAAATGTTTTCTCCAGTGTATTCTTCAGGTCCTCGCTTATCCCAATTCTATGTGAATTGGAACATAATCACATAAAAGTAAAATGAATAGAAGATGAAAAAGAGTCAGATGATGACTTACTTCTTCACTTTCTTTTGTAAAAAATCTTAGGTATTGCTTCCCTGGAGAGATTGTCTGCGTGATAATACAGAAGCTGAAGGTACAAACAACTGTTCTACAAGGAAATAACAGCTGTCAGGTAAGTTTTAAAGCAACCTATCTTCTAATAGCCACTGGAGTAGCAGGAACAGAGCCAGATAATATCGGTCATCTAGTAATTCTTTACAGAACAAACCAAGAGAAGTAGTAGTGAAGCCAAGAACAAGAAATCTCCTTGACAGAAGGAAAATTATAAACTGCAAGTTTATCTTCTGCACTGATTACAGCTTATGTTTCTTTAAAAAATCTGACAATAAGCATGAGCTGAATGTACTGCAATCTTATGTCTAATTATCTTTGTTAAGTAAAGAAATATCATGTTATTCATTGATCATTGAAGCAGGTAATGGCCCTTTATATGTACAAATTGTCTAGGATGTCTATAGAAAGTCCTCTGAAAGGAAGACTCTAATAAGAAAGGAAAAACAATAATAAAGGAAAGTCCTACAAAAGGAAACATATATTTCAAGGTACATACTTTGAGCATAATTATATTCTTCGACATCAAGAACATTCAAAATTTGAGATGCATGATTTCTACAAAAGGAAAGGAGCCATCGTGCAAGTCACATGATTAGCGTCCAAGTATGTCTGTCTACCCTACAGGATTTCTTGGTCAAATATGACAGTGTTAATCACAAAATATTGGCACTCCTTCAGTTAGAAAATTGCCTCAAGATTTTGTAAGTTTAAATATGATAATCGAGACGGAAAAAGGCAAATATTGTTTCTATTCATGCAATACTTCGGGCCTAACTATATATTTGTATTCATGCAATGCTTCTGAACTAGCAATATATCTGTCTCTTTATAAAACTCTTGACATCTTCGTGCACTTCTCTACCAATATGTACTAATTTGTTAAAAGTGAAAAAAATCATTGTCAAAAGATGTATCGTGTTAAGGACTCAATATTTTACAGACTCTGGTTGCCACATGTACGATGAAAACCATTTTAGTTGTTTTATGTTCATTTCGATGTTTTCAGGATAGCTAACTGTTTCATTGTTTCATGAAGCTGGTCACTATTAAAAAAATGTATAAGAGAAGGTTTGGTTGATAGAAATGTCTTTGTCAAGAAAGTATAATCAATTAAATCATAAAATATAACAGCTGAAAAAAAACACAAAGCCATTTTTAAAAAAAGATGACAATATTACGAGCAAAACTTTTTAAAATCCACTCAATCACCTGAAATTCAAAGTTGTTGAGGATATGTTGCGATAAAATACAAATGCCATATAATGCCGCAGGTATCACTAGCCTTGGTGATGATAATGCCATTGTGCTACCCCAAAATGTTTTCTCCAGTGTATTCTTCAGGTCCTCGCTTATCCCAATTCTATGTGAATTGGAACATAATCACATAAAAGTAAAATGAATAGAAGATGAAAAAGAGTCAGATGATGACTTACTTCTTCACTTTCTTTTGTAAAAAAATCTTAGGTATTGCTTCCCTGGAGAGATTGTCTGCGTGATAATACAGAAGCTGAAGGTACAAACAACTGTTCTACAAGGAAATAACAGCTGTCAGGTAAGTTTTAAAGCAACCTATCTTCTAATAGCCACTGGAGTAGCAGGAACAGAGCCAGATAATATCGGGTCATCGAGTAATTCTTTACAGAACAAACCAAGAGAAGTACTACTGAAGCCAAGAACAAGAAATCTCCTTGACAGAAGGAAAATTATAAACTGCAAGTTTATCTTCTGCACTGATTACAGCTTATGTTTCTTTAAAAAAAAATCTGACAATAAGCATGAGCTGAATGTACTGCAATCTTATGTCTAATTATCTTTGTTAAGGAAAGAAATATCATGTTATTCATTGATCATTGAAGCAGGTAATGGCCCTTTATATGTACAAATTGTGTAGGATGTCTATAGAAAGTCCTACGAAAGGAAGACTCTAATAAGAAAGGAAAAACAATAATAAAGGAAAGTCCTACAAAAGGAAACATAATATTAACAAACCTTAATATATTTGCCTTTTGTTCTATAGAATTATGGCTTAAGTTTCTCCATTATCTCCAAAAAGAACAAAAGGAGAGGGAGAAAAACTTGCAACAAGACATAGATGCTTCCAGAGTATCTAGGTCTCGGGTAACAACAGTGTTCATAATTATTGGATACTTAATTGCTATTGATGGTAGTGTATAAATTGGATACTTAATAGCTATGTCATGATCATTTCATGCTATTTTGTATTGGTGTCGTAGAATCAGAGAAAACAGTAACGTCCTGACTCACCTGAACAAAACTCCAGCAGCATAACTGACAGCAGCCTGTTAGATTTAGAAATCAAGTAATCAGAAAACTAGACAATCACAAGCTGAAAAGCAAACTACATATCTCCACATCATTTACTTCATCAGATATATAAAGTATTTGGCCTAAAAATTATAAACTGCATTCTTAAATTAACGTTTTATGTTTAGATTACCTTAACCGTCATTTGAGGAGAACGAAATGTGTTGATGATAGATATCAATTTAATTTTACTTAATGTACCAAGTCAAATGGACAAACCTCCATGCTAAACACTATTAAACAGTATACACAGCAACCAGTTCCAATGCCAATTGTCAAAAACAGCAACTCCCTCTTAATCTGCAAGGGTAAAATGAAAACCGTCTGATCACCAAATAACAGTTATTTTTCACAAAATAACATTTGAGGCTTTATGCATACTGGATTACACCACCAAAATACATACAAACAAATCTGAAGCCTGCCTAAAAAAGTTATAATCTGAATCCAACAAGAATAGGAAAGAAAAGAACATACAGCTTCATATCTGAGAAAGTTTAGCTTCTTCCTTTTCTCGCTGTCATTCTGCCAATCCTGCAATCAAATATGGTATCAAATACTCCAAATGTTGAAAATTCTGAGAAAAGGTATCTCTCCAAAATTTTAGCAACTAATGTTGATCTCATGTTGATACTCTTTGGAAATGTAACCAGTTAAAGACAGACCTTAGCAGCCAATTTCTTATTGACTGGAGCAATAACACTGTCACCAGAAACCCACTCATTGGTTTTCGTAAGCTTTAAAAATCCACCATCAGTGCTTTCTTTGTCTGCCATCTACACAAACAAGAAGCAGAGTGATTATGCATAACATACTTTATGTTAGTTTGGAGAAATTATGGGCACTAAACTGATCAAAGTTTATGAACAAATACCTCGTCCAGCTGTTGAAGGTTTTCTTGCAAAGTGTTAGTCTCCATATCAGCAAATTTCGACATATCCCTAATCCATAGCATGTCGGAAACCTTTGATATGAAATCACCATTTGTTTGTCTCTCCTTTAAAAATGTTTTTCTTATCTCTTTGTCCATGATGTCACTTCCTTTGGGGAACAAAAGTTTTCAATTAACCATCCAATAAAGATACATATAAGGCGGAGTTATAATGTTCTATAGCTTGTTAACAATTCAATGGAGACTTTATAATGTTCTATAGCTTGCTAACAATTCTTCAATTTACTAAAACAGTCAATTTGTGTCAACAGCTTTTAGTAACTGGATTGCAAAACTAAGTCACACTTTCCTTACAGAGTATCTAGGTCTCGGGTAACAACAGTGTTCATAATTATTGGATACTTAATTGCTATTGATGGTAGTGTATAAATTGGATACTTAATAGCTATGTCATGATCATTTCATGCTATTTTGTATTGGTGTCGTAGAATCAGAGAAAACAGTAACGTCCTGACTCACCTGAACAAAACTCCAGCAGCATAACTGACAGCAGCCTGTTAGATTTAGAAATCAAGTAATCAGAAAACTAGACAATCACAAGCTGAAAAGCAAACCACATATCTCCACATCATTTACTTCATCAGATATATAAAGTATTTGGCCTAAAAATTATAAACTGCATTCTTAAATTAATGTTTTATGTTTAGATTACCTTAACCGTCATTTGAGGAGAACGAAATGTGTTCATGATAGATATCAATTTAATTTTACTTAATGTACCAAGTCAAATGGACAAACCTCCATGCTAAACACTATTAAACAGTATGCACAGCAACCAGTTCCAATGCCAATTGTCAAAACAGCAACTCCCTCTTAATCTGCAAGGGTAAAATGAAAACCGTCTGATCACCAAATAACAGTTATTTTTCACAAAATAACATTTGAGGCTTTATGCATACTGGATTACACCACCAAAATACATACAAACAAATCTGAAGCCTGCCTAAAAAGTTATAATCTGAATCCAACAAGAATAGGAAAGAAAAGAACATACAGCTTCATATCTGAGAAAGTTTAGCTTCTTCCTTTTCTGCTGTCATTCTGCCAATCCTGCAATCAAATATGGTATCAAATACTCCAAATGTTGAAAATTCTGAGAAAAGGTATCTCTCCAAAATTTTAGCAACAAATGTTGATCTCATGTTGATACTCTTTGGAAATGTAACCAGTTAAAGACAGACCTTAGCAGCCAATTTCTTATTGACTGGAGCAATAACACTGTCACCAGAAACCCACTCATTGGTTTTCGTAAGCTTTAAAAATCCACCATCAGTGCTTTCTTTGTCTGCCATCTACACAAACAAGAAGCAGAGTGATTATGCATAACATACTTTATGTTAGTTTGGAGAAATTATGGGCACTAAACTGATCAAAGTTTATGAACAAATACCTCGTCCAGCTGTTGAAGGTTTTCTTGCAAAGTGTTAGTCTCCATATCAGCAAATTTCGACATATCCCTAATCCATAGCATGTCGGAAACCTTTGATATGAAATCACCATTTGTTTGTCTCTCCTTTAAAAATGTTTTTCTTATCTCTTCGTCCATGATGTCACTTCCTTTGGGGAACAAAAGTTTTCAATTAACCATCCAATAAAGATACATATAAGACGGAGTTATAATGTTCTATAGCTTGTTAACAATTCAATGGAGACTTTATAATGTTCTATAGCTTGCTAACAATTCTTCAATTTACTAAAACAGTCAATTTGTGTCAACAGCTTTTAGTAACTGGATTGCAAAAACTAAGTCACACTTTCCTTACAGAATAGTGACAGTCTCTTGTTGATTTCTTATATTTGATAGTAAATGACATCACACATCAGGATTGAGTGCACATTATAACTGTTGGAATTTGTCAAAAGGAGAAAATCAAATGCATTTGATTTTCTTTGTCCTTTTGTGTCCATAAGATCAAAAATGGATTCTCTCAGACCTCAACGTCAAATTTTGGGTTCTCAAAATGGGCCCCGCCCATTTGACTAAATTCAAGTCAAAATCAACAATCTCTACCTTGGATTGAATTCTCAAACATCAAGAAGTTGAATAATTATCATGAACACATCTCTAAGCTTACGTGAGCTAATTCGGTGTAAGAAACAAGAGATGTGAAAAATAATTATTCACTTCATAATAGAACTAGTGAAACTCCTCTCTTGCCGTGGACGTAGATCAATTTGATCGAACCACGTAAATCCTTGTGTCATTGTGTTTTTCTTTTATTTTTCTGTTTCGAGTTTCATTTTGGTACTCTTGATCAAACCGCTGCGCACTATTAACTCAACAAATTGGTATCAGAGCGTCTCGGTTCTAGGACTGCTTTCAGTCTTCCACAATAGCTTCTGTAAAGTTCTCGGTGTCGATATTCGATGGTCAAAACAATTTCGGCCTATGGAGGATAAAAATGAAGGCTTTGTTACGACGTGAAGGCATGGTTAGAGCTATCAGGTGTCACGATGGGATAGTGAGAACTTTGTCAGATGTAAGACACATCCCGAACTTGAAGAAGAATTTAATTTTTTTGAGTTCTTTGGATTCTATTGGGTGTTCTTACACAGGTGGAGGTGGAGCTCTTAGAGTTACTAAGGGTTCATTGGTTGTGTTGAAAGGTAGCAAAGTGAATAGTCTTTATGTTCTCCAAGGCAGTACTGTGATAGACTTTGCAGGTGTGTCCTCTGATGCTGACAGGGACACTACTCAGTTGTGACATATGCGTTTAGGCCACATGAGTGAGAAGGGGATGACTATTTTGAGTAAACGTGGTTTACTCTGTGGTGATCATACATCATCACTTGACTTCTGTGAGCATTGTGTGTTTGGGAAGCAAACACGGGTTAGCTTCTCGACAGGTTCACATACGACAAAGGGCACTCTCGATTACATCCATTACGATTTATGGGGACGGCTCAAGTTCCTCCATTATCTCCAAAAGAACAAAAGGAGAGGGGAACTTGCAACAAGACATAGATGCTTCCAGAGTATCTAGGTCTCGGTAACAACAGTGTTCATAATTATTGGATACTTAATTGCTATTGATGGTAGTGTATAAATTGGATACTTAATAGCTATGTCATGATCATTTCATGCTATTTTGTATTGGTGTCGTGAGAATCAGAGAAAACAGTAACGCCCTGACTCACCTGAACAAAACTCCAGCAGCATAACTGACAGCAGCCTGTTAGATTTAGAAATCAAGTAATCAGAAAACTAGACAATCACAAGCTGAAAAGCAAACCACATATCTCCACAACATCTACTTCATCAGAAATATAAAGTATTTGGCCTAAAAATTATAAACTGCATTCTTAAATTAATGTTTTATGTTTAGATTACCTTAACCGTCATTTGAGGAGAACGAAATGTGTTCATGATAGATATCAATTTAATTTTACTTAATGTACCAAGTCAAATGGACAAACCTCCATGCTAAACACTATTAAACAGTATGCACAGCAACCAGTTCCAATGCCAATTGTCAAAAACAGCAACTCCCTCTTAATCTGCAAGGGTAAAATGAAAACCGTCTGATCACCAAATGACAATTATTTTTCACAAAATAACATTTGAGGCTTTATGCATACTGGATTACACCACCAAAATACATACAAACGAATCTGAAGCCTGCCTAAAAAAGTTATAATCTGAATCCAACAAGAATAGGAAAGAAAAAAACATACAGCTTCATATCTGAGAAAGTTTAGCTTCTTCCTTTTCTCGCTGTCATTCTGCCAAGCCTGCAATCAAATATGGTATCAAATACTCCAAATGTTGAAAATTCTGAGAAAAGGTATCTCTCCAAAATTTTAGCAACAAATGTTGATCTCATGTTGATACTCTTTGGAAATGTAACCAGTTAAAGACAGACCTTAGCAGCCAATTTCTTATTGACTGGAGCAATAACACTGTCACCAGAAACCCACTCATTGGTTTTCGTAAGCTTTAAAAATCCACCATCAGTGCTTTCTTTGTCTGCCATCTACACAAACAAGAAGCATAGTGATTATGCATAACATACTTTATGTTAGTTTGGAGAAATTAAGGGCACTAAACTGATCAAAGTTTATGAACAAATACCTCGTCCAGCTGTTGAAGGTTTTCTTGCAAAGTGTTAGTCTCCATATCAGCAAATTTCGACATATCCTAATCCATAGCATGTCGGAAACCTTTGATATGAAATCACCATTTGTTTGTCTCTCCTTTAAAAATGTTTTTCTTATCTCTTTGTCCATGATGTCACTTCCTTTGGGGAACAAAAGTTTTCAATTAACCATCCAATAAAGATACATATAAGACGGAGTTATAATGTTCTATAGCTTGTTAACAATTCAATGGAGACTTTATAATGTTCTATAGCTTGCTAACAATTCTTCAATTTACTAAAACTGTCAATTTGTGTCAACAGCTTTTAGTAACTGGATTGCAAAAACTAAGTCACACTTTCCTTACAGAATAGTGACAGTCTCTTGTTGATTTCTTATATTTGATAGTAAATGACATCACACATCAGGATTGAGTGCACATTATAACTGTTGGAATTTGTCAAAAGGAGAAAATCAAATGCATTTGATTTTCTTTGTCCTTTTGTATCCATAAGATCAAAAATGGATTCCCTCAGACCTCAACGTCAAATTTTGCGTTCTCAAAATGGGCCCCGCCCATTTGAGTAAATTCAAGCCAAAATCAACAATCTCCACATTGGATTGAATTCTCAAACATCAAGAAGTTGAATAATTATCATGAACACATCTCTAAGCTTACGTGAGCTAACTCGGTGTAAGAAACAAGAGATGTGAAAAATAATTATTCACTTCATAATAGAACTAGTGAAACTCCTCTCTTGCCGTGGACGTAGATCAATTTGATCGAACCACATAAATCCTTGTGTCATTGTGTTTTTCTTTTATTTTTCTGTTTGGAGTTTCATTTTGGTACTCTTGATCAAACCGCTGCGCACTATTAACTCAACAAATTGGTATCAGAGCGTCTCGGTTCTAGGACTGCTTTCAGTCTTCCACAATGGCCTCTGTAAAGTTCTCGGTGTCGATATTCGATGGTCAGAACAATTTCGGCCTATGGAGGATAAAGATGAAGGCTTTGTTACGACATGAAGGCACGGTTAGAGCTATCGATGGGAAATACCCAGAGGATATGACTAGTGCTGAGATCGAAGAGATTGACGAAAAGGCTCACAGCGCCTTGCAATTGTCACTATCCGACAATGTGCTTCGTGAAGTTGCTGATGAGAAAACGGCAGCGGGGTTGTGGGAAAAGCTCGAAAGTCTTTACTTGAAGAAATCTCTTACTACGAGATTGTACCTGAAGCAACGGCTTTACACACTGAAGATGAAAGAAGGTACACCCATTCAGGAACACCTTGATAAATTTAATAAAATTGTCATGGATATGAAAAACCTGGATCTTAAGATTGATGATGAAGATCAAGCTCTCATTGTGTTGTGTTCCTTGCCTGACTCTTATGAAAACTTTGTCAACTCTATGTTATATGGAAGGGAATCCATAAGTCTCGAGGATGTGAATGCCTCTTTGAATTCTGTCGAGTTAAGAACAAAGTTGAATGGGAAAGGTACCGATGTGTCATGGTCCAGCCGAGGTAGATCGAAGACTAGAGAGGGTAGTAAAGGGAAAGCTAGAAACCATTCGAAGCCTAGGTCAGCTCAAGATAAGAAACAAGTTAAGTGTTTTTACTGTCACAAGAAAGGGCATTACATGTCAGAATGTTATGCTCTAAAGAAGAAAGGAAACCAGCATGGTGAAACCTTAGATTCAGCAAATATGGCAAAGGCTCATGTTGCCGATGTCACCAGACTCGTTCTTACAAGATGTCCCTTGGATGGCCGTTCCGATAGAGAATGGATCTTGGATACATGTGCGTCTTATCATATGTGTCCAAATAGAGATTGGTTCACTACTTACAAAACTATAAGTGGTGGATCAGTTTTGATGGGCAACAATACAGTTTACGTTAGGATGGTATTGCTTCAAGATCAAGTGTCACGATGGGATAGTGAGAATTTTATCGATGTAAGACACATCCCGGACTTGAAGAAGAATTTAATTTTTTTGAATTCTTTAGATTCTATTGGGTGTTCTTACACAGGTGGAAGTGGAGCTCTTAGAGTTACTAAGGATTCATTGGTTATGATGAAAGGTAGCAAAGTGAATAGTCTTTATATTCTCTAAGACAAGATTCATGACAGCTCTCGCAGTGTGTCCTCCGATGTCGATAGGGACACTACTCGGCCAGATATATGCGCTTAGGCCACATGAGTGAGAAGGGGATGACTATTTTGAGTAAACGTGGTTTACTCTGTGGTGATCATACATCATCACTTGATTTCTGTGAGCATTGTGTGTTTGGGAAGCAAACACGGGTTAGCTTCTCGACAGGTTCACATACGACAAAGGACACTCTCGATTACATCCATTCTGATTTATGGGGACCGGCTCAAGTTCTATCCAAAGGTGGTGCTCTTTATTTTCTGATGTTTATTGATGATTTTTTCAGGAAAATTTGGGTTTATTTTCTCAGGCGCAAAAGCGAGGTGTTCGAAACTTTCAAAAAATGAAAAGTTCTTGTTGAAAATCAAACCGGAAAGAAAATTAAACGTCTCCGAACAGATAATGGTCTAGAGTTTTACAGTGGTGAGTTCAACCAGTTCTGCGCAGATTTTGGGATCGTACGACATCGTACGGTTAGGCACACTTTTCAGCAAAATGGCGTGGCAAAACGCATGAATAGAACACTAATGGAGAGAGCTAGGTGTATGCTCTCAAACTCTGGATTGGATAAAGACTTCTGGGCTGAAGCTGTTAACACAGCTTGTTACTTGGTGAACCGGTCTCCTTCTACCGTCATTGAGCACAAGACTCCAAATGAGGTATGGTCAAATAAACCTAGTGACTATTCAAATTTAAAGGTATTTGGATGTCCTGCGTACTATCATGTTAGAGATGGTAAGCTTGAGCCTAGAGCCAAGAAATGCATATTTATTGGATATGCTGATAGTGTCAAAGGCTACCGCTTGTGGAGTATTGAACCCGATTCTCCTAAATTCATTATTAGTAGAGATGTTACTTTTAATAAAAAATATATGCTTGATCATGAGAATGTTTCTATTGAGTCTACAGAAAATATAGAGAATGCTATGGATAAGGTGGAGCTTCAGGTGGAGCTCGAGGGAGACTTCTTAAAAATCATCTATAAAAATTGCTCCTACAGTTGTAGAAGAGTAACATGATTCAGGCTCAGATGATGATGAGATAGAGACTGAGCAACCTTATTCCATAACTACTGGCAGAGAGAGGAGACAGATCAGACGTCCTCAGAGATATGCACATGCCGAAGTTAGTGGCATATGCTCACGACAAATTGAAGAGATGGGTATTCAAGGGCCATCAAACTTTACTGAAGCTGTCTCATGCAGAGAATCTGGTCATTGAGCCACGACTATGATAGAAGAACTCGAGTCACTTTATAAGAACCAAACTTGGGATTTGGTGCAATTACCTAAGGGTAAGAGGGCAATTGGATGCAAGTGGATTTTCAAGAAGAAAGAAGGGATCCTAGGGGTTAAAGATGCTAGATTCAAAGCACGGTTGATGGCTAAGGGTTATAGACAAAAGGAGAAAATTGACTATGATGAGGTATTTTCTCCAGTTATGAAGCATACCTCCATCTGTGTATTGTTTGCCATGATTGCTCTATTTGATCTGGAGCTTGAGCAGCTCGATGTGAAGACTGTATTTTTGCATGGTGAGCTTGAGGAGACCATCTACACGTCTCAGTCAGAGGGATACTTCGTAGAAGGTAAAGAAGATCATGTTTGTAGATTGAAGAAATATTTGTATGGTTTGAAGCAATCTCCGAGACAGTGGTACAAGAGGTTTGATAATTTTATGCTTAGTCATGGATACTCGAGAAGTACTTATGATAGTTGTGTGTACTATATGCGTCTAGGAGATGATTCTTTTATTTATCTTCTATTATATGTTGATGACATCTTGGTAGAACCATATTATTGGCCAAGCGGGCCCGACTACTGGATTATGGAAAAAAGAGGTAGTTTTGCTTATAAACCCAAAGTTTTACTCCTATTTGCTAAAAAACCCACTTAGTTCTATACATTCTAATAAACCCAAAGACAAAGTTTGTTTGCCTTTAAACCCAAATATAGAATACAATTTGCATAACTATATACAATACAATGTGCAACTATACACCTAGAGTATTTAGCTATAAGTCCTATAATATGTAGTTATACAATCTATTATATGCAACTGCATTTTGTATTCTATATATTGGGTTTAATAAATAAACAAACTTTTAATTGGGTTTATTGAGACACATAAAACTAGGTGTTTTTGGTAAATGGGATCAAAACTTTGGGTTTATAAGCAAAACAAAATAAAGTATGCATTATTTGCTAATATGTATTTTATAGGGGCTAAATTATATAATATAGTTATCTTTTATAGTACTTCTTTGGCTTTTTGTTTACTCTGTTGAATTTTTGAGTCAAAACTACAATTTCGAGTCAAAATTTTCCTAATCTAGTTTATTCTTTTTGAATTAGTAATCTAAAATCCCAAACTATAGTAATTTCTAGTTAATATAGATGATTTAAATGGTAAAATTGCACTAATTAGTATTTTCTCTTTGGTATGAGATAATTTTACTAATTTAAACTTTTATGATGGATTAGACTTGTTTATATGTTTTTGATATATAAAGAATTAGACTTTTATATATCTTTTGATATAGTAGTAGTAGTAAATAGTATTGCAATTTTCAGGTTTAGTAAAATTTGCATAATATATGGATAATTCACGAAATATTGAGTTGTTGGCATTTGTTTGGAGTCATATTCATTTGTGGGTGTTTGGTTTATTTTATTTTAAGTTCTGAGAATGATTTCAAGAAATGAAGGCAAGAAGAGTGCTATTGTAAACAATATATTATAATTATAAATATGATTTTGAAAATCTTATTATTAATAGTGATGTCAAGATACTAATCAATTGTGTTAAGAATTCTATATGTTATCATGTTTGCTTATTTTTGGACCCCTTATCAAAATTCTATGCCTAATGATGACATGCTTATTGTCGCTAAGAATAAGTCGCAGATTCATGTTTTGAAGAAACAACTCAGTGATGAGTTTAACATGAAAGATCTGGGTGCAGCAAAGAAGATCTTAAGGATGGAGATCAAGAGGGACAGAAAAGCTGAAACATTATATCTCTCACAGAAGAGTTATATTGAAAAGGTGCTTGAGAGCTTTGAGATGAAGAAGGCCAAGCCCGTTATGACTCCTTTGGCTTCACACTTTAGGCTCTCAGCTTCAGATTCACCTAAGAGTGAAATCGAGAAAAAGGAGATGTCTCGGGTTCCATACTATAGTGCAGTGGGTAGCATTATGTATGCTATGATTTGCACTCGTCCTAACATTGCCCGCATACAAGATAGTCAAGATATATATGGCTCACCTGTAAAGCACATTGGGAGGCGATGAAGTAAATCCTTGGTATCTCAAGGGTACCTCGAGTTGGGTTTGATTTTTGGCAATGATGCCGGGAACCTCGGTTGTAGGTTTTGTGGATTGACTATCTTTGGTGATCTCGATAAAGGAGATCTTTAGCGGTTATCTTTTACTCTATCGCTCGGCTATTAGTTAGAGATCGACTCTGATCGGCGATGGATTTGTCTACTACAGAGGCATACATGGCCAGTTGTATAAAGAGGACATTTGGTTGAGAAACCTTGTGAGTGAGTTTGGGCCACAGAAGCTCATTGTTTCATACCGAAAGTGCAATACATCTAACTAAAAACTCAGCACATCACGAGAGGATAAAACATATTGATGTCAGATACCATTTCATTCGTGAGGCAACTACTGAGAGAAGCATCACAATGAAGAAGATTGATACTGCAGATAATCCAGCTGACATGTTGACCAAACCGGTCCCGATTTTTAAGTTCAAGCACTGTTTGGACTTGGGAGACATTCGCACTTGTTAGGTGGCCCCGTGTTGGGGCATTGTTAGCAAGAGGGGTGGAGTTCACTAGTTCTATTATGAAGTGAATAATTATTTTTTACATCTCTTGTTTCTTACACCGAGTTAGCTCACGTAAGCTTAGAGATGTGTTCATGATAATTATTCAACTTCTTGGTGTTTGAGAATTCAATCCAAGGTGGAGATTGTTGATTTTGGCTTGAATTTAGTCAAATGGGCGTGACCCATTTTGAGAACCCAAAATTTAACGTTGAGGTTTGAGGAAATCTATTTTTGATCTTATGGATACAAAAGGACAAAGAAAATCAAATGCATTTGATTTTCTCCTTTTGACAAATTCCAACATCTCTTTCTTAAGGGATGTGTTTTTGGCAGGTTACACATTCAATATAGTGGGGCCCGCTTGAGCATTCTCTTTCAAAAATGGTGGCTAGACTTTTCTGGTTTTGAACTGAAGAAAAGGATGGATGAAATTCAATTTTTTAATAAGTCCCTCTCACTCTCTCTTTAGCAGAGTGTGTTGATATTATATCGGCATAGCGAGAAAAAAATTAAGAGAGCTGATTAAGTGTGTGTTGTATTGAGAGCTTGAATATGGTGAAACTCCTCTCTTGCCGTGGACGTAGATCAATTTGATCGAACCACGTAAATCCTTGTGTCATTGTGTGTTTCTTTTATTTTTCTGTTTGGAGTTTCATTTTGGTACTCTTGATCAAATCGCTGCGCACTATTAACTCAACAATAACACCTTGATTAAAGAAGCCATGCAACTTTTGTTCCTCTTCTAATTTTTCCTCTTATTTCCTTATATTGTGCTTCTCCTTTCTCCCTCCATTCCTCTTCATATATATAGGAAATAATATGTATGAGGTGATGACTTATTTTCTAAATGAGCTCTGAGAGATAGCCATGTTGTGATGTCCACCTTACAAGTCACATTAAAGGTGTGGACCTCATTTTCTATCTTTGATAGCTCATTTACAAAATATACCTGCATTACTTATCATTCCATATATATATAAATAATATATATATATATATATATATATATATATATATATATATATATATATATATATATATATATATATATATATATATATATATATATATATATATATATATATATATATATATATATATAAAGTAAATTCCCCAGTCATCTCGCCCCGTTACTCTATAAATTCTCTAGTTAATGAATCCTCCCATTATGCAAAACCCACTTTACTGCTGAGCCTAACCTCAGTAACATTTCCCCCCTTTATTCTTGTATTCGTGACATTCTCTTTATCAATCTCTCTCACATACTTAATAGTGATAGTTATGAGAGAATTTTCTATGGGTCCCTAAATCAAAGACGAATAATATCAAAATTTCACCTTATCTTTCCGTTACTCAACCAACTTCTACACGCCACAAATCTAACAGTCATTGAGAATACTTCATCGATCAAATATAGAGGGGGAAAAAAAAATCCGAAATTGGTCTCTTATAAGTAAACTCATTTGCTTCCACATCTAAAAACAGTAAGAAAAAAATTAGTAAAAACCCAAGAATCTTGGAAGTTACCAGGAGCAGTACTCGGCGAAACCTGCACACACAGAGGTTTCTTCTTCAGGAACCCATTAATGCGATGGAATGGAGATTTCAGGCTGCAGAAGCCAAACTTTAGAGCAGTCTCTAAAGCCATTGACGCTCCTCTCTCTCTCCCTCCCTCCCTCCCTCCCTCCTTTGAGGATTGAGAAAAGAATATCTTTTGATGATAGAGGTGACTCAGTATTTGCTTGATATTTTCATATATGGGCTTGCCCTTTTAGGATGGTTTCACTTTGGATCAGAAAGCGAGCTAAAGAATACTTCGGGCTGGCCCAAGCCCAAACCTTTGATAACTGTGTCTACTAGTTTGAAATAGATTTTAGATTATTAAAGAAAGATCATGTTTGTAGATTGAAAATCTTTTTGTATGGCTTGAAGAAATCTCCAGGCGATTGGTACAAGAAGTTTGATAATTTTATGCTTATCATTTAGATTTTCAATACTGATAGTTGTGTTGTGTACTATATCGTCTAGGAGATGATTTTTTTTTATTTATCTTCTATTATATGTTGATGACATGTTTATTCGCTAATAATATATCGCAGATTCATGTTTTGAAGAAACAACTTCGATGATGAGTTTGAGATGAAAGATTTTTGACAAAGAAGATCTTAAGGATGGAGATCAAGAGGAATGAAAAAGGCTGAAACATTATATCTCTTGAAGAGTTATATTGAAAAGGTGCTTGAGAGCTTTGAGATGAAGAAGGCCAAGCCCGTTATGACTCCTTTGGCTTCACTTTGGGCTCGGCTTGATTCACCTAAGTGAAAAGAAAAAGAGATGTCGGGTTCCATACTATAGTGCAGATGGGTAGCATTATATATGCTATGATTTGCACTCGTCCGGACATTGCCCGGTGGTCGGTGTAGTCGAGATATATGGCCGGGGTAGCACATTGGGAGGCAATTAAAGTGGATCGCCGGTATCAAGGGTACCTCGAGTTGGGTTTGGTTTTGGCAATGATGCCGGGAACCTCGGTTGTAGGTTTTGTGGATTCGACTATGGTGATCTCGATAAAGGAGATCTTTAGCGGTTATCTTTTACTCTATCGGCCGGCTATTAGTTAGAGATCGACTCACTGATGTGATTGGTTGTCTACTCTGACCGGTATGACAAGCGGTAAAAGAGGCCATTTGGTTGAGAAATCTCGTGAGTGAGCTTGGGCTTCAGCGAGAAGCTAGTTCAGTTGTCTTTTGCGATAACCAGAGCGCAATACATCTAACTAAAAACTTCGGCACATCACGAAGGATAAAACATATTGATGTCGAATACCATTTCATTCGCGTGAACAGCTAGCAGAGAAGGATCACAATGAAGAAGATTGATGGGATAATCCGTGACATGTTGACCAAACCGGTCCGTTTTTAAAGTTCAAGCCTTGTTTGGACTTGGGAGACATTCACACTTGTTAGGTGGCCCGTGTTGGGGCATTGTTAGCAAGGGGTGGAGTTCACTAATTCTATATATGAAGTGAATAATTATTTTTACATCTCTTGTTTCTACAAAGGTTAGCTCACGTAAGCTTAGAGATGTGTTCATGATAATTATTCAACTTCTTGTGTTTGAGAATTCAATCAGGTGGAGATTGTTGATTTGCTTGAATTTAGTTAAATGGGTGGACCCATTTTGAGAACCCAAAATTTAACGTTGAGGTTTGAGGAATCCATTTTGATCTTATGAATACAAAAGGACAAAGAAAATCAAATGCATTTGATTTTCTCCTTTTGATAAATTCCAACATCTCTTTCTTAAGGGATGTGTTTTTGTCAGGTTACACATTCAATATAGTGGGGCCCGCTTGAGCATTCTCTTTCAAAAATGGTGGCTAGACTTTTCTGGTTTTGAACTGAAGAAAATGATGGATGAAATTCAATTTTTCAATAAGTCCCTCTCACTCTCTCTTTAGTGGAGTGTGTTGATATTATATCGGCATAGCGAGAAAAAAATTAAGAGAGCTGATAAGTGTGTGTTGTATTGAGAGCTTGAATATAGTGAAACTCCTCTCTTGCCGTGGATGTAGATCAATTTGATCGAACCACGTAAATCCTTGTGTCATTGTGTTTTTCTTTTATTTTTTTGTTTGGAGTTTCATTTTGGTACTCTTGATCAAACCGCTACGCACTATTAACTCAACAATAACACCTTGATTAAAGAAGCCATGCAACTTTTGCTCCTCTTCTAATTTTTCCTCTTATTTCCTTATATTGTGCTTCTCCTTTCTCCCCCCATTCCTCTTCATATATATATAGGAAATAATATGTATGAGGTGATGACTTATTTTGCTAAATGAGCTACCGAGAGATAGCCATGTTGTGATGTCCACCTTACAAGTCACATTAAAAGGTGTGGACCTCATCACTCTATCTTTAGATAGCTCATTTACAAAAATGAGTCACCACCTCGTACCCATCATTCCCATATATATAAATAATATATATATATATATATATATATATATATATATATATATATATATATATATATATATATATATATATATATATATATATATATATATATATATATATATATATATATATATATATATATAAAGTAAATTCCCCAGTCATCTCGCCCCGTTACTCTATAAATTCTCTAGTTAATGAATCCTCCCATTATGCAAAACCCACTTTACTGCTGAGCCTAACCTCAGTAACATTTCCCCCCTTTATTCTTGTATTCGTGACATTCTCTTTATCAATCTCTCTCACATACTTAATAGTGATAGTTATGAGAGAATTTTCTATGGGTCCCTAAATCAAAGACGAATAATATCAAAATTTCACCTTATCTTTCCGTTACTCAACCAACTTCTACACGCCACAAATCTAACAGTCATTGAGAATACTTCATCGATCAAATATAGAGGGGAAAAAATCCGAAATTGGTCTCTTATAAGTAAACTCATTTGCTTCCACATCTAAAAACAGTAAGAAAAAATTAGTAAAACCCAAGAATCTTGGAAGTTACCAGGAGCAGTACTCGGCGAAACCTGCACACAGAGGTTTCTTCTTCAGGAACCCATTAATGCGATGGAATGGAGATTTCAGGCTGCAGAAGCCAAACTTTAGAGCAGTCTCTAAAGCCATTGACGCTCCTCTCTCTCTCCCTCCCTCCCTCCCTCCCTCCTTTGAGGATTGAGAAAAGAATATCTTTTGATGATAGAGGTGACTCAGTATTTGCTTGATATTTTCATATATGGGCTTGCCCTTTTAGGATGGTTTCACTTTGGATCAGAAAGCGAGCTAAAGAATACTTCGGGCTGGCCCAAGCCCAAACCTTTTGATAACTGTGTCTACTAGTTTGAAATAGATTTTAGATTATTAAAATACCAGATTGGCCTGAAAAGTAACACTCCTTTGCAACTTTGGCCTAAAAAATAAATACCAGTGATGTTTTAACATAAAAATGACAAATTATATATACATGTTGACCAAACCGGTCCGTTTTTAAAGTTCAAGCCTTGTTTGGACTTGGGAGACATTCACACTTGTTAGGTGGCCCGTGTTGGGGCATTGTTAGCAAGGGGTGGAGTTCACTAATTCTATATATGAAGTGAATAATTATTTTTACATCTCTTGTTTCTACAAAGGTTAGCTCACGTAAGCTTAGAGATGTGTTCATGATAATTATTCAACTTCTTGTGTTTGAGAATTCAATCAGGTGGAGATTGTTGATTTGCTTGAATTTAGTTAAATGGGTGGACCCATTTTGAGAACCCAAAATTTAACGTTGAGGTTTGAGGAATCCATTTTGATCTTATGGATACAAAGGACAAAGAAAATCAAATGCATTTGATTTTCTCCTTTTCAAATTCAAACATCTCTTTCTTAAGGGATGTGTTTTGGCGAGTTACACATTCAATATAGTGGGGCCGCTTGAGCATTCTCTTTCAAAAATGGTGGCTAGACTTTTCGGTTTTGGCCGAAGAAAATGATGGATGAAATTCAATTTTTAATAAGTCCCTCTCACTCTCTTTAGTGAGTGTGTTGATATTATATGCATACGAGAAAAAATTAAGAGAGGCGATTAAGTGTGTGTTGTATTGAGAGCTTGAATATGGTGAAACTCCTCTCTTCTTGGGGATGTAGATCAATTTGATCGAACCACGTAAATCCTTGTGTTGTGTGTTTCTTTTATTTTTGTTTGGAGTTTCATTTTGGTACTCTTGATCAAATCATTGCTTGCTATTAACTCAACAATAACACCTTGATTAAAGAAGCCATGCAACTTTTGTTCCTCTTCTAATTTTCCTCTTATTTCCTATATTGTGCTTCTCCTTTCTCCCCATTCCTCTTCATATATATATATGGAAATAATATGTATGAGGTGATGACTTATTTTCTAAATGAAATTTCAGAGATAGCCATTTGTGATGTCCACTGAGTCACATTAAAGGTGTGGACCAAATCATTTCTTTAGATAGCTCATTTACAAAAATGACCCACCTATTACTTATCATTCCATATATATAAATAATATATATATATATATATATATATATATATATATATATATATATATATATATATATATATATATATATATATATATATATATATATATATATATATATATATATATATATATATATAATAAATAAATTCCCAGTCTCTCCCCCGTTACTCTATAAATTCTCTAGTTAATGAATCCTCCCATTATGCAAAACCCACTTTACTGCTGAGCCTAACCTCAGTAACATTTCCCCTCTTATTCTTGTATTCGTGACATTCTCTTTATCAATCTCTCTCACATACTTAATAGTGATAGTTATGAGAGAATTTTCTATGGTCCCTAAATCAAGGCCGAATAATATCAAAATTTCACCTTATCTTTCCGTTACTCAACCAACTTCTACACGCCACAAATCTAACAGTCATTGAGAATACTTCATCGATCAAACATAGAGGAGAAAAAAATGCGAAATTGGTCTCTTATAAGTAAACTCATTTGCTTCCACATCTAAAAACAGTAAGAAAAAAATTAGTAAAAACCCAAGAATCTTGGAAGTTACCAGGAGCAGTACTTGGCGAAACCTGCACACAGAGAGGTTTCTTCTTCGGAAACCCATTAATGCGATGGAATGGAGATTTCAGGCTGCAGAAGCCAACCTTTAGAGGAGTCTCTAAAGCCATTGAAGCTCCTCTCTCTCTCTCTCCTCTCTCTCTCTCTCTCCCTCCTTTTGAGGATTGAGAAAAGAATATCTTTTGATGATAGAGGTGGCTCAGTATTTGCTCGATATTTTCATATATGGGCTTGGGCTTTTAGGATGCTTTCACTTTGGATCAGAAAGCAAGCTAAAGAATATTTCGGGCTGGCCCAAGCCCAAACCTTTTGATAACTGTGTCTACTAGTTTGAAATAGATTTTAGATTATTAAAATACCAGATTGGCCTGAAAAGTAACACTCATTTACAACTTTGGCCTAAAAAATAAATACCAGTGATGTTTTAACATAAAAAATGACAAATTATATATACCCCTCAAGCCTCTTATATTTTTGGATTTACCCCATCAAGTTCTAAAATTTGTAAAAAAAATTCACCTCTCCCTCCCTTCCCGCCATCTCCTCCTTCCTTGCCATCACCTTCTTCTTTCTTTTCTCCTTCCAATCCTCAACATCCCCTCCCCTCTCCCAATCACTCTCCCTTCTTTTTCATCTCACGCTTACCTTCTCTTTTCCCTCTTTCTCCAACTCCACTTCTTCTTAACTTATTTAATTTCTCTTCCTCCTTTACTCTCTCTCTCCCCCCTCTCCTCCGCTCCCTCTTAATACTTTAGGTAGAATATTTGATGTTTGGATCTGAGAGTGGAAGAGGGGAAGAAGAATGGATTTTTGATGATTGAAGGTGAACAGGAAATGGGTGGAACAAGAAGATAGAAAGCAGTGAGAGAAAAGAAGAGGAGAAGGAGATTGAATTTTTAATAGAATGTTTGAGGTTGAGTCTGAGAGAGGAAGAGGAAGAAGTTGGGGTTTTTTGTGTGATTCGAGGGCAAAGAGTGAGTGGCCATGTCACACCCTGTTTCTCGGAATCACATGACAGACACATGACTAAGCTAGGCAGCATATACAATCGGCTTAAATAGATTCCTCTTGGCAGTAAGAATCTTGGGTCAAAGTTTGTTTTTGATTTGGTCTTGAATAGAGAGTATTTAATTAAAAATATTTTAAAACTTGTGAATTACAAAGACGAGTGCTTGCGTTTGACTTGCTTGACCTTACATCAAGGAAATATCATAGAACAGTTTAGTTTATAGTGTTTGGCGCTGCGCTCAAGCAAGTTTTCAAAATGACTTTCTATTTTTATTTCTCGATCGCTATCGAGTTTGGCGATATGGCATCAGGGTGAGCACACCGCCTAACCTCCGAAAGCACGTGCCTAACCTCCAAGTGCACGCTCAGTTCAAGAAAACATATTCTTTCAAATTTGAAAATTTGATCCATTCGAGCTTATTTTTCATGATTCTTTGATTTTCATTCAAGGATTATGATATCGGTTCTACAAGATTGCTTGTTATTGCTATCTTGAGATAAATAGAAATAATATGTATGGGTGATGACTTATTTCTAAACGAAACAATGGAGATGCCATGCACAGTCCACCTACAACACATTAAAGTGAACCTCATCACTTATCTTTGATAAATTTCATTTACAAAATGAGCCACCACCTCGACTTATCATTCCCATATATATATAAATAATATATATATATATATATATATATATATATATATATATATATATATATATATATATATATATATATATATATATATATATATATATATATATATATATATATATATATATATATATATAAGTAAATTCCCCAGTCATCTCGCCCCGTTACTCTATAAATTCTCTAGTTAATGAATCCTCCCATTATGCAAAACCCACTTTACTGCTGAGCCTAACCTCAGTAACATTTCCCCCCTTTATTCTTGTATTCGTGACATTCTCTTTATCAATCTCTCTCACATACTTAATAGTGGTAGTTATGAGAGAATTTTCTATGGGTCCCTAAATCAAAGACGAATAATATCAAAATTTCACCTTATCTTTCCGTTACTCAACCAACTTCTACACGCCACAAATCTAACAGTCATTGAGAATACTTCATCGATCAAATATAGAGGGGAAAAAAATCCGAAATTGGTCTCTTATAAGTAAACTCATTTGCTTCCACATCTAAAAACAGTAAGAAAAAATTAGTAAAACCCAAGAATCTTGGAAGTTACCAGGAGCAGTACTCGGCGAAACCTGCACACACAGAGGTTTCTTCTTCAGGAACCCATTAATGCGATGGAATGGAGATTTCAGGCTGCAGAAGCCAAACTTTAGAGCAGTCTCTAAAGCCATTGACGCTCTCTCTCTCTCCCTCCCTCCCTCCCTCCCTCCTTTGAGGATTGAGAAAGAATATCTTTTGATGATAGAGGTGACTCAGTATTTGCTTGATATTTTCATATATGGGCTTGCCCTTTAGGATGGTTTCACTTTGGATCAGAAAGCGAGCTAAAGAATACTTCGGGCTGGCCCAAGCCCAAACCTTTTGATAACTGTGTCTACTAGTTTGAAATAGATTTTAGATTATTAAAATACTTGTTTGCCCTGTAACACCTTGCAACTTTGGCCTAAAAATAAATACCAGTGATGTTTTAACATAAAAAATGACAAATTATATATACCCCTCAAGCCTCTTATATTTTTGGATTTACCCCATCAAGTTCTAAAATTTGTAAAAAAAATTCACCTCTCCTCCCTTCCACCATCTCCTCCTTCCTTGCCATCACCTTCTTCTTTCTTTTCTCCTTCCAATCCTCAACATCCCTCCCTCTCCCAATCACTCCTTCTTTTTCATCTCACGCCCTCCTCTTTTCTCTCTTTCTCCAACTCCACTTCTTCTTAACTTATTTAATTTCTCTTCCTCCTTTCTCCCCCTCTCCTCCTCCCTCCTAATACTTGGGTAGAATATTTGATGTTTGGATCTGAGAGTGGAAGAGGGGAAGAAGAATGGATTTTGATGATTGAAGGTGAGCAGGAAATGGGTGGAACAAGAAGATAGAAAGCAAAGAGAGAAAAGAAGAGGAGAAGGAGATTGAATTTTAATAGAATGTTTGAGGTTGAGTCGAGAGAGGAAGAGGAAGAAGTTGGGGTTTTGTGTGATTCGAGGGCAAAGAGTGAGTGGCCATGTCACACCCTCAAGCTTCTCGGAATCACATGACAGACACATGACTAAGCTAAAGATATACAATGGGCTTAAATAGATTCCTCTTGGCAGTAAAAATCTTGGGTCAAAGTTTGTTTTTGATTTGGTCTTGAATAGAGAGTATTTAATTAAAAATATTTTAAAACTTGTGAATTACAGTACGAGTGCTTGCGTTTGACTTGCCCAGCGCACACGCTCAAGGAAATATCATAGAACAGTTTAGTTTATAGTGTTTGAGCGCACACGCTCAAGCAAGTTTTCCAAAAATGACTTTCTATTTTTATTTCTCAGTCTGCTATCAGAGTTTGGCTGATATGGCATCAGGGTGAGCACACCGCCTAACCTCCGAAAGCACGTGCCTAACCTCCAAGTGCACACGCTCAGTTCAAGAAAACATATTCTTTCAAATTTGAAAATTTGATCCATTCGAGCTTATTTTTCATGATTCTTTGATTTTCATTCAAGGATTATGATATCAGTTATACAGTATTGCTTGTTATTGCTATCTTGAGATAAAGTAGATGATAAAGTAGTTGCTTGGTTAAAGTTCTTCGTTTGAGTTCATTTTAGCAAAATCATGATACATCCATGCTCAGACTCAAGTAAGCTTGTTGTGCTATGTTATCGCATAGTGTTTTACCATATATTTTTGCTATGCTATGTTATGTGATGCCATGACCTAGAATCCACGGACATTACACATGTTAGCCTAGGTGATACCTTGGACTTTTGTTTGCTCGGTTCGTTATCATGAGACTTGGCCCTAGGGGTATGCATGATTAAGCATCATGATGTGGTATATACATGATGATGATGATTGCTTGTGTTTGGATATTGGCATGTCCCTCATGACGCTAAATCAAGGACATTCTCTATTTGAATCAAGAAAATTCTCGATTTGGGATACATTGCGATTGTGTGTAGAGGCTCATGATTCTTCACCACTAAAAACTTGATTAAGTATAAAATATGATAAACCAAGAAAGAGATTAAGTATCTGCGTGTATCAAGTCATGATGACTTGCTTTGGTATTTGACGGGCATATTTCATTTGCTTTGGAAACCTAGTCGGAGAGGGCATCCGCATGATGGCTGTTCTCTATGGATTGAGTTATTCGGGCCTAGTTTATGATATATCATGTATAACCAAGTTATGAAAATGTTCATGTGAGTTAATTAATGGGAGGGAATTAGACATCTCATTGATAATGTGTGACCCATAGTTTGTTTGAGCGCTAATGCCGGATGAGTCCGTGCACATAAACTAAGTAAAGTAAGAAATCAAAGTAACATTCCCAGTGGGTACACCAAACACACATTATCCTGTGAAAGGTTTCCCTAGACAAGATTAAGTAAAATCTAAGTATAGTTAGATGCACACTATCTTTACATCACACTCAAGGATCTAGGCGCACTGTCATTGTGATCTCTGTGTTGTTATCTAGTTATTTGCTAGTTCTATTTATGATCTAGATTTTGAGATGGATGTTTTCTGTTCATGAAGGAAAGTAAAGTGATACAGTTATATAGTCTTTCTTACATTTATATAAATCATGCATTCATGACACATGTTACAAGTGCACAAACCACTTCTTCATTTTACCACTTGCTAGATGGCTTTTTGACCGTCCTTATTTACACACCAATAATGAATCCAGACATTTCACCCCTGCTTTCAGGCACCCTAGAGTCTAGTGATCTTCATGAGTAAGAAACATGCATCTTAAAATTTAGATCATAAAACAAAACTAGCAGATAACCACATATACAACAATAATAGAAATCATAGAACAAGAGTGCACCTAGATCTTCAGTGTGATGCAAGGGTAGTGTGTGCATCTAATTATTCAAATTTAACTTAATCTTATTTAGGGAAAGCTCTCACAGATAATGTATTTGGTGTACCTATTGGGAACATTACTTGGATTCTTACTTTATGTGGTTTATGTGCAAGACTCATCTAGCACTAGTTGCTTTGAAACACAATATCGGGTCACACATTATCTATGAGATGTCAAATTCTCTCCCATTAATTAACTCACATGAAATTTTTTATTACTTGAGAAGTCTAAATTAATATGAAAAAGAATATTTGCGAATTGGTGTAAATTTAGGCAAGAGTTAGGTGCATACAAACAATGGTTATAGCTTGGATCAAAATGACTGAAAATAGCAAAATTTTTGATTATTGCTCATAAAATCGTGAATTTTGATATCCACGAAATTATTTGCCAATGGGTCGAAATGACTAATAATGGCAAAAAATCATTGGTTAGAGCTCATAAAATTATGAATTTTGGCCATTGCGAAATTATTTGCCCATGGGTTGAAATGACTAAAAATGACCAATAATCGTGGGTTATAGCCTACAAAATCGTGAATTTTAGCCACCACAAAATTATTTGACAATGGGTCAAAACAACTAAAAATTACAAAAATCAGGGGTTATAGCTCACAAAATCGTAATTTTGGTCACTACAAAATTATTTGCAAAAGGGTCCAAATGACTAAAAATTATGGGTTATAGCTCACGAAATCATGAATTTTTGCCACTCGAAATTATTTGACAATGAGTATAGCTCATGAAATCTTTAATTTTGGCCTCGGCAAAATTGATTGACAACAAGTTGAAATGTTTAAAAATCACCAAAAATCGTGCGCCATAGCCCATGAAATCGTGAACTTTTCTCTCCATGGAATTTTTGGCCAACGGGTCGAAATGACTAAAAATGGATAAAAATCAAGGGTCATATGACATAAAATTGTGAATTTTAGCCTCTGCAAAATTATTGCTGATAGGTCATAATGATTAAAAATTGTTACAATTATGGGTGATAGCTCACAAAACATGAATTTTGGTCTCTACGTAATTATTTGCAAATGGGTCAAAACGTCTAAAAATGGAAAAATACCATGGGTTATAACTCATAAAATCGTGAACTTTAACCACTGCGAAATTATTTGCCTATAGGTCGAAACAATTAAAAATGGCTAATAATAATGGGTTATAGATCATAAAATCGCGAATTTTGACTTACACAAAATTATTTGCATGTGGGTCAAAATGACTAAAAATGGCCAAAAATTATGGGTTATAGCTCACGAAAAAATAAAATTTGATCGCCATGAAATTATTTGTAAAGAGGTCGAAGCGATGAAAAATGGCCAAAAATTGTGAGTTATAGCTCACTACATCATGAATTTTTACCACAGAAAATTATTTGACTACTAGTCGAGCTAATGATATCCTTAATTTTGGCCTCTATGAAATTATTTAACAATGGGTCTAAACGACTAAAAATAGCTAAAAATCATGAGATATAGCTACTGAAATCTTTAATTTTGGCCTCCACAAATTATTTGACAATGGGTCAAAATGACAAAAAATGGCCAAAAATTATGGGTTATAGCTTATGAAATCATGAATTTTGGCATCTGTAAAATTACTTGACAATGGGTTGAAATGATTAAAAAAGGCAAACAATCATGGGTTATGGCTTATGAAATTGCGAATTTTGGTCACTGCAAAATTATTTGACAACGGTTCGAAATGACTAAAAATAGCAAAGAATCATGGTTATATAGCTCATGAAAAATTTATTGTGAATAGGTCAAAACGAATATAAATAACCAAAATCATGGGTAATATCTCATGAAATTGTGAATTTTCGTCTCCATGGAGATATTCACCAATGGGTTGATTGGCCAAAAATCATGGGTTATAGCTCATAAAATTATGAATTTTGGCATCCGTAAAATTACTTGACAATGGGTTGAAATGACTAAAATGGCCAAAAATTATGGGTTATAGCTCATGAAATCATGAATTTTGGCATCTGTAAAATTACTTGACAATGGGTTGAAATGATTAAAAAGGCAAACAATCATGGGTTATAGCTCATAAAATTATGAATTTTGGCATCCGTAAAATTACTTGACAATGGGTTGAAATGACTAAAATAGCAAAGAATCATGGTTATATAGCTCATGAAATCTTTAATTTTGGCCTCGGCAAAATTGATTGACAACAAGTTGAAATGTTTAAAAATCACCAAAAATCATGCGCCATAGCCCATGAAATCGTGAACTTTGCTCTCCACGGAATTTTTGGCCAACGGGTCGAAATGACTAAAAATGGATAAAAATCAAGGGTCATATGACATAAAATTGTGAATTTTGGCCTCTGCAAAATTATTGCTAATAGGTCGTAATGATTAAAATTTTTTACAATTGTGGGTTATAGCTCACGAAATATGAATTTTGGTCTCTACGTAATTATTTGCCAATGGGTCAAAATGTCTAAAAATGGAAAAAAACCATGGGTTATAACTCATGAAATCGTGAACTTTAACCACTGCGAAATTATTTGCCTATAGGTCGAAATGATTAAAAATGGCTAATAATAATGGGTTATAGATCATGAAATCGCGAATTTTGACCTACGCAAAATTATTTGCCTATGGGTTAAAATGACTAAAAATGGCCAAAAATTTTGGGTTATAGCTCACGAAAAAAATGAAATTTGATCGCCATGAAATTATTTGCAAAGAGGTCGAAGCAATGAAAAATGGCCAAAAATCGTGAGTTATAGCTCACTAAATCATGAATTTTTGCCACAGAAAATTATTTGACAACTAGTCGAAATAACTAAAAGTGGCAAAAAATCGTGAGATTTAGCTAATGATATCTTTAATTTTGGCCTCTATGAAATTATTTAACAATGGGTCTAAACGACTAAAAATAGCTAAAAATCATGAGATATAGCTACTGAAATCTTTAATTTTGGCCTCCACAAAATTATTTGACAATAGGTCAAAATGACTAAAAATGACCAAAAATTGTGGGTTATAGCTCATGAAATTATGAATTTTGGCATCTGTAAAATTACTTGACAATGGGTTGAAATGATAAAAAAAGGCAAACAATCATGGGTTATGGCTTATGAAGTTGCGAATTTTGGTCACTGCAAAATTATTTGACAACGGTTCGAAATGACTAAAAATAGCAAAGAATCGTGGTTATATAGCTCATGAAAAATTTATTGTGAATAGGTCGAAACGAATATAAATAACCAAAATCATGGTTAATATCTCACGAAATAGTAAATTTTTGTCTCCATGGAATTATTCACCAATGGGTTGATTGGCCAAAAATCATGGGTTATAGCTCATAAAATTGTGAATTTTGACCACCGTGAAATTATTTGTCTATGAGTTGAAATGACTTAAAATGGCCAATAATCATGGATTGTAGCTCATGAAATCACAAATTTTCACCTATGCAAAATTATTTGTCCATGGGTTGAAACGATTAAAAATGACAAAAAATTATGGGTTATAGCTCACGAAATTGTGAATTGGGCCCATCTTGAAATTATTTGCAAAGAGATCAAAATGACTAAAAGGCAAAAATCGTGGGTTGTAGCTCAGGAAATCGTGAGATATGAAATATTTAATTTTGACCTCTATAAAATTATTTGACAATGGCTCGAAATGACTAAAAATGGTCGTGAGTTACATAGCACAATAAATCTTAAATTTTGGCCTTTGCCAAATTACCTGACAACGGGTCCAAATAACTAAAAACGATAAAAAATAGTGGTTATAGGTCACAAAACCATGAATTTTGACCACCGCAAAATCATTTACAATGGGTTGAAATGACTAAAAATGGTGAGTTATATCTCGTGAAATCGTGAATTTTTATCACCGCAAAATTATTTGCCAATAGGTCGAAACGACCAAAATGGTAAAAAATCATGAGATATAGCTCATAAAATCATACATTTTTTGCATCCATAAAATTATTTGTCTATTGTTAGAAACGACTAAAAATAGCCAAAATCATAAATTTTGTTCTCCATGAAATTACTTGCCTCGGGTCGAAATGACTAATAATGGCAAAACCATGGGTTATAGCTCATGAAATTATGAAGTTTAGCCACCCCAAAATTATTTGCCTACGGGTCTATAGATGGTTAAAATATACTCTCTCTTGGACCAATGCTTAGTCCAAGTCCTAAGAAGTGAACGCCTATAGGCTAAACACTTCATATGGGCTCAAACACAAGCCCGTGACGAAGCTCACCGGAACCATAGCGAAGCTCACCTAAGTCTCACACAAACTTCACTTAAAAGACCCACGTGGGCCGTGTCATTCACGTCCTAAGGAGGAGTTGGCTGCCCACGTTCTGGTGAAGTTCGCTAGAACGAACTTCACCCATAACCGCTCAATGAGCTTCGCCCTCGACCATTACTAGCGAACCTCACAATTGACCGTTTCAAGAGCTATTTTTATGGAAATGGTTCTCTCATTATCTCCTAAGTTAATGGCCACTAAATCCACATTTAATGGCCACTAACCCTCTCTCCCTTAGCCTATAAGAGGAGGGAAGATTGCTCATTTTGGGGACACTTGCAAAACTTAGCGATTTAGCAACTCGAAAAGTTATCTACTTGAAGACTTCGACATCTTTGAAAGAGCCCCGATGATCTTCAATCAGCAGAAGACACAATGCTCTAGTCGGACCGTCAATGGCATACAAGATCAACCTTCCATCGGCACACGAAAAAGAACCCAAAAAATATAACTTTTTCTTATTTTTTTTATAATTCTCGGAACTTGTAATCTGCATTAATTATAATTCAAAGACCCGAAACAGGGTCGAAATGACTAAAAATGATCAATAATCTTGGGATATTGTTCATCAGATAGTGAATTTTGTCCTAGGTGAAATTATTTGCTTATGGGTCGAGAATACTAAAAATGGTAAAAAATAATGGGTTATAGCTTACTAAATCGTGAATTTTAGCCATCATGAAATTATTTACAAAATGGTCCAAATGACTTAAAATTGCCAAAAATCGTAGGTGATAACTCACGAAATCGTGCATTTTACCAACCAAAAATTATTTGACAACGGTTCAAAATGACTAAAAATGGCAAAAAATCATGAGATATAGCTCATGAAATGTTTAATATTGGCCTCTGCGAAATTATTTAACAACGAAACCAACTGAAAATGGTCAAAAATCATGGGTTATAGCTCATGAAATTGTGAATTTTGCTCTCCATGGAATTATTTGCCAAATGGTTGAAACGACTAAAAAGGACCAAAAATCATGGGCCATAGCACATCAAATTGTGAATTTTGGCTTCCACAAAATTATTTGTTAATGGATTGTAATGACTAAAAATGTCAAAATCATGGGTTATTACTCATGAAACATGAATTTTGGTTTCCACGGAATTATTTGCCAATAGGTCGAAATGACTAAAAATGGCAAAAAACTATGGGTTATAGCTCATGAAATCGTGAATTTTAACCACCATGAAAATATTTGCCTATAGGTCGAAATGACTAAAAATGGCAAATAATCATGGGTTACAGCTCAATAAATCGTGAATTTTGGCCTATGCGAAATTATTTGCCTATGGGTAGAACGACTGAAAATGGCCAAAAATCAGGGGTTATAATTCACAAAATTATGAATTTTGGCCACCGTGAAATTATTTACAAAGATGTTGAAACAACTTAAAATATCCAAAAATTATGGGTTATAGCTCACTAAATCGTAAAATTTTGCCTAGGAAATTATTTCACAATTGGTCGAAATGATTAAAAATAGAAAAAAATTGTGAGTTATAGCTAATAAAATATTTAATTTTGGCCTCCACAAAATTATTTGACAACGAAACAAGTAAAATGCCCGAAAATCGTAGGTTATAGTTCATGAATTGTGAATTTTGGCCTCCATGAAATTAATTGACAACAGGTACAAACAACTAAAAATGCCCAAAAATCGTGGGTTATAGCTCCCGAAATTATAAATTTTCACCACCACAAAATTGTTTGACAAAAGGGTCAAAATGGCTAAAAATCGTGAGCTATAGCTCATGAAATCTGAATTTTAGTCTTTGCGAATTATTTGCCATTGGGTCGAAATGACTACAAATGGCCAAGAATCGTGAATTTTTGCCTCCACAAAATTATTTGCCAATAGTTCGAAATGAATAAACATAGCCAAAATCATGGGTTATATCTCACAAAATAATAAATTTTGTTCTCCACGGAATTGTTTGCCAATGGGTTGAATGGTCGAAAATGGTGGGTTATTGCTCATGAAACCGTGAATTTCGACTAGCCAAATAATTTGCCTATGGGTCAAAACTATTTAAAATGGCCAGTAATCATTGGTTATAGCTCATGAAATTGTGAATATTGGCCAACGCGAAAATTTTGCCTATAGGTTGAAACAACTAAAAATTACAAAAAATCATAGGTTATAAGGTCACAAAATCGTGTATTTTGGTCACTATGAAATTATTTGCAAAAGAGTCCAAATGACTAAAAATTGCCAAAGATCATGGGTTATAGCTCACGAAATCATGAATTTTTTGCCACCCAGAAATTATTTGACAACAAGTCGAAATAAATGAAAATGGTAAAAAATCATGAGATATAGCTCATGAATTTTTAATTTTGGCCTCCACAAAATTGATTGACAACAAGGGTCAAATGATTAAAAATCACCGAAAATCATGCGTCATAGCCCATGAAATCGTGAATTTTGCTCATCGCGGGGTTTTTTATGAACTGGTTGAAATGACTAAAAATGGACAAAAATCGTAGGTCATAGCACATTAAATTGTGAATTTTGGCCTCTACAAAATTATTTGCCAACGACACGTAATGACTAAAAATGGCCAAAATTAGGGGTTATAGCTCATTAAAAATTTTGGTCTGCAAGGAATTATTTCCCAATGGATCAAAATGACTAAAAATGGCTAAAAACCTTGGGTTATAGCTCATGAAATTGTGAATTTTGACCTCCGTGAAATTATTTGCCTATGGGTCGAAACATTTAATAATGGCCTCTGCGAAATTATTTAGCAATGGGTTTGACTAAAAATGGCCAAAAATCATGGATTATAGCTCATGAAATCGTGAATTTTGTTCTCCAAGGATTATTTGTCAACAGGTTGAAACGACTAAAATAGCTAAAAATCATGGGCCATAGCACATGAAATTAATTTTGGCTCTGCAAAATTATTTACCAATGGATCGTAAAAATAGTAAAATTATGGGTTAAGATCATGAAACATGAATTTTGGTGTCCTGGAGTTATTTGCCAATAGACCGAAATGACTAAAATAATAAAAAATCAGTTAGAGCTCATAAAATTTAACCATAAATATTGCCTATGGGTTGAAATAACTAAAAGCGGTAAATAATCATGGGTTATTGCTCATTAAATCTGAATTTTGGCCTCACGTGAAATTATTTGCCTATGGGTGAAATGACTAAAAATGGTCAAAAATCATGGGTTACAATTCAATTGTGAATTTTAATCCACTTGAAATTATTTGTAAATATATTGAAACGACTTAAAACATCTAAAATTGTTGGTTATAGCTCATTAATTGTGAATTTTACCAATAAAATTATTTGACAATTGGTCGAAATGACTAAAATGGCCAAAAATATGAGATATAGCTAACGAAATAGTGAATTTTGACTAACACGAAATTATTTGCTATGGGTCAAAACTATTTAAAATGGCCAATAATGGGTTTGTGTAATAATGAATATTATTAGCGTGAAATTTTACTGTGGGTCGAAATGACTAAAATTATAAAACCATAGGCTATAGCTCATAAAATTGTGAATTTTGTTCATTGTAAAATTATTTACAAAAGGGTCCAAATGACAAAAATTGCTAAAACCATGGGTTATAGCTCACAAAATTGTGAATTTTACCACCCAAAATTATTTGACAACGAGTTGAAACGAATAAAAATGGTAAAAATCATGAGATCTAGCTCATGAAATCTTTAATTTTGGCCTCTTCAAAATTAATTGACAATGGGGCAAAATGATTAGAAATCACGAAAAATCGTGAGTAATAGCCCATGAAATCGTGAATTTTACTCTTCACGGCTTTTTGCCAACTGGTTGAAATGACTAAAAATAGCTAAAAATCATGGGTTATAGCTCATGAAATCATAATTTTGGCCTCTGCAAAATTATTTACCAACAAGTCGTAATGACTAAAATGGCCAAAATTGTGGGTTATAGTTCATTAAAAGCGAATTTTGGTCTCCTAGGAATTATTTGCCAATGGATCGATATGACTAAAATGGCCAAAATTATGGGTTATAGCATATGAAATCATGAATTTTGACCTCCGTGAAATTATTTGCCTATGGGTCGAAACATTTAATATTGGCCTTTGCGAAATTATTTAGCAATGGGTTGAAACGACAAAAAATGGCCAAAAATCATGGATTATAGCTCATGAAATCGTGAATTTTGGTCTCTATGGATTATTTGCCAATGGGTTGAAACGACTAAAAATAGCTAAAAATCATGGGCCATAGCACATGAAATCCTGAATTTTGGCCTCTGAAAAATTATTTACCAATGGATCGTAATGACAAAAAATAGCTAAAATTATGGGTTATTGATCATGAAACATGAATTTTGGTGTCCCTCGAGTTATTTGCCAATAGACCAAAATGACTAAAAATGGCAAAAATCATGGGTAGCTCATGAAATCGTGAATTTTAACCATCATGAAAATATTGCCTATGGGTTGAAACAACTAAAACTGGCAAATAATCATGGGTTATTGCTCATTAAATCGTAAATTTTGGCCTACGTGAAATTATTTAACAACAGGCCAAAATGACTAAAAATGGTGAGTTATATCTCATGAAATCATGAATTTTGACCTCAGTGAAATTATTTGCCAATAGTCAAAGAGACTAAAATGGCCAAAATTGTGGGTTATAGCTCATGAAATCATAAATGTTTGCCTCTATAAAATTACTTACCTATTGTTAGAAATGACTAAAATGGCCAAAAATCATGAATTTTGGTCTCCTAGGAATTATTTGCCAATGGATCGATATGACTAAAAATGGCAAAAAATGTGGGTTATTGCTCATGAAATTGTGAAGTTTAGCCACCCCAAAATTATTTGCACTGGGGTCAAAATGACTAAAAATAATCAATAATCTTGGATTATAGCTCATGAAATCGTGAATTTTGTTCTCCAAGGATTATTTGTCAACGGGTTGAAACGACTAAAAATAGCTAAAAATCATGGGCCATAGCACATGAAATTCTGAATTTTGGCCTCTGCAAAATTATTTACCAATGGATCGTAATAAAAAAATAGCCAAAATTATGGGTTATTGATCATGAAACATGAATTTTGGTGTCCCTGGAGTTATTTGCCAATAGACCGAAATGACTAAAAATAGCAAAAATCGTGGGTAGCTCATGAAATCGTGAATTTTAACCATCATGAAAATATTGCCTATGGGTTGAAATAACTAAAACTGGTAAATAATCATGGGTTATTGCTCATTAAATCGTGAATTTTGGCCTACGTGAAATTATTTGCCTATGGGTCGAAATGACTAAAAATGGTCAAAAATCATGGGTTACAATTCTCAAAATTGTGAATTTTAATCACCGAAATTATTTGTAAATATATTGAAATGACTTAAAACATCTAAAAATTGTTGGTTATAGCTCACTTAATTGTGAATTTTTACCACAGTAAATTATTTGACAATTGGTCGAAATGACTAAAAATGGCCAAAAATTATGAGATATAGCTAACGAAATAGTGAATTTTGACTAACACGAAATTATTTGCTTATGGGTCAAAACTATTTAAAATGGCCAGTAATCGTGGGTTATAGCTCATGAAATTGTGAATATTGGCCAACGTGAAATTTTCGCCTGTGGGTCGAAATGACTAAAAATTATAAAAAACCATAGGCTATAGCTCATAAAATTGTGAATTTTGTTCATTGTAAAATTATTTACAAAAGGGTCCAAATGACAAAAAATTGCTAAAAACCATGGGTTATAGCTCACGAAATCGTAATTTTTTTTCCACCCAGAAATTATTTGACAACGAGTTGAAACGAATAAAAATGGTAAAAAATCATGAGATCTAGCTCATGAAATCTTTAATTTTGGCCTCTTCAAAATTAATTGACAATTGGGGCAAAATGATTAGAAATCACGAAAAATCGTGAGTAATAGCCCATGAAATCGTGAATTTTACTCTTCACGGCTTTTTTGCCAACTGGTTGAAATGACTAAAAATAGATAAAAATTATGGGTCATATGGAATCATAAATTTTGGCCTCTGCAAAATTATTTACCAACAAGTCGTAATGACTAAAAATGGCCAAAATTGTGGGTTATAGTTCATTAAAAACGAATTTTGGTCTCCTAGGAATTATTTGCCAATGGATCGATATGACTAAAAATGGCCAAAAACTATGGGTTATAGCATATGAAATCATGAATTTTGACCTCGTGAAATTATTTGCCTATGAGTCGAAATGACTTAAAAATGGCAAATTAATAACATGGGTTAGCTCATGAAATCATAATTTTGGCCTACACAAAATTATTTTTCTATGAGTTGAAATGACTAAAATGAATAAAATTATGGGTTATAGCTCACAAAATTGTGAATTTCGGCCTCCTTAAAATTATTTTCAAAGAGATCGAAAAGACTAAAAAGTCCAAAAATCGTGGGTTGTAGCTCAGGAAATCGTGAGATGTATAGCTAATGGAATCTTTAATTTTGGCCTCTATAAAATTATTTGACAACAGTCCAAAGAGACTAAAAATGGCCAAAAATTATGGGTTATATAGCTCAAGAAATCTTGAATTTTTGTCTCTATGAAATTACTTGACAATGGGTCAAAATGTCTAAAAATGGCAAAAATCATGGGTTATAGGTCACGAAACTGTGAATTTTGGCCACGGAAAAATTATTTAACAACAGGCCAAAATGACTAAAAATGGTGAGTTATATCTCATGAAATCATGAATTTTCGTCTCTGTGAAATTATTTGCCAACAGGTCAAAACGACTAAAAATGGTCGAAAATCATGGGATATAGCTCATGAAATCATAAATGTTTGCCTCTATAAAATTACTTACCTATTGTTAGAAATGACTAAAAATGGCCAAAAATCATGAATTTTGTTCTCTACGGAATTATTTGCCTACAGGTCGAAATGACTAATAATGGCAAAAAATGTGGGTTATCGCTCATGAAATTATGAAGTTTAGCCACCCCAAAATTATTTACCTAGGGGTCAAAATGACTAAAAATGATCAATAATCTTGGCTTATAGCTCATCAAATTGTGAATTTTTTCCTAGGCGAAATTATTTACTTATGGGTCGAGATGACTAAAAATGGTAAAAATCATGGATTATAGCTCATCAAATCGTGAATTTTTTCCTAGGTGAAATTATTTACTTATGGGTCGAGATGACTAAAAATGGTAAAAAATCATCGGTTATAGTTCATTAATTCATGAATTTTGGCCATCACAAAATTATTTACAAAGTGGTCCAAATGACTTAAAATTGCTAAAAATCATAGGTAATAGCTCATAAAATTGTGAATTTTTACCACCCAAAAATTATTTGACAACGGGTCAAAACGACTAAAAGTGACAAACAATCGTGAGATATAGCTCATGAATTGTTTAATATTGGCCTCCGCCAAATCATTTAACAAGGGGTCAAAATGACTAAAAATGAAAAAATCGTGCGTTACAGCTCATGAAATCGTGAATTTTAACCACCATGAAAATATTTGCTTATGGGTCAAAACGACTAAAATGGCCGAAAACCAGGAGTTATAATACGCAAAATAGTGAATTTTAGCCACTGTGAAATTATTTGCAAAGATGTTGAAATGACTTAAAATGTCCAAAAATCGTGGGTTATAGCTCACTAAATTGTGAATTTTTGCCACATGAAATTATTTGACAATTGGTCGAAACGACTAAAATGGCCAAAAATCATGAGATATAGCTAATAAAATCTTTAATTTTGGCCTCCATAAAATTATCTGACAACGGGTCGAAACAACTAAAATGCCCAATATTTTTGGCTTATAGCTCATGAAATCGTGAATTTTGGTCCCCATGAAATTAATTGACAATGGGTCATAATGACTAAAAATAGTAAAAAATCATGGGTTATAGCTCACAAAATTGTGAATTTTATTCATTGCAAAATTATTTGACAAAGGGTCAACATGTTTAAAAATGGCTAAAAATCGTGGGTTATAGCTCACAAAATTGTGAATTTTACCACCCAAAATTATTTGACAATGGGTCAAAATGACTAAAAATGGCAAAAATCATGGGTTATAGCTCATGAATTGTTTAATATTGGCCTCCGCCAAATCATTTAACAAGGGGTCGAAATGACTAAAATGGTAAAAATCATGGGTTATAGCTCATGAAATCATGAATTTTAACCACCATGAAAATATTTGCTTATGGGTCAAAGCGACTAAAATGGCCAAAAATCATGGGTTATAGCTCATAAAATTGTGAATTTTACCACCCAAAATTATTTGCAAAGATGTTGAAATGACTTAAAATGGCCAAAAATCATGAGATATAGCTCATGAAATTGTGAATTTTTGCCTCCACAAAATTATTTGACAATTGGTCGAAACGACTAAAATGGCCAAAAATCATGAGATATAGCTAATAAAATCTTTAATTTTGGCCTCCATAAAATTATCGACAAGAATTGAAACAACTAAAATGCCCAATATTTTTGGCTTATAGCTCATGAAATCATGAATTTTGGTCCCCGTGAAATTAATTGACAATGGGTAATAATGACTAAAAATGGTAAACAATCATGGGTTATAGCTCCCGAAATTGCGAATTTTCATCACCACAAAATTATTTGACAAAGGGTCAACATGTTTAAAAATGGCTAAAAATAATGACCTATAGCTCATGAAATCCTTAATTTTAGCCTATGCATAATTATTGCCAACGGGTCGAAACGACTACAAATGGCCAAGAATCACGAGTTATAGCTAAAGAATCGTGAATTTTTGCCTCTTATTTTCCAATGGTTTGAAATGAATAAACATGGCCAAAATTATGGGTTATATCTCACGAAATAGTAAATTTTGGTCTTCACGAAATTATTTGCTAATGGGTCAAAATGACTAAAAATCATGGGTTATAGCTAACTAAATCGTGAATTTTTGCCATAAGAAATCATGAGTTATAGTTAATAAAATCTTTAATTTTAGCCTCCATGAAATTATTTGACAACCGATCAAAATAAAAATAGCCAAAAATCATGAGTTATAGCTTATTAAATCATGAATTTGGCCTCTACGATTAGTTGACAATGGGACGAAATGACTAAATATGGCTAAAAATCATGGGTTTTAGCTCAGAAAATCGTGAATTTTGGCAACCGCAAGATTATTTGACAAAGTGTCAAAATGACTAAAAATGACAAAAAATCGTGAGTTATACCTCATGAAATCTTGAAATTTAGTCTCCACGAAATTATTTACCAACGGGTCAAAATGACTAGAAGTGGCTAAGATTCGTGGGTTATAGCTCAAGAAATCGTGAATTTTTGCCTCCGCAAAATTATTTACCAAAGGATCGAAATGAATAAAAATGGCCAAAATCATGGGTTATATTTCACGAAGTAGTGAATTTTGTCTCTATGGAATTATTTGCCAATTGGTCGATTGGCCAAAAACTATGGGTTGTAGCTCATGAAATCGTGAATATTAACCATCAGGAAATTATTTGCCTATGGGTTGAAACGACTTAAAATGGTCAATAATCATGGGCTATAACTCATAAAATTGTGTGATTTGGTTTGCATGAACTTATTTGCCTGTGGATCAAAATGACAAAAAATAACAAAAAATTATGGGTTATAGCTCACAAAATCATGAATTTTAGCTGCCTTGAAATTATTTGTGAAGAGGTCGAAATGACTAAAGAGGCCAAAAATCATGGGTTACAACTCACAAAATCATGAGATGTAGCTAATGAAATCTTTAATTTTGGTCTTCATGAAGTTTTTTGACAATGGGTCAAAATGAGTAAAAATGGCTAGAAGTCGTGGGTTATAACTCATGAAATCTTTAATTTTGACATCCGTGAAATTACTTGACAATAGGTCGAAATGACTAAAAATAGTAAAAAATCTTGGGTTATAGCTCACATAATTATGAATTTTGGCCACCATGAAATTATTTAACAATGGGTCAAAATTGCCCAAATATCGCGAGTTATAGCTCATAAAATCATAAATTTTAACCTCCGCGAAATTATTTGCCAACTTGTCAAAACGTCAATAAAGATAGAAAATCATGGGTTATAGCTCAAGAAATTATAAATTTTGGCCTCCACAAAATTAGTTGCCTATAGATAGAAACGACTAAAAATGGCAAAAAATAGGTTATAGCTAGTGAAATAATGAATTTTAGCTATCATGAACTTATTTACCAAGGGCTTGAAATGACTAAAAATGGCCAGAAATCATGGGTTATAGCTCATAAAATCATGAATTTTGGCATTCACAAAATTACTTAACAACAGGCCATAAACTAAAAATGAAAAAATAGTGGATTATAGCTCACAAAGTCGTGAATTTTGGCCACTTCAAATTGTTTGACAACAGGTCAAAGTGACTAAAAATAGCAAAATATCATGAGCTCTAGCTCATGAAATCATGAATTTTGGTCTTCGAGAAATTATTTGCTATAGGGTCAAATGAATAAAAATAGCTAAAAATTGTGGGTTGTAGCTCATGAAATCTTTAATTTTGGCCTCCGCAAATATACTTGCTAGCGGTCGAAATGGCTAAAAATGACCAAAATCGTTTGTTATGGCTCACAAAATTGTGAATTTTGATTTCCACAGAATTATTTGTCAGTGAGTTGAAATCTAGCCAAAACATTGGGCTATAGCTCATGAAATCGTGAAGTTTGGTCACCCTAAAATTATTGCCTATAGGTTGAAATAACTAAAAATGTTTAATAATCATGAGAAGCTCATCAAATTATGAATTTTGGCTGACGTGAAATTATTTGGCTATGGGTTGAGACAACTAAACATAGCAAAAAATCATGGTTATAGCTCACTAAATCTTGAATTTTGGTCACCGTAAAATTATTTGCAAAAGGGTCCAAATGACTAAAAATTGCCAAAAATCATAGGTTATATAGCTCATGAAATAGTAAATTTTGCCACCTAGAAATTATTTGACAATGGGTCAAAATGACTAAAAGTGGCAAAAAATTGTGAGATAAAGCTCATGAAATCTTTATATTTGGCCACCGGGAAATTAATTAATAACCGGTCGAAATGATTAAAAATCACAAAAAGTCATGAGTTATAGCTCATGAAATTATTTGACAACGGTCAAAATGACTAAAAATGGCAAAAAATGTGAGATATAGCTAATAAAATCTTTAATTTTGGCCTTTGCAAAATTATTTGACAACCGGTCAAAATGACTAAAAATAGCAAAATATCATGAGCTCTAGCTCATGAAATCATAATTTTGGTCTTGAAATTATTTGCTATAGGGTCAAATGAATAAAATAGCTAAAAATTGTGGGTTGTAGCTCATGAAATCTTTAATTTTGGCCTCATAAATATACTTGCTAGCGGTCGAAATGGCTAAAATGACCAAAATCGTTTGTTATGGCTCACAAAATTGTGAATTTTGATTTCCAAATTATTTGTCGTGAGTTGAAATCTAGCCAAAACATTGGGCTATAGCTCATGAAATCGTGAAGTTTGGTCACCCTAAAATTATTGCCTATAGGTTGAAATAACTAAAATGTTTAATAATCATGAGAAGCTCATCAAATTATGAATTTTGGCCTCTGTGAAATTATTTGGCTATGGGTTGAGACAACTAAGAATGGCCAAAAACCATGGGTTATAGCTCACAAAATAATAAATTTTGGCTGCTGTAAAATTATTTGTGAAGAAGTCGAAATGACTAAAAATAGCCAAAAATTATGGGTTATAGCTCACTAAATCATGAATTTCAGCCACATGAAATTATTTGATAACTGGTCGAAATCACTAAAAATGATAAAAAATCATGAGATATAGATAATGAAATCTTTAATTTTGAACTCCGCAAAATTTTTTAACAATGGATTGAAATGACTAAAAATGGCAAAAAATTGTGAATTTTGGCCTCTGTGAAATTACTTGACAACGGGTCAAAATGACTAAAAATTGTGGACTATAGCTCAAGAAATCATGAATTTTGGTCACCACAAAATTATTTGCAAAAGGGTCCAAATGACTAAAATGGCCAAAAATCATGGGTTATAGCTCTTGAAATTGTGAATTTTACCACCCATAAATTATTTGACAATGGGTTGAAATGACTAAAAATATAAAAATGTGAGATAAAGCTCATGAAATGTTTAATTTTGGCCTTTGCAAAATTATTTGACAATGGGTTGAAATGACTAAAAATGGCAAAAAATGTGAGATATAGCTAATGAAATCTTTAATTTTGGCCTCTGTGAAATTATTTGCCAACTAGTTGAAATTAAAATGGGAAAAAATCGTGAGTCATAGCACATTATTTGCCAATGAGTCGTAATGACCAACAATGGCCACATTTGTGGATTATTGCTCAAGAAATATGAAGTTTGGCCTCCACAAAACTATTTACCAATGGATCGAAATGACTAAAATGGCCAAAAATCATAGGTTATATAGCTCATGAAATTGTGAATTTTACCACCCATAAATTATTTGACAATGGGTTGAAATGACTAAAAGTGCCAAAAATCATGGGTTATAGCTCTTGAAATTGTGAATTTTACCACCCATAAATTATTTGACAATGGGTTGAAATGACTAAAAATATAAAAATGTGAGATAAAGCTCATGAAATGTTTAATTTTGGCCTTTGCAAAATTATTTGACAATGGGTTGAAATGACTAAAAATGGCAAAAAATGTGAGATATAGCTAATGAAATCTTTAATTTTGGCCTCTGTGAAATTATTTGCCAACTAGTTGAAATTAAAATGGGAAAAAATCGTGAGTCATAGCACATTATTTGCCAATGAGTCGTAATGACCAACAATGGCCACATTTGTGGATTATTGCTCAAGAAATATGAAGTTTGGCCTCCACAAAACTATTTACCAATGGATCGAAATGACTAAAAATGGCCAAAAATCATAGGTTATAGCTCATGAAGTCGTGAAGTTTAACCACGGAGAAATTATTTACTTATGGGTCAAAATGATTAAAAATGGCCAATAATCATTGGTTATAGCCGAAGAAATCGTGAATTTTGGCCTATGCAAAATTATTTATCTATGGATCGAAACAATTAAGAATGGCCAAAAACCATGGGTTATAGCTCACAAAATAATAAATTTTGGCTACTGTAAAATTATTTGTGAAGAGGTCGAAATGACTAAAAATAGCCAAAAATTATGGGTTATAGCTCACTAAATCATGAATTTCACCACATGAAATTATTTAATAACTAGTGGAAATGACTAAAAATGATAAAAAATCATGAGATATAGATAATGAAATCTTTAATTTTGAACTCATAAATTTTTTAGCAATGGATTGAAATGACTAAAAATGGCAAAAAATTGTAAATTTTGGCCTCCATGAAATTACTTGACAAATGGTCAAAATGATTAAAAATCACAAAAAGTCATGAGTTATAGCTCATGAAATTACGAATTTTGCACTATGAGGAATTATTTGCCAATAGTTTGAAACGACTAAAAATGACCAAATATTGTGGGTCATATTACATGAAATCGTGAATTTTGGCCTCCGCAAAATTATTTACCAGCGGGTCATAATGACTAAAAATGGCCAAATTATGGGTTATTGCTCATGAAACATGAATTTTGGTCTCCACGAAATTATCTATCAATGGGTCGAAATGACTGAAAATGGCCAAAAACGTGGGTTATAGCTCATGAAATTATGAATTTTGACCATTGTGAAATTATTTGCCTATGGATCATAATGACAAAAAATGGCAAATAATCATGGATTATAGCTTACAAAATCATGAATTTTGGCCATCGCATTATAAAGAGGTTGAAATGACTAAAAAGGCCAAAAATCATGGTTTATAGCTCACTAAATTGTGAATTTTTGGCACATGAAATTATTTGACAACCGGTCAAAATGACTAAAAATGGCAAAAAAATGTGAGATATAGCTAATGAAATCTTTAATTTTTGCCTCCAAGAAATTATTTAACAATGGGTCAAAATGACTAAAAATCGTGAAAAATCATGGGTTATAGGCTATAGCTTATGAAATCGAGAATTTTGGCTTTCGTGAAATTACTTAACAATGGGTCGAAATGACTAAAAATGGCTAAATATCATGGGTTATAGCTTACGAAATCACAAAATTTGGCCACAGCAAAATTATTTGACAAAGGGTCGAAATGACTAAAAATGGCTAAAAAGCGTAGGTTATAGCTCATGAAATCCTGAATTTTATTCTCCATAAATTTATTTGCCAATGGGTGGAAATAACTACAAATGACTAAGATTCATGGGTTATAGCTCATAAAATCATGAATTTTTGCATTGCAAAGTTACTTGCCAATGGGTCGAAATGAATAAAAATGGCCAAAATCATGGGTTATATCTCACAAAATAGTGAGTTTTTGTCTCCATGAAATTATTTGCCAACCGGTTGATTGGCCAAAAATCGTGGGTTAGCTCATGAAATCGTGAATTTTGATCACCGTGAAATTATTTATCTATTGGCCGCTAAGACTAAAAATGACCAAAAATCATGGGTTATAGCTCATAAAATTGTGAATTTCGACCACATTGAAGTTATTTGCAAAGAGGTTGAAACTACTAAAAAGGCTAAAAATTATGGGTTACAGCTCCGAAAATAGTGAGATATAGCTAATAAAATCTTTAATTTTGGCCTCTGTGAAATTATTTGACAATGGGTTGAAATGACTAAAAAGGAAAAAAAATCATGGGTTATAGCTCATAAAATCATGAATTTTGGCCTATGCAAAATTATTTGCCAATGGGTCGAAATGACTAAAATGGCCAAAAATCATGGGTTATAGCTCACAAAATTGTGAATTTTGGCCTCCATGAAATTATTTGCCAACGGGTTGAAATGACTAAAATGGCCAAAATTATGGGTTATAGCTCATGAAATCGTGAATTTTGGCCTCCATGAAATTATTTATCTATTGGCGCTAAGACTAAAATGACCAAAAATCATGGGTTATAGCTCATAAAATTGTGAATTTCACCACATTGAAGTTATTTGCAAAGAGGTCGAAACTACTAAAAAGGCAAAAAATCATGGGTTACAGCTCTGAAAATAGTGAGATATAGCTAATAAAATCTTTAATTTTGGCCTCTGTGAAATTATTTGACAACGGATTGAAACGACTAAAAAAGAGAAAAAAATCATGGGTTATCACTCATAAAATGTTGAATTTTAGCCAATGTGAAACTTTTTGCCTATGGGTTGAATCAACTAAAAATGGCCAATAATTATGGGTTATAGCTCATCAAATCATGAATTTTGGCCTTAGAAATTTTTTGCCTATGGGTCGAAATGACTAAAATTTATAAAAAATTATGGGTGCTAACAAAATCATGAATTTTAGTCACTATGAAATTATTTGCAAAAGGGTCCAAATGACTAAAAAGTGCCAAAAATCATGGGTTATAGCTCTTGAAATTGTGAATTTTACCACCCATAAATTATTTGACAATGGGTTGAAATGACTAAAAATATAAAAAAATGTGAGATAAAGCTCATGAAATGTTTAATTTTGGCCTTTGCAAAATTAATTGACAGTAGGGCGAAATGATTAAAACTCATCGAAAATTGTGAGTTACAGCCTAGAAATCGGGAATTTTGCTCTTCGCAAAATTTTTTTGCCAACTAGTTGAAATGACTAAAAATGGGGAAAAATCGTGAGTCATAGCACATTATTTGCCAATGAGTAGTAATGACTAACAATGGCCAAATTTGTGGATTATTGCTCAAGAAATATGAATTTTGGTCTCCATAGAACTATTTACTAATGGATCGAAATGACTAAAAATGGCCAAAAATCGCAGGTTATAGCTCATGAAATCATGAAGTTTAACCACGGTGAAATTATTTACCTATGGGTCAAAATGATTAAAAATGGCCAATAATCATTGGTTATAGTCGAAGAAATCGTGAATTTTGGCCTACGCAAAATTATTTATCTATGGATCGAAACAATTAAGAATGGCCAAAACCATGGGTTATAGCTCGCAAAATAATGAATTTTAGCTGCCTTGAAATTATTTGTGAAGAGGTCGAAATGACTAAAGAGGCCAAAAATCATGGGTTACAACTCACTAAATCATGAATTTCACCACATGAAATTATTTAATAACTAGTGGAAATGACTAAAAATGATAAAAAATCATGAGATATAGATAATGAAATCTTTAATTTTGTCCTTCACAAAATTATTTGACAATGGGTTGAAATGACTAAAAATGGCAAAAAATTGTAAATTTTGGCCTCCGTGAAATTACTTGACAACGGGTCAAAATGACTAAAAATTATGGACTATAGCTCAAGAAATCATGAATTTTGGTCACCACAAAATTATTTGACAACGGGTCAAGATGCCTAAAAATGGTAAAAAATCATGGGTTATAGCTCATGAAATCATAAATTTTTCTATGCAAAATTATTTGCCACTAGTTGAAAAGAATAAAAAGGGTAAAAATCAAGGGTTATATTCCTAGAAATAGTGAATTTTAGTCTCCATGAAATTATTTGCCAATGGGTCGGTAGGCCAAAAATCATAGGTTATAGCTCATAAAATTGTGGATTTTGACAACAAATATTTGCCTACGAGTCAAAATAACTTAAAATGGCACAATAATCATGGACTATAGCTCATAAAATCATGAATTTTGGCCTACATGAAATTATTTGCCCACGGGTCGAAACGATAAAAAAATGATAAAAAGCCAATGGTTATAGCTCATGACATCAAGAATTTCAAGCACCTTGAAATTATTTGCAATGAGGTCAAAGCGACTAAAAAGGCCAAAAATCATAGGTTACAACTTGCAAAATCGTGAGATATAGCTAATGAGATTGTTAATTTGGGTCTCACAAAAATTATTTGACAATGGGTCGTAACCAACGAAATTTGCTAGAAACCGTGGGTTATAGCTCATAAAATCTTAAATTTTGGCCTTCGTGAAATTACTTGACAACGGTTGAAATGACTAAAAATGGTCAAGAATTGTAGGTTATAGCTCACGTAATCGTGAATTTTGCCCATCGAAAAATTATCGACAATAGGTGAAAATACTAAGAATGGCCAAACATGGTGAGTTATAGCTCATGAAATCTTGAATTTTGGTCTCCGTAGAATTATTTGTCAACTTGACAAAATGACTAAGAATGGTAAAAATTTTGGGCTATAGCTCATGAAATTGTAGACTTTGGCCTCCGCAAAACCAGTCACATATTGGTAGAAATGACTAAAATAGCCTAAAATCATGGGTTATAGCTAATGAAATCATGAATTTTAGCTACTATGAAATTATTTATTAAGGGGTTGAAACGACTAAAAATGGTTAGAAATTGTGGGTTATAGCTCACAGAATCATGAATTTCAGCCACTGTGAAATTATTTAACAATGGGATGAAATGACTAAAAATGGTAAAATATCATGAGTTATAGCTGATGAAATCATGAATTTTGGTCTCTAAAGAATTACTTGCAAAAGGGCAAAATGAATAAAAATAGCCAAAAATCGCGGGAATAGCTAAAAAAATCTCGAATTTTGGCCTCCGCAAATATATTTGTCGACAAGTCGAAACGATAAAAATGGCCAAAATAATTGGTTATAGCTCACAAAATCATGAATTTTGTTATCCATGAAATTATTTGCCAACGGGTTGAAATAACTAATAATGGTAAAAAATAGTGGGTTATAGCTCATAAAATCTTGAAATTCAGCCACCGCAAAATTATTTGGTTACAAATGGATATAACCCACGATTTTGGGTCATTTTTATTCCCGTGGAATTTTTTGCTTATGAAATCATGAAGTTTGGCAACCACAAAATTATTTGCCTATGGGCCGAAATGACTAAAATGATCAATAATCATGGGGTTTAGCTCATTAAATTGTGAATTTTAGCCGACATGAAATTATTTGCCTATGGGTCGAGATGGCTAAAAATGGCAAAAAATGAAGGGTTATAGCCCACAAAATCATAAATTTTAGCCACCATAAAATTATTTGCAAAAGGGCCCAAATGACTAAAATTACCAAAAATCATAGTTTATAGCTCATGAAATCTTGAATTTTATCCACACATAAATTATTTGACAACGGGTCGAAATGAGTAAAAATAGTAAAAAATTGTTAGATATAGTTCATGAAATCTTTAATTTTGTCCTTCACAAAATTAATTGACAATAGGGCAAAATGATTAAAAATCATCAAAAATCATGAGTTATAGCCCATGAAATCGTGAAATTTGCTCTCAGTGTAATGTTTTGCCAACTGGTTAAAACAACTGAAAATGGAAAAAATCATGGGTCATAGCACATGAAGTCGTGAATTTTGGCCTCCGCAAATTATTTATCAATGGGTCATAATGAATTAAAATGGACAAAATTATGGGTTATTGCTCATGAAACATGAATTTTGATCTCCACGAAATATTTGCGAACGGGTCAAAATGACTAAAAATGGCCAAAAATCATGTGTTATAGCAAATAAAATCATGAACTTTAACTACCATGAAATTATTTGCCTAAGAGTCAAAACAACTAAAAATGGCCAACAACCATGGGTTCTAGGTTATGAAATCGTGAATTTTGGTCAATGCAAAATTATTTGCCTAAACGGCTAAAAGTGGTCAAAAATCATGGGTTATAGCTCACAAAATTTGAATTTTAGCAACGTGAAATTATTTGCAAAGAGATCGAAATGACTAAAAATAGCCGAAAATTGTGGGTTATAGCTCACTAAATTGTGAATTTTTTGCCACAAGAAATTATTTGACAATTGGTTGAAACGACTAAAAATGGCCAAAAATTATGAGATATAGCTAATGAAATCTTTAATTTTAGCCTCCACAAAATTACTTAACAACGATTCAAAATAACTAAAAATGGCTAAAAATCGTGGGTTATAGCTCACAAAATCATGAATCTTAGCCATTGCAAAATTATTTGACAATGGGTCAAAATGACTAAGAATGGCAAAAATCGTGAGTTATAGCTCATGAAATCCTAAATTTTAACCTCTACAAAATTATTTGCCAACCGATCAAAATGACTACAAAGACCCAAGAATCATGGGTTATCACTCAAGAAATTGTGAATTTTTGCCTCCACAAAATTATTTGCCAAAAGGTCAAAATGAATAAAAATGGCAAAAATCACGGATTATATCTCAAGAAATAGTGAATTTTTGTCTTCATGAAATTATTTGCCAATAGTTTTATTAGCTAAAAACCATGGGTTATAGATCATAAAATCGTGAATTTTGACCACCATGAAATTATTTGCCTATGGGTCGAAACGACTTAAAATGGCCAATAATTATGGGTTATAGCTCATGAAATCGTGAATTTTGGCCTACATGGAATTATTTGCATATGGGTCGAAATGACTAATAATCATAGGTTATAGCTCATGAAATCATGAATTTAGGCCACCTTGAAAATATTTGCAAAGAGGTTGAAGTGACTAAAAAGGCCAAAAATCATGGGTCACAGCTCACAAAATTGTGAGATATAGCTAATGAAATCTTTAATTTTGGCCCCTGTGAAATTATTTGACAACAGATTGAAATAAATAAAAAATAGTAAGGAATCATGGGTTATATAACTCATGAAATATTAAATTTTGGCCTGCATAAAATTACTTGACAATGGGTCAAAATGATGAGAAATGGCCAAAAATCATGGGTTATAGCTCACGTAATCGTGAATTTTGTCCACAGCAAAATTATTTGACAACAGGTCGAAATGACTAAAAATAGCCAAAAATGGTGAGTTATAGTTCATGAAATCATGAATTTAGGTCTTCGTAGAATTATTTGCTAACTTGTTAAAATGCCTATAAATGGTAAAAGATTATGGGTTATAGCTCATGAAATCGTGGATATTAGCCTCCGCAAAATTATTTTCATATTGATAGAAACAACTAAAAATAGCCAAAAATCATGGGTTATATAGCTAACAAAATTATGAATTTTGGCCACCATGAAATTATTTATTGAGGGGTTGAAACGGCAAAAAATGGTAAGAAATCGTGGGTTATACCTCATAAAATCTTGAATTTGGCCTTCGCAAAATTATTTAACAACGGATCAAAATGACTAAAATGGCCAAAAATTATTTGTGTGACCCTTTGGCAAATAACTCCTCGAAGACCAAAAATCATAGGTTATAGATCACCAAATCGTGAATTTTGGCCACCATGAAATTATTTGCAAAAGGGCCCAAATGACTAAAATTTCCAAAAATTATAGGTTATATAGCTCACGAAATCGTGAATTTTTGCCACGTAGAAATTATTTGACAACGAGTCAAAATGACAAAAATGGCAAATAATAATGAGATATAGATCATGAAATCTTTAGTTTTGGCCTCCATGAAATTAATTGACAACAAGGCGAAATGATTAAAATCCACCAAAAATCATGAGTTATAGCCCATGAAATCATGAAGTTTTCTCTCCATAGAATTTTTTGCCAACTTGTTGAAATGACTAAAAATAGATAAAAATCGTGGGTCATAGCATATGAAATCATAAAGTTTTGCCTCCGCAAAATTATTTGATAATGGGTCATAATGACTAACAATAGGCGAAATTGTAGGTTATGGCTCATTAAATATGAATTTTGGTCTTCGCAAAATTATTTGCCAAGGGGTCAAAATGACTAAAAATAGCCAAAAACCATTTGTTATAGCAAATAAAATTGTGAATTTTAACCACTGCGTAATTATTTGCCTAAGAGTTGAAACAACTGAAAATGGCCAATAATAATGGGTTCTAGCTCACAAAATTGTGAATTTTGGTCAATGCAAAATTATTTGCATATGGGTCGAAATGACTAAAAATGGTAAAATATCATGGGTTGTAGCTCACAAAATCATGAATTTTACCACCATGAAATTATTTGCAAAGAGATCAAAATGACTAAAATAGCCAAAAATCATGGTTATATAGCTACTAAATTGTGAATTTTGCCTCCACAAAATTATTTGACAAGTGGTTGAAATGACTAAAATGACCAAAAATCATGGGTTATATAGCTCATGAAATCTTTAATTTTAGCCTCCATGAAATTATTTGCAAAAGGGCCCAAATGACTAAAATAGCCAAAAATCATGGGTTATAGCTCACAAAATCATGAATTTTGGCCACCATGAAATTATTTGACAACGGATCAAAATGACTAAGAATGGCAAAACCATGAGTTATAGCTCATGAAATCTTGAATTATTTGCATATGGGTCGAAATGACTAAAATAGCCAAAAATCGTGGGTTATAGCTCAAGAAATTATGAAATTTTTCCAATGCAAAATTATTTGTGAAAGAATCGAAAAGAATAAAAATGGCCAAAAATCATGGGTCCTGACTCACAAAATTGTGAGATATAGCTAATGAAATCTTTAATTTTGGCCCTGTGAAATTATTTGACAACAGTTGAAATAAATAAAAATAGTAAGGAATCATGGGTTATATAGCTCATGAAATATTAAATTTTGGCCTCCATGAAATTATTTGACAATGGGTCAAAATGACTAAAATGGCCAATAATAATGGGTTCTAGCTCATGAAATCTTTAGTTTTGGCCTCCATGAAATTATTTGCCAACTAGTCAAAACAACTAAAATGGCCAAAAATGGTGAGTTATAGCTCATGAAATTGTGAATTTTGGCCTCCATAAAATTATTTGCCAAGGGGTCAAAATGACTAAAATGGCCAAAATCATGTGTTATAGCTCATGAAATCGTCAATTTTGGCCTTCACAAATTATTTGCCAATGGGTCAAAATGACTAAAATGGCCAATAATCATGGGTTATAGCTCATTAAATCATGAATTTTAGCCTTTGTGAAATTATTTGCCAATGGGTCGAAATGACTAAAATGACCAAAAATCATGGGTTATAGCTCATAAAATCATGAATTTTGGCCACCATGAAATTATTTGCAAAGAGATCAAAAGCGACTAAAATAGCCAAAAATCATGGGTTATAGCTCATAAAATCGTGAATTTTTGCCACAGAAATTATTTGACAAGTGGTTGAAATGACTAAAAATGGCAAAATATCATGAGTTATAGCTCATGAAATTGTGAATTTTGGCCTCCACAAAATTATTTGACAATGGGTCAAAATGACTAAGAATGGCAAAAACCATGAGTTATAGCTCATGAAATCGTGAATTTTGGCCACCATGAAATTATTTGACAACGGATCAAAATGACTAAAATAGCCAAAACCATTTGTTATAGCAAATAAAATTGTGAATTTTAACCCGCTAGTAATTATTTGCCTAAGAGTTGAAACAATGAAAATGGCCAATAATAATGGGTTCTAGCTCATGAAATTGTGAATTTTGGCCACCATGAAATTATTTGCATATGGGTGAAATGACTAAAAATGGTAAAATATCATGGGTTGTAGCTCACAAAATCATGAATTTTACCACCATGAAATTATTTGCAAAGAGATCAAAAGCGACTAAAATAGCCAAAAATCATGGGTTATATAGCTACTAAATTGTGAATTTTGGCCACCATGAAATTATTTATTAAGGGCTTGAAATGACTAAAAATGGTAAAAATCGTGGGTTATAGCTCATAAAATCGTGAATTTTGGCCTCCACAAAATTATTTAACAACGGGTCAAAATGACTAAAAATGGCTAAAATGGCCAAAATCATGGGTTATAGCTCACAAAATCATGAGTTATAGCTCATGAAATCATGAATTTTGGTTTGCAAAATTATTTGCATATGGGTTGAAATGACTAAAAATGACAAAACATCATGGGTTATATGTCACAAAATCTTGAATTTTGGCCTCCATGAAATTAATTGACAACAAGGTGAAATGATTAAAATCCACCAAAAATCATGAGTTATAGCCCATGAAATCATGAAGTTTTCTCTCCATAGAATTTTTGCCAACTTGTTGAAATGACTAAAATAGATAAAAATCGTGGGTCATAGCATATGAAATCATAAAGTTTTGCCTCATAAAATTATTTGATAATGGGTCATAATGACTAACAATAGGCGAAATTGTAGGTTATGGCTCATTAAATATGAATTTTGGTCTTCATAAAATTATTTGCCAAGGGGTCAAAATGACTAAAATAGCCAAAACCATTTGTTATAGCAAATAAAATTGTGAATTTTAACCCTTTAGTAATTATTTGCCTAAGAGTTGAAACAACTAAAATGGCCAATAATAATGGGTTCTAGCTCACGAAATCATGAATTTTGGCCACCATGAAATTATTTGCATATGGGTGAAAACAATTTAAAAGCGGCTACTAATCATGGGTATAACTTATAAAATCATGAATTTTGGTTTTGCGCAAAATTATTTGCATATGGGTCGAAATGACTAAAATGACAAAACATCATGGGTTATATGTCACAAAATCTTGAATTTCACCTCCTTTAAAACATTTACAAAGAGGTCAAAATGACTAAAAGGCCAAAAATCATGGGTTATAGCTCACAAAATTGTGAGATATAGCTAATGAAAAATTTAATTTTAGCCTCCATGAAATTATTTGACATTGGTAGAAATGATTAAAATGGCCAAAAATCATGGATTATAACTCATGAAATATTAAATTTTGGCCTCCATGAAATTATTTGACAACGGATCAAAATGACTAAGAATGGCAAAAACCATGAGTTATAGCTCATGAAATCGTGAATTTTGGCCACTACAAAATTATTTAACAACGGGTCAAAATGACTAAAAATAGCCAAAATTATGGGTTATAGCTCATGAAATCATGAATTTTGCTCTCCATGGAATTATTTGCCAATGGGTCAAAATGACTAAAAATGGTAAAAATCATGGGTTATAGCTCATGAAATCGTGAATTTTGGCCTCCATGAAATTATTTGCATATGGGTCGAAATGACTAAAAATAGCCAAAAATCATGGGTTATAGCTCACAAAATTATGAATTTTGGCCACCATGAAATTATTTATTAAGGGCTTGAAATGACTAAAATGGTAAGAAATCGTGGGTTATACCTCATAAAATCTTGAATTTGGCCTTCGCAAAATTATTTAACAACATGCTAAAACTAAAAGGCCAAAATTATTTGTGTGACCCTTTGGCAAATAACTCCTCGAAGACCAAAAATCATAGGTTATAGATCACCAAATCATGAATTTTGGCCACCATGAAATTATTTGCCAAAAGGTCAAAATGAATAAAAATGGCAAAAATCATAGGTTATAGCTCACGAAATCGTGAATTTTTGCCACGTAAAATTATTTGACAATGAGTCAAAATGACAAAAATGGCAAATAATCATGAGATATAGCTCATGAAATCTTTAGTTTTGGCCTCCATGAAATTAATTGACAACAAGGCTAAATGATTAAAATCCACAAAAATCATGAGTTATAGCCCATGAAATCATGAAGTTTTCTCTCCATAGAATTTTTGCCAACTTGTTGAAATGACTAAAATAGACAAAAATCGTGAGTCATAGCACATGAAATCATGAATTTTGCCTCCACAAAATTATTTGACAATGGGTCAAAATGACTAAAATAGCCAAAAATCATGGGTTATAGCTCATGAAATCATGAAGTTTTCTCTCCATAGAATTTTTGCCAACTTGTTGAAATGACTAAAATGACCAAAACTATTTGTTATAGCAAATAAAATTGTGAATTTTGCCTCCATAAAATTATTTGCCAAGGGTCAAAATGACTAAAATAGCCAAAAATCATGGGTTATAGCTCATGAAATCATGAATTTTGGTCTTCGCAAAATTATTTGCCTATGGGTCGAGACGACTAATTAAAATGGCAAAAAATCATAGGTTATAGATCACCAAATCATGAATTTTGGCCACCATGAAATTATCTCCAAAAGGGCCAAATGACTAAAATTTCCAAAAATTATAGGTTATAGCTCACGAAATCGTGAATTTTTGCCACGTAAAAATTATTTGACAATGAGTCAAAATGACAAAAAATGGCAAATAATCATGAGATATAGCTCATGAAATCTTTAGTTTTGGCCTCCACGAAATTAATTGACAACAAGGCGAAATGATTAAAATCCACAAAAAATCGTGAGTTATAGCCCATGAAATCATGAAGTTTTCTCTCCACAGAATTTTTTGCCAACTTGTTGAAATGACTAAAAATAGACAAAAATCGTGAGTCATAGCACATGAAATCATGAATTTTTGCCTCCGCAAAATTATTTGCCAATGGGTCATAATGACTAAAAATAGACGAAATTGTAGGTTATGGCTCATTAAATATGAATTTTGGTCTTCTCAGAATTATTTGCCAAGTGGTCAAAATGACTAAAAATGACCAAAAACTATTTGTTATAGCAAATAAAATTGTGAATTTTAACCACTGCATAATTATTTGCCTAAGAGTTGAAACAACTGAAAATTGCCAATAATCATGGGTTCTAGCTCATGAAATTGCGAATTTTGTCAACATGAAATTGTTTGCCTATGGGTCGAAATGACTAAAAATGGTAAAATATCATGGGTTGTAGCTCACAAAATCGTGAATTTTTGCCACCATGAAATTATTTGCAAAGAGATCAAAACGACTAAAAATAGCCAAAAATCATGGATTATATAGCTCACTAAATTGTGAATTTTTTGCCACAGGAAATTATTTGACAAGTGGTTGAAACGACTAAAAATGGTAAAAATCATGGGATATAGCTAATGATATATTTAATTTTATCCTCTGTGAAATTACTTGACGACGGGTCCAAAAGACAAAAAATAGCTAAACATCGTGGGTTCTAGCTCACAAAATCATGAATCTTGGCCATCCAAAATTATTTGACAACGGATCAAAATGACTAATGACTAATAATGGCAAAAAACCATGAGTTATGGCTCATGAAATCTTGAATTATTTGCTAACGGGTCAAAGCGACTACAAAGAGCTAAGAATCGTGGGTTATAGCTCAAGAAATTATGAAAATTTTCCTATGCAAAATTATTTATGAAAGAATCGAAATGAATAAAAATGGCCAAAATCATGAGTTATATATCTTAAAAAATAGTGAAATTAGGTCTTCACGAATTATTTGCCAACGGTTCGATTGGCCAAAAACCGCGAGTTATAGCTCATAAAATCGTGAATTTTGACTACCATGAAATTATTTGTGTATGGGTCAAAACGATTTAAAACGGCTACTTATCATGGGTATAACTCATGAAATTGTGAATTTTGGTCTGCGCAAAATTATTTGCATATGGGTCGAAATGACTAAAAATGATAAAAAATCATGGGTTATAGCTCACAAAATCCTGAATTTCAGCCACCTTTAAAACATTTACAAAGAGGTCAAAATGACTAAAAAGGCCAAAAATTGTGGGTTACCGCACATAAGATCGTGAGATATAGCTAATGAAAATTTTAATTTTAGCCTCCATGAAATTATTTGACAATAGGTCGAAATGAGTAAAATGGCCAGAAATCATGGATTATAACTCATGAAATATTAAATTTTAGCCTCCGCAAAATTACTTAACAACGGGTCGAAACAACAAAAAATGGCAAAAAATCATGGGTTATAACTCATGTAATCATGAAATTTTGCTACCGAAAAATCATTTGACAACTGGTGGAAATGACTAAAAATGGTCAAAAATGGTGAGTTATAGCTCATAAAATTGTGAATTTTAGTCTCCGCAGAATTATTTGTGTACTTATTGAAATGACTATAACTGGTAAAAAATTATGGGTTATAGCTCATGAAATCGTCGATTTTGGCCTTCACAAAATTCTTTGCATATTGATAGAAATGACTAAAAATAGCCAAAATTACAGGTTATAATTAACAAATCATGAATTTTGGCCATGATGAAATTATTTATTTAGGGGTTGAAATGACTAAAATGGTCAAAAATGGTGAGTTATAGCTCATAAAATCGTGAATTTTGACTACCATGAAATTATTTGTGTACTTATTGAAATGACTATAACCGGTAAAAATTATGGGTTATAGCTCATGAAATCGTCGATTTTGGCCTTCACAAAATTCTTTGCATATTGATAGAAATGACTAAAAATAGCCAAAAATTACAGGTTATAATTAACAAATCATGAATTTTGGCCATGATGAAATTATTTATTTAGGGGTTGAAATGACGAAAAATGGTCAGAAATCGTGGGTTATAGTTCATAAAATCTTGAATTTTGGCCTTCGCAAAATTATTTAACAACGGTCGAAACAACAAAAATGGTAAAAATCATGGGTTATAACTCATGTAATCGTAAATTTTGCTACCGAAAAATTATTTGACAACGGGTGGAAATGACTAAAATGGCCAAAAATGGTGAGTTATCGCTCATGAAATTGTGAATTTTGGTCTCCGCGGAATTATTTACTTACTTATTGAAATGACTATAAATAGTAAAAAATTATGGGTTATAGCTCATGAAATCGTCAATTTTGGCCTTCACAAAATTCTTTGCATATTGATAGAAATGACTAAAAATAGTCAAAAATTACGGGTTATAACTAACAAATCATGAATTTTGGCCATGATGAAATTATTTATTAAGGGCTTGAAATGACTAAAAATGGTCAAAAATCGTGGGCTATAGTTCATAAAATCTTAAATTTTGGCCTTCGCAAAATTATTTAATAACATGCTGAAAGCTAAAAATGGTAAAAAATCGTGGGTTATAGCTCACAAAATTATGAATTTTGGCCACTACAAAATTATTTAACAACGGGTCAAAATGACTTAAAATGGCAAAATATCATGAGTTATAGCTCATGAAGTCATGAATTTTGATCTTCAAGGAATTATTTTCCAAATGAGCAAAAAAATAAAAATCGCCAAAAATTATGGGTTATAGCTCATGAAATATTGAAATTTGGCCTTCACAAATATATTTGGCAACGGGTTGAAACGACTTAAAATGGACAAAATCGTTAGTTATAGCTCACAAAATTGTGAATTTTATTCTCCATGGAATTATTTGCCAACGGGTCAAAATGACTAATAGTGGCCAAAAATCGTGGGTTATAGCTCATGAAATTGTGAAGTTTGACCACCACAAAATTACTTGCTTTTGGGTCAAAATGACCAAAATGGTCAATAATCGTGGAGTTTAGCTCATCAAATTGTGAATTTTAGTCTACATGAAATTATTTGCAAAAGAGCCCAAATGATTTAAATTTGCCAAAAATTGTAGCTTATAGCTCATGAAATTGTAAATTTTGCCACCCAGAAATTATTTGACATTGGGCCGAAATGATTAAAAATCTTTAGTTATAGCTCATGAAATCTTTCATTTTGGCCTCGCGAAACTAATTGACAATTGGTCTAAATGATGAAAAATTGTCAAAAATCATGAGTTATAGCTCTTGAAATCATGAATTTTGCTCTCCATGGAATTATTTGCCAATGGGTCGAAATGGCTAAAAATGGCCAAAAATCATGGGTCATAGCACATAAAATCATGAATTATGACATCGCAAAATTATTTGTCAACGGGTCGTAATGACTAAAAATGGCCAAAATTATGGGTTATGCTCATGAAACATGAATTTTGTTCTCCACATAATTATTTACCAGTGGGTCAAAATAACTAAAAATAGCCAAGAACTGTGATTATAGCTCATAAAATCGTGAATTTTAACCAACGCGAAATTAATTGCCTATGAGTCGAAACAACTAAAAATGACCAATAATCATGGGTTATAGCTAGTAAAATGGTGAATTTTGTTCACACAAAATTATTTACCTATGGGTGGAAATGACTGAAAATAGCTAAAAATAATAGTTTATAACTCACAAAATTGTGAATTTTGGTCACCACAAAATTATTTACAAAGAGGTCAAAATGACTAAAATAGCCAAAAATAGTGGGTTGGTCATTGAATCGTGATTTTTTTGTCATAGAAAATTATTTGACAACTGGTCAAAATAACTAAAATGGTCAAAAATTGTGAGATATAAGTAATGAAATCTTTAATTTTGGCCTCCTCAAAATTACTTGACAATGGGAACAAATGACTAAATCTGGCAAAAATTCATGGGTTATAGCTCAGGAAATTGTGAATTTTGGTCTCCGCGAAATTACTTGACAACAGGTTGAAATGACTAAAAATAGCTAAAAATCGTGGGTTATAGCTCATATAATCGTGAATTTTGGCCACTGTAAAATTATTTGACAACGGGTTGAATACCTAAGAATGGACAAAAATCATAAGTTATAGCTCATGAAATCCTAAATTTTAGTCTCCGTGGAATTATTTGGCGATGGCTCGAAATGATAACAAATAGCTAAGAATCAAGGGTTATAGCTTAAAAATCGTTAATTTTTGCCTCTGCAAAATTATTTGTCAAAGGGTTAAAATGAATAAAAATGGCCAAAAGCATGAGTTATATCTCAAGAAATAGTGAATTATGGTCTCCACAGAATTATTTGCTAATGGTTCGATTGGCCAAAAATCATAGGTTGTAGTACATGAAATCGTGAATTTTGACCACCGCGAAATTATTTGCCTATGGGTCGAAATGACTTAAAATGGCCAATAATCATGGTTATAGCTCAACAAATCATGAAATTTGGCCTACACGAAATTATAGCTTATGGGTCGAAATGACTAAAAATGACCAAAAATCATGGGTTATAGCTCATGAAATCATGAGTTTCAGCCACCTTGAAATTATTAGCTAAGAGGTCAAAATGACCAAAAAGGGCAAAAATCATGGCTTACAGCTCACGAAAGAGATATAGTAATAAAATCTTAAATTTTTACCTTCGTGAAATTATTTAACAATGGGTCGAAACGACTAAAAATGGCTAAAAATTGTTGGTTATAGTTTATGAAATCTTGAATTTTGGCCTCCACCAAATTATTTGCCTATAGTTTGAAATGAATAAAATGGCCAAAATTGTGGGTTATTGCTCATGAAATCGTGAATTTTGACCACCGCTAAATTATTTGACAACCGGTCAAAATAACTTAAAATGGCCAATAATCATGGTTATAGCTCAACAAATCATGAAATTTGGCCTACACGAAATTTCTAGCTTATGGGTCGAAATGACTAAAAATGACCAAAAATCATGGGTTATAGATCATGAAATCATGAGTTTCAGCCACCTTGAAATTATTAGCTAAGAGGTCGAAATGACTAAAAAGGGCAAAAATCATGGCTTACAGCTCACGAAAGAGATATAGTAATAAAATCTTAAAATTTTACCTTCGTGAAATTATTTAACAATGGGTCGAAACGACTAAAAATGGCTAAAATTGTTGGTTATAGTTTATGAAATCTTGAATTTTGGCCTCCACCAAATTACTTGACAATAGGTTGAAACGATTAAAGATGGCCAAAAATCGTGGGTTATAGCTCATGCCATCGTGAATTTTGACCACCGCTAAATTATTTGACAACGGGTCGAAATGACTGTAAATAGCCAAAAATGGTGAGTTATAGCTCATCAAATCGTGAATTTTGATCTCCATGGGTTTATTTGCCAACAGGTGGAAATGACTAAAAAAAAAAAATCATAGCTCACAAAATCATGAATTTTGCTCTCCGCGAAATTATTTTTCAACAGGTCAAAAAAACTAAAAATGGTAAAAAATCGAGGGTCATAGCACATGAAATTGTGAATTTTGGCCTCTGCAGAGTTATTTGCCAATGGGTCGAAATGACTAAAAATAGCCAAAATTGTGGGTTATTGCTCATGAAACATGAATTTTGGTCTGCATGAAATTATTTGCCAATGGGTCGACATGACTAAAAATTACCAAAACCGTGGGTTATAGCTCATGAAATATTAAATTTTAACCACCACGAAATTATTTGCCTATAGTTTGAAATGAATAAAAATGGCTAATAATAATGGGTTATAGGTCATGAAATCGTGAATTTTGGCCCGTGTGAAATTATTTGCCTATTGGTCAAAATTACTAAAAAGCCAAAAATCATGGGTTATAGCTCATAAAATCATGAATTTTGACCACCTCAAAATTATTTGCAAAGAGGTTAAAATGACTAAAAATGTCCAAAAAAATGTAGGTTATAGCTCTCTAAATCGTGAATTTTTGCCACGGGAAATTATTTCACAAACTGCTCGAAATGACTAAAAATGGCAAAAAATCGAGAGATATAGCTAATGAAATTTTTTACTTTTGGCCTCCGCAAGATTATATGACAATGGGTCAAAATGACTAAAAATTATGGGCTATAGCTCATGAAATTTGAATTTTGGCCTCTGCGAAATTACTTGACAACATGTCGAAATGACTGAAAATGGACAAAAATCATGTGTTATTGCTCATGAAATCGCGAATCTTGGCCACAACAAATTTTTTTGACAACAGGTGGAAATGACTAAAAATGGCCAAAAATCATGAGTTATAGCTAATGGAATCGTGAATTTTAGTCTCCGTGAAATTATTTTCTAACTGGTCGAAATGACTACAAATGGCCAAGAATCCTGGGTTACAGCTCAAGAAATTGTGAATTTTTGTCTCCACAAAATTATTTACCAACGGGTCAAAAGGAATAAAAATGGCCAAAATCTTGGGTTACATCACACAAAATAGTGAATCGTGGTCTCAACGAATTTTTGCCAATGGGTTGATTGGCCAATAACCGTGAGTTATAGCTCATAAAATCATGAATTTTGACCACCTCAAAATTATTTGCCTACGTGTCAAAATGACATAAATTGGCCAATAATAGTGGGATATATCTCATGAAATTAGCCTAAGCAAAATTATTTGCCTATTGGTCAAAAATACTAAAAATGGTAAAAAATCATGGCTTATATCTCACGAAATTGTGAATTTCAGCCACCTTGAAATTTTGTGTGAAGAGGTTGAAATGACTAAAAATCCAAACATCATGGGTTATAGCTCACGAAATGGAGAATTTTGGTTCATAAAATTATTTGCCAATGGGTCGAAACGATTAAAAATAGCTAAAAATCGTGGGTCATAGCACATAAAATTGTGAATTATGACATCCACAAAATTATTTGCCAATAGGTCGTAATGACTAAAAATGGTCAAAATTGTGGGTTATTGCTTGTGAAACGTGAGTTCTAGTCTCCACAGAATTATTTGCTAATGGGTCAAAATGACTAAAATGGTCAAAAATCATGTGTTATAGCTCATGAAATCATGAATTTTGACCACCATGAAATTATTTGCCTATAGTTTGAAATGAATAAAATGGCCAATAATCATGGGTTATAGCTCATGAAATCGTGAATTTTGACCACCTCAAAATTATTTGCCTATTGGTCAAAACGACTAAAAATGGCCAAAAATCATGGGTTATAGCTCACAAAATCATGAATTTTGACCACCTCAAAATTATTTGCAAAGAGGTTAAAATGACTAAAAATAGCTAAAAATCGTGGGTTATAGCTCACATAATCGTGAATTTTGGCCACCGCTAAATTATTTGACAACGGGTGGAAATGACTAAAATGACCAAAAATCATGGGTTATAGCTCATGAAATCGTGAATTTTGGCCTTTGTAAAATTATTTGACAATGGGTCAAAATGACTAAAAATAGCTAAAAATCGTGGGTTATAGCTCACAAAATCATGAATTTTGACCATTGAGAAATTATTTGCCAATAGGTCAAAACGACTAAAAATGGCCAAAAATCATGGGTTATAGCTCATGAAATTTGAATTTTGGCCTCCATAAAATTATTTGCCAATGGGTCGTAATGACTGAAAATGGCCAAAATTGTGAGATATAAGTAATGAAATCTTTAATTTTGGCCTCCATGAAATTATTTGTATATGGGTGAAATGACTAAAAATCGTGGGTTATAGCTCATGAAATATTAAATTTTAACCACCATGAAATTATTTGCCTATGGGTCAAAATGACTAAAATGCCCAAAAATGTAGGTTATAGCTCATGAAATTATTTGCCAATGGTTCGATTGGCCAAAAATCATGAGTTATAGCTCATGAAATTATTTGCCTATTGGTCAAAACGACTAAAAATGGCCAAAATTGTTGGTTATAGTTTATGAAATCTTGAATTTTGGCCTCATAAAATGACTAAAAATCGTGGGTTATAGCTCATGAAATTATTTGCAAAGAGGTTAAAATGACTAAAAATGGCCAAAAATCATGAGTTATAGCTCATGAAATTATTTGCCAATGGGTCGTAATGACTGAAAATGGCCAAAAATCATGGGTTATAGCTCACAAAATCATGAAATTTAGCTCTCATGAAATTATTTGCAAAGAGGTTAAAATGACTAAAAATGGCCAAAAATCATGGGTTATAGCTCATGAAATTATTTGCCTATGGGTCAAAATGACTTAAAATGGCCAATAATAGTGGGATATATCTCATGAAATTATCCTAAGCAAAATTATTTGACAATGGGTCAAAATGACTAAAAATAGCCAAAATGGTGAGTTATTGCTAATCAAATTGTGAATTTTGATCTCCATGGGTTTATTTGCCAACAGTGGAAATGACTAAAAATGGCCAAAATTGTGGGTTATTGCTCATGAAATGTGAATCTTAGCCACAACAAATTTTTTGACAACGGGTGGAAATGAATAAAATGGCCAAAATCGTGGGTTATAGCTCATGAAATTTGAATTTTGGCCTCATAAAATTATTTGCCTATGGGTCAAAATGACTAAAAATCGTGGGTTATAGCTCATGAAATTATTTGCCTATGGGTCAAAATGACTTAAAATGGCCAAAAATCATGAGTTATAGCTCATGAAATCGTGAATTTTGACCATTGAGAAATTATTTGCCAATGGTTCGATTGGCCAAAAATCATGAGTTATAGCTCATGAAATCGTGAATCTTAGCCACAACAAATTTTTTGACAACGGGTGGAAATGAATAAAATGGCCAAAAATCATGAGTTATAGCTCATGAAATCATGAGTTTGACCACCTTGAAATTATTTGCCAATGGTTCGATTGGCCAAAAATCATGAGTTATAGCTAATGGAATCGTGAATTTTGACCATTGAAATTATTTGCCAAAGGGTTGAAATGAATAAAATGGCCAATAATCATGGTTATAGCTCATGAAATATTAAATTTTAACCACCATGAAATTATTTGACAATGGGTCAAAATGACTAAAAATGGCCAAAATTGTGGGTTATTGCTCATGAAATTGTGAATTTTGGCCTCCGCAGAGTTATTTGCCAATGGGTCGTAATGACTGAAAATGGCCAAAATTGTGGGTTATTGCTCATGAAACATGAATTTTGGTCTGCATGAAATTATTTGCTAAAGGGTCGACATGACTAAAAATTATCAAAACTGTGGGTTATAGCTCATGAAATATTAAATTTTAACCACCATGAAATTATTTGCCTATAGTTTGAAATGAATAAAAATGGCCAATAATAATGGGTTATAGGTCATGAAATCGTGAATTTTGGCCTGTGTGAAATTATTTGTATATGGGCTGAAATGACTAAAAATGACCAAAAATCAAGGGTTATCGCTTACAAAATCGTAAATTTTGACCATTGAGAAATTATTTGCAAAGAGGTTAAAATGACTAAAAATGCCCAAAAAATGTCGGTTATAGCTCTCTAAATCGTGAATTTTTGCTACGGGAAATTATTTCACAAACTGCTCGAAATGACTAAAAATGGCAAAAAATCGTGAGATATAGCTAATGAAATCTTTACTTTTGGCCTCCGCAAAATGACTAAAAATCGTGGGTTATAGCTCATGAAATTTGAATTTTGGCCTATGCGAAATTACTTGACAACGGGTCGAAATGACTGAAAATGGACAAAAATCATGTGTTATTGCTCATGAAATCGCGAATCTTGGCCACAACAAATTTTTTTGACAACGGGTGGAAATGAATAAAATGGCCAAAAATCATGAGTTATAGCTAATGGAATCGTGAATTTTAGTCTCCGTGAAATTATTTGTATATGGGTGAAATGACTAAAATGACCAAAAATCAAGGGTTATAGCTCACAAAATCATAAATTTTGACCATTGAGAAATTATTTGCAAAGAGGTTAAAATGACTAAAATGCCCAAAAATGTAGGTTATAGCTCTCTAAATCGTGAATTTTGGCCTCCATGAAATTATTTACAAAGAGGTCAAAATGACTAAAAATGGCAAAAATCGTGAGATATAGCTAATGAAATCTTTACTTTTGGCCTCCATAAAATGACTAAAAATGGCAAAAATCGTGAGATATAGCTAATGAAATCTTTAATTTTGGCCTCCATGAAATTATTTGCCAATAGGTCGTAATGACTGAAAATGGACAAAAATCATGTGTTATTGCTCATGAAATCGTGAATCTTAGCCACAACAAATTTTTTGACAACGGGTGGAAATGACTAAAAATGGCCAAAAATCATGAGTTATAGCTAATGGAATCGTGAATTTTAGTCTCCGTGAATTATTTGCCAATAGGTCGTAATGACTAAAAATGGCCAAAAATCATGGGTTATAGCTCAAGAAATTGTGAATTTTTGCCTCCAAAATTATTTACCAACGGTCAAAAGGAATAAAATGGCCAAAATCTTGGGTTACATCTCACAAAATAGTGAATCTTGGTGTCGTGAATTATTTGCCAATGGGTTGAAATGACTAAAAATGGCCAATAATCATGGGTTATAGCTCATGAAATCATGAATTTGACCACCTCAACATTATTGTCGTGTCAAAATGGCATAAATTGGCCAATAATAGTGGGATATATCTCATGAAATTATCCTAAGCAAAATTATTTGCCTATTGGTCAAATTACTAAAAAGCCAAAAATCATGGGTTATAGCTAATAAAATTGTGAATTTTGGCCACCATGAAATTATGTGTGAAGAGGTTGAAATGACTAAAAATCCAAACATCATGGGTTATAGCTCACGAAATTGAGAATTTTAGTTCATAAAATTATTTGCCAATAGGTTGTAATGACTAAAAATGGCCAAAAATCATGGGTTATAGCTAATAAAATTGTGAATTATGACATCCACAAAATTATTTGCCAATAGGTCGTAATGACTAAAATGGTCAAAATTGTGGGTTATTGCTTGTGAAACGTGAGTTCTAGTCTCCACAGAATTATTTGCTAATGGGTCAAAATGACTAAATATGGTCAAAAATCATGTGTTATAGCTCATGAAATCATAAATTTTAACCACCATGAAATTATTTGCCGATTAGTTGAAATAACTAAAAATGGCCAATAATCATGGGTTATAGCTAATAAAATTGTGAATTTTGTTCAAATCAAAACTATTTGCCTATTGGTCAAAATTACTAAAAAAGCCAAAAAATCATGGGTTATATAGCTCCCAAAATTGTGAATTTTGATCACCGCGAAATTATTTACAAAGAGGTCAAAATGACTAAAAATAACTAAAAATAGTGGGTTATAGCTCACTAAATTGTGAATTTTTTTCATAGGAAATTATCTTAGAACTGGTAAAAATGATTAAAAATGGCCAAAATTGTGAGATATAATTAATGAAATCTTTAACTTTGGCCTCCATGAAATTATTTGTGTTTCGGGTCTTTGAAATTTATAATTAGCTCAGATTACAATTTTAGAGAACTACAAAAGAAACAAGAAATTTTTTATTATCTGGATTCTTTTCCGTGTGCTGATGGAGTGTCGATCTTGTGCTTCATTGACGGTCCGACAACGACGAAGGGCCTTTTGCTAGTTGATGATCTCTGATCTTTCTAAAGATGTTGAAGTCTTCTCTAGATGAAGAGATGCTAAGTGGCTAAAATCCGAGATGGTTGATTAAAAACCAAGTCTAGATGCTAAGTGCCAAAAGTCTCCCAAAATAAACAATCTCCCTCCTATTATAGGCTAAGAGAGGGAGAGAGAGAGAGAGTTAATGGCCATTAAATATGGATTAAGTGGCCATTAACTTAGGAGATAATGGGGAATAACTGTTTCCTCAAAAATAGCTTTTGAAATGGTCAATAACGAAGTTCGCCAGTAATGGTCGTGGGCGAAATTGTGAGAGATCTTGAGCGAAGTTCGCTCAGTGATCATGGGCGAAGTTCGCCAAAATGTGGGTGATCCACTTTCTTTGAAACATGGGTGATGTGGCCCACGTGGGTCTTTTGGGGAAGTTTGCATAAGGCTTTGGGCGAACTTCACTGATAAGCTTGGATTTGACTTAGAATCCAACTTGAATACATCTCTAGATTCGACCGACTTGAGGATGCCTTTCGACTCGACCCGAGTTTGATTGACTCACCCCAACTACTTTTTGACTCGGATGAGTTGGGTCAGAGTGCATTATGCAATCAAGTTTGCGTGCAACTCGAGCGAACTTCGCTATAGCCTGACATGGGCTTGTATTTGAGCCCATCTGAAGTGTTTAGCCCATAAGCGTTCACATCTTGGATTTAAACTATACATTAGCCTAGGAGAATGTATATTTTAACCATGTACAATTTGACAATGGGTAAAAATGACTAAAAATGGCCAAAATTATGGGATATAGCTCATGAAATCATGAATTTTGGCCTCCATGAAATTACTTGACAATGGATTGAAATGACTAAAAGTAGCTAAAATCATGGGTTATAGCTCACGTAATCGTGAATTAGGGCCACCGCAAAATTATTTGACAATGGGTTAAAATAACTAAGAATGGCAAAAAATCATGAGTTATAGCTCATGAAATCCTAAATTTTAGTCTCAAGGAAATTATTTGGCAACGGAACAAAAAGATGACAAATAGGCAAGAATCGTGGGTTATAGCTCACGAAATCGTGAATTTTTACCTCCACAAAATTATTTTAAAATGGTCGAAATGAATAAAAATGGCCAAAATCATGGCTTATATCTCAAGAAATAGTGAATTTTGGTCTCCATGGAATTATTCGCCAATGGTTCGATTGGCAAAAAATTGTGGGTTATAGCTCATGAAATTATGAATTTTGGCCTCCACGAAATTACTTGACAACGGATTGAAATGACTAAAAGTAGCTAAAATCATGGGTTATAGCTCATGAAATCGTGAATTTTGGCCACCATGAAATTATTTGACAAAGGGTTAAAATAACTAAGAATGGCAAAAATCATGAGTTATAGCTCATGAAATCCTAAATTTTAGTCTCAAGGAAATTATTTGGCAACGGAACAAAAAGATGACAAATAGGCAAGAATCGTGGGTTATAGCTCAAGAAATCGTGAATTTTTACCTCCACAAAATTATTTTAAAATGGTCGAAATGAATAAAAATGGCCAAAATCATGGCTTATATCTCAAAAAATAGTGAATTTTGGTCTCCATGGAATTATTCGCCAATGGTTCGATTAGCAAAAAACTGTGGGTTATAGCTCATGAAATCATGAATTTTGACCATGTGAAATTATTTGCTATGAGTCGAAATGACTTAAAATGGCCAATAATCATGGGTTATAGCTCAAAAAATTGTGAATTTCGGCCACCTTGAAATTATTTACTAAGAGGTAGAAATGACTAAAAAGGCCAAAAATCTTGACTTACAGCTCACTAAACTGTGATGTATAGCTAACAAAATCTTTAATTTGGGCCTCCATAAAATTATTTGACAATGGGTCGAAACTACTAAAAATGGCCAAAAAGTTATTGGTTACAGCTTATGAAATCTTAAATTTTGCCTCCACCAAATTAGTGGCAACGGGTCGAAATGATTAAAAATGGCAAAAATCATGGGTTAGAGCTCATGCAATCGTGAATTTTGGCCACCGCAAAATTATTCGACAATGGGTCAAAATGACTAAAAATGGCCAAAAATGGTGAGTTATAGCTCATTAAATCGTGTATTTTAGTCTCGTAGTTTTGGTCTCTGATTTATTTTTCAACATGTGGAAATAACTAAAAATAGTAAAAAATTATGAATTATAGCTCACAAAATCATGAATTTTGGTTCTCCGCAGAATTATTTGCCTATTGGTTGAAACGACTAAAAAAGGCCAAAAATATGGGTTATAGCTAACAAAATCATGAATTTTGGCCAATGCGAATTATTTACAAAGGGGTTGAAAAGACTAAAAATAGTAAAAAATTATAGGTTATTGCTAATTAATTCTTGAAATTTAGCCTTTGCAAAATTGCTTGACAACAGGCCGAAAAGACTAAAAATGGCCAAAAATCGTGGGTTAGCTCATAAAATCATGAATTTTGGCCAATGCAAAATTATTTGACAACTTGTCAAAATGATTAAATATAGTAAAATATCGTGAGTTATAGCTCATCAAATCATGAATTTTGGTCTTCGTGGAATTATTTGCAAAATGATCAAACTATTAAAAATGGCCAAATATCATGGGTTGTAGCTCATGAAATCTTGAAGTTTGGCCTCGCAAATATTTTTGCAAATGTGTCGAAACGACTAAAAATGGCCAAAGTCATTGGTTATAGTTAATGAAATTGTGAATTTTGGTATTCATGAAATTATTTACAACTGGGTTGAAATAATTAATAATGGCCAAAAACCTTAGGATATAGCTCATGAAATCATGAATTTTAATCACCGAAATAATTTCCTATGGGCCAAAACACTAAACATCGACAATATCATGGGGTAGCTCATTAAATCATGAATTTTGGCGTGAGAAAAATTATTTGCCTATGGGTCAAAACGACTAAAAATGGCAAAAATTGATGGAATATAGCTCACAAAATCGTGAATCTTAGCCACTGCGAAATTACTTGTAAAAGCGTCCAAGTGACTAAAAATTGCCAAAAATCATAAATTATAGCTCATGAAATTGTGAATTTTTGCCACTAAGAAATTATTTGACAACGGGTGAAACAACTAAAAATGGCAAAAAATGTGAGATATACCTCATCAAATCTTTAATTTTGGCCTCCACGAAATTAATTGACAATGGGTCGAAATGATTAAAACTCGCCAAAAATCCTGAGTTATAGCTTAAAATCGTGAATTTGGTTCTCCACGAAATTATTTGCCAACGGGTTGAAAAGACTAAAAATGGCCAAAAATCATGGGTCATAGCACATGAAGTCATGAAGTTTGGCCTCCGCAAAATTATTTGCCAAACAGGTCGTAATGACTAAAATGGCCAAAATTTTGGGTTCTTGCTCAAGAAACATGAATTTTTCTTCAAATTATTTGCCAACATGTCGAAATGACTAAAATTGCCAAAAATCATAAATTATAGCTCATGAAATTGTGAATTTTGCCACTAAGAAATTATTTGACAATGGGTGAAACTACTAAAATGGCCAAAAATGGTGAGTTATAGCTCATCAAATCATGAATTTTGGCCTCCACGAAATTAATTGACAATGGGTCGAAATGATTAAAACTCGCCAAAATCATGAGTTATAGCTTAAAATCATGAATTTTGGTTCTCCACGAAATTATTTGCCAACGGGTTGAAAAGACTAAAATGGCCAAAAATCATGGGTCATAGCACATGAAGTCATGAAGTTTGGCCTCATAAAATTATTTGCCAAACAGTCGTAATGACTAAAATGGCCAAAATTTTGGGTTCTTGCTCAAGAAACATGAATTTTTCTTCACAGAATTATTTGCCAACATGTCGAAATGACTAAAAATTGCTAAAAACCGCGTGTTATAGCTCAAGAAATACTAAATTTAACCACTATGAAATTATTTGCCTATGGGTTGAAACGACTAAAAATAGTGAATAATCATGGGTTCTAGCTCATGAAATGGTGAATTTCGTCCTACGTGAAATTACTTGCCAATCGGTCAAAATGACTAAAAATGGCAAAAAATCATAGATTATAGCTCACAAAATCGTGAATTTTTGCCACCATAAAATTATTTCCAAAGAGGTCGTAATGACAAAAAATGGCAAAAAATTGTGGGTTATAGCTCACTAAATCGTGAATTTTTATCATAGGAAATTATTTGATAACAAGTCGAAATGATTAAAAATGGCCAAAAATCATAAGATAGCTAATGAATTCTTTTATTATGGCCTCCACTAAATTATTTGACAACAAGTCGGAACAACTAAAAATGGGCAAAAATTATTGGTTACGTAGCTCATTAAATCTTGAATCTTGGTCTGCATTAAATTACTTGACAACTGGTCGAAACGACTAAAAATGTCCAAAAATTTTGGGTTATAGCTCATGAAATCGTGAATTTTGACCACCGCAAAATTATTTGATTAAAAATGGCCAAAATTCACTATTTCATTAGCTATGATCCATGATTCTAAAAATGGCCAAAATTCATTTTTTCGTTAGCTATAATCCATGATTCTCAGCCATGTTTACTCATTTCTAGCAATAGGCAAATTATTTTGTAGCGGCCAAAATTCACGATTTCATGATCTATAACCCCCCATTTTTAGTCATTTAGACATGGTTGCAAATATATCCACAGAGACCAAAATTCATGTTCATGAGTTATAACTCACCATTTTTGCCACCACGAAATTATTTGCCAACGGGTGAAAATCACTAAAAATAGCCTAAATTGTGGGTCATAACTCATGAAATCGTGAATTTTTGCCTAAAATTATTTGCTTATTGGTCAAAACCACCAAAAATGGCCTCCGCAAAATTATTACCAATGGATCGAAATCACTAAAAATGGTTAGAAATCATGGGTTATAGCTAATTAAATCATAAATTTTGGTCTTCGGGAATTTATTTCCCATTGGGTCTAAATCACTAAAAACAACAAAAAGTCATGGGTTATAAATCATTAAATCATGAATTTTGGACTCCGTAAAATTATTTGCCAACAGGTCAAAATCACTAAAATTAGCTAAAAATCATTCATTGCAGCTCATGAAATTATGAATTTTGCCTCTACATAATTATTTGCCAACATGTCAAAACAACTAAAAATGGCCAAATTTCGTGAGACATAGCTCATTAAATCGTTAATTTTGGCTTCATAAATTTTTTTGCCAACGGGACGAAACAACTAGAAATGCCAAGAATTATGGGTTATAGCTCATGAAATTGTGAGTTTTGGCCTTGAAAAATTATTTGCCTAGTAGTCGAAACAACTAAATTTGAAAAAGTGTGGGTTATAGCTCATAAAATTGTGAATTTTAGCCTCTAAGAAATTATTTGCCAATTAGTCAAAATAATTAAATATGGCAAAAAATGGTGGACTATAGCTCATGAAATTATGAATGTTGGCCTCGCAAAAGGATAAAAATGAAGAAAAATGGTAAAAAATCATGGGATATAGCTCATGAAATATTAAAATTTGCCTATGCAAAATTATTTGCCAATAGGTCAAAAACACTAAAAATGGTGGATGATAGCTCTTGAAATCGTGAATTTTTGCCTCTACAAAAATATTTGACAACGGGTTGAAACTACTAAAAATGGCAAAAAATCACAAGTTATAGCTCATGAAATCGTGAATGTTTCCTCCGTGACATTATTTGCTAACTAGTCGAAGAAAATAAATATGGCCAAAAATGGTGAGTTATAAGGCTTGAAATCATGAATTTTTCTCTTCGCAAAATTATTTACCAATGGGTCGAAATAACTAAAAGGGCCACAAATCGTGGGTTATAGCCCAAGAAATCGTAAATTTTTGCCTCTACAAAATTATTTGCCAACTAGTCAAAACTATTCAAAATCACCAAAAATCGTGGGTTATAGCTCATTAAATGGTGAATTTTGGCTTCCACAAAATTATTTGTCAATGGGATCGAAACCACTAAAAAAGCTAAAAATCGTGGGTTATAGTTCATAAAATTATGAATTTTTGCCATCATGAAATTAATTGCTAATGGGTCAAAACCACTAAAAATGGCAAAAATCATGGGTTATAGCTCATTAAATCGTGAATTTTGCCTCTATGATATTATTTACCAACGGGTCAAAACCACTAAAAACGACATACAATCGTGGGTTATAGCTCATTAAATCGTGAATTTTGGCCTCTACGAAATTATTTACCAACCGATCAAAACCACAAAAAATGGTCAAAAATCATGGATTATAGTTCATGAAATGGTAATTTTGCCTCAGTGAAATCATTTGCCAACTAGTGGAAACAACTAAAATTGGCTAAAAATCTTGGGTTATAGCTCATCAAATTGTGAATTTTGGCCTCAAAGAAATTATTTGCCTCTGGGTCAAAACTACTAAAATGGCAAAAATCATAGGTTATAGATCTTGAAATTGTGAAATTTTGCCTCCATGAAATTATTTGCCAACTAGTCAAAAAACTCAATATGGCGAAAATCATGGGCTATGGAATGGTGAATTTTTGCCACCGTGAAATCATTTGCCAACCGGTGAAATAAATAAATATGGCAAAAATTGTGAGTTCTAGCTCATGAAATCGTGAATTTTGCCTCTACAAAATTATTTGCCAACTAGTTGAAACAACTAAATATGGCCAAAATGGTGGGTTAGCTCATGAAATCGTCAACTTTGTCCTCGGAAATTTTTGCCAAGGGATCAAAACGACTAAAATGGCCATAAATCATGGGTTATCACTCATGAAATTGTGAAATTTTGCCTCCATGAAATTATTTGCCACTTGGTTATGTGATCAAAATTGGTGGGTTATAGCTCATGAAATCGTCAATCTTAGCTCCTAAGAAATTATTTGCCAATCGATCAAAACCACAAAAATGGCTAAAAATCATGGGTTATAGTTCATGAAATGGTAATTTTGCCTCCATGAAATCATTTGCCAACTAGTGGAAACAACTAAATTTGGCCAAAAATCTTGGGTTATAGCTCATGAAATTGTGAATTTTGGTCTCAAAGAAATTATTTGCCTACGGGTCAAAACTACTAAAAATGGTCAAAAATCATAGGTTATAGATCTTGAAATTGTGAAATTTTGCCTTTGCAAAATTATTTGGCAACTAGTCAAAAAAACTCAATATGGCCAAAAATCATGGGCTATGGAATGGTGAATTTTTGCCACCGTGAAATCATTTGCCAACTGGTCGAAACAAATAAATATGGCAAATAAATTGTGAGTTCTAGCTCATGAAATCGTGAATTTTTGCCACTAAGAACTTATTTACAAACTCATCGAAATAAGTATGGCCAAACATGGTGGGTTAGCTCATGAAATCGTCAACTTTGTCCTCCAGGAAATATTTTGCCAAGGGATCAAAACAACTAAAAATGGCCATAAATCATGGGTTATCACTCATGAAATTGTGAAATTTTGCCTCCGCGAAATTATTTGCCACTTGGTTATGTGATCAAAATTGGTGGGTTATAGCTCATGAAATCGTCAATCTTAGCTCCTAAGAAATTATTTGCCAATGGATTGAAATGACTAAAATGGCCAAAAATTATGGGTTATAGCTCATGAACTCGTGAATTTTTGCCATCATGAAATTAATTGCTAATGGGTGAAAAACCTAAAATGGCCAAATATTATGGGTCATATCTAATAAAATTGTGATATTTTGCCTCAGTGAAATCATTTGCCAACTAGTTGAAACAACTAAATATATCCAAACATGGTGGGTTAGAGCTTGAGAAATTGTAAATTTTTGTCTCTAGGAAATTATTTGCCATGGGATCAAAATGACTAAAGATGGCTAAAAATCGTGGGTTAGAACTCATGAAATTGTAAATTTTTTGCTCTGCAAAATTATTCACTAGTGGGTCTAAACCACTAAAAACAGTAAAAAATCGTGGGTTATAGGCTATAGCTCATTAAATTGTGAAATTTGGCCTCTGCAAAATTATTTGCCAATGGGTTGAAACCACTAAAAATAGCAAAAATCAAAAGTTATATAGCCCATAAAATCGTGAATTTTTGTCTTTGCGAAATTATTTGCCAACAAGAAAAAAAAACTAAATATCGCCAAAAATTGTGGATTATAGCCCGTGAAATGGTGAATTTTTGCCTCCATGAAATTATTTGCCAACTGGTGAAACAACTAAAATGGCCAAAAATCATGGTTATAGCTCATTAAATCGTGAATTTTGCCTCCGTGAAATTATTTGCCAACTAGTGGAAACAACTAAAATGGCCAAAAATTATGGGTTATAGCTCATTAAATCTTGAATTTTGGCTTCCACAAAATTATTTGCCAACTAGTCAAAACTATCAAAATCACCAAAAATCGTGGGTTATAGCTCATTAAATGGTGAATTTTGACTTCCACAAAATTATTTGTCAACGGGATCGAAACCACTAAAAAAAGCTAAAAATCATGGGTTATAGTTCATGAAATTATGAATTTTTGCCTCCGTGAAAGTATTTGCCAATGGGTTCAAACCACAAAAAATAGCAAAAAATCATGGGTTATAGCTCATTAAATCGTGAATTTTTGCCTCTATGATATTATTTACCAATGGGTCAAAACCACTAAAAACGGCATAAAATCGTGGATTATCGCTCATTAAATCGTGAATTTTGGCCTCTACGAAATTATTTGCCAATCGATCAAAACCACAAAAAATGGCTAAAAATCATGGATTATAGCTCATGAAATGGTGAATTTTTGCCTCAGTGAAATCATTTGCCAACTAGTGGAAACAACTAAAATTGGCTAAAAATCTTGGGTTATAGCTCATCAAATTGTGAATTTTGGCCTCAAAGAAATTATTTGCCTACGGGTCAAAACTACTAAAAATGGGCAAAAATCATAGGTTATAGATCTTGAAATTGTGAAATTTTGCCTTTGCGAAATTATTCGGCAACTAGTCAAAAAAACTCAATATGGCGAAAATCATGGGCTATGGAATGGTGAATTTTGCCTCAGTGAAATCATTTGCCAACTGGTCGAAATAAATAAATATGGCAAAAAAATTGTGAGTTCTAGCTCATGAAATCGTGAATTTTTGCCACTAAGAACTTATTTACGAACTCATCGAAACAATAAAGTATGGCCAAAAATGGTGGGTTAGCTCATGAAATCGTCAACTTTGTCCTCCGGGAAATTTTTTGCCAAGGGATCAAAACGACTAAAAATGGCCATAAATCATGGGTTATCACTCATGAAATTGTGAAATTTTGCCTCCGCGAAATTATTTGCCACTTGGTTATGTGATCAAAATTGGTGGGTTATAGCTCATGAAATCGTCAATCTTAGCTCCTAAGAAATTATTTGCCAATGGATTGAAATGACTAAATATAGCAAAAAATCGTGGGTTATAGCTCATGAACTCGTGAATTTTTGCCATCATGAAATTAATTGCTAATGGGTCGAAAAACCTAAAATGGCCAAATATTATGGGTCATATCTAATAAAATTGTGATATTTTGCCTCCGTGAAATTTTTTGCCAACTAGTTGAAACAACTAAATATATCCAAACATGGTGGGTTAGAGCTTGAGAAATTGTAAATTTTTGTCTCTAGGAAATTATTTGCCATGGGATCAAAATGACTAAAGATGGCTAAAAATCGTGGGTTAGAACTCATGAAATTGTAAATTTTTGCTCTGCAAAATTATTCACTAGTGGGTCTAAACCACTAAAAACAGTAAAAAATCGTGGGTTATAGGCTATAGCTCATTAAATTGTGAAATTTGGCCTCTGCAAAATTATTTGCCAACGGGTTTGTACCACTAAAAATAGCCAAAAATCAAAAGTTATATAGCCCATAAAATCGTGAATTTTTGCCTTTGCGAAATTATTTGCCAACAAGAAAAAAAAACTAAATATCGCCAAAAATTGTGGATTATAGCCCGTGAAATGGTGAATTTTTGCCTCCATGAAATTATTTGCCAACTGGTCGAAACAACTAAATATGGCCAACAATCATGGTTATAGCTCATTAAATCGTGAATTTTAGCCTCTGTGAATTTATTAGCCAACAGGTCGATACGACTAAAAACGGTCAAAAATTTGTGGGTTATACTCATTACATCTTGAATTTTGGCTTCCACAAAATTATTTGCCAATGGGTTGAAACCATTAAAAATGGCCAAAATCGTGGGTTATAGCTCATGAATTCGTGAATTTTTGCCTTCACGAAATTATTTGCCAACGAGTCGAAACCACTAAAATCAGCTAAAAATTATGGGTTATAGCTAATTAAATTGTGAATTTTAACCTCTATGAAATTATTTGCCAACGGATCAAAATCACTAAAAATGACATAAAATTATGGATTATAGCTTATTAAATCGTGAATTTTGGCCTCCGTGACATTATTTGCCAATAGATCAAAACCATTAAAAATGGTCCAAAATCATTGGTTATATAGCTCATGAAATGGTAAAATTTTACCTTCGTAAAAGCATTTGACAATTGGTCAAAACAACTAAATATGGCCAAAAAATAAAGGTTCTAGCTCATGAAATTGTGAATTTTGGCCTCCAGGAAATAACTTGCCTCTGGGTCAAAACCCCTAAAAATGGCCAAAAATCATCGGTTATAGCTCATTAATTTGTCAATTTTGGCATCCACGAAATTATTTGCCAACGGATTCAAACTACTAAAACTGGCTAAAATTTATGGATTATAGCTCATGAAATCATGACTGTTTGCCTCTGCAATACTATTTGCTAACTAGTCGAAACAACTAAATATAGCCAAATGTGGTGGCTTATAGCTCATGAAATTTTAATTTTTTTTCTTCGCAAATTATTTACCAACGGGTCGAAACAACAAAAATAGCCAAAAATTATGGGTTATAGTGCATAACATCATAAATTTTACCTTTGTGAAATTATTTTCCGACGGGTGAAAACCACTTAAAACAGCTAATAATCATGGGTTATAGCTCATTAAATCATGAATTTTAGCATCCACTAAATTATTTGTCAACGGGTTGAAATCACTATAAATGGCTAAAAATCGTGGGTTATAGCTCATGAAATCGTAAATTTTTACATCCACAAAATTATTTGCCAACAGGTTGAAATCACTAAAAATAGTCAAAAATTATGGATTATATCTCATTAAATTTTAATTTTGGCCTTTGCGAAATTATTTTCCAACGGGTCAAAACCACTAAAAATGGAATAAAATCATGGGTTATAGCTTATTAAATCATGAATTTTGGGCTCCGCGAACTTATTTGCCAACCGATCAAAACTAGTAAAAGCGACTAAAAGCGTGGGTTATAGCTCATGAAATGGTGAATTTTTGCCTCTGTGAAATTATTTCTAACTTGGTCAAAACAACTAAATATGGCAAAAAATCATAGGTTATAGCTCATGAAATTGTGAATTTTGGCCTTCGAAAATTATTTGCCTACGGGTCGAAACCACAATAGTAAAAAATCATGGGTTATAGCTCATGAAATCGTGAATTTTTGCCTCCGCAAAATTATTTTCCAACTAGAAAAAAAAACAAAATATGGGCATAAATTGCGGGTTATAGCTCATGAAATAGTGGATTTTGTCCTCCATGAAATCATTTAATAACTGGTCGAAACAAATAAATATGACCAAAAATTATAGGTTATAGCTCATGAAATTATGAGTTTTTAACTCTACAAATATATTACAAACTCATCGAAACAACTAAATATGGCCAAAAATAGTGGTTTATAGCTCATGAAATCGTCAATTTTGACCTCTAGGAAATTATTTACCAAGGGATCGAAACGAATAATAATAGCCATAAATCATGGGTTATCGCTCATGAAATATTAAAATTTTACCTCTGCAAAATTATTTGCCAAATGGTTTTATGGCGAATTAGTGGGTTATGTAGCTCATAAAATCGTGAATTTTGGCTTCTAGGAAATTATTTGCCAAGAGATCGAAACAACTAAATATGGTCAAAAATCATGGTTTATAGCTCGAGAAATCATGAATTTTTGCCTTCGCGAAATTATTTGCCAGTTGGTTGAAACAACATAATTTCGAAGAGATCAAAACAACTAAATATGGCCAAAAATCGTGGTTATAGCTCATGAACTCATGAATTTTGCCTCCGCGAAATTATTTGCCAATTGGTCGAAATAACTAAATATGGTCAAAATCGTGGGTTGTAGCTAATGAAATCGTGAAATTTTACCTCCGTGAAATTATTTGCCAAGTAGTCAAAATAACTAAATAAGTCCAAAAATGGTGGGTTAGAGCTCAGAAATCGTGAATTTTTGCCTCTAAGAAATTATTTGCCAAGGGATCAAATGACTAAAAAAGGCTAAAAATCATGGGTTATAGCTCATAAAATCATGGATTTTTATTCCATGAAATTATTTGCCAATGGATTGACACCACTTAAAACAACCAAAAATCATGGGTTATAGCTCATTAAATTGTGAATTTTGGCCTACACAAAATTATTTGCCAACAAGTCTACACCACTAAAAATGGCCAAAAATCGTCGGTTGTAGCTCATGAAATTGTGATTTTTTACCTTTACTTAATTGTTTGCCAACTAGTTGGAAAAACTAAATATAGCCAATAATCGTGGGTCATAGCTAATGAAATAGTGAATTTTTCCTTCATGAAATTTTTGCCAACTAGTTGAAACAACTAAATATGGCAAAAATTGTGGGTTATAGTTTATTACATCATGACTTTTAACCTTTGTGAAATTATTTGTCGACAAGTCAAAACCACCAAAATGGCCAAAAATCATGGGTTATGGCTCAAAAATCCTGAATTTCAGCTTCCACAAAATTATTTAGCACAAGTCGAAACCACTAAAAATAACCAAAAATCATGGATTATATAGCTCATGAAATCGTGAATTTTTTCCTCCATGAAATTTTTTGCCAATAAGTTGAAACCACTAAAATTGACATAAAATCATCATGGGTTATAGATCATTAAATTGAGAATTTTGGTCTCAGCAAAATTATTTGCCAATCGGCAAAACCACTAAAAACGACCAAAATTGTGGGTTCTAGCTCAAGCAATGGTGAATTTTTGCCTCTGTGAAATCATTTAGCAAATGGTCAAACCAGCTAAATATGGCCAAGAAAATGGGTTCTAGCTCATGAAATCGTGAATTTCGGCCTCCAGAAATTATTTGCCTATGAGTCGAAACCACAAAAAATGGCCAAAAATCATGGGTTCTAGATCATTAAATCGTGAATTTTGGCCACTATGAAATTATTTGCCAACTGGTCTAAATAACAAAAAAAATGGCTAAAAATCATGGGTTATAGCTCATGAAATCGTGAAATTTTGCCTCTATGAATTATTTGCAAGCTCATCGAAACAAGTAAATATGGCCAAAAATGGTGAGTTATAGCTCATGAAATTGTCAATTTTGTCCTTAGAGAAATTATTTGCTAAGGGATCGAAATGACTAAAAATAGCCATAAGTCATGGGTTATCGCTCATTAAATCGAGGGTATTGCCCTCTGCGAAATTATTTGCCAACTGATTATATGGCTCAAATTGGTGGGTTATAGCTTATAAAATCATGAATTTTGGCCTCTAGGAAATTATTTGCCAAGAGATCAAAACAACTAAATACGGCCAAAAATCATGGATTATAGCTCATGAAATCGTGAATTTTGCCTCTATGAAATTATTTGCCAATGGGTCAAAACAACTAAAAATGGCCAAAAATCATGGGTTATAGCTCATGAAATCATGAATTTTGCCTCCATGAAATTATTTACCAACTAGTCGAAACAACTAAAAATGGCAAAAATGGTGGGTTATAGCTCAGAAATCATGAATTTTGCCTCTGAAAATTATTTGCCAAGGGATCAAAATGACTAAAATAGCCATAAGTCATGGGTTATCGCTCATTAAATCGTGAATTTTGCCTCTATGAATTATTTGCAAGCTCATGAAACAAGTAAATATGGCCAAAAATGGTGGGTTATAGCTCATAAAATCATGAATTTTGGCCTCTAGGAAATTATTTGCCAAGAGATCAAAACAACTAAATATGGCCAAAAATCATGGATTATAGCTCATGAACTTGAAAACTTTGCCCAGAAATTATTTGCCAACTGGTTGAAACAACAAAATATGGCCAAAAATCATGGGTCATAGCTAATTAAATCGTGATTATTTACTTCCATGAAATTATTTACCAACTAGTCGAAACAACTAAATATATCAACAAATGGTGGGTTATAGCTTGAGAAATCATGAATCTTTGCCTCTGAAAATAATTTGCCAAGGGATCAAAATGACTAAAAATGGCTAAAAATCATAGGTTATAGCTCATGAAATAATGAATTTTCCCTCCGCAAAATTATTTGACAATGGGTTAAAGCTACTAAAAATGGCCAAAAATCGCAGGTTATAGCTCATGAAATCTTGAATGTTAGCCTCCGTGAAATTATTGCCAACTAGTCGAAACAACTAAATATAGCTAAAAATGGTGGGTTATAGCTCATGAAATGGTGAATTTTGCCTCTATGAAATTATTTGCCAATGGGTGAAACAACTAAAATCGATAAAAATCATGGGTTATATAGCTCATGAAATCATGAATTTTGCCTCCATGAAATTATTTGCCAACAAGTCTATACCACTAAAAATGGCAAAAATGGTGGGTTATAGCTCATGGAATTGTAAATTTTGCCTTCACAAAATTATTTGCCAACTAGTAAAAAAACTAAATATGACAAATAATTTGTGAGTTATAGCTCATGAAATGGTGAATTTTGCCTCCATGAAATTATTTACCAACGGTCAAAACCACTAAAAATGGCAAAAATCATGGGTTATAGCTCATGAAATTATGAATTTTGCCTCCATGAAATTATTTGCCAAGGGTTGAAACCACTAAAAATGGCTAAAAATTGTGGGTTATAGCTCATGAAATTGTAAATTTTGCCTCTACAAAATTATTTGCTAGCTCATCGAAACAACTAAAATGGCAAAAATCATGGGTTATAGCTCATGAAATCATGAATTTTGCCTCTATGAAATTATTTGCCAACAAGTCTATACCACTAAAAATGGCAAAAATCATGGGTTATAGCTCATGAAATCATGAATTTTTGCCTTCACAAAATTATTTGCCAACTAGTTGAAACAACTAAATTTGGCAAAAATCATGAGTCATAGGTCATGAAATGGTGAATTTTGCCTCTATGAAATTATTTACCAACTAGTCGAAACAACTAAATATGGTAAAAATCGTGGGTTATAGCTTATTAAATTATAAATTTTGGCCTCCATGAAATTATTTGCCAATGGGTCAAAACCACTAAAAATGGCCAAAAATCATGGGTTATAGCTCATAAAACTGTGAATATTTGCCTTCACAAAATTATTTGCCAATGGGTCAAAACAACTAAAATGGCAAAAATGGTGGGTTATAGCTCATGAAATCGTGAATTTTGCCTCTGAAAATTATTTGCCAAGGGATCAAAATGACTAAAATGGCCAAAAATCATGGGTTATAGCTCATAAAATCATGAATTTTGCTTCCTCAAATTATTTGACAATGGGTCAAAACCACTAAAATGGCCAAAAATCATGGGTTATAGCTCATGAAATTGTGAATTTTGCCTCTATGAAATTATTGCCAACTAGTGAAACAACTAAATATAGCTAAAAATGGAGGTTATAGCTCTTGAAATGGTAAATTTTTGCCTCTATGAAATTATTTGCCAATGGGTCGAAACAACTAAAATCGATAAAAAATCATGGGTTATATAGCTCATGAAATCATGAATTTTTGTCCCTGTGAAATTATTTGCCAACAGGTCTATACCACTAAAAATGGCAAAAAGTCGCGGGTTATAGCTCATGGAATTGTAAATTTTGCCTTCACAAAATTATTTGCCAACTAGTAAAAAAAAACTAAATATGACAAATAATTTGTGAGTTATAGGTCATGAAATGGTGAATTTTTGCCTTCGTGAAATCATTTACCAACTGGTCAAAATAACTAAATATGGCAAAAAATCATGGGTTATAGTTCATTAAACCATAAATTTTGGCCACCGTGAAATATTTGCCGACAGGTTAAAACCATTGAAAATGGCTAAAAATTGTGGGGTATAGCTAATGAAATTGTAAATTTATGCTTCCACGAAATTATTTGCTAGCTCATCGAAACAACTAAATATGGCAAAAAATGGTGGGTTATAGCTCATGAAATCATGAATTTTTGCTTTCGTGAAATTATTTGCCAACAAGTCTATACCACTAAAAATGGCTAAAAATCATGGGTTATAGCTGGTGAAATCATGAATATTTGCCTTCACAAAATTCTTTGTCAACTAATTGAAAAAACTAAATTTGGCAAAAAATCATGAGTCATAGGTCATGAAATGGTGAATTTTTGCTTTCGTGAAATCATTTACCAACTAGTCGAAACAACTAAATATGGTAAAAAATCGTGGGTTATAGCTTATTAAATTATAAATTTTGGCCACCATGAAATATTTGCTGACAGGTCAAAACCATTGAAAATGGCCAAAAATTGTGGGTTATAGCTCATAAAATTGTAAATTTCTACTTTCGCAAAATTATTTGCCAGCTCGTCGAAACAACTAAAATGGCAAAAAATGGTGGGTTATAGCCCATGAAATCGAGAAGTTTTTCTCTGAAAAATTATTTGCCAAGGGATCAAAATGACTAAAAATGGCCAAAAATCATGGGTTATCGCTCATAAAACAGTGAATTTTTGCTTCCTCAAATTTATTTGACAACGGGTCAAAGCTACTAAAAATGGCCAAAAATCACAGGTTATAGCTCATGAAATTGTGAATATTTGTCTCTGTGAAATTATTTGCCAACTAGTCGAAACAATTAAATATAGCCAAAAAAGGTGTGATATAGATCATGAATTCGTGAATTTTTTCCCCCGCGAAATTATTTGCTAACAGGTCGAAATAACTAATAACGGCCAAAAATCATGGGTTATAACTTATGAGATTGTGTATTTTTGCCTTCCTAAAATTATTTGCCAATGGGTCGAAACCACTAAAAATGGCCAATAATCATGGGTTAGTTCATTAAATCGTGAATTTTAGCCTTTGTGAAATTATTTGCTAACGGGTCGAAATCACTAAAAATGGCCAAAAGATAATGGGTTGTAGCTCATGAAATATTAAGTTTTTACCTTCGTGAAATTATTTGCCAACAGGTCGAAACCACTAAAATCGGCCAGAAATCGAGGGTTACAGCTCATTAGATCCTGAATTTTGGCTTCCACAAAATTATTTGCCAATGGGTCGAAACCACTAAAAATGGCCAAAAATAATGGGTTATAGCTTATAATATTATGAATTTTTCCCTCCACAACATTATTTGCCAAGGGGTTGAAACCATTAAAAATAGCCAAAGATCGTGGGTTATAGCTCATTAAATCATGAATTTTGGCTTCCACAAAATTATTTGCCAATAGGTCAAAACACTAAAATAGCCAAAAATCGTGGGTTATAGCTCATGAAATGGTGAATTTTTGCCTCCATTAAATCATTTGACAACGGGTTGAAACAACTAAAAATGGCCAAAAATCATGGGTTATAGCTCATGAATGTGAATTTTGGCCTCAGGAAATTATTTGCCAATGGGTCAAAACCATTAAAAATAGCCAAAAATCATGGGTTATAGCTCATAAAATCATGAATTTTGCCTCTACAAAATTATTTGCCAAGGGTTGAAACCACTAAAATGGCCAATAATCATGGGTTATAGCTCATTAAATCATGAATTTTGGCTTCCACAAAATTATTTGCCAATAGGTCAAAACCACTAAAATGGCCAAAAATTGTGGGTTATAGCTCATGAAATTATGAATTTTTCCCTCCACGAAATTATTTGCCAAGGGTTGAAACCACTAAAAATGGCCAAAAACATGGGTAGCTCATGAATGTGAATTTTGGCCTCATGAAATTATTTGCCAATGGGTGAAACCATTAAAAATAGCCAAAATCATGGGTTATAGCTCATAAAATCATGAATTTTGCCTCCATAAAATTATTTGCCAAGGGTTGAAACCACTAAAAATGGCAAAAATCATAGGTTATAGCTCATTAAATCATGAATTTTGGCATACGCGAAATTATTTACCAATCGGTCAAAATCACAAAAAATGTCAAAAAGTTGTGGGCAGCTCATGAAATGGTGAATTTTTGCCTCCATTAAATCATTTGACAACGGGTTGAAACAACTAAACATGGCTAAAAAACATGGGTAGCTCATGAATGTGTGAATTTTGGCCTCCGGGAAATTATTTGCCTCCTGGTTGAAACCACTAAAAATGGCCAAAAATCATGGGTTATAGCTCATCAAATCGTGAATTTTCGCCTCTGTGAAATTATTTGCCAATGGGTCTAAACAACTAAAAATGGACAAAAATCATTTGTTATAGCTCATGAAATCGTGAATATTTGCCTCTGCAAAACTATTTGCCAACTAGTCAAAACAACTAAATATGGCCAAAACTGGTGGGTTATAGCTCACGAAATAAAAATAGTTACCTCCATAAAATTATTTGCCAATAGGTCAAAACACTAAAAATGGCCAAAAATAATGGGTTGTAGCTTATAATATTATGAATTTTTCCCTCCACGAAATTATTTGCCAATAGGTCAAAACACTAAAATAGCCAAAATCATGGGTTATAGCTCATGAAATCATGAATTTTGCCTCCATTAAATTATTTGCTAATGGGTCAAAACCACTAAAAATGGCCAAAAATCATGGGTTATTGCTGATTAAATCTTCAATTTTAGCCTCTGTGAAATTATTTTTCAACCGGTCGAAACTACTAAAAATGGCTAAAAATCTTGGGTTATAGCTCATAAAATAATAAAATTTTCCTCCATGAAATTATTTGCCAATAGGTCAAAACACTAAAATAGCCAAAATCATGGGTTATAGCTCATTAAATGCTGAATTTTGGCTTCCACAAAATTATTTACTAACGGGTTGAAACCACTAAAAAATGCCAAAAATCGTGGATTATAGCTCATGAAATCATGAATTTTGCCTCCGTGAAATTATTTGACAACAAGTCGAAACCACTAAAATAGCCAAAATCATGGGTTATAGCTCATGAAATCATGAATTTTAGCCTCTGTGAAATTATTTGCCAACGGGTTGAAACAACTAAAATGGACAAAAATCATGGGTTATAGCTCATTAAATCATGAATTTTGGCCTCAGGAAATTATTTGCCAATGGGTCAAAACCACTAAAATGGCCAAAAATCATGGGTTATAGCTCATGAAATGATGAATTTTGCCTCCATGAAATTATTTGATAATTGGTGAACAACTAAATATGGCCAAAAACATGGGTTATAGCTCATGAAATCATGAATTTTGGCCTCTGTGAAATTATTTGCCAACGGGTTGAAACAACTAAAAATGGCCAAAAATCATGGGTTATAGCTCATTAAATCATGAAAATTTTCCTCCATGAAATTATTTGCCAACACATCTAAACAACTACAAAATAGCGAAAAATCATGGATTATTTTATAAGTGATTTTGACTAGTTGTCATTAATTTCATGATTCGGTGGCATGAAATTATGGATTATAGCTCATGAAATTATGAATTTTGGCCTCCATGAAATTATTTGCCAATGGGTCAAAATGACTAAAATGGCCAAAAATCATGGATTATAGCTCATGAAATTGTGAATTTTGGCTTGATTGTCATTGAATCATGAATGTTGGCCAAAATTCATGACTAAAAATAGCCAAAAATCATGAGTTATAGCTCATGAAATTATTTGCCAACGGGTTGAAACCACTAAAATGGCCAAAAATCGTGGGTTATAGCTCATGAAATTGTGAATTTTGGCATCGGAAATTATTTGCCTATAGGACAAAACCACCAAAACGGTCAAAAATTTGTGTTATAGCTCATTAAATCGTTAATTTTGGCCTCTGTGAAATTATTTGAAAATGGGTGAAACCATTAAAAATAGCCAAAAATCATGGGTTATAGCTCATTAAATACTGAATTTTGGCTTCCACAAAATTATTTACCAACGGGTTGAAACCACTAAAAATTGCCAAAAATCGTGGATTATAGCTCATGAAATCGGGAATTTTTGCCTTCGCGAAATTATTTGACAACAAGTCAAAACAAAAAAAAACAACCAAAAATCATGGGTTATAGTTCATTCAATCGTGAATTTTAGCTTTTGTGAAATTATTTGCCAACGGGTCGAAACCATTAAAAACGACATAAAACCGTGGGTCATAGCTCATTAAATCGTGAATTTTGGCCTCCGGGAATTTATTTGCTAATAAGTCAAAACCACTAAAAATGGCCAAACATCATGGGTTATAGCTCATGAAATGATGAATTTTTGCCTCCGTGAAATCATTTGATAATTGGTCGGAACAACTAAATATGGCCAAAAAACATGGGTTCTAGCTCATGAAATCGTGAATTTTAGCCTCTGAGAAATTATTTGCCTACAGGTTGAAACTATTAAAAATGGCCAAAAATCATGGGTTATAGCACATTAAATCATGAAAATTTTCCTCCGCGAAATTATTTGCCAACACATCTAAACAACTACAAAATAGCGAAAAATCATGGATTATTTTATAAGTGATTTTGACTAGTTGTCATTAATTCATGATTCTCAAGCTGTGAAATTAATGGATTATAGCTAACAAAATTCTGCATTTTGGCAATAACCCATTAGATCATTTGACAACAGTGAACATGAATTATAGCTCATGAAAAATCATGAATTTTAGTGATTGTCATTGAATCATGAATGTTGGCCAAAATTCATGACTAAAATGCCAAAAATCGTGGGTTATAGCTCATGAAATTATTTGACAGCTAGTCGAAACAACTAAATATTGCCACAAAATGTGGGTTCTATCTTATGAAATTGTGAATTTTGGCATCGGAAATTATTTGCCTATAGGACAAAACCACCAAAAACGGTCAAAAAATTTGTGTTATAGCTCATTAAATCGTTAATTTTGGCCTCTGTGAAATTATTTGAAAATGGGTCGAAACCATTAAAAATAGCTAAAAATCGTGGGTCGTAGCTCATGAAATCGTGAATGTTTGCCTTCATAAAATTATTTGCTAATGGATCGATGGCACTAAAAGCATCCCAAAATCTTGGGTTATAGCTCATAAAATCGTGAATTTTTACCTCCATGAAATTATTCCCTAATAGGCTCAGAAATTATTTGCCTAAGGTTGAAACCACTAAAAATAGCTAAAAATTATGGGTTATAGCTCATTAAATTATGAATTTTGGCCTCTATAAAGTTATTTGCCAAAGAGTCAAAACCACTAAAAATGGCAAAAATAATGGGTTATAGCTCATGAAATTGTGAATTTTTACCTCCAAGATATCATTTGCCAACTGCTCGAAATAACTAAATATCGCTAAAAATCATGGGTTATAGCTCATGAAATTGTGAATTTTAGCCTCTGTGAAATTATTTGACAACGGGTCAAAACCACTAAAAATGGTAAAAATTATGGGTTATAGCTCATGAAATTGTGAATTTTAGCCTCTGTGAAATTATTTGCCAACGGGTTGAAACCACTAAAATGGCCAAAAATCATGGGTTATAGCACATTAAATCATGAAAATTTTCCTCCATGAAATTATTTGCCAACGGGTTGAAACCACTAAAAATAGCTAAAAATCATGGATTATTTTATAAGTGATTTTGACTAGTTGTCATTAATTTCATGATTCTCAACCGTGAAATTAATGGATTATAGCTAACAAAATTACGCATTTTGGCAATAACCCATTAGATCATTTGACAACAGTGAACATGAATTATAGCTCATGAAAAATCATGAATTTTGAGCAGTTGTCATTGAATCATGAATGTTGGCCAAAATTCATGACTAAAAATGCCAAAAATCGTGGGTTATAGCTCATGAAATTATTTGACAACTAGTCGAGATGACTAAAATGGCCAAAAATCGTGGGTTATAGCTCATGAAATTGTGAATTTTGGCCTCTGTGAAATTATTTGCCAATGGGTCAAAACCACTAAAATGGCCAAAAATTATGGGTTATAGCTCATTACATCGTTAATTTTGGCCTCCGTGAAATTATTTGAAAACGGGTCAAAACCATTAAAAATAGCCAAAAATCGTGGGGTGTAGCTCATGAAATTGTGAATTTTTGCCTTTGTAAAATTATTTGCTAATGGATCGATGGCACTAAAAACATCCCAAAATCTTGGGTTATATCTCATAAAATCGTGAATTTTTACCTCCATGAAATTATTCCCTAATAGGCTCCAAAATTATTTGCCTAAGGTTGAAACCACTAAAAATAGCTAAAATTAAGGGTTATAGCTCATTAAAATATGAATTTTGGCCTCCATGAAATTATTTACAAAAGAGTCAAAACCACTAAAAATGGCAAAAATAATGGGTTATAGCTCATGAAATTATGAATTTTTACCTCCATGAAATTATTTGCCAATGGGTCAAAATGACTAAAAATGGCTAAAAATCATGGGTTATAGCTCATGAAATTGTGAATTTTGGCCTCCATGAAATTATTTGCCAATAGGTCAAAACACTAAAAATGGTAAAAATTATGGGTTATAGCTCATAAAATCGTGAATTTTGGCCTCTGTATAATAATTTGCCAACAAATCGAAATGACTAAAATGGCCAAAAATCATGGATTATAGCTCATGAAATCGTGAATTTCCACTGTGAAATTATTTGCCAATTTGTCGAAACGACTAAAATGGCCAAAGTCATTGGTTATAGCTCATGAAATTGTGAATTTTGGTCTCCACGAAATTATTTGCCAATGGGTCAAAATGACTAAAATGGCCAAAAATCATAGGTTATAGCTCATGAAATTGTGAATTTTGGCCTCTGAGAAATTATTTGCCAACGGTTGAAACAACTAAATATGGCCAAAAATCATGAGTTATAGCTCATGAAATTATGAATTTTGGCCTCTGAGAAATTATTTGACAACTAGTCGAGATGACTAAAAATGGCAAAAATCATGGGTTATAGCTCATGAAATCATGAATTTTGGCCTCTGAGAAATTATTTGCCAATGGGTCAAAATGACTAAAATGGCCAAAAATCATTGGTTATAGCTCACAAAATTGTGAGTTATAACTTATGAAATCTTGAATTTTAGTCTCCACGAAATTATTTGCCTAAGGTTGAAACCACTAAAAATGGTAAAAATTATGGGTTATAGCTCAAGAAATCATGAATTTTGGCCTCCACAAAATTATTTGCCAAAAGGTCAAAATGAATAAAAATGGCCAAAAATCATGGGTTATAGCTCATTAAATCGTGAATTTTGGCCTCCATGAAATTATTTGCCAAAAGATCAAATGAATAAAATGGCCAAAAATTATGGGTTATAGCTCATGAAATCGTGAATTTTGGCCTCTGAGAAATTATTTGCCTATGGGTCAAAATGACTAAAATGGCCAAAAATCATTGGTTATAGCTCATTAAATCGTTAATTTTGGCCTCTGTGAAATTATTTGAAAATGGGTGAAACCATTAAAAATAGCTAAAAATCGTGGGTTATAGCTCATGAAATCGTGAATGTTTGCCTTCATAAAATTATTTGCTAATGGATCGATGGCACTAAAAGCATCCCAAAATCTTGGGTTATATCTCATAAAATCGTGAATTTTTACCTCCATGAAATTATTCCCTAATAGGCTCCGGAAATTATTTGCCTAAGGTTCGAAACCACTAAAAATAGCTAAAAATTAAGGGTTATAGCTCATTAAATTATGAAATTTGGCCTCTATAAAGTTATTTGCCAAAGAGTCAAAACCACTAAAAATGGCCAAAAATAATGGGTTATAGCTCATGAAATTATGAATTTTTACCTCCAGAAAACTATTTGCCAAATTCTCAAAATAACTAAATATCGCTAAAAATCATGGGTTATTGCTCATGAAATTGTAAAATTTTGCCTCTACGAAATTAATTTCCAACAGGTCGAAACCACTAAAAATGGTAAAAAATTATGGGTTACAGCTCATGAAGTTGTGAATTTTGGCCTCTGTATAATAATTTGCCAACAAATCGAAATGACTAAAAGTGGCCAAAAATCATGGATTATAGCTCATGTAATCGTGAATTTCCACCTGCGCAAATATATTTGCCAATTTGTCGAAACGACTAAAAATGGCCAAAGTCATTGGTTATAGCTAACGAAATTGTGAATTTTGGTCTCCACGGAATTATTTACAATCGGTCGAAATGACTAAATATGGTCAAAAATCACAGGTTATAGTTCATGAAATTGTGAATTTTGGTGAGCACGAAAATATTTGACCAAAGGTTGAAACAACTAAAATTGGGCAATAATCATGAGATATAGTTAATGAAAACTTTAATTTTGGCCACTGCGATATTATTTGACAACTAGTCGAGATGACTAAAAATGACTAGAAATCGTAGGTTATAACTCAAGAAATCTTGAATTTTGGCCTCTGCAAAATTACTTGACAACAGGATGAAATGACTAAAATGGCCAAAAATCATTGGTTGCTCACAAAATTGTGAGTTATAACTTATGAAATCTTGAATTTTAGTCTCCACGAAATTATTTGGCAACGGGTCGAAATGACAACAAATAGCCAAGAATCGTGGGTTATAGCTCAAGAAATCATGAATATTGGCCTTTACAAAATTATTTGCCAAAAGATCAAAATGAATAAAAATGGCCAAAATCATGGGTTATATCTCAATAAATAGTGAATTTTGGTCTGCACAAAATTATTTACCAACGGTTCGATTGGCCAAAAACTATGGGTTATTGCTCATGAAATCGTGAATTTTGACCAGCGTGAAATTATTTGCCTATAGGTCGAAATGATTTAAAATGGCCAGTACTCGTGGGTTATAGCTCATCATGAATTTTGGCCTATGAGAAATTATTTGCCTATGGGTCGAAATGACTAAAAATGACAAAATCATGGGTTATAGCTCATGAAATCATGAATTTTGTCCACCTTATAATTATTTGCTAACATGTCAAAAGGACTAAAAAGGCCAAAAATCGTGGCTTATAGCTCACGAAATTGTGAGATATAGCTAATAAAATCTTTAAATTTTGCCTCCATGAAATTATTTGACAACGGGTCAAAACAACTAAAAATGGCCAAAAATCATTTGTTATAGCTTATAAAATCTTGAATTTTAGCCTCCACAAAATTACCTGTCAACGGACCAAAATGATTAAAAATGGCCAAAAATCATGGGTTATAGCTCACGCAATCGTGAATTTTGTCCACCGCGAAATTATTTGATAACAGGTTGAAATGACTAAAAAGGCCAAAAGTGGTGAGTTATAGCTCATCAAATCGTGAATTTTGGTCTCTGTGGATTTATTTGACAACTGGTGAGAATGACTAAAAATAGTAAAAAATCAAGGGTTATAGTTCACAAAATTGTGAATTTTGGCTATCTGCGAAATTATTTGCCAATAGGTCAAAACGACTAAAAATGGACAAAAATCGTGGGTCATAACACATGAAATTTTGAATTTTTGCCTCCATAGAATTATTTGCCAATAGGTCGTAATGCCAAAAAATGGCCAAAATTGTGGGTTATTATTACTCATGAAATTGGAATTTTGGTCTTCACGAAAATTTGCCAATGGGTTGAAATGACTAAAATGGCCAAAAATCGTGGGTTATAGCTCATGAAATCTTGAATTTTTACCTCCATAGAATTATTTGCCAATGGGTTGAAATGACTAAAAATGGCTAAAAATCATGGGTTATAGCTCATGAAATCGTGAATTTTGACCACCACGAAATTATTTGCCAATGGGTCAAAATGACTAAAATGGCCAAAAATCATGGGTTATAGCTCAAGAAATCATGAATTTTGACCACCACGAAATTATTTGCAAAAGGTCAAAATGACTAAAAATGCCTAAAATCATGGGTTATAGCTCTCTAAGATGTGAATTTTTGCCACAAAATTATTTGACAACGGGTAGAAATGACTAAAAATAACCAAACATTGTGAGATATAGCTAATGAAATTATTAATTTTGGCCTCCACAAAATTATTTGACCATGAGTTACAATAACTAAAAATTACCAAAAATCATGGATTATAGCTCACGAAATCACGAATTTTGGCCATTGCAAAATTATTTGACAACAGGTGAAATTGACTAAAATGGCCAAAAATCATGAGTTATAGCACATGAAATCCAGAATTTTAGTCTCCACGAAATTATTTGCCAATGGGTTGAAATGACTAAAATGGCCAAAAATCGTGGGTTATAGCGATGTAATACTAAATTATAACCACGTTGAAATTAGTTGTCTATGGTTTGAAATGACTAAAAATGGCTAGTAATCATGGGTTATAGCTCATGAAATCGTAAATTTTGGCCTGCGCGAAATTATTTGCTTATGGGTCAAAATGACTAAAAATGACCAAAAATCAAGGGTTATAGCTCAAATAATCGTGAATTTTGACCACCACGAAATTATTTGCAAAAGGTCAAAATGACTAAAAATGCCTAAAATCATGGGTTATAGCTCTCTAAGATGTGAATTTTTGCCTTCACAAAATTATTTGACAATGGGTTGAAATGACTAAAATGGCCAAAAATGTGAGATATAGCTAATGAAATCATTAATTTTGGCCTCCATGAAATTATTTGACAATGAGTCACAATGACTAAAATTGCCAAAAATCATGGATTATAGCTCACGAAATCATTAATTTTGGCCATTGCAAAATTATTTGATAACAGGTGAAATTGACTAAAATGGCCAAAAATCATGAGTTATAGCTCATGAAATCATGAATTTTGGTCTCCACGAAATTATTTGCCAATGGGTTGAAATGACTAAAAATAGCCAAAAATCGTGGGTTATAGCGATGTAATACTAAATTATAACCACGTTGAAATTAGTTGTCTATGGTTTGAAATGACTAAAAATGGCTAGTAATCATGGGTTATAGCTCATGAAATCGTGAATTTTGGCCTCCTTTAAATTATTTGACAATGGGTCAAAATGACTAAAAATGGCAAAAATCATGGGTTATAGCTCAAATAATCGTGAATTTTGACCACCACGAAATTATTTGCAAAAGGTCAAAATGACTAAAAATGCCTAAAAATCATGGGTTATAGCTCTCTAAGATGTGAATTTTTGCCAATGTGAAATTATTTGACAATGGGTTGAAATGACTAAAAATAGCCAAAAAATGTGAGATATAGCTAATGAAATCATTAATTTTGGCCTCCGTAAAATTATTTGACAATGAGTCACAATGACTAAAAATTACTAAAAATCATGGATTATAGCTCACGAAATCACGAATTTTGGCCATTGCAAAATTATTTGACAATGAGTCACAATGACTAAAATTGCCAAAAATCATGAGTTATAGCACATGAAATCCTGAATTTTAGTCTCCAGAGAATTATTTCTAATGGGTCAAAACAACTACAAATGGCTAAGAATCGTGAGTTATAGCTCAAGAAATCGGGAATTTTTACCTCCACAAAAATATTTGACAATGGGTCAAAATGAATAAAAATGGCCAAAATCATTAGTTATATCTCACGAAATAGTGAATTTTGGTCTCCACGAAATTATTTGCCAACAGGTCGATTGGCTAATAACCGTGGGTTATAGCTCATGAAATCATGAATTTTGACCGCCTCAAGATTATTTGCCTATGTATCTAAGTGACTTAAAATGGCCAATAATAGTGGGATATAGCTCATGAAATTGTTAATTTTGGCCTATGCGAAATTATTTGCCTATGGGTCACTTATAAAAAACCATGGCTTATTGCTCACGAAATCATTAATTTCGGCCACTTTGAAATTATTTGCAAGGAGGTTCATATGACTAAAAATGGGTCAAAACGATTAAAAATGGGTCAAAACGATTAAAAATGGCTAAAAATCGTGGGTTACAGCTCATGAAATCATGTATTTTGGCCACTGAGAAATTATTTGACAATGGACCAAATAAGAAAAATGGCCAAAAATGGTGAGTTATAGCTCATGAAATCATGAATTTTGGTCTTCATGAAATTATTTGCCAAAAGGTCGAAACAACTAAAAATAGTAAAAATCATGGGTTATAGCTCATGAAATTGTGAATTAAAGCCTCTACAAAATTATTTGTCTACTACTAGAAACAACTAAAAATGGCCAAAATAATATAGGTTATAGCTAACGAATTCGTGAATTTTTGCCAATGTGAAATTATTTACAAAGGGTTGAAATGACTAAAAATGGTGGAAAATTGTGGGTTATACCTCATAAAATCATGAATTTTGCCTCCATGAAATTATTTACCAACTAGTCAAAATAACTAAAATGGCCAAAATTATGAGTTATAGCTCATTAAATCATGAATTTTGGTCTTCATGAAATTATTTGACAACGGTTTGAAATAAATTAAAATGGCAAAATATCATGAGTTATAGCTCATGAATCATAAATTTTGGTCTCCAAAGAATTATTTGCCAAAGGGCCAAATGACTAAAAATAGCCCAAAATTGAGGTTCATGAAATCTTAAATTTTGGCCTGGCAAATATATTTGCTAATGTGTCGAAACGACTAAAAATGGCCAAAGTCATGGGTTATAGCTAACAAAATCATGAATTTTGATCATCATGGAATTATTTACAATCGAGTGGAAATGACTAATAATGTCCAAAAACCTAGGAATATAGCTCATTAAATTGTGAATTTTTGCCATCCTAAAATTATTTGCCAAGGGATCAAAATGACTAAAATGGCCAAAAATCATGGGTTATAGCTCATGAAATTATGAATTTTGGCCATTGCAAAATTTTTTGACAACTGGTCCAAATGACTAAAAATGGCAAAAATCATGAGATATAGCTAATGAAATCTTTAATTTTGGCCTCCTTTAAATTATTTGACAATGGGTTGAAATAACTGAAAATAGCCAAAAATCGTGGGTTATATAGCTCATGAAATCTTGAATTTTGTTCTCGTGAAATTACTTGACAACTGGTTGAAACGACTAAAAATGGCCAAAAATTATGAGTTATAGCTCACAAAATTATGAATTTTGGCCACCACAAAATTATTTCACAACGGCTCAAAAGGAGTAAAAATGGCTAAAAATCTTGAGCTCATGAGATCGTGAATTTTTATCTTTGTGGAATTATTTGCCAATGGGTCAAAATAACTAAAAATGGCTAAAAATCATGGGTTATAGCTCATGAAATCATGAATTTTTATCTTTGTGGAATAATTTGTCAACGGGTCAAAATAACTAAAAATGGTAAAAATCATGGGTTATTGGTCATGAAATCATGGATTTTTATCTCCTCAAAATTATTTTCCTATGTGTAGAAACGACTAAAGATGGCCAAAAAGTATGGGTTATTGCTAACAAAATCGTGAATTTTGGCCATTGCAAAATTATTTGTAAAATGGTCCAAATGACTAAAAATTGCCAAAATCATGGATTATAGCTTATGAAATTATGAATTTTTGCCACCAAGAATTTATTTGACAATGGGTCGAAGTGACTAAAAATGGCAAAAAATGTCAGATATAGCTCATGAAATCTTTAATTTTGGAATTTGCTAAATGAATTGACAATGTATCGAAATTATTAAAATTCGCCAAAGATTGTGAGTTATAGCTCTTGAAATTGTGAATTTTGCTCTCCATAGAATTATTTGCCATTGGGTCAAAATGACTAAAAAGGGCTTATGAAATCTTAAATTTTGCCATCCGCAAATATATTTGTCAATATGTCGGAATGACTAAAAATGGCCAAAGTCGTTGGTCATAGCTAACAAAATTGTAAACTTTGGTCTCCATAGATTTATTTACAACCAGGTTGAAATGAATAATGGCTAAAAACCTTGGGATATAGCTCATGAAATCGTGAATTTTGCCACCGTGAAATTATTTGCCTATGGGCGAAATGACTAAAAATCAACAATAATTGTGAGTTATAGCTCATAAAATTGTGAATTTTAGCCTATGTGAAATTATTTGCCCATGGCTTAAAATGACTAAAAATGGCAAAAATCATGAGTTATAGCTCACAAAATCGTTTATCTTGGCCAATGTGTAATTATTTGCAAAAGGGTCCAAACTACTTAAAATTGTAAAAATCATAGATTATAGCTCATGAAATTGTGAATGTTTACCACCAAGAAATTATTTGATAATGGGTCATGACTAAAAATGGCAAAAATTGTGAGATATAGCTCATTAAATCTTTAAATTTGGCCTCTGTGAAATTAATTGACAATGGGTTGAAATGATTAAAACTCGCCAAAAATTGTGAGTTACCTCTTCAAATCATGGATTTTGCCTTCAGAAAATTATTTGCCAATAGGTCAAAATGACTAAAAGGACCAAATATCTTTGGTTATAGCTCATTAAATTGTGATTTTTGGCCTTCACAAAATTATTTCACAATAGGTCATAATGACTAAAAATGGCAAAAATCATGAATTTTAGCCTCCATGAAATTATTTGCCAACTAGTCAAAACAACTAAAATGGCCAAAAATCATGGGTTATAGCTCATAAAATCATGAATTTTAGCCTCCATGAAATTATTTGCATGTGGTTTGAAACGACTAAAAAAGGTGAATAATCATGGGTTATAGCTCATGAAATCGTGAATTTTGGCCTACGTGTAATAATTTGACTATTGATCAAAATGACTAAAAATGGCCAAAGATCATGGTTATAGCTTACAAAATCATGAATTTTTGCCACCGTGAAATTATTTCCAAAAATCGTGGGTTATAGCTCACTAAATCGTGAATTTTTATCACATAAAGTTATTTGACAACTGGTCAAAATGACTAAAAATGGCTAAAAATCGTGAGATATAGCTAATGTAATCTTTAATTTTTCCCTCCACTAAATTATTTGACAATGGGTTGAAATAACTAAAAATGGCCAAAAATTATGGGTTATATAGCTCATGAAATCATGAATTTTAGCCTCCATGAAATTATTTGACAACTGGTCAAAATGACTAAAAATGACCAAAAATCATGGGTTATAGGTCACAAAATTGTGAATTTTGGCAACCATGAAATTATTTGACAATGGGTTGAAATGGCTAAAAATGGCCAAAAAGCTTGAGCTCATGAAATCGTGAATTTTTATCTCCGTGGAATTATTTGCCAATGGATCAAAACAACTAAAAATGGCTAAAAATCATAGGTTATTGCTCATAAAATCATGAATTTTTGCCTCCGCAAAATTATTTTCCTATCGGTAGAAATGACTAAAGATGGCCAAAAATTATGGGTTACTACTAACAAAATTGTGAATTTTGGCCATTGTGAAATTATTTACAAAGAGGTCAAAATGACATAAAAATGACAAAAATAGTGGGTTACAGCTAATATAAATTTGAATTTGGCCTACACGAAATTACTTGATAACGGATCGAAACGACTAAAAAGGGCTAAAAATCGTGCATTATAACTCACGAAATCGTGAATTAAGGCCATCACGAAATTATTTGAAAACAGGGCAAAATGACTAAAAAGGACCAAATATCTTTGGTTATAGCTCATTAGATCCTGAATTTTGGTCTACACGAAATTGTTTACGAATAGGTCAAAATGACTAAAAATGGTAAACAATTGTAGGTTATAACTCATGAAATTGTGAATTTTGGCTAGCAAGGAATTATTTGACAATAGGTCAAAACAACTAAAAATGGCCAATAATCATGACCTATAGTTAATGAAATCTTTAATTTTGGCCTCCGCAGTATTATTTGACAACGGGTCGAAATGACTAAAAATGACCAAAAATTACAGATTATAGCACAAGAAATCTTGAATTTTGGCCTCCACAAAATACCTTGACAACGGGATGAAATGACTAGAAATGGCCAAAAATCGTGGGTTATAGCTTACAAAATCGTGAGTTATAGCTCATAAAATCCTAAATTTTTGTCTCTACAGAATTATTTGGCAATGGTTCAAAATGACAACAAATAGTCAAGAATCGTAGGTTATAGCTCAAGAAATTATGAATTTTTTCTCTGCAAAAATATTTGCCAAAGGGTCCAAACGAATAAAAATGGCCAAAATCGTGGGTTATATCTCAAGAAATAGTGAATTTTGGTGTCCACAGATTTATTTGCCAATGGGTTGAAATGGCTAAAAATCATGGATTATAGCTCATGAAATCGTGAATTTTGGCCTCCATGAAATTATTTGCCAATGGGTTGAAATGACTTAAAATGGCCAATAATCGTGGGTTATAGCTCATGAAATCGTAAATTTTGGCCTACGCGAAATTATTTGTCTATGGGTCAAAACAACTAAAAATAACCAAAAATTATGGGTTATAGCTCATGAAATCGTGAATTTTGGCCTCCACAAAATTATTTGCTATGAGGTGGAAATAACTAAAAATGGCCAAAATCGTGGGTTATAGCTCACAAAATCGTGAGTTATAGCTCATGAAATCTTGAATTTTGGCCTCCATGAAATTATTTGACAACGGGTCGAAATGACTAAAAATGGCCAAAAATCATTGGTTATAGCTCATAAAATCTTAAAAGTTGGCCTCTGCAAAATGACTTGACAACGGGTCGAAATGATTAGAAATGGCCAAAAATTGTAGGCTATAGCACACGCAATCGTGAATTTTGGCCACCACGAAACTATTTGACAACAAATCAAAATGACTAAAAATGGCCAAAAACGGTGAGTTATAGCTCATCAAATTGTGAATTTTGGTCTCCACAGATTTATTTTCCAAATGGTGAAAACAACTAAAAATAGTCAAAAATTATGGGTTATAGCTCACAAAATCGTGAATTCTGGCTCTCCATGGAATTATTTGCTAACAGGTCAAAACGACTAAAAATGGGTAAAAATCATGAGTGATAACACATGAAATCATTATTTTTAGCCTTTTAGAATTATTTACCAATGGGTTATAATGGCAAAAAATGGTCAAAATTATGGATTATTGCTCATGAAATTTGAATTTTGGCCTCCATGAAATTATTTGCCAACGGGTCGGTCAAAATGGCTAAAAATTACCAAAAACCTTGGGTTATAGCTCATGAACTACTGATTATATCCACCGCAAAATTATTTACCTATGGTCTGAAATGACTAAAAATGGCCAATAATCATGGGTTATAGCTCATGAAATCATGAATTTTGGCCTCAGAAATTATTTGCCAATGGGTTGAAACCACTAAAAATGGCAAAAATCATGGGTTATAGATCACAAAATCATGAATTTTTACCACTACGAAATTATTTGCAAAGAGGTCAAAATGACTGAAAATGACCAAAAATCATGGTAATAGCTCTCTAAATCGTGAATTTTTGCACAAGAAATTATTTGACAACTGGTCAAAATGACTAAAAATGGCCAAAAATCATGAGATATAGATAATGAAATCTTTCATTTTTGCCTCTACAAAATTATTTGACAACAGGTTGAAATGACTATAAATAGCCAAAAATCATGGGTTGTAGCTCATGAAATTACAAATTTAGCCTCCATGAAATTACTTGACAACAAGTCGAAATGACTAAAAACGGCAAAAAATCGTTGTCTATAGATTAAATAATGAACTTTGGATTCTGTAGAAGTATTTGTCAATGGATCGAAACCACTAAAAATGGTAAAATTCATGGGCTATATAGCTCATTAAATTGTGAATTTTGGCTTCAACGATATTTTTTTGCCAACGGGTTGAAACAACTAAAAAGGTTAAAAATTTTGGATTATAGACCATGAAATCGTGAATTTTGGCCTCCGAGAAATTATTTACCTACTAGTCGAAATAACTAAATATGATAAAAAATTATGGCTTATAGCTCATTAAATCGTGAATTTTGCCTTCGTAAAATTATTTATCAACGTGTCAAAACCACTAAATATGGCAAAAAATCATGGGTTATAGCACATGAAATTATCAATTTCTGCGTTCACAAAATTATTTGCTAACGGGTCAAAGCCACTAAAAATAGCCAAAAATTATGGGTTATAGCTCATTAAATCATGAATTTTGGCCCTTGCAAAATTATTTGCCTACGAGTTGAAATGACTAAAAATAGCAAGAAATTGTGGGATATAGCTTATTAAAGTGTTAATTTTTGGCTCCCCAAAATTATTTACCAATAGGTTGAAGCAACTAAATATGGCAAAAATTTGTGGGTTATAGCTCATGAAAATGTAAATTGTTGGTCTCCGAGAAATTATTTGCATGAGGGTCGAAACCACTAAGAATAGCCAAAAATCGTGGGTTATAGCTCGTTAAATCGTGAATTTTAGCCTTCGCGAAATTATTTACCCACGGATCAAAACTACTAAAAAGGCCCAAAATTCTTGGGATATAGCTAATTAAATTATGAAATTTTGCCTCCGCGAATTTATTTGCAGACAGGTCGAAACAACTAAATATGGCCAAAAGTCGTGGGTTATAGCTAAAGAAATCGTGAATTTTTGGCCTTCGTGAAATTATTTACCTAAGGGTTGTAACTACTAAAAATAGCTAAATATCGTGGGCTATAGCTCATTAAATATTGAATTTTTGCCTCCATGAAATTATTTGCCAATGGCTCAAAACCACTAAAAATGACCAAAAATCATGGGTCATAGCTCATGAAATTGTAAATTTTTGCCTTCACAAAATTATTTGCCAATTAGTCGAAACAACTAGATTTGGCCAAAAATCATGGGTTATAGCTCATAAATCGTCAGATTTTGCCTCCGCAAAATTAGTTGTGTACGTGTCGAAAACACTAAAAACGGCCAAAATAGTGGGTTATATCTTATTAAATTATTAAATTTTACCTCTGTGAAATTATTTGCCAATGAGTTGAAACCACTAAAAATGATGTAAAATTGTTGGTTATAGCTCATTAAATCTTGAATTTTGGCCTTACCAAAATTATTTGCCAACCGGTCAAAACCACTAAATCTGGCCAAATATATGGTGAATTTTTGCCTCAGTGAAATCATTTGCCAACTGGTCGAAACAACTAAATATGGCCAAAATCATGGGTTGTAGCTCATGAAATTGTGAAATTTTGCCTCTGGGAAATTCTTTGCCTACGGGTCGAAAGCACTAAAAACGGCCAAAAATCATAGGTTATAGCTCATAAAATCGTGAAATTTTACCGCAGCAAAATTATTTGCCAACTAGTCAAAAAAAAACTGAATGTAGCAAAAAATCATGGGCTATAGCTCATGAAATCATGAATTTTTGCTTTCGTGAAATCAATTGACAACTGGTCGTAAAACCTAAATATGGCTAAAAAACATGGGTTCTAGCTCATGAAATCGTGAATTTGGGCTCCCAAGAAATTATTTGCTATGAGTCAAAATCATTAAAAATGATAAAAAATAGTGGGTTATAGTTCATTAAATTGTGAATTTTGTCCTCCGTGAAATTATTTACCAACAGGTCCAAATAACTAAAAATTACAAAAATTATGGGTTATAGCCTGCGAAATCCTGAATGTTTGCCTCCATAAAACTGTTTGCCAACCAGTCGAAACAACTAAATATGGCCAAAAATGATGGGTTATAGCTCATAAAATCGGGGTTTATAGCTCATTAAATTATGAATTTTAGCCTCTCTGAAATTATTTGCCAATGGGTCGAAACCACTAAAAATAACATAAAATCGTGGGTTATAGCTCATTAAATTGTGACTTTTGGCCACCGCAAAATTATTTACTACGGTCAAAAGCACTTAAAAATCAAAAAAATCTTTGGTTATAGTTCATGAAATAGTGAAGTTTGCCTCCATGAAATCATTTGACAATTGGTCGAAACAACTAAATATGGCAAAAAAAAAACGTCAGTTCTAGCTCATGAAATCGTGATTTTGGCTCAGGGAAATTATTAGCCAATGGGTCGAAACCACTAAAAATGGTCAAAAAATCATGGATTGTAGCTCATGAAATTATAATTTTTTGTCTTTGCAAAATTATTTACAAACATGACGAAACCGCTGAAATGTCTAAAAATCGTGGGTTATAGCTTGTTAAATTGTGAATTTTGGCTTTTACGAAACTAGTTGCCAATGGGTTGAAACAACTAAAAATAGCTAAAAATCGTAGGTTATAGCTCATTAAATTATGAATTTTAGCCTCTGCGAAATTATTTGCCAATGGGTCGAAACCACTAGAAACAACATAAAATTGTGGGTTATAGCTCATTAAATTGTGACTTTTGGCCACCATGAAATTATTTGCCTATGGGTCAAAATGACTAAAAATGGCTAAAAATCATGGGTTATAGCTCATAAAATCGTGAATTTTGGCCTCCATGAAATTATTTGCCAATGGGTCAAAATGACTAAAAATGGCCAAAAATCATGGGTTATAGCTCATGAAATCATGAATTTTGCCTCCATGAAATTATTTGACAATGGGTTGAAATGACTAAAAATGGCCAAAATCGTGGGTTATATAGCTCATGAAATCTTTAATTTTGGCCTCCATGAAATTATTTGACAATGGGTTGAAATGACTAAAAATGGCCAAAAATTATGAGTTATAGCTCTTGAAATTGTGAATTTTGGCTTCCACAAAATTATTTGCCAATGGGTCAAAATGACTAAAAATGGCCAAAATCGTGGGTTATAGCTCATGAAATCTTGAATTTTGGCCTCCATGAAATTATTTGCCAATGGGTTGAAATGACTAAAAATGGCCAAAATCGTGGGTTATAGCTCATAAAATCGTGAATTTTGGCCTCCATGAAATTATTTGCCAACAGGTCGAAACCACTAAAAATGGCTAAAAATCGTGGGTTGTGGCTCATGAAATCGTGAATTTTGGCCTCCATGAAATTATTTGCCAATGGGTGAAACCACTAAAATAGCCAAAATCATGGATTATAGCTCATGAAATTGTGAATTTTAGCCTCACGAAATTATTTGCCAATGGGTTGAAATGACTAAAAATGGTGAATAATCATGGGTTATAGCTCATGAAATCGTGAATTTTTACCTCCGTAAAATTATTTTCCTACGGGTCGAAGCCACTAGAAATGGCTAAAAATCATGGGTTATAGCTCATGAAATCGTGAATTTTTACCACCAAGAAATTATTTGATAATGGGTCATGACTAAAAATGGCAAAAATTGTGAGATATAGCTCATGAAATCTTAATTTTGGCCTCCATGAAATTATTTGACAATGGGTTGAAATGACTAAAATGGCCAAAATTGTGGGTTATAGCTCATTAAATCGTGAATTTTGGCCTCCATGAAATTATTTGCCAATTGATCAAAATGACTAAAAAGGGCGAAAAATCATTGGTCATAGCATATGAAATTGTGATTTTTGGCCTACATAAAATTATTTGCCAATGGGTCAAAATGACTAAAATGGCCAAAAATTATAGGTTATAGCTCATGAAATTGTGAATTTTGGCAACCATGAAATTATATGACAATGGGTTGAAACAACTAAAATGGCCAAAAATCATGGGTTATATAGCTCATGAAATTGTGAATTTTAGCCTCTGAAATTATTTGCCAATGGGTTGAAATGACTAAAAATGGTGAATAATCATGGGTTATAGCGGTTTGAAATGACTAAAAATGGTGAATAATCGTGGGTTATAGCTCATGAAATCGTGAATTTTGGCCTCCATGAAATTATTTGCTAACTATCAAAACCACTAAAATGACTAAAAATGGCCAAAGATCATGGTTATAGCTTACAAAATCATGAATTTTTGCCACCGTGAAATTATTTCCAAAAATCGTGGGTTATAGCTCACTAAATCGTGAATTTTTGTCACATTAAATTACTTGACAACTAGTCAAAATGACTAAAAATGGCTAAAACTCATGAGATATAGCTAATGTAATCTTTAAATTTTCCCTCCACTAAATTATTTGACAACGGGTCGAAATAACTAAAAATGGCCAAAAATCATTGGTTGTATAACTCATGAAATCATGAATTTTGGCCTCCACAAAATTATTTGCCAACTAGTCAAAATGACTAAAATGGCCAAAAATCATGGGTTATAGCTCATAAAATCGTGAATTTTGGCCTCCATGAAATTATATGACAATGGGTTGAAATGACTAAAATGGCCAAAAGCTTGAGCTCATGAAATCGTGAATTTTAGCCTCCATGAAATTATTTGCCAATGGATCAAAACAACTAAAAATGAATAAAAATCATAGGTTATTGCTCATGAAATCTTAAATTTTTGCCTCCATGAAATTATTTGCCTATGGGTTGAAATGACTAAAAATGGCCAAAAATTATGGGTTATAGCTCATAAAATCGTGAATTTTAGCCTTTGTGAAATTATTTGCCAAAGGGTCAAAATGAATCAAAATGGCCAAAATCGTGGGTTATAGCTCATTAAATCTTGAATTTTAGCCTCCATGAAATTATTTGCTAATGGGTCAAAACAACTAAAATGGCCAAAAATCATGGGTTATAACTCACGAAATCGTGAATTATGGCCATCACGAAATTATTTGAAAACAGGGCAAAATGACTAAAAAGGACCAAATATCTTTGGTTATAGCTTATTAAATCCTGAATTTTGGTCTACGCGTAATTGTTTGTGAATAGGTCAAAATAACTAAAAATGGTAAAATATCGTGGTTTATAACTCATGAAATTGTGAATTTTGGCCAGCAAGGCATTATTTGACAGTAGGTCGAAACAACTAAAAATGGCCAATGATCATGACATATAGTTAATGAAATCTTTAATTTTGGCCTCCGCAGTATTATTTGACAACGGGTCAAAATGACTAAAAATAACAAAAAATTATAGATTATAGCACAATAAATCTTGAATTTTGGCCTCCACAAAATTACTTGACAATGGGATGAAATGACTAGAAATGGCCAAAAATCGTGGGTTATAGCTCACAAAATCGTGAGCTATAGCTCAAAAAATCCTGAATTTTTGTCTCTACAAAATTATTTGGCAATGGTTCAAAATGACAACAAATAGCCAAGAATCGTAGGTTATAACTCAAGAAATTGTGAATTTTTTCTCTGCAAAAATATTTGCCAAAGGGTCAAAATGAATCAAAATGGCCAAAATCGTGGGTTATATCTCAAGAAATAGTGAATTTTGGTGTCCACAGAATTATTTGCCAAAAGGTTTGATTGGCCAAAAATTATGGATTATAGCTCATGAAATTGTGAATTTTGATTCATGCGAACTTATTTGCCTATGGGTTGAAATGACTTAAAATGGCCAATAATCGTGGATTATAGCTCATGAAATCGTGAATTTTAGCCCACGCGAAATTATTTGCCTATGGGTCAAAATAACTAAAAATAACAAAACATTATGGGTTAGCTCACGAAATCGTGAATTTCAGCCACCTTAAAATTATTTGCTATGAGGTGGAAATAACTAAAAAGGCCAAAAATTGTGGCTTACATCTCACGAAATAGTGAGATATAGCTTATAAAATCTTTAATTTTGCATTCGTGAAATTATTTGACAATGGGTCGAAATGACTAAAAATAGCCAAAAATCGTTGGTTATAGCTCATAAAATCTTGAATTTTAGCCTCCACAAAATTATTTGCCAACTAGTCAAAACAATTAAATATGGCCAAAATCGTGGGTTATAGCTCATGAAATTGTGAATTTTGGCCACCACAAAACTATTTGACAACTGATCAAAATGACTAAAAATGGCCAAAAACGGTGAGTTATAGCTCATCAAATTGTGAATTTTGGTCTCCGCTGATTTATTTGCCGAAAGGTGAAAACAACTAAAAATAGTAAAAAAATTATGGGTTATAGCTCACAAAATCAAGAATTCTGGCTCTCCATGGAATTATTTGCTAACAGGTCAAAACGACTAAAAGTGGGTAAAAATCATGGGTTATAGCCCATGAAATCATGAATATTTGCCTCTATGAAATTATTTACCAATGCGTTATAATAGCAACAAAATGGCCAAAATTGTGGCTTATTGCTCATGAAATATGAATTTTGGTCTCCATGGAATTATTTGCCCACGGGTCAAAATGCCTAAAATGGCTAAAAATCATGGGTTATAGCTCATGAAATCTTGAATTTTAGCCTCCACAAAATTATTTACCTATGGTCTATCTGACTAAAATGGCCAATAATCATGGGTTATAGTTCATGAAATCATGAATATTTGCCTCTATGAAATTATTTGCCTATGGGTCAAAACAACTAAAAGTAGCAAAAATTAAGGGTTATAGATCACAAAATCATGAATTTTTACCAATCTGAAATTATTTGCAAAGAGGTCAAAATGACTAAAATGGCCAAAAATCATGGGTTATATAGCTCATGAAATCGTGAATTTTAGCCTCCACAAAATTATTTGACAATGGGTCAAAATGACTAAAATGGCCAAAAATCATGAGTTATAGCTCATTAAATCTTTAATTTTGGCCTCCATGAAATTATTTGACAATGGGTTGAAATGACTATAAATGGCCAAAAATCATGGGTTATAGCTCATGAAATCATGAATATTTGCCTCTATGAAATTATTTGCCAACTAGTCAAAATAATTAAAAATAGCCAAAAATCATGGGCTATAGCTCATTAAATCATGAATTTTGGTCTCCATGAAATTATTTGCCAATGGGTCAAAACCACTAAAAATGGCAAAAATCATGGGCTATAGCTCATGAAATTGTGAATTTTAGCCTCCATGAAATTATTTGCCAATGGTCAAAACAACTAAAAATGGCTAAAAATTATGGGTTATAGCCCATGAAATCATGAATTTTGGCCTCCATGAAATTATTTACCTACTAGTGAAATAACTAAATATGACAAAAATATGGCTTATAGCTCATTAAATCGTGAATTTTGCCTCTATGAAATTATTTACCAACGGGTCAAAACCACTAAATATGGCAAAAAATCATGGGTTATACCACATGAAATTGTTAATTTTTCCTTCATAAAATTATTTGCCAATGGGTCAAAACCACTAAAATAGCCAAAATCGTGAGTTATAGCTCATTAAATCATGAATTTTGGTCTCCATGAAATTATTTGCCAACTAGTTGAAACAACTAAAAATGGCTAAAAATCATGGGTTATAGCTCATTAAATTGTGAATTTTAGCCTCCATGAAATTATTTGCCAACTAGTTGAAACAACTAAATATGGCAAAAGTTTTGGGTTATAGCTCATGAAATTGTGAATTTTGGCCTTCATGAAATTATTTGCTAAGGGTCGAAACCACTAAGAATAGCCAAAAATCATGTGTTATAGCTTGTTAAATCGTGAATTTTAGCCTCCATGAAATTATTTACCAACGGATCAAAACTACTAAAATGGCCAAAATTGTGGGTTATAGCTCATTAAATTGTGAATTTTAGCCTCCATGAAATTATTTGACAATGGGTCAAAACAACTAAATATGGCCAAAAATCGTGGGTTATAGCTAAAGAAATCGTGAATTTTGGCCTTCATGAAATTATTTACCTAAGGGTTGTAACTACTAAAAATAGCAAAAATCATGGGCTATAGCTCATTAAATCATGAATTTTGCCTCTATGAAATTATTTGCCAATGGGTCAAAACCACTAAAATGGCCAAAAATCGTGGGTCAAAAATCATGAAATCGTAAATTTTGCCTTTAAAAATTATTTGCCAATTAGTTGAAACAACTAGATTTGGCCAAAAATCATGGGTTATATAGCTCATGAAATCGTGAATTTTGCCTCTATGAAATTATTTGACAATGGGTCAAAACCACTAAAATGGCCAAAATAGTGGGTTATTTCTCATTAAATTATTAAATTTTACCTCTGTGAAATTATTTGCCAACGAGTTGAAACCACTAAAAATGATGTAAAATTGTGGGTTATAGCTCATTAAATCTTAAATTTTGGCTTTTCCAAAATTATTTGCCAACCGGTCAAAACCACTAAATCTGGCCAAATATATGGTGAATTTTGCCTCGTGAAATTATTTGCCAACTAGTGAAACAACTAAATATGGCCAAAAATCATGGGTTGTAGCTCATGAAATTGTGAATTTTAGCCTCTGTGAAATTATTTGCCTATGGGTCAAAACAACTAAAAATGGCCAAAAATCATGGGTTATAGCTCATAAAATCGTGAATTTTACCTCCACAAAATTATTTGCCAACTAGTCAAAACAACTAAAAATGGCCAAAAATCATGGGTTATAGCTCATGAAATCATGAATTTTGCCTCTATGAAATTATTTGACAACTAGTGAAACAACTAAATATGGCCAAAAATCATGGGTTATAGCTCATGAAATTGTGAAATTTTACCTCAGGAAATTATTTGCCAATGGGTCAAAACCACTAAAAATGGCAAAAATCATGGGTTATAGCTCATAAAATTGTGAAATTTTAAAGTAACAAAATTATTTGCCAACTAGTCAAAACAACTAAATATGGCAAAAATCATGGGCTATAGCTCATGAAATCATGAATTTTGCCTCTGTGAAATTATTTGCCAACTAGTCAAAACAACTAAATATGGCAAAAATCATGGGTTATAGCTCATGAAATCATGAATTTTGGTCTCCATGAAATTATTTGCCAATGGGTCAAAACCACTAAAAATGGCCAAAAATTATGGGTTATAGCTCATTAAATTGTGAATTTTGGCCTCCATGAAATTATTTGCCAATGGGTCAAAACAACTAAAAATAGCAAAAATCATGGGTTATAGCTCATGAAATCGTGAATGTTTGCCTCCATAAAACTATTTTCCAACTAGTCAAAACAACTAAATATGGCCAAAAATCATGGGTTATAGCTCATAAAATCATGAATTTTAGCTCATGAAATCATGAATTTTAGCCTCCATGAAATTATTTGCCAACTAGTTGAAACAACTAAAAATAGCCAAAAATCATGGATTATAGCTCATTAAATCGTGAATTTTAGCCTCTGTGAAATTATTTGCCAACTAGTCAAAACAACTAAAAATAGCCAAAAATCATGGGTTATAGCTCATTAAATCATGAATTTTAGCCTCTGTGAAATTATTTGTCAACGGGTCGAAACCACTAAAAATGACATAAAATCATGGGTATGGCTCATTAAATCATGAATTTTGGTCTCCATGAAATTAATTGCCAATCAATGAAAACCACTAAAAATAACCAAAAATAATGGGTTATAACACATGAAATGGTGACATTTTGCCTCTGTGAAATCATTTGGCAACTAGTCAAAACAAAAAAATATCCCCAAAAAATGTGGGTTCTAGCTCATTAAGTCGTGAATTTTGGCCTCCAGAAAATTATTTGCCAATAGGTCCAAACAACTAAAAATGGCAAAAATCATGGGTTATAGCTCATTAAATCTTCAATTTTGGCCTCCATGAAATTATTTGCCAATAGGTCCAAACAACTAAAAATGGCCAAAAATCATGGGTTATAGCTCATAAAATTATTTGCCAACTAGTCAAAATAATTAAAAATAGCCAAAATCGTGGGTTATAGTTCATGAAATCGTGAATTTTGCCTCCATGAAATTATTTGCCAATTAGTCAAAACAACTAAATATGGCAAAAATCATGGGTTATAGCTCATGAAATCGTGAATTTTGGCCTCCATGAAATTATTTGCCAATGGGTCAAAACAACTAAAAATGGCAAAAATCATGGATTATAGCTCATGAAATCATGAATTTTGGTCTCCATGAAATTATTTGCCAATGGTCAAAACCACTAAAAATGGCAAAAATCATGGGTTATAGCTCATGAAATTGTGAATTTTGGCCTCCATGAAATTATTTGCCAATGGGTTGAAACCACTAAAATAGCCAAAAATCATGGGTTATAGCCCATGAAATCATAAATTTTGCCTTTAAAAATTATTTGCCAATGGGTCAAAACCACTAAAAGCGGCCAAAAATATGGGTTATAGCTCATTAAATCTTCAATTTTGGCCTCCATGAAATTATTTGCCAATGGGTTGAAACCACTAAAAATGGCAAAAATCATGGTTTATAGCTCATTAAATCATGAATTTTTGCCTGTGTGAAATTATTTGCCAACTGGATGAAACCACGAAAAATAACCAAAAATCGTGGATTATAGCTCATTGAATCGTAAATTTTAGCCTCTGTGTAATTATTTGCCAACTGGTCGAAATCACTAAAAATAGCCAAAAATCGTGGGTTATAGCTCATTAAATCATGAATTTTATACGCTGTGAAATTAGTTTTCAACGGGTCGAAACCACTAAAAATGACATAAAATCATGGGTATGGCTCATTAAATCATGAATTTTGGTCTCCATGAAATTAATTGCCAATCAATGAAAACCACTAAAAATAACCAAAAATAATGGGTTATAACACATGAAATGGTGACATTTTGCCTCTGTGAAATCATTTGGCAACTAGTCAAAACAATTAAATATGGCCAAAAATCGTGGGTTCTAGCTCATTAAGTCGTGAATTTTGGCCTCCAGAAAATTATTTGCCAACTGGTCAAAACCACTAAAAATGGCAAAAATCATGGGTTATAGGTCATTAAATATTCAAATTTGGCCACCGTTAACTTATTTACCAACGGGTCTAAACCGCTAAAAATGGCCAAAAATCGTCCGCAAAATTATTTGCCAATACGTCTAAATAATAAAAAAATGGCCAAAAATCGTGGGTTATAGTTCATGAAATCGTGAATACTTGCCTCTTCAAAACTATTTGCCAACTAGTCGAAATAACTAAAAATGGCAAAAATCATGGGTTATAGCTCATGAAATCATGAATTTTACCTCCACAAAATTATTTACCAACTAGTCAAAACAATTAAATATGGCCAAAAATCTTGGGTTATAGTTCATGAAATCGTGAATACTTGCCTCTTCAAAACTATTTGCCAACTAGTCGAAATAACGAAAGATGGCAAAAAATAGTGTGTTATAGCTCATGAAATCATGAATTTTTACCTCCACAAAATTATTTACCAACAGGTTGAAATAATAAAAATGGCCAAAATTTGTGGGTTATATGTCATAAAATCATAAATTTTTGCCTTCGTAAAATTATTTGCCAACTGGTTTGAAGCACTAAAAATGGCTAAAAATCATGGGTTATAGCTCATTAAATTATGAATTTTAGCCTCGTGAAATTATTTGCCATGGTTAAAACCACTAAAAATAACATAAATATGTGGTTATAGCTCATTAAATTGTGAATTTTGCCTCCATGAAATTATTTGCCAACGGTCAAAACCACTAAAATAGCCAAAAATCATGGGTTATAGCTCATGAAATCATGAATTTTACCTTCACAAAATTATTTGCCAACGGTCGAAACCACTAAAATGGTCAAAAATCATGGGTTATAGCTCATCAAATCGTGAATTTTAGCCTCTACAAAATTATTTGCCAATGGGTCTAAACAACTAAAAATGGATAAAAAATATTTGTTATAGTTCATGAAATCGTGAATATTTGCCTCTGCAAAACTATTTGCCAACTAGTCAAAACAACTAAATAAGACCAAAAATGGTGGGTTACAGCTCATGAAATAAAAAATAGTTACCTCCGCAAAATTATTTGCCAACAAGTCGAAACCACTACAAACGACCAAAAATCGTGTAGCTCATTAAATTGTTAATTTTGCCTTTCACGAAATTATTTGCCAATGAATCAAAACCACTAAAAGCGACATAAAATCATGGGTATGGCTCATTAAATCATGAATTTTAGCCTCCATGAAATTATTTGCCAATCAGTCAAAATCGTTAAGAATGACTAAAAATCATGGGCTATAGCACATGAAATGTTGAATTTTGCCTCTGTGAAATTATTTGACAATTGGTCCAAACAACTAAAAATGGCCAAAATGGTGGGTTAGAACTCATTAAATCATGAATTTTAGCCTCCGAAATTATTTGCCAACGGGTTGAAACCATAAAAAGGGTAAAATCACGGGTTATAACTCATTAAATCTTCAATTTTGGCCTCCATGAAATTATTTGCCAATGGAGTCTCCATAAAACTATTTTCCAACTAGTCAAAACAATTAAATATGGCCAAAATTTATGGGTCATAGCCATGAAATCATGAATTTTACCTTCACAAAATTATTTTCCAACGGTTAAAATAATAAAAATGGCCAAAAATCTTGGGTTATAGCTCATGAAATCGTGAATATTTGCCAAGTAAAACTATTTTTCAACTAGTCAAAACAATTAAATGTGTTCAAAAATTGTGGGTTACGGTACATGAAATCGTGAATTTTTATGTTCACAAAATTATTTACCAACAGGTCAAAATAATAAAAATGGCTAAAAATTGTGGGTTATAGCTCATGAAATCGTGAAATTTTGCCTTTGTAAAATTATTTGCCAACGAGTCAAAAGCACTAAAAATAAAAATAAAATTGTGGCTTATAGCTCATTAAATCATCAATTTTAGCGTGTGTGAAATTATTTGCCAATGGCTCGAAACCACTAAATATAGCAAAAAATCATGGGTTATAGCTCATTAAATCCTAAAGTTTGGCTTTCATAAAATTATTTGCCATGGGGTCGAAACCATTAAAAATGGCCAAAAATCATGGGTTATTAGCTTATGAAATCCTAAAATTTTACCTCCACGAAGTTAGTGGCCAATGGGTCAAAACAACTAAAATAGCAAAAATCATAGGTTATAGCTCATGAAATGGTTAATTTTTGCCGCCGCAAAATTATTTGCATAGCTCATGAAATTGTGAATTTTAACTACTGTGAAATTATTTGCCAACGGCTCGAAACCACTAAAAATAGCCAAAAATCATGGGTTATAGCTCATTAAATCATGAATTTTAGCCTCTGTGAAATTATTTGCCAACGGGTCAAAACCACTAAAAATAACATAAATATGTGGTTATAGCTCATGAAATTGTGACTTTTACCCACTACGAAATTATTTGCCATGGTTAAAACCACTAAAAATAGCTAAAACTCATGGGTTATAGCTCATGAAATCATGAATTTTTAGCTCCGTGAAATCATTTGACAATTGGTCCAAACAAATAATTATGGCCAAAAAACACGGGATATATAGCTCATGAAATGAAGAATTTTTGCCTCAGCGAAATCATTTGACAACTAATCAAAATAAATAAATGTGGCCAACTCAAGGAAATTATTTGCCAATGGGTTTAAACCACTGAAAAAGGCCAAAAATTCATGGGTTATAGCTTGTTAAATTGTGAATTCTGGCTTCCACAAAATAATTTGCTAACGGGTCGAAACCACTAAAAATGGCCAAAAATCGTGGGTTAAAGCTCATGAAATCGTGAATGTTCACCTGCACGAAATTATTTGCCAACTAGTCAAAATAATTAAAAACGGCCAAAAATGGTGGGTTATAGCTCATGGAATCGTGAGTTTTTTCCTTCGTAAAATTATTTTCTAACGGGTCAAAACCACTAAAAATGGTCAAAAATCATGGGTGGGTTACCTCATTAGATCGTGCATTTTTTCCTCTGTGAAATTATTTGCCATGGTTAAAACCACTAAAATGGTCAAAAATCATGGGTTATAGCTCATGAAATCGTAAATTTTTGCCTCATAAAATTATTTGCCAGGATCAAAACCAATAAAAGCGGCTAAAAATATGGGTTATAGCTCATTAAATCTCAAATTTTAGCTTCCATAAAATTATTTGCCAATTAGTCAAAACAACTAAAAATGGCAAAAATCATGGATTATAGCTCATGAAATTATGACTTTTCACCTTGAAATTATTTGCCAACTAGTCAAAACCACTAAAATAGCCAAAATTTTGGGTTATAGCTCATTAAATCGTGAATTTTGGCCTCACGAGAAGTTATTTGCCAATAGGTCCAAACAACTAAAAATAGCAAAAATCATGGGTTATAGTTCATTAAATCGTGAATGTTTGCCTCCATAAAACTATTTGCTAACTAGTTGAAACAACTAAGTATGGCAAAAAATGATGGGTTATAGCTCATAAAATCGGGGGTTACAGCTCATTAAATTATGAATTTTAGCCTTTATGAAATTATTTGCTAATGGGTCGAAACCACTTAAAACAACATTAAATCGTGAATTTTAGGCTCTATTAAATAATTTACTAACGGATCAAAACCACTAAAAACGACATAAAATCATGGGTATGGCTCATTAAATCATGAATTTTAGCCTCCATGAAATTATTTGCCAATCAGTCAAAATCGTTAAGAATGACTAAAAATCATGGGCTATAGCACATGAAATGTTGAATTTTTGCCTCTGTGAAATTATTTGACAACTGGTCGAAATAAAACAAATATGGCTAAAAATGTGAGTTCTAGCTCATGAAATCATGAATTTTAGCCTCCAGGAAATTATTTGCCAACGGGTTGAAACCATAAAAAAGGGTAAAAATCCTGGGTTATAACTCATTAAATCTTCAATTTTGGCCTCCATGAAATTATTTGCCAATCAGTCTCCGCAAAACTATTTTCCAACTAGTCAAAACAATTAAATATGGCCAAAATTTATGGGTCATAGCCCATGAAATCATGAATTTTACCTTCACAAAATTATTTTCCAACGGTTAAAATAATAAAATGGCCAAAATTGTGGGTTATAGCTCATGAAATCGTGAATATTTGCCAAGTAAAACTATTTTTCAACTAGTCAAAACAATTAAATGTGTTCAAAATTGTGGGTTATAGCTCATGAAATCGTGAATTTTATGTTCACAAAATTATTTACCAACAGGTCAAAATAATAAAATGGCTAAAATTGTGGGTTATAGCTCATGAAATGTTGAATTTTGCCTTTGTAAAATTATTTGCCAACGGGTCAAAACCACTAAAAATAACATAAATATGTGGTTATAGCTCATTAAATCATCAATTTTAGCGTGTGTGAATATTTGCCAATGGCTCGAAACCACTAAATATAGCAAAAATCATGGGTTATAGCTCATTAAATCCTAAAGTTTGGCTTTCATAAAATTATTTGCCATGGGGTCGAAACCATTAAAAATGGCCAAAAATCATGGGTTATTAGCTTATGAAATCCTAAAATTTTACCTCCACGAAGTTAGTGGCCAATGGGTCAAAACAACTAAAAATAGCAAAAAATCATAGGTTATAGCTCATAAAATAGTGAAATTTAGCCTTTTGTGAAATTATTGCCAACGGGTCGAAACCACTAAAAATGGCCAAAAATCTTGGGTTATAGCTCATGAAATGGTGAATTTTTGCTTCCGTGAAATCATTTGGTAACTGGTCAAAAAAACTAATTATGTCAAAAAAACATGGGTCTAGCTCATGAAATCATGAATTTTGGCCCCCATGAAATTATTTATGGGTTAAAACTATTTAAAATGACCAAAAATCATGGGTTATAGCTCATAAAATAGTGAAATTTAGCCTCTGTGAAATTATTTGCTAATGGGTCAAAACAACTAAAAATAGCCAAAAATCATGGGTTATATCTCATGAAATCGTGAATTTTAGCCTCTGAAATTATTTGCCAACGGTCGAAACCACTAAAAATGGCAAAAATCATGGGTTATAGCTCATTAAATCTTGAATTTTGGCCTCCATGAAATTATTTGCCAACGGGTCGAAACCACTAAAATGGCCAAAAATTATTTGCCAACTAGTCAAAATAACTAAATATGGCCAAAATTATGGGTTATAGCTCATGAAATCGTAAAATTTTGCCTCATAAAATTATTTGCCAATGGGTCAAAATAATAAAATGGCTAAAATTGTGGGTTATAGCTCATGAAATCGTGAATTTTGCCTCCACGAAATTATTTGCCAACTAGTCAAAACAATTAAATATGGCCAAAAATCGTGGGTTATAGCTCATGAAATCGTGAATTTTGCCTCTACAAAATTATTTGCCAACGGGTCAAAATGACTAAAAATGGCAAAAATCATGGGTTATAGCTCATGAAATCATGAATTTTGCCTCCATGAAATTATTTGCCAACGGTCAAAACCACTAAAAATGGCATAAAATCATGGGTTATAGCTCATTAAATCTTGAATTTTGGCCTCCATGAAATTATTTGCCAATGGGTTGAAACCACTAAAATGGCCAAAAATCGTGGGTTATAGCTCATGAAATCGTGAATGTTTGCCTCTATGAAATTATTTGCCATCTAGTCAAAACAATTAAATATGGCCAAAATTATGGGTCATAGCCCATGAAATCATGAATTTTACCTTCACAAAATTATTTTCCAACGGTTAAAATAATAAAATGGCTAAAATTGTGGGTTATAGCTCATGAAATCGTGAATATTTGCCAAGTAAAACTATTTTTCAACTAGTCAAAACAATTAAATGTGTTCAAAATTGTGGGTTATAGCTCATGAAATCGTGAATTTTATGTTCACAAAATTATTTACCAACAGGTCAAAATAATAAAATGGCTAAAATTGTGGGTTATAGCTCATGAAATGGTGAATTTTGCCTTTGTAAAATTATTTGCCAACGGGTCAAAACCACTAAAATGGCCAAAAATATGGGTTATAGCTCATTAAATCATCAATTTTAGCGTGTGTGAATATTTGCCAATGGCTCGAAACCACTAAATATAGCAAAAATCATGGGTTATAGCTCATTAAATCCTAAAGTTTGGCTTTCATAAAATTATTTGCCATGGGGTGAAACCATTAAAAATGGCAAAAATCATGGGTTATTAGCTTATGAAATCCTAAATTTTACCTCCAGAAGTTAGTGGCCAATGGGTCAAAACAACTAAAATAGCAAAAATCATAGGTTATAGCTCATAAAATAGTGAAATTTAGCCTTTTGTGAAATTATTGCCAGCAGGTGAAACCACTAAAATGGCCAAAAATCTTGGGTTATAGCTCATGAAATCGAATTTTAGCCCACGAAATTATTTGCCAATAGGTCCAAACAACTAAAATTGACAAAAATTATTGGTTATAGCTCATGAAATCGTGAATGTTTGCCTCTATGAAATTATTTGCCAACTAGTCAAAACAATTGGAAGTAGCCAAAATGGTGGGTTATAGCTCATGAAATCGTGAATTTTTTCCTTCATAAAATTATTTAACAACTAGTCAAAATCACTAAAAATGGCTAAAATTATGGGTTATAGCTCACTACTTGAATTTTAGCCTCTGTGAAAGTTTTTGCCAATGGGTTGAAACCACTAAAATAGTAAAATCATGGGTTATAGCCCATGAAATTATAAAATTTTCCTTACGAAATTATTTGCCAACTAGTCAAAACAATTAAAAATGGCCAAAATCATGGGTTATAGCTCATTAAATCTCAAATTTTAGCTTCTAAAATATTATTTTCCAACTAGTCGAAATAATTAAATATGGCCAAAAATGGTGGGTTATAGCTCATGAAATCATGAATTTTGCTTGTGTGAAATTATTTATAGCTGGTTGAAACCATGAAAAATAACCAAAATCGTGGATTATAGCTCATTAAATCATGAATTTTAACCTCTGTGAAATTAGTTGTCAGCAGATTGAAACCACTAAAAATGACATAAAATCATGGGTATAGCTCATTAAATCGTGAATTTTAGCCTCCATGAAATTATTTGCCAATGGGTCAAAATAATAAAATGGCAAAAATTATGGGTCATAGCTCATGAAATCATGAATTTTACCTTTGTAAAATTATTTGCCAGCAGTGACAACACAAAAATAGCCAAACATTGTGGGTTATAGCTCATTAAATCATAAATTTTAGCCCTATAAAATTATTTACCATGGTCAAAACCACTAAAAATGGCAAAAAGCATGGGTTATAGCTCATTAAATTCTAAATTTTGGAGTCCACAAAATTATTTGCCAAGGGTGAAATCACTAAAAATGGCTAAAAATCGTTGGTTATAGCTCATGAAATCCTAAATTTTTATCTCCACGAAGTTATTTGACAATGGGTCAAAACAACTAAAATGGCCAAAATCTTGGGTTATAGCTCATTAAATCATGAATTTTGCCTCTATAAAATTATTTGCCAACTAGTTGAAACAACTAAAATGATAAAAATTATGGGTTATAGCTCATGAAATCTTGAATTTTGGCCTCCATGAAATTATTTGCCAATGGGTCAAAATAATAAAATGGCAAAAATCATGGGTTATAGCTCATGAAATCGTGAATTTTGGCCTCCATGAAATTATTTGCCAACTGGTCGAAATAACTAACAATGCCTAAAATCATGGGTTCTAGCTCATGAAATTGTCAATTTTGGCATCCGCGAAATTATTTGCCAATCAATGAAAATCACTAAAATAACCAAAAATCATGGGTTATAGAACATGAAATGGTGACATTTGCATGTGCAGAAATCATTTGGTAACTAGTCAAAACAAAAAATATGCCCAAAAATGTGGGATCTAGCTCATGAAATCGTGAATTTTGGCCTCCATGAAATTATTTGCCAATGGGTCAAAACAACTAAAAATGGCCAAAATCATGGGTTATAGCTCATTAAATTGTGAATTTTGGCCTCCACGAAATTATTTGCCAATGGTCAAAACAACTAAAAATGATAAAAATTATGGGTTATAGCTCATGAAATCATGAATTTTAGCCTCACGAAATTATTTGCCAACGGTCAAAACCACTAAAATGGCCAAAAATCATGGTTATAGCTCATTAAATCGTGAATTTTGGCCTCCATGAAATTATTTGCCAACTAGTCAAAACAACTAAAAATGGCCAAAAATCATGGGTTATAGCTCATGAAATCTGAATTTTAGCCTCCATGAAATTATTTGCCAACAGGTTGAAACTACTAAAAATGGCAAAAATCATGGGTTATAGCTCATGAAATCATGAATTTTAGCCTCAGGAAATTATTTGCCAACTAGTCAAAATCACTAAAATGGCCAAAAATCATGGTTATAGCTCATTAAATCATGAATTTTAGCCTCTGAAATTATTTGCCAATGGGTCAAAACCACTAAAAATGGCAAAAATCATGGGTTATAGCTCATGAAATTGTGAATTTTTTCCTTAGAAAATTATTTGCCAACGGTCAAAACCACTAAAAATGACATAAAATCATGGGTTATAGCTCATAAAATCGTGAATTTTAGCCTCTGTGAAATTATTTGCCAACGGGTTGAAACCACTAAAATGGCCAAAAATCATGGTTATAGCTCATGAAATCGTGAATTTTGCCTCCATGAAATTATTTGCCAATAGGTCCAAACAACTAAAATGGCAAAAATCATGGGTTAGCTCATGAAATCGTGAATTTTGGCCTCCATGAAATTATTTGCCAACAGGTCAAAATAATAAAAATGACCAAAACCATGGGTTATAGTTCATGAAATCGTGAATTTTGGCCTCCACAAAATTATTTGCCAATAGGTCCAAACAACTAAAATGATAAAAATTATTGGTTATAGCTCATAAAATCGTGAATATTTGCCTCTGTGAAATTATTTGCCAACTAGTCAAAATAATTAAAAATAGCCAAAAATGCTGGGTTAGAGCTGATGAAATCTTGAATTTTTTTCCTTCATAAAATTATTTAACAACGGGTCAAAACCACTAAAAATGGCTAAAATTATGGGTTATAGCTCACTACTTGAATTTTAGCCTCTGTGAAATTATTTGCCAATGGGTTGAAACCACTAAAATAGTAAAATCATGGGTTATAGCCCATGAAATTATAAAATTTTCCTTACGAAATTATTTGCCAACTAGTCAAAACAATTAAAAATGGCCAAAAATCATGGGTTATAGCTCATTAAATCTCAAATTTTAGCTTCTAAAATATTATTTTCCAACTAGTCAAAACAATTAAAAATGGCCAAAAATCATGGGTTATAGCTCATGAAATCATGAATTTTGCTTGTGTGAAATTATTTATAGCTGGTTGAAACCATGAAAAATAACCAAAATCGTGGATTATAGCTCATTAAATCATGAATTTTAACCTCTGTGAAATTAGTTGTCAACGGGTCGAAACCACTAAAAATGACATAAAATCATGGGTATGGCTCATTAAATCATGAATTTTGGTCTCCATGAAATTATTTGCCAATCAATGAAAATCACTAAAAATAACCAAAAATCATGGGTTATAGAACATGAAATGGTGACATTTTGCATGTCTGAAATCATTTGGTAACTAGTCAAAACAAAAAAAAATATGCCCAAAAAATGTGGGATCTAGCTCATGAAGTCATGAATTTTGGCCTCCAGGAAATTATTTGCCAATGGGTCAAAACCACTAAAAACGCCCAAAATTGTGGGTTATAAGTCATTAAATATTCAAATTTGGCCTTCGTTAAATTATTTACCAACGGGTCTAAACAACTAAAAATGGGCAAAAATTGTCCGCGAAATTATTTGCCAATATGTCTAAACAACAAAAAATGGTCAAAAATCTTGGGTTATAGTTCATGAAATCGTGAATACTTGCCTCTTCAAAACTATTTGCCAACTAGTCGAAACAACGAAATATGGCCAAAAATGGTGTGTTATAGCTCATGAAATCATGAATTTTTACCTCCACAAATTATTTGCCAACGGGTCGAATTAATAAAAATGGCCAAAATTTGTGGGTTATAGGTCATAAAATCATAAATTTTTGCCTTCGTAAAATTATTCGCCAACTAGTTTGAAGCACTAAAAATGGCCAAAAATCATGGGTTATAACTCATTAAATCGTGAATTTTAGCCTATGTGAAATTATTTACCAACGGGTTGAAACCATTAAAAATAGCCAAAACATTGTGGGTTATAGCTCATTAAATCTTAAATTTTGGCTTCCACAAAATTATTTGCCAAGAGGCCAAAATCACTAAAAATGGCCGAAAATCGTGTGTTATAGCTCATGAAATCCTGACTTTTTACCTCGGCAAAATTATTTATCAACAAATCAAAATAACTAAAAATAGCAATAAATTATGGGTTATATCTCATTAAATCGTGATTTTTAGCCTTTGTGAAATTATTTGCCAATGGGTCGAAACCACTAAAAGATGGCCAAAAATCATGGGTTATAGCTCATGAAATTATAAATTTTTGTATTTGCGAAATTATTTACTAATAGGTCAAAACCACTAAAAAAGGCTGGAAAACATGGGTTATAGCTCGTTAAATTGTGAATTTTGGTTTTCACAAAATTATTTGCCAATGGGTCGAAACCATTAAAAATGGCTAAAAATTTTGGGTTATAACTCAATGAAATCATGAATGTTTGCCTCTGCAAAATTATTTACCAACTAGTCAAAACAATTAAAAATGGCCAAAAGTGGTGGGTTATAGCTCATGAAATCGTGAATTTTTTTCCTTCGTAAAATTATTTGCGAATGGGTCAAATTCACTAAAAATGACCAAAAATCATGGGTTATATCTCATTAAATCGTGAATTTTAGCCTATGCGAAATTATTTGCCAATGGGTTGAAACCACTAAAAATGGCCAAAAAATCGTGCGTTATAGCACATGAAATCCTAATTTTTTTCCTCCACAAAATTATTTGCCAGCAGGTCAAAACCAATAAAAACGGGTAAAACATGTGGGTTATAGCTCATTAAATCTCAAATTTTATCTTCCATAGACTTATTTTCCAATGGGTCCAAACCACTAAAGTGGCTGAAAAATCATGGGTTATAGCTCATAAAATTGTGAATTTTTGCCTGCACGAAATTATTTGCTAACTGGTCAAAACCACTAAAACTAGCCAAAAGTCATGGGTTAACTCATTAAATTGTGAATTTTAGCCTATGTGAAATTATTTGCCAACGGGTTGAAACTACTAAAATGGCCAAAAATCATGGTTATAGCTCATGAAATTAAAATCCATAAAATTATTTGTCAATGGGTCAAAACCACTAAAATGGTTAAAAACATGGGTTATAGCTCATTAAATCATGAATTTTAGCTTCCACAAAATTATTTGCCAACTAGTCAAAACAACTAAAATGGCCAAAAATGTGGGATCTAGCTCATGAAGTCATGAATTTTGGCCTCAGGAAATTATTTGCCAATGGGTCAAAACCACTAAAAATGGCAAAAATATGGGTTATAGCTCATTAAATCTTAAATTTTGGCTTCCACAAAATTATTTGCCAACGGGTCTAAACAACTAAAATGGCCAAAATTGTGGGTTATAGCTCATGAAATCGTGAATTTTTACCTTCACAAAATTATTTGCCAATGGGTCAAAATAACTAAAATGGCCAAAAATCATTGGTTATAGCTCATGAAATCGTGAATTTTTGCCTCTATAAAATTATTTGCCAACTAGTCAAAACAATTAAAATAGCCAAAATGGTGGGTTATAGCTCATGAAATCGTGAATTTTTTCCTTCATAAATTATTTACCAACTAGTCAAAATCACTAAAATGGCCAAAAATCATGGGTTATAGCTCATAAAATTGTGAATTTTAGCCTTCATAAATTATTTGCCAATGGGTTGAAACCACTAAAATGGCCAAAAATATGGGTTATAGCTCATGAAATTAAAATCCATAAAATTATTTGTCAATGGGTCAAAACCACTAAAAATGGCAAAAATTATGGGTTATAGCTCATTAAATCGTGAATTTTACCTCCACAAAATTATTTGCCAACGGTTGAAACCACTAAAATGGCCAAAAATCATGGGTTAGCTCATGAAATCTTGAATTTTAGCCTTTGTGAAATTATTTGCCAATGGGTGAAACTACTAAAAGATGGCCAAAAATTGTGGGTTATAGATCATGAAATTGTGAATTTGTTTTTCCGTAAAATCAGTTAACAACTGGTCAAAAAAACTAAATACAGCTAAAAAATATGGGTTCTAGCTCGTGAAATCATTAATTTTAGCCTCCGGGAAATTATTTGCCTATAGGTCAAAACCCTTCAAAATGACCAAAACCGTGGATTATAGTTTGTTAAGATATTTTTTTGCCTTCGTGAAATTATTTGCCAACAGTACAAACAACTACAAGTGGCAAAAATATGGGTTGTAGCTCATGAAATCGTGAATTTTTGCCTCCATGAAATTATTTGCCTAAGGGTTGTAACTACTAAAATAGCTAAATATCGTGGGCTATAGCTCATTAAATCATGAATTTTGCCTCTATGAAATTATTTGCCAATGGCTCAAAACGACTAAAAATGACAAAAATCGTGGGTTATAGCTCATTAAATCGTGAATTTTAGCCTCCATGAAATTATTTGCCAATCGGTCAAAACCACTAAAAATGGCAAAAATCATGGGTTATAGCTCATGAAATTGTGAATTTTAGCCTTTATGAAATTATTTGCCAACTAGTCAAAACAATTAAATATGGCCAAAAATATGGGTTATAGCTCATGAAATTGTGAATTTTGGCTTCCACAAAATTATTTGCTAACTAGTTGAAACAACTAAAAATGGCCAAAAATCGTGGGTTATAGCTCATTAAATTGTGAATTTTGGCTTCCACAAAATTATTTGCCAATGGGTCGAAACCACTAAAAATGGCTAAAAATCATGGGTTATAGCTCATGAAATCATGAATGTTTTCCTCCATAAAATTATTTGCCAACTAGTCAAAACAACTAAAAATGGCCAAAAATCATGGTTATAGCTCATGAAATCTTGAATTTTGGCCTCCATGAAATTATTTGCCAATCAGTCAAAACCACTAAAAATGGCAAAAATTATGGGTTATAGCTCATTAAATTGTGAATTTTAGCCTTTATGAAATTATTTGCCAACGGTCGAAACCACTAAAATGGCCAAAAATCGTGGGTTATAGCTCATGAAATTGTGAATTTTGGCCTTCATGAAATTATTTACCAATGGGTCAAAACCACTAAAATGGCCAAAAATCATGGGTTATAGCTCATGAAATCGTGAATTTTAGCCTCCATGAAATTATTTGCCAATGGGTCAAAACCACTAAAATGGCCAAAAATCATGGGTTATAGCTCATTAAATCGTGAATTTTAGCCTCTGTGAAATTATTTGCCAACGGTCGAAACCACTAAAATGGCCAAAAATCATGGGTATGGCTCATTAAATCATGAATTTTAGCCTCCATGAAATTATTTGCCAATCAGTCAAAATCGTTAAGAATGACTAAAAATCATGGGCTATAGCTCATGAAATGTGAATTTTAGCCTCTGTGAAATTATTTGACAAGCGGTGAAATAAAACAAATATGGCTAAAAATGTGAGTTCTAGCTCATGAAATCATGAATTTTAGCCTCTGTGAAATTATTTGCCAAAGGGTTGAAACCACTAAAAATGGCTAAAAATCATGGGTTATAGCTCATGAAATCGTGAATTTTAGCCTGCATGAAATTATTTGCCAACGGTCGAAACCACTAAAAATTGCTAAAAATCATGGGTTATAGCTCATTAAATCATGAATTTTGGCCTTCATGAAATTATTTGCCAATTAGTTGAAACAACTAAAAATGGCAAAAATCATGGGTTATAGCTCATTAAATTGTGAATTTTGGCCTCCAAAATTATTTACCAACAGGTTGAAGCAACTAAATATGGCAAAAATTTTGGGTTATAGCTCATGAAATTGTGAATTTTGGCCTTCATGAAATTATTTGCCAAAGGGTTGAAACCACTAAGAATAGCCAAAAATCATGTGTTATAGCTTGTTAAATCGTGAATTTTAGCCTTCGCGAAATTATTTACCCACGGATCAAAACTACTAAAAAGGCCCAAAATTCTTGGGATATAGCTAATTAAATTATGAAATTTTGCCTCCGCGAATTTATTTGCCAACAGGTCGAAACAAGTAAATATGGCCAAAATTCATGGGTTATAGCTAAAGAAATCGTGAATTTTTGGCCTTCATGAAATTATTTACCTAAGGGTTGTAACTACTAAAAATAGCTAAATATCGTGGGCTATAGCTCATTAAATATAGAATTTTTGCCTCTATGAAATTATTTGCCAATGGCTCAAAACGACTAAAAATGACAAAAAATCGTGGGTCAAAAATCATGAAATCGTAAATTTTTGCCTTTAAAAAATTATTTGCCAATTAGTTGAAACAACTAGATTTGGCCAAAAATCATGGGTTATATAGCTCATAAATCGTTAATTTTTCCTTCATAAAATTATTTGCCAACTAGTCAAAACAATTAAAATGGCCAAAATAGTGGGTTATTTCTCATTAAATTATTAAATTTTACCTCTGTGAAATTATTTGCCAACGAGTTGAAACCACTAAAAATGATGTAAAATTGTGGGTTATAGCTCATTAAATCTTAAATTTTGGCTTTTCCAAAATTATTTGCCAACCGGTCAAAACCACTAAATCTGGCCAAATATATGGTGAAATTTTGCCTCAGTGAAATCATTTGCCAACTGGTCGAAACAACTAAATATGGCCAAAATCATGGGTTATAGCTCATGAAATTGTGAAATTTTACCTCCGGGAAATTATTTGCCTCCAGGTCTAAAGCACTAAAAACGGCCAAAAATTATAGGTTATGCTCCTAAAATTGTGAAATTTTACCGTAACAAAATTATTTGCCAACTTGTAAAAAAACTGAATATAGCAAAAAATCATGGGCTATAGCTCATGAAATCATGAATTTTTGCTTCCGTAAAATCAATTGACAACTGGTCGTAAAACCTAAATATGGCTGAAAAATATGGGTTCTAGCTCATGAAATCGTGAATTTGGACTCCTAGGAAATTATTTGCCTATGAGTCAAAATCATTAAAAATGGCTAAAAATCATGGGTTATAGTTCATTAAATCGTGAATTTTGGCCTCTGAGAAGTTATTTGCCAATAGGTCCAAACAACTAAAAATTGCAAAAAGTATGGGTTATCGCCTGTGAAATCGTGAATGTTTGCCTCCATAAAACTATTTGCTAACTAGTTGAAACAACTAAGTATGGCAAAAAATGATGGGTTATAGCTCATAAAATCGGGGTTCTGACTCATTAAATTATGAATTTTAGCCTCCATGAAATTATTTGCTAATGGGTGAAACCACTTAAAACAACATTAAATCGTGAATTTTAGGCTCTATTAAATAATTTACTAGCGGATCAAAACCACTAAAAGCGACATAAAATCATGGGTATGGCTCATTAAATCATGAATTTTAGCCTCCATGAAATTATTTGCCAATCAGTCAAAATCGTTAAGAATGACTAAAAATCATGGGCTATAGCTCATGAAATGGTGAATTTTGCCTCCATGAAATTATTTGCCAACAGGTCAAAATAATAAAATGGCTAAAAATCATGGGTTATAGCTCATGAAATCATGAATTTTAGCCTCCATGAAATTATTTGCCAATGGGTTGAAACCACTAAAAATGGCAAAAAATCATGGGTTATAACTCATTAAATCTTCAATTTTGGCCTCCATGAAATTATTTGCCAATCGTCCGCAAAACTATTTTCCAACTAGTCAAAACAATTAAATATGGCCAAAATTTATGGGTTATAGCTCATGAAATCATGAATTTTTACCTTCACAAAATTATTTTCCAACAGGTCAAAATAATAAAAATGCAAAAACTTGTTGGTTATATCTCATGAAATCGTGAATATTTGCCTCCGTAAAACTATTTTTCAACTAGTCAAAACAATTAAATGTGTTCAAAAATTGTGGGTTATGGCACATGAAATCGTGAATTTTTATGTTCACAAAATTATTTACCAACTAGTCAAAACAATTAAATATGGCCAAAAATTGTGGGTTATAGCTCATGAAATCGTGAATTTTGCCTTTGTAAAATTATTTGCCAACGAGTCAAAAGCACTAAAATAAAAATAAAATTGTGGCTTATAGCTCATTAAATCATGAATTTTAGCCTGTGAAATTATTTGCCAATGGCTCGAAACCACTAAATATAGCAAAAATCATGGGTTATAGCTCATTAAATCCTAAAGTTTGGCTTTCATAAAATTATTTGCCAATGGGTCGAAACCACTAAAATGGCCAAAAATCATGGGTTATTAGCTTATGAAATCCTAAATTTTACCTCTGTGAAATTATTTGCCAATTAGTTGAAACAACTAAATATGGCAAAAATGATGGGTTATAGCTCATTAAATCTTAAATTTTGGCTTTTCCAAAATTATTTGCCAACAGGTCAAAACCACTAAATCGGCCAAATATATGGTGAAATTTTGCCTCGGTGAAATTATTTGCCAACTAGTTGAAACAACTAAATATGGCCAAAAATCATGGGTTATAGCTCATGAAATTGTGAAATTTTACCTCAGGAAATTATTTGCCTCAGTCTAAAGCACTAAAATGGCCAAAAATTGTGGGTTATAGCTCATGAAATTGTGAATTTTAGCCTCCATGAAATTATTTGCCAACTTGTAAAAAGCTGAATATAGCAAAAATCATGGGCTATAGCTCATGAAATCATGAATTTTGCCTTTGTAAAATTATTTGCCAACTAGTCAAAACAACTAAATATGGCAAAAATGATGGGTTATAGCTCATGAAATCGTGAATTTTGCCTCCATAAAATTATTTGCCAATGGGTCAAAACCATTAAAATGGCCAAAAATTGTGGGTTATAGCTCATTAAATCGTGAATTTTAGCCTCTGTGAAATTATTTGCCAATAGGTCCAAACAACTAAAAATGGCAAAAAATCATGGGTTATAGCTCATGAAATGGTGAATTTTTGCCTCCATAAAACTATTTGCTAACTAGTTGAAACAACTAAGTATGGCAAAAATGATGGGTTATAGCTCATAAAATCGGGGTTCTGACTCATTAAATTATGAATTTTAGCCTTTATGAAATTATTTGCTAATGGGTGAAACCACTTAAAACAACATTAAATCGTGAATTTTAGGCTCTATTAAATAATTTACTAGCGGATCAAAACCACTAAAAGCGACATAAAATCATGGGTATGGCTCATTAAATCATGAATTTTAGCCTCCATGAAATTATTTGCCAATCAGTCAAAATCGTTAAGAATGACTAAAATCATGGGCTATAGCTCATGAAATGGTGAATTTTTGCCTCTGTGAAATTATTTGCCAATGGGTCAAAACAACTAAATATGGCTAAAAATGTGAGTTCTAGCTCATGAAATCATGAATTTTAGCCTCTGTGAAATTATTTGCCAATGGGTTGAAACCACTAAAAATGGCAAAAAATCATGGGTTATAACTCATTAAATCTTCAATTTTGGCCTCCATGAAATTATTTGCCAATCAGTCTCATAAAACTATTTTCCAACTAGTCAAAACAATTAAATATGGCCAAAATTTATGGGTCATAGCCCATGAAATCATGAATTTTACCTTCACAAAATTATTTGCCAACAGGTCAAAATAATAAAATGCAAAAACTTGTTGGTTATATCTCATGAAATCGTGAATTTTGCCTCCATAAAACTATTTTCCAACTAGTCAAAACAATTAAATGTGTTCAAAATTGTGGGTTATAGCTCATGAAATCGTGAATTTTTATGTTCACAAAATTATTTACCAACTAGTCAAAACAATTAAATATGGCCAAAAATTGTGGGTTATAGCTCATGAAATCATGAATTTTAGCCTCTGTGAAATTATTTGCCAACGAGTCAAAAGCACTAAAATAAAAATAAAATTGTGGCTTATAGCTCATTAAATCATGAATTTTAGCCTCTGTGAAATTATTTGCCAATGGCTCGAAACCACTAAATATAGCAAAAATCATGGGTTATAGCTCATTAAATCCTAAAGTTTGGCTTTCATAAAATTATTTGCCAATGGGTCGAAACCACTAAAATGGCCAAAAATCATGGGTTATAGCTTATGAAATCCTAAATTTTACCTCCAAAATTATTTGCCAATGGGTCAAAACAACTAAAAATAGACAAAAATCATAGGTTATAGCTCATAAAATAGTGAAATTTAGCCTTTTGTGAAATTATTGCCAACGGGTCGAAACCACTAAAAATGGCCAAAAATCTTGGGTTATAGCTCATGAAATGGTGAATTTTTGCTTCCGTGAAATCATTTGGTAACTGGTCAAAAAAACTAAATATGTCAAAAAACCATGGGTCTAGCTCATGAAATCATGAATTTTGGCCCCCATGAAATTATTTGCCTATGGGTTAAAACTATTTAAAAATGACCAAAAATCATGGGTTATAGTTCACTAAATTGTGAAATCTGGCCTCCACAAAATTATTTGCCAGTAAGTCCAAACAACTAAAATTGACAAAAACTATTGATTATTGCTCATGAAATCGTGAATGTTTGCCTCTATGAAATTATTTGCCATCTAGTCAAAACAATTACAAACAGCCAAAAATGGTGGGTTAGAACTCATTAAATCGTGGGTTATAACTCATTAAATCGTGGCTGATAGCAAATTAAATCTTGAATTTTTGCCTCTGTGAAATTATTTATTAACTGGTCAAAACAACTAAAAACAGCCAAATATCGTGGGTTATAACTCATTAAATCATGAATTTTAGACTATGTGAAATTATTTGCCAACGGGTCGAAACCACTAGAAATAACATAAAATCATGGGTATGGCTCACTAAATCGTGAATTTTGGCCTCCATGAAATTATTTGCCTATCAGTGAAAACCACTAAAAATGGCCAAAATTTATGGGTTATAACTCATGATATCGTGAATTTTTGCCTTAAGAAAATTATTTGCCAACGGGTCGAAACCTTTGAAAACGGTCAAAATATCATGGGTTATAGCTCATGAGATTATAAATTTTAGTCTTTACAAAATTATTTACAAACAGGTCGAAACCACTAAAAACGGCCTAAAATCGTGGGTTATAGCTCGATAAATTATAAATTTTGGATTCCACAAAATTATTTACCAATGGGTCGAAGCCACTAAAAATGGCAAAAAATCATGGGTTATAGCTCATGAAATCATGAATATTTGCCTCCACAAAAATATTTGACAACTAGTCAAAACAACTAAACACGGCCAAAAATGGTGGGATATAGCTCATAAAATCGTGAATTTTTCCATCGTAAAATTATTTGCCAATTGTCAAAACCACTAAAAATGGCCAAAAATTATGGGTTATAGCTATTAGGTTGTGAATTTTAGCCTCTGTGAAATTATTTGCCAATGGGTGAAACCATTAAAATGGCCAAAAATCATGGGTTATAGCTCATGAAATCGTGAATTTTAGCTGCACAAAATTGTTTGCCAATGGGTCAAAACTACTAAAAATAGCCAAAAATCATGGGTTATAGCTCATAAAATCGTGAATTTTAGCCTCTGTGAAATTATTTATCAGCGGTCGAAACCACTAAAAATGACATAAAATCATGGCTATAGCTCATTAAATCGTGAATTTTGCCTCCACAAAATTATTTGCCAACTAGTCAAAACAACTAAAAATGGCCAAAATGGTGGGTTATAGCTCATGAAATCTTGAATTTTTCCTTCATAAAATTATTTGCCAACCGTCAAAACCACTAAAAATGACAAAAATTATGGGTTATAGCTCATTAGGTTGTGAATTTTAGCCTCTGTGAAATTATTTGCCAATGGGTTGAAACCACTAAAAATGGCCAAAATCGTGGGTTATAGCTATTAGGTTGTGAATTTTAGTCTCTGCGAGGTTGAAACAAGTAAAAATGGCCAAAAAATCGTGGGTTTTAGTCTCTGCGAAGTCGAAACCACTAAAAGTAGCCAAAAATCATGGGTTATAGCTCTTTAAATAGTGAAGTTTAGCCTCTGTTAAATAATTTATCAACGGGTCGAAACCACTAAAAACAACATAAAATCATGGCTATAGCTCATTAAATCTGGAATTTTGCCTCCACAAAATTATTTGCCAATCAATCAAAACCACTAAGAAAGACAAAAAATCATGGGCTATATAGCACATGAAATGGTGAATTTTTACCCCATGAAATTATTTGACAACTGGTCAAAACAAAAAAATATGGCAAAAAATGTGGGTTCTAACTCATGAAATCGTGAATTTTAACCTCCAGGAAATTATTTGCCAACGGGTTGAAACCACTAAAAATGGCAAAAATCTTGAGTTATAGCTCATTAATTTTTTAATTTTGGCCTCCATGAAATTGTTTGCCAATGGGTTTCCGCAAAACTATTTTCCAACTAGTCGAAATAATTAAATATGGCCAAAAATTATGGATTATAGCTCCTGAAATCGTGAATTTTTACCTTAACAAAATTATTTGCCAAGAGGTTAAAATAATAAAAATGGTAAAATATTGTGAGTTATAGCTCATGAAATTATGAATATTTGCCTCTGCAAAACTATTTTTTTAACTAGTCGAAATAATTAAATATGGTAAAAAACTGTGGGTTATAGCTCATGAAATCGTGACTTTTTACCTTCACAAAACTATTTGCTAGCAGGTCAAGATAATAAAAATGGCAAAAAATTATGGGTTATAGCTCATGAAATCATGAATTTTTACCTTTGTAAAATTATTTGCCAACGAGTCGACAACACAAAAAATAGCCAAACATTGTGGGTTATAGCTCATTAAATCATAAATTTTAGCCCCTATAAAATTATTTACCAACGGGTCGAAACCACTAAAAATGGCAAAAAAGCATGGGTTATAGCTCATTAAATTCTAAATTTTGGAGTCCACAAAATTATTTGCCAAGGGTTGAAACCACTAAAATGGCCAAAATTATGGGTTATAGCTCATGAAATCCTAAATTTTTATCTCCACGAAGTTATTTGACAATGGGTCAAAACAACTAAAAAGGTTATAGCTTATAAAATAGTAAAATTTAGCCTCCATGAAATTATTTGCCATAGGGTCGAAACCACTAGAGAATGGCCAAAAATCTTGGATTATATAGCTCATGAAATGGTGAAATTTGGCTACCGTGAAATCATTTGGCAACTGGTCGAAATAACTAAATACGTCTACAAAAACATGGGTCTAGCTCAAGAAATCGTGAATTTTGGCCGTTGGGAAATTATTTGCCTACGGGTCAAAACTATTTAAAAATGACCAAAAACCATGGTTTATTGTTCATTAAATTGTGAATTGTGGCCTCCGCAAAATTATTTGCCAATAGGTCCAAACAACTAAAAATGATAAAAATTATTGGTTATAGCTCATAAAATCGTGAATATTTGCCTCTGTGAAATTATTTGCCAACTAGTCAAAATAATTAAAATAGCCAAAATCATGGGTTATAGAACATGAAATGGTGAATTTTTCCTTCATAAAATTATTTAACAACGGGTCAAAACCACTAAAAATGGCTAAAAATTATGGGTTATAGCTCATGTACTCGTGAATTTTAGCCTCTGTGAAATTATTTGCCAATGGGTTGAAACCACTAAAAATAGCCAAAAAATCATGGGTTATAGCCCATGAAATTATAAAATTTTCCCTTCGCGAAATTATTTGCCAACTGGTCAAAACTAATAAAAACAGCTAAAAAACATGGGTTATAGCTCATTAAATCTCAAATTTTAGCTTCTAAAATATTATTTTCCAACGGGTCGAAACCACTAAAAATGGCCGAAAATCGTGGGTTATAGCTCATGAAATCATGAATTTTTGCTTGTGTGAAATTATTTGCCAACTGGTTGAAACCATGAAAAATAACCAAAAATCGTGGATTATAGCTCATTAAATCATGAATTTTAACCTCTGTGAAATTAGTTGTCAACGGGTCGAAACCACTAAAAATGACATAAAATCATGGGTATGGCTCATTAAATCATGAATTTTGGTCTCCATGAAATTATTTGCCAATCAATGAAAATCACTAAAAATAACCAAAAATCATGGGTTATAGAACATGAAATGGTGAATTTTAGCCTATGTGAAATTATTTGCCAACTAGTCAAAACAACTAAATATGGCCAAAAATATGGGTTCTAGCTCATGAAGTCATGAATTTTGGCCTCCATGAAATTATTTGCCAATGGGTCAAAACCACTAAAATGGCCAAAATTGTGGGTTATAAGTCATTAAATATTCAAATTTGGCCTTCGTTAAATTATTTACCAACGGGTTGAAACCACTAAAATGGCCAAAAATCGTCCATAAAATTATTTGCCAATATGTCTAAACAACAAAATGGCCAAAATCGTGGGTTATAGTTCATGAAATCGTGAATACTTGCCTCTTCAAAACTATTTGCCAACTAGTCGAAACAACTAAATATGGCCAAAATGGTGTGTTATAGCTCATGAAATCATGAATTTTTACCTCCACAAAATTATTTGCCAACGGGTGAAATAATAAAAATGGCGAAAAATTATGGGTTATAGGTCATGAATCATAAAATTTTGCCTTCATAAAATTATTTGCCAATTGGTTGAAAGCACTAATAATGGCCAAAATTATGGGTTATAGCATATTAAATCGTTAATTTTGTCTCTATGAAATTATTTTCCAACGGGTTGAAACCATTAAAAATAGCCAAAAATGTGGGTTATAGCTCATGAAATCATGAATTTTTGCCTCCATAAAATTATTTGACAACGGGTCAAAACCACTAAAAATGGCTAAAATCATGGGTTATAGCTCATGAAATTGTGAATTTTAGCCTCTGTGAAATTATTTGCCAATGGTTGAAACCACTAAAAGATGGCCAAAAATCATGGGTTATAGCTCATGAAATTGTGAGTTTAACTAAAATGAAATTATTTGCCAACTTGGAAACCACTAAAATAGCCAAAATCATGGGTTATAGCTCATTAAATCATGAATTTTAGCCTCTGTGAAATTATTTGCCAACAGGTCAAAACCACTAAAAATAACATAAAAGTGTGGTTATAGCTCATGAAATTGTGACTTTTACCCACCACGAAATTATTTGCCATAGTTAAAACCACAAAAAATAACCAAAAATCATGGGTTATAGCTCATAAAATCGTGAATTGTTAGCTCCGGGAAATCATTTGACAATTAGTTGAAACAAATAAATATGGCCAAAAAACGTGGGTTATAGCTCATGAAATGAAGAATTTTTGCCTCAGCGGGATCATTTGACAATTAGTTGAAACAAATAAATATGGCCAAAAAACGTGGGTTATAGCTCATGAAATTATTTGCCAATGGGTCAAAATGACTAAAAATATGGGTTATAGCTCGTTAAATTGTGAATTTTGGCTTCCACAAAATTATTTGCTAACGGGTCGAAACCACTAAAATGGCCAAAATCGTGGGTTAAAGGTCATGAAATCGTGAATGTTCACCTCCACAAAATTATTTACCAACTAGTCAAAATAATTAAAATCAGCCAAAAATGGTTGGTTATAACTCATGGAATCGTGAGTTTTTTCCTTCGTAAAATTATTTTCTAACGGGTCAAAACCACTAAAAATGGCCAAAAATCATGGGTTAGCTCATTAGATCATGAATTTTTACCTCTATGAAATTATTTGCCAAAGGGTTGAAACCAATAAAAATGGTGAAAAAATCAGGGCCCATGAAATCATAAAATTTTGCCTCCGCAAATTTATTTTCCAATAGGTCAAAACCAATAAAAACGGCTTAAAAATATGGGTTATAGCTCATTAAATCTCAAATTTTAGCTTCCACAAAATTATTTGCCAACGGGTTGAAACCACTAATAATGGCCGAAATTCATGGATATGGCTCATTAAATTATGACTTTTCATCTACGCGAAATTATTTGCCCACTTGTCGAAACCACTAAAAACAGCCAAAAAATATGGGTTATAGCTCATTAAATCGTGAGTTTTAGCCTCGGTGAAATTATTTGCCAACGGGTCAAACCGACTAAAAATGGCATATAATCATGGGTATGGCTCATTAAATCATGAATTTTTCCTCCACGAAATAATTTGCCAATCAGTCAAAACCACTAAAAATGGCCAAAAATCATGGGTGCACATGAAATGGTGAATTTTTGCCTCCGTGAAATCATTTGACAATTGGTCGAAACAAAAAAATATGGCCAAAAATATGGGTTCTAGCTCATGAAATCGTGAATTTTGGCCTCTGGGAAATTATTTGCCAACGGGTCAAAACCATTAAAAATGGCCAAAATCGTAGGTTATAGCTCATTAAATCTTCAATTTTGGCCTCCGTTAAATTATTTGCCAAAGGGTCTAAACAACTAAAATGGCCAAAATCGTGGGTTATAGCTCATGAAATTATTTGCCAATAGGTCCAAACAACTAAAAATGGCCAAAATCGTGGGTTATAGTTCATGAAATCGTGAATACTTGCCTCTTCAAAACTATTTGCCAACTAGTCAAAATAACTAAAAATGGCAAAAATCATGGGTTATAGCTCATGAAATCGTGAATTTTTTCCTCCACAAAATTATTTGCCAATAGGTCAAAATAATAAATATAGCCAAAATTGCGGGTCGTAGCTCATTAAATCGTGAATTTTTGCCTTTGTAAAATTATTTTCCAACGGGTCGAAGTCCCTAAAAATGGCTAAAAATCATGAGTTATAGCTAATTAAATTGTGAATTTTAGCCTCTGTGAAATTATTTGCCACTAGGTCAAAACCATTAAAAATAGCTAAAAAATCATGGGTTATAGCTCGTTAAATCCTGAATTTTGGCTTCCGCAAAAATGTTTGCCAAGGAGTTAAAATCAATAAAAATGGCTAAAAATCATGGGTTATAGCTTATGAAATCCTAAATTTTACCTCTGCAAAATTATTTTCTAATGGGTAAAAAATAGCAATAAATCGTGGGTATAGCTCACTAAATCGTGAAATTTTGCTTCTATGAAATTATTTGCCAACGGGTCGAAACCACTAAAAGATGGCCAAAATTGTGGGTTATAGCTCATGAAATTGTGAATTTTGCCTCAGTGAAATCATTTGACAACTAGTGAAACAAATAAATATGGCCAAAAATATGGGTTCTAGCTCATGAAATCATGAATTTTAGCCTCGGTGAAATTATTTGCCAATAGGTCAAAACCATTAAAAATGGCCAAAAATCATGGGTTATAGTTCATTAAGATGTTTTTAGCCTCCATAAAATTATTTGCCAACAGTACAAACAACTAAAAGTGGCAAAAATATGGGTTGTAGCTCATGAAATCGTGAATGTTTGCCTCGGCAAAAGTATTTGCCAACTAGTCAAAATAACTAAATATGGCCAAAAATATCGGTTATAGCTCATAAAATCATGAATTTCTGCCTCCGTGAAATTATTTGTCAATGGGCCGATACAACAAAAATGGCCAAAATTTATGGGTTATAGCTCATTAAATTGTGAATTTCTACCTACATGAAATTATTTACCAAAGGATCGAAACCACTTAAAATGTTTAAAAAATCATGGGTTATAGCTCATGAAATGGTTAATTTTTGCCGCCGCAAAATTATTTGCGTAGCTCATGAAATTGTGAATTTTAACTACTGTGAAATTATTTGCCAACGGCTTGAAACCACTAAAATAGCCAAAAATCATGGGTTATAGCTCATTAAATCATGAATTTTAGCCTCTGTGAAATTATTTGCCAACAGGTCAAAACCACTAAAAATGGCAAAAATCATGGGTTATAGCTCATGAAATTGTGACTTTTGCCCACCATGAAATTATTTGCCATGGTTAAAACCACTAAAATAGCCAAAATCATGGGTTATAGCTCATAAAATCGTGAATTTTAGCCTCGGTGAAATTATTTGCCAACTAGTTGAAACAACTAAAAATGGCCAAAATCGGGTTATAGCTCATGAAATTATGAATTTTGCCTCAGGTGAAATCATTTGACAACTTGTTGAAATAAATAAATGTGGCCAACTCAAGGAAATTATTTGCCAATGGGTGAAACCACTAAAATGGCCAAAATTCATGGGTTATAGCTCATGAAATTGTGAATTTTGGCTTCCACAAAATTATTTGCTAATAGGTCGAAACAACTCGAAATGTTTAAAAATCGTGGGTTATAGCTCATGAAATTATGAATTTTGCCTCCATGAAATTATTTGCCTAGTTCATGAAATTGTGAATTTTAGCCTCTGTGAAATTATTTGCCAATGGGTGAAACCACTAAAATGGCCAAAATCGTGGGTTAAAGCTCATGAAATCGTGAATGTTCACCTCCACAAAATTATTTGCCAACTAGTCAAAATAATTAAAATGGCCAAAATGGTGGGTTATAGCTCATGAAATCGTGAATTTTTTCCTTCATAAAATTATTTGCCAACGGGTCAAAACCACTAAAATGGCCAAAAATCATGGGTTATAGCTCATTAAATCATGAATTTTAGCCTCTGTGAAATTATTTGCCAAAGGGTTGAAACCACTAAAAATGGCAAAAATCATGGGTTATAGCCCATGAAATCATGAATTTTGGCCTCCATGAAATTATTTGCCAATGGGTCAAAACCATTAAAAATGGCTAAAAATATGGGTTCTAGCTCATGAAATTGTGAATTTTAGCTTCCACAAAATTATTTGCCAACGGTTGAAACCACTAAAAATGGCAAAAATCATGGGTTATATAGCTCATGAAATTATGAATTTTGCCTCTATGAAATTATTTGCCAACTAGTTGAAACAACTAAAATGACCAAAAATAGTGGGTTATAGCTCATTAAATCGTGAATTTTAGCCTCGGTGAAATTATTTGCCAACGGGTCAAAATGACTAAAATGGCCAATAATCATGGGTTATAGCTCATTAAATCATGAATTTTGGCCTCCATGAAATTATTTGCCAATTAGTCAAAACTACTAAAATGGCCAAAAATCATGGGTGCCCATGAAATGGTGAATTTTGCCTCCATGAAATTATTTGTCAATGGCTCGAAACCACTAAAAATGGCCAAAAATATGGGTTCTAGCTCATGAAATCGTGAATTTTGGCCTCTAGGAAATTATTTGCCAACGGGTCAAAACCATTAAAAATGGCCAAAATCGTAGGTTATAGCTCATTAAATCTTCAATTTTGGCCTCCGTTAAATTATTTGCCAAGGGTTAAGACCACTAAAAATGGCAAAAATCATGGGTTGTAGCTCATGAAATTATTTGCCAATGGGTCAAAACAACTAAAATGGCCAAAAATCATGGGTTATAGCTCCTGAAATCATGAATATTTACCTCGCAAAACTATTTGCCAACTAGTCGAAACAACTACATATGGCCAAAAATGGTGGGTTATAGCTCATGAAATCGTGAATTTTTTCCTCCGCAAAATTATTTGCCAATAGGTCAAAATAATAAAAATAGCTCAAAATTGCGGGTCGTAGCTCATGAAATCGTGAATTTTTGCCTTCATAAAATTATTTTCCAACGGGTTGAAGGTGCTAAAAATGGCCAAAATTCATTGGTTATAGCTCATTAAATTGTGAATTTTAGCCTCTGTGAAAGTATTTACAATTGGGTGAAACCATTAAAATAGCTAAAAATCATGGGTTATAGCTCATTAAATCATGAATTTTGGCCTTCATGAAATTATTTGCCAAGGGTTAAGACCACTAAAATGGCTAAAAATCATGAGTTATAGCTCATTAAATTGTGAATTTTAGCCTCTGTGAAATTATTTGCCAATAGGTCCAAACAACTAAAAATAGCCAAAAATCGTGGGTTATAGCTCGTTAAATCCTAAATTTTACCTCTACAAAATTATTTGCCAAGGGTTAAGACCACTAAAATGGCTAAAAATCATGGGTTATAGCTCATAAAATCCTAAATTTTTACCTCTGCAAAATTATTTTCTAATGGGTCAAAAATAGCAATAAATCGTGGGTTAGAGCTCATTAAATCGTGAAATTTAGCCTCTATGAAATTATTTGCCAACGGGTCGAAACCACTAAAAGATGGCCAAAAATCATGGATTATAGCTCATGAAATGGTGAATTTTTTACTCTTTTGAAATCATTTGACAACTGGTCAAAAAAACTAAATTTGGCTAAAAACATGGGTTCTAGCTCACGAAATCGTGATTTTTGTCCCCCAGGAAATTATTTGCCTACGGGTCAAAATCATTAAAAATGACAAAAATCGTGGGTTATAGTTCATTAAGATGTTTTTTAGCCTCCATGAAATTATTTGCCAATAGGTCCAAACAACTAAAAATGGTAAAAATTATGGGTTATAGCTCATGAAATCGTGAATGTTTGCCTCTACGAAACTATTTGCCAACTAGTTGAAACAACTGAATATGGCAAAAAATGATGGGTTATAGCTTATAAAATTGTGAATTTCTGCCTCTATGAAATTATTTGCCAATGGACTGATACAACAAAAATGGCTAAAAATTATGGTTTATAGCTCATGGAATTGTGAATTTATGCCTCCGTGAAATTATTTGCCAATGGGTGAAACAACTAAAATGGTAAAAATTATGGGTTATAGCTTATAAAATTATGAATTTTGCCTCTATGAAATTATTTGCCTAGTTCATGAAATTGTGAATTTTAGCTTCTAAATTATTTGCCAATGGGTCGAAACCATTAAAAATAGCCAAAAATCGTGGGTTATAGCTCATTAAATCCTAAATTCTGGCTTTCGCAAAATTATTTGCCATGGGGCTAAAACCACTAAAAATGGCTAAAAATCATGGGTTATAGCTCATGAATTTCTAAATTTTTACCTCTACAAAATTATTTGCCAATGGGTCGAAACAACTAAAAATAGTAATAAATCATGGGTTGTAGCTCATTAAATCGTGAAATTTAGCCTCTATGAACTTATTTTCCAACGGGTCTAAACCGCTAAAAGATGGCTAAAAATTATGGGTTATAGCTCATGAAATGATGAATTTTTTACTTCTATTTAATCATTTGACAACTGGTCAAAGAACTAAAATGGTAAAAAATATGGGTTCTAGCTCATGAAATTATGAATTTTAGCCTCTGTGAAATTATTTGCCTACAGGATAAAAATCATTAAAATGACAAAAACCATGGGTTATAGTTCATTAAGATGTTTATTAGCCTCCATGAAATTATTTGCCAATAGGTCCAAACAACTAAAAATGGCAAAAATCATGGGTTGTAGCTCATGAAATTGTGAATTTTAGCCTCTGTGAAATTATTTGCCAATGGGTGAAACCACTAAAAGCGGTCAAAATAATAAAATGGCTAAAAATCATGGGTTATAACTCAATGAAATCATGAATTTTAGCCTCTGTGAAATTATTTGCCAATGGGTGAAACCACTAAAAGCGGTCAAAATATAGCTCGCTAATTGTGAATTTTGGCTTCCACAAAATTATTTACCAATGGGTTGAAGCCGATAAAAATGGTCAAAAATCATGGGTTATAGCTGATGAAATCATGAATGTTTGCCTCTGCAAAATTATTTGCCAACTAGTCAAAACAATTAAAAATGACCAAAAATAGTGGGTTATAGCTCATTAAATCGTGAATTTTTTCCTTCGTAAAATTATTTTCCAACTGTCAAAACCACTAAAAATGGCCAAAAAATATGGGTTATAGCACATTAGATTGTGAATTTTAGTCTCTGTGAGGTTGAAATAATTAAAAATGGCCAAATATTCGTGGGTTATAGCCCATGAAATCGTAAATTTTTTCCTCCATGAAATTATTTCCCAATGGGTGAAACCATTAAAAATGGCCAAAATCGTGGGTTATAGCTCATGAAATTATGAATTTTGGCCTCCATGAAATTATTTGCCAATGGGTGAAACCATTAAAATAGCCAAAAATCACGGGTTATAGCTCTTTAAATCGTGAAATTTTTCCTCTGTTAAATAATTTACCGATGGGTCGAAAAAACTAAAAATGGCATAAAAACATGGATATGGCTCATTAAATCGTGAATTTTAGCCTCTGTGAAATTATTTGCCAATGGGTCAAAACCATTAAAAATGGCTAAAAATCATGGGCTATAGCACATGAAATGGTGAATTTTGCCTCCATGAAATTATTTGCCAACTAGTTGAAACAACTAAATATGGCAAAAAGTGTGGGTTATAGCTCATAAATCGTGAAATTTAGCCTCTATGAAATTATTTGCCAATAGGTCCAAACAACTAAAATGGCCAAAATCGTGGGTTATAGCTCATTAAATCTTCAATTTTGGCCTCCATGAAATTATTTGCCAATGGGTCTCTGCAAAACAATTTTCCAACTAGTCGAAATAATTAAATATGGCAAAAAATTATGGGTTATAACTCAATGAAATCATGAATTTTACCTCTACAAAATTATTTGCCAACTAGTTGAAACAACTAAAATGGCCAAAATTGTGGGTTATAGCTCATGAAATCATGAATTTTGGCCTCCATGAAATTATTTGCCAACTAGTTGAAACAACTAAATATGGCAAAAATCATGGGTTATAGCTCATGAAATCGTGAATTTTAGCCTTCATGAAATTATTTGCCAACTAGTTGAAACAACTAAAATGGTAAAAATTATGGGTTATAGCTCATGAAATCATGAATTTTGCCTCTATGAAATTATTTGCCAATGGGTGAAACAACTAAAATGGCCAAAATTGTGGGTTATAGCTTATTAAATCGTGAATTTTAGCCTCTGTGAAATTATTTGCCAATGGGTCAAAACCATTAAAAATGGCAAAAATCATGGGTTATAGCTCATTAAATCCTAAATTTTACCTCTACAAAATTATTTGCCAAGGGTCGAAACCACTAAAATGGCCAAAATTGTGGGTTATAGCTCATGAAATCCTAAATTTTACCTCTGCAAAATTATTTGCCAATGGGTGAAACAACTAAAATGGCCAAAAATCGTGGGTTATAGCTCATTAAATCGTGAAATTTAGCCTCTATGAAATTATTTGCCAATGGGTGAAACCATTAAAAATGGCTAAAATCATGGGTTATAGCTCATGAAATGGTGAATTTTAGCCTCTGTGAAATTATTTGCCAACGGTCAAAACCACTAAATATGGCAAAAATCATGGGTTATAGCTCATGAAATCGTGAATTTTGCCTCCATGAAATTATTTGCCAATGGGTCAAAACCATTAAAATGGCAAAAATCGTGGGTTATAGTTCATTAAGATGTTTATTAGCCTCCATGAAATTATTTGCCAATAGGTCCAAACAACTAAAATGGTAAAAATTATGGGTTGTAGCTCATGAAATTGTGTATGTTTGCCTCTATGAAACTATTTGCCAACTAGTTGAAACAACTAAATATGGCAAAAAGTGTGGGTTATAGCTTATAAAATTATGAATTTTGCCTCTGAAATTATTTGCTAATGGGCGTCAACAAAAATGGCCAAAATTATGGTTTATAGCTCATGGAATTGTGAATTTATGCCTCCATGAAATTATTTGCCAATGGGTCGAAACAACTCGAAATGTTTAAAAAATTATGCGTTATAGCTTATGAAATTGTCAATTTTTGTTGCCGTGAAATTATTTGCCTAATTCATGAAATTGTTAATTTTTGCTACCATGAAATTATTTGCCTAGTTCATGAAATTGTGAATTTTTGCAGCTACGAAATTATTTGTCAATGGCTCGAAACCACTAAAAATAGCCAAAAATTATGGGTTATAGCTCATTAAATCATGAATTTTAGCATCTATAAAATTATTTGCCAACGGGTCGAAACCACTAAAAACAACATAAAATTGTGGGTTATAGCTCATTAAATTGTAACTTTTGGCCACCGTGAAATTATTTGCCATGGCTAAAACCACTAAAAATACCCAAAACACGTAGATTATAACTCATGAAATTGTGAATATTAGCCTCCATGAAATTATTTGCCAATTAGTTGAAACAACTAAAAATAGCCAAAAATCATGGGTTATAGCTCATGAAATCGTGAATTTTAGCCTAGGAAATTATTTGCCAATGGCTCAAAACCACTAAAAATGGCTAAAATCATGGGTTATAGCTCATGAAATTATGAATTTTAGCCTCCATGAAATTATTTGCCAATAGGTCCAAACAACTAAAAATGGTAAAAATCATGGGTTATAGCTCATGAAATTATGAATTTTAGCCTCCATGAAATTATTTGCCAATAGGTCCAAACAACTAAAAATAGCCAAAAATCATGGGTTATAGCTCATTAAATTGTGAATTTTGGCTTCCACAAAATTATTTGCCAATGGGTGAAACCACTAAAATGGCCAAAATTGTGGGTTATAGCTCATGAAATCATGAATTTTGCCTCTATGAAATTATTTTCCAACTAGTCAAAACAATTAAAAATGGCCAAAATTGTGGGTTATAGCTCATGAAATCGTGAATTTTAGCCTAGGAAATTATTTGCCAATGGCTCAAAACCACTAAAATGGCCAAAAATCATGGGTTATAGCTCATGAAATTATGAATTTTAGCCTAGGAAATTATTTGCCAACCGGTCAAAACAACTAAATATGGCCAAAAATGGTGGGTTATAGCTCATGAAATTGTGAATTTTTCCTCCACAAAATTATTTGCCAACCGGTCAAAACAACTAAATATGGCCAAAAATCATGGGTTGTAGCTCATTAAATCGTGAATTTTGCCTTTGTGAAATTATTTGCCAATGGGTGAAACCACTAAAATGGCCAAAAATCATGGGTTATAGCTCATTAAATTGTGAATTTTAGCCTCTGTGAAATTATTTGCCAATAGGTCCAAACAACTAAAAATAGCCAAAAATCATGGGTTATAGCTCATTAAATCGTGAATTTTGGCCTCCATGAAATTATTTGCCAATGGGTCAAAACAACTAAATATGGCCAAAAATCATGGGTTATAGCTCATGAAATCGTGAATTTTAGCCTCCATGAAATTATTTGCCAATGGGTGAAACCACTAAAAATGGCATAAAATCATGGGTTATAGCTCATTAAATCGTGAAATTTAGCCTCTATGAAATTATTTGCCAACGAGTTGAAACCACTAAAATGGCCAAAAATCATGGGCTATAGCTCATAAAATGATGATTTTTTGCCTCAATGAAATTATTTGACAACTGGTCGAAATAAAAAAATATGGCTAAAAATGTGGGTTCTAGCTCATGAAATCATGAATTTTAGCCTCCAGGAAATTATTTGCCAACGGGTCGAAACCATAAAAAGGGCAAAACTCCTAGGTTATAGCTCATTAAATCTTCAATTTTGGCCTCCATGAAATTATTTGCCAATCAGTCTACGCAAAACTATTTTCTAACTAGTCAAAACAATTAAATATGGCCAAAATTTGTGGGTTATAGCTCATGAAATCGTGAATTTTTACCTTCACAAAATTATTTGCCAATGGGTCAAAATAATAAAAATGGCAAAAAATTGTTGGATATCGCTCATGAAATCGTGAATATTTGCCTCCGCAAAACTATTTTTCAACTAGTCGAAACAATTAAATGTGGTCAAAAATTGTGGGTTATGGCACATGAAATCGTGAATTTTTACGTTCACAAAATTATTTGCCAACGGGTCGAAATAATAAAAATGGCTAAAAATTGTGGGTTATAGCTCATGAAATCATGAATTTTTGCCTTCGTAAAATTATTTGCCAATAGGTTGAAACCACTAAAAATGGCAAAAAATCGTGGGTTATAGCTCATTAAATCGTGAATTTCTGCCTTCGTGAAATTATTTGGCAATGGTCAAAACCACTAAAAATGGCCAAAAATCATGGGTTATAGCTCATTAAATCATGAATTTTAGCTTCCACAAAATTATTTGCCATGGGGTCAAAACCATTAAAAATGGCCAAAAATCATGGGTTAGCTCATGAAATCTTAATTTTTTACCTTCACAAAATTATTTGCTAATAGGTCCAAACAACTAAAAATAGCAAAAATCATGGGTTATAGCTCATAAAATAGTGAAATTTAGCCTCCTAAAATTATTGTCAACGGGTTGAAACCACTAAAAATGGCCAAAAATCTTGGGTTATAGCTCATGAAATGGTGAATTTTTGCCTCCATGAAATTATTTGCCAATAGGTCCAAACAACTAAAAATGGCCAAAAATCATGGGTTATAGCTCATGAAATCGTGAATTTTAGCCTCAGAAATTATTTGCCAATGGGTCAAAACAACTAAAAATGGCCAAAAATCATGGGTTATAGTTCATTAAGATGTTTATTAGCCTCCATGAAATTATTTGCCAATAGGTCCAAACAACTAAAAATGGTAAAAATTATGGGTTATAGCTCATGAAATCATGAATTTTGCATTAGAAAAATTATTTGCCAAAGGGTCGAAACCACTGAAAACGGTCAAAATATCGTGGGTAATAGCTCATAAAATTGTAAATTTTTATCTTTACAAAATTATTTATAAAAAAGTCGAAACCACTAAAAACGACAAAAAATCGTGGGTTATAGCTCATTAAATTGTGAATTTTGGCTTCCACAAAATTATTTACCAATGGATTGAAACCACTAAAAATGGCCAAAAATCATGGGTAATAGCTCATGAAATCATGAATGTTTGCGTCTACAAAATTATTTTCCAACTAGTCAAAACAATTAAAAACGGCCAAAAATGGTGGGTTATAGCTCATGAAATCGTGAATTTTTCCTTCGTAAAATTATTTTCCAACTATCAAAACCACTAAAAATGGCCAAAAAATATGGGTTATAGCTCATTAGATTGTGAATTTTAGTCTCTATGAGGTTGAAACAATTAAAAATGGCTAAATATTCGTGGATTATAGCCCATGAAATCGTAAATTTTTTCCTCCACGAAATTATTTTCCAACGGGTGGAAACCACTAAGAATGGCCAAAAATCATTGGTTATAGCTCACGAAATCGTGAATTTTTGCTGCACGAAATTGTTTGCAAACGGGTCGAAACCGCAAAAAATAGCAAAAAATCATGGGTTATAGCTCTTTAAATCGTGAATTTTTGCCTCTGTTAAATAATTTACCAACGGGTCAAAACCACTAAAAATGGCATAAAATCATGGATATGGCTCATTAAATTGTGAATTTTAGCCTCCATGAAATTATTTGCCAATCAGTCAAAACCACTAAAAATGGCCAAAAATCATGGGTTATAGCTCATGAAATGGTGAATTTTTGCCTCCGTGAAATCATTTGACAACTGGTCGAAACAACTAAATATGGCCAAAAATTGTGGGTTATAGCTCATTAAATCTTCAATTTTGGCCTCCGTGAAATTATTTGCCAATGGGTCTAAACAACTAAAAATGGCCAAAAATTGTGGGTTATAGCTCATTAAATCATGAATTTTGGTCTCCATTAAATTATTTTCCAACGGGTTGAAACCATTAAAATGGCCAAAAATTGTGGGTTATAGCTCATTAAATCATTAATTTTGGCCTCCATTAAATTATTTGCCAATGGGTCAAAACCACTAAAAATTGCCAAAAATCATGGGTTATAGCTCATGAAATTATTTGCCAACGGGTCGAAACCACTAAAAATGGCAAAAATCATGGGTTATAGCTCACTAAATCGTGAATTTTAGCCTCTGTGAAATTATTTGCCAACTAGTCAAAACAATTAAATATGGCCAAAAATGGTGGGTTATAGCTCATGAAATCGTGAATTTTGGCCTCCATGAAATTATTTGCCAATGGGTCAAAACAACTAAAAGGCCAAAAATTATGGGTTATAGCTCATGAAATCATGAATTTTCACCTCTGTGAAATTATTTGCCAATGGGTTGAAACCACTAAAAATGGCCAAAAATCATGGGTTATAGCTCATAAAATTGTTAATTTTAGCCTCCATGAAATTATTTGCCCATGGCTTAAAATGACTAGAAATGGTGAATAATCATGGGTTATAGCTCATGAAATCGTGAATTTTAGCCTCTGAGAAATTATTTGCCAATAGGTCCAAACAACTAAAAATGGCAAAAATCATGGGTTATAGCTCATGAAATGGTGAATTTTAGCCTCTGTGAAATTATTTGCCAACGGTCAAAACCACTAAAAATGGCTAAAAATCATGGGTTATAGCTCACTAAATCGTGAATTTTGGCCTCCATGAAATTATTTTCCAACGGGTCAAAACCATTAAAAATAGCTAAAAATCGTGGGTTATAGCTCATTAAATCGTGAATTTTAGCCTCTATGAAATTATTTGCCAATAGGTCCAAACAACTAAAAATGGCCAAAAATTGTGGGTTATAACTTATGAAATCGTGAATGTTTGCCTCTGCAAAACTATTTGCCAACTAGTCAAAACAATTAAATATGGCCAAAAATGGTGGGTTATAGCTCATAAAATTGTGAATTTTAGCCTCTATGAAATTATTTGCCAATGGGTCAAAACAACTAAAAATGGCCAAAAATCATGGGTTATAGCTCATGAAATTGTGAATTTTAGCCTCCATGAAATTATTTGCCAATGGGTTGAAACCACTAAAAATGGCTAAAAATCATGGGTTATAGCTCATGAAATTGTGAATTTTAGTCTTTGTGAAATTATTTGCCTAGCTCATGAAATTGTGAATTTTAGCCTCCATGAAATTATTTGCCAACGGTCAAAACCACTAAAAATGGCAAAAATTATGGGTTATAGCTCATTAAATCATGAATTTTAGCCTCTGTGAAATTATTTGCCAATAGGTCCAAACAACTAAAATGGCCAAAAATCGGTTATAGCTCATGAAATTGTGAATTTTGGCCTCCATGAAATTATTTGCCTAGTTCATGAAATTGTGAATTTTAGCCTCTGTGAAATTATTTGACAATGGGTCAAAACCACTAAAATAGCCAAAAATTATGGGTTATAGCTCATTAAATCATGAATTTTAGCCTCTATGAAATTATTTGCCAATAGGTCCAAACAACTAAAATGGCCAAAAATTATGGGTTATAGCTCATTAAATCTTTAATTTTGGCCTCCATGAAATTATTTTCCATGGTTAAAACCACTAAAAATGGCCAAAAATTATGGATTATAGCTCATGAAATTGTGAATTTTAGCCTCCATGAAATTATTTGCCAATGGGTTGAAACCACTAAAAATGGCATAAAATCATGGGTTATAGCTCATGAAATCGTGAATTTTAGCCTCCATGAAATTATTTGCCAATGGGTCAAAACCACTAAAAATGGCTAAAAATCATGGGTTATAGCTCATGAAATTGTGAATTTTGGCCTCCATTAAATTATTTGCCAATAGGTCCAAACAACTAAAATGGCCAAAAATCATGGGTTATAGCTCATTAAATTGTGAATTTTGGTTTCACAAATTATTTGCCAATGGGTGAAACCATTAAAATGGCAAAAATTATGGGTTATAACTCATGAAATCATGAATTTTGGTCTCCATGAAATTATTTGACAACTAGTCAAAACAATTAAAATGGCCAAAATGGTGGGTTATAGCTCATGAAATCGTGAATTTTACCTTGTAAAATTATTTGCCAATGGGTCAAAACCACTAAAAATGGCCAAAAATCATGGGTTATAGCTCATAAAATCTTGAATTTTAGCCTTTGTGAAATTATTTGCCAATGGGTTGAAACCACTAAAAATGGCCAAAAATCGTGGGTTATAGCTCATGAAATCTTTAATTTTGGCCTCCACAAAATTATTTGCCAATGGGTCAAAACCACTAAAAATGGCATAAAATCATGGGTTATAGCTCATTAAATCTTGAATTTTAGCCTCCATGAAATTATTTTCCAACGGGTCCAAACCACTAAAAGTGGCAAAAATCATGGGTTATAGCTCATAAAATTGTGAATTTTTGCCTGCACGAAATTATTTGCCAACTGGTCAAAACCACTAAAACTAGCCAAAAGTCATGGGTTAACTCATTAAATTGTGAATTTTAGCCTATGTGAAGTTATTTGCCAACGGGTTGAAACTACTAAAAATGGCATAAAATCATGGCTATGGCTCATTAAGTCGTGAATTTTGGCCTCCATGAAATTATTTGCCAATTAGTCAAAACCACTAAAAATGGCCAAAAATTATGGGTTATAGCACATGAAATGGTGAATTTTAGCCTCCATGAAATTATTTGACAATGGGTTGAAACCACTAAAAATGGCAAAAATCGTGGGTTATAGCTCATGAAATCATGAATTTTACCTTTGTAAAATTATTTGCCAATGGGTTGAAACCACTAAAAATGGCCAAAAAATGTAGGTTATAGCTTATTAAATCGTGAATTTTAGCCTCTATGAAATTATTTACCTACGGGTCAAAACCACTAAAAATGGCAAAAAATCGTGGGTTATAGCTAAAATCGTGGGTTATAGCTCATTAAATTCTAAATTTTGGTGTCCACAAAATTATTTGCCAAGGGGTTGAAACCACTAAAAATGGCCAAAAATTGTCGGTTATAGCTCATGAAATCCTAAATTTTTACCTCCGCGAAGTTATTTGACGATGGGTCAAAACAACTAAAAAGGTCATAGCTCATAAACTAGTGAAAGTTTGCCTCTGTGAAATTATTTGCCATAGGGTGGAACCACTTGAGAATGGCCAAAAATCTTGGATTATAGCTCATGAAATGGTGAATTTTGCCTCGTGAAATTATTTGCCAACTAGTCAAAATAATTAAAATAGCCAAAAATCATGGGTTATAGCTCATGAAATCGTGAATTTTGGCCCCTGGAAAATTATTTGCCTATGGGTCAAAACTATTTAAAAATGACCAAAAACCATGGGTTATTGTTCATTAAATTGTGAATTGTGGCCTCCGCAAAATTATTTGCCAATAGGTCCAAACAACTAAAAATGACAAAAATTATTGGTTATAGCTCATGAAATCGTGAATATTTGCCTCTATGAAATTATTTGCCAACTAGTCAAAATAATTAAAAATAGCCAAAGATGCTGGGTTAGAGCTGATGAAATCCTGAATTTTGGTCTCCATGAAATTATTTGACAATGGGTCAAAACCACTAAAAATGGCTAAAAATTATGGGTTATAGCTCATGAAATTGTGAATTTTAGCCTCTATGAAATTATTTGCCAACGGGTCAAAACCACTAAAAATGGCCAAAAATCATGGGTTATAGCTCATTAAATTGTGAATTTTGGCCTCCATGAAATTATTTGCCAACGGTCAAAACCATTAAAATAGCCAAAAATCATGGGTTATAGCTCATTAAATTGTGAATTTTAGCCTCTGTGAAATTATTTGCCAATGGGTCAAAACAACTAAAATAGTAATAAATCATGGGTTGTAGCTCATTAAATCGTGAATTTTAGCCTCTGTGAAATTATTTGCCAATAGGTCCAAACAACTAAAAATGGCAAAAATTATGGGTTATAGCTCATTAAATCGTGAATTTTAGCCTCTGTGAAATTATTTGCCAACGGTCAAAACCATTAAAATGGCAAAAATCGTGGGTTATAGCTCATGAAATCATGAATTTTGCCTCCATGAAATTATTTGCCAATGGGTCAAAACAACTAAAATAGTAATAAATCATGGGTTGTAGCTCATTAAATCGTGAATTTTAGCCTCTGTGAAATTATTTGCCTATGGGTCAAAATAACTAAAATGGTAAAAATATGGGTTATAGCTCATGAAATCATGAATGTTTGCCTCGCAAAATTATTTGCCAACTAGTCAAAACAATTAAAAGCGCACCAAAAGTGGTGGGTTATAGCTCATGAACTTGTGAATTTTTCCTTCATAAAATTATTTGCCAATGGGTCAAAACCACTAAAAATGGCAAAAATCATGGGTTATATCTCATTAGATCGTGAATTTTAGCCTCTGTTAAATTATTTTCCAACTGTCAAAACCACTAAAAATGGCCAAAAATCATGGGTTATAGCTCATTAAATCGTGAAATTTAGCCTCTATGAAATTATTTGCCAATGGGTCAAAACCATTAAAATAGCCAAAAATCGTGGGTTATAGCTCATTAAATCGTGAATTTTGCCTTCATAAAATTATTTGCCAAGGGGTTAAACCACTAAAAATGGCTAAAAATCATGGGTTATAACTCATGAAATCCTGAATTTTTACCTCTGCAAAATTATTTGCCAATGGGTCAAAAAACCTAAAAATAGCCAAAAATCGTGGGTTATAGCTCATTAAATCGTGAAATTTAGCCTATATGAAATTATTTGCCAATGGGTGAAAATAACTAAAAATGGAAAAAATTATGGGTTGTAGCTCATGAAATTGTGTATGTTTGCCTCTATGAAACTATTTGCCAACTAGTTGAAACAACTAAATATGGCAAAAAAGTGTGGGTTATAGCTTATAAAATTATGAATTTTTGCCTCTACGAAATTATTTGCTAATGGGCCGATACAACAAAAATGGCCAAAAATTATGGTTTATAGCTCATGGAATTATGAATTTATGCCTCCATGAAATTATTTGGCAATGGGTTGAAACCACTTAAAATGTTTAAAAAATCGTCCGTTATAGCTCATGAAATTGTGAATTTTTGCTGCCACGAAATTATTTGCCTAATTCATGAAATTGTGAATTTTTACCACAAAATTATTTGCCAATGGCTCGAAACCACTAAAAATAGCCAAAAATCATGGGTTATAGCTTATTGAATAATGAATTTTAGCCTCTGTGAAATTATTTGACAACGGGTCGAAACCACTAAAAATAACATAAAATTGTGGGTTATAGCTCATTAAATTGTGAATTTTGGCCTCTGTGAAATTATTTGCCAACTAGTCAAAATAACTAAAAATGGCAAAAATATGGGTTCTAGCTCATGAAATTATGAATTTTAGCCTCTGTGAAATTATTTGCCAACGGGTCAAAACCACTAAAAATGGCAAAAATCATGGGTTATAGCTCATTAAATTATGAATTTTAGCCTCCATGAAATTATTTGCCAATGGGTCAAAACCACTAAAAATAGCCAAAAATCATGGGTTGTAGCTCATGAAATTGTGAAATTATTTGCCAATGGGTTGAAACCACTAAAATAGCCAAAAATCGTGGGTTATAGCTCATGAAATTGTAAATTTTTGTCTTTGCAAAATTATTAATCAATGGGTTGAAACCATTAAAAGTGGCCAAAATTCATGGGATACAGCTCATTAAATTGTGAATTTTGGCTTCAGTGATATTTTTTGCCAACGGGTCGAAACAACTAAAAATGGCAAAAATTTTGGGTTATAGCTCATGAAATCGTGAATTTTGGCCTCCAAGAAATTATTTACCTACTAGTCGAAATAACTAAATATGACAAAAAATATGGCTTATAGCTCATTAAATCGTGAAATTTGCCTTCGTAAAATTATTTATCAACGTGTCAAAACCACTAAATATGGCAAAAAATCATGGGTTATACCACATGAAATTGTTAATTTTTTCCTTCATAAAATTATTTGCCAACGGGTCGAAGCCACTAAAAATAGCCAAAAATCGTGAGTTATAGCTCATTAAATCATGAATTTTGGTCCTTGCAAAATTATTTGCCTACGAGTTGAAACGATTGAAAACAGTAAGAAATTCTGGGATATTGCTTATTAAAGTGTTAATTTTTGCCTCCCCAAAATTATTTACCAACAGGTTGAAGCAACTAAATATGGCAAAAAGTTTTGGGTTATAGCTCATGAAACTGTGAATTGTTGGTCTCCGAGAAATTATTTGCCTAAGGGTCGAAACCACTAAGAATAGCCAAAAATCATGTGTTATAGCTTGTTAAATCGTGAATTTTAGCCTTTGTGAAATTATTTGCCAAAGGGTTGAAACCACTAAAAATGACCAAAAATTATGGGTTATAGCACATGAAATCATAAATTTTTCTCTGCAAAATTATTTGCCATGAGTCAAAACTAATAAAGCGATGTAAAACATATGGGTTATAGATCATTAAATCCTAAATTTTACTCTTCCACGAGGCTTATTTGCCATGGTCCAAACCACTAAAAGAGCCAAAAATCATGGGTTGTAGCTCATTAAATCTGAATTTTAGCCTTTGTGAAATTTGTGTAGGTTGAAACCACTAAAAGCGGCATAAAATCATGGATATGGCTCATTAAATTGTGAATTTTAGCCTTTATAAATTATATGCCAATTACTCAAAACCACTAAGAATGACTAAAAATCATGGGCTATAGCACATGAAATGGTGAATTTTTGCCTCCATGAAATTATTTGACAACAGGTAGAAACAAAACAATATGGCTAAAAATATGGGTTCTAGCTCATGAAATTATGAATTTTAGCCCTAGGAAATTATTTGCCTACGGATAAAAATCATTAAAAATGACAAAACCATGGGTTATAGTTCATTAAGATGTTTATTAGCCTCCATGAAATTATTTGCCAATAGTTCCAAACAACAAAAATTACAAAAATTATGGGTTGTAGTTCGAAATTGTGAAATTATTTGCCAAATGGTGAAACCACTAAAAACGGTCAAAATATCGTGGGTAAAGCTCATGAAATTGTAAATTTTTGTCTTTACAAAATTATTTGCCAAATGGTCGAAACCACTAAAAGCGGTCAAAATATGGCTAAGCTAATTGTGAATTTGGCTTCCACAAAATTATTTACCAACTAGTCAAAATAATTAAAATCAGCCAAAAATGGTTGGTTATAACTCATGGAATCGTGAGTTTTGGCCTCCATGAAATTATTTGCCAACGGGTCAAAACCACTAAAATGGCCAAAAATCATGGGTTATAGCTCATTAAATCGTGAATTTTTCCTCTGTGAAATTATTTGCCAACGGGTCAAAACCACTAAAATGGCCAAAAATCATGGGTTATAGCTCATGAAATCGTGAATTTTAGCCTCTGTGAAATTATTTGCCAATGGGTCAAAACCATTAAAATGGCTAAAAATTGTGGGTTATAGCTCATTAAATCTCAAATTTTAGCTTCCACAAAATTATTTGCCAACGGGTCAAAACCACTAAAAATGGCAAAAATCATGGGTATGGCTCATTAAATCATGAATTTTAGCCTCTGTGAAATTATTTGCCCACTTGTCGAAACCACTAAAATAGCCAAAATTTTGGGTTATAGCTCATTAAATCGTGAATTTTAGCCTCGTGAAATTATTTACCAACAGGTCAAAATCATTAAAAATGACCAAAAATCATGGGTATGGCTCATTAAATCATGAATTTTAGCCTCCATGAAATTATTTGCCAATGGGTCAAAACCATTAAAATGGCTAAAAATCATGGGCTATAGCACATGAAATGGTGAATTTTGCCTCTCGTGAAATTATTTGCCAACGGGTCGAAACCACTAAAATGGCCAAAAATGGTGGGTTATAGCTCATGAAATCATGAATTTTAGCCTCTGTGAAATTATTTGCCAACGGTTGAAACCACTAAAAATGGCAAAAATCATGGGTTATAGCTCATTAAATCTTCAATTTTGGCCTCCATGAAATTATTTGCCAATCAGCTCAAGAAAAACTATTTTCCAACTAGTCAAAACAATTAAAATGGCCAAAAATTATGGGTTATAGCTCATGAAATCATGAATTTTACCTCCACAAAATTATTTGCCAATAGGTCAAAATAATAAAATGGCTAAAAATTGTGGGTTATAGCTCATGAAATCGTGAATTTTGGCCTCCATGAAATTATTTGCCAACTAGTCAAAACAATTAAATGTGTTCAAAAATTGTGGGTTATAGCTCATGAAATCGTGAATTTTATGTTCACAAAATTATTTACCAACTAGTCAAAATAATTAAAATGGCCAAAATTGTGGGTTATAGCTCATGAAATCGTGAATTTTGCCTTTGTAAAATTATTTGCCAACGGGTCTAAACCGCTAAAAGCGACAAAAAATTATGGGTATAGCTCATGAAATCATAAATTTTGTCCACCGCGAAAGTATTTGCCAATAGATCAAAACCACTAAAAATAGCCAAAAATCTTGGGTTATAGCTCTTGAAATTGTGAATTTGGGCCTCCACGAAATTATTTGCCAGTGGGTCGAAACCATTAACAATGGCCAAAAATCGTTGGTTATAGCTCACAAAATCATGAATTTTAGCCTCCATGAAATTATTTGCCAATGGGTCAAAACAACTAAAAATAGCAAAAATCATGGGTTATAGCTCATAAAATCGTGAATTTTAGCCTCTGTGAAATTATTTGCCAATGGGTTGAAACCACTAAAATGGCCAAAAATGGTGGGTTATAGCTCATGAAATCGTGAATTTTGCCTTTGTAAAATTATTTGCCAACTAGTTGAAACAACTAAAAATGGCAAAAATCATGGGTATGGCTCATTAAATCATGAATTTTGCCTCCATGAAATTATTTGCCAATGGGTCAAAACCACTAAAATGGCAAAAATCATGGGTTATAGCTCATTAAATCTTCAATTTTGGCCTCCATGAAATTATTTGCCAATAGGTCCAAACAACTAAAAATGGCCAAAAATCATGAGTTATAGCTCATGAAATCATGAATATTTGCCTTTGTGAAATTATTTGCCAACTAGTCAAAACAATTAAAATGGCCAAAAATCATGGGTTATAGCTCATGAAATCGTGAATTTTTCCTTCATAAAATTATTTACCAACTAGTCAAAACAACTAAAAATGGCCAAAAATCATGGGTTATAGCTCATGAAATCGTGAATTTTAGCCTCCATAAAATTATTTGCCAATGGGTTGAAACCACTAAAATGGCCAAAATTATGGGTTATAGCTCATGAAATCATGAATGTTTGCCAGCGCAAAACTATTTGCCAACTAGTTGAAACAACTAAATATGGCCAAAAATGGTGGGTTATAGCTCATGAAATCGTGAATTTTTCCTTCATAAAATTATTTGCCAACAGTCGAAACCACTAAAATGGCCAAAAATATGGGTTATAGCTCATTAAATCGTGAATTTTAGCCTCTATGAAATTATTTGCCAACGGTCGAAACCACTAAAATGGCCAAAAGTGGTGGGTTATAGCTCATGAAATCATGAATATTTACCTTCACAAAATTATTTGCCAATGGGTTGAAACCACTAAAATGGCCAAAAATCATGGGTTATAGCTCATGAAATCGTGAATTTTAGCCTCTATGAAATTATTTGCCAACGGGTCAAAACCACTAAAATGGCCAAAAATCATGGGTTATAGCTCATTAAATCGTGAATTTTAGCCTCTATGAAATTATTTGCCAACGGTCAAAACCACTAAAAATGGCATAAAATCATGGGTATGGCTCATTAAATCATGAATTTTGGCCTCCATAAATTATATGCCAATTACTCAAAACCGATAGAATGACTAAAAATCATGGGCTATAGCACATGAAATGGTGAATTTTGCCTCCATGAAATTATTTGACAACGGTAGAAACAAAACAATATGGCTAAAATACTAACTCATAAAATCGTGAATTTTAGTCTCGGGAAATTTTTGCCAGCGGGTCAAAACCATTAAAAATGGCCAAAAATCATGGGTTATAGCTCTTGAAATCTTGAATTTTTTCCTTCATAAAATTATTTGCCAATGGGTCTCCGCAAAAATAATTTTCCAACTAGTCAAAACAATTAAAATGGCCAAAATTATGGGTTATAGCTCATGAAATCGTGAATTTTAGCCTCTGTAAAATTATTTGCCAACGGTCAAAACCACTAAAATGGCCAAAATTGTGGGTTATAGCTCATGAAATCATGAATATTTGCCTCGCAAAACTATTTGCCAACTAGTTGAAACAACTAAATATGGCCAAAATGGTGGGTTATAGCTCATGAAATCATGAATTTTTACTTTCACAAAATTATTTGCCAGCCGATCGAAATAATAAAAATGGCAAAAATTATGGGTTATAGCTCATGAAATCATGAATTTTTGCCTTTCTAAAATTATTTGCCAACGGTCAAAACCACTAAAATGGCCAAAATTATGGCTTATAGCTCATTAAATCCTGAATTTTAGCTTCCACAAAATTATTTGCCAAGGGGTCGAAACCACTAAAAATGGCCAAAAATTGTGGGTTATAGCGCATGAAATGCTAAAAATTTACCTCCGCGAAGTTATTTGCCAATGGGTCAGAACAACTAAAAAGGTTATATCTCATAAAATAGTGAAATTTAGCCTCTGTGTAGTTATTTGCCAATGGGTTGAAACCTCTGAAAAATGGCCAAAAATTGTGGGTCATAGCTCATGAAATGGTAAATTTTTGCTTTCGTGAAATCATTTGGCAACTTGTTGAAAAATGAAATATGTCAAAAAAAACATGGGTCCAGCTCTTGAAATCATAAATTTCGACCCCCGAGAAATTATTTGCGTACGGGTCAAAACTATTTAAAAATGACCAAAAACTATGGGTTATAGTTCATTAAATTGTAAATTGTGGTCTCTGCAAAATTATTTGCCAATAGGTCCAAACAACTAAAAATGATAAAAATTATTAGTTATAGCTCATGAAATCATGAATATTTGCCTTTGTGAAATTATTCGCCAAGTAGTCAAAATAATTAAAAATAGCCAAAAATGCTGGGTTAGAGCTCATGAAATCTTGAATTTTTTTCCTTCATAAAATTGTTTAACAACAAGTCAAAACCACTAAAAATGGCTAAAAATCATGGGTTATAGCTCACGTACTCGTGAATTTTAGCCTCTGTAAAATTATTTGCCAATTGGCTGAAACCACTACAAATGGCCAAAAAATCATGGGTTATAGCCCATGAAATCATAAATTTTTGCCTCCGCAAAATTATTTTCCAACAGTTCTAAACCAATAACAACGTCTAAAAAATAAGGGTTATAGTTTTAAATCTCGAATTTTAGCTTCCACAAAATTATTTGCTAACACGTCAAAACCACTAAAAATGGCTGAAAATCGTCGGTTATAGCTCATGAAATCGTGAATTTTTGCCTTTGTGAAATTATTTTCCAGCTGGTTGAAACCACTAAAATCAACCAAAAATCGTGGGTTATAGCTCGTTAAATCGTGAATTTTAGCCTCTGTGAAATTCTTTACCAGCTGGTCGAAACCACTAAAAATTGCCAAAAATCATGGGTTATAGCTCATTAAATCTTGAATTTTTTCCTTCATAAAATTGTTTAACAACAAGTCAAAACCACTAAAAATGGCTAAAAATCATGGGTTATAGCTCATTAGATTGTGAATTTTAGCCTCTGTAAAATTATTTGCCAATTGGTAAAACCACTACAAATGGCCAAAAATCATGGGTTATAGCCCATGAAATCATAAATTTTGCCTCCATAAAATTATTTTCCAACAGTTCTAAACCAATAACAACGTCTAAAAATAAGGGTTATAGTTTTAAATCTCGAATTTTAGCTTCCACAAAATTATTTGCTAACACGTCAAAACCACTAAAAATGGCTAAAAATCATGGGTTATAGCTCATGAAATCATGAATTTTTGCCTTTGTGAAATTATTTGCCAATGGGAAAAAACACTAAAAATGGCCAAAAATTGTGGGTTATAGCTCATTAAATCGTGAATTTTAGCCTCTATGAAATTATTTGCCAATGGGTCAAAACACTAAAAATGGCAAAAAATCATGGCTTATAGCTCATTAAATCCTGAATTTTGGCTTCCACAAAATTATTTGCCAAGGGGTCAAAACCATTAAAATGGCCACAAATCATGGGTTATAGCTCATTAAATCATGAATTTTGGTCTCCATTAAATTATTTGCCAATCAATGAAAAATCGTGGGTTATAGGTCATTAAATCTTTAATTTTGGCCTCCATTAAATTATTTACCGACGGATCTAAACAACTAAAAAAGGCCAAAAATTATCCGTGAAATTATTTTCCAATAGGTCTAAACAACTAAAAAGGCCAAAATCATGGGTTATAGCTCATTAAATCGTGAATTTTAGACTCTATGAAATTATTTGCCAACGGGTCAAAATCACTAAAAATGGCATAAAATCATGGGTATGGCTCATTAAATCATTAATTTTGGTCTCCATTAAATTATTTGCCAATCAATGAAAAATCGTGGGTTATAGGTCATTAAATCTTTAATTTTGGCCTCCATTAAATTATTTACCGACGGATCTAAACAACTAAAAAAGGCCAAAAATTATCCGTGAAATTATTTTCCAATAGGTCTAAACAACTAAAAAAGGCCAAAAATCGTGGGTTAAAGTTCATGAAATCGGGAATATTTGCCTCTGCAAAACTATTTGCCAACTAGTTGAAACAATGAAATATGGCCAAAAATGGTGTGTTATATCTCGTGAAATCATGAATTTTTACCTCCACAAAATTATTTGCTAATGGGTCGAAATAATAAAAATGGCGAAAAATTATGGGTTATAGGTCATGAATCATAAAATTTTGCCTTCATAAAATTATTTGCCAATTGGTTCGAAGCACTAATAATGGCCAAAAATTATGGGTTATAGCATATTAAATCGTTAATTTTTGTCTCTATGAAATTATTTTCCAACGGGTTGAAACCATTAAAAATAGCTAAAAAATCGTGGGTTATAGCTCAATAAATCATGAGTTTTAGCTTCTACAAAATTATTTGCCAAGGGGTCAAAACCATTAAAAATGGCCACAAATCATGCGTTATAGCTCTTGAAATCTTGACTTTTTACCTCGACAAAATAATTTACCAACAGGTTGAAATAACTAAAAATAGCAATAAATCATGGGTTATAGCTCAATAAATCGTGAAATTTAGTCTTTGTGAAATTATTTGCCAACGGGTCGAAACCACTAAAAGATGGCCAAAAATCATGGGTTATAGCTCATGAAATGGTAATTTTTTACTTCTGTAAAATCAGTTAACAATTGGTTTAAAAAAACTAAATATGACTAAAAAACATGGGTTCTAGCTCATGAAATCTTAAATTTTGGCCCCGGGAAATTATTTGCATATAGGTCAAAGCCCTTCAAAATGACCAAAACCGTGGGTTATAGTTCATTAAGATGTTTTTTTAGCCTCCGCAAAATTATTTGCCAATAGGTACAAACAACTAAAAATGGCAAAAATTATCGCTTGTAGCTCATGAAATCATGAATGTTTGCCACTGCAAAACTATTTGCCAACTATTCAAAACAACTGAATATGGCCAAAAATAGTCAGTTACAGCTCATAAAATCATGAGTTCCTGCCTCCATGAAATTATTTGCCAAAGGGTCTGAACAACTACAAAGATTATATCTCATAAAATGGTGAAATTTAGCCTCTGTGAAGTTATTTGCCAACGGGTCGAAACCACTAAAAAATGGCCAAAAATCTTGGGTTATAGCTCATGAAATGGCGAGTTTTTGCTTCCGTGAAATCATTTGGCAACTTGTTGAAAAAACAAAATATGTCAAAAAAACATGGGTCTAGCTCAGAAAATCATAAATTTCGGCGCCCAGGAAATTATTTGCCTACGGATCAAAACTATTTCAAAATGACCAAAAACCATGGGTTATATAGTTCATTAAATTGTGAATTGTGGTCTCCGCAAAATTATTTGCTAATAGGTCCAAACAACAAAAAATGATAAAAATTATTGGTTATAGCTCATGAAATCATGAATGTTTGCCTTTGTGAAATTATTTGCCAACTAGTCAAAATAATTAAAAATAGACAAAAATGCTGGGTTAGAGATCATTAAATCCTGAATTTTTTTCCTTCATAAAATTATGTAACAACAGGTCAAAACCACTAAAAATGGCCAAAAATCATGGGTTATAGCTCACGTACTCGTGAATTTTAGTCTTTGTGAAATTATTTGCCAATTAGTTGAAATCACTAAAAATGGCCAAAAAATCATGGGTTATAGCCCATCAAATCATAAATTTTTGTCTCCGCGAAATTATTTTCCAACAGGTCAAAACCAATAACATCTAAAAAACATGGGTTATAGCTTTAAATCTCGAATTTTAGCTTCCACAAAATTATTTGCCAACAGGTCGAAACCACTAAAAATGGCTAAAAATCATGGGTTATAGCTCATGAAATCGTGAATTTTAGCCTCTGTGAAATTATTTACCAACGGGTCGAAACCACTTAAAATAGCCAAAAATCGTGGGTTATAGCTCATTAAATCGTGAATTTTAGCCTCTGTGAAATTATTTGCCAACAGGTCAAAACCACTAAAATAGCCAAAATCATGGGTTATAGCTCATTAAATCGTGAATTTTAGCCTCAGAAAATTATTTGCCAACGGTCAAAACCACTAAAAATGGCATGAAATCATAGCTCATTAAATCATGAATTTTGGTCTCCATTAAATTATTTGACAATCAATGAAACCACCAAAATGGCCAAAAATCATGGGTTATAGCTCATGAAATGGTGAATTTTACCTCTGCAAAATCATTTGGCTACTAGTCAAAACAAAAAATATCCCTAAAAATGTGGGATCGAGCTCATCAAATCGTGAATTTTTGTCTCCAGGATATTATTTACCAATGGGTCGAAATAATTAAAACGGCCAAAAATCATGGGTTATAGGTCATTAAATCTTTAATTTTGGCCTCCATTAAATTTTTGGCCTCCATTAAATTATTTACCAATGGATCTAATCAATTAAAATGGCCAAAAATCATCCGTGAAATTATTTTCCAATAGGTCTAAACAACTAAAAAGGCCAAAAATGTGGGTTATGGCTCATGAAATGGTGAATTTTGTCTCGTGGAAATCATTTGACAACTGATCTAAACAAATAAATATGGCCAAAAATGTGGGTTATAGCTCATGAAATGGTGAATTTTTGCCTCGGAAATCATTTGACAACTGATCTAAAAAATAAATATGGCCAACTCAAGGAAATTATTTGCCAACAGTCGAAACCACTAAAATAGCCAAAAATCGGTTATAGCTCATTAAATCGTGAATTTTAGCCTCAGAAAATTATTTGCCAACGGGTCAAAACCACTACTAAAATGGCATGAAATCATGGGTATTGCTCATTAAATCATGAATTTTGGTCTCCATTAAATTATTTGACAATCAATGAAAACCACTGAAAATGGCCAAAAATCATGGGTTATAGCACATGAAATGGTGAATTTTTACCTCTGCAAAATCATTTGGCTACTAGTCAAAACAAAAAAATATCCCTAAAAAAATGTGGGATCGAGCTCATCAAATCGTGAATTTTTGTCTCCAGGATATTATTTACCAATGGGTCGAAATAATTAAAACGGCCAAAAATCATGGGTTATAGGTCATTAAATCTTTAATTTTGGCCTCCATTAAATTTTTGGCCTCCATTAAATTATTTACCAATGGATCTAATCAATTAAAATGGCCAAAAATCATCCGTGAAATTATTTTCCAATAGGTCTAAACAACTAAAAAGGCCAAAAATGTGGGTTATGGCTCATGAAATGGTGAATTTTAGCCTCGGTGAAATTATTTGCCAACTAGTCAAAACAAATAAATATGGCCAAAAATGTGGGTTATAGCTCATGAAATGGTGAATTTTAGCCTCGGTGAAATTATTTGCCAACTAGTCAAAACAAATAAATATGGCCAACTCAAGGAAATTATTTGCCAACAGTCGAAACCACTAAAATAGCCAAAAATCGTGGGTTATAGCTCATTAAATCGTGAATTTTAGCCTCAGAAATTATTTGCCAACGGGTCAAAACCACTACTAAAATGGCATAAAATCATGGGTATTGCTCATTAAATCATGAATTTTGGTCTCCATTAAATTATTTGACAATCAATGAAACCACCGAAAATGGCCAAAAATCATGGGTTATAGCACATGAAATGGTGAATTTTACCTCTGCAAAATTATTTGCCAACTAGTCAAAACAACTAAAATGACCAAAATTGTGGGTTATAGCTCATAAAATCATGAATTTTAGCCTCGGTGAAATTATTTACCAATTGGTCAAAATAAAAATATGGCCAAAAATGGTGGGTTATAGCTCATTAAATCTTTAATTTTGGCCTCCATTAAATTTTTGGCCTCCATTAAATTATTTACCAATGGATCTAAACAACTAAAATTGGCCAAAAATCATCCGTGAAATTATTTTCCAATAGGTCTAAACAACTAAAAAAGGCCAAAAAATGTGGGTTATGGCTCATGAAATGGTGAATTTTTGTCTCAGGGAAATCATTTGACAACTGATCTAAACAAATAAATATGGCCAACTCAAGGAAATTATTTGCCAACGCGTCGAAACCACTGAAAACTACCAAAAAATCATGGGTTATAGCTCGTTAAATTGTGAATTTTGGCTTCCACAAAAGTATTTGCCAACGGGTCAAAACCACTAATAATAACCAAAAATTGTGGGTTAAAGCTCATGAAATCGTGAATGTCCACCTCCGCGAAATTATTTGCCAACTAGTCAAAACAATTAAAAACAGCCAAAAATAGTGGGTTATAGGTCATGGAATCGTGAATTTTACCTCCACGAAATTATTTGCCAATGGGCGATACAACAAAATGGCCAAAATTTATGGGTTATAGCTCATGAAATCGTGAATTTTACCTCCACGAAATTATTTGCCAACAGGTCAAAACCACTAAAATGGCTAAAAATCATGGGTTATAGCTCATGAAATTGTGAATTTTCTTTGCCGAAATTATTTGCCTAATTCATGAAATTGTGAATTTTAGCCTCAGAAATTATTTGCCAATGGGTCAAAAACCTAAAATAGCCAAAATCATGGGTTATAGCTCACTAAATCATGAATTTTAGTGGTGAAATTATTTGCCAACAGGTAGAAACGACTAAAAATGGCATAAAATCATGTGTATGTCTCATTAAATCATGAATTTTTACCTCCACGAAATTATTTGCCAATCAGTCAAAACCACTAAAATGGCCAAAAATCATGGGTACACATGAAATGGTGAATTTTTGCCTCCGTGAAATCATTTTACAATTGGTCAAAATAAAAAAATATGGCCAAAAAATATGGGTTCTAGCTCATGAAATCGTGAATTTTGGCCTACAGCAAATTATTTACCAATTGGTCAAAACCATTAAAAATGGTCAAAATCGTAGGTTATAGCTCATTAAATCTTTAATTTTGGCCTCCGTTAAATTATTTGTCAATGGGTCTAATCAACTAAAATGGCAAAAAATTGTCCGGAAAATTATTTGTGAACAGGTGTAAACAACTAAAAATGGCCAAAAATTGTGGGTTATAGCTCCTAAAATCATGAATATTTACCTCCGCAAAACTATTTGCTAACTAGTCAAAACAACTACATATGGCCGAAAATGGTGGGTTATAGCTAATGAAATCGTGAATTTTTTCCTTCGTAAAATTATTTGCCAACAGGTCGAAATAATAAAAATGGCCAAAAATTGTGGGTTATAGCTCATGAAATCGAATTTTGCCTCTGAAATTATTTGCCAATGGGTTGAAACCACTAAAATGGCCAAAATTCATTGGTTATAGCTCATTAAATTGTGAATTTTAGCCTCTGTAAAATTATTTACAACTGGGTCGAAACCATTAAAAATAGCCAAAAAAATCATGGGTTATAGCTCATTTAATCCTGAATTTTGGCCTCTGACAAATTATTTACCAATTGGTCAAAACCATTAAAAATGGCCAAAAATCATGGGTTATAGCTCATGAAATCGTGAATTTTAGCCTCTGTGAAATTATTTGCCAATGGGTCAAAAACCTAAAATAGCTAAAAATCGTGGGTTATAACTCATTAAATCGTGAAATTTAGCCTCTATGAAATTATTTGTCAATGGGTCTAATCAACTAAAATGGCAAAAGTTATGGGTTGCCGCTCATGAAATCATGAATGTTCACCTCCGCGAAATTATTTGCCAACTAGACAAAATAATTAAAAATGGCCAAAAATAGTGGGTTATAGGTCATGGAATCGTGAAAATTTTCCTTCGTAAAATTATTTGCTAGTGGGTCAAAACACAAAAATGGCCAAATATCATGGGTTATAGCACATTAAATCGTGTATTTTAGCCTCTGTGAAATTTTTTACCAACGGGTTAAAACCAATTAAATTGGTCAAAAAAATCCCGGGTTATATCCCATGAAATCAAAAATTTTTGCCTACGCGTAATTATTTGCCAACAGGTCAAAACCAATAAAAACGACTAAAAAATATGGGTTATAGCTCATTAAATCTCAAATTTTAGCTTCCACAAAATTATTTGCCAACGGGTCGAAACCACTAATAATGGCCGAAATTCGTGGATATAGCTCATGAAATTGTGAATTTTCACTTGCGCGAAATTATTTGCCAACTTGTCAAAACCACTAAAAACCGCCAAAAATTATGGGTTATAGCTCATTAAATCGTGAATTTTAGCCTCGGTGAAATTATTTGCCAACGGGTAGAAATGACTAAAAATGGTATAAAATCATGGGTGTGGCTCATTAAATCATGAATTTTTACCTCCACGAAATTATTTGCCAATTAGTCAAAACTACTAAAATGGCCAAAAATCATGGGTGCCCATGAAATGGTGAACTTTTGCCTCCGTGAAATCATTTTACAATTGGTCAAAATAAAAAAATATGGCCAAATATTATGGGTTCTAGCTCATGAAATCGTGAATTTTGGCCTACAGCAAATTATTTACCAACGGGTCAAAACCATAAAAAATGGCCAAACTTGTAGGTTATAGCTCATTAAATCTTCAACTTTGGCCTCCGTTAAATTATTTACCAATGGATCTAATCAATTAAAATGGCAAAAAATCATCCGTGAAATTATTTGCGAACAGGTGTAAACAACTAAAAATGACCAAAAATTGTGGGTTATAGCTCCTGAAATCATGAATATTTACCTCCGCAATGCTATTTGCCAACTAGTCGAAACAACTACATATGGCCAACAACGGTGGGTTATAGCTAATGAGATCGTGAATTTTTTTCCTCCGTAAAATTATTTGCCAACAGGTCGAAATAATAAAAATGGCCAAAATTTTGCGTTATAGCTCATGAAATCGTGAATTTTTGCCTTCATAAAATTATTTTCCAACGGGTTGAAGGTGCTAAAAATGGCCAAAATTCATTGGTTATAGCTCATTAAATTGTGAATTTTAGCCTCTGTGAAATTATTTGCCAATTGGTTGAAACCACTAAAAAGAGCCAAAAATCATGGGTTATAGCTCATTAAATCCTGAATTTTAGCCTTTGTGAAATTATTTGGCAACGGGTTGAAACCACTAAAAACGGCATAAAATCATGGTTATGGCTTATTAAGTCGTGAATTTTGGCCTCCACAAAATTATTTGTCAGTCAATCAAACCACTAAAAATGGCCAAAAATCATGGGCTATAGCACATGAAATGGTGAATTTTTTCCTCTGTGAAATCATTTGACAACAGGTTGAAACAAAAAATTATGGCCAAAAAGTGTGAGTTCTAGCTCATGAAATGGTTAATTTTGGTCTCTAGGAAATTATTTGCCAACGGGTCAAAACCATTAAAAATGGACAAAAGTATAGGTTATAGCTCATTAAATTTTTTATTTTGGCCTCCGTTAAATTATTTGCCAATGGGTCTAAACAACTAAAAATTGCAAGAAATCATCTGTGAAATTATTTGCGAACGGGTCTAAACAACTAAAAATGGCCAAAAATCGTCGGTTATAGCTCCTAAAATCATGAATATTTACCTTCGCAAAAACTATTTGCCAGCTAGTCGAAACAGCTACATATGGCCAAAAATGGTGGGTTATAACTCATGAAATTGTGAATTTTTTCCTCTGCAAAATTATTTGCTATCAGGACGAAGGCACTAAACAAGGCCAAAAATCATGAGTTAGAGCTTATTAAATTGTGAATTTTAGCCTCTGTCTCATGAAATTATGAATTTTTTCCTTGGAAAAATTATTTGCTAACAGGTTGAAATAATAAAAATGGCTAAATTTTGTGGGTTATAGCTCATGAAATCGTGAATTTTTGCCTTCGTAAAATTATTTTCCAACAGGTCAAAGGCAATAAAATGGCCAAAAATCATGGGTTAGAGCTCATTAAATTGTGAATTTTAGCCTCTGTGAAATTATTTGCCACTAGGTTGAAACCATTAAAAATAGCCAAAAATCGTGGGTTGGGTTATAGCTCGATAAATCTTAAATTTTGGCTTTCGCAAAATTATTTGCGAAGGGTTAAAACCACTAAAAATGGCTAAAATGAAGGGTTAGAGCTCATGATATCCTAAATTTTACCTCTGCAAAATTATTTGCCAATTGGTTGAAACCACTAAAATAGCCAAAAATCGTGGGTTATAGCTCATTAAATCATGAATTTTAGCCTTAGTGAAATTATTTGCCAATGGGTTGAAACCACTAAAAATGGCAAAACATCATGGGTTATAGCTCATGAAATTGTGAATTTTAGCCTCTGTGAAATTATTTGCCACTAGGTTGAAACCATTAAAAATGGCTAAAATTGTGGGTTATAGCTTATAAAATTATGAATTTTTGCCTCTACGAAATTATTTGCCAATGGGCCGATACAATAAAAATGGCCAAAAATTATGGTTTATAGCTCATGGAATTGTGAATTTATGCCTCCATGAAATTATTTGCCAATGGGTCGAAACAACTCGAAATGTTTAAAAAATTATGCGTTATAGCTTATGAAATTGTCAATTTTTGTTGCCGTGAAATTATTTGCCTAGTTCATGAAATTGTGAATTTTAGTTACCACAAAAGTATTTGCCAATGGGTCAAAACCATTAAAATAGCCAAATATCATGGGTTATAGCTCATTGAATAATGAATTTTAGCCTCTGTGAAATTATTTGCCAATAGGTCCAAACAACTAAAATGGCAAAAATTGTGGGTTATAGCTCATTAAATTGTGACTATTGGCCACCGCAAAATTATTTGCCATGGTTAAAACCACTAAAAATAGCCAAAAATTGTAGGTTATAACTCATGAAATGGTGAATTTTAGCCTTAGTGAAATCATTTGACAACTTGTTGGAATAAATAAATATAGCTAAAAACATGAGTTCTGGCTCAAGAAATCGTGAATTTTTGCCTCCGGGAAATTATTTGCCAATGGGTTGAAACCACTAAAAATGATAAAAAAATCATGAGTTATAGCTCATGAAATTTTAAATTTTTGTCTTTGCAAAATTATTTACTTGTAGGTTGAAATCACTAAAAAAGTTCGGAAATCATGGGTTATAGCTTGTTAAATTGTGAATTTTGGTTTCACAAAATTATTTGCCAATGGGTCAAAACCATTAATAATGGCTAAAAATTATGGGTTATAACTCATGAAATCATGAATGTTTGCCTCCACGAAATTATTTACCAACTAGTCAAAACAATTAAAAACGGCCAAAAAGTGGTGGGTTATAGCTCATGAACTTGTGAATTTTTTCCTTCATAAAATTATTTGCCAACGGGTCAAATCCACTAAAAATGGCCAAAAATCATGGGTTATATCTCATTAGATCGTGAATTTTAGCCTCTGTTAAATTATTTTCCAAATGGTTGAAACCACTAAAAATGACCAAAAAATTATGGGTTATAGCACATGAAATCATAAATTTTTTCCTCCGCAAAATTATTTGCCAACAGGTCAAAACTAATAAAAACGTGTAAAAACATATGGGTTATAGATCATTAAATCCTAAATTTTATCTTCCACAGGCTTATTTGCCAACGGGTCCAAACCACTAAAAAGAGCCAAAAATCATGGGTTGTAGCTCATTAAATCCTGAATTTTAGCCTTTGTGAAATTATTTGCCAGCGGGTCAAAACCACTAAAAATGATAAAAAATCATGAGTTATAGCTCATGAAATCGTGAATTTTGGCCTCCACAAAATTATTTGCGATCAATCAAACCACTAAAAATGGCCAAAAATCATGGGCTATAGCACATGAAATGGTGAATTTTAGCCTCTGTGAAATTATTTGCCAATGGGTTGAAACCACTAAAAATGGCCAAAAGTGTGAGTTCTAGCTCATGAAATGGTTAATTTTGGTCTCTAGGAAATTATTTGCCAATGGGTTGAAACCACTAAAAATGATAAAAAATCATGAGTTATAGCTCATGAAATCGTGAATTTTGGCCTCCATGAAATTATTTGCCAATGGGTCAAACAACTAAAAATTGCAAGAAATCATCGTGAAAATTATTTGCCAGCGGGTCAAAACCACTAAAATGGCCAAAAATCATGGGTTATAGCTCATTAAATCGTGAAATTTAGCCTCTATGAAATTATTTGCCAACTAGTTGAAACAACTAAAAATGGCCAAAAATCGTGGGTTATAGCTCATGAAATTGTGAATTTTTCCTCCATAAAATTATTTGCTATCGGGACGAAGGCACTAAACAAGGCCAAAAATCATGAGTTAGAGCTTATTAAATTGTGAATTTTAGCCTCGTCTCATGAAATTATGAATTTTTTCCTTGGAAAAATTATTTGCTAACAGGTTGAAATAATAAAAATGGCTAAATTTTGTGGGTTATAGCTCATGAAATCGTGAATTTTAGCCTCTGTGAAATTATTTGCCAATAGGTCCAAACAACTAAAAATGGCACAAATTATGGGTTATAGCTCATTAAATTGTGAATTTTAGCCTCTGTGAAATTATTTGCCACTAGGTTGAAACCATTAAAAATAGCCAAAAAATCGTGGGTTATAGCTCATTAAATCTTGAATTTTGGTTTCCGCAAAATTATTTGCGAAGGGGTTAAAACCACTAAAAATGGCTAAAAATGAAGGGTTAGAGCTCATGATATCCTAAATTTTTACCTCTGCAAAAGTATTTGTCATTGGGTCGAACAACTAAAAATAGCAATAAATAGTGGGTTCTAGCTCATTAAATCGTGAAATTTAGCCTCTCTGAAATTATTTGCCAACAGTTCAAAATCACTAAAAGATGGAAAAAAATCATGAGTTATAGCTCTTGAAATGGTGAATTTTTACTTCTATGAAATCATTTGACAACTGTTCAAAAAAACTAAATTTGGCTAAAAAAACATGGGTTCTAGCTCATGAATTCGTGAATTTTGACCCCCATGAAATTATTTGCCTACGGGTCAAAATCATTAAAAATGTTCTTGCTCATGAAATCATGAATTTTGACCCCAGGAAATTTTTTGCCTATCATTAAAAATGACCAAAAAATGTGGGTTATAGTTCATTAAGATGGTTTTTAGCCTCCATCAAATTATTTGCCAATAGGTCCAAACAACTAAAAATGGCACAAATTATGGGTAGCATCTCATGAAATTGTGAATGATTGCCTCTACGAAACTATTTGCCAACTAGTTGAAACAGCTGAATATGGCAAAAAATGATGGGTTATAGCTTATAAAATTGTGAATTTTTGTCTCTACAAAATTATTTGACAAGGAGCCGATGCAACAAAAATGGCCAAAAATTATGGTTTATAGCTCATGTAATTGTGAATTTATGCCTCCATAAAATTATTTGCCAACGGGTCAAAACCACATAAAATGTTCAACAAATCGTGCGTTATAGCTCATGAAATTGCCAATTTTTGTTGCCGCGAAATTATTTGCCTAGTTCAAGAAATTGTCAATTTTTGCAGCCGCGAAATCATTTGCCAACGTCTCGAAACCACTAAAAGTAGCCAAAAATCATGGTTTATAGCTCATTAAATAATGAATTTTACCCTCTATGAAGTTATTTGCCAACGGGTTGAAATCACTAAAAAAAAATAAAATTATGGGTTATAGCTCATTAAATTGTGACTTTTGGCCACCTCGAAATTATTTTCCATAGTTAAAACCACTAAAAATAGCCAAAAATCATAGGCTATAGCTCATGAAATGGTGAATATTAGCCTCCATGAAATCATTTGACAACTTGTCGAAATAAAAAAATATAGCCAAAAACATGGGTTCTGGCTCATGAAATCATGAATTTTTGCCTCTGGGAAATTATTTGCCAATGGGTCGAAACCACTGAAAACGGTCAAAAAATAATGGGTTATAGCTCATGAAATTGTAAATTTTTGTCTTTACAAAATTATTTACACGTAGGTCAAAACCACTAAAAAAAGCTGGAAATCATGGGTTATAGCTCATTAAATTGTGAATTTAGTTTCTACAAAATTATTTACCAATGGGTTGAAACCATTAAAAATGGCTAAAAATTGTGGGTTTTAACTCATGAAATCATAAATGTTTGGCTCCACGAAATTATTTACCAACTAGTCAAAACAACTAAATATGGCAAAAATGTTGGGTTATAGCTCATGAAATCGTAAATATTTGACTCTGCGAAATTATTTACCAACTAGTTAAAGCAATTAAAAACGGCTAAAAGTGGTGGGTTATAACTCATGAAATCATGAATTTTTTCCTTCGTAAAATTATTTGCCAACAGGTCAAAACCAATAAAAATGGGTAAAAAATGTGGGTTATAGCTCATTAAATCTCAAATTTTATCTTCCACAGACTTATTTGCCAACAGGTCCAAACCACTACAAATGGCTGAAAAATCGTGGGTTATAGCTCATAAAATCGTGAATTTTTACCTGCACGAAATTATTTGCCAACAGGTCAAAACCATTAAAAATGGTCAAAATCGTAGGTTACGGCTCATTAAATCTTTAATTTTGGCCTCTGTTAAATTATTTGCCAACGGGTCACAAAAAATGGCCAAATATCATGGGTTATAGCTCATGAAATCATGAATATTTATCTTCGCAAAACTATTTGCCAACTAGTTGAAACAACTAAATATGGCAAAAATGTTGGGTTATAGCTCATGAAATCTTAAAGTTTTGCCTCTGTAAAATTATTTGCCAACTGGTCAGAAATAGCTAAAAATTATGGGTTATAGCTCATGAAATCCTGAATTTTTACCTTTATAAAATTATTTGTCAATTGGTCGGAAACGACCAAAAATTGTGGGTTATAGCTCATGAAATCTTGAAATTTTCTCTTTATAAAATTATTTGCCAACTGGTCGGAAGCACTAAAAATAGCCAAAAGTCATGGCTTATAGCTCAAATCGTGAATTTTAGTCTTTGTGAAATTATTTGCCAACGGCTCGAAACCACTAAAAATAGCTAAAAAATCATGGATTATAGCTCATTAAATCTTGAATTTGGCTTCCACAAAATTATTTGCCAAGGGGTCAAAACCACTAAAATGGCCAAAAACCGTGTGTTATAGCTCATGAAATCCTAAATTTTGCCTCCACAAAACTATTTGCCAACTAGTTGAAACAACTAAATATGGCCAAAAATTATGGGTTATAGCTCAATAAATCATGAAATTTAGCCTCTATGAAATTATTTGCCAACTAGTTGAAACAACTAAATATGGCCAAAAATTATGGGTTATAGCTCATGAAATCATGAATTTTGGCCACTATAAAATTATTTGCCAACTAGTTGAAACAACTAAATATGGCCAAAAATTATGGGTTATAGCTCATGAAATCATGAATTTTGGCCACTATAAAATTATTTGCCAAGGGTCAAAACCACTAAAATGGCCAAAAATCATGGGTTATAGCTCATTAAATCGTGAATTTTAGCCTCTATGAAATTATTTGCCAACTAGTCAAAACAACTAAATATGGCCAAAAATTATGGGTTATTGTTTGGTGTAAAAATCTCCTCTCGGTTTGTATTGTTTGTATTGTTTGAATGGTTGTTTACAAATCAAGAATGGGTTTCTTTACAACGAAGGAAGGCCCTTCTTGTTGCGATGGGTTAAAGTGGCGGTGGGGCGCCTCCCTCGATGCTTGAGTCGAGTTTGCTTCCCTTGGACGATCGATCGGCGTCGGTCGAACTTCGATCTGCGATGAAGCTTCGGGCCGGTTGAGTTCGGTTCTACAGAAGCTTAGATAGACTCGATGCAAAGTTTGCAAAGAGCTCGAGAGCCTCCAAATCGAGAGTTCGGATGGAGTCTACTTCAACAATCAAGCCTTTGCTTTCAGGCGAGTTGAGGGAGCAAGAGAGTGATTCTTTTGCTTGCTCTTTCTTCTCGTGATGGTTTCTCACAACGATTGCGGCCCCTCTCGTGTGGAGATGGTGGCTTATAAATAGGCAAGGAGAGGCATGGCCACTTTCTTGATTTGTGGGATATGACCAGCGGCGGTTAAGGGTACCATACTCCTCTCTAAGCGTGGGATGTGACCCACGATGAGGTGATAAGGACCATGCCTTATCATAACTTCGGGATGTCTGAGTGGGTGAGCAAGCGAGCCTTCGAGTCTTCAGGCGAGCTTGCGGCGAGTTCTTAGAAAGAGGTCAGCTGGCGGGCCTCTTGTGGGCGTGCTTTCGGTTCGTGGCTGCCAGCGTCTGGTGATTGAACTTGCATGGCGAGTTCTCCCAATCGGCGGGGCTTTGACAAGCGGCGGTCCTCTCCTTGACTTCGTGGGATGTGACCACTAATAGGTGAGGGGCGCCATGCCCTCTAGCTGCGGGATCGCGACCGCTATAGGGGTGATGAGGGCCTTATCTCATCATCACCCGTGACGTGGAAAGTGGGCGGGCCCACTTCTCCAAGCCGCCATTGGCATCGTTCAGTCAGGCGAGCGAGCGAGCTTAAGGGTTGTTTAAATGCTCGGCGAGCTTCTTTGAACTCGCGGGGCCAACTGGTGGGCCCCTCGGCGTGTGGTGGTGCTTTCGTTGTGCGGCGAACCCCTGCGAGGCGTGCTTGGCGCCTGAGCGGGGTTGGCCCGATGGCGGCGTTGGACTCATGTGGGCGAGCTCATCGCGTGGGGCGACCTCGTGTGTGCGAGCGGCACTTGAGCTCTTGCAGGCGAGTTCACTTTCGAGCAGGCGACCTCCAGTGGCGAAGTTAATTGCGGCTCTTAAGCTCTTGCGGCGAGCTCTTGAAAGCAACGACCCGTCGCGGCGAGCTTGTTAAACAAAGCGGCTTTGAGCTCCGGGAGAGCTCAACGAGCGAGACAACCTCGTGCGGGCGAGTTTGTTGGACAGGCGGCTCTTGAGTTTTAGGCGAACTCGCCCAATAAGCTGTTGAGCTCGTGCAGGCGAGTTCACCTCTTTGACTGGCGGGGTTGGCAATTTTTCCCGCCTACAAGACCCCCTTCAAAGTTTTCAGACCTAAATCAAGTTTGGATATGGTCTGAAACACTTTGAATGAATAGGCTTGGCCACGCGTCAGGGCGCATCTAACCATCTTCGTATGGTTTGCGCTCTTCGGACGGCTCTGGCGAGGTTTTGGCGAACTCGTGCTTCGGGCGAGCTCTGACGTTTGACAGGCGAGACAAGCCACGTGTTTGTTCGCCCGGCTCAGTGATGCGTCGCGTGTCGGTGCATTGAATGTGATCGGCGGCGATGCCGTTTTCATGCACTCAATCGAGTCGTTGATTTAGCGGCTTCAGATCTACGCCCGTAGTTTGGGCGAGATCGTGTTGGAACCGCCAAATCTTGGCCATTCGTGCGGAATGCTAACCGTCCGCCTCATTCGACCCGGATTCGATTGAGCTGTTTGAATAGGATCGTTGTGAACGGTCTGATCAAGTGAGCTGTCGCATCTCAACCGTTGAGATCGCTCTATAAGAGTCGATCTCCTCCCTTGTCGAGAGGCCATTGCACTCAAGATTCTTCTTCGCCCAAGCTCTTGCAAGGAGAACCAGAACTCCCGCCATGGCTTTCAAGAAGACCGTGTCAAAAGGAAGGAGGTCCGCTCCCTCTTCCTCGCGTGATGCTGACGTCGTTGCTGCCATGGCCGCTAAGGCTCGAACTCCCTCTGGTAAGTTTTGGAGATGAGATGAACATTCATCGTTCATTTGGGGCGGGCTTCGTTCCCTCGGTAGTTCGATTCTCAGCGAATTTAGCCTACTCGGCGAGGCTTTCTATTTTGGTGAGCGGTTTGTCGACAAGTTTTGTCTCGCCTGGCGAGCTTTGCCAGATTAGGCGAGCTTTATTGGCTCGCCTGCGTGGCTAAGCTCGCTTGCAACTGACGGCGACGCCTGTCTCGCTTTTCTGTTTTGACGTTACTAATACTCTCTTCTTGCGTTTGTGCAGCTCGAGAGGAGGTCCTCCTTGGTAGGTCTCGCAATTTGAGATCTTCCGGGAAGAGGCCTCTAACTGCGGAGGAAGCGGACCGCTTTGAGGCGTTGGCGCGCAAGAGAGGCTCTTTCCGGGCTAGGCCTTGGACTCACGAACCCATCGTGCTTTCCGATGATGAGGGAAAAGGCGAATAGCCTGGCTGGGTGTACACCCCAACCCGGTGCAAGCACGGCTTCCACGATCCGGCCCGGCATTGGAGGTCACGGATGGAAGCCGCCCGTTGACCATGACGGGCCCCTCCCCCGGATTCAACCTCTCGCTGCAATTGTTAGGGCGAGTGCGATCGACCCGATCTTGTGAGGGTGTCCTCCAGCAGTTAGAGAATGCTTTAAGACAGGTGGTCACTGCCATTGGTCTCGGATGGGGAACCCTTACTGTCTTCCACTCTCCCTTGGTAAGCTGTTTAGGGGAGGTTCAGCGTGTTGGCGGTGACCTGCTGGCCATGCGCTGTGACCGGAAGCTTGCCCAGTGGGAGAGCGTTGTGAACCGTTTGGAGAGGCTGGTCTTTGATGACCCGTGCAATGATATGTGGCGTCTCATAGGGGAAGCTCGAGTCAGAATAATGCGGAGAAGCTGGCTCCTTGAGCATATCTTGGAGCAAGAGGCGATTGTGCGAATTTCAGCGAGACAACGGTTGCGGCCTTGAGCGGGGCTTACCGCCGGAGGACCTTCAGCGGGAGAGTGCCGGCGTTCATCGTGCTTTACCAAGGAGTTGCAAGTCCTCCGCAGCGTTGCATCACGAAGAGGAGGCTTCCATTCTTTGCACTCTCGAGGCTTCGAAGGATCACGGGCTTCGAGTTCGAGCAGATCGGGCGGAGGGGTTAGGCGATCTCAAGGCTAAAGCGGCCTCCTTTACGGTGTTAGATTGTGACTAGATCACGGAGCCCTTTCTTGATTTTGGGACATTTTGTTTCTTTGAGCGTGTTGTCATAACTTTGTTGAATGTATTGTCTCAAAATCACTTGATGAATGTGGCTTTGTGTTTGTTTATCCCTTTATTGTCTTGAGCACCTTGAGAGGGTTTGATGAAACTTCGAGTGACTTCATTATTAAGCGAGCTCAATCTTTGGGAGGCGCTGGCGAGGCGAGCTCATGCTTCGAGCTCAATCACTTGGGTGGGCTTACGCCTTAGGCGAGCTCAAACCGTTGGGAGGCGAGCCCATCCTTAGGCGAGTTCAAGCCATGGGCTGGCGAGCTTGTATCTCGAGGAGGCTTGGTTCGCCTCTTGATTCGTGCCTTCTGTTGAGGCTTTGACCGAATTTTGAGGCTAGGATGTAGCCTCTTTGTTAGGTCCCATCACCAACTTGGAAGGGGTTATAAATGGTGGATCATCTTACCCACATTCATGCCACCCCCTCATCTTCTTCTTTTCCCTTGGCAAACCTATGGCTGCGCCGTTGCCGGTAGGAAGTGCCTCTCAATCAAGTCTTTGAGATCACGAGACTTCGTCAAGAGGCGACCCAAGCTCGGGGTCATCCCTTGGAGGAGCTCGCATATTCCGCCCGGCGGCGAACTACTATTAGCGAGAAGGAAGTGCTTGAGGGCATCGTCCTCAATCAATCGATGGCTCGGTGAGGCTGGACCGTGATAGGGATGCGTGGAGTCTTGAGTGCGTGCTCTTATGAAGCCGTTCGGCGTTTGAAGTGGCGCTTGAAGAAGGACCCACAGGTTTCTGGCGAAGATTAAGGCGACTAGGCCTCTTGCAAGTGAATCTAGGTAGCAGCGTGCGAGTTAGGTCTTTGGCGTTGTTTAGGCTTCAATACATTTACATTATGACTTACGTTTGCATGTGTCGTCATAACTTTGTTCGAATGTATTGTCTCAAAATCACTTGATGAATGTGGCTTTGTGTTTGTTTATCCCTTTATTGTCTTGAGCACCTTGAGAGGTTTGATGAAACTTCGAGTGACTTCATTATTAAGCGAGCTCAATCTTTGGGCGAGCTCGGGCTTCGCTGGGCGAGCTCATGCCGAGCTCAATCACTTGGGTGGGCTTCGCCTTGGCGAGCTCAAACCGTTGGGAGGCGAGCCCATCCTTAGGCGAGTTCAAGCCATGGGCTGGCGAGCTTGTATCTCGAGGAGGCTTGGTTCGCCTCTTGATTCGTGCCTTCTGTTGAGGCTTTGACCGAATTTTGAGGCTAGGATGTAGCCTCTTTGTTAGGTCCCATCACCAACTTGGAAGGGGTTATAAATGGTGGATCATCTTACCCACATTTTTGCCACCCCCTCATCTTCTTCTTTTCCCTTGGCAAACCTATGGCTGCGCCGTTGCGGGCGGAAGTGCCTCTCAATCAAGTCTTTGAGATCACGAGACTTCGTCAAGAGCTGACCCAAGCTCAGGGTCATCCCTTGGAGGAGCTCCGCATATTCCGCCGCTTGACCGAACTACTATTAACTGAGAAGGAAGTGCTTGAGGGCATCGTCCTCAATCAATCGATGGCTCAGCGGGAACTGGACCGTGATAGGGATGCGTGGAGTCTTGAGTGCCGTGCTCTTATGCAAACATTCGGCGTTTGAAGTGGCGCTTGAAGAAGGACCCACAGGTTTCTCTGGCGAAGATTACGGCGGCGACTAGGCCTCTTGCAAGTGAATCTAGGTAGCCGCGTGCCAGGTTAGGTCTTTGACGTTGTTTAGGCTTCAATACATTTCTGTTATGACTTCTGTTTGCATGTGTCGTCATAACTTTGTTCGAATGTATTGTTGTTTAGCCCCTGGTAAGTGCGATGCAGTTTTATGATGCGCCTCGTGGATCTTGTGCAAAAGGTCACCAAACGAGTTCAACTCTGGGGAAGCTCAAATCATTTGGGTGGGCGAGCTGTCTTGGCGAGCTCAAGCTATTTGGGTGGCGAGCTCTGTCTTGGGCGAGCTCAAGCTATTTGGGTGGCGAGCTCTGTCTTGGCGAGCTCAAGCTATTTGGGTGGCGAGCTCGTCTTGGCGAGCTCAAGCTATTTGGGTGGCGAGCTCTGTCTTGGCGAGCTCCGCGCTATTTGGGTGGCGAGCTCTGTCTTGGCGAGCTCCGCGCTATTTGGGTGGCGAGCTGCGTCTTGGGATGGCAGGCCACGTGTCTTCTCCCCAGATGGGGCAACGTGGGCGTGTCCGCTCGCATTAAATGTGGTGGAGCGCCTGCGTCTTCACCGCTTCGATCTGGCCTTGGTTGGGCGGCGCTTTGATCTGGCCCGTTAAACGGCGAGGATCGTCTGCGAAATTCGTGCTCAACCGATGAATCCGGCCGAGAGATTTACCTAAGCCGATGAATCTCGACCGTAGAGACTTCGCCTATATAAAGCTCGTCTCTCGTTGGGAGAGCCACCGTGCTTTCAAAATCTTCGCTCAAGTTTTTGAAGAAAAACCGAGATTCCACTTTGATCGTAATGGCTCCCAAGTCGAAGAAGACCACCTCAAAGGGAAGGGGCTTGCTTCCTCCTCCCACGCGTGCCCATTGGCGTGCCGCTTACCTGGCGGTAGGTGGTGGAATTAGGCCAGACGATTCTGTTGCGTCCCTCGGTGAGCCTTGTCTATTGGCGAGTCGGTTATCTTGGCGAGGTAAACGACAAGCGGACTTACGCGCTAGCGCTTAGAGTTCGATTGTCTAGCGAGGCTCGTCACGACAAACGTATCTTGCTTTCAGGCGAGGCTTTGCCTTTTGTTGGGCGAGCTCGATTGCTTCGCCTACGAAAAGGCTCGCCTGCCTCAGGGAGTCGGCGAGTTGGCTTGCACGCTTCAAGAGTTGGCGGTCGGCTCGCTGCTTCAAGAAGTTGGCGAGTCGGCTCGCTGCCTCAAGAAGTTGGCGAGTTGGCTCGCTGCCTCAAAGTTGGCGAGTTGGCTCGCCTGCTTCAAAGAGTTGGCGAGTTGGCTCGCCTGCTTCAAGAGTTGGCGAGTTGGCTCGCCTGCTTCAAAGCGAGTCGGCTCGCCTGCTCTAAAGAGTTGACATCTTTTAACACTCTTTCATTTCATTTTGCAGCTACCTTCTCTGACGAGGTCCTTCCAAAATGCGGCCATTGGCCTCGCCGTGGTACGGGTTTCGGCTCCTCGGGTTTCCTCTCCTTGACCGGTGCGGTCTTCCATCTTGTCGAACTATGGAATTGCGGCGGCGTGTATCCGAGGACACTATCGGCGGCTGCGGGAGTTGACTTCGCGCTGGCGATGCTAAGCGTCGGCGTAGTGAAATGGTGAAGCGACTTCATGTTGGTGATGCCATAGTTGATCCCAGTCATGCTCTAAGCGAAAGCAAATGGTTGCGTGAAGTTGGCGAAGCTCGATACTTTCTCCCCGACATGATGCGGGGATTTTCTCTAGTCGAGCTACGCTCACTTTCAGTTCCCAGAAAAATGAACTGGGACTTGACTCCTGCTCAGGATGGAGTCACTTGCGGAACCTTCACGGGTTCCAAGAATTTGATATAAGTCGGCGGCTCCCATCGGCGTGGCTGCTCTTCATCTGGTCTTACGCAAAATGAGTTCCCCATAGGCCCGGCAGCAAACGGCGGAGACTTTCCGTCACCGCTTTTTCAAGGCGGGAGGACAGTTTCCTCCAAAGGATTTCCGCGCGCCTGGTTGGGTACATTCATCGGTGACAGTCCCGCAGTGGCATAGAATCACCGAGTTAGATTACGGCGGAAATTACGATCTCCAAGGATCACGAGCTGATGGGAGCCATCGAGCCACCCAACCGGCATTAAGATCCACGCTCCTCAGTTTCAAAGCGTCTTTGGAGCTCTCTTGTCAGGATAGCGGTACCTTCTGCATGCCGGGGAGTTAGGGTTGGCCCTTCACGAGATGCATGAGGTATCGGGTCTGCCGATGGGGGAGTTCCCATATGAAGAGTATGTTCCTGGCCAAATGGAGCTCGACCATCTTTCCACCCATTCCCCTCAAGTGGTGGAAACCCTATGGGAGCTTCTCTGCCACTACCACATTTGTCTGGATACTCTTGGGTCTGTGGACCACAAGGGTAGCAAGAAGAGGAATGCCGGGATCAGCCACAAGAATTGGGCGGACTACCTGTTCCCCATAGCGAAGGCGGGGAAGAGGCCCATTCTCCCGCTGGTCGTGTGCGACGTGGAGACGATCCGTTCCCGGTTGCCCGAGGGCGGCGAATCGGAGACTATTGATCACGACGAAGGGGGATTCCCGGTGGGGACTACTTTTGCATCCTACCACCATCGGTAGGGGACTCGATCTCATCAAGGCCACGCTGGCGGCTATTGATGTTGTGGTTGAAGAGGTGCGTGGTGCCCGCGCACTTTCGTTGGCGATCGGTGGATGTCGTCTATCCGGCGTCCGGCTAGCCTATGGGCGTCATATGCTGGTGTCGGCCATGGCGGCACGCATACAAAGTGGACTCGGAGGTTGTCGGCACAATTACATCGCGTTTCCTTTGTTGAAGTGGGCGGAGGAGAAGAGATTGCTAAGACCCCAACCCTCGGATCGACTTGCCATACCGTACGATGGCATGGTTAGGTGTTGCCGCTGCGAGTGCTTGATGAGTGCACCGGCGGGGAAAGCGGGACCGTCCCATTCCTCGGCTTTCGAGACTTGTTCACGGAAGTTAGGGATATTGTGGAAATGAGGAAGCTCTCCTTCTTTGGCGACTCGACTTCTTTGGTGTTTCCCCTATTTCGGTGGGGGCCACGAGTCTCTCGGGATGGTTCCACTACGGATCGGCACACCCTCTTAACCCTTGGTGGCTTGGTGGTTGGTCAATATCTCGACAGCTACCATCTCGCCGTGCAGATCGGTCGTGCCTCTTGGAACCCTACTTTCCTAGCCGTTTCGGCCAATTTGGATCTGACCAGCTCTATGTTGGGAATATCAACCCTCGGTGAAATTGAAGGGGTGGTAGGCGGGTGGTTTGGGCGCCACCCATTTGTTTATGCGGTGTGTCCGAGGCCTTTGAGGGACCGAGTTCTTTGCCATTCGTTCACCTCTGCAAAGTGGTATGGTGAAGTACTTCCGGAGGAGTTTGACCCTATATACCTCGTGTTTGACCGGCGCCTGCAGCCGTCGAGAGTGGCTCTCGGACACCTCGGCGCCACCATATTGAGGAGGCGGCGTATCCCGGAGGGAGGAAGTTAGAGTGACCAGTGAGGGAGTGAAGCATTTCGATCGAGGAGTCCTCGGGGCTAGGCTGGGACATGGGCTTTCCGCGGAGGTTTGGGTGATGACTTCATGTTGTCCTTCCACCTCCCTCGACCCCACTCGTCCACTGGTTGGTGGCCGAGGGGTCCCTCAAGCTGGTTGGGGTTTGGAGGGCTAGGGATGTTGTTATCGCGATCGGCTGCGGTGCGATTGCCACCCCCACTCCTTCACCTTCGCCCGGCGTCAGGGAGGAGGGTATAAGTCCCAGTGAGAGGGTGGCCAAGAGGGTCCGCCCGAAGAGGTTTCTCCTTCCATTGGGCTGCGTTAACCACATGGGGGTCTTGGTGGTAGCAGCGAGCAGGCGTTGACCGGCCCGATCGTCGCTTGCTTCGGGAGGTATCGTTCTCATGTCCCTCTTTTGTTTGATAAGTTGCATATGATTAACCCGGGCTTTCCCTTTTCCTTTTAGGTACAACCGGCCACCGTTCAAGTCTCTCAGGAGGTGAAGAAGGACAGCCGGATCATGAAGCGGTCCCACTGAGGAGGGAGGTTGGAGGAGGCAGCTGTGCCCGGCGAGGAAGCCCAAATCAGTATCCCACTGTCGAGAGAGGCGGCTATTCAAGATGGCTTCGAGGAGGCTCATTGGTGAGGGTGGCCCGGGAAAGAGGAGGCTCCGGGGAAGTGTCGACTCACATGGTGCGTCGCAGCACACTACAGTCTCGGCTCCGCCCTCGAGGATATTCCTCTCTCTCCTCTGCTTTCGTCTCAAGCGAGGCTTCGTGGAGGCTACGATCAAGGATCTTGAGCCCTTCTTCATGATAAGCGTCAAGCGGTATTGGATGGAGGCTGCTCTTTTGGCGAGCTCAAACCCATCTTTGCAAATGTACACAGGCAACTGAGTACTTTGTGGTAGCGGATGCGGCCGCCATTTCAGCGGCACATGGCGAGAAGAAGGCGCCGAAGAGTTGATTGCTCTTCGCTCTAAGAATCTCTTGGACTTAGCCTCTGAGCAGCGCAATCCATCCCGAACGGCGTTCTGGACGGACCATGGCTGCGAAAATGAAGGCGGCCAGAAGTCGACGGATTTCCGCCGATGGCAAAAGATGGAAGAGGCGCCGAAGGCCCTCGCCTTCTGGCGGGCGACAAATCCATATCGAGCGAAGGAAACCATTGCCAAACTGCGAGCCTTCCTAGATAAAAACCCGGTTCGTGGCGAGCTTTGAAGGAGCTGGAGGAGCTTCGAGGTCACAGCAATTGGTTATTGCTGATTTTGAGGAAAGCGGGGTCTTGGAAAAGACAAGAAGGGAGCTCCACAATGCCGTCTCTCTCACGAAGAGGACATCAGACAAAAGGTTCTCACTACCACGGAGGAGAAGCAGGGAGGCGATTCGGGATCTTAGAGTGACTTAAGATTTTGACCTCCCGTTTGGCGTACCTCCCTCTTTTGTAATCTGTCCCCTTCCCTTTATTATAAATGAAAGCGGAACTCCTTTTCTTTCATGTCATTTGATTGTCGTCTCGAATGACTCTCCCACCGGTCCTTGGTTCTCATCCTTTGGGTGGCCGACTCTTAGGATTTTTAGCAAACCCTCGGTACATTAGCAGTTTGATTTGCCTTTACCGTACCGTTTGAATCGGGCTAACCATACTATTCCCCTCGGTATGATGAGTTGTCGAGAAGTTTCTTTTAGACTTCGGTAGCTAAAATTTCTTCTCTACCCTTAGCAGTATGGCGTTGGGTTAATTACAAGCTGTTAAGTCGTATCGAGGTTGGTAGGTCTTTGCTGATGCAGCAGCTGGTGAAAAGCCGGTCACTCAGGAGTGATCGGGATGAGTGTCGAAGGGGCACATCGCTTGGTAGGCCAATGTCGACGGACAAGCGCCATCCATGGGAGCGGCGGGTAATCAAATCGTCGAGGGGCGTGTGAGTGTGGCGATCGATTGATATAGTAGCTCATCGCAGGTAGGCTAATATCCTTGAACATTCTAATAGAATCAGAATGTGCGAGAAAGGATCAAGTCGTTCAGTGACGTGTGAGTGTGACGACCGATCTAACTATCCGAGGTACTCATTAACATGATAGTTTTGAGGACCCACCATCCTATTGACGAGGATTGGAGGGAATTTGGAGAAATTAGTTATCGAGAGGTATTTGTAACATGATAACTTCGGTGGGAGTTTGAGAGAAGACTACGGATAGTACTTCTTCAAGAATTTCCGTTGATGGGCATCATGATCTTATCGCCGTCCCGACAGCGTGATGAGGCTCCATTGAATAAATTGTTTCTATCACCAGCGGACCTTCCCACTTGGTGGAACTTTCCTTTCTTCTTGGAGTTGAGGATCATTGGTGGCGGACGGCTAAGACTAACTTCGCCCTTACGGAAAGACCGGTTATGCGACCCTTTTGCGAAGGTTTTAGAGATCGGGCTTGGTAAAACTTCGATGTGTTGTTGAGCTTTAAGCGGTTCGTCCTGCGCCTCTAGTTAGAGGCGCGGCGGTGATTCTCTTCACTCGTCATTCACGCGCTGGCCGACCGTAGGGCGGGATCTGAATCTCCGGTGGTAGATGCGGCGCGGCCGTTACGCGAGTATGGTGTTGTACGGTGGGAGATGCGGACTGTAGTCGAATGCCCATAAGCTTTCCCGAGCTTTTCATCCCGGTCAGCGCTTGCTATGGGATGTTAGCAGATTAGGATCTTGATGATCGTCTTGTTGAAGGCCGGCTAACCCGTTGGCGATGGGTTATAAGCTGTGGATGGCGGGTTACGTATTACGAACTTGTCCGCGAATCGAGTGAGCGAGACTAACGAGCTGCGGTCCGTTATCGTGGATGATCGTCAGGGATGCCGTCTGCGGTATATGATATGGTGCACGATGAACCTTATCCGCTGCTAGTCTTGACTTCGCGGAAGTACCGCCTCGGCCCACTTGGAAAAGTAGTCGGTTATCGCCCGTATAAAGCGTGCCCCTTTGCGGCCGTGGCTATTGGCGACAATATCCATGCCCCATGTCTCGAATGGCCACGAAGTCGCTGTCGGATGCAAATCCTCGTGCGGTGCGGTATGTAATTAAGCGTGGATTTGGCAGCGTGGCGGCGTTGGCATAGGCAACGGCGTCGCTAATCATCTTGGGCGGTAATAGCCCATTCTTCGTGGCGATCGAGCTTGGGTCGGTTGGTGAAGCGCGGTACCATCATGGGCTTCTGTAGGGCCTCCGTGCTTCCGTCGGTCGCGAGGCATCGGGCGGCATGCCGTCGTCACGACCTTCGATACAATGTTTTAGATGCGTCGAATCGAAGTAAAACCTCCGAGTAGCGTCTGCGGAGAGAATCCGTTCCTTAAGCGTCCTCGGGTAGCATCACCGTAAAGGACATAGTCAATGATTGGGAAGCGCCGATCTCTTGGCTCCGGTGATTACATTGCCGAGTCGTGTTCACCACAGGCGGACTCACGGTGGAAGAGCCGTCGGCTGCCTATGATGGCGGTCGGCTTGTTCCTAGCGGTTGGGCTAAGTTAGGCGCCAATGAAGCCAAAGCGTCTGCGTCGTGTTCTTGGAGCGAAGCACATGCTGCGATCTGGCTGTCAAACGATTGCTACGCCGATAGCCGCTTCGGTGGCATGGAATTAGATCATCATTCCTAACTTCATACTCTCCGTCATCTGTCGGCGATGGTGAGAATCGCCATAAGCCTCGGCTTCACCCCAAGTCTTTGGCGGGTTGAGTCAATGAGCATCGCATTGTACTCAGGCCGTTGTTGAGCATGGCTCCGTTAGAAGGCACGGGGTAACCGTGGTTTTCGCGGGGAGACCAAGACTACCCCACTCACCCACGATAGCCGTAGTCCCGGCAGACGCACCGTCGAAGTAGAGCCATAATTCCCTTCTCGTGAAGTCATGTTGACCTCATGGGTTTCATCGGCATGTCTTGAATAATTCCGTGTTTGACCCGATCGGTGGTGGCCATGAGATCGAGAATGCTTTGCCCTTTGAATTCGGTGTACCGAAATGGATGTCGTCTTGAGACAACAAGCCCACCTTGCTGGCGCCAATTTAGGGATCGGGTTGTGTCATGAAGACTTCGGATAGGGTTCATCTTTGAGATGACATGAATAGTCGACCGGCCAGGTAGTGCGCATTTTACGGTGCGAATACGGGGCTAGGCACTCCTTTTCGATCATGGGGTACCTTCGTTCGGCTCCTTGCAAGGTCCTACTCGGGTAGTACCGCCTTGCTGCGTGACCGGCGTCGTCATTTTGTGCTAGGAGGCGGCCAAGGAGTGTTCGTCGCTTCGCACATACATGAGGAGCGGCTTGCGAGATTGGGGGCGCCCGATGCGGTGGGTTCGAAAGATAGCAGCTTGATTTCCTCGAGCGCTGGCGGCAAGATTCATCCCATGTAAGCGACACCCCTTCTTCATCAATTTGGAGAAGAGAGCGCCAGAGAGATTTCGCGATGAACCCGGATATCATGGCGTCCTTGCAATCCCTCAATTCTTTGAGATTCTTAGGTGGTTGGAGTTCTTGGATGGCTCGGACTTTGTCGAGTCGACATAAACCCCTTCGTCGTGGCAGCCGAAACCAAGAAACTTACCTTGGACATCCCTAAGAATGACTTTGTGGGGTTCATTTTGATTGGTGTCTGCGCATGATGTCGAACACCGTTCTCGAGTCGCTAAGGTGGTAGCCCTTATCCGCGGCTCTTCACGACTAAGTCATCTACGTAGCATTATTTGTCTTTCGGATGGTCTTGGAAGATCGTGCTCATGGCGTGATAAGTCGGCGCTGCGTTTTGAACCGAATGGCATAAGCGTATATGATATATCCCCATCGGAGTTACGCGAAGTATGTTTCTCATCTTGAGGGTGCATTTTGATTTGGTTGTACCCGAAAAACCGTCCATGAATGACATCCTTCGAAACGCCGCGTGTTGTCGATGATGACATCCGTGATGGAGTAGCGGAAACTTCGTCTTTAGGGCAAGCGGCATTGAGGTCCCTATAGTCGGCCGAGTTACGATTGTGCCATTTTCTTTAGAAGCTGGGACGATGTTGGACACCAATCACGGTCTTTGTTCCTCCACGATGAAGCACGCCTTTATGAGCCTTTTGACTTCGCCACAATTGCTTCCATAATCGTAGGCGAAACCGTCTTTCTTCTTTGCTTCCGCGGGTTTAGCCTCGGATTGATGTCAAGGCGATGCATGGCGACACAGGGATCAAGGCGGGCATATCTTCGTAATTCCAGGCGAAGACATCGATGTATTCCTTGACAAGAGACATGAGCTCTTCCCTCTCTTGGGGAGGCAAGCTAGCGCTGATAAATATGGGTTTGGGGTTGGCCTCCTCTCCCATGTCCACCCGGAGAATTTTATCCTCGGTGGGCGGTTCTCGCTGCTCGAAATGCCGCTCCATTGGGCGTTGACGTGACGATCCCATGCCTCATCATGAAGCGGGATTTGCTCGTCTACTTGGACCTCAACGGTATCAACCGTAGTCATGTTGGCTGTGAGGCTTGTAAACCAGCCCGGCCGACATCCAATCAGTGAGGAGGTAGATGATTGATCTCGGCGAGCTTCCTTTGGATATCTCGTCCAAGTGGCAGTGCCATTCTGAAGAGGAGGAGACATAACCTAGCCCTCTTCGCGTCTCGCGTGTGTCGTCGGGCTTTCCCTTTGTACCTTGAGGCGGGTTGGGTGGAGTCTTCACGCCTTTGCCGTAGTTCAAGCCTTCTTCGGACTTTGCGTAACCCATGCCTTCCATCATCGTCTTGCTCCAGGCGTAGTGTATGAGCTGCGGGTCGGGTTCATCGTCCTCACGAGTGCGTCCCACATCGTGTGTGTGGTCATGTCAATCCTTCCAAAGATGATCTCTTGTTGATAATCTCCTCGGCGAATGCGACAAAGGCGGCTCGTGAAGACTTCGACCATCGGTTTGTCGGTCTTGGTATGTCGAACCACACAGGAAAATCTGAGGGGGCGAATTAGTTCACCACAGCAGTTGTTGCATTCGACCGTTAGCTTCGAACTAGGCGAGGAGTAAGCAAATTCAGGAGTTTCATTAAGGGTGAGCTTCGCTTGGCTCATCGAATCGGTGATAACAAGGCCTCATGGCCCGATACAATGGGTTCAATGTCATTAAGGACAAGACCCTCGTTGTCTTCGGACTCACGATCGGCCTCATTACGCTATCCGGGTCTTCAATCATTTATACATTGACTCGAGTCTTGGTAGGCGAGAGTCGGTGAAGTAATTCTCCACTCCTTTGAAGAGTTTGTTTGTCGGCAAATCTTGTCTTGACACGGCCATCATCATCCCGTACTTTAGGCATTGGTGCAAAGTAGATGGGGCGATCGCGGTTGTTATGGATCCATGGTCGGCCCTAACGACATGTTGTAGGGCGGTTCAGCGTCAATGGCGTAGCGAGTCACTTCGTCTTCATATTGCCTAGCGGCATTTGGCGGATCTTTCAAGCGGCAGCGTCCTGTGGCGTTGAAGCCAAAGATAGTGGTGGTCGTCGTAGACAGCAGCGAGGTATCCTAGGGACTTGATGGCGTCAAGGGAATAATGCTCAAAGCGATCCGGGTCCACACGGATTCTATCCACCTTGGAGAACCAGCGTACCACAATGAAGTAAAGGGGCCTGTCGTGAGACGTGCTATTGATGAGCATGTCATCTGGGGTGAAGGTGATACAGGGGATCTGTTGCCCGAACACCTGGCAGCACCGCGGACAACTTTTCCCCGTCTCTTCCTCAGGGAAGGTAGAAAAGTGTGTGGTAAAAACTTCTGAGTTGGCCAGAGCCTCTCGCAGAGCCTCCCGGGTTGACCTTGACAAACGCAGGAGCTCGTATAATGTGATCCTTGCTGGGATGTTTGCTAGCTGTGAGAGCACATTAAATCGGAAGGGCGGGTTGCTTGAGCTTGGTTTGTCGGCATTCTCCCGTGATGTTCCTGCTGGTTGTTTCATCAGGTCATCTGCGACCGTGGGATAATTCTTAGCGAAATCTTTTCCCGCTCTTGTGGCGACTCTTCCTCTTCAGGTCGGTGAGGTTGCTATCCTGTTCGATTCCATCTCGAATTGCTAAGATGACATTGCAGGGTTTGCCTCTCCGTTTGCCCATACGTGCGGCTCGGTCCTGCTTGCTTCGTCTTCGAGGAGGTCGGTGAACCCATATGACCTGCCACGGCGGTAAGTGCGTGGTACCAAGCCCTTTTCCCGCTGATTGTGAGGGTCGGTGTTAATGATCCTCAGCTCTGCTTTGGGAATAGGTATGACACCTGCCGGTGCGTGGACTTCAGGGAGGCCGGTTCCAAATCTCAAGGTGACCATGTTTGTGGTCACATTCTTTTGGACTTTTTCCTTCTTCAACACCCCCGCCTCAAAGAGAGCCTGGAGTTTGTCTTTGAGGATGTAACACTTGGCCGTTGGGTGGCCGACGAATCGGTGGAACGCGCAATAGTTAGGGTCATCTGTCTTGCCTACTTCTTCAGGTCTTGCGGCCTCTGGAAGTTTGATCCTATTGCTCCGTAGGAGTGTGTCAAAGGTGGGCACCACCCAGTCTTCCTTGAAATCGTATTGCCTCTGGGGGCGCTGCCCCATCGGCTTGGATTTCTGATGTTGCGGCGTCTTGGGGGCCGGACTAGAGTCGGCGACCATGATTTCCTTTCCCTTCGACCGAGCGGTTCACGGTGACGGTCGGTTCGAGTTTCCTTTTGTCGCGGGGATCTTAAGCTTCGAGCGCTTGATCATGTTTTCCACTTGTTCACCTTGGCGTACCAACTCCTTCGGTCGGGTTTCCACGGCACCGAGTGGGATAAGATGCCAATCAGCGAGATTACAGCGGCATTTCGATCGGGGTAATATTAGCTACTGTTCCGGCAATCGGCGATCGATTCTGAACCTTTTCACAAATTCAGCGGCGCCGGTTTCCTTACGCTTCGGCGATTAGGGTCGCCATTGAGACCGATTAATAGATGCGTCGGAAGAAGCGGGCCAAAACGATTTCTCTAAGTCGACCCATGATTTGATAGAGCCGTGCTTTCGAGTTTGCGGAACCATTCAAAGGCTACCCTTTCGAGTGCCAATGAACAACCGGCGTGAGGATGGGATCATTTCGGTAAGAAATCATGCAGGGCGGAAGTAGTAAATGTGTTGGGAGGAGATCCTTTCCCGTCGAAATGGGTCAGCCCGTAGGCTTGAATTTTCTTTGGATAAGGGGCGTATCCCGCTCTGGCAGTAGGTGGGACTACTCAGCTCATTCATGCTTGCGGAGCTTCAAGGCGTCCGGTGATTCAGCTTCGTCGAGCCTTTTATCACGAGGTATCTTTGCCGGATTGGGAGGCTCTTCACGAAGATCACGGAGAATGCCGGAGGGTGGCTTATGCTCATCCTCCTCGTGCATGCATGAAGAGTGAGGTCTGCTCTTGATTCCTCCGACCTTTGGCGATTTCGTGAAGGCTTCTTTTTCTTCTTTTGCATTAGTTGTCCCATTATCTCTTTCATAGAGTTGATGGCAGCTCGCTGTTCCGAGATCACGGCTTGCGCTCCTCAAACCTTTTAGTCCACTCGTCGGAGCCTCCGGTCATGTGCACTCTTGCGTGCCTACCGTAAGCCGAGCTCGATGTTTGGGACGTCGCCTCCGCTGAACAAACCTCTTCCTCATCGTCGCGGATGGAGCTTAACCGAGCGTAGTCAAATGGGATGGCTGCACCGGTTTGGAGACGCGTGTCTGGTAGGCGCCTTCCGCGTCCGTCGGGGCGTCTCACCCAAGCAAACTCACGAGTCAGAAGAATCAGTATCTAGCTTTATCCTTGCATCATGTTGGCCAGGCGATTTGTAACTTCGGGACCACTAGTGGCTGTTCCTTTCGGCGATTGCGCCGCCTTGACGAAGAGGCCTTACTCTGATGTGGTTGAGAAAGCCTTTCCCATCTTGATGGCCCCGGCGGCGGCCCGTGAGAACCGCTGGATAAGCTTTTCCGTGTGCGGATTCGCCTCTTGAATGGCGCTTGTGAATCGGATGGTCTCGAGGTCTCGAGGGTTGGAGATGGCAACCCTGATATCGGAAGGATTAATCGGCGCTTGCTTGAAGCGGTGAGTTCAAAGGAGCTCGGCGAGAGCGCTTTGGAGCCCAAGTGTGGGATCTGGCGGTCTTGATTTGCCGGTGATATGCTTGGCCCGAACTCGCTCTCTGGCCCGAGCTGGTACGTGAAGCCTTTGCCCACTTGGCTGGCTGGCTTCGGGTGCTTGATGGCTTTCGCTGTTTGGCGACCGGCGCTTGGAGGAAGTACATCAAGTCTGCCAATTTTGGGGTCTTGCCGCTAGGCGAGACTTCGCCTGAGGGGAGCCGCGGATTTAGAACCCGCCCGAGCGTGGCTCGAGTGTTCAGTGATTTTTCTTGGGTTTGAATAGTAATCCAAACCGTTCAAGGAGGTGGAAGCAGTTGCTTCCGTCGTGCAAAGAGCTTGTCGTCGTCATTGCACAGCCCTCTTGGAGAGGGTAAGTCTGCGTCGGCGGTGGCGTGTCTGCAGTGGCGAATCGTCCTCTCTTGCCGCCTTGGTGAGTGGATGCGTGGCAACCAACAAGAGGTTGTTTGGCTTGCACTCGGCCATTGGTTCGGCCTTGGCTGGTTTGGGGAGATAGGACCCTAGCTGAAATTAGAATTGCAGAACACTTGGCTACTTCGCCGGCCTTCGGCGTTGGGTTCGCAGCACAACCACTGCGACAACGTCGGGAGGTCCTACCGCCGAAGAGGGCGAAGACAAGTACTCTTCGTACCTAGCTTGGTCGAACTCAATCACCGAGGGACTCAGCTGTTGCTCCTTCGCGATGTCGTCGGTGCGCCACCACCATCTCCGTTGAGGAAGCGATTTCTCCCCGTGAGTTAGCCATCTTACGTTTGGTGTAAAATCTCCTCTCGGTTTGTATTGTTTGTATTGTTTGTTTACAAATCAAGAATAGGTCTTTACAACAGAAGCGAAGGGAAGGCCCTTCTTGTTTAACGTGGGTTCGTCGGTAGCGGTAGGACGCCTCCCTCGATGCTTGAGTCGAGTTTGCTTCCCTTGGACGATCCGATCGGCGTGCGGTCGAACTTCAGTCTGTATTAGAAGCTTCGGGCGAGTTGGTTCTACGAGCTTGCTTAGATAGGGCTACGATGCAAGAGTTTGCAAAGAGCTCGAGAGCCTCCAATCGAGAGTTGGATGGAGTCTACTTCAACAATCCAAGCCTTTGCTCAGAACTGAGTTGAGGGAGCAAGAGAGTAACTCTTCTGCTTGCCCTTTCTTCTCAGTGGTGGTTTCTCACAACCTGATTGCCAGCCCCCCTCTCGTGTGGAGATGGTGGCTTATAAATAGGCAAGGAGAGGCATGGCCACTTTCTTGATTTGTGGGATATGACCAGCGGCGGTTAAGGGTACCATACTCCTCTCTAAGCGTGGGATGTGACCCGATGAGGTGATAAGGACCATGCCTTATCATAACTTCGGGATGTCTGAGTGGTGAGCAAGCGAGCCTTAAGTCTCGAGGCGAGCTTGCGGCGAGTTTGCGAAGAGGTCAGCTGGCGGGCCTCTTGTGGGCGTGCTTTCGGTTCGTGGGCGGCGGCGTCTGGTAGCGATTGAACTTAGGCGAGTTCTCCCAATAGGGCGGGCTTTGACAAGCGGCTGGTCCTCTCCTTGACTCGTGGGATGTGACCACTAATAGGTGAGGCCATGCCCTCTAGGCTGCGGGATCACGACGCTATAGGGGTGATGAGGGCCTTATCTCATCATCACCGTGGCGTGGAAAGTGGGCGGCCTACTTCTCCAAGCCGCCATTGGCATCGTTCGATCCCGGTGGCGAGCTTAAGGGTTGTTTAAATGCTCGGGCAAGCTTTGAACAAGCAGGGCCAAGCTGGTGGGCCCCTCGGCGTGTGGTGGTGCTTTCGTTGTGCGGCGAACCCCTTGCGGCGTGCTTGGCGCCTGAGCGGGGTTGGCCCGATGGCGGCGTTGGACTCATGTGGGCGAGCTCGCCAGCGTGGGCGACCTCGTGTGTGGCGGCGCTGAGCTCTTGCGGCGAGTTCACTCGAGCAGGCGACCTGGTGAGGATTCGTTAAGCGGCTCTTAAGCTCTTGCAGAAAAGCTCGAAAGCAAGCGACCCGTCGCGGGCGAGCTTGTTAAACAGCGGCTTTGAGCTCGGGAGAGCTCAGCAATGAACAACCCGTGCGGCGAGTTTGTTGGACAGCGGCTCTTAAGCTCTTGCAGCGAGCTCTTCGAAGCAACGACCCGTGCGGGCGAGCTTGTTAAACAAGCGGATTTTGAGCTCGGGAGAGCTCAACGGCGAAGACAACCTCGTCTTGGCGAGTTTGTTAGACGGCTCTTGAGTTTTAGGCGAACTCGCCCAATAAGCTGTTGAGCTCGTGCAGGCGAGTTCACCTCTTTGACTGGCGGGGTTGGCAATTTTTCCCGCCTACAGTTATAGCTCATGAAATCATGAATGTTTGCCTCCACAAAACTATTTGCCAACTAATCAAAACAACTAAATATGGCAAAAAAGGTGGGTTATAGCTTATAAAATCATAAATTTTTTCCTCCATAAAATTATTTACTAAAGGGACGATACAACAAAAATGGTGAAACATTATGGGTTATAGCTCATGAAATCGTGAATTTCTACCTCCATGAAATTTTTTGCCAACGAGTCGAAACCACTGAAAATGTTCAAAAAATCATGGGGTATAGCTCACAAAATTGTAAATTTTTGCCTCCACAAAAGTATTTACCAAAGGGTCAAAAGAACTAAAAATGGCAAAAAAATAGTGGGTTATAACTCTTAAAATCTTGAATTTTGGCCTCTGCAAGTATATTTGCCAATGGGTCCAAACGACTAAAAATGGCAAAAATCGTTGGTTAAAGCTCATGAAATTATGAATTCTAATCTCTGCAGAATTATTTTCCAACGTGTCGAAATGACTAATAATGGCAAAAAACCATGGGTTATAGCATGTGAAATTATGAATTTTGGCCACTACAAAATTATTTGCTTATAGGTTGAAACAACTAAATATGGCCAATAATCATCGGTTATAGCTCATCAAATTGAGAATTTTTGCCTATGCAAAATTATTTTCCTATGGGTCGAAATGACTAAACATGGCAAAAAATCATGAGTTATAGCTCCTAAAACTGTGAGATATGGCTAATGATATTGTCAAAAGTAGCTAATAAAATCTTTAATTTTAGCCTCTCCGAAATCATTTGACAACGGGTCAAAACAACAAAAAATGCCTAACAATTATTGGTTTATAGCTCATGAAGTGTTAAATACCGGCCTTTGCAAAATTACTTCACAACGGGTCGAAATGACTAAAAATGGCAAAAAATCATGGGCTATAGCTCTGATAAAATCGTGAATTTTAGCAACCGTGAAATTATTTGACAATATTCTAAAATGACTAAAAATGGCCAAAAATAATGGGTTATAGCTTACAAAATTGTGAATTTCGGCCACCATGAAATTATTAGCAAAGAGGTCAAGATGACTAGAAAACGCCAAATATCATTGGTTATAGCACGCAAAATCGTGATTTTTTACCACAGCGAAATTATTTGACAATGAGTCGAAATGACTAAATATAGCAAAAAAAAGTGGGCTATATCATGAATTTTGACCTCCGTAAAAATATTTGCTAACAGGTCGAAATGACTAAAAATGGCCAAAATCATAGGTAATAACCCACGAAATTGTGAATTTTGGTCTCCACATAATTATTTTCCGACGGGTCAAAATGACTAAAAATGTTAAAAAGCCATGGGTTATAGCATGTGAAATTATGAATTTTGGCCACTACAAAATTATTTGCCAACATGTCGAAATGAATAGAAATGGCCAAAAATAATGGGTTATAGCTCATCAAATTGAGAATTTTGCCTATGCAAAATTATTTTCCTATGGGTTGAAATGACTAAAAATAACAAAAAATCATGGGTTATGGCTCACAAAATCGTGAATTTTTATCATTGCAAAATTAGTTCCAAAGGGGTCCAATCGACTAAAATTAGTCGAAAATCATTGATTATAGCTCATGAAATCTTGACTTTTTGCCACCGCTAAATTATTTCAAAATGAGTCAAAATGTCAAATAATGGAAAAAATCATGAGATATAGCTCATGATATCTTTATTTTGGCCTTCATGAAATTATTTGACAATGGGTCGAAAAGACTAAAACAGCCAACAATCATGGGGTATAGCTCATAAAATCGTGAATTTTGGCCTCCGCAAAATTACTTGAAAATGGATCGAAATGACTAAAAATAGTAATAAAATTATGGGTTATAGCACATGGAGTTGTGAATTTCGGCCTCCACAAAATCATTTCACAACAGGTCAAAATGATTAAAAATGGCCAAAATTTTTGACTAATAGAACATGAAATCTTGAATTCTAGTCTCCATGGAATTATTTGCCAACAGGTTGAAATAACAAAATGGCAAAAAAATCGTGGGTTATAGCTCATAAAATAGTGAATTATTTGCCTCCACAAAATAACTTGACAATGTGCTAAAACAACTAAAAATGTCCAAAAATCATGGGTACTCGCAAAATCATGAATTTTGGCCACTGTGCACTTATTTAACAACGGTTCAAAATGACTAAAAAGGGAAAAATATCATGAGTTATAGCTCATGAAATCTTGAAGTATGGTCTCCACGAAATTATTTGCCAACATGTCGAAATGAATAGAAATGGCCAAAAAACAGGGGTTACAGTTCATGAAATTGTGAAATTTGGCCACCGCGAAATTATTTTCTTATTGGTCGAAATGGCTAAAAATGGTCTGGATTATAGCACACCAAATTATGAATTTTGGTAAATGCGAAATTATTTGACAACAGGTCAAAGCGACTAAAAATGGCCAAAAATCGTGGGTTATAGCTCATGAAATCTTGAATTTTGGCCTTTGCAATATTACTTGACAATGAGTCGAAATGACTAAAAATAGCCAAAAATAGTTTGTTATAGCTCACGAAATCGTGAATTTTAGCCACCAAAAAACTATTTGACATCGGGTCAAATGACTAAAAATGGTTAAAAATCATGAGTTATAGCTCATGAAATCATAAATTTTGGCATCTGTGAATTATTTGCGAACCGGTCGAAATGACTAAACTGGTCAAAATGACTAAAATGGTCATGAAATCATGAGTTATAGCTCATGAAATTTTAAATGTTGGCTTCCACAAAATTGGGTCGAAATGACTCCAAAATTATGTAATATAGCTAACGAAATCATGAATTTTGGCTTTTGCGAAATTTTTTACAAAGGGGTCGAAATGACTAAAAATGACTAAATATCATGGGTAGCTCATGAAATCATGAATTTGTTTTGAGACCATGAAATCATGAATTTTGTCCACCGTGATATTATTTGCTTATCGGTTAAAACAATAAAAAATGGCCAATAATCGTGAGTTATAACTAATAAAATCATGAATTTTGGCCTATGAGAAATTGCTTGCCTATGAGACTTTATAATTAAAAATAGCTAAAAATCATAGGTTATGGCTCAAAAAATCGTGAATTTTGGCCACTATGAATTTTTTTGCAAAGGGGTCTAAACGACTAAGTGTGGCCAAATATTGTGGGTTATAGCTCATGAAATAGTAAATTTTTATTACCATCAAATTATTTGACAACGGGTGGAAACGATAAAAACTAGACAAAAATTATGGGTTATAGCTCATGATATCTTCAATTTTGGCCTACATGAATTTATTTGATAATTTTTTGAATTGACTAAAATTGCCAAAAACTGTGGGTTATAGCTCATGAAATCGTGAATTTTAGGCTCCGCAAAATTATTTGAAATTGGATCGAAACGACTAAAATGTCCAAAATTTTCGGTTATAGCTCAAGGAATTCTGAATTTTGGCGACCGTAAAATCATTTATCAACGGGTTGAAATGAGTAAAAATGGCTAAAAATAGTGAGTTATTTAGCTCATTAAATCGTGAATATTGATCTTCATGGAAATATTTGCCAATAGGTCAAAACGACTAAAAATGGCTAAAAACATGGGCTACAACTCATAAGTTAGTGAATTTTTGCCTGTGTAAAATTATTTTTTAACAGGTCGAAACGACTAAAAATGACCAAAATCGTGAGTTATATCTCAGGAAATCATGAATTTTTATCTCAATGGAATTATTTTCTAATGGCTTGAATGACTAAAAATGGCAAAAAACCATGGGTTATAGCTCATGAAATCGTGAATTTATTTACCTATGGGTCGAAACTACTTAAAATGGCCAATAATTATTGGTTACAGCTCATGAAATCGTGAATTTTGGCCTACGCGAAATTATTTCCCTTTGGGCCAAAATGACTAAATATAGCCAAAAATCATGGGCTATAGCTCATGAAATCATGAATTTTGGTCTCCATGAAATTATTTGCAAAGAGCTTGAAACAACTAAAAAGGCAAAAATCGTTGGTTATAGCTCATGAAATAGTGAATTTTAATTTTGGACTCCATGAAATTATTTGACAACCGGTCGAAATGACTAAAAATGGCTAAAATTATGGGTTATAGCTCATGAAATTGTGAATTTTAGCCTCCCAAAATGATTTGACAACGGTCGAAATGACTAAAAATGGCTATTGAAATTTTTACTTTTGGTCTCCATGAAATTATTTGACAACGGTCGAAATGACTAAAAATGGCAAAAATCATGGGTTATATAGTTCTTGAAATCTTGAATTTTGGCCTCCACAAATATATTTGCCAACGGGTCAAAATGACTAAAAATGACTAAAATGGCCAAAAATAATTAGTTATAGTTCATTAAATAGTTAATTTTTGCCACCACAAAATTACTTGACAACGAGCGAAAATGACTAAAAATGACCAAAAATCATGGGTTATAACTCACAAAATCATGAATTTTGGCCACCATAAAATCATTTAACAACGGGTCAAAATGAATTAAAAGGTCAAAATATTGTGTGTTAGCTCAATAAAATCGTGAAGTATGGTCTCCACGAATTATTTCCCAACATGTTGGAGCGACTAAAAATGCTCAAACACTGTGGGTTATAGCTCATGAAATCATGAAATTTGGCCACCACAAAATTATTTGACAACTGGTCAAAATGACTAAAAATAGGCAAAATCGTGGGTTATAGCTCATGAAAGGCCTCCATAAAATTACTTGACAACGTGTCAAAATGACTAAAATGGCCAACAATCATAGGTTATAGCTCTTCAAATCATGAATTTTAGGAAATACAAAATTGTTTGATAACTGATCGAAATGACTAAAATGGGCAAAATCATGGGTTATAGCTCATGAAAGGCCTCCATAAAATTACTTGACAACGTGTCAAAATGACTAAAAATGGCCAAAATGGTGGGTTATAGCTCATCAAATCATGAATTTTGGCCACCATGAAATCATTTAACAACGGGTCAAAATGACTCAAAAGGTCAAAATATTGTGTGTTAGCTCAATAAAATCGTGAAGTATGGTCTCTAAGGAATTATTTCCCAACATGTTGGAAAGACTAAAAATGCTCAAACACAATGGGTTATAGCTCATGAAATCGTGAAATTTGGCCACCACGAAATTATTTGACAACTGGTCGAAATGACTAAAAATAGCCAAAATCGTGGGTTATAGCTCATGAAAGGCCTCCGCAAAATTACTTGACAATGTGTCAAAATGACTAAAAATGGCCAATAATCGTAGGTTATAGCTCATCAAATCATGAATTTTAGGAAATACAAAATTATTTGACAACTGGTCAAAACGACTAAAAATGGGCAAAATCATGGGTTATAGCTCATGAAAGGCCTCCGCAAAATTACTTGATAACGAGTTGAAATTACTAAAAAAGGCAAAAATTATTGGTTATAGCTCACAAAATAGTGAATTTTTGCCACCATGAAATTATTTGACATATAGTTCATGAAATCATGAATTTTGGTCTCCGTGAATTATTTGACAACGGTCGTAATGACTAAATATAGCCAAAAATCATGGGTTATAGCTCATAAATTTTTCATTTTACTAAATATTTGCCTTTGGGTCAAAATGATTAAAATTACCAAAATCATGGATTATAGCTAACAAACTCTTGAAAATTGGCCACCGTGGAAATTTTTACAAAGGGGTCAAAACCACTAAAAATTGGCCAAAAACCGTGTGTTATAGCTCATGAAATCCTAAATTTTTACCTTCGCGCAACGGGACGAAACAACTAAAAATAGAAGAAAATCATGGGTTATAGCTCAATAAATCATGAAATTTAGCCTCTATGAAATTATTTGTCAACGAGTCGAAACCACAAAAAAATGGCTAAAAATTATGGGCTATAGCTCATGAAATTTTGAATTTTTGCTTCCGTGAAATCATTTGATAACTGGTCGAAAAAACTAAATATGTTGAAAAACATGGGTTCTAGATCATGAAATCATGAATTTTGGCCCGTGAGAAATTATTTGCCTACTGGTCAAAACCATTAAAAATGACCAAAAATCGTGGGGTATAGTTCATTAAATTGTGAAATTTGGCCTCCGCGAAATTATTTGCCAAGAGGTCCAAACAATAAAAAAATAGAAAAAATTATGGGTTATAGTTCATGAAATCGTGAATGTTTGCCTCCACAAAACTATTTGCCAACTAGTCAAAACAACTAAATATGGCCAAAAATGGTGGGTTATAGCTCAATAAATCATGAAATTTAGCCTCTATGAAATTATTTGACAACGGTCGAAATGACTAAAAATGGCTAAAATTATGGGTTATAGCATGAAATCATGAATTTCTACCTCCATGAAATTATTTTCCAACGGGTCGAAACCACTAAAATAGCTAAAAATCATGGATTATAGCTCATTAAATCTTGAATTTTGGCCTCCACAAATATATTTGCCAATGGATCAAAATGACTAAAAATGGCAAAAATCATGGGTTATATAGTTCTTGAAATCTTGAATTTTGGCCTCCACAAATATATTTGCCAATGGATCAAAATGACTAAAAATGGCAAAAATCGTTGGTTATAGCTCATGAAATTGTGAATTCTAGTCTCTGCAGAATTATTTTCCAACGTGTCGAAATGACTAATAATGGCTAAAAACTGTGGGTTATAGCACGTGAAATCATGAATTTTGGCCACTATAAAATTATTTGCTTATAGGTTGAAACAACTAAATTATTTAACAACGGGTCGAAACAACTACAAATTGTAAAAATGTTGCGGGTTATATAGCTCATGCAATCGTGAATTCTAGCCTCCCAAAATTATTTGACAACCAGTCGAAATGACTAAAAATGGCAAAAAATTATTAGTTATAGTTCATTAAATAGTTAATTTTGCCACCATGAAATTATTTGACAACCGGTCGAAATGACTAAAAATGACTAAAATGGCCAAAAATCGTGGGTTACAACTCACAAAATCATGAATTTTGGCCACCATGAAATCATTTAACAACGGGTCAAAATGACTCAAAAGGTCAAAATATTGTGTGTTAGCTCAATAAAATCGTGAAGTATGGTCTCTAAGGAATTATTTCCCAACATGTTGGAAAGACTAAAAATGCTCAAACACAATGGGTTATAGCTCATGAAATCGTGAAATTTGGCCACCACGAAATTATTTGACAACTGGTCGAAATGACTAAAAATAGCCAAAATCGTGGGTTATAGCTCATGAAAGGCCTCCGCAAAATTACTTGACAATGTGTCAAAATGACTAAAATGGCCAATAATCGTAGGTTATAGCTCATCAAATCATGAATTTTAGGAAATACAAAATTATTTGACAACCGGTCAAACGACTAAAAATGGCTAAAAACATGGGCTACAACTCATAAGTTAGTGAATTTTTGCCTGTAAAATTATTTTTAACAGTCGAAGCGACTAAAATGACCAAAATCGTGAGTTATATCTCGGAAATCATGAATTTTATCTCAATGGAATTATTTTCTAATGGCTTGAATGACTAAAAATGGCAAAAACCATGGGTTATAGCTCATGAAATCGTGAATTTATTTACCTATGGGTCGAAACTACTTAAAATGGCCAATAATTATTGGTTACAGCTCATGAAATCGTGAATTTTGGCCTACGCGAAATTATTTCCCTTTGGGCCAAAATGACTAAATATAGCCAAAAATCATGGGCTATAGCTCATGAAGTATGAATTTGGGTCACTGCGAAATTATTTGCAAAGAGCTTGAAACAACTAAAAAAGGCAAAAAATCGTTGGTTATAGCTCATGAAATAGTGAATTTTTAATTTTGGACTCCATGAAATTATTTAACAACGGGTCAAAATGACTAAAAATGTTAAAAATTATGGGTTATAGCTCATGCAATTGTGAATTTTAGCCTCCCAAAATGATTTGACAACCAGTCGAAATGACTAAAAATGGCTATTGAAATTTTTACTTTTGGTCTCCATGAAATTATTTAACAACGCGTCGAAACAATTACAAATTGCAAAAACATTGTGGGTTATATAGCTCATGCAATTGTGAATTTTAGCCTCCCAAAATGATTTGACAACCAGTCGAAATGACTAAAAATGGCCAAAAATAATTAGTTATAGTTCATTAAATAGTTAATTTTTGCCACCACAAAATTACTTGACAACGAGCGAAAATGACTAAAAATGACCAAAAATCATGGGTTATAACTCACAAAATCATGAATTTTGGCCACCATAAAATCATTTAACAACGGGTCAAAATGAATTAAAAGGTCAAAATATTGTGTGTTAGCTCAATAAAATCGTGAAGTATGGTCTCCACGGAATTATTTCCCAACATGTTGGAACGACTAAAAATGCTCAAACACTGTGGGTTATAGCTCATGAAATCATGAAATTTGGCCACCACAAAATTATTTGACAACTGGTCAAAATGACTAAAAATAGGCAAAATCGTGGGTTATAGCTCATGAAAGGCCTCCGCAAAATTACTTGACAACGTGTCAAAATGACTAAAAATGGCCAACAATCATAGGTTATAGCTCTTCAAATCATGAATTTTAGGAAATACAAAATTGTTTGATAACTGATCGAAATGACTAAAAATGGGCAAAATCATGGGTTATAGCTCATGAAAGGCCTCCGCAAAATTACTTGATAACGAGTCGAAATTACTAATAAAGGTAAAAATTATTGGTTATAGCTCACAAAATAGTGAATTTTTGCCACCATGAAATTATTTGACATATAGTTCATGAAATCATGAATTTTGGTCTCCGCGGAATTATTTGACAACGGGCCGTATTGACTAAAATAGCAAAAAATCATGGGTTATAGCTCATAAATTTTTTCATTTTTACTAAATATTTGCCTTTGGGTCAAAATGATTAAAAATTACCAAAAATCATGGATTATAGCTAACGAACTCTTGAATATTGGCCACCGTGAAATTTTTTACAAAGGGGGTCAAAACGACTAAAAATGGCCAAATATTGTGGGTAGCTCATGAAATCTAGAATTTTGGTCTCCACAAAATTACTTGACAACGTGTCAAAATGACTAAAATGACCAAAAATCATGGGTTATAACTCACAAAATCATGAATTTTGGCTAAAATTGTAGGTTATAGCTCATGAAATCATGAATTTTGGCTACCACGAAATTATTTGGCTATAGCTCATATAATCGTGAATTTAGTCCATGGAAAATATATTTGCCAACGGGTCATAACGAATAAAAATGGTCAAAATTGTGTATTATAGGTCAAAGAAACGTGAATTATTGTCTCCACAGAATTATTTATGAACGACTCAAATGACTAAAAATGGCTAAAAATCATGGGTCATAGATCATCAAATCATGAATTTTGATCATCGCAAAATTATTTGCTTATGGGTTGAAATGACAAAAAATGGCCAATAATCTTGGGTTATAGCTCATGAAATCATGAATTTTGGCCTCTGAAATTATTTACCTATTGAACCTAAGAATGGCCAAAAATCATGGGTCATAGTGCATGAAATCATGAATTTTGGCCACTATGAAATTATTTGCCAAAGGGTGAAATGACTAAAAATGGCAAAAATCATGAGTTATATAGCTCATGAAATCATAAATTTTGGTCTCCGTGAATTATTTGACAACGGTCGTAATGACTAAATATGCCAAAAATCGGGTTATAGCTCATAAATTTTTTATTTTTGCTAAATATTTGCCTTTGGGTCGAAATGATTAAAATTGCCAAAAATCATGGATTATAGCTAACAAACTCTTGAAAATTGGCCACCGTGAAATGTTTTACAAAGGGGTCAAAGCGACTAAAATGACCAAATATTGTGGGTAGCTCATGAAATCTAGAATTTTGGTCTCCACAAAATTACTTGACAACGTGTCAAAATGACTAAAAATGTTAAAAATTATGGGTTATAGCTCATGAAATCATGAATTATGGCTACCACAAAATTATTTGCCAACGGGTCAAAATAACTTAAAATGGCCAAATATCGTGGGTTAGAGCTCATGAAATCAAGAATTTTGGTCTCTATAGAATTATTTGCCAAAGGGTGAAATGACTAAAATGGTCAAAAATCATGGGCTATAGCTCATAAAATCGTGAATTTTGGCCACCATGAAATTATTTGCCAACGGGTCAAAATGAATAAAATGGTCAAAATTGTGGATTATAGGTCACAAAAGCGTGAATTATTGTCTCCACGAATTATTTATGAACGACTCAAATGACTAAAATGGCTAAAAATCATGGGTCATAGATCATAAAATCATAAATTTTGATCATTGAAAAATTATTTACTTATGGGATGAAACGACTAAAATGGCCAATAATCTTGGGTTATAGCTCATGAAATCGTGAATTTTGGCCTCTGAAATTATTTACCTATTGAATCTAAGAATGGTCAAAAATCATGGGTCATAGTGCATGAAATTATGAATTTTGGCCACTATGAAATTATTTGATGGGTCAAAATTACTAAAAATAGCAAAAATCATGGATTATAGCACATGATATCTTTAATTTTGGCCTCCATGAGATTAGTTGACAATTGGTCGAAATGTCTAAAATTGCTAAAAATTGTGGGTGGTATCTCATAAAATTGTGAAATTTAGCCTCGTGAAATTACTTGAATTTTGGCTAAAATTGTAGGTTATAGCTCATCAAATCATGAATTTTAGGAAATACAAAATTATTTGACAACTGGTCAAAACGACTAAAAATGGGCAAAATCATGGGTTATAGCTCATGAAAGGCCTCCGCAAAATTACTTGATAACGAGTTGAAATTACTAAAAAAGGCAAAAATTATTGGTTATAGCTCACAAAATAGTGAATTTTAGCCACCATGAAATTATTTGACATTAGGCCAAAATAACTGAAAATGGCAAAAAATCATGAGTTATATAGCTCATGAAATCATAAATTTTGGTCTCCGCGGAATTATTTGACAACGGGTCGTAATGACTAAATATGCCAAAAATCGCGGGTTATAGCTCATAAATTTTTTTATTTTTGCTAAATATTTGCCTTTGGGTCGAAATGATTAAAAATTGCCAAAAATCATGGATTATAGCTAACAAACTCTTGAAAATTGGCCACCGTGAAATGTTTTTACAAAGGGGGTCAAAACGACTAAAAATGACCAAATATTGTGGGTAGCTCATGAAATCTAGAATTTTGGTCTCCACAAAATTACTTGACAACGGGCTGAAATGACTAAAAATGTTAAAAAATTATGGGTTATAGCTCATGAAATCATGAATTATGGCTACCACAAAATTATTTGCCAACGGGTCAAAATAACTTAAAATGGCCAAATATCGTGGGTTAGAGCTCATGAAATCAAGAATTTTGGTCTCTATAGAATTATTTGCCAAAGGGTCGAAATGACTAAAAATGGTCAAAAATCATGGGCTATAGCTCATAAAATCGTGAATTTAGGCCACCGAAAATATATTTGCCAACGGGTCAAAATGAATAAAAATGGTCAAAATTGTGGATTATAGGTCACAAAAACGTGAATTATTGTCTCCACAGAATTATTTATGAACGAGTCAAATGACTAAAATGGCTAAAAATCATGGGTCATAGATCATAAAATCATAAATTTTGATCATTGAAAAATTATTTACTTATGGGATGAAACGACTAAAAATGGCCAATAATCTTGGGTTATAGCTCATGAAATCGTGAATTTTGGCCTACGGGAAATTATTTACCTATTGAATCTAAGAATGGTCAAAAATCATGGGTCATAGTGCATGAAATTATGAATTTTGGCCACTATGAAATTATTTGACAGTGGGTCAAAATTACTAAAAATAGCAAAAAATCATGGATTATAGCACATGATATCTTTAATTTTGGCCTCCATGAGATTATTTGACAATTGGTCGAAATGTCTAAAATTGCCAAAAATTGTGGGTGGTATCTCATAAAATCGTGAAATTTAGCCTTCGTGAAATTACTTGAATTTTGGCTAAAAATTGTAGGTTATAGCTCATGGAATCGTGAATTTTGGCCACTGCAAAATCATTTGACAATGGGTTAAAAGGACTAAATATGGCCAAAAATCGTGAGTTAGCTCATGAAATTGTGGATTTTGGTCTCCACAAAATTATTTGACAACCAGTCGAAATGACTAAAAATGGCAAAAATTATTAGTTATAGTTCATTAAATAGTTAATTTTGCCACTGCAAAATTACTTGACAACGAGTGAAAATGACTAATAATGGCCAAAAATCGTGGGTTACAACTCACAAAATCATGAATTTTGGCCACCATGAAATCATTTAACAACGGGTCAAAATGACTCAAAAGGTCAAAATATTGTGTGTTAGCTCAATAAAATCGTGAAGTATGGTCTCTAAGGAATTATTTCCCAACATGTTGGAAAGACTAAAAATGCTCAAACACAATGGGTTATAGCTCATGAAATCGTGAAATTTGGCCACCACGAAATTATTTGACAACTGGTCGAAATGACTAAAAATAGCCAAAATCGTGGGTTATAGCTCATGAAAGGCCTCATAAAATTACTTGACAATGTGTCAAAATGACTAAAATGGCCAATAATCGTAGGTTATAGCTCATCAAATCATGAATTTTAGGAAATACAAAATTATTTGACAAGCTGGTCAAACGACTAAAATGGGCAAAATCATGGGTTATAGCTCATGAAAGGCCTCATAAAATTACTTGATAACGAGTTGAAATTACTAAAAAGGCAAAAATTATTGGTTATAGCTCACAAAATAGTGAATTTTAGCCACCATGAAATTATTTGACATTAGGCCAAAATAACGAAAATGGCAAAAATCATGGGTTATATAGTTCTTGAAATCTTGAATTTTGGTCTCCATGAAATTATTTGACAATTGGTGAAATGTCTAAAATTGCCAAAAATTGTGGGTTATAGCTCATAAATTTTTATTTTTGCTAAATATTTGCCTTTGGGTCGAAATGATTAAAATTGCCAAAAATCATGGATTATAGCTAACAAACTCTTGAAAATTGGCCACCGTGAAATGTTTTACAAAGGGGTCAAAGCGACTAAAATGACCAAATATTGTGGGTAGCTCATGAAATCTAGAATTTTGGTCTCCACAAAATTACTTGACAACAGTGAAAATGACTAAAAATGTTAAAAATTATGGGTTATAGCTCATGAAATCATGAATTATGGCTACCACAAAATTATTTGCCAACGGGTCAAAATAACTTAAAATGGCCAAATATCGTGGGTTAGAGCTCATGAAATCAAGAATTTTGGTCTCTATAAATTATTTGCCAAAGGGTGAAATGACTAAAATGGTCAAAAATCATGGGCTATAGCTCATAAAATCGTGAATTTTGGCCACTATAAAATTATTTGCTTATGGGTTGAAATGACTAAAATGGTCAAAATTGTGGATTATAGGTCACAAAAGCGTGAATTATTGTCTCCACGAATTATTTATGAGCGAGTCAAATGACTAAAATGGCTAAAAATCATGGGTCATAGATCATAAAATCATAAATTTTGATCATTGAAAAATTATTTACTTATGGGATGAAACGACTAAAATGGCCAATAATCTTGGGTTATAGCTCATGAAATTGTGGATTTTGGTCTCCACAAAATTATTTACCTATTGAATCTAAGAATGGTCAAAAATCATGGGTCATAGTGCATGAAATTATGAATTTTGGCCACTATGAAATTATTTGATGGGTCAAAATTACTAAAAATAGCAAAAATCATGGATTATAGCACATGATATCTTTAATTTTGGCCTCCATGAGATTATTTGACAATTGGTCGAAATGTCTAAAATTGCCAAAAATTGTGGGTGGTATCTCATAAAATCGTGAAATTTATTCTTCGTGAAATTACTTGAATTTTGGCTAAAAATTGTGGGTTATAGCTCATGGAATCTTGAATTTTGGTCGCTGCAAAAGCATTTGACAATGGGTTAAAAGGACTAAATATGGCCAAAAATCGTGAGTTAGCTCATGTAATTGTGGATTTTGGTCTCCGCGAAATTATTTGCCAACCGGTCGAAATTATTTGCTAGCAAGTTGAAACGACTAAAAATAGTCAAATCGTGGGTTATATCTCACAAAATAGTGAATTTTTATATCAAGGAATTATTTGTCAATGGGTTGAAATGACTAAAATGGACAAAAGCGTGAGTTATAGCTCATGAAATCAAGAATTTTGGTCTCTATAAATTATTTGCCAAAGGGTGAAATGACTAAAATGGTCAAAAATCATGGGCTATAGCTCATAAAATCGTGAATTTTGGCCACTATAAAATTATTTGCTTATGGGTTGAAATGACTAAAATGGTCAAAATTGTGGATTATAGGTCACAAAAGCGTGAATTATTGTCTCCACGAATTATTTATGAGCGAGTCAAATGACTAAAATGGCTAAAAATCATGGGTCATAGATCATAAAATCATAAATTTTGATCATTGAAAAATTATTTACTTATGGGATGAAACGACTAAAATGGCCAATAATCTTGGGTTATAGCTCATGAAATTGTGGATTTTGGCCTCTGAAATTATTTACCTATTGAACCTAAGAATGGCCAAAAATCATGGGTCATAGTGCATGAAATCATGAATTTTGGCCACTATGAAATTATTTGCCTATGGGTGAAATGATTAAAATTGCCAAAAATCATGGATTATAGCACATGATATCTTTAATTTTGGCCTCCATGAGATTAGTTGACAATTGGTCGAAATGTCTAAAATTGCTAAAAATTGTGGGTGGTATCTCATAAAATTGTGAAATTTAGCCACTCTGAAATTATTTGCCAACATGTTGGAAAGACTAAAAATGCTTAAAAATTGTGGGTTATAGCTCATGGAATCGTGAATTTTGGCCACTGCAAAATCATTTGACAATGGGTTAAAAGGACTAAATATGGCCAAAAATCGTGAGTTAGCTCATGAAATTGTGGATTTTGGTCTCCGCAAAATTATTTGCCAACCGGTCGAAATTACTTGCTAGCAAGTTGAAACGACTAAAAATAGTCTAAATTGTGGGTTATATCTCACAAAATAGTGAATTTTTATATCCAAGGAAATCGATGGGTTAAAATGACTAAAAATGGACAAAAACTGTGAGTTATAGCTCATGAAATCATAAGTTTTTACCACCATGAAATTATTTACCTATGGGTCAAAACGACTTAAAATGGCCAATAATCGTGGGTTGCTCATGAAATCATGAATTTTGGTCTCCATGAAATTATTTACCTATGGGTCAAAACGACTTAAAATGGCCAAAAATCATGGGTCATAGATCATCAAATCATGAATTTTGGCTAAAATTGTGGGTTATAGCTCACAAAATTGTGAATTTCGGCCATTGCAAAATCATTTGCAAAGAGGTTGAAATGACTTGAAAAGGTCAAAACCGTGGGTTATAGGTCACAAAATTGTGAATTTGGGTCTCTAGGGAATTATTTGTCAATTGGTTATGACTAAAAATGGCTGAAAGCCATGAGTTATAAATCATGGAATCGTGAATTTAGGCCACTACAAAATTATTTGCCTATGGGTCGAAATGATTAAAAATGGTAAAAAATTATGGATTATAACTCACGAAATGATGAATTTTAGCCACAGTGAAATTATTTAACAACAGGTCAAAATGAGTAAAATGGGTGAAATATCGTGTGTTATAGCTCATGAAAGCGTGAAGTATGGTCTCCACGGAATTATTTGCCAACATGTTGGAAAGACTAAAAATGCTTAAAAATTGTGGGTTATACCTCATGAAATCATGAAATTTGGCCACTACGAAATTATTTTCTTATGGATCAAAATGAGTAAAAATTGCCAACAATCAGGAGTTATAGCTCATCAAATCATTAATTTTAGCAAATACAAAATTATTTAACAACTGGTCGAAATGACTAAAAATAGCCAAATATCTTGGGTTATAGTTGATGAAAGGCCTCCATGAAATTACTTGACAATGAGTTGAAACGACTATAAATGGCCAAAATTATTAGTTATAGCTCACAAAATAGTGAATTTTAGCCACCATAAAATTATTTGACATCGAGTCAAAATGACTAAAAATGATAAAAAAAATCATGAGTTATAGCTCATAAAATCGTGAATTTTGGTCTCTACAGAATTATTTTACAATGGGTCAAAACGACTAAAATAGCCAAAAACCGTATGTTATAGCTTATGAAATCTTAAATTTTAGCTTTCACAAAATTATTTGCCTTTGGGTCGAAATGACTAAAATTTGCCAAAAATCATGGATTATAGCTAACGAAATCGTGAATATTAGCCACGTGAATTTTTTTACATAGGGTCGAAATGACTAAAAATGGCCAAATATCATGGGCTGTAGCTCATGAAATCATGAAATTAGACCACCACAAACATATTTGCCAACGGTCGAAATGACTAAAAATGTCCAAAATTGTGGGTTATAGCTCACAAAAACTTGAATTTTTGTCTCCATGGAATTATTTACGAACAGATCAAAATGACTAAAAATGGCTAAAAACCATGGGTTATATAGATCATGAAATCATAAATTTTGGCAACTATAAAATTATTTGCTTATGGGTTGAAATGACTAAAAATGGCCAATAATCGTGGATCATCGCTCATGAAATCGTGAATTTTGGCTTACAAGATGACTAAGAATGGCCAAAAATCATGGGTTAACTCACGAAATCGTTAATTTTCGCCACCGAAAAATTATTTGACACCGGGTTGAAATGACTAAAAATGGCAAAATATTATGGGTTATAACACATAATATCTTTAATTTTGGTCTCCATGAAATTATTTAACAATGGGTCAAAATGACTAAAATTGCCAAAAATCGTTGGTTATAGCTCATGAAATCATGAATTTTGGCCTCCGCGAAATTACTTGAAAATAGATCGAAACATCTAAAAATGGCCAAAAGTTGTAGGTTATAGCTCAAGGAATAGAAAATTTTGGCCACCGCAAAATCATTTGGTAACGGGTTAAGATGACTAAAAATGGCCAATAATCGTGAATATAGCTCATGAAACTGTTGATTTTGGTCTCCGCAAAATTATTTGCTAACAGGTCGAAATGATTAAAAGTGACTAAAAATCATAGCATATAGCTCATAAGATAGTGAAATTTTGCCTCGATAAAATTATTTACTAATAGGTCGAAACGACTAAAAGTAGCCAAAATCGTGGGTTATATCTCATGAAATAGTGAATTTTTTCTCCAAGAAATTATTTTCCAACGGGTCAAAATGACTAAAATGGACAAAGACCGTGGGTTTTAGCTTATGAAATCATAAATTTTGACCACTGCGAAATGATTTACCTATGGGTCGAAATGACTTAAATTAGCTAATAATCGTGGGTTACTGCTCATGAAATCTTAAAGTTTTGCCTACGTGAATTTATTTGACTATGGGTTATAGCTCATGAAATCGTGAATTTTAACCGCCATGAAATTATTTGCAAAGAGATCGAAACAACTAGAAAATGCCAAAATCGTGGGTTATAGGTCACAAAATCATGAATTTTGGTCTCCACGGAATTATTTGTCAATGAGTTATAACAAAAAATGGCTAAAAACCATGGGTTGCAGATCATGAAATCGTGAGTTTTGGCGACCATGAAATTATTTGCCTATGGGTTAAAACAACTAAAAATGGTCAAAAATTATGGATTATAGCTTACGAAATCGTGAATTTTAGCTACTTTGAAATTATTTGCAAATGGGCCCAAACAACTAAAAGTGGTCAAAAACCATTGGTTGTAGTTCACGAAATCGAGAATTTTTGCCACCACAAAATTATTTGACAACGAGTCGAAATGACTAAAAATTGCCAAAAATCATAGGTTATAGCTCATGATATCTTTAATTTTGGCCACCATGAAATTATTTGACAATGGGTCGAAAGCAGTAAAATGGCCAAATATTATGAGTTATAGCTCATGAAATCGTGAATTTCAGTCTCCACAGAATTGTTTGCCAACAGGTCGAAATGACTAAAAAGACCAAAAATCATGGGTTATACCTTATATAATAGTGAATTTTTATCTTCACAAAATTAATTGCTAACTAGTCAAAATGAGTAAAAATGGCCAAAATTATGGGTTATATCTCACGAAATCAAAACTTTTCACCATGGAATAATTTGTCAACGAGTTAAAATGACTAAAAATGGTCAAAACCGTAGGTTAAAGCTTGTGAATTCAATAATTTTGGTCCCCGAAATGATTTGCCAAAGGGTCAAAATGACTAACATTGGCCAAAAATCATGGGTTATATAGCTCATGAAATTACAAATTTTTGTCTCCATGGCATTATTTTTCAATGGGTCAAAATGACTAATAATGGTTAAAACCTATTGGTTATAGCTCATGAAATCGTGAATTTTGATCACCTATGCAAAATTATTTGCCTATGGGTTAAAACAACTAAAATGGCCAATAATCATGGGTTCTGACTCATCTAATCGTGAATTTTGATCACCTATGTAAAATTATTTGCCTATGGGTCGAAACGATAAAAGTAGCAAAAAGTCATGAGTTATATCTCACAAATCGTGAGATATAGCTAATGAAATCGCGAGATATAGCTAATGAAATCTTTAACTTTGGCCTACGCAAAATTATTTGACAATGGGTCAAAATAACCAAAAATGACCAAATATCATGAGTTATAGCTCATGAAATTATGAATTATAGTCACCATGGAATTATTTGCCAACATGTTGAAATGACTAAAATTGCCAAAACCATGGGTTGCGATCATGAAATCGTGAATTTTGGCCACCGCAAATTTATTTTTCTATGGGTCAAAACAACTAAAATTGGTCAATAATCATGGATTATAGCTCATCAAGTTATGAATTTTGGCCAACATGAAATTATTTAACAACGGGTCAAAATGATTAAAAATAGCCAAAAATCGTGAGTTATAGCTCATGAAATTTTGAATTTTGCCTCTGCGAGATTACTTGACAATAGGTCGATACGAATAAAAATGGCCAAAAATTATTGGTTATATCTCACAAAATCATGAATTTAGCGACCACCAAATTATTTGACATCGGGTCAAAATGGCAAAAAATCATGAGTTTTAGCTCATGAAATCGAGAATTTTGGTCTCAGTGGAATTAATTGCCTATAGGTTGAGCGGACTAAAAAGACCAAAAATCATGGGTTATAACTCATGAAATTATGAATTTTGGCCACCATGAAATTATTTGCTTATAGGTCGAAATCACTAAAATAGCCAAAAGTCGTGAGTTATAGCTCATGAAATCGTGAATTTTGATCACCTATGCAAAATTATTTGACAATGGGTCAAAATGACTAATAATGGCTAAAACCTTTTAGCTATAGCTCATGAAATCGTGAATTTTGGTAGCCATGAAATTATTTGCTTATAGGTCGAAATCACTAAAATAGCCAATAATCATGGGTTCTGACTCATCTAATCGTGAATTTTGATCACCTATGCAAAATTATTTGCCTATGGGTTAAAACAACTAAAATGGCCAAAATCATGGGTTATAGCTCACAAATCGTGAGATATAGCTAATGAAATCATGAGATATAGCTAATGAAATCTTTAACTTTGGCACAAGAAATTATTTGACAATGGGTCAAAATAACCAAAATGACCAAATATCATGAGTTATAGCTCATGAAATTATGAATTATAGTCACCATGGAATTATTTGCCAACATGTTGAAATGACTAAAATTGCCAAAATCGTGGGTTATAGCTCATGAAATCTTTAATTTTGGCCACCACAAATTTATTTTTCTATGGGTCAAAACAACTAAAATTGGTCAATAATCATGGATTATAGCTCATCAAGTTATGAATTTTGGCCAACATGAAATTATTTAACAACGGTCAAAATGATTAAAATAGCCAAAATCGTGAGTTATAGCTCATGAAATTTTGAATTTTGCCTCCACGAGATTACTTGACAACGGTCGTCTGAATAAAATGGCCAAAAATTATTGGTTATATCTCACAAAATCATGAATTTAGCGACCACCAAATTATTTGACATCGGGTCAAAATGGCAAAAAATCATGAGTTTTAGCTCATGAAATCGGGAATTTTGGTCTCAGTGGAATTCATTGCATATAGGTTGAACGGACTAAAAAAGACCAAAAATCATGGGTTATAACTCATGAAATTATGAATTTTTGCTACGATAAAAGTATTTGCTAATGGGTCAAAATGACTAAAAATGACCAAAATAGCGGGTTATAGCCCATAAAAACGTGAATCTTTATCTCCATGAAATTATTTACCAACGGGTCAAAATGACTAAAAATGGTCAAAACCGTAGGTAATAGCTTGTGAATTCAATAATTTTGGTCCTCGAAATGATTTGCCAAAGGGTCGAAATGACTAAAATTGGCCAAAAATCTTGGGTTATATAGCTCATGAAATTATAAATTTTTGTCTCCATGGAATTATTTTTCAACGGGTCAAAATGACTAATAATGGCTAAAACCTTTTAGCTATAGCTCATGAAATCGTGAATTTTGGTAGCCATGAAATTATTTGCTTATAGGTCGAAATCACTAAAAATAGCCAATAATCATGGGTTACAGCTCATCTAATCGTGAATTTTGATCACCTATGCAAAATTATTTGCCTATGGGTCAAAACAACTAAAATGGCCAAAATCATGAGTTATAGCTCACAAATCGTGAGATATAGCTAATGAAATCGCGAGATATAGCTAATGAAATCTTTAACTTTGGCCTGCGCAAAATTATTTGACAATGGGTCAAAATAACCAAAAATGACCAAATATCATGAGTTATAGCTCATGAAATTATGAATTATAGTCACCATGGAATTATTTGCCAACATGTTGAAATGACTAAAAATGACAAAAATTCGTGGGTGCTCATGAAATATTAAATTTTGGCCACCACAAATTTATTTTTCTATGGGTCAAAACAACTAAAAATGGCCAATAATCATGGATTATAGCTCATCAAGTTATGATTTTTGGCCAACACGAAATTATTTAACAACGAGTCGAAATGATTAAAAATAGCCAAAAGTCGTGAGTTATAGCTCACGAAATTTTGAATTTTGCCTCCACGAGATTACTTGACAACGGGTCGATACGAATAAAAATGGCCAAAAATTGTTGGTTATATCTCACAAATCAAGAATTTAGAGACCACCAAATTATTTCACATCGGGTCAAACTGGCAAAAAATGGCAAAAATCATGAGTTATAGCTCACAAAATCGTGAGATATAGCTAATGAAATCATGAGATATAGCTCACAAAATCGTGAATTTTGGTAGCCATGAAATTATTTGCTTATAGGTTGAAATCACTAAAATAGCCAAAATTATGGGTTATAGCTCATGAAATTATGAATTTTGGCTCTGATAAAATTATTTGTTAATGGGTCAAAATGTCAAAAAATGACCAAAAATCATGGGTTATAGCCCATAAAAACGTGAATTTTTATCTCCATGGAATTGTTTACCAACGGGTTAAAATGACTAAAAATTGCCAAAAACCTATATGCACGAATCGTAAATTTTGGCATATAGGAAATTATAGTGCACGAAATCGTGGGTTAGCTCATGAAATCGTGAATTTTGGCATACAGGAAATTATTTGCCTATGGGCCGAAACAACTGAGAATGGTAAAAAAAGGGGTTATAGTGCACGAAATCGTGAATTTTGACCACTACAAAATTATTTGAAAAGGGGACTAAATGACTAAATATGGTAAAAAATTATGGGTTATAGCTCACAAAATCATTAACATTTGCCACCGTGAAATTATTTCACAATGGGTCAAAATAATAAAAAATGGCTAAAAATCATGGGTTATAGCAAATGATATCTTTAAATTTTGGCCTCCATAAAATTATTTGACAATGGGTTGAAACGACTAAAATTGCCAAAAATCGTGGATTATAGCTCATAAAATCGTGAATATTAGCCTCCATGAAATTACTTGAAAATGGGTGAAAAAGACTAAAAAATGGCCAAATATTATGGGTTATAGCTCACAAAATCGTGAATTTTGGCCACAATAAAGTTATTTGACAACGGGTTGAAATGACTAAAAATAAACAAAAATAGTGAGTTATAGCTCATGAAATTATGAATTTTGGTCCATGCAAAATTATTTGCTAACAGTCGAAATGACTAAAAATGGTCAAAATCCATGGGTTATAGCTCATAAGATAGTATATTTTTGCCTCGACAAAATTTTTTGCTAACAAGTCGAAATGGCTCAAAATAGACAAAATCGTAGGTTATATCTAACAAAATCTTGATTTTTTGTCTCCAAAGAATTATTGGCCAACGGGTCAAAATGACAAAAAATATCCAAAAATTAAATGTTATAGCTCATGAAATCGTGAATTTTGACCACTCTGAAATTTTTGCAAAGGGACTAAATGACTAAATATGGTAAAAAATTGTGGGTTATAGCTCATCAAATTGCGAATTTTGGCCTATGCGAAATTATTTGCCTATGGGTCAAAACGACTAAAAATGGTTTAAAATCATGAGATATAGCTCACAACATGTCAAAATATCATGAGTTATAGGCCATGAAGTTGTGAATTATGGTCTCCTTGGAATTATTTGCTAACATGTAAAAAAAAAAACTAAAAATGGCCAAAATTAGTGGGAGCTCATGAAATTGTGAAATTTGGCCACCATGAAATTATTTTCCTATAGGTCAAAATAATTAAAAATGGCCAATAATTGTGCATTATAGCTCATTAAATTGTAAATTTTGGCCACAATAAAGTTATTTGACAACGGGTTGAAATGACTAAAATAAACAAAAATAGTGAGTTATAGCTCATGAAATTGTGAAATTTGGCCACCATGAAATTATTTTCCTATAGGTAATGATTAAAAATGGCCAATAATCGTGCGTTATCGCTCATTAAATTGTAAATTTTGGCCATATTTAGTTATTCTAACCTATTGCCAAATAACTTCATGGAGGTAAAAACTCAAGATTTTATGAGCTGTAACCCACAATTTTGGCCATTTTTAGTCATTTCGATCCGTTGTCAAATAATTTCCTAGAGGCCAAAATTTATGATTTCATGAGCTATAACACATTATTTTTGGCCGTATTTAATTATTTTGACTAGTTGGCAAATAATTTCGTGGAGTCAAAATTCATGATTTCATGGGCTATAACCCACAAATTTTGACCATTTTTAGTGGGTTTCGACCCATTGGCAAATTTTTTCGCGGAGGCAAAAATTCACAATTTCATGAGCTAAAACCTACCAATTATAGATATATTTAGTTATTTTTAAATAGTTGGAAAATAATTTCATAGAGGTAAAGATTCACGATTTAATGAGCTATAACCTATGATTTTTGGCCATATTTAATTATTTCAATGAGTTGGCAAATAATTTCATGATTTCATGATTTATAGCCTATGATTTTTGGCCATTTTAATCATTTCGATCCGTTGTCAAATAATTTCCTAGAGGCCAAAATTTATGATTTCATGAGCTATAAACCACCATTTTGGCCATATTTGGTTATTTCATTTAGTTATGTGATAATTTTGCAGAGAGAAAATGTAACACCCCACCTTAATATTATTGTTATTTTAATTTAAAGGATTATGGATATATATATATATATATATATATATATATATATATATATATATATATATATATATATATATATATATATATATATATATATATATATATATATATATATATATATATATATATATAATGAGCCTTCATTTGGAAATTGTATTCAAAGTTCAAAATTTTAGAGTGCCTTAAGGAGAGATATCGCTAAAGTGAGATTATTGCATAAGTTATTTTCACATACTACCACGTTTCAATATTGCTTTATATGTTAATTTTTATGTTTTACAATGTTTTCTTTCATCATATGCGAAGCACTTGTTGATCGTTCATTGTTTGATTTTGTTATACTCATAATTGGCATATTCATGCATCCTGCATACACTTCAGTGCTACACATATTGATTGGTAACACTGAAAAAAAACCATCAGTGTTAATTGATATTGATTGATCGGCATATATCCAGAATATGCAAGGCCTTGAGCCTCAAATCATTATCATTATCATTATCATTATCGTGTTATCGTGGAATCGACAGGTAAAGTGGTCACTAAAGTGTTTTGCATTTCATGTATTGTAAGCATCAGTTCCAAGCTGATTTCCATTTGATCTTTCTTACTTATCATTATTATATATTTTGTTAAAAGTACATAATTTATGTTAATGATCTCATTGGGCTAGTGTAGCTCACCCTTTTATTAATGAACTTTTTAGATCCAGCCAAAGTTTAGAGAGGGATTACTCTGAGGAATTAATGAAAGTTAACTTGTAAAAAGAGTTTGGGGAGATAGAATCTTGTCTTGTAAAATATTGTATATTGTAAATAAAATAACAAAGCAAGTTGATGTTTTATGCTATGTAAATTTAGTTTCACGCTCTGAGTTCGGGGATCATATCTAATTTGTTTTATATTGTATTTGTCTCACCCTCTGAATTAGGAGATAATTCTAATTTGGGGTGTGACACATTGATATCAGAGCCTAGGTTGATAAACCTAATTAAAAGCCAGGATAGGATTCTCAGCCTGTAGGTTAGGGGTGTATTTAAGATGTTATACTATCATCATTAAGTTGTGTTATGTTGCAGGGAATGACTAACTCAGCAAGTAGTGTTACAAATAGTAATAGCCCATATGGACCTTGTCTATGTGGAAAATTATTCACCAACGAAGAAGTTATGGAGACAGTGGCTCAAAGGGATGCTTATATATGGGAGAGTGCAAACATACTTGAAAATACTGAGTCCTTGATAGAACAAACTAAGAACCAACTCTAGTTGTTAGAAAATGAAAAGCAAACCCTGTACCAATACATAGAGGATATTCCGCAAGAACGCAATGCTTTCGCTCAAGAAAATCATGACCTTAGGCGCTACATTGCATAATTACAAGTTGAAAGGTTACATGTGCTGGAAGAATTAGAAAAAGCAAGGAAAACAACAATCCCAAAATTGTTGTAATCTCATCAAGATCTGAAGAGGATCTTGCGGATGATCCAGATGAAGATCCAGAAGAAGAAGCTTCAGAAAATGAGAGAAACCCGTGACTTGTAGTAGAATATATAATACACTACTAGTAATAGTTTATACTACTAGTAATGGTTTTCTTGAAATATTAAGTGTATAACTTTGTTCTAGATGTACTGCTCTATCTTATGATTAAGGCACATAGTTATAAGTTTAACCGCACCAAATTTTGTAAGTTTCACATGATAAAGTTATATATAATGTTATATATATAGCGTCATCTGAAAAAATTACATAATTAATAATGTATATATGATGGATATCTAATTTATCTTACAAAATATTTTCTTTTAAGATGGTTGGATGAGGGAGACCCCGACGGAACCAAGGACATAATAACCAGCATGAGCAAGATCCCAATATTTTAACTCAAATTTTGGTGATGCTTACCCAACTTGTGCAAAGCCAAGGAGTTCAACTCAATGAACTAGAGGTGAGGCAAGCTAGAAATGAAAATATTAAACAAATTGAAGTGGAGGGAGATAAAGCTCTTGAAAGATTTTTAAAGTTTAATCCACTAAAACTCTCTGGCAAACCAGATGAAGAAAAGGCAGAGTTGTGGCTTGAAGACATAAAAATATTTTTATTGCACTACGATATGATAAGGAAAGAAAGGTTTTTATATAGTATTCCTATTTCAAGGAGCAGCACGAGAATGGTGGACGATGGTTGAGGAAAAATAGGCCCAAGAAAATACACCACGTATATGGGCAAACTTTATTAAAGAATTTAACAATTAATATTTTCCACCTATTTTTAGGGAAAGGCGAGAGGAGGAATTTATTTCCTTAAAGCAAGGAAATATGACCGTTACGCAATATGATGCAAAATTTAAGAAGTCGATGAAGTTTGCCAAGAATATAGTTGATACTGAGGAGCGTAAAATGATTAAGAAATAAAATTCAAGATGCAATGCTAGCTTCAGAAATTACTACATATGTAAAAGAAGTGAAATTAGCATCAAAAGTGGACAAGAGAAAGAATGAATAGAAAATCCAAGGACAATCTTCAAAGATAAGGTCTACCCTTAATTACTGGAAAGGAAGAGGAAAATATAATGCTAAGAGGGCTAAGACTGATAACATCTCACCTAAATAAGAATAATTCTTTGACCTGTACCTATTGTGATAAGTCTGGACATACTGAAGACTAGTGTTGGAAGAAAACTGGAAAATGTACCCTCTGTGGTGAGGATGGTCATTTTGTAAGGGAATGTCCGAAGACACCAAGAAAAGATAACCAAGGGTGGAAGGATGCTAAGGGAAATAAACCTCACATTCTTGGAAGGGCTTGTGCATTAGATGGGGAAGAGGCACCCAATACTTCTTCAGTAGTAGAAGGTAAGCTTCTAGTTTTAAATAAACTTGCTAGAGTTTTAATAGATCCTGGATCGACACATACCTATATTGCACCTCATTTGCAAAGCTTATTAACAAGGATATTGATGAGTTACCTTATCAATTAGAAGTGAGCACCTCTGTAGGAAGTAATATTATCACTGATAGCGTATATAAGTTCTATGTTGTTAAAATTGGCGAAAGTAATTTCAAGCGATTTAATATTACTACCTATCAAGGAATTGGATGCCCTACTAAGAATAGACCGGTTAGCTAAACATCATGCCCATATGAACTGTCGAGGTAAGATAGTAATATTTTGTCCACTTGGACAATCAAAAGTTGAGTTGAAAGGAGAAGGAAAGAAAATACCCTCCACCTTAATTTCTGCGGTAAATGCCCAAAATTGTTAAGGAAGGGACATGAAGGATATTTAGCCTATATAACAAATAACTCAAATAATAAAGTAAAGATAGAAGAAGTTCCTGTGGTAAAAGAATATCCTAATGTATTCCCTCAAGAGTTAAAAACCTTACCTATAGACCGAGAAAATCAATTTATTATTGAATTTGTTCCAAGAACAGCCCCAATATCCAAAGCTCCGTATAAAATGGCACCCGCAGAATTAAAAGAACTAAAAGTACAACTGCAAGATTTATTGGAAAGAAACTTTGTTAGACCAAGTACCTCACCATGGGGGGCACCTGTGTTATTTGTAAAGAAAAAGGATGGATCCTTACAGCTTTGTATTGATTATAGGGGCTTAAATAATGTAACAATAAAGAATAAATATCCTTCGTCTCTCACTGAAGAATTGTTTGACCAATTGCAAGGAGCAAAAATATTCTCTAAATTTGATTTAAGACAAGAATATTATCAGTTAAAGATTTGCGAGGAAGATTTTCCTAAGACTACATTCAGAACAAGGTATGGACACTACGAGTTTGCAGTTATGCCATTTGGATTAATTAATGCACCATCTGCTTTCATGAATCTAATGCATAGAGTATTTAAGCCATACCTAAATCAATTTGTGGTTATCTTTATTGATGACATTTTAGTTTATTCCAAATCAGTAGAAGAACATGAACAACATTTACATCAAATACTAAAAACTCTGCATACTCATAAATTATATGCTAAATTTAGCAAGTGTGAATTTTGGTTACCAAAAGTATCATTCCTCGGACACGTAATTTCTGCTGAAGGAATTAGTGTGGACCCGTCAAAAGTAGAAGCTGCGAATGCTTGGAAGCAACCTAAGAATGTGACAAAAGTAAGAAGTTTTCTGGGAATGGCAGGATATTATAGGAGATTTATCAAGGTTTTCTCAAAGATTGTCACACCATTATCAAACTTGACTCAGAAGAAAAAGCCATTTAATTGGAATGATGAATGTAAGAAAAGCTTCCAAGAATTGAAAAAGCGATTGGCAACCGCCCTAATCTTAGCCTTGCCACAAGCAAATCAAATTTTTTTTATATATGCATATGCTTCGAAAAAAGGATTAGGGTGTGTATTAATGTAGAATGGAAGAGTAATAACATATGCTTCGTGAAAGTTAAAACTTATGTGGTAAATTATCTCACACATGATCTTGAATTAGGAGCTATAATATTTGCTTTATAAAAATGGAGACATTACTTATATGGGCTGAATTTTGAAGTATATACGGACCACAAAAGTTTAAAGTATATATTCACTTAGAAAGATTTGAATCATGGGCAGACTAGATGGATGGAATATTTATAGGATTATGACTGTATCATCAATTATCACCCCGGAAAAGCAAATATTGTTGATGACGCTCTTAATAGAAAAATAAGGTTAGCTATGATATCTATCAGAAGATGGAAATTGGAAAAAGAATTATTTCAATGGTCTCCTAAAGAAACAAACGATGATTTATTATTTGCAAATCTTCAAGCACGACTACTTATCTTGCAGAAGGTTAAAGAACTATAGAATCAAGATCCGAAATTACAAAAGATTCAGAAGAAGATTCACGAAGGAGCCAACAGTGAATTCAATATTAGTTCAGATGGAATTTTAAAATTTCAGGGAAGAGTATGTGTACCCGATAACTCTGAACTAAAAAAAGAAATATTACAAGAAGCACATTGATCGAAATATTCCATTCATCTTGGAGAAACAAAATGTATCATTATTTAAAGCAGTCATATTGGTGGAGCGGATAAAGAAGGATGTGGCAGAATTTGTGGTTAAATGCTTAACTTGTCAAGTAGTTAAGCGAGAGCATCAGAGACTATTAGGATTTTTACAACCATTACCAGTACCTGAGTGGAAATGGGAGCATATTACAATGGACTTTGTGTCTGGACTACCAAGATCACTAACTCACTAAGTCAGCACATTTCCTCCCTATTAATAAGATGAATCCTCTTGAAAAATTGGCTTGTTTATATATTGATGAAGTGGTAAGACTACATGGGACCCCTATTAGTATAGTATCTGATCGAGACCCAAGATTTCTATCTCGGTTTTGCAACAATTACAAATAGCGATGGGTACTAAATTAAGTTTTAGTATAGCTACACATACTCAAACGGATGGACGATCAGAACGAACAATACAAACTTTAGAGGACATGTTGAGGTCATGTATACTTGATTTTGGCGGAAATTAGGATAAGCATCTCACGTTGGTAGAATTTGCATACAATAATAGCTACCAAGACACTATTGGCATGACACCTTTCGAAGCTTTGTATGGCCGAAGATGCAGATCACCTATCCATTGGGATGAAGTCGGAGAAAGAACAACTATAAAACCACACCTTATTCCTATGCTTAAGGAAGCAATTTTAAAAGTTTGTAAAATAAGGCGAATAATGTTTGCAGCTCAGGACCAACAAAAGAGTTATGCAGACAAGTGAAGGAAAAATTTAGAATTCCAAAGTAGGTGATAAGGTATTTTTGAAGATATCACCGCGTAAGGGGATGGTAAATACGGAAAGGGTGGTAAGCTCAATATAAGGTATGTTGCACCTTTTGAAATTTTAGAGAAAATAGGTAAAGTGGCATATGGTCTTGCTTTACCACCCAACCTAGGTGGAATACATGATGTATTCCACATTTCACTCCTTAAGAAATACCAGCCGGTCTCATCTCATGTACGGGATTACAAGCCTTTGAAATTAAATGCTAATCTATCCTATGAGAAAAGATTAGTAAAAATCTTGGACTACAAGACAAAAGAATTGAGAAATAGAAGCATTTCCATTTGTTAAAGTTTTATGGAGTCACCATGGAATAGAAGAATCAACATTGGTAAAAGAAGATGAGAGGCGACAAAAATATGCGTTTCTGTTTAGTAGCCTAGGTAAAATTTTGAGCACGAAATCTTGTAAGGGGGATAGAATGTAAACCCCACCTTAATTTACTGTTATTATAATTCAAAGTATTATGGATTAATATATGTCATTACTAATAAGTATACATTAAGAATATATATATATATATATATATATATATATATATATATATATATATATATATATATATATATATATATATATATATGGATAAATGTACACAAGATTATCTTGTAGATAAGCTTAAGAATTAAATATATATTTATGGATAAATGTGCACAAGATTATCTTATAGATAAGCTTAAGAATTATATATATATATATATATATATATATATATATATATAAGAATTAAATATATATTTATGGATAAATGTGCACAAGATTATCTTATAGATAAGCTTAAGAATTATATATATATATATATATATATATATATATATATATATATATATATATATATATATATATATATATATATATATATATATATATATATATATATATATATATATATATATATATATATATATATATATATATATATATATATATAAGAATTAAATATATATCCATGGATAAATGTGCACAAGATTATCTTGTAGATAAGCTTAAGAATTATATATATATATAAGAATTAAATATATATTTATGGATAAATGTGCACAAGATTATCTTATAGATAAGCTTAAAATTAAATATATATTTATGGATAAATGTGCACAAGATTATCTTGTAGATAAGCTTAAGAATTATATATATATATATATATATATATATATATAATTCATGTATCCTGATACACTTCAGTGCATACATTTTGATCGGTAACATTGAAAAAGAACCATCAGTGTTAATTGATATTGATTGATCGGCATATATCCAAAATATGCAAGGCCTTGAGCGTCAAATCATTATCGTTATCGTTTTATCATGGAATCGATAGCTAAAGTGGTCACTGAAGTGCTTTGCATTTCATGTATTGTTGGAATCATTTCCAAGCTGATTTCCAATTGATCTTTCTTACTTATCATTGTTATATATTTTGTTAAAAGTACATAATTTATGTCAATGATCTCACTATGCTACTGTAGCTCACCCTTTTATTAATCGCCTTTTTGTAGATCTAGCCAAAGTTTAGAGAGGGATTACTAAAAGGAATTGATGAAAGTTGACTTGTAAAAAAGAGTTTGGGAGAGAGAATCTTGTCTTGTAAAATATTGTACACAGTAAATAAAATAACAAAGCAAGTTGATGGCTTATGTTATGTAAATTTAGTTTCACGCTCCGAGTTAGAGGATCATATCTAATTTTTTATATTGTACTAATCTCACGCTTTGAATTCGGAGATAATTCTAATTTATCACTCTTGGCTTCTTCGTGAATCTTCTTCCAAATCTTTTGTAATTCCAGATCTTGATTCTGTAGTTCTTTAACCTTCTGCAAGATAAGTGGTCATGCTTGAAGATTTGTAAATAATAAACCATCATTTGTTTCTTCTTGAGACCATCGAAATAATTATTTTTCCAATTCCCATCTTCTGATAGCTACCATAACTAGCCTTATTTTTCTACTAAGAGCATCAACAACAACATTTGTTTTTCTGCGGCGATAATTTATGGTACAGTCACAATCCTTTAAATATTCCATGCATTTAGTCTACCTATGATTCAAATCTTTCTGAGTGAATATATACTTTAAACTTTTGTGGTCCGTATATACTTCAAATTGCACCCCATCATTTTTTTAAAGCAAATATTATGACTCCTAGTTCAAGATCATGTGTGGGATAATTTACCTCATAAGGTTTTAACTTTCGCGAAGCATATGCTACTACTCTTTCATTCTGCATTAATACACACCCTAATCCTTCTTTTGAAGCATCTGCATACATCACAAAATTTTGATTTCCCTGTGGCAAGGCTAAGATTGGGGCGGTTGTCAATCGCTTTTTCAATTCTTGGAACCTTTTCTCACATTCATCATTCCAGTTAAATGGCTTTTTCTTCTGAGTCAAGTTTGATAATGGTGTGGCAATCTTTGACAAATCCTTGATAAATCTCCTATGATATCCTGTCATTCCCGAAAACTTCTTACTTCTATCACATTCTTAGGTTGCTTCCAAGAAAGCACAACTTCTACTTTTGACGGGTCCACACTAATTCCTTCAGCAGAAATTACGTGTCCTAGGAATGATACTTTTGGTAACCAAAATTCACACTTGCTAAATTTAGCATATAATTTATGAGTACTAAAGTTTGTAGTATTTGATACAAATGTTGTTCATGTTCTTCTACTGATTTGGAATAAACTAAAATGTCATCAATAAAGATAACCACAAATTGATCTAGGTATGGCTTAAATACTCTATGCATTAGATCCATAAAAGCAGCCGGTGCATTAGTTAATCCAAATGGCATAACTGCAAACTCGAGTGTCCATACCTTGTTCTGAATGCAGTCTTAGGAATATCTTCCTCGTGAATCTTTAAGTGATAATATCCTTGTCTTAAATCAAATTTAGAGAATATTTTTGTTCTTTACAATTGGTCAAACAATTCATCAATGAGCGGCAAAGGATATTTATTCTTTCTTGTTACATTATTTAAGCCCCTGTAATCAATACAAAGCCGTAAAGATCCATCCTTTTTATTTACATGCAACGTAGGTGCCCCCCATGGTGAGGTACCTGGTCTAATATTGTTTCTTTCTAATAAATCCTACAAGTGTACTTTTAATTCCTTTCCAATACATCAGTGACAATGTTGCTTCCTACAGAGGTGCTCACTTCTAATTGATAAGGTAACTCGTCAATATCCTTGTTAATAAGCTTTGCGAAATGAGGTGCAATATAGGAATGTGTCAACTGGGATCTATCAAAACTCTAGCAAGTTTATTTAAAACCAGAAGTGTACCTTGTACTACTGAAGAAGTATTGGGTGCCACGTCCCCATCTAATGCCCAAGCCCTTCCAGGAATGTGAGGTTTATTTCCCCTATCATCCTTTGTTACCATTTTCATTTTATCGTGGAATCGACAGGTAAAGTGGTTACTGAAGTATTTTGCATTTCATGTATTGTAAGCATCATTTCCAAGCTGATTTTCAATTGATCTTTCTTACTTATCATTATTATGTATTTTGTTCAAAGTACATAATTTATGTCAATGATCTCAATAGGCTAGTGTAGCTCACCCTTTTATTAATCACCTTTTCAGATCCAGTGAAGTTTAGAGAGGGATTACTGTGAGGAATTAATGAAAGTTGACTTGTATAAAGAGTTTGGGGAGAGAGAATCTTGTCATGTCAAATATTGTACATAGTAAATAAAATAACAAAGCAAGTTGATGGTATACGTTATCTAAATTTAGTTTCACACTCCGAGTTCAGGGATCATATCTAATTTGTTTTATATTATACTAATCTCATTCTCTGAATTAAGAGATAATTTCTAATTTGGGGTGTGATAGAAAACTTCACGATTTCATGAGCTATAACCTATGATTTTTTGCCATTTTTAGTGAATTGGGCCTGTTGGCAAATAATTTCATGGAGGCCAAAATTAACAATTTCACAAGCTATAACTCTTGAATTTTTACCATTTCTAGTGGTTTTAACATATAGAAAAATAATTTTGTGAAGGTAAAATTCATGATTTTATGAGCTAAAACCCATATTTTTTGGCCATTTTTAGTAGTTTCGATCCGTTGGCAAATAATTTCATGGAGGCCAAAATTAACAATTTCACAAGCTATAACTCTTGAATTTTTACCATTTCTAGTGGTTTTAACATATAGAAAAATAATTTTGTGAAGGTAAAATTCACGATTTCATGAGCTATAACCTATGATTTTTGCCATTTTTAGTGGTTTCGACCCGTGGGCAAATAATTTCATGGAGGCCAAAATTAACAATTTCACAAGCTATAACTCTTGAATTTTTACCATTTCTAGTGGTTTTAACATATAGAAAAATAATTTTGTGAAGGTAAAATTCACGATTTCATGAGCTATAACCTATGATTTTTGCCATTTTAGTGAATTGGGCCTGTTGGCAAATAATTTCATGGAGGGTAAAATTCATGATTTAATAAGCTATAACCTATGATTTTTAGCTATATTTAGTTATTTTGACTAGTTGGTAAATATTTTTGTGAAAAACTTCACTAGTTCATGAGCTATAAGCCATGATTTTTAGCTATTTTTATTCATTTAGATCTCTTGGCAAATAATTTCATGCAGTCCAAAATTCACAAATTCATGAGCTACAACCCACCAATTTTGGCCATATTTAGTAGTTTCGAATAGTTGACAAATAATTTTGCGGAGGTAAAATTCATGGACACAAAAATAATTTTGGCTATTTTTAGTGGTTTTGACCTGTTGGCAAATAAATTTACAGGCACAAAAATTCATGATTTCATAAGCTATAACCCCGGATTATTGTCTATTTTTAGTCATTTTTATCCCTAGCCAAAACATTTCCTAGAGGCAAAATTTTGGACATATTTAGTTGTTTCCACTAGTTAGCAAATAATTTTATGGAGGCAAAATATCACAAATTCATTAGATATGACCCACGATTTTGGCCAAATCCAGTTGTTTCAACTAGTGGGCAATTAATTTTGCAAAGGTAAAAATTCACGAGTTCATGAGCTATGGCCCACAATTTTTCGCCACATTTAGTCATTTCGATCTCTTGGCAAATAATTTTCTAGGAGCCAAAATTCATGATTTCATGATCGATAACCCACCAATTTTGGCTAGATTACTAGTTGGGAGCAAATTTAGCTGGGGCTAAAATTCACGATTTCATGAGCTATAACCCACAATTTTGATCATTTTTATTGGTTTCGACCTATTGGCATATAATTTTGCAAAGGCAAAAATTCAAGATTTCATGAGCTATAACTAATGATTTTTGGTCGTTTTTAGTGGTTTCCACCCGTTGACAAATAATTTTGCATAGATAAAAATTTATGATTTCATGAGCTAGAACCCACAACTTTTTGCCATTTATAGTGGTTTCAACCCGTTGGCAAATAATTTCATGGAGGTAAAATTCATGATTTAATAAGCTATAACCCACCATTTTGATCATATTTAGTTATTTTGACTATTTGGCAAATAATTTCATGGAGGAAAAAATTTATGATTTCATGAGCTATTGATCATCACATTTTATTGCACTTTTATACCCTCATTATCTATTTTATTTGAATAAATATATCTTCTAATAATAATTTTTATCTTAATTTGCAAGTAATATAGAGTTATTGAATAAGAGCCCAAATGAAGATTATTTCAAGCACAAAAGATCTCTAATGAAGCCTAGAATGCCTAAATCCAAAGCCCACGACTAAGTTTAGAAGTAAAATCTCAACACTCATTACTTTCTTGGTCAGAATTATTAATAACTTGGCTTACAATTGAGAATCAAATCAAATATGAAAAAAATAAAGTCAAATTCGTACTCAGGATGGTCAACCGCAAAGAAAAGGCGATATCTCCCAATCCGGAAAGCAGAATTTAACATATTATATATAAAAATCGCCTATCTCGACGAGACGGAGCCATCCAAATTACCAGATTCTCAAAATTTTATTAGTAGCAATGGGTTATGATAGAAATCCGAATTTAAGTGATATATATTCAATGATTTGAAGGCCAAGTTAAATTCAAGAGAAGCCCAAGAGCATTCAAGAGAAGCCCAAGAGTTTTAAATGAATTAAATATAAAAAAAATAAAATCCACAAAGCCCATCTCTCAAGTATTAAATCAATAGTCTAGACTATTTTGAGAGATCTAATAGTTATGAGGGTTGCTTGGGGCCTAAGCTAAATCCTATGGTTGTGAGGGTTACTTGGAGGCAAGACAAATCCAAATGTTATGAGAGATTCTTGTTATCTATAAATAGAGGGGTAGAGTGAGGGCTTGAATTGTGAAATATTTTATAAAAACTCTATTTGGAGAGGAGGATTACTCTTAATTGAGAAGATCTTCCAAAAATTATAACTTTATTACACAATAAATAAAAATTTTCACCCCTTCAATTTTCTTTATCTTCTTCTTATCCAAGGACCAAAAGGAGGATGATATGAAGATCAGGAGTTGTTAGTTTTCTTTTATTTCTTTTCATTTCTTGTTCATTTATATGCTTTGTAGCTTAGATTTATTTTCATGCAATTTACTTTTATGCAGTTTAGTTTCATGCAATGTCTTTAATTCTTGTATTTACTTTCTAGTATAGATTTTTCTTTTCTTTAATTCACCTTGAGGCTAGAACCCTATAGGGAATTACCATTTTCTAAGTGTGGAGCTAATATTTGTGGGATCCCTAGAGATTGTTTGAAACTAGCTAACAAATCCAACTTATTCCCATAAGATTGAGATAGCTAAGTGGATCTACTCTAGATTCCTCATATCTTTAATTAATCCTCCATACTTTACCTTCTTTATTTTCCTCTTATCCTTGCTTTTATTTGTTTGTTTTCCTTCAATTTTCTTTCTCCTCTCTTGATTTCTTTTTCTTTTATTTGCACAAATCACAATCACTCTCCATCTCTCAAACTCATTTTCTTTTATTTTCACTTTATCACTTCCATCTTTAAATCCCTCCACACTCACTTTCTTCCTCATTTTATCACACATTTTCTAATCTCTCCACTCTCATTTTCTTCCTCGTTTTATTAGCATAATCCACAACCACTCTCTAACCTCTTCACCACCACTTTCACCATGTTTTACTTTTATTTTGAATAACTCCGAATTGTCGCGCACATAATCTAAAAAGAACCAAACTTGGATAACTCCTACTTCACGTTCCTCGTGGGATCGATAACTTTATATACTATAACTTGATCAAGGTTGTATACTTGCAACTCCAGGAGGTAATCATTTATTCCCCTATCAAGTTTTTGGGGCCGTTGCTGGGGAACGGTGTTAAGTAGGAAATTTTTCCATTTTAGTTCTTTAACTTGTGTGTTTTTTTTTTGTGAGGAACTTGGAGCTTGAATATTAAGCGTTGAAGATTCGAGATTGAAGATTTGCCTCCAACGAGGCTTTGGATTGTTTTTACGTGGGTAACTCTTCTTTCTAGTATTCTCAATTCCACCCTTTAGATAGTTCATCACAACTAGAGAAAATTAGGATTTAAAAATAATAATAATTAAAAAAATTATTTTTGTCAACCATAATAAAATTTACCATCCACTTGGACATTTACTAACAAGATAATAAATTCAAACAACATTACTCCTTCTCACACTTTGTTTGATTGTGGACCATAATAAAAAAAATAAAAGATTTTTATTTTTGCATCCTTTTAGTTGCTTTTAATTTCTAGTGTTGCATTGCATATAATAGTAGGAATTCACCCAAGTGATTTGAGCATCTTGATTTGACACACACTTGAAAATATTTTAAGGGCAAAAATCCCCTAATCAAGATAAGATGAGAGATTTCATCACCCTTTCCTTAGCCCACAAATCACTAATTCCTCACTACACAAACCCAAACCTTTAACAATTCATTAGACGTTGGCCCCTAAAGATTCGAGCTCATTAAGGAACAATAATTCCTTAAGTGAACCGGTCCAAGTTTATTTGGATTAATTGGTGTCTAAGGCAAGGTTTAGGGATTGTGTAAAGCGCCCTGCAAGGAACGAGGTACTTAATTGATCTTTGATCTCCCTCTAGTACTATCCTTACCTGGCTAATTACCCGAGTAAACTTTGATCTTTTCACTAAGGAGAGCCTAAAAAAAATTCCAAAAAGAATTTGTATATGCAAGTTTGGATTAGGGATAATTTTGATTGTTAATCTGTGTTGAACATTTATTTTGAGACTAAACAAATGGAAAACCCTAATCCATCTATTCTTCTTGACATATATTATCCCAAAGAAGAAAATGAGTCAAATCTAAGTTTTGGGAAATTTTTGATGAAGAACTGCTATTTTTAGAAAAATCGATCGATTTTTGAAAACAATGAAATTGTGCTTGAACAAACCTTCAAGAACTCTTCTCAGATGAACTTAGCTTTTAGAAAACAAACAATCAGAATTTAAACCCTCAAATATAGATCTTATATTCGAGAAAAATTTCAAAGAAAATTTGATTACACAAACTTTTGTTAATAAAGAAGCTAAGTTCAAATTTCATAACACCATTGAAACCTACCTTAAATCATTACAAAAATCATTGAACTCCTTGGAATGTTTTGAATCTGAGCACTTCATTGTTTATATCATTTTGAATCTCTTTAAACTGAGGTAGAATTTTCTACAATAAGGTAGGATTTAATGTAGAATTTAAACTTCTCATTTTTCATCTTTTATTCTACATTTGCTTATCTTTGTGTCTTATCATAATAATAAAAGAATTTATTCTTCTCTCATTTGAGAGTTTTTATTCTTTAAAAAATTTCATCCTCCTCATACCAAAGGTAATTACAGATTTTTCATCATTGTTTGAAGCCACTTAACAAATGTAAGTGCTTAATTTTTATCTGTTTTACTTTGTGCATTATAGAGTTTGCATTGAGGACAATGCAAAATTTAGGTGTGAGGGTGGGGATTAGTTATTTTTCCTCTTTTGCTTACCATTTTTTTATTTTTATTTTTATGTCATTTAAAAAAATAATAAAGTATCGCCACTTGCCAACTTAATAGAGTTGATTAATAATTGATCTAATTGATAAATTTTAAATTTTCTAATCCTTAGTTAGTTTTATACTCAAGATCATCTTTTATGATAACTCTAAATAAATTTCTTAAGAAATGATTTTCAAAGTAGTATACTTTACTTAAGTCTTAACTTAGACTTTTAATTAAAATAATAAAATTTTTGCATGCTTATCTTAGAGTTGAAAACAAATTTTCAAGTTGTCTTGATCTAAATATTTTTTAGACATATATATACATATACACATATATATATTTAAAAAAAAATAACTTTACAAAAGAAGAGTGTGAAAATGGGCACCAATTAAAATTCTCTTAAAATTCAAGGTGGTTCTATCTTACTAAGCCTAAGTTGACCGAGTAATTAAGCCCAAGAAGTATTTCTATGCTTAATGACCTAAGCCCAATTGGATTGGGATCCATTGGCCCAAAACTTGTTAAATGGTCACTTAGAAAGCCCGATCAAGAAGAACAAAATCACCAAGGAATAAAGAGTTAAAAAACTAGTTAAATTACTAACAATGTTTTATATATATAGTTATATTTGTATAAATGTTGGTTAAGAGACTTGAAAATTGTTTAAAACAAAGAGTTAGCATGTTCTTTTCAAAATTTTTAATTTAAACTTCTAAGTTAGACTTAGTTTTGTATACTTATAATGAAAAATTTTCTAAAAAATTTACCTTGGAGTAATATATAAAAATATTTTCTTGAGTAAAACTAGTTTTAATTAGAATGTTTAAATATATCAAGTAAATTAATTATTCATAAACTTCTTTAAATTGGCAAGTTGATCGAATTTTGTGGGTATATTCACTGCAAACCCTCATGAGACTACAACTCGTCCACTAGGGTAACCTAGGGGTTTAAAGGCTTATTGTATGCGCTAAATACAACCGCGATTCCTGCGAAAGTGAGTTAGGATTTTTCTTTCTTTCCTTTTAATTTCTTTCTTTGCTAGAGGACTAGCAAAAGTTTAGGTGTGGGGGTATTTGATCATCACATTTTATTGCACTTTTATACCCTCATTATCTATTTTATTTGAATAAATATATCTTATAATAATAATTTTTATCTTAATTTGCAGGTAATATAGAATTATTGAATAAGAGCCCAAATGAAGATTATTTCAAGCACAAAAGATCTCTAATGAAGCCCAGAATGCCTAAATCCAAAGCACACGACTAAGTTTAGAAGCAAAATCTCAACACTTATTATTTTCTTGGTCAGAATAATTAATAACTTGGCTTGCAATTGAGAATCAAATCAAATATGAAAAAAATAAAGTCAAATTCGTGCTCAAGATGGTCAACCGCAAAGAAAAGGCGATATCTCCCAATCCGGAAAGCAGAATTCAACATATTATCTATGAAAATCGCCTATCTCGACGAGACGGAGCCATCCAAATTACAAGATTCTTAAAATTTCATTAGCAGCAGTGGGTTATGATAGAAATCCGAATTCAAGTGATATATATTAAATGATTTGAAGGCCAAGTTAAATTCAAGAGAAGCCCAAAAGCATTCAAGAGAAGCCCAAGAGTTTTAAATGAATTAAATACAAAAGAAATAAAGCCCACAAATCCCATCTCTCAAGTATTAAATCAATGGTCTAGATTATTTTGAGAGATCCTATGGTTATGAGGGTTGCTTGGGGCCTAAGCCAAATCCTATGTTGTGAGGGTTACTTGGCGGCCAAGACAAATCCAAAGGTTGTGAGAGATTCTTGTTATCTATAAATAGAGGGATAGAGTGAGGGCTTGAATTGTGAAATATTTTGTAAAAACTCCATTTGGAGAGGAGGGTTACTCTTAATTGAGAAGACCTTCCAAAATTTGTAACTTTGTTACACAATAAATAAAATTTTTCACCCCTTCAATTTGCTTTATCTTCTTCTTGTCCAAGGACCAGAAGGAGGATGAGATGAAGATCAGGAGTTGTTAGTTTTTTTTTATTTCTTTTTCATTTCTTGTTCATTTATATGCTTTGTAGCTTAGATTTACTTTCATGCAATTTACTTTCATGCAATGTCTTTAATTCTTGTATTTAGTTTCTAGTACAGATTTTTCTTTTCTTTAATTCACCTTGAGGCTAGAACCCTCTAGGGAATTATCCTTTTCTAAGTGTGGAGCTAATATTTGTGGGATCCCTAGAGATTGTTTGAAACTAGCTAACAAATCCAACTTATTCCCATAAAATTGAGATAAGCTAAGTGGATCTACTCTAGATTCCTCATATCTTTAATTAATCCTCCATACTTTACCTTCTTTATTTTCCTCTTATCCTTGCTTTTCATTTGTTTGTTTTCCTTCAATTTTCTTTCTCCTCTCTTGATTTATTTTTCTTTTTATTTGCACAAATCACAATCACTCTCCATCTCTCAAACTCATTTTCTTTTATTTTCACTTTACCACTTCCATCTTTAAATCCCTCCACACTCACTTTCTTCCTCGTTTTATCACACACATTTCTAATCTCTCCACTCTCATTTTCTTCCTCGTTTTATTACATAATCCACAACCACTCTCTAACCTCTTCACCACCACTTTCACCGCTTTTTACTTTTATTTTGAATAACTCCTAATTGTCACGCACATAATCTAAAAAGAACCAAACTTGGATAACTCCTACTTCACGTTCCTCGTGGGATCGATAACTTTATATACTATAACTTGATCAAGGTTGTATACTTGTAACTCTAGGAGGTAATCATTTATTCCCCTATCAGCTATAACCCACGATTTTTGGCTGTTTTTAGTGGTTTCAACTTGTTGGCAAATAAATTTTCAGAGGCAAAAATTTGTGATTTCATGAGCTATAACGCACAATATTTGGCCCTATTTAGTTGTTTTGGTTAGTTGGCAAATAATTTCACTGAGCCAAACATTCATGATTTAATGAGCTATAACCCATGATTTTTGGCCATTTTTAGTAGTTTCACCCATTGTGAAATAATTTTGTCGAGGCTTAAAATTCATGACTTCATGAGCTATAACCCATGATTGTTGGCAATAATTAGCTTTTTCGACCAGTTGAGAAATAATTTTGCAGAGGCAAGAATTCAGAAATTCATGAGCTATAACCCATGATTTATGGCCATTTTTAATCGTTTCTATCTCTTGGCAAGTAATTTCTCTGAGGTCAAAATTCCTGATTTAATGAGCACCCACAAATATTGGCAATATAACCAATTAGCAAATAATTTCATGAAGGCAAAAATTCATGATTTTATGAGCTATCACCCATAACCTTTGGCTATTTTTAGTGGTTTTGACCTGTTGACAAATAATTTTGCAGATGCAATAATTTACGATTTCATGAGCTATAACCCATGATTTTTGGCTATTTTAAGTGGTTTCAACTTGTTGGCAAATAAATTTTCAGAGGCAAAAATTTGTGATTTCATGAGCTATAACGCACAATATTTGGCCCTATTTAGTTGTTTTGGTTAGTTGGCAAATAATTTCACTGAGCCAAACATTCATGATTTAATGAGCTATAACCTGTGATTTTAGGCTATTTTTAGTAGTATTGACCCATTGTGAAATAATTTTGTCGAGGCGAAAATTCATGACTTCATGAGCTATAACCCATGATTGTTGGCAATAATTAGCTTTTTCGACCAGTTGAGAAATAATTTTGCAGAGGCAAGAATTCAGAAATTCATGAGCTATAACCCATGATTTATGGCCATTTTTAATCGTTTCTATCTCTTGGCAAGTAATTTCTCTGAGGTCAAAATTCCCGATTTAATGAGCACCCACAAATATTGGCAATATAACCAATTAGCAAATAATTTCACAGAAGAAAAAATTCATGATTTTATGAGCTATCACCCATAACCTTTGGCTATTTTTAGTGGTTTTGACCTGTTGACAAATAATTTTGCAGATGCAATAATTTACGATTTCATGAGCTATAACCCATGATTTTTGGTTGTTTTTAGTGGTTTCGTCCCATTAGCAAATAATTTTGCAGAGATAAAAATTCACAATTTTATGAGCAATAACCTATCATTATTGGTCCTATTTTGTTCTTTCGGCTAGTTGGCAAATAATTTTGTGGAGTCAAACATTCACGGTTTCATGATTTTTGGCGGTTTTTTAGAAGTTTTGACCCGTTGTCAAATAATTTTGCAGAATTAATATTTCATGATTTTATGAGTTATAACCCATGATTTTTGGCCATATTTAATTATTTTGACCAGTTGACAAAGAATTTTGCGGAGGCAAAAATTCAGGACTTCATGAGTTATAGCCCATAATTTTTGGACATTTTTAGTCATTTCTATCTCTTGGCACGTAATTTCTTGGAGGCTGAAATTTATGAAATTTATGATTTGATGAGCTATTACCCAAAAATTTTGGCCATATAACTAGATGGCAAATAATTTTGCGGAAGCAAAAATTCACTGTTTTATGAGCTATAACCCACACTTTTTGGTCTTTTTTAGTCGACCCGTTGGCAAATAACTTCGCTGAGGCAAAAACTAACAATTTCATGAGCTATAACCCACGATTTTGGGCGTGTTTAGTGGTTTCAACCCGTTGGAAAATAATTTCACCGTGGTAAAATTCACGATTTTATGAGCTATAATATACGATTTTAAGCCATATTCAGTTATTTCGACTAGTTGGCAAATAATTTCACGGAGGTAAATTATCACAATTTCATTAGATATGAGCCACAATTTTTGGTCATATTTAGTGGTTTCTACTCGTTGGCAATTAATTTCACGAAGGCAAAAATTCATGAGTTCATGAGCTATAACCCATTATTTTTTGTCATATTTCTTCATTTTGATCCCTTTGCAAAATATTTCTTCGAGTCAAAAGTTCACGATTTCATGATTTATAACCCACCAATTTTGGCTAGATAACCAGCTGGCAACAAATTTTGCAAAGCTAAAAATTCATAATTTCATGAGTTATGTCTCATGAGTTTTGGCCACTTTTAGTAGTTTTGACCATTAGCAAATAAGTTTGCGAGGCAAAAATTCAAGATTTCATGAGCTACAATGCACGATTTTTGGTCGCTTTTAATGGTTTTGACCCATTGACAAATAGTTTAACAGAGATAAAATTTATGATTTCATAAGTTATAACCCACGATTTCTTGCCATTTATAGTGGTTTTGACCCATTTGCAAATAATTTCGTAGAGGCATAAATTCTTGATTTAATAAAGTATAACGCACCATATTTTACCTTATTTAGTTATTTTGGCTACTTAGCAAATAATTTTACTGGATGCAAAATTTATGATTTCATGAGCTATAACCCATGATTTTTGGCCATATTTCTTCATTTTGATCCCTTTGCAAAATATTTCTTCGAGTCAAAAGTTCACGATTTCATGATTTATAACCCACCAATTTTGGCTAGATAACCAGCTGGCAACAAATTTTGCAAAGCTAAAAATTCATAATTTCATGAGTTATGTCTCATGAGTTTTGGCCACTTTTAGTAGTTTTGACCATTAGCAAATAAGTTTGCAGAGGCAAAAATTCAAGATTTCATGAGCTACAATGCACGATTTTTGGTCGTTTTTAATGGTTTTGACCCATTGACAAATAGTTTAACAGAGATAAAAATTTATGATTTCATAAGTTATAACCCACGATTTCTTGCCATTTATAGTGGTTTTGACCCATTTGCAAATAATTTCGTAGAGGCATAAATTCTTGATTTAATAAAGTATAACGCACCATATTTTACCTTATTTAGTTATTTTGGCTACTTAGCAAATAATTTTACGGATGCAAAAATTTATGATTTCATGAGCTATAACCCATGATTTTTGGCCATTTTTAGTGGTTTCGAGTTTTTGGCAAATAATTTTGCAGAGGCATAAATTCACGATTTCATGAGCTATAAACTGCGATTTTTTTACCATTTTTAGTAGTTTCTTCCAGTTGTCAAATAATTTTGTAAAGGCAAAAATTCACATTTTCATGAGATATAACCCATGATTTTTGGCCATATTTCGTTGATCAGTTGAAAAATAATTTTGTGGAGGCAAAAATACAGGAGTTCATGAGTTCTAGCCCATAGTTTTTGGCCATTTTTAGTCATCTCTATTTCTTGGCAAGCAATTTCTCGGAGGCCAAAATTCTAGATTTGATTAGCTATAACCAACAAACTTTGGCCAGATAACTAGTAGGCAAAAAATTTCACGAAAGCAAAAGTTCACGGTTTTATGAGGTTTAACCCGTGGTTTTTGGCCTTTTCCAGCTGTTTCGACCCGTTGGCAAATAATTTTGTGGAGGCAAAAATTTATGATTTCATGAGCCTTAACCCATGATTTTTAGCCATTTTTAGTGGTTTTGGCTCAGTTAGAAAATAATTTCGTAATGGTAAAAATTCACGATTTGATGAGTTATAGCCCATCAATTTTGGCCCTACTTAGTTATTTTGACTGGTTAGCAAATAATTTCACGGAGGCAAACATTAACTAGTTGACGAGCTATAACCTTTGATTTTTGGCCATTTTTAGTAGTTTTGATCCGTTGTCAAATAATTTTGTGGAGGCAAAAATTCACAATTTCATGAGCCATAACCCATGTGTTTTGGCCTTATTTAGTTGTTTTGGCATGTTGACAAATAATTTCGAGGATGCAAAAATTTTGGAGTTCTTGAGCTATAACCCATGATATTTGTATATTTTGTGGAGAGGTCAACATTCACGATTTAAGGAGCTATAACCCGCCAATTTAGGCCATGAAACTAGTTGGCAAAAAATTTTGAGAGACAAAAATTCACAATTTCACTAGCTATAGCCTACGGTTTTTGGCCAATTTTAGTCATTTCGATCCATTGAAAAATAATCTTGTGAGGACAAAATTCACGATTTCATGAGCTATAACCCACCATTTTTGGTGATATTTAGTTGTTTCGATCAGTTGTCAAATAATTTCGTGGATGCCAAAACTCACGATTTCATAAGCTATAACCCATACTTTTTAGCCATACTTAGTAGTTTCAACCAGTTGACAAATAATTTAGTGGGGGCAAATTTAGGAGTTCATGACCTATAATCCATATTTTTTGACCATTTTTAGTCATTTGTATCTCTTAGAAAATAATTTCTCGGTGGCGAAAATTCAAGATTTCATGAGCTATAACCCACTAATTTTGGCCATATAACCAATTAGAATTTATAGTTTGACACCTTGGCAAATAATTTTGCAGAGGAAAAAATTCACAATTTCATGAGCAACAACCTATGATTTTAGGCTGTATTTGGTTGTTTTGACTAGTTGGCAAATGACTTTACTGAGGAAAATTTTTATTATTTCATGAGCTATAACCCATAATTTTTGGCCATTTTTAGAGGTTTTGACAAGTTGGCAAATAATTTTGCAGAGGCAGAAATTCACAATTATTTGAGCTATAGCCCACCATTTTTGGCCTTATTTAGTTGTTTTGACTAGTTAGTAAATAATTTCACGGAGGCTAACATTCAAGATTTCGTAAGCTATAACCTGCAATTTTTGGCCATTTTTATTAGTTTTGACCTGTTGTCAAATAATTTTGCGGAGTTAAATTTTCATGATTTCATGAGCTATGACTCATGACTTTTGGCCATATTTAGTTGTTTTAGCCAGTTCACAAATATTTTCGCGGAGGCAAAAATTTTGGTGTTCATGAGCTATAACCCACGATTTTTGCTATTTTTAGTATTTTTGACCCATCGCCTAATAATTTTGTGGAGGCAAAAATTCACGATTTCATGAGCTATAACCCACCAATTTTGGCCATATAAGCGGTTGGCAAATAATTTCATGGAGCTAAAATATCATGATTTCATTAGCTATGATCCATGATTTTTGGCCATATTTAGTTATTTTGACCAATTGACAAATAATTTCTCAAGGAAAAAATTCACGATTTCGTGAGCGATAACCCACCATTTTAGGCAATGTTTAGTTATTTCGACTAGTTGTTGGATAATTTCACGGACGCCAAAATTCATGATTTAAGAGCTATAACCCATGATTTTGGTCATATTTAGTTATTTTGACCAATTGACAAATAATTTTGCAGAGGCAAAAATACAAGAGTTCATCAGCAATAATCCATGATTTTTTAGAAGATAATTTCTCTGAGGCCAAAATTCACGATTTCATGAGCAATAACCCACCAATTTTGGCAATATAACTAGTTGGCATATAATTTCGCAGAGGAAAAAAATTCACGATTTCAAGAGCTATAATCCACTATTTTTGGACATATTTACTTATTTTGACTAGTTAGTAAATAATTTTGCGGAGGCCAAAATTCACTATTTCATGAGCTATAACCCACAATTTTTTGCTATTTTTAGTATTTTTGACCCATCGTCTAATAATTTTGTGGAGGTGAAAAATTCATAATTTCACGAGCTATAACTCTTGATTTTTGGCTATTTTTAGTGGTTTTGACCTATTGGAAAATAATTTTTCAGACACAAATTTGCGAATTTATGAGCAAACCCACGATTTTTAGCCATTTTTAGTCGGTTTGATTCCTTGGCAAATAGTTTCTTTGAGGCAAAATTTCGTGATTTTATGAGCTATAACCATCTAGTTTTAAACATGTCTCTTTGTTTCGACTAGTTGGCAAATAATTTCATGGAGCTAAAATATCATGATTTCATTAGCTATGATCCATGATTTTTGGCCATAGTTAGTTGCTTCGACCAGTTGGCAATTAATTTGGCGAGGGCAAAAATTTAGGAGTTGAATGAGCTATAACCCATGATTTTTGGCCATATTTAGTTATTTCGATCTCTTGGCAAATAATTTCCTAGAGACCAAAATTCACAATTTCATGAGCTACCAATTTTGGCCATTTTTATTAGTTTTGACCCGTTGCCAAATAATTTTGTAGAGGCAAAAATTCACGATTTCATTAGCTATGACCCATGATTTTTGGCCATAATTAGTTATTTCAGCCAGTTCACAAATATTTTTGCGGAGGCAAAATTCTAGGTGTTCATGAGCTATATAACCCACGGTGTTGGCCATTTTTTGTCATTTTGATCAATTGCCAAGTAATTTCCCAGAGGCTAAACTTCACGATTTCGTGAGCTATAACCCACTAATTTTGGCCATATAAATACTTGGCAAATAATTTCACGGAGGCAAAAATTCAAGGTTTCACGAGCTATAACCCTTGATTTTTGCCATTTTAGTCATTTTGACCCTTGGCAAATAATTTTGTGGAGGCAAAAATTCACGATTTCATGAGCTATAACCCATGATTTTTGGCCATATTTAGTTGTTTTGACTAGTTGGCAAATAATTTTGTGGAGGCAAAAATTTTGGTGTTCATGAGCTATAACCCATGATTTTTGGCCATATAAATACTTGGCAAATAATTTTGTAGAGGCAAAAATTCACGATTTCAAGAGCTATAACCCACCAATTTTGGCCATATAAATACTTGGCAAATAATTTTGCAGAGGCAAAAATTCACGATTTCATGAGCTATAACCCACGGTTTGTGGTCATATTTAGTTATTTCGACCAGTTGACAAATAATTTTGTAGAGGCAAAAATTCACGATTTCATGAGCTATAACCCACCAATTTTGGCCATATTTAGTTGTTTCGACCAGTTGACAAATAATTTCATGGAGCTAAAATATCATGATTTCATTAGCTATGACCCATGATTTTTGGCCATATTTAGTTGTTTCGACCAGTTGACAAATAATTTTGTAGAGGCAAAAATTCAAGAGTTCATGAGCTATAACCCACGATTTTTAGCCATTTTTAGTCATTTCTATCTGTTGGAAAATAATTTTCCGGATGCCAAAATTTAAGATTTCATGAGCTATAACCCACTAATTTTGGCCATATAACCAATTGGCATATAATTTTGTGGAGGTGAAAATTCGTGAGCTATAACCCACCAATTTTGGCAATATAACTAGTTGGCATATAATTTTGTGGAGGTGAAAAATTCATAATTTCATGAGCTATAACCCATGATTTTGGTCATATTTAGTTGTTTTGACTAGTTGGCAAATAATTTCATAGTGGCAAAAATTCACGACTTCACGAGCTATAACCCATAATTTTTGGCTATATTTAGTCACTTCTACCCATTCGTAAATAATTTTATAAGGATAAAATTCACGATTTCATGAGCTATAACCCTTGATTTTTTGCCATTTTTAGTCATTTTGACCCCTTGGCAAATAATTTCTTAGACGCAAAAATTTGTGATTTCACGAGCTATAGCCCACCACTTTCGGACATATTTAGTGGTTTCAACTTGTTGGCAAATAATTTCACGCAGGCATAATATCACGACTTCATTAGCTTTGACCCATGATTTTTGGCCATATTTAGTTGTTTCGACCAGTTAGCAATTAATTCTGTGAGGGAAAAACTTTAGGAGTTCATGAGCTATAACCCATGATTTTTGGCCATAATAGTTATTTCGACCAGTTGACAAATAATTTCGCGGTGGTAAAAATTCAGTAGCTCGTGAGCTATTACCAACGAAATTGGCCATTTTTGTTATTGCTCTCGACAAATAATTTCCCGAAGGCCAAAATTCATAATTTCATGAGTTATAATCCACTAATTTGTGCCATATAACCAATTGGCATATAATTTTGTGGAGGCAAAACTTCACAAGTTGACGAGCTATAATCCATGATTTTTAGCAATTTTTAGTCATTTCGATTAATTAGCAAATATTTTCTCAAGGATGAAATTCAAGATTTCATCAGCTATAATCCATCATCTTCGGACTTATTTAGTTGTTTTAATGAGTTGTAAAATAATTTTGCGGTGGCCAAAATTAACAATTTAATGACCTATAACTCACAATTATTTGGCCATTTTAGTGGTTTTGATCTATTAGCAAATAATTTCATGAGCTACCAATTTTGGCCATATTTAGTTGTTTTGACTAGTTAGTAAATAATTTTATAAGGATAAAATTCACGATTTCATGAGCTATAACCCACAATTTTTGCTATTTTTAGTATTTTTGACCCATCGCCTAATAATTTTGTGGAGGTGAAAAATTCATAATTTCATGAGCTATAACCCTTGATTTTTGCCATTTTAGTCATTTTGACCCTTGGCAAATAATTTCTTAGACGCAAAAATTTGTGATTTCACGAGCTATAAACCACGATTTTTAGCCATTTTAGTGGTTTGATTCCTTGGCAAATAGTTTCTTTGAGGCAAAATTTCGTGATTTTATGAGCTATAACCATCTAGTTTTAAACATGTCTCTTTGTTTCACTAGTTGGCAAATAATTTCATGGAGCTAAAATATCATGATTTCATTAGCTATGATCCATGATTTTTGGCCATATTTAGTTGTTTCGACCAGTTGACAAATAATTTTGCAGAGGCAAAATTCACGATTTCATGAGCTATAATCCATGATTTTTGGCCATATTTAGTTATTTTGATAGTTATTTCACTAGTTGGCAAATAATTTCACAGAGGCAAAATTCACGATTTCATGAGCTATAACCCATGATTTTTGGCCATATTTAGTTATTTCGACCAGTTGACAAATAATTTTGCAGAGGCAAAAATTCAAGAGTTCATGAGCTATAATCCATGATTTTTAGCAATTTTTAGTCATTTCGATCTCTTGGCAAATAATTTCACAGAGGCAAAATTCACGATTTCATGAGCTATAACCCACCAATTTTGGCCATATAAATACTTGGCAAATAATTTCACAGAGGCAAAATTCACGATTTCATGAGCTATAATCCATGATTTTTGGCCATATTTAGTTATTTCGACTAGTTGGTAAATAATTTTATAAGGATAAAATTCACGATTTCATGAGCTATAACCCTTGATTTTTTGCCATTTTAGTCATTTTGACCCTTGGCAAATAATTTCTTAGACGCAAAAATTTGTGATTTCACGAGCTATAGCCCACCACTTTCGGACATATTTAGTGGTTTCAACTTGTTGGCAAATAATTTCATGGAGGCAAAATTCACGACTTCACGAGCTATAACCCATGATTTTTGGCCATATTTAGTTGTTTCGACCAGTTAGCAATTAATTCTGTGAGGGAAAAACTTTAGGAGTTCATGAGCTATAACCCATGATTTTTGGCCATAATAGTTATTTCGACCAGTTGACAAATAATTTCATGGAGGCAAAATTCACGACTTCACGAGCTATAACCCACCAATTTTGGCCATTTTGTTATTGCTCTCGACAAATAATTTCACAGAGGCAAAAATTCAAGATTTCATGAGCTATAATCCATGATTTTTGGCCATATAACCAATTGGCATATAATTTTGTGGAGGCAAAACTTCACAAGTTGACGAGCTATAATCCATGATTTTTAGCAATTTTTAGTCATTTCGATTAATTAGCAAATATTTTCTCAAGGATGAAATTCAAGATTTCATCAGCTATAATCCATCATCTTCGGACTTATTTAGTTGTTTTAATGAGTTGTAAAATAATTTTGCGGTGGCCAAAATTAACAATTTAATGACCTATAACTCACAATTATTTGGCCATTTTTGTAGTTTCGACCTATTGTTTAATAATTTTGTGGAGGTGAAAAATTCGTGAGCTATAACCCACGATTTTTGGCCATTTTTAGTGGTTTTGATCTATTAGCAAATAATTTCGTGGATAAAAAAACATGATTTCATGAGCTATAATTCACGATTTTTGCCTATTTTTATTCTTTTTGATCCCTTGGCAAATAATTTCCCAGAGGCAAAACTTCGTGATTTTATGAGCTATAACCCACCATTTTTAGAAATATTTAGTTATTTTGATAGTTATTTCGACTAGTTGGCAAATAACCTTACGGAGGTAAAATATCACGATTTCATTTGCGACCCATGCTTTTTGGCCATATTTAGTTGCTTTGACCAGTTAGCAATTATATTCACGAGGGTAAAAATTTAGGAGTTAATGAGCTACAACCCATGATTTTTGTTCATATTTAGTCATTTCGATCTCTTGGCAAATAATTTACCGGAGGCAAAAATTCACGATTTTGTGAGCTATAACCCTCCATTTTTGGCCATATAACCAGTTGGCAAATAATTTCATGGAGGCAAAATTCACGACTTCACGAGCTATAACCCACGATTTTGCCTATTTTTATTCTTTTTGATCCCTTGGCAAATAATTTCATGGAGGCAAAAATTCAAGATTTCATGAGCTATAACCCTTGATTTTTGCCATTTTAGTCATTTTGACCCTTGGCAAATAATTTCTTAGACGCAAAAATTTGTGATTTCACGAGCTATAACCCACCATTTTAGAAATATTTAGTTATTTTGATAGTTATTTCGACTAGTTGGCAAATAATTTCATGGAGGCAAAAATTTAGGAGTTAATGAGCTACAACCCACGATTTTTGGCCATATTTAGTTATTTTGATTAGTTAACAAGTAATTTCATGGAGGCAAACATTTATGATTTTATGATCTATAACCCATAATTTTTAGCTACTTTTAGTGGTTTCGGCCCGTTGGCATATAATTTTTAAGAGGAAAAAATTTACGAATTTATGAGCAATAACTCTTGATTTTTTGCCATATTTAGTTGTTTCGATTAGTTAACAAATAATTCATGGAGACAAACGTTTATGATTCCATGAGCTATAACCCACAATTTTGACCGTTTTTAGTGGTTTCAACTCGTTGGTAATTAATTTTGCTGAGGTAAAAATTCACGATTTTATGAGTTACACCCCACCATTTTTGGTCCTATTTAGTCATTTCAACTCGTTGACAAATAATTTCACAATGGCAAACCATCACCATTTGTTGAGCTATGACCTGCGATTTTTGGCCTTTTTTAGTAGCTTCAACCCGTTGTCAAATAATTTTGCAGAGGCAAAAAATCATAATTTCATGAGCTATAACCCATAAATTTTGGCCATATTTATTTGTTTTGATACGTTTTCAAATAATTTCATGGAGGCAAAAATTTAGGAGTTAATTAGCTAACCAACAATATTTAGCTATATTTTGTTATTTTGATGAGTTGCCAAATAATTTCCCGGAGTTGAAATTTCATGTTTTCATGAGCAATAACCCACCAATTTTTGCAATATATCCAGTTGTCAAATAATTTCATAGAGGTAAAAATTCATGATTTCGCGAGCTATAATCCATAATTTTTACCCATTTTTACTCGTTTCGATCCATTGGCAAATAATTTCTCGAGGAAAAAATTCAAGATCTCATGAGCTATAACCGACCACCTTTGGCCATATTTGGTTGTTTCGACTAGTTGGTAAATAATTTTAAAGCATTCAAGATTCACGATTTCATGTGTTATAACCCATAATTTTTGGCGATTTTTAGTAGTTTCACCCATTGTCAAATAATTTCATGGAGGCAAAATTTCGTGAGTCCGAGACCCACGATTTTTGCCATTTTTAGTCGCTTCTATCTCTTGGCAAATAAATTTCCAAAGGCTAAAATTCACAATTTCATGAGATATAACCCACCGTTTTTGGCCATATTTAGTTGTTTCGACTAGTTGTCATATGATTTCACGGAGTGCAAAATTCACAATTTTATGCGCTATAACCCATGATTTTTGGCCATATTTATTTGTTTGACTAGTTGACAAATAATTTCATGGAGGCAAAACTTTAGGAGTTTATGAGCTACAACCCATGATTTTTGGTCATTTTTAGTCATTTCTATCTCATGGAAAATAATTTCCCGGAGGCCAAATTCACGATTTCCTGAGCTATAACCCACCAATTTTGGCCATATAACCAGTTGGTAAATAATTTAGTGGAGGCAAACATTCATGATTTCATAAGCTATAACCCATAATTTTTGGCCATTTTTAGTCGTTTCAATCCATTGGCAAATAATTTCTCGAGGAAAAATTCATGATTTCATGAGCTATAATTCACGATTTTGTGAGCTATAACCCACCATTTTGGCCATATTTAGTTATTTTGACTAGTTGTCAAATAATTTTGCAGAGGCAAAAATCATAATTTCATGAGCTATAACCCATGATTTTTGGCCATATTTAGTTGTTTCGACCAGTTGACAAATAATTTCATGGAGGCAAAAATTTAGGAGTTAATGAGCTACAACCCATGATTTTTGGCCATTTTTAGTCGTTTCTATCTCTTGGCAAATAATTTTGCAGAGGCAAAAATTCAAGATTTCATGAGCTATAATCCATCATTTTTGGCCATATAACCAGTTGGCAAATAATTTCATAGAGGTAAAATTCACGATTTCATGAGCTATAACCCATGATTTTTGGTCATTTTTAGTCATTTCAATCCGTTAGCAAATAATTTCTTAATGATAAAATTCACGATTTCATGAGCTATAACCCATGATTTTTGCCATATTTAGTTGTTTCGATTAGTTAACAAATAATTCATGGAGACAAACGTTTATGATTCCATGAGCTATAACCCACAATTTTGACCGCTTTTAGTGGTTTCAACTCGTTGACAAATAATTTCATGGAGGCAAAAATTCACGATTTCATGAGCTATAACCCATGATTTTTGGCCATATTTAGTTGTTTCGATTAGTTAACAAATAATTCATGGAGACAAACGTTTATGATTCCATGAGCTATAACCCATGATTTTTGGCCATATTTAGTTATTTCGACCACTTGTCAAATAATTTTGCAGAGGCAAAAATTCAAGATTTCATGAGCTATAACCCATAAATTTTGGCCATATTTAGTTATTTCGACCACTTGTCAAATAATTTCTCATGGACAAAATTCATGATTTCATGAGCTATAATCCATCATTTTTGGCCATATGACCGGTGGCAAATAATTTTGCAGAGGCAAAAATCATAATTTCATGAGCTATAATCCATGATTTTTGGCCATTTTTAGTCATTTCGATCCATTGGCAAATAATTTCTTAATGATAAAATTTACGATTTCATGTGCTATAACCCATAATTTTTGGCCATTTTTACTTGTTTCGACTAGTTGTCAAATAATTTCGTGGAGGCAAAAATTCATGATTTCATGAGCTATAACCCGATTTTTGGTCATATTTAGTTATTTCGACCACTTGTCAAATAATTTCATGGAGGCAAAAATTCACATTTTCATGAGCTATAACCCATGATTTTGGCCATTTTTAGTCATTTCTATCTCTTGAAAATAATTTTCCTAAGGCTAAAATTCACGATTTTATGAGCTATAACCCATAATTTTTGGCCATATTTACTTGTTTCGACTAGTTGGCAAATAATTTCACGATTGTACAAGCTATAACCCATGATTTTTAGCCTTTTTTAGTCATTTTGATCCATTGGCAAATAATTTCTCATGGACAAAATTCATGATTTCATGGACAATATTATTTTTAGTCATTTCGATCCATTTTGGCCTATTTAGTTGTTTTGGCTAGATGGCAAATAATTTCATGGTGGCAAATATTCATGATTTTATGAGCTATAACCCATGATTTTACCATTTTGATAGTTTTGACCTGTTTTCAAATAATTTTGCAAAGGCAAAAATTCACATTTTCATGAGTTATAACCCATGATTTTTGCCATGTTTAGTTGTTTTGACTAGTTGTCAAATAATTTCATGGAGGCAAAAATTTAGGAGTTCATGACCTATAACCCATGATTTTTGGTCATTTTTAGTCATTTCTATCTCTTGGCAAATAATTTCATGGAGGCAAAAATTCATGATTTGATTAGCTATGACCCACAAACTTTGGCCAGATAACTAGTTGGCAAATAATTTCGCGGAAGCAAAAGTTCACGATTTTATTAGCTTCAACCCATGGTTTTTTCCCGTTTCTAGATGTTTCGACCCGTTGGCAAATAATTTTGCGGAGGTAAAAATTTACGATTTCATGGGGCATAACCCATGATTTTTGGTCATTTTTAGTCATTTCAATCCGTTAGCAAATAATTTCATGGTGGCAAATATTCATGATTTTATGAGCTATAGCCCATCATTATTGGCCCTATTTAGTTGTTTTGACTAGTTGGCAAATAATTTTATGAGGACAAAATTCACAATTTCATGAGCTATAACCTGTGATTTTTGGCCACTTTTAGTAGTTTTGATTCATTATCAAATAATTATGCAAAGGTAAAAATTCACGATTTCATGAGCCATAACCCATGATTTTTGTCCATATTTAGTTGTTTTGTCCAGTTGACAAATAATTTCGAAGGGGCAAAAATTTTGGAGTTATTGAGCTATAACCCATGATTTTTGGTCATTTTTAGTCATTTCTATCTCTTGGCAAATAATTTCTCATGGACAAAATTCATGATTTAATGAGCTATAACCCACTAATTTTGGCCTCATAACTAGTTGGAAAAATTTTCGCGGAGGCAAAAATTCATGATTTCACGAGCTATAGCCTCCGATTTTTGGCTATTTTTAGTCATTTCGATCCATTGGAAAATAATTTTGTGATGACAAAATTCACGATTTCATGAGTTATAAGCCACGATTTTGGCCATTTTTAGTCATTTCGATCCATTGGCAAATAATTTTATGGAAGCAAAAGTTCACGATTTTATGAGCTATAACCCATAATTTTTAGCTATATTTAGTTATTTCGACCACTTGTCAAATAATTTCGTGGAGGCAAAAATTCAGGAGTTCATGACCTATAACCCATGATTTTACCATTTTTAGTCATTTCTATCTCTTGGCAAATAATTTCTCAAGGCAAAAATTCACGATTTCATGAGCTATAACCCACTAATTTTGGCCATATGACCGGTGGCAAATAATTTTACAGAGGCAAAAATTCACGATTTCATGAGCTATAACCCACGATTTTTGCCATTTTAGTCGTTTCTATCTCTTGGCAAATAATTTCATGGTGGCAAATATTCATGATTTTATGAGCTATAACCCACCAATTTTGGCCATTTTAGTCGTTTCTATTTCTTGGCAAGCAATTTCTTGTAGGACTAAATTCATGATTTCATGAGCTATAACCCATGATTTTGGCCATTTTTAGTCATTTTGATCCATTGGCAAATAATTTTGCAAAGGTAAAATTCACGATTTTATGAGCTATAACCTGTGATTTTTACCATTTTTAGTAGTTTTGACCCGTTTTCAAATAATTTTGCAGAGGCAAAAATACACATTTTCATGAGTTATAACCCATGATTTTTTGCCATGTTTAGTTGTTTCGACCAGTTGTAAAATAAGTTCCGCGGGCAAAAATTCAGGAGTTCATGAGTTATAGCCCACAAGTTTTGGTCATTTTTAGTCGTTTCTATTTCTTGGCAAGCAATTTCTTGTAGGACTAAATTCATGATTTGATTAGCTATGACCCACAAACTTTGGCGGATAACTAGTTGGCAAATAATTTCGTGGAGGCAAAAATTCACGATTTCATGAGTTATAGCCCACAAGTTTTGGTCATTTTTAGTCATTTCAATCCGTTAGCAAATAATTTTACAGAGGCAAAAATTCACGATTTCATGAGCTATAACCCACGATTTTTGGCCATTTTTAGTCATTTTGATCCATTCAAAATAACTTCTCATGATGGACAAATTTATTTTTAGTCATTTTGATCCATTTTGGCCTATTTAGTTATTTTGGGTAGATGGCAAATAATTTCATGGTGGTAAATATTCACGATATCATGAGCTATAACTGCGATTTTACCATTTTGATAGTTTTGACCTGTTTTCAAATAATTTTGAGAGGCAAAAATTCACATTTTCATGAGCTATAATCCATGATTTTGGCCATATTTAGTTGTTTCTACCAGTTGAAAAATACATTTATGAGGCAAAAATTCAGGATTTAATGAGCTATAGCCCATAATTTTTGGCCATTTTAGTCGTTTCTATTTCTTGGCAAGCAATTTCTTGTAGGACTAAATTCATGATTTGATTAGCTATGACCCACAAACTTTGGCGGATAACTAGTTAGCAAATAATTTTATGGAAGCAAAAGTTCACGGTTTTATGAGCTTTAACCCATGGTTTTGGCCTTTTCTAGCTGTTTTCACCGTTGGCAAATAATTTTACAGAGGCAAAAATTCACGATTTCATGAGCCATAACCCATGATTTTGGCCATTTTTAGTCATTTCGATCCATTTTGGCCTATTTAGTTGTTTTGACTAGTTGACAAATAATTACGCTGAGGCAAGGATTCACTATTTCATGAGCTATAACCCGTGGTTTTAGCCATTTTAGTAGTTTTGATTCATTATCAAATAATTTTGCAAAGGTAAAATTTACGATTTCATGAGCCATAACCCATGATTTTTGCCATGTTTAGTTGTTTTGTCCAGTTGACAAATAATTTGAGGGGCAAAATTTTGGAGTTCTTGAGTTATAACCTATGATTTTTGCATATTTTTGTCATCTATCTCTTGGCAAATAATTTCTCGATGGCCAAAATTCATGATTTAATGAGCTATAACCCATAATTTTTGGCCATATTTAGTTGTTTTGACTAGTTGGCAAATAATTTCGTGGAGGCAAAAATTCATAATATCACGAGTTATATAGTCTATGATTTTGGCCATTCTTAGTCATTTCGATCCATTGGAAATTAATTTTATGAGGACAAAATTCACAATTTCATGAGCTATAACCCACAATTTTTGGTGACATTTAGTTGTTTCGACCGGTTATCAAATGATTTTGTGTATGCCAAAACTCACGATTTCATTAGCTATAACCCACAATTTTTAGCAATATTTAGTTGTTTTGACTAGTTGACAAATAATTTCGTGAGAGCAAAATTTAGGAGTTCATGACCTATAACCCATGATTTTCTACCTTTTTAGTCATTTGCATCTCTTAGAAAGTAATTTGTCTTGCGAAAATTCCGCGATTTCATGAGATATAACCCACTAATTTTGGCCTTATAACTAGTTAGAATATATATTTTGACATGTTGGCAAATAATTTTGCGGAGGCAAAAATTCACTATTTCATGATCTATAACCCACAATTTTTGGCCATATTTAGTTGTTTTGACTAGTTGTCAAATAATTTCATGGAGGCAAAAATTTAGGAGTTAATGACCTATAACCCATGATTTTCTACCTTTTTAGTCATTTGTATCTCTTAGAAAATAATTTCTCATGGACAAAATTCATGATTTCATGAGATATAACCCACTAATTTTGGCCTTATAACTAGTTAGAATATATATTTTGACATGTTGGCAAATAATTTTGCAGAGGCAAAAATTCACGATTTCATAAGCAACAACCCATGACTTTAGGCTGTATTTAGTTGTTTCGACAAGTTGGCAAATAATTTCACTGAGGCAAAAGTTTATTATTTAACCCACGATTTTTGGCAATTTTAGATGTTTTGACTAGTTGGCAAATGATATCGTGTATGCCAAATTCACGATTTCATTAGCTATAACCCATAATATTTAGCCACATTTAGTTGTTTCAACTAGTTGACAAATAATTTGGTGGGGCAAAATTCGTGAGTTCATGACCTATAACCCATGAATTTTACCATTTTTAGTAGTTTTGACCCGTTTTCAAATAATTTTACAGAGGCAAAAATTCACATTTTCATGAGCTATAATCCATGATTTTGGCCATTTTTAGTTGTTTCAACCAGTTGACAAATAATTTCATGAGGCAAAAATTCAGATTTAATGAGCTATAGCCCATAATTTTTGGCCATTTTAGTCGTTTCTATTTCTTGGCAAGCAATTTCTTGTAGGACTAAATTCATGATTTGATTAGCTATGACCCACAAACTTTGGCGGATAACTAGTTAGCAAATAATTTTATGGAAGCAAAAGTTCACGGTTTTATGAGCTTTAACCCATGGTTTTGGCCTTTTCTAGCTGTTTTCACCGTTGGCAAATAATTTTACTGAGGTAAAATTTACGATTTCATGAGCCATAACCCATGATTTTGGCCATTTTAGTCATTTCGATCCATTTTGGCCTATTTAGTTGTTTTGACTAGTTGACAAATAATTACGCGGAGGCAAGGATTCACTATTTCATGAGCTATAACCCATGATTTTTGCCATTTTAGTAGTTTTGACCCGTTTTCAAATAATTTTGCAAAGGTAAAATTTACGATTTCATGAGCTATAACCCATGATTTTTGCCATGTTTAGTTGTTTTGTCCAGTTGACAAATAATTTCGAGGAGGTAAAATATCATGATTTCATGAGCTATAATCCACCATTTTAGGCCATATTTAGTTATTTTCGACTAGTTGTTAGATAATTTCATGGACGCCAAAATTCATGATTTCAAGAGCTATAACCCATGATTTTGGCCATATTTAGTTGTTTCAACCAGTTGACAAATTAATTTGCGGAGGCAAAATATAGGAGTTCATCAGCAATAACCCTTGATTTTTGCTATTTTTAGTCATTTCTATCTCTTAGAAAATAATTTCATGGTGAAAAATTCATGATTTCATGAGCTATAACCCATAATTTTGGCTACTATTAGTCATTTTGATCAACTGGCAAATAATTTCTCAAGGACAAACTTCACAATTTCATGAGCTATTACCCACTATTTTCAACCATATTTACTTGTTTTGACTAGTTAGTAAATAATTTTGCAGAGGCAAAAATTCAAGATTTCATGAGCTATAACCTACAATGTTTTGCCATGTTTAGTAGTTTCAACCCATTGTCTAACAAATTTTGAGGTGAAAAATACATGATTTTATGAGCTATAAATCATGATTTTGGCCATTTTAGTAGTTTTGACCGTTGAAAAATAATTTTTCTGGACACAAAAATCAAGAATTTATGAGCTATAACCCACGATTTTAGCCATTTTAGTTGTTTGATCCCTTGGCAAATAGTTTCCTTGAGGCAAAATTTTGTGGTTTTATGTGCTATAACCATCAGTTGGACATATCTCTTTGTTTTGACTTGTTGGCAATTAATTTCATGGAGGTAAAATATCATGATTTCATTAGCTATGATCTATGATTTTGGCCATACTTAGTTGTTTCGATGAGTTGGCAATTAATTTGGTGAGGGCAAAAAAATTTAGGAGCTACATGAGCTATAACCCATGATATTTGGCCATATTTAGTCATTTTGATCGCTTGACAAATAATTTTCCAGAGGCCAAAATTCACAATTTCATGAGCTACCAATTTTGGCGATTTTATTGGTTTTGACTCGTTGCCAAATAATTTTGTAGAGGCAAAAATTCATGATTTAATGAGCTATAACCCACCATTTTGGCCTTATAACTAGTTGGAAAAATTTCGCGAAGGCAAAAATTCATGATTTCACGAGCTATAACCCATGATTTTTGCCATTTTAGTCATTTCGATCCATTGGAAATTAATTTTATGAGGACAAAATTCACAATTTCATGAGCTATAACCCACCAATTTTGGCCATATTTAGTTGTTTCGACTTGTTGACAAATAATTTCGTGGATGCCAAATTCACGATTTCATTAGCTATAACCCACAATTTTTAGCAATATTTAGTTGTTTCAACCAGTTGACAAATAATTTCGTGAGAGCAAAATTCAGGAGTTCATGACCTATAACCCATGATTTTCTACCTTTTTAGTCATTTGTATCTCTTAGAAAATAATTTCTCAACGGCCAAAATTCACGATTTCATGAGCTATAACCCACTAATTTTGGCCATATAACTAGTTAGAATATATATTTTGACATGTTGGCAAATAATTTTGTAGAGGCAAAAATTCACGATTTCATAAGCAACAACCCATGATTTTAGGCCGTATTTAGTTGTTTCGACAAGTTGGCAAATAATTTCATGGAGGCAAAATTCACGATTTCATTAGCTATAACCCACGATTTTTGGCAATTTTAGTCGTTTTGATTAATTGGCAAATAATTTCGTGGATGCCAAAATTCATGATTTCATTAGCTATAACCCATAATATTTAGCCACATTTAGTTGTTTCAACTAGTTGACAAATAATTTCATGGAGGCAAAAATTCAAGAGTTCATGAGCTATAACCCATGATTTTTGGCCATTTTAGTCATTTCTATCTCTTAGAAAATAATTTCATGGTGAAAAATTCATGATTTCATGAGCTATAACCCACTAATTTTGGCCATATAACCAGTTAGAATATATATTTTGACATGTTGGCAAATAATTTCTCAAGGACAAAATTCATGATTTCATGAGCAATAACCCTTGATTTTTGGCCATATTTAGTTGTTTCGATGAGTTGGCAATTAATTTCATGGAGGCAAAATTTTATTATTCATGAGCTATAACCCACGATTTTGGCCATTTTAGTGGTTTTCACTAGTTGGCAAATAATTTCATGGAGGCAAAATTCACGATTTCATGAGCTATAACCCACCATTATTTTCGGACTTATTTAGTTGTTTTGACTAGTTAGCAATTAATTTCGTGGAGGTAAAATATCATGATTTCATTAGCTATAACCCATGATTTTTGGCCATTTTTATTTGCTTTGACCTATTGTCAAATAAATTTGGAGAGGTAAATATTCAAGATTTCATGAGCTATAACCCATGATTTTTGGCCATATTTAGTTGTTTCAACCAGTTGACAAATAATTTTCCAGAGGCCAAAATTCATGATTTCATGAGCTACAAACCACGATTTTGGCCATTTTTGCCATTTTTCTTACCAAATAATTTCTCAGAGGCCAAAATTCATGATTTCATGAGCTATAACCCACCAATTTTGGCCATATTTAGTTGTTTCGATGAGTTGGCAATTAATTTCATGGAGGTAAAATTCAAGATTTCATGAGCTATAAGCCAAGATTTTTACCATTTTAGTTGTTTCAATCAATTGGCAAATAATTTCTCGAGGGAAAAATTCACGATTTCGTGAGCTATAATCCACCATTTTAGGCCATATTTAGTTATTTTCGACTAGTTGTTAGATAATTTCGCGGACGCCAAAATTCATGATTTCAAGAGCTATAACCCATGATTTTGGCCATATTTAGTTGTTTCAACCAGTTGACAAATTAATTTGCGGAGGCAAAAATATAGGAGTTCATCAGCAATAACCCTTGATTTTTTGCTATTTTTAGTCATTTCTATCTCTTAGAAAATAATTTCATGGTGAAAAAATTCATGATTTCACGAGCTATAACCCATAATTTTTGGCTACTATTAGTCATTTTGATCAACTGGCAAATAATTTCTCAAGGACAAACTTCACAATTTCATGAGCTATTACCCACTATTTTCAACCATATTTACTTGTTTTGACTAGTTAGTAAATAATTTTGCAAGGATGAAAATTAAGGTGTTCATGAGCTATAACCCACAATTTTTGGCCATTTTAGTAGTTTCAACCCATTGTCAAATAATTTTGTGGAGCTGAAAAATTCAAGATTTCATGAGCTATAATCCATAATTTTTGGCCATTTTAGTTGTTTTGATTTGTTGACAAATAATTTTCCAGAGGCCAAAATTCAAGATTTCATGAGCTATAACCCACGATTTTAGCCATTTTAGTTGTTTGATCCCTTGGCAAATAGTTTCCTTGAGGCAAAATTTTGTGGTTTTATGTGCTATAACCCACCATTTTTGGACATATTTAGTTGTTTTGATTTGTTGACAAATAATTTCATGGAGGTAAAATATCATGATTTCATTAGCTATGATCTATGATTTTTGGCCATATTTAGTTGTTTCGATGAGTTGGCAATTAATTTGGTGAGGGCAAAATTTAGGAGTTCATTAGCTAACCAACAATTTTTGGCCATATTTAGTTATTTCGACTAGTTGGTGAATAATTTTGTAGAGGCCAAAATTCACAATTTCATGAGCTATAACCCACAATTTTTGGCCATTTTAGTGGTTTTAATTCCTTGGCAAATAATTTTGTAGAGGCAAAATTCACGATTTCATTAGCTATAACCCACGATTTTTGCCATATTTAGTTATTTCTACCACTTGACAAATAATTTCATGAAGGCAAAATTTAGGAGTTCATTAGCTAACCAACAATTTTTGGCCATATTTAGTTGTTTTGACTAGTTGGTGAATAATTTTGTAGATTCATGATTTCATGAGCAATAACCCATAATTTTTAGTCATTTTCACTAATTTTACCATACAAACTAACTGAAAATAATTTTACAGAGGCAAACATTCACGATTTCACGAGCTATGACCCATGATTTTTGGCCATTTTTAGTCATTTTGTCCATTGGTAAATAATTTCTCGAGGACAAAATTAATAATTTCATGAGCTATAATTCACTATTTTTGGCCATATTTAGTTGTTTTGACTAGCCATCATAAAATTTTATGAGGCCAAAATTTTAATTTCATGAGCTATAACCCACGATTTTTGCCATATTTAGTTATTTCTACCACTTGACAAATAATTTCACGGAGGCAAAAATTCATGATTTCATGAGCTATAACCCATGATTTTTGGCTATTTTTAGTGGTTTTAACCTATTGGAAAATAATTTCGTGGATGTAAAAATCATGATTTCATGAGCTATAACCCACTAATTTTGGCCACATAACCAGTTGGCAAATAATTTCACAAAGGCAAACCTTCACGATTTCATGAGCTATAACCCACAATTTTTGGCCATTTTAGTAGTTTCAACCCATTGTCAAATAATTTCACAAAGGCAAACCTTCACGATTTCATGAGCAATAACCCTTGATTTTTGGTCATTTTAGTCATTTTGACCCACCTTAGCAAATAAATTTAGAGGGAAAAATTTGCGATTTCACAAGCTATAGTCCACCACTTTTGGACATATTTAGTTGTTTTGATTTGTTGACAAATAATTTCATGGAGGCAAAATATCACGATTTCATTAGCTATAACCCATGATTTTTGGACATATTTAATTGTTTCGACTAGTTAGCAATTAATTTCGTGAGAGAAAAATTCAAGAGTTCATGAGCTATAACCCATGATTTTTGGCCATTTTTAGTCGTTTTGATTAATTGGCAAATAATTTCTCAAGGATGAAATTCAAGATTTCATCAACTATAACCCACCATTTTTGGACATATTTAATTGTTTCGACTAGTTGGTAAATAATCTTATGGAGGCAAAATATCACGATTTCATTAGCTATAACCCACAATTTTTGGCCATTTTTGTAGTTTCACTTATTGTCTAATAATTTTGTGGAGCTGAAAAATTCAAGATTTCATGAGCTATAACCCACAATTTTTGGCCATTTTAGTGGTTTTAACCTATTGGAAAATAATTTCGTGGATGTAAAAATCATGATTTCATGAGCTATAATCCATGATTTGTGCCCATCTTTATTCATTTTGATCCTTGGCAAGTAATTTCCTGAGGCAAAACTTCGTGATTTCATGAGCTATAACCCACCATTTTTGGACATATTTAGTTATTTCGACTAGTTGGTAAATAATCTTATGGAGGCAAAATATCACGATTTCATTAGCCACGATCCATTATTTTTACCATATTTAGTTGTTTTGAGCAGTTAGCAATTAATTTTGCTAGGGTGAAAATTAAGGTGTTCATGAGCTATAACCCAATATTTTTACCATATTTAGTTATTTCGACTAGTTGGTAAATAATTTCTCAAGGTGAAAATTAACGATTTTGTGAGCTATAACCCACTAATTTTGGCCACATAACCAGTTGGCAAATAATTTTGAAGAAGCAAAAATTCTAGATTTCATGAGCTATAACCCATGATTTTTGGCCATTTTAGTGGTTTGGACTCATTGGCAAATAATTTCTTGAGGACAAAATTAATAATTTCATGAAGGCAAAATTTAGGAGTTCATTAGCTAACCAACAATTTTTGGCCATTTTAGTGGTTTTAATTCCTTGGCAAATAATTTCCTAGAGGCAAGACTTTATGATTTCATGAGCTATAACCCACGATTTTTAGCCATTTTAGTGGTTTGGACTCGTTGGCAAATAATTTTGAAGAAGCAAAAATTCTAGATTTCATGAGCTATAACCCATAATTTTTGGCCATTTTAGTTGTTTTGATTATTTAACAAATAATTTCATGGAGGCAAATATTCATGATTTCATGAGCTATAACCCATAATTTTTGACCCTTTTAGTAGTTTCAACTCGTTGGTAATTAGTTTTCTTTGAGGCAAAATTCACGATTTTATGAGTTACAGTAGACCATTTTTAGCACTACTTAGTTATTCCGCCTAGTTGACAAATAATTTCACAAAGGCAAACCTTCACGATTTCATGAGCTATAACCCATGAATTTTTGCCATTTTAGTAGTTTCAACCCATTGTCAAATAATTTCACGATAAAATTCTCGATTTCATGAGCTATAACCCATAACTTTTGGCCATATTTAGTTGTTTTGATAAGTTGTCAAATAATTTCATGAAGGCAAAATTTAGGAGTTCATTAGCTAACCAACAATTTTGGCCATATTTAGTTGTTTTGATAAGTTGTCAAATAATTTCCTGAGGTGAAAATTCATGTTTTCATGAGCAATAACCCACCAAATTTTGCCATATATCTAGTTATCAAATAATTTCAGAGAAGCAAAAATTCACCATTTCATGAGCTATAATCCATAATTTTTGCACATTTTTACTGCTTCATTCATTGGCCAATAATTTCTCGAGGAAAAAATTCAAGATTTCATGAGCTATAACCCACCATTTTTGGCCATATTTAGTTGTTTTGACTAGTTGGTGAATAATTTTGTAGATTCATGATTTCATGAGCAATAACCCATAATTTTTAGTCATTTTCACTAATTTTACCATACAAACTAACTGAAAATAATTTTACAGAGGCAAACATTCACGATTTCACGAGCTATGACCCATGATTTTGGCCATTTTATTCATTTCGATCCATTAGCAAATAATTTCATGGAGGCAAAATTCATGATTTCATGAGCTATAACCCACTATTTTGGCCATATTTAGTTGTTTTGACTAGCCATCATAAAATTTTATGAGGCCAAAATTTTAATTTCATGAGCTATAACCCACGATTTTTGCCATACTAAGCTATTTCGACCAGTTGGACAAATAGTTTTACCGAGGGCAAAATATGTGATTTCATGAGCTATAACCCATGATTTTGGCTATTTTTAGTGGTTTGGACTCGTTGGCAAATAATTTCAGAGAAGCAAAAATTCACCATTTCATGAGCTATAACCCACCATTTCGCCCTATTTAATTGTTTCGACTAGTTGACTAATTATTTTGCAGAGGTAAGCATTCACAATTTCATGAGATATAACTTGTGATTTTTGCCATTTTAGTAGTTTTGACCCTTTGTCAAATAATTTTGCATAGGCAAAAGTCACAATTTTGTGAGCCATAACCCACGATTTATGGCCATATTTAATTGTTTCACCAGCTTAACAAATAATTTCATGAAAGCAAAATTTAGTCGCAAGAGCCATAACAAATGATTTTGGCCATTTTAGTCATTTCTATATCTTGGCTAATAATTTCAAGGCCAAAATTCAAGATTTCATGAGCTATAACCCACCAATTTTGGCCACATGACCAGCAAATAATTTTACGCAGAAAAATTCATGATTTCACAAGTAATAACCCATGATTTTGGCCATTTTATTCATTTCATCCATTAGCAAATAATTTCATGTTGATAAAATTCACGATTTCTGAGCTATAATCCATCATTTTGGCCATATTTACTTGTTTCACTAGTTGTCAAATAATTTTGGGTAGGTAAAATTCACGATTTCATGAGCTATAACCCGCGATTTTTGCCATATTTAGTTATTTCGACCCCTTGACAAATAATTTCGTGGAGGCAAAATTGAAGTTAATGAGCTATATAGCCCACGACTTTTGGTTATTTTAGTCATTTCTATCTCTTGGAAAATAATTTCCACGATGCTAAAATTCACGATTTCATGAGCTATAACCCATAAATTTTAGCCACATAACCTGTTGGCAAATAATTTCATGGAGGCAAAATTCACGATTTCATGAGCTATAACCCATAAATTTTTGCCATTTTTACTGTTTTGATCCATTGGCAAATAATTTCTCATGGACAAAATTCATGATTTCATGAGCTATAAACCAAAATTTTGGCCATATTTACTTGTTTTGATTAGTTGTCATATAATTTTGTAGAGGTCAAAATTCACTATTTCATGAGTTGTAACCCTCATTTCATGAGCTATAAACCAAAATTTTGGCTTTTAGTGGCTTCGACTCATGGGCAAATAATTTTGTAAAGGCAAAATTTTAGGATTTCATGAGCTATAATCCACCATTTTTGGCCCCACTTAGTTATTTTGACTAGTTGAAAACTAATTTCGCAGAGCCAAACATTGATTTCATGAGCTATAACCTGCGATTTTTTGCCATTTTTAGTCATTTCAATACATCAGCAAATAACTTTTCGAGGACTATATTCATGATTTCATGAGCTGTAACCAATTGCTTTTTGCCATATATCACTATTTCGACTAGTTGTCAAATAATTTTGTGGAGGCAAAATTCATGATTTTATGAGCATAACCCACCAATTTTGCCCATAAAACCGGTTGGCAAATAATTTCATGGAGGCAAAATTCACGATTTCATGAGCCATAACCCATGATTTTGGTTATTTTAAGTCCCTTTGATCCCTTAGCAGATATTTTCCTAGAGGCAAAAATTCACGATTTCATGAGGTATAACCCACTATTTTTGGACATATTTAGTTGTTTGGACTAGTTGGCAAATAATTTCATGGAGGCAAAATTTTAGGAGTTCATTAGCTAACCAATAATTTTAGCCATATTTAGTTGTTTTGACAAGTTAACAAATAATTTCGTGGAGACAAAAATTCATGATTTCATGAGCTATAACCCACCAATTATGGCCAAGAAACCAATTGGGAAATAATTTTGGACGAAAACTTCACGATTTCATGAGTTATAAAACCCGATTTTTAGCTATTTTTAATCACTATGATTCTTTGGCAAAATTTTCCTAGAGGCAAAAATTCACGATTTCATGAGCTATAACCCACTATTTGTAGACATATTTAGTTGTTTGGACTAGTTGGCAAATATATTCGCGGAGGTAAAAATCACAATTTCATTAGCTATGACCCACAAGTTTTTGTCATATTTAGTTGTTTTGACAAGTTAACAAATAATTTCGTGGAGACAAAAATTCATAAGTTCATGAACTATAACCCACGATTTTTGGCCATTTTTTATCATTTCTATCACTTGGCAAATAATTTCCCAGAGGCTAAAATTCACATTTTCAGAAGCTATATCCCACCAATTTTGGCCATTTAACCAATTGGCAAATAATTTTGTGGACGTAAAAATTCACGATTGCACGACCTATAACCCACAATTTTTAGCTATTTTTTAATCATTTTGATCCATTGGCAAATAATTTCTCAAGGACAAAATTCACAATTTCATGAGCTTTAACCCACCATTTTTTGCCATATTTACTTGTTTCAACTAGTTAACAAATAATTTCGCGGAGGCCAAAATTCATGATTTCGTGAGCTATAAGCCACAATTGTTTGCTATATTTTGTTGTGTCGACCAGTTGGCAAATAATTTGACGGAAATAAACATTCACGATTTCATGAGCTATAACCCACTACTTTTGGCTATTTTTAATCGTTTTGATTAGTTAACAAATAATTTCATGGAGGCAAACATTTATGATTTCATGAGCTGTAACCAACAATTTTTGGGCATTTTTGGTGGTTTCAACTCGTTGGTAATTAATTTTGCTAAGGCAAAATTCATGATTTTATGAGCTATAACCCACCATTTTGGCCCTATTTAGTTATTTCGACTCGTTGGCAAATATTTTCATGAAGGCAAACTTCACAATTTCATGAGCTATGACCAGCGATTTTGGCCATTTTTAGTACTTTCAACCCGTTGTCAAATAATTTCATAGAGACAAAAATTCATGATTTCTTGAGGTATAACCCATAATTTTTGCCATATTTAGTTGTTTTGATAAGTTGTCAATTAATTTCATGGAGGCAAAATTTAGGAGTTCATTAGCTAACCAATAATTTTAGCCATATTTAGTTGTTTTGATAAGTTGCTAAACAATTTCCGAAGGTGAAAATTCATGTTCTCATGAGCACTAACCCACCAATTTTGCCATATATCTAGTTGTCAAATAATTTCATAGAGACAAAAATTCACGATTTCAAGAGCTATAATCCATAATTTTACCCATTTTTACTGCTTCGAGATTTCATGAGCTATAACCCACCATTTTGGCCATATTTAGTTGTTTTGACAAGTTGGTGAATAATTTTGTAGCGTCCAAGATTCACGATTTCATGTGCTATAACCCATAATTTTTTGCCATTTTTAGTAGTTTCGACCCATTGTCAAATAAGTTTGTGGAGGCAAATATTCAGGAGTCCAAGACCCACAATTTTTTGCCATTTTTAGTCAGTTCTATATCTTGGCAAATAATTTCCCAGAGGCTAAAATTCACAATTTCATAAGCTATAACCCACCAATTTCTACCATATAACCAGTTGGAAAATAATTTTGTGGAGGCAATTATTCATGATTTCACGAGCTATAACCCAACATTTCGCTCTATTTAATTGTTTGACTAGTTGGAAAATTATTTTGTGTTGGCAAGCATTCACAATTCCATGAGATATAACTTGCAATTTTGGCCACCTTTAGTAGTTTTGACCAATTGTCAAGTAATTTTGCGAGGCAAAAAGTCACGATTTTGTGAGTTATAACCCATGATTTATGGCCAAATTTAAATGTTTCGACCAGTTGATAAATAATTTCATGGAAATAAAATTTAGTAGATCATGAGCTATAACCAACGATTTTGGCCATTTTAGTTGTTTCTATCTCTTGGCTAATAATTTCCTAGAGGCCAAAATTCATGATTTCGTGAGCTATAAGCCACAATTGTTTGCTATATTTTGTTGTGTCGACCAGTTGGCAAATAATTTGACGGAAATAAACATTCACGATTTCATGAGCTATAACCCACTACTTTTGGCTATTTTTAATCGTTTTGATTAGTTAACAAATAATTTCATGGAGGCAAACATTTATGATTTCATGAGTCAGAACCAACAATTTTGGGCATTTTGGTGGTTTCAACTCGTTGGTAATTAATTTTGCTAAGGCAAAATTCATGATTTTATGAGTTCTGACTCACCATTTTTGGCCCAATTTAGTTGTTTCGACTCGTTGGCAAATAATTTCACGAAGGCAACCCTTCACAATTTCATAAGCTATGACCTGCGATTTTTGGCCATTTTTAGTAGTTTCAACCCGTTGTCAAATAATTTCGCAGAGACAAAAATTCATGATTTCTTGAGGTATAACCCATAATTTTTTGCCATATTTAGTTGTTTTGATAAGTTGTCAATTAATTTCATGGAGGCAAAAATTTAGGAGTTCATTAGCTAACCAATAATTTTTAGCCATATTTAGTTGTTTTGATAAGTTGCTAAACAATTTCCCGAAGGTGAAAATTCATGTTCTCATGAGCACTAACCCACAAGTTTTTGCCATATATCTAGTTGTCAAATAATTTCATAGAGACAAAAATTCACGATTTCAAGAGCTATAATCCATAATTTTACCCATTTTTACTGCTTCGAGATTTCATGAGCTATAACCCACCATTTTTGGCCATATTTGGTTGTTTTGACAAGTTGGTGAATAATTTTGTAGCGTCCAAGATTCACGATTTCATGAGCTATAACCCATAATTTTTGCCATTTTTAGTAGTTTCACCCATTGTCAAATAAGTTTGTGGAGGCAAATATTCAGAGTCCAAGACCCACAATTTTTGCCATTTTTAGTCAGTTCTATATCTTGGCAAATAATTTTGCAGAGGCAAAAATTCACAATTTCATAAGCTATAACCCACCAATTTCTACCATATAACCAGTTGGAAAATAATTTTGTGGAGGCAATTATTCATGATTTCATGAGCTATAACCCACCATTTTGGCCCTATTTAGTTGTTTTGACTAGTTGGAAAATTATTTTGTGTTGGCAAGCATTCACAATTCCATGAGATATAACTTGCAATTTTGGCCATTTTTAGTAGTTTTGACCAATTGTCAAGTAATTTTGCAGAGGCAAAAAGTCACGATTTTGTGAGTTATAACCCATGATTTATGGCCAAATTTAAATGTTTCGACCAGTTGATAAATAATTTCATGGAGGCAAAAATTCACAATTTCATGAGCTATAACCCACAATTTTTGCCATTTTTAGTAGTTTTGACCAATTGTCAAATAATTTTGTGGAGGCAAAAATTCATGATTTCATGAGCTATAACCTATGATTTTTGCCATATTTAGTTGTTTTGACTAGTTGGAAAATAATTTTGTGGAGGCAATTATTCATGATTTCATGAGCTATAACCCACCATTTTGGCCCTATTTAGTTGTTTTGACTAGTTGGAAAATTATTTTGTGTTGGCAAGCATTCACAATTCCATGAGATATAACTTGCAATTTTGGCCACCTTTAGTAGTTTTGACCAATTGTCAAATAATTTTGCAGAGGCAAAAAGTCACGATTTTGTGAGTTATAACCCATGATTTATGGCCAAATTTAAATGTTTCGACCAGTTGATAAATAATTTCATGGAAATAAAATTTAGTAGATCATGAGCTATAACCAACGATTTTGGCCATTTTAGTTGTTTCTATCTCTTGGCTAATAATTTCCTAGAGGCCAAAATTCAATATTTCATGAGCTATAACCCATCAATTTTGGCCATATAACTAGTTGGCAAATAATTTCATGGAGGCAAAAATTCATGATTTCATGAGCAACAACCCATGATTTTTGGCCATTTTTAGTCGTTTTGATCCGTTAGCAAATAATTTCTTGATAACAAAATTCATGATTTCATGAGCTATAATCCATCATTTTTGGCCATATTTATTTGTTTCGACTACTTGTCAAATAATTTGGGTAGGTAAAACTCATGATTTTATGAGCTATAACCCACGATTTTGGCCATATTTAGTTATTTCGACAACTTGACAACTAATTTCGGGAGGCAAAAATTCAAGCATTCATGCGCTATAACCCACGATTTTTAGCCATTTTAATCATTTCTATCTCTTGGCTAATAATTTCCTAGAGGCCAAAATTCAATATTTCATGAGCTATAACCCATCAATTTTGGCCATATAACTAGTTGGCAAATAATTTCATGAGCTATAACCCATGATTTTTGGCCATTTTTAGTCATTTTGATCCATAGGCAAATAATTTCTCATGGACAAAATTCATGACTTCATGGACAAAATTATTTTCACCATTTCGATCCATTTTTGCCTATTTAGTTGTTTCGGCTAGATGGAAAATAATTTCATGGTGCAAATATTCAAGATTTCATGAGCTATAACCCATCAATTTTGGCCATTTTAGTAGTTTCAATTCGCTTTTAAATAATTTTGCAGAGGCAAAATTCACATTTCATGAGCTATAACCTATGATTTTTGCCATATTTAGTTGTTTTGACTAGCTAAAAAATAATTTCATGAGGTAAAATTGAGGAGTTAATGAGCTATAGCCCATAATTTTGCCATTTTTAGTCATTTCTATCTCTTGGCAAATAATTTCTTAGAGGCCAAAATTTATGATTTGATTAGCTATGACCAACAAACTTTGGCCATATAACTAGTTGGCAAATAATTTTGCAAAGGCAAAATTCACGATTTCATGAGCCATAACCCATGATTTTTGGCCATATTTAGTTGTTTTGACTAGTTGGCAAATAATTTCTCATGGACAAAATTCATGATTTCATGAGCCATAACCCATGATTTTTGGCCATATTTAGTTGTTTTGACTAGTTGGCAAATAATTTCATGGTGCAAATATTCAAGATTTCATGAGCTATAGCCCATCATTTTTGGCCCTATTTAGTTGTTTTGACTAGTTGGCAAATAATTTTGCCGAGGCAAACATTCACTATTTCATGAGCTATAACTTGTGATTTTGGCCATTTTAGTAGTTTTATTCTTTATCAAATAATTTTGCAAAGGCAAAATTCACGATTTCATGAGCCATAACCCATGATTTTTGGCCATATTTAGTTGTTTTGACTAGTTGGCAAATAATTTCTCATGGACAAAATTCATGATTTCATGAGCTATAACCTATGATTTTTGCATATTTTTGTCATTCTATCTCTTGGCAAATAATTTCATGGTGCAAATATTCAAGATTTCATGAGCTATAACCCACCATTTTGGCATTATTTTTATATTTTGACTAGTTGGCAAATAATTTCATGAGGCAAACATTCATGATTTCATGAGCTATAGTCTAGGATATTTGGCAATTTTTGTCATTTTGATCCATTGGAAAATAATTTTGTGAGGACAAAATTCACAATTTCATGAGCTATAACCCACCATTTTTGGCCATATTTAGTTGTTTCAACCAGTTGACAAATAATTTCATGAGCTATAACCCACCATTTTTGGCCATATTTAGTTGTTTCAACCAGTTGACAAATAATTTTGCAAAGGCAAAATTCACGATTTCATGAGCTATAACCCATGATTTTTGGCCATTTTTAGTCATTTCTATCTCTTGGCAAATAATTTCTCATGGACAAAATTCATGATTTCATGAGCTATAACCCACTAATTTTGGCCATATAACTAGTTGGCAAATAATTTCATGAGCTATAATCCATCATTTTGGCCATATAACTAGTTGGCAAATAATTTTGCAAAGGCAAAATTCACAATTTTATGAGCTATAACCCATGATTTTTGGCCATATTTAGTTGTTTTGACTAGTTGGCAAATAATTTCACTAAGCAAAAACTTTATTATTTCATGAGCTATAACCCATGATTTTTGGCCATTTTAGAGATTTTGACTAGTTGGCAAATAATTTCATAGAGGTAGAAATTCATAATTTTATGAGCTATAGCCCATCATTTTGGCATTATTTTATATTTTGACTAGTTATCAAATAATTTTGCAAAGGCAAAATTCACGATTTCATGAGCCATAACCCATGATTTTTGGCCATTTTATTAGTTTTGGCCCGTTGTCAAATAAATTTGTAAGGGCAAATATTCACGATTTCATGAGCTTTGACTTATGACTTTTGGCCATATTTAGTTGTTTTTGACTAGTTATCAAATAATTTTGCAAAGGCAAAAATTTAAATGTTCATGAGCTATAACTATGGGTGCTTTCTAGAAACAAATACCAAGGCAATGCCGATTAGAAAAATTCAAAACCATATCAGCTTAAACTAAATGGATAATGATTCGATAGAGAATCTGATACAGCTTATGTATCACAAATAAATAGGATATTTAGAAATGTATACTACCTGCATATATTGATATGATAAAAATGTATAATCACATAGAATGAGATAGTACATAGGATGGAATCACTTATCTAATCTAAACCTTGAACAAGTGCCTATATACTATAACAAATTATTTAGCTATAAAATGATTAGTGAGGGTAGTGGGAAAAACATAAACTATGTTAAGTAATATGCAAAACAGATAAATAGCGGGTTCATTTGTAGCCTAGTGGTTAGGTTAATTGCTTTATAACTAAGTGGCCAAGGTTCAATCCAGTGTGCATTATATTGTTATTCATATCTTTTCTTAAAATAAACATGCTGATATCCGAATCCAAGATCCGCTAGATGAAACCGATTACCATATCCTGAATCGATAATGAGTAAAAGTAAAACATATCCAAAACGTGATTCGACGGTTTCACATTTTGGCTACCGATTCGCATCATTATCGATATGGTTATGTTGGTTCTGATATATCCGAACCGCTTAGCAACCCTAGCTATAACCCATGATTTTTGGCTAGTTTTGTCAATTCTATATTTTGCCAAATAATTTCCCAGAGGCCAAAATTCACGATTTCATGAGCTATAACCCACCAATTTTGGCCAAACAAGCAGCTTGATAAATAATTTCAGAGGCAAAATTCATGATTTCATGAGCTATAAGCCATGATTTTTACCATTTTAGCTATTTCAATCAATTGGCAAATAATTTCTCAAGGACAAAATTCATGATTTAACGAGCTATAACCCACCATTTTGGCCATATTTAGTCATTTCAACTAGTTGTTAGATAATTCTGTGAAAAGCCAAAATTCATGATTTCAAGAGCTATAACCCATGATTTTTGGCCATATTTAGTTGTTTTGACTAGTTGGCAAATAATTTCATGGAGGCAAAAATTCACGATTTCATAAGCTATAACCCATGATTTTTGGCCATTTTAGTCATTTCTATCTCTTAGCAAATAATTTCTCAAGGACAAAATTCATGATTTCATGAGCTATAATCCACCAATTTTGGCCATATTTAGTCATTTTGATCAACTAGCAAATAATTTCTCAAGGACAAAATTCATGATTTCAAGAGCTATAACCCATGATTTTTGGCTAATTTTAGTCATTTTGATCAACTAGCAAATAATTTCTCAAGGACAAAATTCACATTTCATGAGCTATAACCCACGATTTTTGGCCATATTTAGTTGTTTAGACTAGTTGTCAAATAATTTCATGGAGGCAAAACTTCACGATTTCATGAGCTATAACCCACAATTGTTTGCTATTTTTAGTAGTTTCACCCATTGGCAAACAATGTCGTAGAGGTAAAATTTAAAGATTTAATGAGTTATAGCCCATGATTTTTGCCCATTTTTAGTTGTTTTGACTAGTTGGCAAATAATTTCTCAAGGACAAAATTCATGATTTTATGAGCTATAACCCATGATTTTTGGCCATATTTAGTCATTTTGATCTCTTGGTAAATAATTTTATGGAGGAAAAATTCATGATTTCATGAGCTATAACCATCTAGTTTTAAACATGTCTCTTTGTTTCACTAGTTGGCAAATAATTTCATGGAGGCAAAAATTCATGATTTCATGAGCTATAACCCATATTTTTTGGCCATATTTAGTTGTTTCAACTAGTTGGCAAATAATTTCAAGGAGGCAAAATTTTTAGATTTTGTGAGCTATAACCCATGATTTTTGGCCATATTTAGTCATTTTGATCTCTTGGTAAATAATTTCTCGAGGCCAAAATTCACAATTTAATGAGCTACCAATTTTGGCCATTTTATAGTTTGACCGTTGCCAAATAATTTTAGATGCAAAGTTCACGATTTCATTAACCATCACCCATGATTTTTGGCCATATTTAGTTGTTTCGACTAGTTGGCAAATAATTTCACGGTGGCAAAATTTAGGAGTTTATGAGCTATATAACCCATGATTTTTGGCCATTTTAGTCATTTCTATCTCTTGGCAAATAATTTCCCATAGGCCAAAATTCACGATTTTGTGAACTATAACCCACCAATTTTGGCCATATAAATAGTTGGCAAATAATTTCTCAAGGACAAAATTCATGATTTCATGAGCTATATAACCCATGATTTTTGCTATTTTTAGTCATTTTGATCCATTGGCAAATAATTTCAAGGACAAAATTCATGATTCCATGAGCACTAACCCACCATTTTGGCCATATTTAGTTGTTTAGACTAGTTGTCAAATAATTTCGTGGATGCCAAAATTCATAATTTTAAGAGCTATAACCCACGGTTTATGGTCATATTTAGTTATTTCACCGCTTGACAAATAATTTCACAGAGGCAAAATTTAAAGAGTTCATGTCTATAACCCACTATTTTTGCTATTTTTAGTCATTTCTATCTCTTGGCAAATAATTTCACGGTGGCAAAATTTAGGAGTTTATGAGCTATAACCCATAATTTTTGCCATAGAACTAGTAGGCATATAACTTCACGAGCTATAACCCACAATTTTAGCTATTTTTAGTCATTTCTACCATTCAGTAAATAATTTTGCAAGGATAAAATACAAAACTTCACGAGCTATAAACCTTATTTTTGGCCATTTTATTCATTTTGACCCTAGGCAAATAATTTCTTAGAGGCAATAATTACACTTCACGAGCTATAACCCACCAATTTTGGCCATATTTAGTTGTTTCGACTAGTTGGCAAATAATTTCACGCATGCATAATATCACGATTTCATTATCCATGACCCATGATTTTTGGCCATATTTAGTTGTTTTGACTAGTTAACAATTAATTCTGTGAGGGAAAAATTCAAAAGTTCATGAGCTATAACCCATGATTTTTGGCCATTTTAGTCGTTTCAATCCATTGGCAAATAATTTCACGGTGGCAAAATTAAAGACAAGAGCTATTATAACCATCAATTTTGGCCATTTTTGTTATTTCTATCTCTTGGCAAATAATTTCATAGGCCAAAATTCACAATTTCATGAGTTATAATCCACTAATTTGGGCCATATAACCAGTTGGTAAATAATTTAGTGGAGGCAAACATTCATGATTTCATGAGATATAACCCTTAATTTTTAGCAATTTTAGTCGCTTTGATTAATTGGCAAATAATTTCTCAAGGACAAAATTCACGATTTTGTGAGCTATAACCCACCATTTTCGGCCATATTTAGTTGTTTCAATTAGTTGGTAAATTATTTCATGGAGTCAAAAATTCACAGTTTCTTGAGCTATAACCCAAAATTTTTGGCCATTTTTGTTATTTCTATCTCTTGGCAAATAATTTCATGGAGGCAAAAATTCATGATTTCATGAGCTATAGCCCATGATTTTTGGCCATTTTAATTGTTTTGACCTATTGGCAAATAATTTTGTGGATGTAAAAATCACAATTTCATGAACTATAATCCATAATTTTTGCCTATTTTATTTATTTTGATCTCTTGGCAAATAATTTCCCAAAGATAAAACTTTGTGATTTCATGAGTTATAACCCACCATTTTTTGAAATATTTAGTCATTTTGACTAGTTGGTAAATAATTTCATGGAGGCAAAATATCACAATTTCATGAGCTATAACCCATGATTTTAGCCACGATTTTTGTTCATATTTAGTCATTTTGACCTCTTGGCAAATAATTTCACAAAGGCAAAAATTCACGATTTTGTGAGCCATAACCCAACGATTTTTGGCCATATAACCAGTTAGCAAATAATTTCACAAAGGCAAAGTTTGCAATTTCATGAGGTATAACCCATGATTTTTGGTTGTTTTAAGTGTTTTGATTAATTGGCAAATAATTTCCTGTGGCAAAAATTCAAGATTATTTTGCCCATTTTAGTGGTTTCGACTTGTTGCCAAATAATTTGGCAAATACTCACGGAAGCAAAATTCAAGATTATTTTGCCCATTTTAGTGGTTTCGACTAGTTGGCAAATAATTTCACGAAGGCAAAATTTTAGGATTTCATGAGCTATAACCCAAAATTTTTGGCCATATTTAGTTGTTTTGACTAGTTGGCAAACAATTTCTTAGAGGTAGAAACTCAAGATTTCGTTAACTATTACCCACAATTTTTGCCATTTTAGTTGTTTTGATAAGTTGACAAATAATTTCATCGAGCAAACATTTAAGATTTCATGAGCTATAATCCATAATTTTTTACGGCTTTTAGAGGTTTCAACTCGTTGGCAATTAATTTTCTTGAGGCAAAAATTCATGATTTCATGAGCTATAACCAACCAATTTTGGCCATATTTAGTTGTTTTGACTAGTTGGCAAATAATTTCACGAAGGCAAACCTTCACGATTTCATGAGCTATAACCCATGATTTTAGCCATTTTTAGTAGTTTCAACCCACTATCAAATATTTCTAGAGACAAAATTCACGATTTCATGAGCTATAAACCATAATTTTTGGCCATATTTAGTTGTTTTGATAAGTTGTCAAATAATTTCATGGAGACAAAATTTAGAAGTTTATTAGCTAACCAACAATTTTGGCCATATTTAGTTGTTTTGATAAGTTGACAAATAATTTTGTGGAGGCAAAATTCATGATTTCATGAGCTATAACCCACCACTTTTGCCATATATCCTGTTGTCAAATAGATTCATAAAGGCCAAAGTTCATGATTTCATGAGCTATAATCCATAATTTTCACCATTTTTACTTGACGATCCATTGGCAATAATTTCTTGAGGAAAAATTTAAGATTTCATGAGCTATAACCCACCATTTTTGGCCATATTTAGTTGTTTTGACCAATTGACAAATAATTTCATGGAGGCCAAAACTCATGATTTCATGAGCTATAAACCATAATTTTAGCCTTATTTAGTTGTTTTGACTAGTTAGCAAATAATTTCATGGAGGCAAAATTCACGATTTCATGAGCTATAACCCACAATTTTTGGCCATATTTAGTTATTTTGACTAGTTGGCAAATAATTTCATGGAGGCTAATATTCATGATTTCATGAGCTATAACCCATGATTTTGGCCATATTTAGTTGTTTTGACCAATTGACAAATAATTTCATGGAGGCAAAATTCACGATTTCATGAGCTATAACCCATGATTTTGGCCATTTTAGTCATTTTGATCTCTTGGCAAATAATTTCCTGAGGCCAAAATTCATGATTTTATGAGTTATAACCCACCAATTTTGGCCATATAACTAGTTGGCAAATAATTTCAGAGGCCAAAATTCATGATTTCATGAGCTATAACCCATGATTTTGGCCATATTTAGTTGTTTCAACTAGTAAATAAATAATTTCATGGAGGCAAAATTCACGATTTCATGAGCTATAACCCACCATTTTTGGCCATTTTAGTCATTTTGACTAGTTGGTAAATAATTTCACTGAAGCCAAAATTCATGATTTCAAGAGTCGTAACCCATGATTTTGGCCATATTTAGTTATTTTGACTAGTTGGCAAATAATTTCATGGAGGCAAAATTCATGATTTCATGAGCAATAACCCATGATTTTGGCCATTTTAGTCATTTCTATCTCTTAGAAATAATTTCGAACACCAAAATTAACTATTCCATGAGCTATAACCCACCAATTTTGGCCATATTTAGTTATTTTGACTAGTTGGCAAATAATTTCATGGAGGCAAAATTCACGATTTCATGAGCTATAACCCATAATTTTTGGCTACCTTTAGTCATTTTGATCAACTGGCAAATAATTTCTCAAGGATAAAATTCACAATTTCATGAGCTATAACCCATGATTTTGGCCATATTTAGTTGTTTTGACTAGTTAGTAAATAATTTTATAGAGGCCAAAATTCACGATTTCATGAGCTATAACCCACAATTTTTGCTATTTTTAGTAGTTTTGACCCATTGTCAAATAATTTCATGGAGGCAAAATTCATGATTTCATGAGCTATAACCCATGATTTTGGCCATTTTAGTGGTTTTGACCTATTGGAAAATAATTTTAGACACAAAAATTCCGAATTTATGAGCTATAACCCACGATTTTTGGCCATTTTAGTTGTTTGATCCCTTGGCAAATAGTTTCCTTGAGGCAAAATTTCGTGATTTTATGAGCTATAACCATCTAGTTTTGGACATATCTCTTTGTTTTGACTAGTTGGCAAATAATTTCATGGAGCTAAAATATCATGATTTCATTAGCTATGATCCATGATTTTGGCCATATTTAGTTGTTTTGACTAGTTGGCAAATAATTTGGCGAGGGCAAAAATTTAGGAGTTGAATGAGCTATAACCCATGATTTTGGCCATATTTAGTTATTTTGATCCATTGGCAAATAATTTCTCAGGCCAAAATTCACAATTTCATGAGCTACCAATTTTGGCCATTTTAGTAGTTTTGACCCATTGTCAAATAATTTCATGGAGGCAAAAATTCACGATTTCATTAGCTATAACCCATGATTTTGGCCATATTTAGTTGTTTCGACTAGTTGGCAAATAATTTCATGGAGGCAAAAATTCAAGAGTTCATGAGCTATAACCCATGATTTTGGCCATTTTTAGTCATTTCTATCTCTTGGCAAATAATTTCATAGAGGCCAAAATTCACGATTTCATGAGCTATAACCCACCAATTTTGGCCATATAAATATCAAGATAGTTTCATGAAGGCAAAAATTCAAGATTTAATGAGCTATAACCCATGATTTTGGCCATATTTAGTTGTTTCAACCCATTGGCAAATAATTTCTCAAGGACAAAATTCATGATTTCATGAGCTATAACCCATGATTTTGGCCATATTTAGTTGTTTCGACTAGTTAGTAAATAATTTTATAGAGGCCAAAATTCACGATTTAATGAGCTATAACCCATGATTTTGGCCATATTTAGTTGTTTCGACTAGTTGGCAAATAATTTCACAGAGGCAAAAATTCAAGAGTTCATGAGCTATAACCCACTATTTTTGGCTATTTTAGTCATTTCTATCTCTTGGCAAATAATTTCATGGAGGCAAAAATTCACGATTTCATGAGCTATAACCCATGATTTTTGGCCATTTTAGTCATTTTGACCCATTGGCAAATAATTTCACAAAGGCTAAAATTCACGATTTCATGAGCTATAACCCATAATTTTTGGCCATTTTAGTCATTTTGACCCATTGGCAAATAATTTCATGGAGGCAAAAATTCACGATTTCATGAGCTATAACCCATGATTTTTGGCCATTTTAGTCATTTTGACCCATTGGCAAATAATTTCATGGAGGCAAAAATTCATGATTTCATGAGCTATAACCCACCATTTTGGACATATTTAGTGGTTTCAACTTGTTGGCAAATAATTTCATGGAGGCAAAAATTCACGATTTCATGAGCTATAACCCATGATTTTTGGCCATATTTAGTTGTTTCGACCGGTTAGCAATTAATTTCGTGAGGGAAAACTTTAGGAGTTCATGAGCTATAACCCATGATTTTTGGCCATATTTAGTTATTTCGACCAGTTGACAAATAATTTCACAGAGGCAAAAATTCAAGAGTTCATGAGCTATAACCCACGATTTTGGCCATTTTAGTCATTTCTATATCTTGGAAAATAATTTTCCGATGCCAAAATTTAAGATTTCATGAGCTATAACCCATGATTTTTGGCCATATAACCAGTTGGCAAATAATTTCATGGAGGCAAAAATTCACGATTTCATGAGCTATAACCCATGATTTTTGGCCATTTTAGTCATTTCGATTAATTAGCAAATATTTTCTCAAGGATGAAATTCAAGATTTCATGAGCTATAACCCATGATTTTTGGCCATATTTAGTTGTTTCAATGAGTTGACAAATAATTTCATGGAGGCAAAAATTCACGATTTCATGAGCTATAACCCATGATTTTTGGCCATTTTAGTCATTTTGACCCATTGGCAAATAATTTTGTGGAGGTGAAAATTCGTGAGCTATAACCCACGATTTTGGCCATTTTAGTGGTTTTGATCTATTAGCAAATAATTTCATGGAGGCAAAAATTCATGATTTCATGAGCTATAACCCATGATTTTTGGCCATTTTAGTCATTTTGACCCATTGGCAAATAATTTCATGGAGGCAAAAATTCATGATTTCATGAGCTATAACCCACCATTTTGGACATATTTAGTTATTTTGATAGTTATTTCGACTAGTTGGCAAATAATTTCATGGAGGCAAAAATTCACGATTTCATGAGCTATAACCCATGATTTTTGGCCATTTTAGTCATTTTGACCCATTGGCAAATAATTTCATGGAGGCAAAAATTCAAGAGTTCATGAGCTATAACCCATGATTTTTGGCCATATTTAGTCATTTCGATCTCTTGGCAAATAATTTCATGGAGGCAAAAATTCACGATTTCATGAGCTATAACCCATGATTTTTGGCCATATAACCGGTTGGCAAATAATTTCATGGAGGCAAAAATTCACGATTTCATGAGCTATAACCCATGATTTTTGGCCATTTTAGTGGTTTTGACTCGTTGGCAAATAATTTCATGGAGGCAAAAATTCAAGATTTCATGAGCTATAACCCATAATTTTTGGCCATTTTAGTGGTTTTGACTCGTTGGCAAATAATTTCATGGAGGCAAAAATTCACGATTTCATGAGCTATAACCCATGATTTTTGGCCATTTTAGTGGTTTTGGGAGTTGGCATATAATTTTAAGAGGAAAAATTCATGATTTCATGAGCTATAACCCACGATTTTGGCCATATTTAGTTGTTTTGATAAGTTGTCAAATAATTTCATGGAGGCAAAAATTCATGATTTCATGAGCTATAACCCATGATTTTTGGCCATATTTAGTTGTTTTGATAAGTTGTCAAATAATTTCATGGAGGCAAAAATTCACGATTTCATGAGCTATAACCCATGATTTTTGGCCATATTTAGTTGTTTTGATAAGTTGTCAAATAATTTCATGGAGGCAAAAATTCATGATTTCATGAGCTATAACCCACAATTTTGGCCATTTTAGTCATTTCAACTCGTTGGTAATTAATTTTGCTGAGGTAAAATTCACGATTTCATGAGCTATAACCCACAATTTTGGCCATTTTAGTCATTTCAACTCGTTGACAAATAATTTCATGGAGGCAAAAATTCACGATTTCATGAGCTATAACCCATGATTTTTGGCCATTTTAGTCATTTCGACCCATTGTCAAATAATTTCATGGAGGCAAAAATTCATGATTTCATGAGCTATAACCCATAATTTTTGGCCATATTTAGTTGTTTTGATAAGTTGTCAAATAATTTCATGGAGGCAAAAATTCATGATTTCATGAGCTATAACCCACTAATTTTGGCCATATTTAGTTGTTTTGATAAGTTGTCAAATAATTTCATGGAGGCAAAAATTCATGATTTCATGAGCTATAACCCACCAATTTTGCAATATATCCAGTTGTCAAATAATTTCATAGAGGTAAAAATTCATGATTTCGCGAGCTATAATCCATAATTTTTACCCATTTTTACTCGTTTCGATCCATTGGCAAATAATTTCTCGAGGAAAAAATTCAAGATCTCATGAGCTATAACCGACCACCTTTGGCCATATTTGGTTGTTTCGACTAGTTGGTAAATAATTTTAAAGCATTCAAGATTCACGATTTCATGTGTTATAACCCATAATTTTTGGCGATTTTTAGTAGTTTCGACCCATTGTCAAATAAGTTGGCGGAGGCAAAATTTCAGGAGTCCGAGACCCACGATTTTTTGCCATTTTTAGTCGCTTCTATCTCTTGGCAAATAAATTTCCAAAGGCTAAAATTCACAATTTCATAAGCTATAACCCACCAATTTCTACTATATAACCAGTTGGAAAATACTTTTGTGGAGGCAAACATTCACGATTTCATGAGCTATAACCCACCATTTTTGGCCCTATTTAATTGTTTCGACTAGTTGGCAAATTATTTTGTGGAGGCAAGCATTCACAATTTCATGAGATATAACTTGCTATTTTTGGCCACTTTTAGTTTTGACCCATTGTCAAATAATTTTTCAGAGGCAAAATGTCACGATTTTGTGAGCTATAACCCACGATCTATGGCCATATTTAATTGTTTCGACCAGTTGACAAATAGTTTCATTGAAGAAAAAATTTAGTAGTTCATGAGCTATAGCAAACGATATTTTGGCCATTTTTAGTCGTTTCTATCTCTTGGCCAATAATTTCCTGAAGGCAAAAATTCAAGATTTCATGAGCTATAACCCACCAATTTTGGCCATATGACCAGCTAGCAAACAATTTTATGGAGGAAAAAATTCATGATTTCATGAGCAACAACCCATGATTTTTGGTCATTTTTAGTCATTTCAATCCGTTAGCAAATAATTTCTTAATGATAAAATTCACGATTTCATGAGCTATAATCCATCATTTTTGGCCATACTTATTTTGACTAGTTGTCAAATAATTTCGAGTAGGTAAAAATTCACGATTTCATGTGCTATAACCCATAATTTTTAGCTATATTTAGTTATTTCGACCACTTGTCAAATAATTTCGTGGAGGCAAAAATTCAGGAGCTAATGAGCTATAGCCCATGATTTTTGGTCATTTTTAACCATTTCTATCTCTTGGAAAATAATTTTCCTATGGGTAAAATTCACGATTTCATGATCTATAACCCATAATTTTCGGCCACATAACCTGTTGGCAAATAATTTCATAATTGTACAAGCTATGACCCATAATTTTTGGCCTTTTTTAGTCATTTTGATCCATTCGCAAATAACTTCTCATGATGGACAAATTTATTTTTAGTCATTTTGATCCATTTTTGGCCTATTTAGTTATTTTGGGTAGATGGCAAATAATTTCATGGTGGTAAATATTCACGATATCATGAGCTATAACCTGCGATTTTACCATTTTTGATAGTTTTGACCTGTTTTCAAATAATTTTACAGAGGCAAAAATTCACATTTTCATGAGCTATAATCCATGATTTTTGGCCATATTTAGTTGTTTCTACCAGTTGAAAAATACATTTGCGGAGGCAAAAATTCAGGATTTAATGAGCTATAGCCCATAATTTTTGGCCATTTTTAGTCGTTTCTATTTCTTGGCAAGCAATTTCTCGGTGGCCAAAATTCAGGATCTGATTAGCTATAACCAACAAACTTTGGCCAGATAACTAGTTAGCAAATAATTTTGCGGAAGCAAAAGTTCACGGTTTTATGAGCTTTAACCCATGGTTTTTGGCCTTTTCTAGCTGTTTTCACCCGTTGGCAAATAATTTTACGGAGGTAAAAATTTACGATTTCATGAGCCATAACCCATGTTTTTTGGCAGGTTTTAGTGGTTCATCATTTTTGGCCCTATTTAGTTGTTTTGACTAGTTGACAAATAATTACGCGGAGGCAAGGATTCACTATTTCATGAGCTATAACCTGTGGTTTTTAGCCATTTTTAGTAGTTTTTATCTCATATCAAATAATTTTGCAAAGGTAAAAATTTACGATTTCATGAGCCATAACCCATGATTTTTGCCATGTTTAGTTGCTTTGGCCGGTTGACAAATAATTTGAGGGGCAAAAATTTTGGAGTTCTTGAGTTATAACCTATGATTTTTGCATATTTTTGTCATCTATCTCTTGGCAAATAATTTCTCGATGGCCAAAATTCATGATTTAATGAGCTATAACCCATAATTTTGGCCTTATAACTAGTTGGAAAAAATTTCAAGGCAAAAATTCATAATATCACGAGTTATATAGTCTATGATTTTGGCCATTCTTAGTCATTTCGATCCATTGGAAATTAATTTTATGAGGACAAAATTCACAATTTCATGAGCTATAACCCACAATTTTTGGTGACATTTAGTTGTTTCACCGCTTATCAAATGATTTTGTGTATGCCAAACTCATGATTTCATTAGCTATAACCCACAATTTTTAGCAATATTTAGTTGTTTTAGCTACCACAAATAATTTCGTGAGAGCAAAATTTAGGAGTTCATGACCTATAACCCATGATTTTCTACCTTTTTAGTCATTTGCATCTCTAGAAAGTATTTGTCTCAAGGCGTAAAAATTCATGATTTCATGAGATATAACCCACTAATTTTGGCCTTATAACTAGTTAGAATATATATTTTGACATGTTGGCAAATAATTTTGCAGAGGCAAAATTACGATTTCATAAGCAACAACCCATGACTTTAGGTCAGATTTAGTTGTTTCGGTTAAGTTGGCAAATAATTTCACCGAGGCAAAAGTTTATTATTTAACCCACGATTTTTGGCAATTTTAGATGTTTTGACTATTGGCAAATGATATCGTATGCCAAATTCACGATTTCATTAGCTATAACCCATAATATTTAGCCACATTTAGTTGTTTCAACTAGTTGACAATAATTTATGGGGGCAAAAATTCAGAGTTCATGAGCTATAACCCATGAATTTTACCATTTTTAGTGATTTGTATCTCTCGAGAAAAAAATTTCTAAGTAAAATTACATTTCATGAGGTATAACCCACTAATTTTGGCCATAACCATTTAGAAATATATTTTGACATCGCTATAAATAATTTTGCAAAGGCAAAAATTTCATAAGCAATAACCCATGATTTTGGCCATATTTAGTTGTTTCGACAGTCAAAAAAATTTCACTGAGGCAAAATTTTATTATTCATGAGCTATAACCCATGATTTTGGCCATTTTTAGTGTTTTCACTAGTTGGCAAATAATTTCACAGAGGCAAAAATTCACAATTTTATGAGCTATAGCTCACCATTTTGACCTTACTTAGTTATTTTGACTAGTTAGCAAATAATTTTGGAGGCTAAAATTCACGATTTCATGAGCTATTAACTCATTTTGGCCATTTTTATTTGTTTTGACCTATTGTCAAATAAATTTGAGAGGTAAAATTCAAGATTTCATGAGCTTTAACTCTAACTTTTGGTCATATTTAGTTGTTTCACCTATTGACAAATATTTTCAAGAATGGCAAAATTTTAGATTTCATGAGCTACAAACCACGATTTTGGCCATTTTTGCCATTTTTCTTACCAAATAATCTCAGAGGCCAAAATTCACGATTTCATGAGCTATAACCCACCAATTTTGGCCATATAAGGTGAGGCAAATAATTTCATGGAGGGAAAATTCAAAATTTCATGAGCTATAAGCCAAGATTTTTACCATTTTAGTTGTTTCAATCAATTGGCAAATAATTTCTCGAGGCAAAATTCACGATTTCATGAGCTATAATCCACCATTTTAGGCCATATTTAGTTATTTTCGACTAGTTGTTAAATAATTTCATGGACCAAAATTCATGATTTCAAGAGCTATAACCCATGATTTTGGCCATATTTAGTTGTTTCAACCAGTTGACAATTAATTTTATGAGGCAAAAATATATGATTTCATGAGAATAACCCATGATTTTTTGCTATTTTTAGTCATTTCTATCTCTTAGAAAATAATTTCATGGTGAAAAATTCATGATTTCATGAGCTATAACCCATAATTTTTGGCTATATTAGTCATTTTGATCAATGGCAAATAATTTCTCAAGGACAAACTTCACAATTTCATGAGCTATAACCCACTATTTTCAACCATATTTAGTTGTTTTGACTAGTTAGTAAATAATTTTGCAGAGGCCAAAATTCAAGATTTCATGAGCTATAACCTACAATTTTTGCCATTTTAGTAGTTTCAACCCATTGTCTAACAAATTTTGGAGGTGAAAATAGATTTTATGAGCTATAAATCATGATTTTGGCCATTTTAGTAGTTTTGACTCAAGGAAAATTTCTGGACACAAAAATTCAAGAATTTATGAGCTATAACCACGATTTTTAGCCATTTTAGTTGTTTGATCCTGGCAAATAATTTCCTTGAGGCAAAATTTTGTGATTTTATGAGCTATAACCATCCATGATTTGGACATATTTCTTTGTTTGACTTGTTGGCAAATAATTTCATGGAGGTAAAATTCATGATTTCATGAGCTATGATCTATGATTTTTGGCCATTTTAGTTGTTTCATGAGTTGGCAAATAATTTGGTGAGGGCAAAAATTTAGAGCTTTCATGAGCTATAACCCATGATATTTGGCCATATTTAGTCATTTTGATCGCTGACAAATAATTTTCAGAGGCCAAAATTCACAATTTCATGAGCTACCAATTTTGGCCATTTTTATGGTTTTGACTCGTTGCAAATAATTTTGTAGAGGCAAAAATTCACATTTTCATGAGCTATGACCCATGATTTTGGCCATATTTAGTTTTTCACCCAGCCACAAATTTTTTACAAGGCAAAATTTAGTGTTCATGAGCTAATAACCACAATTTTGGCAATTTTTTGTCATTTCAATCTCTTGCCAAATAATTTCCTGAGAGGCTAAAATTCACGATTTCATGAGCTATAACCCACAAGTATTGGCCATATAGATAGTTGCAAATAATTTCACGGAGGTAAAAATTCAAGATTTCATGAGCTATAAACCATGATTTTACTATTTTAGTTATTTTGATCCATTGGCAAATACTTTCTCAAGGAAAATTCATGATTCCACTGAGCTATAACCCACCATTTTGGCCATTTTTGTTGTTTAGACTTGGTGTCAAATAATTTCGTGGATGCCAAATTCACGATTTCATGAGCTATAACCCACGATTTTGGTCATATTTAGTTGTTTCACTCATTGACAAATAATTTCACGTGAGGTAAAACTTAAGAGTTCATGATCCATAACCCATGATTTTGGCTATTTTTAGTGTTATCTATCTATTGGCAAATAATTTCTCGATGCCAAAATTTAAGATTTGGGTCAGAATATGCCACTTTTTGCCATAGAACCAGATATAGTTTCACATCGGCAAAATTCACGATTTCATGAGCTATAACCCATAATTTTTCGCTATTTTTGTCATTTCTACCCATTGTGAAATAATTTAAGGATAAAATTCCGATTTCATGAGCTATAACCCATGATTTTTGGTCATTTTTAGTCATTTTGACTCACCTTAGCAAATAAATTTAGAGGGAAAATTTGCGATTTCATGAGCTATAGTCCACCATTTTGGACATATTTAGTTGTTTTGATTTGTTGACAAATAATTTCATGTGCATAATATCATGATTTCATGAGCTATGGCCCATGATTTTACATTTAATTGTTTCACTAGTTAGCAATTAATTTCGTGGAGAGAAAAATTCAAGATTTCATGAGCTATAACCCATGATTTTGGTAATTTTTAGTCGTTTCGATTAATTGGCAAATAATCAAGGATGAAATTCAAGATTTCATGAGCTATAACCCACCATTTTGGACTTATTTACTTGTTTCAACGAAGTTGTTAAATAATTTTATAGAGGCCAAAATTCACGATTTCATGACCTATAACCCACAATTTTTGGCCATTTTTGTAGTTTCGACTTATTGTCAAATAATTTTGTGGAGTCAAAATTCAAGATTTCATGAGCTATAACCCACGATTTTGGCCATATTTTAGTGGTTTTAACCTATTGGAAAATAATTTCGTGGATGTAAAAATCATGATTTCATGAGCTATAATCCATGATTTGTGCCATCTTTATTCATTTTGATCCCTTGGCAAATAATTTCCTGAGGCAAAAATTCATGATTTCATGAGCTATAACCCACCATTTTTGGACATATTTAGTTATTTTGACTAGTTGGTAAATAATCTTATGGAGGCAAAATTCACGATTTCATTAGCTATAATCCATTATTTTTTACCATATTTAGTTGTTTTGAATAGTTAGCAAATAATTTTGCTAGGGTGAAATTAAGATTTCATGAGCTATAACTCACGCATTTTGTTCATATTTTGTCATTTCGATCTCTTGGCAAATAATTTCTGGTGAAAATTAACGATTTTGTGAGCTATAACCCACTAATTTTGGCCACATAACCAGTTGGCAAATAATTTTATGAAGGTAAAATTTTATAATTTCATGAGCTATAACCCATTTTTGGCCTTTTAAGTGGTTTCGATTGATTGGCAAATAATTTTGAAGAAGCAAAAATTTAGATTTCATGAGCTATAACTCGACATTTTGCCCATTTTAGTGGTTTTAATTCCTTGGCAAATAATTTCTAGAGGCAAGATTCATGATTTCATGAGCTATAATCCATGATTTTTAGCCATTTTTAGTGGTTTTAAATTACATATAATTTTTAAGAGGAAAAAATTCATGATTTCATCGAGCTATAACCCATAATTTTTGGCCATTTTAGTTGTTTTGATTATTTAAAATAATTTCATGGAGGCAAATATTCATGATTTCATGAGCTATAACCCATAATTTTTGACCCTTTTTAGTAGTTTTTCAACTCGTTGGTAATTAGTTTTGCCGGGAAAATTCATGATTTTATGAGTTATACCACCATTTTTAGCACTACTTAGTTATTCCGCTCTAGTTGACAAATAATTTCACAAAGGCAAACCTTCACGATTTCATGATCTATGACCTGCGATTTTTGCCATTTTTAGCGCTTTCAACCGATTGTCAAATAATTTCACTGATAAAATTTCATTTCATGAGCTATAACCCATAATTTTTGGCCATATTTAGTTGTTTTGATAAGTTGTCAAATAATTTCATGAAGGCAAAATTTAGGATTTCATTAGCTAACCAACAATTTTGGCCATATTTAGTTGTTTTGATAAGTTGTCAAATAATTCCTGAGGTGAAAAATTCATGATTTCATGAGCATAACCCACCAAATTTGCCATATATCTAGTTATCAAATAATTTCAGAAGACAAAAATTCATGATTTCATGAGCTATAATCCATAATTTTTGCACATTTTTACTCGTTTCGATTCATTACAATAATTTCTCGAGGAAAAAATTCAAGATTTCATGAGCTATAACCACCATTTTCGGCCATATTTGGTTGTTTCAACTAGTTGGTGAATAATTTTGTAGATTCGATTTCATGAGCAACCCATAATTTTTAGTCATTTTCACTAATTTTACCATACAACCAACTGAAAATAATTTTACAGAGGCAACATTCACATTTTCATGAGCTATAACCCATGATTTTGGCCATTTTAGTCATTTTGTCCATTGGTAAATAATCTCGAGGACAAAATTAATAATTTCATGAGCTATAATTCACTATTTTTTGGCCATATTTAGTTGTTTTGATTCCATCATAAAATTTTATGGAGGCCAAAATTTTAATTTCATGAGCTATAACCCACGATTTTTTGCCATATTTAGTTATTTTCGACTAGTGGACAAATAATTTTACCGAGGCAAAATATGTGATTTCATGAGCTATAACCCATGATTTTTGGCATATTTTTAGTGGTTTGGACTCGTTGGCAAATAATTTTCAGAGAAGCAAAAATTCACCATTTCATGAGCTATAACCCACCATTTTACCTATTTAATTGTTTCGATTAGTTGACTAATTATTTTGCAGAGGTAAGCATTCACAATTTCATGAGATATAACTTGTGATTTTTGCCATTTTTAGTAGTTTTGACTTTGTCAAATAATTTTGCATAGGCAAAAAGTCACAATTTTGTGAGCTATAACCCACGATTTATGGCCATTTTAGTGGTTTTCACTAGTTGGCAAATAATTTCACGGTAATTCACAATTTTATGAGCTATAGCTCACCATTTTGACCTTACTTAGTTATTTTGACTAGTTAGCAAGTAATAATTCATGGAGGCTAATATTCACGATTTCATAAGCTATTAACTGCGATTTTTGGCCATTTTATTCATTTCGATCCATTAGCAAATAATTTCATGTTGATAAAATTCACGATTTCATGAGCTATAAACCATCATTTTTGGCCATATTTACTTGTTTCACTAGTTGTCAAATAATTTTGGTGAGGTAAAATTCATGATTTCATGAGCAATAACCCACGATTTTTAGCCATATTTAGTTATTTCGACCCTTTGACAAATAATTTCGTGGAGGCAAAATTCAGATTTCATGAGCTATATACCCATTACTTTTGGTTATTTTAGTCATTTCTATCTCTTGGAAAATAATTTCCTCGATGCAAAATTCATGATTTCATGAGCTATAACCCATAAATTTTAGCCACATAACCTGTTGGCAAATAATTTCATGGAGGCAAAATTCACGATTTCATAAGCTATAACCCATAAATTTTTGCCATTTTACTCGCTTTGATCCATTGGTAATAATTTCATGGACAAAATTCATGATTTCATGAGCTATAAACCAAAATTTTGGCCATATTTACTTGTTTTGATTAGTTGTCATATAATTTTGTAGAGGTCAAAATTCACTATTTCATGAGTTGTAACCCCTCGATTTCATGAGCTATAAACCAAAAATTTTGGCTTTTAGTGGCTTCACTCATGGGCAAATAATTTTGTAAAGGCAAAATTTTAGGATTTCATGAGCTATAATCCACCATTTTGGCCCCACTTAGTTATTTTGACTAGTTGAAAATAATTTTCAGAGCCAAAATTCTGATTTCATGAGCTATAACCTCAAGATTTTGCCATTTTAGTCATTTCAATACATCAAAAATAACTTTTCGAGACTATATTCATGATTTCATGAGTATAACCATTGTTTTTGCCATATATCACTATTTTCACTAGTTGTCAAATAATTTTATGACGCCAAAATTCATGATTTTATGAGCATAACCCACCAATTTTGCCCATAAAACCGTTGGCAAATAATTTCTGCAGATACAAAACTTCACGATTTCATGAGCTATAACCCATGATTTTGGTTATTTTAAGTCCCTTTGATCCCTTAGCAAATATTTTCCTAGAGGCAAAATTCACGATTTCAATGAGGTATAACCCACTATTTTTGACATATTTAGTTGTTTGGACTAGCCGGAAAATAATAATTTCAATGGCTAAAAATTTCCTAGCAAATAAATTCTGAGACAAAATTCACAAATTCATGTGCTATAACCCACCAATTATGGCTAAGAAACCAATTGGGAAATATTTCATGGACGAAACTTCACGATTTCATGAGTTATAAACCCGATTTTTAGCTATTTTAATCACTATGATTCTTTGGCAAAAATTTTCCTAGAGGCAAAAAATTCATGATTTCATGAGCTATAACCCACTATTTGTAGACATATTTAGTTGTTTGGACTAGTTGGCAAATATATTCAAGGAGGTAAAAAATCACAATTTCATGAGCTATGACCCACAATTTTTGTCATATTTAGTTGTTTGACAAGTTAACAAATAATTTCGTGGAGACAAAAATTCATAATTTCATGAACTATAACCCATGATTTTGGCCATTTTTATCATTTTATCACTTGGCAAATAATTTCCCAGAGGCTAAAATTCACATTTTCAGAGCTATATCCCACCAATTTTGGCCATTTAACCAATTGGCAAATAATTTGTGGACTAAAAATTCACATTTTCATGAGCTATAACCCACAATTTTTAGCTATTTTTAATCATTTTGATCCATTGGCAAATAATTTCTCAAGGACAAAATTCACAATTTCATGAGCTTTAACCCACCATTTTTGCCATATTTACTTGTTTCAACTAGTTAACAAATAATTTCATGGAGGCCAAAATTCATGATTTCATGAGCTATAAGCCACAATTGTTTGCTATATTTTGTTGTGTCGACCAAGGCAAATAATTTGACGGAAATAAACATTCACGATTTCATGAGCTATAACCCACTATTTTGGCTATTTTAATCGCTTTGATTAGTTAACAAATAATTTCATGGAGGCAAACATTTATGATTTCATGAGTATAACCAACAATTTTGGGCATTTTTGTGGTTTCAACTCGTTGGTAATTAATTTTGCTAAGGCAAAAATTCATGATTTTATGAGTTACAACTCACCATTTTGGCCCTATTTATTTCACTCGTTGCAAATATTTTCATGAAGGCAAACCTTCACAATTTCATGAGCTATGACCACGACATTTTGGCCATTTTAGTAGTTTTGACCAATTGTCAAATAATTTTGCAGAGGCAAAAGTCACGATTTTGTGAGTTATAACCCATTTTATGGCCATATTTAAATGTTTCACCATTGATAAATAATTTCATGGAAATAAAATTTAGTAGATCATGAGCTATAACCAATGATTTTGGCCATTTTAGTTGTTTCTATCTCTTGGCTAATATTCCTAGAGGCCAAAATTCAATATTTCATGAGCTATAACCCATCAATTTTGGCCATATGATCGCTTAGCAAATAATTTCGGAGGCAAAAATCATGATTTCAATGAGCAACAACCCATGATTTTGGCCATTTTTAGTCGTTTTGATCCGTTAGCAAATAATTTCTTGATAACAAAATTCATGATTTCATGAGCTATAATCCATCATTTTTGGCCATATTTATTTGTTTCACTACTTGTCAAATAATTTTGGGTAGGTAAAACCATGATTTTATGAGCTATAACCCACGATTTTGGCCATATTAGTTATTTCGACAACTTGACAATAATTTCTGGAGGCAAAATTCAAGCATTCATGAGCTATAACCCACGATTTTTAGCCATTTTTAATCATTTCTATCTCTTTGAAAAATAATTTCCCTGATCTAAAATTCACTATTTCATGAGCTATAACACATACCGCCAACCTCACTGGCAATTAATTTAATGATTGTACTAGCTATAACCCATGATTTTTGGCCTTTTCTAGTCATTTTGATCCATAGGCAAATAATTTCTATGGACAAAATTCATGATTCATGGACAAAATTATTTACCATTTCGATCCATTTTGCCTATTTAGTTGTTTCTGGCTAGATGGAAAATAATTTCATGGTGCAATATTCAAGATTTCATGAGCTATAACCCATTTTACCATTTTTAGTAGTTTTCGACCGCTTTTAAATAATTTTGGTGAGGCAAAAATTCACATTTTCATGAGCTATAACCTATGATTTTTGCCATATTTAGTTGTTTTGACTACTAAAAAATAATTTCAAGGAGGTAAAATTGAGGATTTAATGAGCTATAGCCCATAATTTTTGGCCATTTTTAGTCGCTTCTATTTCTTGGCAAGCAATTTCTAGCCAAAATTCGTGATCTGATTAGCTATAACCAACAAACTTTGGCCGATAACTAGTTAGCAAATAATTTCATAAGCAAAGTTCACGGTTTTATCGCCTTTAACCCATAGTTTTGGCTTTTTTAGTCAAGTTTTGACTCATGGCAAATAATTTTACGGAGGTAAAATTTACGATTTCATGAGCCATAACCCATGTTTTTGGCGGGTTTTAGTTCATCATTTTGGCCCTATTTAGTTGTTTTGACTAGTTGACAAATAATTCATGGAGGCAAGGATTCACTATTTCATGAGCTATAACGTGGTTTTAGCCATTTTAGTAGTTTTATCACGTTATCAAATAATTTTGCAAAGGTAAAATTCTGATTTCATGAGCCATAACCCATGATTTTTGCCATGTTTAGTTGCTTTGGCCATTGACAAATAATTTGAGGGGCAAAATTTTGGAGTTCTTGAGTTATAACCTATGATTTTTGCATATTTTTGTCATCTATCTCTTGGCAAATAATTTCTCGATGGCCAAAATCATGATTTAATGAGCTATAACGCAATTTCAGCCTTATAACTAGTTGGAAAAATTTGCTTGAGGCAAAAATTCATAATATCACGAGTTATATAGTCTATGATTTTTGGCCATTCTTAGTCATTTCGATCCATTGGAAATTAATTTTATGAGGACAAAATTCACAATTTCATGAGCTATAACCCACAATTTTTGGTGACATTTAGTTGTTTCGACCGGTTATCAAATGATTTTGTGTATGCCAAAACTCACGATTTCATTAGCTATAACCCACAATTTTTAGCAATATTTAGTTGTTTTAGCCAGTTCACAAATAATTTCGTGAGAGCAAAAATTTAGGAGTTCATGACCTATAACCCATGATTTTCTACCTTTTTAGTCATTTGCATCTCTTAGAAAGTAATTTCTCAAGACCCAAATTTCACAATTTCATGAGCTATAACCCACTAAGCCATATAAACAGTTAGAATATACATTTTGATACGTACAATAATTTTGTAGAGGCAAAATTTATGATTTCATAGCAATAACCCATGATTTTGGCCATATTAATTGTTTCGACTATTGGTAAATAATTTCACTACAAAAACTTTATTATTCATGAGCTATAACCCACGATTTTGGCCATTTTTAGAGATTTTGACTAGTTGGCAAATAATTTCATAGAGGTAGAAATTCATAATTTTATGAGCTATAGCCCACCATTTTGCATTATTTTATATTTTGACTAGTTATCAAATAATTTAGCTGGAGGCTATTCACGATTTCATAAGTCAGAACTTAATTTTTAGCCATTTTATTAGTTTTATTGTAAATAAATTTGTAAGGGCAAATATTCACGATTTCATAAGCTATTAACCACATTTTTGGCCATTTTATTTGCTTTGACCTATTGTCAAATAAATTTGAGAGGTAAATATTCAAGATTTCATGAGCTTTGACTTATGACTTTGGCTTTTATATGTTTTAGCCAATTCGCAAATATTTTCGCAGTTGGCAAAAATTTAAATGTTCATGAGCTATAACTATGGGTGCTTAGAAACAAATAATGATATAAGCGCCGATTAGAAAAATTCAAACCATATCATCAGCTTAAACGGAAATGATACCATCTGATATTAGAGAATCGATACAAATATGGTCACAAATACAAATATATTTAGGAAATGTATACCGATCGCATACATATATTGATATGATAAAAAATGTATAATCACATAGAATGAGATAGTACATACGATGGAATCAATTTATCTAATCTAAACCTTGAACAAGTGCCTATACTATAACAAATTTCATTTAGCTTATGTTATTAGGATTTTAGTGAGGGTAGTGGGAAAACATAAACTATGTTAAGTAATAATATGGAAATGATAAATAGCGGGTCATTTGTAGCCTAGTGGTTAGGTTAATTGCTTTATAACTAAGGCCAAGGTTCGAATCCTAGCAAGTGCATTATATTGTTATTCATATCTTTCTTAAAATAAACATGGATATCCAACCGCATCCGCTTAGATGAACCCGATTACCATATCCGAATCGTGATAATGAAAAGGTAAAATCATATCCAAAAACGTGATTCGACGGCTTCACATTTTGCTACCGTGATTCGCAGATCATTATCGATATGTTATGTTGGTTCTGATATATCCGAACCGCTTAGCAACCCTAGCTATAACCCATGATTTTGGCTAGTTTTTGTCAATTCTATATTTTGCCAATAATTTCCCGTGAGGCCAAAATTCACGATTTCATGAGCTATAACCCACCAATTTTGGCCAAACAAGCAGCTTGATAAATAATTTCAGCAGAGGCAAAATTCACGATTTCATAAGCAACAACCCATGACTTTAGGTCAGATGAAGTTGCGACAAGTTGGCAAATAATTTCACCGAGGCAAAAGTTTATTATTTAACCCACGATTTTTGGCAATTTTAGATGTTTTGACTAGTTGGCAAATGATATCGTATGCCAAATTCACGATTTCATTAGCTATAACCCATAATATTTAGCCACATTTAGTTGTTTCAACTAGTTGACAAATAATTTGGTGGGGCAAAATTCGTGAGTTCATGACCTATAACCCATGAATTTTACCATTTTTAGTGATTTGTATCTCTCGAGAAAAAATTTCTTGGCGTAAAAAATTCACGATTTCATGAGGTATAACCCACTAATTTTGGCCATATAACCGCTTAGAATATATATTTTGACACGCTTGGCAAATAATTTTGCAAAGGCAAAAATTTCATAAGCAACAACCCATGATTTTAGGCCGTATTTAGTTGTTTCGACAAGTTGGCAAAAAATTTCACTGAGGCAAAATTTTATTATTCATGAGCTATAACCCACGATTTATGGCCATTTTTAGTGGTTTTCACTAGTTGGCAAATAATTTCACAGAGGCAGAAATTCACAATTTTATGAGCTATAGCTCACCATTTTTGACCTTACTTAGTTATTTTGACTAGTTAGCAAGTAATTTCGTGGAGGCTAATATTCACGATTTCATAAGCTATTAACTGCGATTTTTGGCCATTTTTATTTGCTTTGACCTATTGTCAAATAAATTTGGAGAGGTAAATATTCAAGATTTCATGAGCTTTGACTCAGAACTTTTGGTCATATTTAGTTGTTTCACCCAGTTGACAAATATTTTCGCAATGGCAAAATTTTAGATGTTCATGAGCTACAAACCACGATTTTGGCCATTTTTGCCATTTTTCTTACCAAATAATCTCAGAGGCCAAAATTCACGATTTCATGAGCTATAACCCACCAATTTTGGCCATATAAGGTAGGCAAATAATTTCACGAGGGAAAATTCAAAATTTCGAGCTATAAGCCAAGATTTTTACCATTTTTAGCTATTTCAATCAATCAAATAATTTCTCAAGGAAAAATTCACGATCTCATGAGCTATAACCCACCATTTTGGCCATATTTAGTCATTTCAACTAGTTGTTAGATATTTCAGAAAAGCCAAAATTCATGATTTCAAGAGCTATAACCCATGATTTTGGCCATATTTAGTTGTTTTGGCGGCTGACAATAATTTCATGAGGCAAAATACGTGAGTTCATTAGCAATAACCAATGATTTTTGACTATTTTAGTCATTTCTATCTCTTAGAAAATAATATTTTCTGAGACCAAAATTCCCATTTCATGAGCTATAATCCACCAATTTTGGCAATATAACTAGCGTGCATATAATTTTATGGAGGCAAAATCCAAGATTTTATAAGTATAACCCATGATTTTGGCTAATTTTAGTCATTTTGATCAACTGGCAAATAATTTCTCAAGGACAAACTTCACAATTTCATGAGCTATTACCCACTATTTTCAACCATATTTACTTGTTTTGACTAGTTAGTAAATAATTTTTGCAGGCCAAAATTCAAGATTTCATGAGCTATAACCTACAATGTTTTGCCATGTTTAGTAGTTTCAACCCATTGTCTAACAAATTTTGAGGTGAAAAATACATGATTTTATGAGCTATAAATCATGATTTTGGCCATTTTAGTAGTTTTGACCTGTTGAAAAATAATTTTCTGGACACAAAAATCAAGAATTTATGAGCTATAACCCACGATTTTTAGCCATTTTAGTTGTTTGATCCCTTGGCAAATAGTTTCCTTGAGGCAAAATTTTGTGATTTTATGAGCTATAACCATCCAGCTTTGGACATATCTTTTTGTTTCACTAGTTGGCAAATAATTTTAGAGGTAAAATATCATGATTTCAATATATGATCCATTTTGGCCATACTTTGTTGTTTCACCAGTTGACAATTAATTTGGCGAGGGCAAAATTGTGGAGCTACAAGAGCTATAACTCATGCTTTTGGCCATATTTAGTCATTTTGATCTCTTGGTAATAATTTAGGCCAAAATTCACAATTTAATGAGCTACCAATTTTGGCCATTTTATGGCTTTGACCCGCTTGCCAAATAATTTTGTAGATGCAAAAGTTCACGATTTCATTAACCATCACCCATGATTTTGGCTATATTTAGTTATGTCACCAGTTCACAAATATTTTTATGGAGGCAAAAGTTTAGGTGTTCATGAGCTATATAACCCATGATTTTGGCCTTTTTGTCATTTCGATCTCTTGCCAAATAATTTCTATAGGCCAAAATTCACGATTTTAGAACTATAACCCACCAATTTTGGCCATATAAATAGTTGGCAAATAATTTCGTGGAGACAAAATTTCAAGATTTCATGAGCTATAACCCATGATTTGTTTCATTTTTAGTCATTTCATCCATTGGCAATAATTTCAAGGACAAAATTCATGATTCCATGAGCACTAACCCACCATTTTGGCCATATTTAGTTGTTTAGACTAGTTGTCATTTCGTGGATGCCAAAATTCATAATTTTATGAGCTATAACCCATGGTTTATGGTCATATTTAGTTATTTCGACCAGTTGACAAATAATTTCACAGAGGCAAAATTTAAAGAGTTCATGAGCTATAACCCACTATTTTGCCTTTTTAGTCATTTCTATCTCTTGGGAAATAATTTCTGGTGCCAAAATTTAAGATTTTATGAGCTATAACACCATAATTTTGCTATATAGAACTAGTAGGCATATAACTTCAATGAGCTATAACCCACAATTTTTAGCAATATTTAGTTGTTTTAGCCGTTCATAATTTCGTGAGAGCAAAATTTAGGAGTTCATGACCTATAACCCATGATTTTCTACCTTTTTAGTCATTTGCATCTCTTAGAAAGTAATTTGTCCAAGGCTAAATTAATTTCATTTCATGAGATATAACCCACTAATTTTGGCCTTATAACTAGTTAGAATATATATTTTGACATGTTGGCAAATAATTTTGCAGAGGCAAAAATTCACGATTTCATAAGCAACAACCCATGACTTTAGGTCAGATTTAGTTGTTTACAAGTTGGCAAATAATTTCACGAGGCAAAAGTTTATTATTTAACCCACGATTTTTGGCAATTTTAGATGTTTTGACTAGTTGGCAAATGATATCGTATGCCAAATTCACGATTTCATTAGCTATAACCCATAATATTTAGCCACATTTAGTTGTTTCAACTAGTTGACAAATAATTTGGTGGGGCAAAAATTCAGAGTTCATGACCTATAACCCATGAATTTTACCATTTTTAGTGATTTGTATCTCTCGAAAAAATTTCTTGGCGAAAAAATTCACGATTTCATGAGGTATAACCCACTAATTTTGGCCATATAACCGCTTAGAATATATATTTTGACACGTTATAAATAATTTTGCAAGGATAAAATACAAACTTCATGAGCTATAAACCTTATTTTTGGCCATTTTTATTCATTTTGACCCTAGGCAAATAATTTCTTAGAGGCAATAATTACACTTCAATGAGCTATAGCCCACCATTTTGACATATTTAGTTGTTTCGACTTGTTAGCAAATAATTTCACGATGCATAATATCACGATTTCATTATCCATGACCCATGATTTTGGCCATATTTAGTTGTTTTGACTAGTTAACAATTAATTCTGTGAGGGAAAATTCAAAAGTTCATGAGCTATAACCCACGATTTTGGCCATATTAGTTGTTTCAACCGTTAACAAATAATTTCACTGGCAAAAATTCAAGAAGACAAGAGCTATTATAACCATCGAATTTTGGCCATTTTTGTTATTTCTATCTCTTGGCAAATAATTTCCATAGGCCAAAATTCACAATTTCATGAGTTATAATCCACTAATTTGGGCCATAACCAGTTGGCATATAATTCGTGGAGGCAAAACTTCACGATTTCATGAGATATAACCCTTAATTTTAGCAATTTTAGTCGTTTTGATTAATTGGCAAATACTCAAGGATGAAATTCAAGATTTCATGAGCTAAACCCACCATTTTCGGACTTATTTAGTTATTTCAACGAAGTTGTTAAATAATTTTGTGGAGGCCAAAATTGTGATTTCATGAGCTATAACCCAAATTTTGGCCATTTTTGTAGTTTCGAACCTATTTTCTAATAATTTTGCGATGGTGAAAAATTCATGATTTCATGAGCTATAGCCCATGATTTTGGCCATTTTTAATTGTTTTGACCTATTGGCAAATAATTTTGTGGATGTAAAAATCACAATTTCATGAACTATAATCCATAATTTTTGCCTATTTTTATTTATTTTGATCTCTTGGCAAATAATTTCCCAAAGATAAAACTTTGTGATTTCATGAGCTATAACCCACCATTTTTGGACATATCTAGTTATTTTCGACTAGTTGGTAAAAACATTTATGGAGGCAAAATATCACGATTTCATAAGCTACGACCCATGATTTTTAGCCATGATTTTTGTTCATATTTAGTCATTTTGACCTCTTGGCAAATAATTTCCAAGGCAAAATTAACGATTTTGTGAGCTATAACCCAACGATGGCCATATAACCAGTTAGCAAATAATTTCACAAAGGCAAGTTTGCAATTTCATGAGGTATAACCCATGATTTTTGGTTGTTTTAAGTGGTTTCGACATTGCAAATATTTCACGAAGCAAAAAATTCAAGATTATTTTGCCCATTTTAGTGGTTTCGACTTGTTGCCAAATAATTTGGCAAATACTTTCACGTACAAAATTCAAGATTATTTTTGCCCATTTTAGTGGTTTCACTTGTTGCCAAATAATTTCCTGAGGCAAGAATTTATGATTTCATGAGCTATAATCCAAGATTTTGGCCTTGTTAGTGGTTTCGCCCATTGGCATATAATTTTTTAGGAGGAAAATTCACGATTTCATGAACTATAACCCATGATTTTTAGCCATATTTAGTTGTTTCGATTAGTTGACAAATAATTTCATCGAGCAAACATTTAAGATTTCATGAGCTATAATCCATAATTTTACCGCTTTTAGGTTTAACTCGGGTAAAATTTTGCCGAGGCAAAAATTCATGATTTTATGAGTTACAAATAACCATTTTTGCCCTATTTTAGTGTTTCACTAGTTAAATAATTTCATGGAAGGCAAACCTTCACGATTTCATGAGCTATGACATGCATTTTAGCCATTTTAGTAGTTTCAACCCACTATCAAATTTTCACAGACAAAAATTCACGATTTCATGAGCTATAAACCATAATTTTTGGCCATATTTAGTTGTTTTGATAAGTTGTCAAATATTTCATGGAGACAAAAATTTAGAATTATTAGCTAACCAACAATTTTTGGCCATATTTAGTTGTTTTGATAAGTTGGATAATAATGGTGAAAATTGATGTTTTCATGAGCAATAACCCACCATTTTTGCCATATATCCCTTGTCAAATAGATCTAAAGGCCAAAATTCACGATTTCATGACCTATAATCCATAATTTTCACCCATTTTTACTGTGATCGATCCATTGGCCAATAATTTCTTGAGGAAAAATTTAAGATTTCATGAGTATAACCCACCATTTTTGGCTACATTTAGTTGTTTCACCATTGCCAAATGATTTCTGTATGCCAAACTCATGATTTCATGAGCTATAAACCAATTTTTAGCCTTATTTAGTTTTCAACCAGTTGATAAATAATTTTATGGGACAAAAATTCAAGAGTTCATGACCTATAACCCATGATTTTTTCCATTTTTAGTCATTTGTATCTCTTAGAAAATAACTTATCGGTGGCCAAAATTCAGGATCTGATTAGCTATAACCAACAAACTTTGGCCGGATAACTAGTTAGCAAATAATTTTGCGGAAGCAAAAGTTCACGGTTTTATGAGCTTTAACCCATGGTTTTTGGCCTTTTCTAGCTGTTTTCACCCGTTGGCAAATAATTTTACGGAGGTAAAAATTTACGATTTCATGAGCCATAACCCATGTTTTTTAGGTGTTTTAGTGGTTCATCATTTTTGGCCCTATTTAGTTGTTTTGACTAGTTGACAAATAATTACGCGGAGGCAAGGATTCACTATTTCATGAGCTATAACCTGTGGTTTTTAGCCATTTTTAGTAGTTTTTATCTGTTATCAAATAATTTTGCAAAGGTAAAAATTTACGATTTCATGAGCCATAACCCATGATTTTTTGCCATGTTTAGTTGCTTTGGCCAGTTGACAAATAATTTCGAGGGGGCAAAAATTTTGGAGTTCTTGAGTTATAACCTATGATTTTTGCATATTTTTTGTCATCTATCTCTTGGCAAATAATTTCTCGATGGCCAAAATTCATGATTTAATGAGCTATAACCTGCCAATTTCAGCCTTATAACTAGTTGGAAAAAATTTCGCGAAGGCAAAAATTCATAATATCACGAGTTATATAGTCTATGATTTTTGGCCATTCTTAGTCATTTCGATCCATTGGAAATTAATTTTATGAGGACAAAATTCACAATTTCATGAGCTATAACCCACAATTTTTGGTGACATTTAGTTGTTTCGACCAGTTATCAAATGATTTTGTGTATGCCAAAACTCACGATTTCATTAGCTATAACCCACAATTTTTAGCAATATTTAGTTGTTTTAGCCAGTTCACAAATTTTGTGAGAGCAAAAATTTAGAGTTCATGACCTATAACCCATGATTTTCTACCTTTTTAGTCATTTGCATCTCTTAGAAAGTAATTTGTCTGGCGCTAAAATTCACGATTTCATGAGATATAACCCACTAATTTTGGCCTTATAACTAGTTAGAATATATATTTTGACATGTTGGCAAATAATTTTGCAGAGGCAAAATTCACGATTTATAAGCAACAACCCATGACTTTAGGTCGTATTTAGAAGAGTTTACAAGTTGGCAAATAATTTCACGAGGCAAAAGTTTTTATTTAACCCACGATTTTTGGCAATTTTAGATGTTTTGACTAGTTGGCAAATGATATCGTGTATGCCAAATTCACGATTTCATTAGCTATAACCCATAATATTTAGCCACATTTAGTTGTTTCAACTAGTTGACAAATAATTTGGTGGGGGCAAAAATTCAGGAGTTCATGACCTATAACCCATGAATTTTTACCATTTTTAGTGATTTGTATCTCTGAGAAAAAAATTTCTTGGCAGAAAAAATTCACGATTTCATGAGGTATAACCCACTAATTTTGGCCATATAACCAGTTAGAATATATATTTTGACACGTTATAAATAATTTTGCAAAGGCAAAAATTTCAAGCAACAACCCATGATTTTAAGTCAGATTAGTTGTTTCGACAAGTTGGCAAAAATTTCACTGAGGCAAAATTTTATTATTCATGAGCTATAACCCATGATTTATGGCCATTTTAGTGGTTTTCACTAGTTGGCAAATAATTTCACAGAGGCGAATTCACAATTTTATGAGCTATAGCTCACCATTTTGACCTTATTTAGTTGTTTTGACTAGTTAGCAAATAATTTCATGGAGGCTAATATTCATGATTTCATAAGCTATAAACCACATTTTTGGCCATTTTATTTGCTTTGACCTATTGTCAAATAAATTTGAGAGGTAAATATTCAAGATTTCATGAGCTTTGACTCAACTTTTGGTCATATTTAGTTGTTTCACCGGTTGACAAATATTTCAGAATGGCAAAATTTTAGATGTTCATGAGCTACAAACCACGATTTTGGCCATTTTTGCCATTTTTCTACCAAATAATTTCTCAGAGGCCAAAATTCACGATTTCATGAGCTATAACCCACCAATTTTGGCCATATATGAGGCAAATAATTTCATGGAGGGAAAATTCAAAATTTCATGAGCTATAAGCCAAGATTTTTACCATTTTAGTTGTTCAATCAATTGGCAAATAATTTCTAGGAAAAATTTACGATTTCATGAGCTATAATCCACCATTTTAGGCCATATTTAGTTATTTTGACTAGTTGTTAGATAATTTCATGGACGCCAAAATTCATGATTTCAAGAGCTATAACCCATGATTTTGGCCATATTTAGTTGTTTCAACCAAATTGACAAATTAATTTATGAGGCAAAAATATGAGTTCATCAAAGAATAACCCTTGATTTTTATTTTTAGTCATTTCTATCTCTTAGAAAATAATTTCATGGTGAAAAATTCATGATTTCATGAATAACCCATATTTTGGCTACTATTAGTCATTTTGATCAACTGCAAATAATTTCTCAAGGACAAACTTCACAATTTCATGAGCTATTACCCACTATTTTCAACCATATTTACTTGTTTTGACTAGTTAGTAAATAATTTTCAGAGGCCAAAATTCAAGATTTCATGAGCTATAACCTACAATGTTTTGCCATGTTTAGTAGTTTCAACCCATTGTCTAACAAATTTTGAGGTGAAAAATACATGATTTTATGAGCTATAAATCATGATTTTGGCCATTTTAGTAGTTTTGATCTGAAAATAATTTTCTGGACACAAAAATCAAGAATTTATGAGCTATAACCCACGATTTTTAGCCATTTTAGTTGTTTGATCCTGGCAAATAGTTTCCTTGAGGCAAAATTTTGTGGTTTTATGTGCTATAACCATCCAGATTTGGACATATCTCTTTGTTTTGACTTGTTGGCAATTAATTTTGGAGGTAAAATATCATGATTTCATTAGCTATGATCTATGATTTTTGGCCATACTTAGTTGTTTCATGAGTTGGCAATTAATTTGGTGAGGGCAAAAATTTAGGAGCTACATGAGCTATAACCCATGATATTTGGCCATATTTAGTCATTTTGATCGCTGACAAATAATTTTCCAGAGGCCAAAATTCACAATTTCATGAGCTACCAATTTTGGCATTTTTTTGGTTTTGACTCGCTACAAATAATTTTGTAGAGGCAAAATTCATGATTTAATTAGCTATGACCCACGATTTTAGCCATATTTAGTTTTTTCACCGGGTTCACAAATTTTTTGCTAAGGCAAAAGTTTAGGTGTTCATGAGCTAAATAACCACAATTTTGGCAATTTGTCATTTCAATCTCTTGCCAATAATTTTCAGAGGCTAAAATTCACGATTTCAGAGCTATAACCCACAAGTATTGGCCATATAGATAGTTGGCAAATATTACTGAGGTAAAATTCAAGATTTCATGAGCTATAAACCACGATTTTTACTATTTTAGTTATTTTGATCCATGGCAAATACTTTCTCAAGGACAAAATTCATGATTCCACTAATCGATAACCCACCATCTTGGGCCATATTTTGTTGTTTAGACTTGGTGTCAAATAATTTCGTGGATGCCAAAATTCACGATTTCAAGAGCTATAACCCACGGTTTGTGGTCATATTTAGTTGTTTCGACCAGCTGACAAATAATTTCACAGAGGTAAAACTTTAAGAGTTCATGATCCATAACCCATGATTTTTGGCTATTTTTAGTCATATCTATCTATTGGGAAATAATTTTCTGGATGCCAAAATTTAAGATTTCGTGGGCTGTAACATGCCACTTTTTGCCATAGAACCAGTAGGGATATAGTTTCACATCGGCGAAAATTCACGACTTCACGAGCTATAACCCATAATTTTTCGCTATTTTTGTCATTTCTACCCATTCGTAAATAATTACACAAGGATAAAATTCCCGATTTCATGAGCAATAACCCTTGATTTTTGGTCATTTTTAGTCATTTTGACCCACCTTAGCAAATAAATTTAGAGGGAAAAATTTGCGATTTCACAAGCTATAGTCCACCACTTTTGGACATATTTAGTTGTTTTGATTTGTTGACAAATAATTTCATGCGTGCATAATATCACATTTCATTAGCTATGGCCCATGATTTTTGGACATATTTAATTGTTTCACTAGTTAGCAATTAATTCGTGGAGAGAAAAATTCAAGAGTTCATGAGTCATAACCCACGATTTTGGTAATTTTTAGTCGCTTCATTAATTGGCAAATATTTCAAGGATGAAATTCAAGATTTCATCAACTATAACCCACCATTTTCGACTTATTTACTTGTTTCAACGAGTTGTTAAATAATTTTATAGAGGCCAAAATTCATGCATTTCATGACCTATAACCCACAATTTTGGCCATTTTTGTAGTTTGACTTATTGTCTAATAATTTTGTGGAGCTGAAAAATTCAAGATTTCATGAGCTATAACCCACGATTTTGGCCATTTTAGTGGTTTTAACCTATTGAAAATAATTTTCGGATGTAAAAAATGATTTCATGAGCTATAATCCATGATTTGGCCCATCTTTATTCATTTTGATCCCTGGCGTAATTCCCTGCAGGCAAAACTGATTTCATGAGCTATAACCCACCATTTTTGGACATATTTAGTTATTCGACTAGTTGGTAAATAATCTTATGGAGGCAAAATATCACGATTTCATTAGCCACGATCCATTATTTTTTACCATATTTAGTTGTTTTGAATAAAGGCAATTAATTTTGCTAGGTGAAAATTAAGGTGTTCATGAGCTATAACCACCATTTTTGTTCTGCATTTATCATTTCGATCTCTTGGCAAATAATTTCTGAAGGTGAAAATTAACGATTTTGTGAGCTATAACCCACTAATTTTGGCCACATAACCAGTTGGCAAATAATTTAGCTAAGGTAAAATTTTATCATGAGGTATAACCCACGCATTTTGGTCGCTTTTAGTGGTATCATTGATTGGCAATAATTTTGAAGAAGCAAAAATTCTAGATTTCATGAGCTCCAACCTCGATTTTTGCCCATTTTTAGTGGTTTTAATTCTGGCAAATAATTTCCTAGAGGAAGACTTTATGATTTCATGAGCTATAATCCATTTTAGCCATTTTAGTGGTTTGGGCTCATATATAATTTTAAGAGGAAAAAATCACGATTTCATCAACTATAACCCATAATTTTGGCCATTTTAGTTGTTTTGATTATTTAACAAATAATTTCATGGAGGCAAATATTCATGATTTCATGAGCTATAACCCATAATTTTTGACCCTTTTAGTAGTTTCAACTCTGGTAATTAGTTTTATTGAGGCAAAATTCACGATTTTATGAGTTATAACCAACCATTTTTAGCACTATTTAGTTATTCCGTCTAGTTGACAAATAATTTCACAAAGGCAAACCTTCACGATTTCATGATCTATGACTCAGATTTTTGCCATTTTAGCGCTTTCAACCATTGTCAAATAATTTCACGATAAAATTTCGATTTCATGAGCTATAACCCATAACTTTTGGCCATATTTAGTTGTTTTGATAAGTTGTCAATAATTTCATGAAGGCAAAAATTTAGGAGTTCATTAGCTAACCAACAATTTTTGGCCATATTTAGTTGTTTTGATAAGTTGTCAAATAATTTTCCGAGGAAAAATTCATGATTTCATGAGCAATAACCCACCAAATTTTGCCATATATCTAGTTATCAAATATTTCAGAAAGACAAAAATTCATGATTTCATGAGCTATAATCCATAATTTTTGCACATTTTACTCGCTTCATTCATTGGCCAATAATTTCTCGAGGAAAAATTCAAGATTTCATGAGCTATAACCCACCATTTTCACCATATTTGGTTGTTTTCACTAGTTGGTGAATAATTTTGTAGATTCATGATTTCATGAGCAATAACCCATAATTTTTAGTCATTTCACTAATTTTACCATACAACCAACTGAAAATAATTTCATGAGGCAAACATTCACATTTTCACGAGCTATGACCCATGATTTTGGCCATTTTCATCATTTTGTCCATTGGTAAATAATTTCTCGAGGACAAAATTAATAATTTCATGAGCTATAATTCACTATTTTTGGCCATATTTAGTTGTTTTGACTAGCCATCATAAAATTTTATGAGGCCAAAATTTTAATTTCATGAGCTATAACCCACGATTTTTACAAGTTTATTTCACTGTTGACAAATAGTTTTAAGAGGGCAAAATATGATTTCATGAGCTATAACCCATGATTTTGGCTATTTTAGTGGTTTGGACTCATGGCTAATTTCAGAGAAGCAAAAATTCACCATTTCATGAGCTATAACCCACCATTTCGCCCTATTTAATTGTTTCGACTAGTTGACTAATTATTTTGCAGAGGGTAATTTCACAATTTCATGATATAACTTGTGATTTTTGCCATTTTTAGTAGTTTTGACCTTTGTCAAATAATTTTGCATAGGCAAAGTCACAATTTTGTGAGCCATAACCCATTTTTGGCCATATTTAATTTTCACTCACCAGAACAAATAATTTCATGAAAGCAAAAATTTAGTGGCAAGAGCCATAACAAATGATTTTGGCCATTTTAGTCATTTCTATATCTTGGCATAATTTCAAGGCCAAAATTCATGATTTCATGAGCTATAACCCACCAATTTTGGCCACATGACCAAATTTAGCAAATAATTTACGCAGAAAAAATTCATGATTTCAAAGTAATAACCCATGATTTTGGCCATTTTTATTCATTTCGATCCATTAGCAAATAATTTCATGTTGATAAAATCACGATTTCTGAGCTATAATCCATCATTTTGGCCATATTTACTTGTTTCGACTAGTTGTCAAATAATTTTGGGTAGGTAAAAATTCAATGATTTCAAGCAATAACCCACGATTTTTAGCCATATTTAGTTATTTCGACCCTTGACAAATAATTTCGTGGAGGCAAAAAGTTAATGAGCTATATAGCCCACGATTTTGGTTATTTTTAGTCATTTCTATCTCTTGGAAAATAATAATTTCCGATGCTAAAATTCACGATTTCATGAGCTATAACCCATAAATTTTAGCCACATAACCCGTTGGCAAATAATTTCATGGAGGCAAAATTCATGAGCATTATATAACCCATAAATTTTTGCCATTTTTACTGTTTTGATCCATTGGCAAATAATTTCTCATGGACAAAATTCATGATTTCATGAGCTATAAACCAAAATTTTGGCCATTTACTTGTTTTGATTAGTTGTCATATAATTTTGTAGAGGTCAAAATTCACTATTTCATGAGTTGTAACCTCGATTTCATGAGCTATAAACCAAAATTTTGGCTTTAGTGGCTTCACTCATGGGCAAATAATTGTAAAGGCAAAATTTAGGATTTCATGAGCTATAATCCACCATTTTTGGCCCCACTTAGTTATTTTGACTAGTTGAAAACTAATTTCAGAGCCAAACATTCGATTTCATGAGCTATAACCTCATTTTTGCCATTTTAGTCATTTCAATACATCGACAAATAACTTTTCGAGACTATATTCATGATTTCATGAGTCAGAACCAATTGCTTTTTGCCATATATCACTATTTCACTAGTTGTCAAATAATTTTGCGATCCAAAATTCATGATTTCATGAGCATAACCCAATTTTGCCCATAAAACTTGGCAAATAATTTTGCAGATAAAAACTTCACGATTTCATGAGCCATAACCCATGATTTTGGTTATTTTAAGTCCCTTTGATCCCTTAGCGGATATTTTCCTAGAGGCAAAATTCACGATTTTCATGAGGTATAACCCACTATTTTGGACATATTTAGTTGTTTGACTATGGAAAATAATTTCACGAAGGCAAAAATTTCAGCAAATAAATTCCCAGAGACAAAAATTCACAAATTCATGTGCTATAACCCACCAATTACCAAGAAACCAATTAATATTCATGGACGAAACTTCACGATTTCATGAGTTATAAACCCGATTTTAGCTATTTTAATCACTATGATTCGCAAAATTTTCCAGACAAAAATTCATGATTTCACGAGCTATAACCCACTATTTGTAGACATATTTAGTTGTTTGGACTAGTTGGCAATATATTCGCTGAGGTAAAAATCACAATTTCATTAGCTATGACCCACAAGTTTTGTCATATTTAGTTGTTTTGACAAGCAAATAATTTCGTGGAGACAAAAACATAAGTTCATGAACTATAACCCACGATTTTGGCCATTTTTATCATTTCTATCACTTGGCAAATAATTTCCTGCATAAAAACATTTTCTAGCTATATCCCACCATTTTGGCCATTTAACCAATTGGCAAATAATTTTGTGGATCTAAAATTCACATTGCACTAACCATAACCCACAATTTTAGCTATTTTTAATCATTTTGATCCATTGGCAAATAATTTCTGAAAAACAAAATGAGCTTTAACCCACCATTTTGCCATATTTACTTGTTTCAACTAGTTAACAAATAATTTCATGAGGCCAATTCATGATTTCGAGCTATAACCACAATTGTTTGCTATATTTTGTTGTGTGACCGGTTGGCAAATAATTTGACGGAAATAAACATTCACGATTTCATGAGCTATAACCCACTACTTTGGCTATTTTTAATCGTTTGATTAGTTAAAATAATTTCATGGAGGCAAACATTTATGATTTCATGAGTCTGAACCAACAATTTTGGCATTTTTGGTGGTTTCAACTCGGTAATTAATTTTGCTAAGGCAAAATTCATGATTTTATGAGTTACACTCACCATTTTGGCCCTATTTAGTTGTTTCTCGATCAAGGAAATATTTTCATGAAGGCAAACTCACAATTTCATGAGCTATGACCAACATTTCATTTTTAGTACTTTTCAACCCGTTGTCAAATATTTCGCAGAATAAAACATGATTTCTTGAGGATAACCCATTTTGCCATATTTAGTTGTTTGATAAGTTGTCAATTAATTTCGTCTTAGAGCTGCAACTCAACACCATATTTAGTTGTTTGACAAGTTGGTAATAATTTTCAGAAGGCCCAAGATTCACGATTTCATGTGCTATAACCCATAATTTTTTGCCATTTTTAGTAGTTTCAACCCATTGTCAAATAAGTTTGTGGAGGCAAATATTCAGAGTCCAAGACCCACAATTTTTTGCCATTTTAGTAGCTATATCTTGGCAAATAATTTCCCAGGCTAAAATTCAAAATTTCATAAGCTATAACCCACCAATTTCTACCATATAACCAGTTGGAAAATAATTTTGTGGAGGCAATTATTCATGATTTATGAGCTATAACCCAACATTTCGCTCTATTTAATTGTTTTAACTAGTTGGAAAATTATTTTGTGTTGGCAAGCATTCACAATTCCATGAGATATAACTTGCAATTTTGGCCACCTTTAGTAGTTTTGACCAATTGTCAAGTAATTTTGCAGAGGCAAAAGTCACGATTTTGTGAGTTATAACCCATGATTTATGGCCAAATTTAAATGTTTCACCAGTTGATAAATAATTTCATGGAAATAAAATTTAGTAGATCATGAGCTATAACCAACATTTTGGCCATTTTAGTTGTTTCTATCTCTTGGCTAATAATTTCAGAGGCCAAAATTCAATATTTCATGAGCTATAACCCATCAATTTTGGCCATATGATCGCTAGCAAATAATTTCACTGAGCAAAAAATCATGATTTACGAGCAACAACCCATGATTTTGGCCATTTTAGTCGTTTTGATCCATAGTTTTTCTGATAACAAAATTCATTTTCATGAGCTATAATCCATCATTTTGGCCATATTTATTTGTTTCGACTACTTGTCAAATAATTTTGGGTAGGTAAAACTCATGATTTTATGAGCTATAACCCACGATTTTGGCCATATTTAGTTATTTCACAACTTGACAACTAATTTTCATGAGGCAAAAATTCAAGCATTCATGCTTATAACCCACGATTTTAGCCATTTTAATCATTTATCTCTTTGAAAAATAATTTCCCTGAATCTAAAATTCATATTTCATGCGCTACAAACATATTTCAAATACATAACTGGCAATTAATTTCACGATTGTACTAGCTATAACCCATGATTTTGGCCTTTCTTAGTCATTTTGATCCATAGGCAAATATTTTCATGGACAAAATTCATGACTTCATGGACAAAATTATTTTCTACCATTTCATCCATTTTTTGCCTATTTAGTTGTTTCGGCTAGATGGAAAATAATTTCATGGTGCAAATATTCAAGATTTCATGAGCTATAACTCATGATTTTTACCATTTTTAGTAGTTTTGACCCGCTTTTAAATAATTTTGCAGAGGCAAAATTCACATTTCATGAGCTATAACCTATGATTTTTGCCATATTTAGTTGTTTTGACTAGCTAAAAAATAATTTCATGGAGGTAAAATTGAGGAGTTAATGAGCTATAGCCCATAATTTTTGCCATTTTAGTCGCTTTATTTCTTAGCAAGCAATTTCTTAGAGGCCAAAATTTATGATTTGATTAGCTATGACCAACAAACTTTGGCCATATAACTAGTTGGCAATAATTTCTCGGAAGCAAAAGTTCACGGTTATCAAGCTTTAACCCATAGTTTTGGCTTTTTAATGTTTGACTCTCTTGGCAAATAATTTTACTGAGGTAAAATGATTTCATGAGCCATAACCCGTAAATTTTGGCGCTTTAGTGGTTTTGGCTTGTTAGAAAATAATTTTATTGTGGCAAAATTCACATTTTATGAGCTATAGCCCATCATTTTGGCCCTATTTAGTTGTTTTTGACTAGTTGGCAAATAATTTTGCCGAGGCAAACATTCACTATTTCACGAGCTATAACTTGTGATTTTTGGCCATTTTAGTAGTTTTATTCTTTATCAAATAATTTTGCAAAGGCAAAAATTCAATTTCCATAACCCATGATTTTGGCCATATTTAGTTGTTTTGCTAGTTGGCAAATATTTTCAGGGGCAAAAATTTTGGAGTTCTTGAGCTATAACCTATGATTTTGCATATTTTTGTCATTCTATCTCGCAAATAATTTCTGAGCCAAATTCACGATTTAAGGAGCTACTACAACCCCATGGCCTTATAACTAGTTGAAAAAATTTCAGAGGCAAACATTCATGATTTCATGAGCTATAGTCTAGGATATTTGGCAATTTTTTGTCATTTTGATCCATTGGAAAATAATTTTGTGAGGACAAAATTCACTTCATGAGCTATAACCCACCATTTTTGGCTTACATTTAGTTGTTTCAACCTCGTTGTAAATGATTTCAGGTATACAATTTTAGCCATATTTAGTTGTTTCAACCAGTTGACAATAATTTGGTGGGGCAAAATTTAGAGTTCATGATCTATAACCCATAATTTTTACTATTTTAGTTATTTTGATCCATTGGCAAATACTTTCTCAAGGACAAAATTCATGATTCCACGATCGATAACCCACCATCTTGGGCCATATTTTGTTGTTTAGACTTGTGTCAAATAATTTCGTGGATGCCAAAATTCATGATTTCAAGAGCTATAACCCACTTTTGGTCATATTTAGTTGTTTCACCAAATGACAAATAATTTCACAGGTAAAACTTTAAGAGTTCATGATCCATAACCCATGATTTTGGCTATTTTAGTCATATGTATCTCTTAGAAAGTAATTTCTATGACCCAAATTTCACAATTTCATGAGCTATAACCCACTAATTTTGGCCATATAAAGTAGCTTAGAATATACATTTTGATACATGGCCAAATAATTTTGTAGAGGCAAAATTTATTTCATAAGCAACAACCCATGATTTTGGTCAGATTAATTGTTTCACTATTTGGTAAATAATTTCACTAAGCAAAAACTTTATTATTCATGAGCTATAACCCACGATTTTGGCCATTTTAGAGATTTTGACTAGTTGGCAAATAATTTCATAGAGGTAGAAATTCATAATTTTATGAGCTATAGCCCACCATTTTGGCATTATTTTATATTTTGACTAGTTATCAAATAATTTAGCGGAGGCTAATATTCACGATTTCATAAGTCAGAACCAGAATTTTTAGCCATTTTATTAGTTTTGGCCCTTGTCAAATAAATTTGTAAGGGCAAATATTCACGATTTCATGAGCTTTGACTTATGACTTTGGCCATATTTATATGTTTTAGCCAACTCGCAAATATTTTCGCAGATGGCAAAAATTTAAATGTTCATGAGCTATAACTATGGGTGCTTTCTAGAAACAATACGGATGCGTCGATTAGAAAAATTCAAACCATATCAGCTAAACTAAATGGATACGATTCGATATTAGAGAATCGGATACGCTATGGTCACAAATACAAATAGGATATTTAGGAAATGTATACTAATTCGCATATATTGATATGATAAAAATGTATAATCACATAGAATGAGATACATGATGGAAACTTATCTAATCTAAACCTTGAACAAGTGCCTATACTATAACAGTCTCATTTAGCTTATAGCACTAGGATTTTAGTGAGGGTAGTGGGAAAAACATAAACTATGTTAAGTAATATGCAAAATGATAAATAGCGGTTCATTTGTAGCCTAGTGGTTAGGTTAATTGCTTATAACTAAGTGGCCAAGGTTCAATCCTAGCAAGTGCATTATATTGTTATTCATATCTTTCTTAAAATAAACATATGATATCCGAATCAGATCCGCTAGATGAACCCGATACCATATCCCGAATTTGATACTCTAGTAAAGGTAAAATCATATCCAAAAACGTATTCGATCGGTTTCATTTTGCACCGACTGATCATTATCGATATGGTTATTGGTTCATATATCCGAACCATTAGCAACCCTAGCTATAACCCATGATTTTGGCTATTTTTGTCAATTCTATATTTTGCCAAATAATTTCTGTGAGGCCAAAATTCACGATTTCATGAGCTATAACCCACCAATTTTGGCCAAACAAGGCTTGATAAATAATTTCACAGAGGCAAAATTCATGATTTCACAGCTATAAGCCATGATTTTACCATTTTAGCTATTTCAATCAATTGGCAAATAATTTCTCAAGGAAAATTCACGCTTCGTGAGCTATAACCCACCATTTTGGCCATATTTAGTCATTTCAACTAGTTGTTAGATATTTGTAAAAGCCAAAATTCATGATTTCAAGAGCTATAACCCATGATTTTGGCCATATTTAGTTGTTTTGGCCATTGACAAATAATTTTGCGGAGGCAAAAATACAGGAGTTCATTAGCAATAACCAATGATTTTTGACTATTTTTAGTCATTTCTATCTCTTAGAAAATAATTTCTCGGAGACCAAAATTCACGATTTCATGAGCTATAATCCACCAATTTTGGCAATATAACTAGCAGGCATATAATTTTGCGGAGGAAAAAATCCAAGATTTTACAAGCTGTAACCCATGATTTTTGGCTAATTTTAGTCATTTTGATCAACTAGCAAATAATTTCTCAAGGACAAAATTCACATTTTCATGAGCTATAACCCACTATTTTCGGCCATACTTACTTGCTTACACTAGTTAGTAAATAGGTTTGCGGAGGCCAAATTTCACGATTTCATGAGCTATAACCCACAATTGTTTGCTATTTTTAGTAGTTTCGACCCATTGTCTAATAATTTTTCGGAGGTGAAGAATTAATGATTTCATGAGCTATAACCCTTGATTTTTGGGCAATTTTTAGTGGTTTTGACCTTGGAAAATAATTTTTCGACAAAAATTCACTTAATTTAGCTATAACCCATGATTTTAGCCATTTTTATTCATTTTGATCCCTTGCCAAATAGTTTCCTTGAGGCAAAATTTTGTGATTTTATGAGCTATAACCATCCAGTTTTGGACATATCTTTTTGTTTCGACTAGTTGGCAAATAATTTCTTAGAGGTAAAATATCATGATTTCAATAGCTATGATCCATGATTTTTGGCCATACTTTGTTGTTTCGACCAGTTGACAATTAATTTGGCGAGGGCAAAATTGTGAGCTACAAGAGCTATAACTCATGCTTTTGGCCATATTTAGTCATTTTGATCTCTTGGTAATAACTCGGGCCAAAATTCACAATTTAATGAGCTACCAATTTTGGCCATTTTATCTAGTTTGACCTGCAAATAATTTTGTAGATGCAAAAGTTCACGATTTCATTAACCATCACCCATGATTTTTTATATTTAGTTATGTCACCTTCACAAATATTTTTATGAGGCAAAGTTTAGGTGTTCATGAGCTATATAACCCATGATTTTGGCCTTTTTGTCATTTCTCTCTTGCCAAATAATTTCCTGAGGCTAAAATTCACGATTTCGTAGCTATAACCCACAAGTATTGGCCATAGATAGTTGGCAATATTTCCTGAGGTAAAATTCAAGATTTCATGAGCTATAAACCACGATTTTTACTTTTTAGTTTTTTGATCCATTGGCAAATACTTTCTAAGGACAAAATTCATGATTCCATGAGCTATAACCCACCATCTTTCCATATTTGTTGTTTAGACTTCTTGTCAAATAATTTCGTGGATAAAATTCACGATTTCAAGAGCTATAACCCACGGTTTGGTCATATTTAGTTGTTTCCACTATTGACAAATAATTTCAAGAGGTAAAACTTGTTCATGATATAACCCATGATTTTGGCTATTTTAGTCATATCTATCTATTGGGAAATAATTTTCGATGCCAAAATTTAAGATTGTAATTTAACATGCCACTTTTGCCATATAGAACCAGTAGGGATATAGTTTCACATCGGCAAAAATTCACACGACTTCATGAAGCTATAACCCATAATTTTTCGCTATTTTTGTCATTTCTACCCATTCAGAATAATTACACAAGGATAAAATTTCGATTTCATGAGCTATAACCCTTGATTTTTGGTCATTTTAGTCATTTTGACCCACCTTAGCAAATAAATTTAGAGGGAAAAATTTGCGATTTCACAAGCTATAGTCCACCACTTTTGGACATATTTAGTTGTTTTGACTTGTTAGCAAATAATTCACCATGCATAATATCACGATTTCATTAGCTATAACCCATGATTTTTGGACATATTTAATTGTTTCAACTAGTTAGCAATTAATTTCGTGAGAGAAAAATTCAAGAGTTCATGAGCTATAACCCATGATTTTTGGTAATTTTTAGTCGTTTCATTAATTGGCAAATAATTTCTCAAGGATGAAATTCAAGATTTCATCAACTATAACCCACCATTTTCTACTTATTTACTTGTTTCAACGAGTTGTTAAATATTTTATAGAGGCCAAAATTCATGCATTTTCATGACCTATAACCCACATTTTTGGCCATTTTTGTAGTTTCACCTATTTTCTAATAATTTTGCGATGGTGAAAAATTCATGATTTCATGAGCTATAGCCCATGATTTTGGCCATTTTTAATTGTTTTGACCTATTGGCAAATAATTTTGTGGATGTAAAATCACAATTTCATGAACTATAATCCATAATTTTTGCCTATATTTTATTTATTTTGATCTCTTGGCAAATAATTTCCCAAAGATAAAACTTTGTGATTTCATGAGCTATAACCCACCATTTTGGACATATCTAGTTATTTTCGACTAGTTGGTAAAACATTTATGGAGGCAAAATATCACGATTTCATGCTTCACACCCATGATTTTAGCCATGATTTTGTTCATATTTAGTCATTTTGACCTCTTGGCAAATAATTTAAGGCAAAATTAACGATTTTGTGAGCCATAACCCAACGATTTTGGCCATATAACCAGTAGCAAATAATTTCACAAAGGCAAAAGTTTGCAATTTCATGAGGTATAACCCATGATTTTTGGTTGTTTTAAGTGGTTTCGATTAATTGGCAAATACGCTGCATAAAATTCAAGATTATTTTTGCCCATTTTTAGTGGTTTCGACTTGTTGCCAAATAATTTGGCAAATACTTTCACAGAAGCAAAAATTCAAGATTATTTTTGCCCATTTTTAGTGGTTTCGACTTGTTGCCAAATAATTTCCCAGAGGCAAGAATTTATGATATCATGAGCTATAATCCAAGATTTTTGGCCGTTGTTAGTGGTTTCGGCCCATTGGCATATAATTTTTAGGAGGAAAAAATTCACGATTTCATGAACTATAACCCATGATTTTTAGCCATATTTAGTTGTTTCGATTAGTTGACAAATAATTTCATCGAGCAAACATTTAAGATTTCATGAGCTATAATCCATAATTTTTTACCGCTTTTAGAGGTTTCAACTCGTTGGCAATTAATTTTGCCGAGGCAAAATTCATGATTTTATGAGTTACACCAACCATTTTGCCCCTATTTAGTGTTTCACTAGTTGGCAATAATTTCATCAAAACCTTCACGATTTCATGAGCTATGACATGCATTTTTAGCCATTTTTAGTAGTTTCAACCCACTATCAAATAATTTCGCAGAGACAAAAATTCACGATTTCATGAGCTATAAACCATAATTTTTGGCCATATTTAGTTGTTTTGATAAGTTGTCAAATAATTTCATGGAGACAAAAATTTAGAAGTTTATTAGCTAACCAACAATTTTGGCCATATTTAGTTGTTTTGATAAGTTGACAAATATTTTGTGGAGGTGAAAATTGATGTTTTCATGAGCAATAACCCACCACTTTTGCCATATATCCCGTTGTCAAATAGATTCATAAAGGCCAAAGTTCACGATTTCAGACCTATAATCCATAATTTTCACCCATTTTTACTGTGACGATCCATTGGCCAATTTCTTGAGGAAAAATTTAAGATTTCATGAGTCAGAACCCACCATTTTGGCGACATTTAGTTGTTTCGAAGTTGCCAAATAAATGATTGTATGCCAAAACTCATGATTTCATGAGCTATAAACCATAATTTTAGCCTTATTTAGTTGTTTCAACCATTGATAAATAATTTTATGGGGACAAAAATTCAAGAGTTCATGACCTATAACCCATGATTTTTTCCATTTTAGTCATTTGTATCTCTTAGAAAATAACTTATCTGGCCAAAATTACAATTTCAAGCTATAACAGCTAATTTTGGTCATATAACCAGCTAGAATATATATTTTGACACATTGGCAAATAATTTTACAGAGGCAAAAGTTCATGATTTCATTAGCAATAACCCATGATTTGAGTCAGATAGTTGTTTCGACTAGTTGGTAAATAATTTCACCGAGGTAAAATTTCACTATTTCATGAGCTATAACCCAATTTTTCGCCATTTTAGAGATTTTGACTAGTTGGCAAATAAATTCATGAGGCAAATTCACAATTTTATGAACTATAGCCCACCATTTTGACCTTATTTAGTTGTTTTGACTAGTTAGCAAATAATTTCATGGAGGCTAATATTCATGATTTCATAAGCTATAAACCATATTTTGGCCATTTTATTAGCTTTGACCCATTGTCAAATAATTTGGAGAGGTAAATATTCAAGATTTCATGAGCTTTGACTCCTAACTTTTGGTCATATTTAGTTGTTTCACCCAAATTGACAAATATTTTCGCAATGGCAAAATTTTAGATGTTCATGAGCTACAAACCACGATTTTGGCCATATTTTTGCCATTTTTCTTACCAAATAATTTCTCGAGGCCAAAATTCACGATTTCATGAGCTATAACCCACCAATTTTGGCCATATAAAAGAGCAAATAATTTCACGGAGGGAAAATTCAAAATTTCATGAGCTATAAGCCAAGATTTTTACCATTTTAGTTGTTTCAATCAACAAATAATTTCTGAGGGAAAAATTTACTTATTTCGTGAGCTATAATCCACCATTTTAGGCCATATTTAGTTATTTTCACTAGTTGTTAGATAATTTCATGGACGCCAAAATTCATGATTTCAAGAGCTATAACCCATGATTTTGGCCATATTTGTTTTTCCGGTTGACAAATTAATTTGCGGAGGCAAAATATAGGAGTTCATCAGCAATAACCCTTGATTTTTGCTATTTTTAGTCATTTCTATCTCTTAGAAAATAATTTCATGGTGAAAAATTCATGATTTCAATGAGCTATAACCCATAATTTTGGCTACCTTTAGTCATTTTGATCAACCGGCAAATAATTTCTCAAGGAAAATTCACAATTTCATGAGCTATAACCCTCTATTTACTTACTTGCTTTGACTAGTTAGTAAATAATTTTGGCAGGCCAAAATTCAAGATTTCATGAGCTATAACCTACAATGTTTTGCCATGTTTAGTAGTTTCAACCCATTGTCTAACAAATTTTGAGGTGAAAAATACATGATTTTATGAGCTATAAATCATGATTTTGGCCATTTTAGTAGTTTTGACCGTTGAAAAATAATTTTTCAACACAAAAATCAAGAATTTATGAGCTATAACCCACGATTTTAGCCATTTTTAGTTGGTTTGATCCCTTGGCAAATAGTTTCCTTGAGGCAAAATTTCGTGATTTTTGAGCTATAACCATCTAGTTTTGGACATATCTCTTTGTTTCACTAGTTGGCAAATAATTTCATGGAGATAAAATATCATGATTTCATTAGCTATGATCCATGATTTTTGGGCATACTTTGTTGTTTCGACTAGTTGGCAATTAATTTAGTGAGGGCAAAAATTTAGAGATGCATGATCAATAACCCATGATTTTGGCTATATTTAGTCATTTTGATCTCTTGGTAATTTTAGCCAAATTTCACAATTTCATAAGCTACCAATTTTGGCCATTTTTATTAGTTTTGACCTGCTATAATAATTTTGTAGATGTAAAAATTTACGATTTCATTAGCCATCACCCATGATTTCTTACCATATTTAGTTATTTTACCTACCACAAATATTTTTGTGAAGGCAAAGTTTAAGTGTTCATGAGCTATATTACCCATGATTTTGGCCATTTTTGTCATTTTTCGACTTTGCCAAATAATTTCATAGAGGCCAAAATTCTGATTTTCGTGAGCTATAACCCACCAATTTTGGCCATATAAATACTTGGCAGATAGTTTCATGAAGGCAAAATTCAAGATTTAACGAGCTATAAACCACGATTTTTACTATTTTAGTTATTTTGATCCATTGGCAAATACTTTCTCAAGGACAAAATTCATGATTCCATGATCGATAACCCACCATCTTGGGCCATATTTTGTTGTTTAGACTTGGTGTCAAATAATTTCGTGGATGCCAAAATTCACGATTTCAAGAGCTATAACCCAGGTTTGTGGTCATATTTAGTTGTTTCGACCAGGTGACAAATAATTTCACGAGGTAAAACTTTAAGAGTTCATGATCCATAACCCATGATTTTGGCTATTTTTAGTGTTATCTATCTATTGGCAAATAATTTTCTCGATGCCAAAATTTAAGATTTGGGTCAGAATATGCCACTTTTGCCATAGAACCAAGAGGGATATAGTTTCACATCGGCAAAATTCACGATTTCATGAGCTATAACCCATAATTTTTCGCTATTTTTGTCATTTCTACCCATTGTGAAATAATTTAAGGATAAAATTCCGATTTCATGAGCTATAACCCATGATTTTTGGTCATTTTAGTCATTTTGACTCACCTTAGCAAATAAATTTAGAGGGAAAAATTTGCGATTTCACAAGCTATAGTCCACCACTTTTGGACATATTTAGTTGTTTTGATTTGTTGACAAATAATTTCATGTGCATAATATCATGATTTCATGAGCTATGGCCCATGATTTTACATTTAATTGTTTCACTAGTTAGCAATTAATTTCGTGGAGAGAAAAATTCAAGATTTCATGAGCTATAACCCATGATTTTGGTAATTTTTAGTCGTTTCGATTAATTGGCAAATAATCAAGGATGAAATTCAAGATTTCATGAGCTATAACCCACCATTTTGGACTTATTTACTTGTTTCAACGAAGTTGTTAAATAATTTTATAGAGGCCAAAATTCACGATTTCATGACCTATAACCCACAATTTTTGGCCATTTTTGTAGTTTCGACTTATTGTCAAATAATTTTGTGGAGTCAAAAATTCAAGATTTCATGAGCTATAACCCACGATTTTTGGCCATATTTTAGTGGTTTTAACCTATTGGAAAATAATTTCGTGGATGTAAAAATCATGATTTCATGAGCTATAATCCATGATTTGTGCCATCTTTATTCATTTTGATCCTTGGCAAATAATTTCCTGAGGCAAAATTCATGATTTCATGAGCTATAACCCACCATTTTTGGACATATTTAGTTATTTGACTAGTTGGTAAATAATCTTATGGAGGCAAAATTCACGATTTCATTAGCTATAATCCATTATTTTTACCATATTTAGTTGTTTTGAATAGTTAGCAAATAATTTTGCTAGGGTGAAAATTAAGATTTCATGAGCTATAACTCACGCATTTTGTTCATATTTTGTCATTTCGATCTCTTGGCAAATAATTTCTGGTGAAAATTAACGATTTTGTGAGCTATAACCCACTAATTTTGGCCACATAACCAGTTGGCAAATAATTTAGCTAAGGTAAAATTTTATAATTTCATGAGCTATAACCCATTTTTGGCCTTTTAAGTGGTTTCGATTGATTGGCAAATAATTTTGAAGAAGCAAAATTTAGATTTCATGAGCTATAACTCGACATTTTGCCCATTTTAGTGGTTTCAATTCCTTGGCAAATAATTTCTAGAGGCAAGATTCATGATTTCATGAGCTATAATCCATGATTTTTAGCCATTTTAGTGGTTTTAAATTACATATAATTTTTAAGAGGAAAAAATTCGATTTCATCAGCTATAACCCATAATTTTTGGCCATTTTAGTTGTTTTGATTATTTAAAATAATTTCATGGAGGCAAATATTCATGATTTCATGAGCTATAACCCATAATTTTTGACCCTTTTAGTAGTTTTTCAACTCGTTGGTAATTAGTTTTGCCGGGAAAATTCATGATTTTATGAGTTATACCACCATTTTTAGCACTACTTAGTTATTCCGCCTAGTTGACAAATAATTTCACAAAGGCAAACCTTCACGATTTCATGATCTATGACCTGCGATTTTTGCCATTTTAGCGCTTTCAACCGATTGTCAAATAATTTCACTGATAAAATTTCATTTCATGAGCTATAACCCATAATTTTTGGCCATATTTAGTTGTTTTGATAAGTTGTCAAATAATTTCATGAAGGCAAAATTTAGGATTTCATTAGCTAACCAACAATTTTGGCCATATTTAGTTGTTTTGATAAGTTGTCAAATAATTCCTGAGGTGAAAATTCATGATTTCATGAGCATAACCCACCAAATTTTGCCATATATCTAGTTATCAAATAATTTCAGAAGACAAAAATTCATGATTTCATGAGCTATAATCCATAATTTTTGCACATTTTTACTCGTTTCGATTCATTACAATAATTTCTCGAGGAAAAAATTCAAGATTTCATGAGCTATAACCACCATTTTCGGCCATATTTGGTTGTTTCAACTAGTTGGTGAATAATTTTGTAGATTCGATTTCATGAGCAACCCATAATTTTAGTCATTTTCACTAATTTTACCATACAACCAACTGAAAATAATTTACAGAGGCAACATTCACATTTCATGAGCTATAACCCATGATTTTTGGCCATTTTAGTCATTTTGTCCATTGGTAAATAATCTCGAGGACAAAATTAATAATTTCATGAGCTATAATTCACTATTTTTTGGCCATATTTAGTTGTTTTGATTCCATCATAAAATTTTATGGAGGCCAAAATTTTAATTTCATGAGCTATAACCCACGATTTTTTGCCATATTTAGTTATTTCGACTAGTGGACAAATAATTTTACCGAGGCAAAATATGTGATTTCATGAGCTATAACCCATGATTTTTGGCATATTTTTAGTGGTTTGGACTCGTTGGCAAATAATTTCAGAGAAGCAAAAATTCACCATTTCATGAGCTATAACCCACCATTTTACCTATTTAATTGTTTCGATTAGTTGACTAATTATTTTGCAGAGGTAAGCATTCACAATTTCATGAGATATAACTTGTGATTTTTGCCATTTTTAGTAGTTTTGACTTTGTCAAATAATTTTGCATAGGCAAAAAGTCACAATTTTGTGAGCTATAACCCACGATTTATGGCCATATTTAATTGTTTCACTCGTTAACAAATAATTTCATGAAAGCAAAATTTAGTCGCAAGAGCCATAAAATGATTTTTGGCCATTTTTAGTCATTTCTATATCTTGGCTAATAATTTCAAGGCCAAAATTCAAGATTTCATGAGCTATAACCCACCATTTTGGCCACATGACCAATTTTAGCAAATAATTTTATGCAGAAAAAATTCATGATTTCATGAGTAATAACCCATGATTTTTGGCCATTTTATTCATTTCGATCCATTAGCAAATAATTTCATGTTGATAAAAATTCACGATTTCATGAGCTATAAACCATCATTTTTGGCCATATTTACTTGTTTCACTAGTTGTCAAATAATTTTGGTGAGGTAAAATTCATGATTTCATGAGCAATAACCCACGATTTTAGCCATATTTAGTTATTTCGACCCTTTGACAAATAATTTCGTGGAGGCAAAAATTCAGATTTCATGAGCTATATACCCATTACTTTTGGTTATTTTAGTCATTTCTATCTCTTGGAAAATAATTTCCTCGATGCAAAATTCATGATTTCATGAGCTATAACCCATAAATTTTAGCCACATAACCTGTTGGCAAATAATTTCATGGAGGCAAAATTCACGATTTCATAAGCTATAACCCATAAATTTTTGCCATTTTAGCGTTTCAACCGATTGTCAAATAATTTCACGATAAAATTCTCGATTTCATGAGCTATAAACCAAAAATTTTGGCTTTTAGTGGCTTCACTCATGGGCAAATAATTTTGTAAAGGCAAAATTTTAGGATTTCATGAGCTATAATCCACCATTTTGGCCCCACTTAGTTATTTGACTAGTTGAAAATAATTTTCAGAGCCAAAATTCTGATTTCATGAGCTATAACCTCAAGATTTTGCCATTTTAGTCATTTCAATACATCAAAAATAACTTTTCGAGACTATATTCATGATTTCATGAGTATAACCATTGTTTTTGCCATATATCACTATTTTCACTAGTTGTCAAATAATTTTATGACGCCAAAATTCATGATTTTATGAGCATAACCCACCAATTTTGCCCATAAAACCGTTGGCAAATAATTTCTGCAGATACAAAACTTCACGATTTCATGAGCTATAACCCATGATTTTGGTTATTTTAAGTCCCTTTGATCCCTTAGCAAATATTTTCCTAGAGGCAAAATTCACGATTTCAATGAGGTATAACCCACTATTTTTGACATATTTAGTTGTTTGGACTAGCCGGAAAATAATAATTTCAATGGCTAAAAATTTCCTAGCAAATAAATTCTGAGACAAAATTCACAAATTCATGTGCTATAACCCACCAATTATGGCTAAGAAACCAATTGGGAAATATTTCATGGACGAAACTTCACGATTTCATGAGTTATAAACCCGATTTTTAGCTATTTTAATCACTATGATTCTTTGGCAAAAATTTTCCTAGAGGCAAAAAATTCATGATTTCATGAGCTATAACCCACTATTTGTAGACATATTTAGTTGTTTGGACTAGTTGGCAAATATATTCAAGGAGGTAAAAAATCACAATTTCATGAGCTATGACCCACAATTTTTGTCATATTTAGTTGTTTTGACAAGTTAACAAATAATTTCGTGGAGACAAAAATTCATAATTTCATGAACTATAACCCATGATTTTGGCCATTTTTATCATTTTATCACTTGGCAAATAATTTCCCAGAGGCTAAAATTCACATTTTCAGAGCTATATCCCACCAATTTTGGCCATTTAACCAATTGGCAAATAATTTTGTGGACTAAAAATTCACATTTCATGAGCTATAACCCACAATTTTTAGCTATTTTTAATCATTTTGATCCATTGGCAAATAATTTCTCAAGGACAAAATTCACAATTTCATGAGCTTTAACCCACCATTTTTGCCATATTTACTTGTTTCAACTAGTTAACAAATAATTTCATGGAGGCCAAAATTCATGATTTCATGAGCTATAAGCCACAATTGTTTGCTATATTTTGTTGTGTCGACCAAGGCAAATAATTTGACGGAAATAAACATTCACGATTTCATGAGCTATAACCCACTATTTTGGCTATTTTAATCGCTTTGATTAGTTAACAAATAATTTCATGGAGGCAAACATTTATGATTTCATGAGTATAACCAACAATTTTGGCATTTTTGTGGTTTCAACTCGTTGGTAATTAGTTTTGCTTTGAGGCAAAATTCACGATTTTATGAGTTACAGTAGACCATTTTAGCACTACTTAGTTATTAGTCCTAGTTGACAAATAATTTCACAAAGGCAAACCTTCACGATTTCATGATCTATGACCGCGATTTTTGCCATTTTTAGCAGTTTCAACCGATTGTCAAATAATTTCATAAAAATTCGATTTCATGAGCTATAACCCATAACTTTTGGCCATATTTAGTTTTTTGATATTGTCAAATAATTTCATGAAGGCAAAATTTAGGAGTTCATTAGCTAACCAATAATTTTTAGCCATATTTAGTTGTTTTGATAAGTTGCTAAACAATTTCCAAGGTGAAAATTCATGTTTTCATGAGCACTAACCCACCAATTTTGCCATATATCTAGTTGTCAAATAATTTCATAGAGACAAAAATGATTTCAAGAGCTATAATCCATAATTTTTACCCATTTTTACTGCTTCGAGATTTCATGAGCTATAACCTACCACTTTTGGCCATATTTGGTTGTTTTCGACAAGTTGGTGAATATTTTGTAGCTCCAAGATTCACATTTCATGTGCTATAACCCATAATTTTTGCCATTTTTAGTAGTTTCGACCCATTGTCAAATAAGTTTGTGGAGGCAAATATTCAGAGTCCAAGACCCACAATTTTGCCATTTTTAGTTGTTTATATCTTGGCAAATAATTTCCTGTGAGGCTAAAATTCACAATTTCATAAGCTATAACCCACCAATTTCTACCATATAACCAGCTTGGAAAATAATTTTGTGGAGGCAATTATTCATGATTTCATGAGCTATAACCCAACATTTTGGCTCTATTTAATTGTTTCACTAGTTGGAAAATATTTTGTGTTGGCAAGCATTCACAATTTCATGAGATATAACTTGCAATTTTGGCCACCTTTAGTAGTTTTGACCAATTGTCAAATAATTTGCAGAGGCAAAAGTCACGATTTTGTGAGTTATAACCCATTTTATGGCCATATTTAAATGTTTCACCATTGATAAATAATTTCATGGAAATAAAATTTAGTAGATCATGAGCTATAACCAATGATTTTGGCCATTTTAGTTGTTTCTATCTCTTGGCTAATATTCCTAGAGGCCAAAATTCAATATTTCATGAGCTATAACCCATCAATTTTGGCCATATGATCGCTTAGCAAATAATTTCGGAGGCAAAAATCATGATTTCAATGAGCAACAACCCATGATTTTTGGCCATTTTAGTCGTTTTGATCCGTTAGCAAATAATTTCTTGATAACAAAATTCATGATTTCATGAGCTATAATCCATCATTTTTGGCCATATTTATTTGTTTCACTACTTGTCAAATAATTTTGGGTAGGTAAAACCATGATTTTATGAGCTATAACCCACGATTTTGGCCATATTAGTTATTTCGACAACTTGACAATAATTTCTGGAGGCAAAATTCAAGCATTCATGAGCTATAACCCACGATTTTAGCCATTTTAGTGGTTTGGGCCTCATATATAATTTTTAAGAGGAAAAAATTCGATTTCATCAGCTATAACCCATAATTTTTGGCCATTTTAGTTGTTTTGATTATTTAACAAATAATTTCATGGAGGCAAATATTCATGATTTCATGAGCTATAACCCATAATTTTTGACCCTTTTAGTAGTTTCAACTCGTTGGTAATTAGTTTTGCTGAGGCAAAATTCATGATTTTATGAGTTATACCCACCATTTTTAGCACTACTTAGTTATTCCGCCTAGTTGACAAATAATTTCACAAAGGCAAACCTTCACGATTTCATGATCTATGACTCATGATTTTTGCCATTTTAGAGCTTCAACCGATTGTCAAATAATTTCACGATAAAATTTCGATTTCATGAGCTATAACCCATAACTTTTGGCCATATAACTAGTTGGCAATAATTGAAGCAAAGTTCACGGTTTTATCGCCTTTAACCCATAGTTTTGGCTTTTTTAGTCAAGTTTTGACTCATGGCAAATAATTTTACGGAGGTAAAATTTACGATTTCATGAGCCATAACCCATGAATTTTGGCAGTTTAAGTTGGTTTTGGCTTGTTAGAAAATAATTTTTATTGGCAAAATTCACAATTTTATGAGCTATAGCCCATCATTTTTGGCCCTATTTAGTTGTTTTTGACTAGTTGGCAATATTTTGCCGAGGCAAACATTCACTATTTCATGAGCTATAACTTGTGATTTTTGGCCATTTTAGTTTTATTCTTTATCAAATAATTTTGCAAAGGCAAAATTCACGATTTCATGCCATAACCCATGATTTTTGGCCATATTTAGTTGTTTTGCTAGTTGGCAAATATTTTCTGGGGGCAAAATTTTGAGTTCTTGAGCTATAACCTATGATTTTTGCATATTTTGTCATTCTATCTCTTGGCAAATATTTCTCAGAGCCAAAATTCACGATTTAAGGAGCTATAACCAGCTTTGGCCTTATAACTAGTTGGAAAAAATTTCAGAGAGGCAAAATTCATGATTTCATGAGCTATAGTCAGGATATTTGGCAATTTTTGTCATTTTGATCCATTGGAAAATAATTTTGTGAGGACAAAATTCACAATTTCATGAGCTATAACCCACCATTTTTGGCTTACATTTAGTTGTTTCAACCTCGTTGTAAATGATTTCGTATGCCAAACACACAATTTTTAGCCATATTTAGTTGTTTCAACCAGTTGACAAATAATTTATGGGGCAAAAATTTAGGAGTTCATGATCTATAACCCATAATTTTTTACTATTTTTAGTCATATGTATCTCTTAGAAAGTAATTTCTCAAGACCCAAATTTCACAATTTCATGAGCTATAACCCACTAAGCCATATAAACAGTTAGAATATACATTTTGATACGTACAATAATTTTGTAGAGGCAAAATTTATGATTTCATAGCAATAACCCATGATTTTTGGCCATATTAATTGTTTCGACTATTGGTAAATAATTTCACTACAAAAACTTTATTATTTCATGAGCTATAACCCACGATTTTGGCCATTTTTAGAGATTTTGACTAGTTGGCAAATAATTTCATAGAGGTAGAAATTCATAATTTTATGAGCTATAGCCCACCATTTTGCATTATTTTATATTTTGACTAGTTATCAAATAATTTAGCTGGAGGCTATTCACGATTTCATAAGTCAGAACTTAATTTTTAGCCATTTTAGTGGTTTGGGCTGTTGGCATATAATTTTTAAGAGGAAAAATTCACGATCTCATGAGCTATAACCCACCATTTTTGGCCATATTTAGTCATTTCAACTAGTTGTTAGATATTTCAGAAAAGCCAAAATTCATGATTTCAAGAGCTATAACCCATGATTTTGGCCATATTTAGTTGTTTTGGCGGCTGACAATAATTTCATGAGGCAAAATACGTGAGTTCATTAGCAATAACCAATGATTTTTGACTATTTTAGTCATTTCTATCTCTTAGAAAATAATATTTTCTGAGACCAAAATTCCATTTCATGAGCTATAATCCACCAATTTTGGCAATATAACTAGCGTGCATATAATTTTATGGAGGCAAAATCCAAGATTTTATAAGTATAACCCATGATTTTTGGCTAATTTTAGTCATTTTGATCAACTAGCAAATAATTTCAAGGACAAAATTCACATTTTCATGAGCTATAACCCACTATTTTCGCCATACTTACTTGCTTTCACTAGTTAGTAAATAGGTTTCATGGAGGCCAAATTTCACGATTTCATGAGCTATAACCCACAATTGTTTGCTATTTTAGTAGTTTCGACCCATTGTCTAATAATTTTTGGAGGTGAAAATTAATGATTTCATGAGCTATAACCCTTGATTTTTGGGCAATTTTAGTGGTTTTGACCTCGTTGGAAAATAATTTTTCGAAACAAAAATTCATCAATTTATGAGCTATAACCCATGATTTTTAGCCATTTTTATTCAGTTTGATCCCTTGCCAAATAGTTTCCTTGAGGCAAAATTTTGTGATTTTATGAGCTATAACCATCCAGCTTTGGACATATCTTTTTGTTTCACTAGTTGGCAAATAATTTTAGAGGTAAAATATCATGATTTCAATATATGATCCATTTTGGCCATACTTTGTTGTTTCACCAGTTGACAATTAATTTGGCGAGGGCAAAATTGTGGAGCTACAAGAGCTATAACTCATGCTTTTGGCCATATTTAGTCATTTTGATCTCTTGGTAATAATTTAGGCCAAAATTCACAATTTAATGAGCTACCAATTTTGGCCATTTTATGGCTTTGACCCGCTTGCCAAATAATTTTGTAGATGCAAAAGTTCACGATTTCATTAACCATCACCCATGATTTTGGCTATATTTAGTTATGTCACCAGTTCACAAATATTTTTATGGAGGCAAAAGTTTAGGTGTTCATGAGCTATATAACCCATGATTTTGGCCTTTTTGTCATTTCGATCTCTTGCCAAATAATTTCTATAGGCCAAAATTCACGATTTTAGAACTATAACCCACCAATTTTGGCCATATAAATAGTTGGCAAATAATTTCGTGGAGACAAAATTTCAAGATTTCATGAGCAATAAACCATGATTTGTTTCATTTTTAGTCATTTCATCCATTGGCAATAATTTCAAGGACAAAATTCATGATTCCATGAGCACTAACCCACCATTTTGGCCATATTTAGTTGTTTAGACTAGTTGTCATTTCGTGGATGCCAAAATTCATAATTTTATGAGCTATAACCCATGGTTTATGGTCATATTTAGTTATTTCGACCAGTTGACAAATAATTTCACAGAGGCAAAATTTAAAGAGTTCATGAGCTATAACCCACTATTTTGCCTTTTTAGTCATTTCTATCTCTTGGGAAATAATTTCTGGTGCCAAAATTTAAGATTTTATGAGCTATAACACCATAATTTTGCTATATAGAACTAGTAGGCATATAACTTCAATGAGCTATAACCCACAATTTTAGCTTAGTCATTTTACCGATTCGTAAATAATTTTGCAAGGATAAAATACAAACTTCATGAGCTATAAACCTTATTTTTGGCCATTTTTATTCATTTTGACCCTAGGCAAATAATTTCTTAGAGGCAATAATTACACTTCAATGAGCTATAGCCCACCATTTTGACATATTTAGTTGTTTCGACTTGTTAGCAAATAATTTCACGATGCATAATATCACGATTTCATTATCCATGACCCATGATTTTGGCCATATTTAGTTGTTTTGACTAGTTAACAATTAATTCTGTGAGGGAAAAATTCAAAAGTTCATGAGCTATAACCCACGATTTTGGCCATATTAGTTGTTTCAACCGTTAACAAATAATTTCACTGGCAAAAATTCAAGAAGACAAGAGCTATTATAACCATCGAATTTTGGCCATTTTTGTTATTTCTATCTCTTGGCAAATAATTTCCATAGGCCAAAATTCACAATTTCATGAGTTATAATCCACTAATTTGGGCCATAACCAGTTGGCATATAATTCGTGGAGGCAAAACTTCACGATTTCATGAGATATAACCCTTAATTTTAGCAATTTTAGTCGTTTGATTAATTGGCAAATACTCAAGGATGAAATTCAAGATTTCATGAGCTAAACCCACCATTTTCGGACTTATTTAGTTATTTCAACGAAGTTGTTAAATAATTTTGTGGAGGCCAAAATTGTGATTTCATGAGCTATAACCCAAATTTTGGCCATTTTTGTAGTTTCGAACCTATTTTCTAATAATTTTGCGATGGTGAAAATTCATGATTTCATGAGCTATAGCCCATGATTTTGGCCATTTTTAATTGTTTTGACCTATTGGCAAATAATTTTGTGGATGTAAAAATCACAATTTCATGAACTATAATCCATAATTTTTGCCTATTTTTATTTATTTTGATCTCTTGGCAAATAATTTCCCAAAGATAAAACTTTGTGATTTCATGAGCTATAACCCACCATTTTTGGACATATCTAGTTATTTCGACTAGTTGGTAAAAACATTTATAGGCAAAATATCACGATTTCATTAGCCACTAATCCATTATTTTTACCATATTTAGTTGTTTTGAACAGTTAGCAATTAATTTTGCTAGGTGAAAATTCAGATTTCATGAGCTATAACTCAATTATTTTTGTTCGTACTTTGTCATTTCGACTTTGGCAAATAATTTCGGAGGTGAAAATTAACGATTTTAGAGCTATAACCCACTAATTTTGGCCACATAACCAGTTGGCAAATAATTTAGCCAAGGTAAAATTTTATAATTTCATGAGGTATAACCCGATTTTTGGTCGTTTTAAGTGGTATCGATTGATTGGCAAATAATTTTGAAGAAGCAAAATTCTAGATTTCATGAGCTCCAACTCTCGATTTTTGCCCATTTTAGTGGTTTTAATTCCTTGGCAAATAATTTCCTAGAGGCAAGACTTTCCGATTTCATGAGCTATAATCCACGATTTTAGCCATTTTAGTGGTTTGGGCCTTGGCATATAATTTTTTAGGAGGAAAATTCACGATTTCATGAACTATAACCCATGATTTTTAGCCATATTTAGTTGTTTCGATTAGTTGACAAATAATTTCATCGAGCAAACATTTAAGATTTCATGAGCTATAATCCATAATTTTACCGCTTTTAGGTTTAACTCGGGTAAAATTTTGCCGAGGCAAAATTCATGATTTTATGAGTTACAAATAACCATTTTTGCCCTATTTTAGTGTTTCACTAGTTAAATAATTTCATGGAAGGCAAACCTTCACGATTTCATGAGCTATGACATGCATTTTAGCCATTTTTAGTAGTTTCAACCCACTATCAAATTTTCACAGACAAAAATTCACGATTTCATGAGCTATAAACCATAATTTTTGGCCATATTTAGTTGTTTTGATAAGTTGTCAATATTTCATGGAGACAAAAATTTAGAATTATTAGCTAACCAACAATTTTGGCCATATTTAGTTGTTTTGATAAGTTGGATAATAATGGTGAAAATTGATGTTTTCATGAGCAATAACCCACCATTTTTGCCATATATCCCTTGTCAAATAGATCTAAAGGCCAAAATTCACGATTTCATGACCTATAATCCATAATTTTCACCCATTTTTACTGTGATCGATCCATTGGCCAATAATTTCTTGAGGAAAAATTTAAGATTTCATGAGTATAACCCACCATTTTTGGCTACATTTAGTTGTTTCACCATTGCCAAATGATTTCTGTATGCCAAACTCATGATTTCATGAGCTATAAACCAATTTTTAGCCTTATTTAGTTTTCAACCAGTTGATAAATAATTTTATGGGACAAAAATTCAAGAGTTCATGACCTATAACCCATGATTTTTTCCATTTTTAGTCATTTGTATCTCTTAGAAAATAACTTATCGGTGGCCAAAATTTACAATTTCATAAGCTATAACACGCTAATTTTGGTCATATAACCAGTTAGAATATATATTTTGACACATTGGCAAATAATTTTACAGAGGCAAAAGTTCATGATTTCATTAGCTATAACCCATGATTTGAGGTCATATTTAGTTGTTTCGACTAGTTGGTAAATAATTTCACTGAGGTAAAATTTCACTATTTCATGAGCTATAACCCACAATTTTCTGCCATTTTTAGAGATTTTGACTAGTTGGCAAATAAATTCGCGGAGGCAGAAATTCACAATTTTATGAACTATAGCCCACCATTTTTGACCTTATTTAGTTGTTTTGACTAGTTAGCAAATAATTTCATGGAGGCTAATATTCATGATTTCATAAGCTATAAACTGCATTTTGGCCATTTTTATTAGCTTTGACCCATTGTCAAATAATTTTGGAGAGGTATTCACATTTGGAGAGGTACTTTATTAGCTTTGACTCATGACTTTGGCCATATTTAGTTGTTTCAAATGGCCACAATATTTTCGCAAGTGGCAAAATTTAGACGTTCATGAGCTATAACCCATGATTTTGGCCATTTTTTCATTCTATCTCTTGCCAAATAATTTCCCAGAGACCAATTCATGATTTTATGAGTTATAACCCACCAATTTTTTCCATATATAGCTTGGCAAATAATTTCACAGGCAAAATTCGTGATTTCATGAGCTATAACCCATGATTTTTACTATTTTTTATTTCAATCAATTAGCAAATAATTTCTCGAAGGTGAAAATTAACGATTTTGTGAGCTATAACCCACTAATTTTGGCCACATAACCGGTTGGCAAATAATTTCATGAAGGTAAAATTTTATAATTTCATGAGGTATAACCCGATTTTTGGCATTTTAAGTGGTTTCGATTGATTGGCAAATAATTTTGAAGAAGCAAAATTCTAGATTTCATGAGCTCCACTCTCGATTTTTGCCCATTTTAGTGGTTTTAATTCCTTGGCAAATAATTTCCTAGAGGCAAGACTTCGATTTCATGAGCTATAATCCACGATTTTAGCCATTTTAGTGGTTTGGGCACGGTGGCATATAATTTTTAAGAGGAAAAATTCACGATTTCATGAGCTATAACCCACCATTTTAGGCCATATTTAGTTATTTGACTAGTTGTTAGATAATTCACGGAAGCCAAAATTCATGATTTCAAGAGTATAACCCATGATTTTGGCCATATTTTTGTTTACTAAACAAGTTGACAATTAATTTTATGGAGGAAAATACAAGAGTTCATGAGCAATAGCCCATGATTTTTGTCTATTTTAGTCATTTCTATCTCTTAGAGAATAATTTCTAACACCAAAATTAACTATTCCATGAGCTATAACCCACCAATTTTGGCAATATAACTAATGGCATATAATTTCGCAAGGAAAATTCATGATTTCATGAGCTATAACCCATAATTTTTGGCTACCTTTAGTCATTTTGATCAACGGCAAATAATTTCTCAAGGATAAAATTCACAATTTCATGAGCTATAACCCTATTTTTGGCCATACTTACTTGCTTTGACTAGTTAGTAAATAATTTTATGAGGCCAAATTTCATGATTTCATGAGCTATAACCCACAATTTTTGCTATTTTAGTAGTTTTGACCCATTGTCTAATAATTTTTCGTGAGGTGAAGAATTCACGATTTCATGAGCTATAACTCATGATTTTTAGTGGTTTTGACCTATTGAAAATAATTTTAGACACAAAAATTCAATTTATGAGCTATAACCCACATTTTAGCCATTTTAGTTGGTTTGATCCTTGGCAAATAGTTTCCTTTGAGGCAAAATTTCGTGATTTTTTGAGCTATAACCATCTAGTTTTGGACATATCTCTTTGTTTCACTAGTTGGCAAATAATTTCATGGAGATAAAATATCATGATTTCATTAGCTATGATCCATGATTTTTGGGCATACTTTGTTGTTTCACTAGTTGGCAATTAATTTAGTGAGGGCAAAAATTTAGAGATGCATGATCAATAACCCATGATTTTGGCTATATTTAGTCATTTTGATCTCTTGGTAAAATTTTCCAGGCCAAATTTCACAATTTCATAAGCTACCAATTTTGGCCATTTTTATTAGTTTTGACCTTGCTAAATAATTTTGTAGATGTAAAATTACATTTCATTAGCCATCACCCATGATTTTTTACCATATTTAGTTATTTTCTACCAGTTCACAAATATTTTTGTGAAGGCAAAAGTTTAAGTGTTCATGAGCTATATTACCCATGATTTTGGCCATTTTTTGTCATTTCATCTCTTGCCAAATAATTTCATAGAGGCCAAAATTCGATTTCGAGCTATAACCCACCAATTTTGGCCATATAAATACTTGATAAGTTTCATGAAGGCAAAATTCAAGATTTAACGAGCTATAAACCACGATATTTTGCTATTTTTAGTCATTTCGATCCATTGGCAAATAATTTCTCAAGGACAAAATTATTGATTCCATTAGCAATAACCCACCATTTTTGCCATACTTAGTTGTTTAGACTAGTTGTCATATAATTTGGATGCCAATATTCATGATTTCAAGAGCTATAACCCACGGTTTTGGTCATATTTAGTTGTTTCGACCAAGACAAATAATTTCAAGAGGTAAAACTTAAGAGTTCATGATCCATAACCCATGATTTTGGCTATTTTTAGTCACTTCTATCCGTTGGAAATAATTTTCCTGATGCCAAAATTTAAGATTTCATGAGCTATAGCATGCTAATTTTTGTCATAGAACCGTTGGCATATAATTTCACAAAGCTAAAAATTCACGACTTCATGAGCTATAACCCATAATTTTTCGCTATTTTGTCATTTCTACCCATTCGTAAATAATTACACAAGGATAAAATTCACGATTTCATGAGCTATAAAGCTTGATTTTGGCCATTTTAGTCATTTTGACCCACCTTAGCAAATAAATTTAGAGGGAAAAATTTGCGATTTCAAGCTATAGTCCACCACTTTTGGACATATTTAGTTATTTCGACTTGTTGGCAAATAATTTCACGATGCATAATATCACGATTTCATTAGCTATAACCCATGATTTTTTGCCATATTTAGTTGTTTAGTTGTTTCGATTAGTTAGCAATTAATTTCATGAGGGAAAAATTCAAGAGTTCATGAGTCTAACCCACGATTTTGGTAATTTTTAGTCGTTTGATTAATTGGCAAATAATTTCTCAAGGATGAACTTCAAGAATTCTTCAGATATAACCCACCATTTTCGGACTTATTTAGTTGTTTCAACGAGTTGTTAAATAATTTTAAGGTCAAAATTCAAGATTTCATGAGTTATAACCCACAAATTTTTAGCAATTTTTAGAGTTTCAACCTATTGTCTAATAATTTTGTGGAGTCAAAAATTCAAGATTTCATGAGCTATAACCCACCATTTTGGCCATTTTAGTGGTTTTAACCTATTGGAAAATAATTTTGGATGTAAAAATCATGATTTCATGAGCTATAATCCATGATTTGTGCCCATCTTTATTCATTTTGATCCCTGGCAAGTAATTTCAGAGGCAAAACTTCGTGATTTCATGAGCTATAACCCACCATTTTTGGACATATTTAGTTATTTCGACTAGTTGGTAAATAATCTTATGGAGGCAAAATATCACGATTTCATTAGCCACGATCCATTATTTTTACCATATTTAGTTGTTTTGAACAGCTTAGCAATTAATTTTGCTAGGGTGAAAATTAAGGTGTTCATGAGCTATAACTCAACATTTTTGTTCTGTACTTTGTCATTTCATCTCTTGGCAAATAATTTAAGGTGAAAATTAACGATTTTGTGAGCTATAACCCACTAATTTTGGCCACATAACCAGTTGGCAAATAATTTAGCTGGGTAAAATTTTATAATTTCATGAGGTATAACCCACGATTTTCGCTTTTAAGTGGTATCGATTGATTGGCAATAATTTTGAAGAAGCAAAATTTAGATTTCATGAGCTCCAACTCTCGATTTTTGCCCATTTTAGTGGTTTTGACTCGATGGAAAATAATTTCCCAGAGGCAAAATTTTTATTTCATGAGCTATAATCCATGATTTTTGACCGATTAGTGGTTTCGCCCATTATATAATTGTTTATCATTAGTTAACAAATAATTTCACGGAGGCAACATTTATGATTTCATGAGCTACAACTCACAATTTTTGGCCATTTTTTGTAGTTTCGACTTATTGTCTAATAATTTTGTGGGCTGAAAAATTCAAGATTTCATGAGCTATAACCCACGATTTTTGGCCATTTTAGTGGTTTTAACCTATTGAAAATAATTTTGTGGATGTAAAAATCATGATTTCATGAGCTATAATCCATGATTTTTGCCATCTTTATTCATTTTGATCCTTGGCAAATAATTTCCCGAGGCAAAACTTGATTTCATGAGCTATAACCCACCATTTTGGACATATTTAGTTATTTCGACTAGTTGGTAAATAATTTATGGAGGCAAAATTCACGATTTCATGAGCTATAATCCATTATTTTTTACCATATTTAGTTGTTTTGAGCAGTTAGCAAATAATTTTGCTAGGGTGAAAATTAAGGTTTCATGAGCTATAACCCACGATTTTTGTTATATTTGTCATTTCGATCTCTTGGAAATAATTTCGAGAGGTGAAAATTAACGATTTTGTGAGCTATAACCCATAATTTTTGGCCATATAAGGTTAACACAAATAATTTGAAGGTAAAATTTTATAATTTCATGAGGTATAACCCGATTTTTGGTCATTTTAAGTGGTTTCGATTGATTGGCAAATAATTTTGAAGAAGCAAAATTCGATTTCATGAGCTATAACTCGATTTTTGCCCATTTTAGTGGTTTTAATTCCTTGGCAAATAATTTCCTAGAGGCAAAATTCACGATTTCATGAGCTATAACCACGATTTTAGCCATTTTAGTGGTTTGAGGCTGGTGGCATATATAATTTTTAAGAGGAAAAATTCACGATTTCATGAGCTATAACCCATAATTTTTGGCCATTTTAGTTGTTTTGATTATTTAACAAATAATTTCATGGAGGCAAATATTCATGATTTCATGAGCTATAACCCATAATTTTTGACCCTTTTTAGTAGTTTCAACTCGTTGGTAATTAGTTTTGCTGAGGCAAAAATTCACGATTTTATGAGTTACAGCCGACCATTTTTAGCACTACTTAGTTATTCCGTCTAGTTGACAAATAATTTCACAAAGGCAAACCTTCACGATTTCATGATCTATGACCTGCGATTTTTTGCCATTTTTAGCAGTTTCAACCGATTGTCAAATAATTTCGCTGATAAAAATTCTCGATTTCATGAGCTATAACCCATAACTTTTGGCCATATTTAGTTGTTTTGATAAGTTGTCAAATAATTTCATGAAGGCAAAAATTTAGGAGTTCATTAGCTAACCAACAATTTTTGGCCATATTTAGTTGTTTTGATAAGTTGTCAAATAATTTCGGAGGTGAAAATTCATGTTTTCATGAGCAATAACCCACCAAATTTTGCCATATATCTAGTTATCAAATAATTTCAGAAAGACAAAAATTCATGATTTCATGAGCTATAATCCATAATTTTTGCACATTTTTACTGCTTCATTCATTGGCCAATAATTTCGAGGAAAAATTCAAGATTTCATGAGCTATAACCACCATTTTCACCATATTTGGTTGTTTCGACTAGTTGGTGAATAATTTTGTAGATTCATGATTTCATGAGCAATAACCCATAATTTTTAGTCATTTTCACTAATTTTTACCATACAACCAACTGGAAAATAATTTTACAGAGGCAAACATTCACGATTTCACGAGCTATGACCCATGATTTTTTGGCCATTTTCTGTCATTTTGTCCATTGGTAAATAATTTCTCGAGGACAAAATTAATAATTTCATGAGCTATAATTCACTATTTTTGGCCATATTTAGTTGTTTTGACTAGCCATCATAAAATTTTGCGGAGGCCAAAATTTTTAATTTCATGAGCTATAACCCACGATTTTTTGCCATACTAAGCTATTTCGACCAGTGGACAAATAGTTTTACCGAGGGCAAAATATGTGATTTCATGAGCTATAACCCATGATTTTTGGCTATTTTTAGTGGTTTGGACTCGTTGGCAAATAATTTCGTAGAAGCAAAAATTCACCATTTCATGAGCTATAACCCACCATTTCGGCCCTATTTAATTGTTTCGACTAGTTGACTAATTATTTTGCAGAGGTAAGCATTCACAATTTCATGAGATATAACTTGTGATTTTTTGCCATTTTTAGTAGTTTTGACCCTTTGTCAAATAATTTTGCATAGGCAAAAAGTCACAATTTTGTGAGCCATAACCCACGATTTATGGCCATATTTAATTGTTTCGACCAGTTAACAAATAATTTCATGAAAGCAAAAATTTAGTCGTGCAAGAGCCATAACAAATGATTTTTGGCCATTTTTAGTCATTTCTATATCTTGGCTAATAATTTCCTGAAGGCCAAAATTCAAGATTTCATGAGCTATAACCCACCAATTTTGGCCACATGACCAGCTAGCAAATAATTTTACGCAGGAAAAAATTCATGATTTCACAAGTAATAACCCATGATTTTTGGCCATTTTTATTCATTTCGATCCATTAGCAAATAATTTCATGTTGATAAAATTCACGATTTCCTGAGCTATAATCCATCATTTTTGGCCATATTTACTTGTTTCGACTAGTTGTCAAATAATTTTGGGTAGGTAAAAATTCACGATTTCATGAGCAATAACCCACGATTTTTAGCCATATTTAGTTATTTCGACCCCTTGACAAATAATTTCGTGGAGGCAAAAATTCAGAAGTTAATGAGCTATATAGCCCACGACTTTTGGTTATTTTTAGTCATTTCTATCTCTTGGAAAATAATTTCCCTGATGCTAAAATTCACGATTTCATGAGCTATAACCCATAAATTTTAGCCACATAACCTGTTGGCAAATAATTTCATGGAGGCAAAAATTCACGATTGCATAAGCTATAACCCATAAATTTTTTGCCATTTTTACTCGTTTTGATCCATTGGCAAATAATTTCTCATGGACAAAATTCATGATTTCATGAGCTATAAACCAAAATTTTGGCCATATTTACTTGTTTTGATTAGTTGTCATATAATTTTGTAGAGGTCAAAATTCACTATTTCATGAGTTGTAACCCTCGATTTCATGAGCTATAAACCAAAAATTTTGGCTTTTAGTGGCTTCGACTCATGGGCAAATAATTTTGTAAAGGCAAAATTTTAGGATTTCATGAGCTATAATCCACCATTTTTGGCCCCACTTAGTTATTTTGACTAGTTGAAAACTAATTTCGCAGAGCCAAACATTCTGATTTCATGAGCTATAACCTGCGATTTTTTGCCATTTTTAGTCATTTCAATACATCAGCAAATAACTTTTCGAGGACTATATTCATGATTTCATGAGCTGTAACCAATTGCTTTTTGCCATATATCACTATTTCGACTAGTTGTCAAATAATTTTGCGACTGCCAAAATTCATGATTTTATGAGCATAACCCACCAATTTTGCCCATAAAACCGGTTGGCAAATAATTTCGCAGATACAAAACTTCACGATTTCATGAGCCATAACCCATGATTTTGGTTATTTTAAGTCCCTTTGATCCCTTAGCAGATATTTTCCTAGAGGCAAAATTTCACGATTTCACGAGGTATAACCCACTATTTTTGGACATATTTAGTTGTTTGGACTAGCTGGAAAATAATTTCACGAAGGCAAAAAATTTCCCTTAGCAAATAAATTCCCAGAGACAAAAATTCACAAATTCATGTGCTATAACCCACCAATTATGGCCAAGAAACCAATTGGGAAATAATTTTATGGACGAAAACTTCACGATTTCATGAGTTATAAAACCCGATTTTTAGCTATTTTTAATCACTATGATTCTTTGGCAAAAATTTTCCTAGGCATAAAAATTCATGATTTCACGAGCTATAACCCACTATTTGTAGACATATTTAGTTGTTTGGACTAGTTGGCAAATATATTCGCGGAGGTAAAAAATCACAATTTCATTAGCTATGACCCACAAGTTTTTGTCATATTTAGTTGTTTTGACAAGTTAACAAATAATTTCGTGGAGACAAAAATTCATAAGTTCATGAACTATAACCCACGATTTTTGGCCATTTTTATCATTTCTATCACTTGGCAAATAATTTCCCGAGGCTAAAATTCACATTTTCGGCTATATCCCACCAATTTTGGCCATTTAACCAATTGGCAAATAATTTTGTGGACTAAAAATTCACGATTGCACGACCTATAACCCACAATTTTAGCTATTTTTAATCATTTTGATCCATTGGCAAATAATTTCTCAAGGACAAAATTCACAATTTCATGAGCTTTAACCCACCATTTTTGCCATATTTACTTGTTTCAACTAGTTAACAAATAATTTCATGGAGGCAAAATTCATGATTTCACGAGCTATAACCCACAATTTTTGCTATATTTTGTTGTGTCGACCGGTTGGCAAATAATTTGACTGAAATAAACATTCACGATTTCATGAGCTATAACCCACTACTTTTGGCTATTTTAATCGTTTTGATTAGTTAACAAATAATTTCATGGAGGCAAACATTTATGATTTCATGAGCTATAACCAACAATTTTGGGCATTTTGGTGGTTTCAACTCGTTGGTAATTAATTTTGCTAAGGCAAAATTCATGATTTCATGAGCTATAACCCACCATTTTTGCCATATTTAGTTGTTTGGACTAGTTGGCAAATATTTTCATGAAGGCAAACCTCACAATTTCATGAGCTATGACCAACATTTTGGCCATTTTAGTACTTTCAACCCGTTGTCAAATAATTTCATAGAGACAAAAATTCACGATTTCATGAGCTATAACCCATAATTTTTGCCATATTTAGTTGTTTTGATAAGTTGTCAATTAATTTCATGGAGGCAAAATTTAGGAGTTCATTAGCTAACCAATAATTTTAGCCATATTTAGTTGTTTTGATAAGTTGCTAAACAATTTCCAAGGTGAAAATTCATGTTTCATGAGCACTAACCCACCAATTTTGCCATATATCTAGTTGTCAAATAATTTCATAGAGACAAAAATTCACGATTTCAAGAGCTATAATCCATAATTTTACCCATTTTACTGCTTCGAGATTTCATGAGCTATAACCTACCACTTTTGGCCATATGTGGTTGTTTTGACAAGTTGGTGAATAATTTTGTAGCGTCCAAGATTCACGATTTCATGTGCTATAACCCATAATTTTTGCCATTTTTAGTAGTTTCACCCATTGTCAAATAAGTTTGTGGAGGCAAATATTCAGAGTCCAAGACCCACAATTTTTGCCATTTTTAGTCAGTTCTATATCTTGGCAAATAATTTCCTGTGAGGCTAAAATTCACAATTTCATAAGCTATAACCCACCAATTTCTACCATATAACCAGTTGGAAAATAATTTTGTGGAGGCAATTATTCATGATTTCACGAGCTATAACCCAACATTTCGGCTCTATTTAATTGTTTCGACTAGTTGGAAAATTATTTTGTGTTGGCAAGCATTCACAATTCCATGAGATATAACTTGCAATTTTTGGCCACCTTTAGTAGTTTTGACCAATTGTCAAGTAATTTTGCAGAGGCAAAAAGTCACGATTTTGTGAGTTATAACCCATGATTTATGGCCAAATTTAAATGTTTCGACCAGTTGATAAATAATTTCATGGAAATAAAATTTAGTAGATCATGAGCTATAACCAACGATTTTGGCCATTTTTAGTTGTTTCTATCTCTTGGCTAATAATTTCCTAGAGGCCAAAATTCAATATTTCATGAGCTATAACCCATCAATTTTGGCCATATGATCAGTTAGCAAATAATTTCACGGAGGCAAAAAATCATGATTTCACGAGCAACAACCCATGATTTTTGGCCATTTTTAGTCGTTTTGATCCGTTAGCAAATAATTTCTTGATAACAAAATTCATGATTTCATGAGCTATAATCCATCATTTTTGGCCATATTTATTTGTTTCGACTACTTGTCAAATAATTTTGGGTAGGTAAAAACTCATGATTTTATGAGCTATAACCCACGATTTTTGGCCATATTTAGTTATTTCGACAACTTGACAACTAATTTCGCGGAGGCAAAAATTCAAGCATTCATGCGCTATAACCCACGATTTTTAGCCATTTTTAATCATTTCTATCTCTTGGAAAATAATTTCCCTGAATCTAAAATTCACTATTTCATGCGCTACAACACATAAATTTCGGCCACATAACCTGTTGGCAATTAATTTCACGATTGTACTAGCTATAACCCATGATTTTTGGCCTTTCTTAGTCATTTTGATCCATAGGCAAATAATTTCTCATGGACAAAATTCATGACTTCATGGACAAAATTATTTTCAGTCATTTCGATCCATTTTTTGCCTATTTAGTTGTTTCGGCTAGATGGAAAATAATTTCATGGTGCAAATATTCAAGATTTCATGAGCTATAACCTGCGATTTTTTACCATTTTTAGTAGTTTCGACCCGTTTTTAAATAATTTTGCAGAGGCAAAAATTCACATTTCATGAGCTATAACCTATGATTTTTTGCCATATTTAGTTGTTTTGACTAGCTAAAAAATAATTTCGCGGAGGTAAAAATTGAGGAGTTAATGAGCTATAGCCCATAATTTTTTGCCATTTTTAGTCGTTTCTATTTCTTAGCAAGCAATTTCTTAGAGGCCAAAATTTATGATTTGATTAGCTATGACCAACAAACTTTGGCCATATAACTAGTTGGCAAATAATTTCTCGGAAGCAAAAGTTCACGGTTTTATCAGCTTTAACCCATAGTTTTTGGCTTTTTTTAGCTGTTTTGACTCGTTGGCAAATAATTTTACGGAGGTAAAAATTTACGATTTCATGAGCCATAACCCATGATTTTTGGCCATTTTTAGTCGTTTTGATCCGTTAGCAAATAATTTCACGGAGGCAAAAATCATGATTTCATGAGCTATAACCCATCATTTTTGGCCCTATTTAGTTGTTTTTGACTAGTTGGCAAATAATTTTGCCGAGGCAAACATTCACTATTTCACGAGCTATAACTTGTGATTTTTGGCCATTTTTAGTAGTTTTTATTCTTTATCAAATAATTTTGCAAAGGCAAAAATTCACGATTTCATGCGCCATAACCCATGATTTTTGGCCATATTTAGTTGTTTTTGCTAGTTGGCAAATATTTTCAGGGGGGCAAAAATTTTGGAGTTCTTGAGCTATAACCTATGATTTTTGCATATTTTTTGTCATTCTATCTCTTGGCAAATAATTTCTCGCAGGCCAAAATTCACGATTTAAGGAGCTACAACCTGCCAGTTTTGGCCTTATAACTAGTTGGAAAAAATTTCGTAGAGGCAAACATTCATGATTTCATGAGCTATAGTCTAGGATATTTGGCAATTTTTTGTCATTTTGATCCATTGGAAAATAATTTTGTGAGGACAAAATTCACAATTTCATGAGCTATAACCCACCATTTTTGGCGACATTTAGTTGTTTCAACCTGTTGTAAAATGATTTCGTGTATGCCAAACACACAATTTTTAGCCATATTTAGTTGTTTCAACCAGTTGACAAATAATTTGGTGGGGGCAAAAATTTAGGAGTTCATGATCTATAACCCATAATTTTTTACTATTTTTAGTCATATGTATCTCTTAGAAAGTAATTTCTCGGCACCCAAATTTCACAATTTCATGAGCTATAACCCACTAATTTTGGCCATATAAACAGTTAGAATATACATTTTGATACGTGGCCAAATAATTTTGTAGAGGCAAAAATTTATGATTTCATAAGCAACAACCCATGATTTTTGGTCAGATTAATTGTTTCACTATTTGGTAAATAATTTCACTAAGCAAAAACTTTATTATTTCATGAGCTATAACCCACGATTTTTGGCCATTTTAGAGATTTTGACTAGTTGGCAAATAATTTCATAGAGGTAGAAATTCATAATTTTATGAGCTATAGCCCACCATTTTGGCATTATTTTATATTTTGACTAGTTATCAAATAATTTAGCGGAGGCTAATATTCACGATTTCATGAGCTATAACCCACGATTTTTGGCCATTTTATTAGTTTTGGCCCGTTGTCAAATAAATTTGTAAGGGCAAATATTCACGATTTCATGAGCTTTGACTTATGACTTTTGGCCATATTTATATGTTTTAGCCAACTTCATAAATATTTTGATGGCAAAAATTTAAATGTTCATGAGCTATAACTATGGGTGCTTTCTAGAAACAAATACGGATATCGTCGATTAGAAAAATTCAAAACCATATCAGCTTAAACTAAATGGATAATGATTCGGATATTAGAGAATCGGATACAGTTATGGTCACAAATACAAATAGGATATTTAGGAAATGTATCTGACTTCGGACATATATTGGATATGATAAAAATGTATAATCACATAGAATGAGATAGTACATACAGATGGAATCACTTATCTAATCTAAACCTTGAACAAGTGCCTATACTATAACAGTCTCATTTAGCTTATAGCACTAGGATTTTAGTGAGGGTAGTGGGAAAAACATAAACTATGTTAAGTAATATGCGAAACAGATAAATAGCGGGTTCATTTGTAGCCTAGTGGTTAGGTTAATTGCTTTATAACTAAGTGGCCAAGGTTCGAATCCTAGCAAGTGCATTATATTGTTATTCATATCTTTTCTTAAAATAAACATGCGGATATCCGAACCGCATCCGCTAGATGAACCCGATTACCATATCCGGAATCGTATACGAGTAAAAAGGTAAAATCATATCCAAAAACGTATTCGATCGGTTTCACATTTTGGCTACCGTATCTGCATCATTATCAGATATGGTTGCGGTTGGTTCGGATATATCCGAACCGTTTAGCAACCCTAGCTATAACCCATGATTTTGGCTAGTTTTTGTCAATTCTATATTTTGCCAAATAATTTCCCAGAGGCCAAAATTCACGATTTCATGAGCTATAACCCACCAATTTTGGCCAAACAAGCAGTTGATAAATAATTTCGCAGAGGCAAAAATTCATGATTTCACGAGCTATAAGCCATGATTTTTACCATTTTTAGCTATTTCAATCAATTGGCAAATAATTTCTCGAAGGAAAAATTCACGTTCTCGTGAGCTATAACCCACCATTTTTGGCCATATTTAGTCATTTCAACTAGTTGTTAGATAATTTCGTAAAAGCCAAAATTCATGATTTCAAGAGCTATAACCCATGATTTTGGCCATATTTAGTTGTTTTGGCCAGTTGACAAATAATTTTGCGGAGGCAAAAATACAGGAGTTCATTAGCAATAACCAATGATTTTTGACTATTTTTAGTCATTTCTATCTCTTAGAAAATAATTTCTGGAGACCAAAATTCACGATTTCATGAGCTATAATCCACCAATTTTGGCAATATAACTAGCGTGCATATAATTTTATGGAGGAAAAATCCAAGATTTTACAAGTTTGAACCCATGATTTTTGGCTAATTTTAGTCATTTTGATCAACTAGCAAATAATTTCAAGGACAAAATTCACATTTTCATGAGCTATAACCCACTATTTTTGGCCATATTTAGTTGTTTAGACTAGTTGTCAAATAATTTCGTGGATGCCAAAATTCATAATTTTAAGAGCTATAACCCATGATTTTTGGCTAATTTTAGTCATTTTGATCCATTGGCAAATAATTTTCTGAGGTGAAGAATTAATGATTTCATGAGCTATAACCCTTGATTTTTGGGCAATTTTTAGTGGTTTTGACCTGTTGGAAAATAATTTTTCGGACACAAAAATTCACGAATTTATGAGCTATAACCCATGATTTTTAGCCATTTTATTCAGTTTGATCCCTTGCCAAATAGTTTCCTTGAGGCAAAATTTTGTGATTTTATGAGCTATAACCATCCAGCTTTGGACATATCTTTTTGTTTCGACTAGTTGGCAAATAATTTCTTAGAGGTAAAATATCATGATTTCATGAGCTATAACCCATGATTTTGGCCATACTTTGTTGTTTCGACGGTTGACAATTAATTTGGCGAGGGCAAAAATTGTGGAGCTACAAGAGCTATAACTCATGCTTTTTGGCCATATTTAGTCATTTTGATCTCTTGGTAAATAATTTCTCAGAGGCCAAAATTCACAATTTAATGAGCTACCAATTTTGGCCATTTTTATCAGTTTTGACCCGTTGCCAAATAATTTTGTAGATGCAAAAGTTCACGATTTCATTAACCATCACCCATGATTTTTGGCTATATTTAGTTATGTCAGCCAGTTCACAAATATTTTTGCGGAGGCAAAAGTTTAGGTGTTCATGAGCTATATAACCCATGATTTTGGCCTTTTTTGTCATTTCGATCTCTTGCCAAATAATTTCCCATAGGCCAAAATTCACGATTTTGTGAACTATAACCCACCAATTTTGGCCATATAAATAGTTGGCAAATAATTTCAGGGAGACAAAATTTCAAGATTTCACGAGCAATAAACCGCGATTTGTTTTCTATTTTTAGTCATTTCGATCCATTGGCAAATAATTTCTCAAGGACAAAATTCATGATTCCATGAGCACTAACCCACCATTTTTGGCCATATTTAGTTGTTTAGACTAGTTGTCAAATAATTTCGTGGATGCCAAAATTCATAATTTTAAGAGCTATAACCCATGATTTTGGCCATATTTAGTTGTTTAGACTAGTTGTCAAATAATTTCGTGGAGACAAAAGTTTAGGTGTTCATGAGCTATATAACCCATGATTTTTGGCCATTTTTGTTATTTCTATCTCTTGGCAAATAATTTCCCATAGGCCAAAATTCACGATTTTGTGAACTATAACCCACCAATTTTGGCCATATAAATAGTTGGCAAATAATTTCAGGGAGACAAAATTTCAAGATTTCACGAGCAATAAACCATGATTTGTTTTCTATTTTTAGTCATTTTGATCCATTGGCAAATAATTTCTCAAGGACAAAATTCATGATTCCATGAGCACTAACCCACCATTTTGGCCATATTTAGTTGTTTAGACTAGTTGTCAAATAATTTCGTGGATGCCAAAATTCATAATTTTAAGAGCTATAACCCACGGTTTATGGTCATATTTAGTTATTTCGACCAGTTGACAAATAATTTCACGAGGCAAAATTTAAAGAGTTCATGAGCTATAACCCATAATTTTTGGCCATTTTTGTTATTTCTATCTCTTGGCAAATAATTTCTCAAGGATGAAATTCAAGATTTCATGAGCTATAACCCACGATTTTTGGCCATATAACCAGTTGGCATATAATTTCGTGGAGGCAAAACTTCACGATTTCATGAGCTATAACCCACAATTTTAGCTATTTTTAGTCATTTCTACCGATTAAGTAAATAATTTTGCAAGGATAAAATACAAAACTTCACGAGCTATAAACCTTATTTTTGGCCATTTTATTCATTTTGACCCTAGGCAAATAATTTCTTAGAGGTAAAATATCATGATTTCATGAGCTATAGCCCACCACTTTTGGACATATTTAGTTGTTTCGACTTGTTAGCAAATAATTTCCGCATGCATAATATCGATTTCATTATCCATGACCCATGATTTTTGGCCATATTTAGTTGTTTAGACTAGTTGTCAAATAATTTCGTGGAGACAAAATTTCAAGATTTCATGAGCTATAACCCGATTTTTGGCCATATTAGTTGTTTCAACCGTTAACAAATAATTTCACGGTGGCAAAATTCAGCAAAGACAAGAGCTATTATAACCATCAATTTTGGCCATTTTTGTTATTTCTATCTCTTGGCAAATAATTTCCCATAGGCCAAAATTCACAATTTCATGAGTTATAATCCACTAATTTGGGCCATATAACCAGTTGGCATATAATTCGTGGAGGCAAAACTTCACGATTTCATGAGATATAACCCTTAATTTTTAGCAATTTTTAGTCGTTTTGATTAATTGGCAAATAATTTCTCAAGGATGAAATTCAAGATTTCATGAGCTATAACCCACCATTTTGGACTTATTTACTTGTTTCAACGAGTTGTTAAATATTTTATATAGGCCAAAATTCACGATTTCATGACCTATAACCCACAATTTTTGGCCATTTTTTTAGTTTCGACTTATTGTCTAATAATTTTGTGGAGCTGAAAAATTCAAGATTTCATGAGCTATAACCCACATTTTGGCCATTTTAGTGGTTTTAACCTATTGGAAAATAATTTCGTTGGATGTAAAAATCATGATTTCATGAGCTATAATCCATGATTTGTGCCCATCTTTATTCATTTTGATCCTTGGCAAGTAATTTCCCAGGCAAAACTTCGTGATTTCATGAGCTATAACCCACCATTTTGGACATATTTAGTTATTTCACTAGTTGGTAAATAATCTTATGGAGGCAAAATATCACGATTTCATTAGCCACGATCCATTATTTTTACCATATTTAGTTGTTTTGAGCAGTTAGCAATTAATTTTGCTAGGGTGAAAATTAAGGTGTTCATGAGCTATAACTCCGCATTTTGTTCGTACTGTCATTCGATCTCTTGGCAAATAATTTCGAAGGTGAAAATTAACGATTTTGTGAGCTATAACCCACTAATTTTGGCCACATAACCAGTTGGCAAATAATTTAGCGAAGGTAAAATTTTATAATTTCATGAGGTATAACCCACGATTTTTGGCTGTTTTAAGTGGTATCGATTGATTGGCAAATAATTTTGAAGAAGCAAAAATTCTAGATTTCATGAGCTCCAACTCTCGATTTTTGCCCATTTTTAGTGGTTTTAATTCCTTGGCAAATAATTTCCTAGAGGCAAGACTTTGCGATTTCATGAGCTATAATCCACGATTTTTAGCCATTTTTAGTGGTTTGGGCCTGTTGGCATATAATTTTTAAGAGGAAAAAATTCGATTTCATGCCTATAACCCATAATTTTTGGCCATTTTAGTTGTTTTGATTATTTAACAAATAATTTCATGGAGGCAAATATTCATGATTTCATGAGCTATAACCCATAATTTTTGACCCTTTTAGTAGTTTCAACTCGTTGGTAATTAGTTTTCTTGAGGCAAAATTCCGCGATTTTATGAGTTACAGTAGACCATTTTAGCACTACTTAGTTATTCCGTCTAGTTGACAAATAATTTCACAAAGGCAAACCTTCACGATTTCATGATCTATGACTCGATTTTTGCCATTTTTAGCGCTTTCAACCGATTGTCAAATATTTCACGATAAAAATTCTCGATTTCATGAGCTATAACCCATAACTTTTGGCCATATTTAGTTGTTTTGATAAGTTGTCAAATAATTTCATGAAGGCAAAAATTTAGGAGTTCATTAGCTAACCAACAATTTTTGGCCATATTTAGTTGTTTTGATAAGTTGTCAAATAATTTCCCGGAGGTGAAAATTCATGTTTTCATGAGCAATAACCCACCAAATTTTGCCATATATCTAGTTATCAAATAATTTCAGAAGACAAAATTCATGATTTCATGAGCTATAATCCATAATTTTTGCACATTTTACTGCGTTTTGATTCATTGGCCAATAATTTCTCGAGGAAAAAATTCAAGATTTCATGAGCTATAACCGACCATTTTCGGCCATATTTGGTTGTTTCGACTAGTTGGTGAATAATTTTGTAGATTCATGATTTCATGAGCAATAACCCATAATTTTTAGTCATTTTCACTAATTTTTACCATACAACCAACTGGAAATAATTTTGAGAGGCAAACATTCACGATTTCACGAGCTATGACCCATGATTTTTGCCATTTTGTCATTTTGTCCATTGGTAAATAATTTCTCGAGGACAAAATTAATAATTTCATGAGCTATAATTCACTATTTTTGGCCATATTTAGTTGTTTTGACTAGCCATCATAAAATTTTCGGAGGCCAAAATTTTAATTTCATGAGCTATAACCCACGATTTTTGCCATACTAAGCTATTTCGACCATGGACAAATAGTTTTACCGAGGGCAAAATATGTGATTTCATGAGCTATAACCCATGATTTTGGCTATTTTTAGTGGTTTGGACTCGTTGGCAAATAATTTCAGAGAAGCAAAAATTCACCATTTCATGAGCTATAACCCACCATTTGCCCTATTTAATTGTTTCGACTAGTTGACTAATTATTTTGCAGAGGTAAGCATTCACAATTTCATGAGATATAACTTGTGATTTTTGCCATTTTAGTAGTTTTGACCCTTTGTCAAATAATTTTGCATAGGCAAAAGTCACAATTTTGTGAGCCATAACCCACGATTTATGGCCATATTTAATTGTTTCGACAGTTAACAAATAATTTCATGAAAGCAAAAATTTAGTCGTAAGAGCCATAACAAATGATTTTGGCCATTTTAGTCATTTCTATATCTTGGCTAATAATTTCTGAAGGCCAAAATTCAAGATTTCATGAGCTATAACCCACCAATTTTGGCCACATGACCGACTAGCAAATAATTTTGTGGAAAAAAATTCATGATTTCACAAGTAATAACCCATGATTTTTGGCCATTTTATTCATTTCGATCCATTAGCAAATAATTTCATGTTGATAAAATTCACGATTTCTGAGCTATATAATCCATCATTTTGGCCATATTTGTTTGTTTCTAGTTGTCAAATAATTTGGGTAGGTAAAATTCACGATTTCATGAGCAATAACCCACGATTTTTAGCCATATTTAGTTATTTCGACCCTTGACAAATAATTTCGTGGAGGCAAAATTGAAGTTAATGAGCTATATAGCCCGACTTTTGGTTATTTTAGTCATTTCTATCTCTTGGAAAATAATTTCCACGATGCTAAAATTCACGATTTCATGAGCTATAACCCATAAATTTTAGCCACATAACCTGTTGGCAAATAATTTCATGGAGGCAAAATTCACGATTGCATAAGCTATAACCCATAAATTTTTGCCATTTTACTGCTTTTGATCCATTGGCAAATAATTTCTCATGGACAAAATTCATGATTTCATGAGCTATAAACCAAAATTTTGGCCATATTTACTTGTTTTGATTAGTTGTCATATAATTTTGTAGAGGTCAAAATTCACTATTTCATGAGTTGTAACCCTCATTTCATGAGCTATAAACCAAAAATTTTGGCTTTTAGTGGCTTGACTCATGGGCAAATAATTTTGTAAAGGCAAAATTTTAGGATTTCATGAGCTATAATCCACCATTTTGGCCCCACTTAGTTATTTGACTAGTTGAAAACTAATTTAGCGAGCCAAACATTGATTTCATGAGCTATAACTGCGATTTTTGCCATTTTAGTCATTTCAATACATCGACAAATAACTTTTCGAGGACTATATTCATGATTTCATGAGTTTGTAACCAATTGCTTTTTGCCATATATCACTATTTCACTAGTTGTCAAATAATTTTGCGCCGCCAAAATTCATGATTTTATGAGCATAACCCACCAATTTATAAAACGGTTGGCAAATAATTTCGCAGATACAAAACTTCACGATTTCATGAGCCATAACCCATGATTTTGGTTATTTTAAGTCCCTTTGATCCCTTAGCAGATATTTTCCTAGAGGCAAAATTTCACGATTTCACGAGGTATAACCCACTATTTTTGGACATATTTAGTTGTTTGGACTAGCTGGAAAATAATTTCACGAAGGCAAAAAATTTCCCTTAGCAAATAAATTCCCAGAGACAAAAATTCACAAATTCATGTGCTATAACCCACCAATTATGGCCAAGAAACCAATTGGGAAATAATTTTGCGGACGCAAAACTTCACGATTTCATGAGTTATAAAACCCGATTTTTAGCTATTTTTAATCACTATGATTCTTTGGCAAAAATTTTCCTAGGCATAAAAATTCATGATTTCACGAGCTATAACCCACTATTTGTAGACATATTTAGTTGTTTGGACTAGTTGGCAAATATATTCGCGGAGGTAAAAATCACAATTTCATTAGCTATGACCCACAAGTTTTGTCATATTTAGTTGTTTTGACAAGTTAACAAATAATTCGTGGAGACAAAAATTCATAAGTTCATGAACTATAACCGATTTTTGGCCATTTTTATCATTTCTATCACTTGGCAAATAATTTCCCGAGGCTAAAATTCACATTTTGAAGCTATATCCCACCAATTTTGGCCATTTAACCAATTGGCAAATAATTTTGTGGACGAAAAAATTCACGATTGCGACCTATAACCCACAATTTTAGCTATTTTTAATCATTTTGATCCATTGGCAAATAATTTCTCAAGGACAAAATTCACAATTTCATGAGCTTTAACCCACCATTTTGCCATATTTACTTGTTTCAACTAGTTAACAAATAATTTAAGGCCAAAATTCATGATTTCGTGAGCTATAAGCCACAATTGTTTGCTATATTTTGTTGTGTCGACCAGTTGGCAAATAATTTGACGGAAATAAACATTCACGATTTCATGAGCTATAACCCACTACTTTTGGCTATTTTTAATCGTTTTGATTAGTTAACAAATAATTTCATGGAGGCAAACATTTATGATTTCATGAGCTGTAACCAACAATTTTTGGGCATTTTTGGTGGTTTCAACTCGTTGGTAATTAATTTTGCTAAGGCAAAAATTCATGATTTTATGAGTTACAGCTCACCATTTTTGGCCCTATTTAGTTATTTCGACTCGTTGGCAAATATTTTCATGAAGGCAAACCTGCACAATTTCATGAGCTATGACCAGCGATTTTTGGCCATTTTAGTACTTTCAACCCGTTGTCAAATAATTTGTGATTCATGATTTCTTGAGGTATAACCCATAATTTTTGCCATATTTAGTTGTTTTGATAAGTTGTCAATTAATTTCATGGAGGCAAAATTTAGGAGTTCATTAGCTAACCAATAATTTTAGCCATATTTAGTTGTTTTGATAAGTTGCTAAACAATTTCCGAAGGTGAAAATTCATGTTCTCATGAGCACTAACCCACCAATTTTTGCCATATATCTAGTTGTCAAATAATTTCATAGAGACAAAATTCACGATTTCAAGAGCTATAATCCATAATTTTACCCATTTTTACTCGTTTGAGATTTCATGAGCTAACGCCACTTTGGCCCATGGCCAGTTTGTTTTGACAAGTTGGTGAATAATTTTGTAGCGTCCAAGATTCGATTTCATGTGCTATAACCCATAATTTTTGCCATTTTTAGTAGTTTCGACCCATTGTCAAATAAGTTTGTGGAGGCAAATATGAGGTCCAAGACCCACAATTTTTGCCATTTTTAGTCAGTTCTATATCTTGGCAAATAATTTCCCGGAGGCTAAAATTCACAATTTCATAAGCTATAACCCACCAATTTCTACCATATAACCAGTTGGAAAATAATTTTGTGGAGGCAATTATTCATGATTTCAGAGCTATAACCCAACATTTCGCTCTATTTAATTGTTTGACTAGTTGGAAAATTATTTTGTGTTGGCAAGCATTCACAATTCCATGAGATATAACTTGCAATTTTTGGCCACCTTTAGTAGTTTTGACCAATTGTCAAGTAATTTTGCGAGGCAAAAGTCACGATTTTGTGAGTTATAACCCATGATTTATGGCCAAATTTAAATGTTTCGACCAGTTGATAAATAATTTCATGGAAATAAAATTTAGTAGATCATGAGCTATAACCAACGATTTTGGCCATTTTAGTTGTTTCTATCTCTTGGCTAATAATTTCCTAGAGGCCAAAATTCAATATTTCATGAGCTATAACCCATCAATTTTGGCCATATGATCGAGTTAGCAAATAATTTCGGGGCAAAATCATGATTTCGAGCAACAACCCATGATTTTTGGCCATTTTTAGTTTTGATCCGTTAGCAAATAATTTCTTGATAATTCATGATTTCATGAGCTATAATCCATCATTTTGGCCATATTTATTTGTTTCGACTACTTGTCAAATAATTTGGGTAGGTAAAAACTCATGATTTTATGAGCTATAACGATTTTGGCCATATTTAGTTATTTCGACAACTTGACAACTAATTTCGCGGAGGCAAAAATTCAAGCATTCATGCATAACCCGATTTTAGCCATTTTAATCATTTCTATCTGAAAATAATTTCGAATCTAAAATTCACTATTTCATATTACGCATAAATTCACATGGCAATTCGAACCGTTCTTTTCACTGTACTAGCTATAACATTTTTGCCTTTCTTAGGATCATGATCAATAATTTCTCATGGACAAAATTCGACTTCATGGACAAAATTATTTTCGATCATTGATCCATTTTTTCGGCAGTTGAAATAGGCTGATGGAAAATAATTATTCAGGAGCTCGAACATAAGCCTGGATTTTTATTTTGTAGTTGGTTTTAAATAATTTTGCAGGAAATTCATTTCATGAGCTATAACTATGATTTTTGCCATATTTAGTTGTTTTGACTAGCTAAAAATAATTTCGGAGGTAAAATTGAGGAGTTAATGAGCTATAGCCCATAATTTTGCCATTTATAGTAGTTTCTATTTCTTAGCCAATTTCTTAGAGGCCAAAATTTATGATTTGATTAGCTATGACCAACAAACTTTGGCCATATAACTAGTTGGCAAATAATTTCTGGAAGCAAAGTTCGGTTTTCATTTAACCCATAGTTTTGGCTTTTTACTGTTTTGACTAATTTTAAATAATTTTGGAGGTAAAATTTAGATTTCATGAGCCATAACCCGGAATTTTGGCGGTTTTAGATTGGTTTTGGCTTTTAGAAAATATTATTGTGGCAAAATTCACAATTTTATGAGCTATAGCCCATCATTTTTGCCCCTATTTAGTTGTTTTGACTAGTTGGCAAATAATGAACAAACATTCACTATTTCACGAGCTATAACTTGTGATTTTGGCCATTTTAGTAGTTTTATTCTTTATCAAATAATTTTAAAAGGCAAAATTCCATTTCATCATAATAACCCATGGGCCATATTTAAGTTTTAGCTTTGTTGTAAATTTGGAGGGCAAAATTTTGGAGTTCAAGCTATAACCTATGATTTTATATTTGTCATTCTATCTCTTGGCAAATAATTTCTCAGACCAAAATTCCATTTAAGGAGCTACAAACCCGTTTTGGCCCTAGTTGGAAAAATTTATGAGGCAAACATTCATGATTTCATGAGCTATAGTCTAGGATATTTGGCAATTTTTGTCATTTTGATCCATTGGAAAATAATTTTGTGAGACAAAAATTCACAATTTCATGAGCTATAACCCACCATTTTGGCATTTAGTTGTTTCAACATTTTGCGTGATTTCGGTATATATTTCAAATACACAAGCCATATTTAGTGTTTCAACCAGTTGACAAATAATTTGGTGGGGCAAAATTTGGAGATCTATAACCCATAATTTTTACTATTTTAGTCGTATTCAAAATTCCACGTTTCTGAGCTTCTTCATTTGGCCATAACGATTAGAATACATTTGATGGTGGCAAATAATTTTGTAAGAAAAATTTCGTTTTTCACAACAACCCATGATTTTTGGTTTGTATTAATTGTTTGACTATTTGGTAAATAATTTCACTAAGCAAAAACTTTATTCATGAGCTATCGATTTTTGGCCATTTTGGAGATTTACTAGTTGGAAATAATTTCATAGAGGTAGAAATTCATTTTTGAGCTATAGCCATTTGGCATTATTTTATATTCTATCAAATATTAGATAATATTCAGTTCATAAGGCACAATTTCGACATTTTATGTATTTTAGTTTTGGCGTTGTCAAATAAATTGACTAAATTTCATGATTTGACTTATGACTTACTTATTGCCATGTTTTCATAGCTTCATAAATATTTTAAAATTGTAAAAATTTAAATGTTCATGAGCTATAACTATGGGTTTTCTAAAACAAATCGGATATCGTCGATTAGAAAATAAAACCATATGGCTGAAGATGGATCGATTCGGATATTAGAATGGGATACGATTATTCTAAATACAAATAGGATATTTAGGAAATGTATCAAACTGAGACATATATTGGATGATAAAAATGTATAATCTAGAATGAGATAGTACATAGGATGGAATCACTTATCTAATCTAAACCTTGAACAAGTGCCTATACAGGTCTAATTTAGCTTATTCACTAGGATTTTAGTGAGGTAGTGGGAAAAACATAAACTATGTTAAGTAATATAAAACGGAGATAAATGAGGTTCATTTGTAGCCTAGTGGTTAGGTTAATTGCTTTATAACTAAGTGGCAGGGTTGAATCCTAGCAAGTGCATTATGTTATTCATATCTTTTCTTAAAATAAACATGGATATCGAACGCATCATTGATGAACATCATATAATCATCAGAAAAGGTAAAATCATATCCAAAGTATTGATGGGTTTATTTTCATTAGGATATTACGCGGTTGATTCTTGGATATATATCAGACGTTTATAACCTAGCTAACCCATGATTTTGGCTAGTTTTGTCAATTCTATATTTTGCCAAATAATTTCCCAGGCCAAAATTCACGATTTCATGAGCTATAACCCACCAATTTTGGCCAAACAAGCGTTGATAAATAATTTAGAGGCAAAAATTCATGATTTCCGAATGCTATAAGCCATGATTTTTACCATTTTAGCTATTTCAATCAATTGGCAAATAATTTCTGAAGGAAAATTCCGTTCTGAACTATAACCCACCATTTTGGCCATATTTAGTCATTTCAACTAGTTGTTAGATAATTTAGTAAAAGCCAAAATTCATGATTTCAAGAGCTATAACCCATGATTTTTGGCCATATTTAGTTGTTTTGGCGGTTGACAAATAATTTTAGGCAAAATCAGGGAGTTCATTAGCAATAACCAATGATTTTTGACTATTTTTAGTCATTTCTCTCAATAATTCTGAGACCAAAATTCAGATTTCATGAGCTATAATCCACCAATTTGGCAATATAAGCAGGCATATAATTTGGAAGGAAAAATCCAAGATTTTGGCCCATGATTTTTGGCTAATTTTAGTCATTTTGATCAACTAGCAAATAATTTCTCAAGGACAAAATTCACATTTTCATGAGCTACTAACCCCTATTTACAATACACTGCTTACACTAGTTAGTAAATAGGTTTCTGGGAAAATTTCTGATTTCATGAGCTATAACCCACAATTGTTTGCTATTTTTAGTAGTTTCCATTGTAATAATTTTGGATGAAGAAATTTCATGATTTCATGGCTTGATTTTTGGGCAATTTTAGTGGTTTTGATTTGTTGGAAAATAATTTTGACAAAAATTCGGAATTTAAAGCTATAACCTGATTTTTAGCCATTTTTATTCAGTTTGATCCTTGCCAAATAGTTTCCTTTGAGGCAAAATTTTGTGAGAAGCTATAACCATCCAGTTTGGACATATCTTTTGTTTGACTAGTTGGCAAATAATTTCTTAGAGGTAAAATATCATGATTTCAATAGCTATGATCCATGATTTTTGATACTTTGTTGTTTATTGGATTGACAATTAATTTGGGAGCAAAATTGTGGAGCTACAAGAGCTATAACTCATGCTTTTGGCCATATTTAGTCATTTTGATCTCTTGGTAAATAATTCTCGGGGAGCCAAAATTCACAATTTAATGAGCTACCAATTTTGGCCATTTTATCAGTTTGACCGTTGCCAAATAATTTTGTAGATGCAAAAGTTCACGATTTCATTAACCATCACCCATGATTTTTGGCTATATTTAGTTATGTCAGTTCACAAATATTTTGGAGCAAAAGTTTAGGTTTCATGAGCTATATAACCCATGATTTTGGCCTTTTGTCATTTGATCTCTTGCCAAATAATTTCCAGGCCAAAATTCAATTTTGTGAACTATAACACCATTTTGGCCATATAAATGGGCAAATAATTTTTCGAGGGGACAAAATTTCAAGATTTCACGAGCAATAAACCGCGATTTGTTTTCTATTTTTAGTCATTTCGATCCATTGGCAAATAATTTCTCAAGGACAAAATTCATGATTCCATGAGCACTAACCCACCATTTTTGGCCATATTTAGTTGTTTAGACTAGTTGTCAAATAATTTCGTGGATGCCAAAATTCATAATTTTAAGAGCTATAACCCACGGTTTATGGTCATATTTAGTTATTTCGACCAGTTGACAAATAATTTCACAGAGGCAAAATTTAAAGAGTTCCTGTGCTATAACCCACTATTTTTGCCTGTTTTTAGTCATTTCTATCTGTTGGGAAATAATTTTCTGGGTGCCAAAATTTAAGATTTTATGAGCTATAACACGACAATTTTTGCCATAGAACTAGTAGGCATATAACTTCACGAGCTATAACCCACAATTTTTAGCTATTTTTAGTCATTTCTACCGATTCGTAAATAATTTTGCAAGGATAAAATACAAAACTTCACGAGCTATAAACCTTATTTTTTGGCCATTTTTATTCATTTTGACCCCTAGGCAAATAATTTCTTAGAGGCAATAATTCGCGACTTCACGAGCTATAGCCCACCACTTTTGGACATATTTAGTTGTTTCGACTTGTTAGCAAATAATTTCACGCATGCATAATATCACGATTTCATTATCCATGACCCATGATTTTTGGCCATATTTAGTTGTTTTGACTAGTTAACAATTAATTCTGTGAGGGAAAAAATTCAAAAGTTCATGAGCTATAACCCACGATTTTTGGCCATATTAGTTGTTTCAACCAGTTAACAAATAATTTCACGGTGGCAAAAATTCAGCAGCACAAGAGCTATTATAACCATCGAATTTTGGCCATTTTTTGTTATTTCTATCTCTTGGCAAATAATTTCCCATAGGCCAAAATTCACAATTTCATGAGTTATAATCCACTAATTTGGGCCATATAACCAGTTGGCATATAATTCTGTGGAGGCAAAACTTCACGATTTCATGAGATATAACCCTTAATTTTTAGCAATTTTTAGTCGTTTTGATTAATTGGCAAATAATTTCTCAAGGATGAAATTCAAGATTTCATCAGCTAAAACCCACCATTTTCAGACTTATTTAGTTATTTCAACGAGTTGTTAAATAACTTTGTGGAGGCCAAAATTCAGGATTTCATGAGCTATAACCCATAATTTTTGGCCATTTTTTGTAGTTTCGACCTATTTTCTAATAATTTTGCGATGGTGAAAAATTCATGATTTCATGAGCTATAGCCCATGATTTTTGGCCATTTTTAATTGTTTTGACCTATTGGCAAATAATTTTGTGGATGTAAAAAATCACAATTTCATGAACTATAATCCATAATTTTTGCCTATTTTTATTTATTTTGATCTCTTGGCAAATAATTTCCCAAAGATAAAACTTTGTGATTTCATGAGCTATAACCCACCATTTTTGGACATATCTAGTTATTTCGACTAGTTGGTAAAAACATTTATGGAGGCAAAATATCACGATTTCATAAGCTACGACCCATGATTTTTAGCCACGATTTTTGTTCATATTTAGTCATTTTGACCTCTTGGCAAATAATTTCCCGAAGGCAAAAATTAACGATTTTGTGAGCCATAACCCAACGATTTTGGCCATATAACCAGTTAGCAAATAATTTCACAAAGGCAAAAGTTTGCAATTTCATGAGGTATAACCCATGATTTTTGGTTGTTTTAAGTGGTTTCGATTAATTGGCAAATAATTTCCTGTGGCAAAAATTCAAGATTATTTTTGCCCATTTTAGTGGTTTGACTTGTTGCCAAATAATTTGGCAAATACTCACGGAAGCAAAATTCAAGATTATTTTTGCCCATTTTAGTGTTTTCGACTTGTTGCCAAATAATTTAAGCAAATTTCTACGTAAGCAAAATTCAAGATTATTTTTGCCCATTTTAGTGGTTTCGACTTGTTGCCAAATAATTCTGTGAGGCAAGAATTTATATATCATGAGCTATAATCCAAGATTTTTGGCGTTGTTAGTGGTTTTTTTGGCACATTATATAATTTTTAGGAGGAAAAATTCACGATTTCATGAACTATAACCCATGATTTTTAGCCATATTTAGTTGTTTCGATTAGTTGACAAATAATTTCATCGAGCAAACATTTAAGATTTCATGAGCTATAATCCATAATTTTTTACCGCTTTTAGAGGTTTCAACTCGTTGGCAATTAATTTTGCTGAGGCAAAAATTCATGATTTTATGAGTTACAGCCGACCATTTTTGCCCCTATTTAGTGTTTCGACTAGTTGGCAAATAATTTCACGAAGGCAAACCTTCACGATTTCATGAGCTATGACATGCGATTTTTAGCCATTTTTAGTAGTTTCAACCCACTATCAAATAATTTCGCAGAGACAAAAATTCACGATTTCATGAGCTATAAACCATAATTTTTGGCCATATTTAGTTGTTTTGATAAGTTGTCAAATAATTTCATGGAGACAAAAATTTAGAAGTTTATTAGCTAACCAACAATTTTTGGCCATATTTAGTTGTTTTGATAAGTTGACAAATAATTTTGTGGAGGTGAAAATTGATGTTTTCATGAGCAATAACCCACCACTTTTTGCCATATATCCCGTTGTCAAATAGATTCATAAAGGCCAAAGTTCACGATTTCAGGACCTATAATCCATAATTTTCACCCATTTTTACTCGTATCGATCCATTGGCCAATAATTTCTTGAGGAAAAATTTAAGATTTCATGAGTATAACCCACCATTTTTGGCGACATTTAGTTGTTGACCGGTTATCAAATGATTTTGTGTATGCCAAAACTCACGATTTCATTAGCTATAACCCACAATTTTTAGCAATATTTAGTTGTTTTTAGTTCACAAATAATTTCGTGAGAGCAAAAATTTAGGAGTTCATGACCTATAACCCATGATTTTCTACCTTTTTAGTCATTTGCATCTCTTAGAAAGTAATTTGTGCAGCGAAAATTCACGATTTCATGAGATATAACCCACTAATTTTGGCCTTATAACTAGTTAGAATATATATTTTGACATGTTGGCAAATAATTTTGCGAGAGGCAAAAATTCACGATTTCATAGCAACAACCCATGACTTTAGAATTTGTTTAGTTGTTTCGACAAGTTGGCAAATAATTTCACCGAGAGGCAAAAGTTTATTATTTAACCCACGATTTTTGAATTTTTAGATGTTTTGACTAGTTGGCAAATGATATCGTGTATGCCAAATTCACGATTTCATGCTATAACCCATAATATTTAGCCACATTTAGTTGTTTCAACTAGTTGACAAATAATTTGGTGGGGCAAAAATTCAGAGTTCATGACCTATAACCCATGAATTTTCCATTTTAGTGATTTGTATCTCTGAGAAAAAAATTTCTTGGCGAAAAAATTCACGATTTCATGAATAACCCACTAATTTTGGCCATATAACCAGTTAGAATATATATTTTTGACCGTTGGCAAATAATTTTGCAAAGGCAAAAATTTCATAAGCAACAACCCATGATTTTAGGTAGTATTTAGTTGTTTGACAAGTTGGCAAAAATTTCAGCGAGGCAAAATTTTATTATTCATGAGCTATAACCCAATTTATGGCCATTTTAGTGGTTTTCACTAGTTGGCAAATAATTTCAGGAAATTCACAATTTTATGAGCTATAGCTCACCATTTTTGACCTTACTTAGTTATTTTGACTAGTTAGCAAATAATTTCATGGAGGCTAATATTCATGATTTCATGAGCTATAAACTCACGATTTTTGGCCATTTTATTTGCTTTGACCTATTGTCAAATAATTTGGAGAGGTAAATATTCAAGATTTCATGAGCTTTGACTCAGAACTTTTGGTCATATTTAGTTGTTTCACCCAGTTGACAAATATTTTCGCAATGGCAAAATTTTAGATGTTCATGAGCTACAAACCACGATTTTGGCCATTTTTTGCCATTTTTTCTTACCAAATAATTTCTCAGAGGCCAAAATTCACGATTTCATGAGCTATAACCCACCAATTTTGGCCATATAAGCAGTAGGCAAATAATTTCGCGGAGGGAAAAATTCAAAATTTCGCGAGCTATAAGCCAAGATTTTTTACCATTTTTAGTTGTTTCAATCAATTGGCAAATAATTTCTCGAGGGAAAAATTTACGATTTCGTGAGCTATAATCCACCATTTTAGGCCATATTTAGTTATTTTCGACTAGTTGTTAGATAATTTCATGGAGGCAAAAATTCATGATTTCAAGAGCTATAACCCATGATTTTGGCCATATTTAGTTGTTTCAACTAGTTGACAAATAATTTCATGGAGGCAAAAATATAGGAGTTCATCGTAATAACCCTTGATTTTTGCTATTTTTAGTCATTTCTATCTCTTAGAAAATAATTTCATGGTGAAAAATTCATGATTTCATGAGCTATAACCCATAATTTTGGCTACTATTAGTCATTTTGATCAAGCGGCAAATAATTTCTCAAGGACAAACTTCACAATTTCATGAGCTATTACCCACTATTTTCAACCATATTTACTTGTTTTGACTAGTTAGTAAATAATTTTTCAGAGGAAAAATTCAAGATTTCATGAGCTATAACCTACAATGTTTTGCCATGTTTAGTAGTTTCAACCCATTGTCTAACAAATTTTTGGAGGTGAAAATACATGATTTTATGAGCTATAAATCATGATTTTGGCCATTTTAGTAGTTTTGACTTTGTTGAAAAATAATTTTTGGACACAAAAATCAAGAATTTATGAGCTATAACCCGATTTTTAGCCATTTTAGTTGTTTGATCCCTTGGCAAATAGTTTCCTTGAGGCAAAATTTTGTGGTTTTATGTGCTATAACCATCAGTTGGACATATCTCTTTGTTTTGACTTGTTGGCAATTAATTTCATGGAGGTAAAATATCATGATTTCATTAGCTATGATCTATGATTTTTGGCCATACTTAGTTGTTTCGATGAGTTGGCAATTAATTTGGTGAGGGCAAAAAAATTTAGGAGCTACATGAGCTATAACCCATGATATTTGGCCATATTTAGTCATTTTGATCGCTTGACAAATAATTTTCCAGAGGCCAAAATTCACAATTTCATGAGCTACCAATTTTGGCGATTTTTATTGGTTTTGACTCGTTGCCAAATAATTTTGTAGAGGCAAAAATTCGCGATTTAATTAGCTATGACCCACGATTTTAGCCATATTTAGTTTTTCAGCCAGTTCACAAATTTTTTTGCTAAGGCAAAAGTTTAGGTGTTCATGAGCTAAATAACCACAATTTTGGCAATCTTTTGTCATTTCAATCTCTTGCCAAATAATTTCCCAGAGGCTAAAATTCACGATTTCGTGAGCTATAACCCACAAGTATTGGCCATATAGATAGTTGGCAAATAATTTCACGGAGGTAAAAATTCAAGATTTCACGAGCTATAAACCACGATTTTTTACTATTTTTAGTTATTTTGATCCATTGGCAAATACTTTCTCAAGGACAAAATTCATGATTCCACGACCGATAACCCACCATCTTGGGCCATATTTTGTTGTTTAGACTTGGTGTCAAATAATTTCGTGGATGCCAAAATTCACGATTTCAAGAGCTATAACCCACGGTTTGTGGTCATATTTAGTTGTTTTGATTTGTTGACAAATAATTTCACAGGTAAAACTTTAAGAGTTCATGATCCATAACCCATGATTTTTGGCCATTTTTAGTCATTTCTATCTCTTGGCAAATAATTTCTCAAGGATGAAATTCAAGATTTCACGAGCTATAACCCACAATTTTGGCCATTTTAGTGGTTTTAACCTATTGGAAAATAATTTCATGGTGAAAAATTCATGATTTCAAGAGCTATAACCCATAATTTTTCGCTATTTTGTCATTTCTACCCATTAAGTAAATAATTACACAAGGATAAAATTCCGATTTCATGAGCAATAACCCTTGATTTTTGGTCATTTTTAGTCATTTTGACCCACCTTAGCAAATAAATTTAGAGGGAAAAATTTGCGATTTCACAAGCTATAGTCCACCACTTTTGGACATATTTAGTTGTTTTGATTTGTTGACAAATAATTTCATGCAGGCATAATATCACGATTTCATTAGCTATGGCCCATGATTTTTGGACATATTTAATTGTTTCGACTAGTTAGCAATTAATTCTGTGAGAGAAAAAATTCAAGAGTTCATGAGCTGTAACCCACGATTTTTGGTAATTTTTAGTCGTTTCGATTAATTGGCAAATAATTTCTCAAGGATGAAATTCAAGATTTCATCAACTATAACCCACCATTTTCGGACTTATTTACTTGTTTCAACGAGTTGTTAAATAATTTTATAGAGGCCAAAATTCACGATTTCATGACCTATAACCCACAATTTTTGGCCATTTTTTTGTAGTTTCGACTTATTGTCTAATAATTTTGTGGAGCTGAAAAATTCAAGATTTCATGAGCTATAACCCACGATTTTTGGCCATTTTTAGTGGTTTTAACCTATTGGAAAATAATTTCGTGGATGTAAAAAATCATGATTTCATGAGCTATAATCCATGATTTGTGCCCATCTTTATTCATTTTGATCCCTTGGCAAGTAATTTCCCAGAGGCAAAACTTCGTGATTTCATGAGCTATAACCCACCATTTTTGGACATATTTAGTTATTTCGACTAGTTGGTAAATAATCTTATGGAGGCAAAATATCACGATTTCATTAGCCACGATCCATTATTTTTTACCATATTTAGTTGTTTTGAACAGTTAGCAATTAATTTTGCTAGGGTGAAAATTAAGGTGTTCATGAGCTATAACTCACGATTTTTGTTCGTACTTTGTCATTTCGATCTCTTGGCAAATAATTTCTCGAAGGTGAAAATTAACGATTTTGTGAGCTATAACCCACTAATTTTGGCCACATAACCAGTTGGCAAATAATTTAGCGAAGGTAAAATTTTATAATTTCATGAGGTATAACCCACGATTTTTGGTAATTTTAGTGGTTTTAATTCCTTGGCAAATAATTTTGAAGAAGCAAAATTCTAGATTTCATGAGCTCCAACTCTCGATTTTTGCCATTTTAGTGGTTTTAATTCCTTGGCAAATAATTTCCTAGAGGCAAGACTGCGATTTCATGAGCTATAATCCACGATTTTTAGCCATTTTTAGTGGTTTGGGCCTGTTGGCATATAATTTTTAAGAGGAAAAATTCACGATTTCATGATCTATAACCCACAATTTTTGGCCATTTTTAGTTGTTTTGATTATTTAACAAATAATTTCATGGAGGCAAATATTCATGATTTCATGAGCTATAACCCATAATTTTTGACCCTTTTAGTAGTTTCAACTCGTTGGTAATTAGTTTCTTGAGGCAAAATTCACGATTTTATGAGTTCTGTGACCATTTTAGCACTACTTAGTTATTCGTCTAGTTGACAAATAATTTCACAAAGGCAAACCTTCACGATTTCATGATCTATGACTGCGATTTTTGCCATTTTAGCGGTTTCAACCGATTGTCAAATAATTTACTGATAAAAATTCTCGATTTCATGAGCTATAACCCATAACTTTTGGCCATATTTAGTTGTTTTGATAAGTTGTCAAATAATTTCATGAAGGCAAAATTTAGGAGTTCATTAGCTAACCAACAATTTTTGGCCATATTTAGTTGTTTTGATAAGTTGTCAAATAATTTCGGAGGTGAAAATTCATGTTTTCATGAGCAATAACCCACCAAATTTTGCCATATATCTAGTTATCAAATAATTTCATGAAGGCAAAATTTAGGAGTTCATGAGCTATAATCCATAATTTTTGCACATTTTTACTGCTTCGATTCATTGGCCAATAATTTCTCGAGGAAAAATTCAAGATTTCATGAGCTATAACCGACATTTCACCATATTTGGTTGTTTCGACTAGTTGGTGAATAATTTTGTAGATTCATGATTTCATGAGCAATAACCCATAATTTTTAGTCATTTTCACTAATTTTTACCATACAACCAGTTGGAAAATAATTTTGCAGAGGCAAACATTCACGATTTTACAAGCTATAACCCACTATTTTTTGGCCATTTTCAGTCATTTCGCCCTTTGGCAAATAATTTCTTGAGGACAAAATTAATAATTTCACGAGCTATAACCCAATATTTTTTACCATATTCAGTTGTTTCGACTAGTCATCATATAATTTTGCGGAGGCCAAAATTTTCAATTTCATGAGCTATAATCCACGATTTTTTGCCATATTAAGCTATTTTGATCAGTGGACAAATAATTTCACTGAGGGCAAAATATGTGATTTGATGAGCTATAACCTATGATTTTTGGCTATTTTTAGTGGTTTGGACTCATTGGCAAATAATTTCGTAGTGATAAAAATTCACGATTTCATGAGCTATAACCCACCATTTTCGGCCCTATTTAATTGTTTTGACTAGTTGCCTAATTGTTTTGTGGAGGCAAGCAGTCACTATTTCATGAGATATAACTTGCAAATTTTGGCCATTTTTAGTAGTTTTGACCCATTGTCAAATAATTTTGCAAAGGTAAAAAGTCATGATTTTGTGAGCCATAACCAATGATTTGTGGCCATATTTAATTGTTTCGACCAGTTAACAAATAATTTCATGAAAGCAAAAATTTAGTCGTGCAAGAGCCATAACAAATGATTTTTGGCCATTTTTAGTCATTTCTATCTTGGCTAATAATTTCTGAGGCCAAAATTCAAGATTTCATGAGCTATAACCCACCAATTTTGGCCACATGACCGGCTAGCAAATAATTTTACGAGGAAAAATTCATGATTTCACAAGTAATAACCCATGATTTTTGGCCATTTTATTCATTTCGATCCATTAGCAAATAATTTCATGTTGATAAAATTCGATTTCATGAGCTATAATCCATCATTTTTGGCCATATTTACTTGTTTCGACTAGTTGTCAAATAATTTCGTGGAGGCAAAATTCACGATTTCATGAGCAATAACCCACGATTTTTAGCCATATTTAGTTATTTCGACCCTTGACAAATAATTTCGTGGAGGCAAAATTCACGATTTCTGAGCTATAATCCACCATTTTTGGCCATTTTAGTCATTTCTATCTCTTGGAAAATAATTTCCACGATGCTAAAATTCACGATTTCATGAGCTATAACCCATAAATTTTAGCCACATAACCTGTTGGCAAATAATTTCATGGAGGCAAAAATTCACGATTGCATAAGCTATAACCCATAAATTTTTTGCCATTTTTACTCGTTTTGATCCATTGGCAAATAATTTCTCATGGACAAAATTCATGATTTCATGAGCTATAAACCAAAATTTTGGCCATATTTACTTGTTTTGATTAGTTGTCATATAATTTTGTAGAGGTCAAAATTCACTATTTCATGAGTTGTAACCCTCGATTTCATGAGCTATAAACCAAAATTTTGGCTTTTAGTGGCTTCGACTCATGGGCAAATAATTTTGTAAAGGCAAAATTTTAGGATTTCATGAGCTATAAGCCACAATTGTTTGCTATATTTTGTTGTGTCGACCGGTTGGCAAATAATTTGGCGGAAATAAACATTCGATTTCATGAGCTATAACCCACTACTTTTGGCTATTTTTAATCGTTTTGATTAGTTAACAAATAATTTCATGGAGGCAAACATTTATGATTTCATGAGCTATAACCAACAATTTTTGGGCATTTTGGTGGTTTCAACTCGTTGGTAATTAATTTTGCTAAGGCAAAATTCATGATTTTATGAGTTCTGACTCACCATTTTTGGCCCTATTTAGTTATTTCGACTCGTTGGCAAATATTTTCATGAAGGCAAACTGCACAATTTCATGAGCTATGACCAGCGATTTTGGCCATTTTAGTACTTTCAACCCGTTGTCAAATAATTTTGTGAGACAAAAATTCATGATTTCTTGAGGTATAACCCATAATTTTTGCCATATTTAGTTGTTTTGATAAGTTGTCAATTAATTTCATGGAGGCAAAATTTAGGAGTTCATTAGCTAACCAATAATTTTTAGCCATATTTAGTTGTTTTGATAAGTTGCTAAACAATTTCCCGAAGGTGAAAATTCATGTTCTCATGAGCACTAACCCACCAATTTTTGCCATATATCTAGTTGTCAAATAATTTCATAGAGACAAAAATTCACGATTTCAAGAGCTATAATCCATAATTTTTACCCATTTTTACTCGTTTCGAGATTTCATGAGCTATAACCGCCCACTTTTGGCCATATGTGGTTGTTTTGACAAGTTGGTGAATAATTTTGTAGCGTCCAAGATTCACGATTTCATGTGCTATAACCCATAATTTTTTGCCATTTTTAGTAGTTTCGACCCATTGTCAAATAAGTTTGTGGAGGCAAATATTAGAGTCCAAGACCCACAATTTTTGCCATTTTTAGTGGATTCTATATCTTGGCAAATAATTTCCCGAGGCTAAAATTCACAATTTCATAAGCTATAACCCACCAATTTCTACCATATAACCAGTTGGAAAATAATTTTGTGGAGGCAATTATTCATGATTTCATGAGCTATAACCCAACATTTTGGCTCTATTTAATTGTTTTGACTAGTTGGAAAATTATTTTGTGTTGGCAAGCATTCACAATTCCATGAGATATAACTTGCAATTTTTGGCCACCTTTAGTAGTTTTGACCAATTGTCAAATAATTTTGTGGAGGCAATTATTCATGATTTCATGAGTTATAACCCATGATTTTGGCCATATTTAGTTGTTTGGACTAGTTGGCAAATAATTTCATGGAGGCAAAATTTAGGAGTTCATTAGCTAACCAATAATTTTTAGCCATATTTAGTTGTTTTGACAAGTTAACAAATAATTTCATAGAGACAAAAATTCATGATTTCATGAGCTATAATCCATAATTTTTGCCATATTTACTTGTTTCAACTAGTTGTCAAATAATTTCATGGAGGCAAAATTCATGATTTTATGAGCATAACCCACAATTTTGCCCATAAAACCGGTTGGCAAATAATTTAGCGGATACAAAATTCACGATTTCATGAGCTATAACCCATGATTTTGGTTATTTTAAGTCCCTTTGATCCCTTAGCGGATATTTTCCTAGAGGCAAAAATTCACGATTTCATGAGCTATAACCCACTATTTTTGGACATATTTAGTTGTTTGGACTAGGCGGAAAATAATTTCCACTGAATCTAAAATTCACTATTTCATGAGTTGTAACCCTCGATTTCATGAGCTATAAACCAAAATTTTGGCTTTTAGTGGCTTCGACTCATGGGCAAATAATTTTGTAAAGGCAAAATTTTAGGATTTCATGAGCTATAATCCACCATTTTTGGCCCCACTTAGTTATTTTGACTAGTTGAAAACTAATTTCTTGAGAGCCAAACATTCGATTTCATGAGCTATAACCCACGATTTTTGGCCATTTTAGTCATTTCAATACATCGACAAATAACTTTTGAGGACTATATTCATGATTTCATGAGTATTAATTGCTTTTTGCCATATATCACTATTTCGACTAGTTGTCAAATAATTTGACGCCAAAATTCATGATTTTATGAGCATAACCCACCAATTTTGCCCATAAAACCGGTTGGCAAATAATTTTGTAGAGGCAATTATTCATGATTTCACGAGCTATAACCCAACATTTGGCTCTATTTAATTGTTTTGACTAGTTGGAAAATTATTTTGTGTTGGCAAGCATTCACAATTCCATGAGATATAACTTGCAATTTTTGGCCACCTTTAGTAGTTTTGACCAATTGTCAAGTAATTTTGCGAGGCAAAAGTCACGATTTTGTGAGTTATAACCCATGATTTATGGCCAAATTTAAATGTTTGACCAGTTGATAAATAATTTCATGGAAATAAAATTTAGTAGATCATGAGCTATAACCAACGATTTTGGCCATTTTAGTTGTTTCTATCTCTTGGCTAATAATTTCCTAGAGGCCAAAATTCAATATTTCATGAGCTATAACCCATCAATTTTGGCCATATGATCAGTTAGCAAATAATTTCCGGAGGCAAAAATCATGATTTCACGAGCAACAACCCATGATTTTTGGCCATTTTTAGTCGTTTTGATCCGTTAGCAAATAATTTCTTGATAACAAAATTCATGATTTCATGAGCTATAATCCATCATTTTTGGCCATATTTATTTGTTTAGACTACTTGTCAAATAATTTTGGGTAGGTAAAACTCATGATTTTATGAGCTATAACCCACAATTTTGGCCATATTTATTTGTTTAGACTACTTGTCAAATAATTTTGGGTAGGTAAAACTCATGATTTTATGAGCTATAACCCACGATTTTGGCCATATTTAGTTATTTCGACAACTTGACAACTAATTTGTGAGGCAAAAATTCAAGCATTCATGCTATAACCCACGATTTTTAGCCATTTTAATCATTTCTATCTCTTGGAAAATAATTTCCACTGAATCTAAAATTCACTATTTCATGCGCTACAACACATAAATTTGACCACATAACTTTTGTTGGCAATTAATTTCACGATTGTACTAGCTATAACCCATGATTTTTGGCCTTTCTTAGTCATTTTGATCCATAGGCAAATAATTTCTCATGGACAAAATTCATGACTTCATGGACAAAATTATTTTCATCATTTCGATCCATTTTTGCCTATTTAGTTGTTTCGGCTAGATGGAAAATAATTTCATGGTGCAAATATTCAAGATTTCATGAGCTATAACCAACGATTTTGGCCATTTTTAGTAGTTTCGACCCGTTTTAAATAATTTTGCAGAGGCAAAAATTCATGATTTCATGAGCTATAACCTATGATTTTTGCCATATTTAGTTGTTTTGACTAGCTAAAAAATAATTTTGGGTAGGTAAAACTCATGATTTTATGAGCTATAGCCCATAATTTTTGCCATTTTTAGTCGTTTCTATTTCTTAGCAAGCAATTTCTTAGAGGCCAAAATTTATGATTTGATTAGCTATGACCAACAAACTTTGGCCATATAACTAGTTGGCAAATAATTTCTCGGAAGCAAAAGTTCACGGTTTTATCGACTTTAACCCATAGTTTTGGCTTTTTTAGTGTTTTGACTGTTGGCAAATAATTTTCTGAGGAGGTAAAAATTCTGATTTCATGAGCCATAACCAATTTTGGCGGTTTAGTGGTTTTGGCTTGTTAGAAAATAATTTTATTGTGGCAAAAATTCACAATTTTATGAGCTATAGCCCATCATTTTTGGCCCTATTTAGTTGTTTTTGACTAGTTGGCAAATAATTTTGCCGAGGCAAACATTCACTATTTCACGAGCTATAACTTGTGATTTTTGGCCATTTTAGTAGTTTTATTCTTTATCAAATAATTTTGCAAAGGCAAAATTCACGATTTCATGAGCATAACCCATGATTTTGGCCATATTTAGTTGTTTTTGCTAGTTGGCAAATAATTTCATGGAGGCAAAATTTTGGAGTTCTTGAGCTATAACCTATGATTTTTGCATATTTTTGTCATTCTATCTCTTGGCAAATAATTTCTCATGGACAAAATTCATGATTTCATGAGCTATAACCCACCATTTTGGCCATATAACTAGTTGGAAAAATTTCAGTAGAGGCAAACATTCATGATTTCATGAGCTATAGTCTAGGATATTTGGCAATTTTTGTCATTTTGATCCATTGGAAAATAATTTTGTGAGGACAAAATTCACAATTTCATGAGCTATAACCCACCATTTTTGGCGACATTTAGTTGTTTCAACCTGTTGTAAAATGATTTCGTGTATGCCAAACACACAATTTTTAGCCATATTTAGTTGTTTCAACCAGTTGACAAATAATTTGGTGGGGGCAAAAATTTAGGAGTTCATGATCTATAACCCATAATTTTTTGCCATTTTTAGTCATTTCTATCTCTTGGAAAGTAATTTCTCGGCACCCAAATTTCACAATTTCATGAGCTATAACCCACTAATTTTGGCCATATAAACAGTTAGAATATACATTTTGATACGTGGCCAAATAATTTTGTAGAGGCAAAAATTTGCGATTTCATAAGCAACAACCCATGATTTTTGGCTGTATTAATTGTTTCGACTATTTGGTAAATAATTTCACTAAGCAAAAAACTTTATTATTTCATGAGCTATAACCCACGATTTTTGGCCATTTTAGAGATTTTGACTAGTTGGCAAATAATTTCATAGAGGTAGAAATTCATAATTTTATGAGCTATAGCCCACCATTTTTGGCATTATTTTATATTTTGACTAGTTATCAAATAATTTAGCGGAGGCTAATATTCACGATTTCATGAGCTATAACCCACAATTTTTGGCCATTTTATTAGTTTTGGCCCGTTGTCAAATAAATTTGTAAGGGCAAATATTCACGATTTCATGAGCTTTGACTTATGACTTTTGGATATTTATATGTTTTAGCCAACTTCATAAAATATTTTCGCGTGTAAAAATTTAAATGTTCATGAGCTATAACTATGGGTGCTTTCTAGAAACAAATACGGATATCGTCGATTAGAAAAATTCAAAACATATCAGGCTAAACGAAATGGATCTGATTAGGATATTAGAGAATAGGATCTGATTATGGTCTAAATACAAATAGGATATTTAGGAAATGTATCACGACTTCGGACATATATTGGATATGATAAAAATGTATAATCACATAGAATGAGATAGTACATACAGATGGAATCACTTATCTAATCTAAACCTTGAACAAGTGCCTATACTTATAGGTCTCATTTAGCTTATAGCACTAGGATTTTAGTGAGGGTAGTGGGAAAAACATAAACTATGTTAAGTAATATGCCGAAACGGATATAGCGGGTTCATTTGTAGCCTAGTGGTTAGGTTAATTGCTTTATAACTAAGTGGCCAAGGTTGAATCTAGCAAGTGCATTATATTGTTATTCATATCTTTTCTTAAAATAAACATGGATATCGAACGCATCCGCTAGATGAACCGATTACCATATCGAGATCGGTATCACGAGTAAAAGGTAAAATCATATCCAAAAAGCGTATTGATCGGTTTCACATTTTGGCTCAGTATGCGCATCATTATCGGATATGGTTTCGGTTGTTGGATATATCGAACCGTTTATAACCCTAGCTATAACCCATGATTTTGGCTAGTTTTTGTCAATTCTATATTTTGCCAAATAATTTCCGAGGCCAAAATTCCGATTTCATGAGCTATAACCCACCAATTTTGGCCAAACAAGCAGTTGATAAATAATTTCGCAGAGGCAAAATTCATGATTTCACGAGCTATAAGCCATGATTTTTACCATTTTAGCTATTTCAATCAATTGGCAAATAATTTCTGGAGACCAAAATTCACGATTTCATGAGCTATAACCCACCATTTTTGGCCATATTTAGTCATTTCAACTAGTTGTTAGATAATTTAAGTAAGCCAAAATTCATGATTTCAAGAGCTATAACCCATGATTTTGGCCATATTTAGTTGTTTTGGCCAGTTGACAAATAATTTTGTGAGGACAAAATTCACATTTTCATGAGCTATAACCAATGATTTTTGACTATTTTTAGTCATTTCTATCTCTTAGAAAATAATTTCGGAGACCAAAATTCACGATTTCATGAGCTATAATCCACCAATTTTGGCAATATAACTAGCAGGCATATAATTTTGCGGAGGAAAAATCAAGATTTTACAAGCTGTAACCCATGATTTTGGCTAATTTTAGTCATTTTGATCAACTAGCAAATAATTTCTCAAGGACAAAATTCACATTTTCATGAGCTATAACCCATGATTTTGGCCATACTTACTTGCTTACACTAGTTAGTAAATAGGTTTGCGGAGGCCAAATTCCGATTTCATGAGCTATAACCCACAATTGTTTGCTATTTTTAGTAGTTTCGACCCATTGTCTAATAATTTTTCAGAGGTGAAGAATTAATGATTTCATGAGCTATAACCCATGATTTTGGCCATTTTAGTGGTTTTGACCTATTGGAAAATAATTTTGTAGAGGCAAAATTCATGATTTCATGAGCTATAACCCATGATTTTGGCCATATTTAGTCATTTTGATCCATTGGCAAATAATTTCATGGAGGCAAAATTCATGATTTTATGAGCTATAACCATCTAGTTTTGGACATATCTCTTTGTTTCACTAGTTGGCAAATAATTTCATGGAGGCAAAATTCATGATTTCATGAGCTATAACCCATGATTTTGGCCATATTTAGTTGTTTCAACCAGTTGACAAATAATTTGGTGGGGGCAAAATTTAGGAGTTCATGATCTATAACCCATGATTTTGGCTAATTTTAGTCATTTTGATCCATTGGAAAATAATTTTGTGAGGACAAAATTCACAATTTCATGAGCTATAACCCATGATTTTGGCCATTTTATTAGTTTTGGCCCGTTGTCAAATAAATTTGTAAGGGCAAATATTCACGATTTCATAAGCAACAACCCATGATTTTTGGTCGTATTAATTGTTTCGACTATTTGGTAAATAATTTCACTAAGCAAAAACTTTATTATTTCATGAGCTATAACCCACGATTTTTGGCCATTTTAGAGATTTTGACTAGTTGGCAAATAATTTCATAGAGGTAGAAATTCATAATTTTATGAGCTATAGCCCACCATTTTTGGCATTATTTTATATTTTGACTAGTTATCAAATAATTTAGCGGAGGCTAATATTCACGATTTCATAAGCTGTAACCAGCAATTTTTAGCCATTTTTATTAGTTTTGGCCCGTTGTCAAATAAATTTGTAAGGGCAAATATTCACGATTTCATGAGCTTTGACTTATGACTTTTGGCCATATTTATATGTTTTAGCCAACTCGCAAATATTTTCGCAGTGGCAAAAATTTAAATGTTCATGAGCTATAACTATGGGTGCTTTCTAGAAACAAATACGGATATGCGTCGATTAGAAAAATTCAAAACCATATCAGCGCTAAACGGAAATGGATACGATTCGGATATTAGAGAATCGGATACAGTTATGGTCACAAATACAAATAGGATATTTAGGAAATGTATACGACTCAGACATATATTGGATATGATAAAAATGTATAATCACATAGAATGAGATAGTACATACGAGATGGAATCACTTATCTAATCTAAACCTTGAACAAGTGCCTATACTATACTTGAGTCTCATTTAGCTTATAGCACTAGGATTTTAGTGAGGGTAGTGGGAAAAACATAAACTATGTTAAGTAATATGCTTAGAGATAAATAGCGGGTTCATTTGTAGCCTAGTGGTTAGGTTAATTGCTTTATAACTAAGTGGCCAAGGTTGAATCTAGCAAGTGCATTATATTGTTATTCATATCTTTTCTTAAAATAAACATGCGGATATCGAACATATCCGCTAGATGAACCGATTACCATATCGAATCGTATCACGAGTAAAAGGTAAAATCATATCCAAAAAGCGTATTGATCGGTTTCACATTTTGGCTACCGTATGCATCATTATCGGATATATGGTTGCGGTTGGACGGATATATCAGGCGACATTAACCTAGCTATAACCCATGATTTTGGCTAGTTTTTGTCAATTCTATATTTTGCCAAATAATTTCCCGAGGCCAAAATTCACGATTTCATGAGCTATAACCCACAATTTTGGCCATATAAATAGTTGGCAAATAATTTCACGGAGGCAAAATTTCAAGATTTCACGAGCAATAAACCGCGATTTGTTTTCTATTTTTAGTCATTTCGATTCATTGGTAAATAATTTCTCATGGACAAAATTCATGATTCCATGAGCACTAACCCACCATTTTTGGCCATATTTAGTTGTTTAGACTAGTTGTCAAATAATTTCGTGGATGCCAAAATTCATAATTTTAAGAGCTATAACCCACGGTTTATGGTCATATTTAGTTATTTCGACCAGTTGACAAATAATTTCATGGAGGCAAAATTTAAAGAGTTCCCTTTATAACCCACTATTTTTGGCTATTTTTAGTCATTTCTATCTCTTGGCAAATAATTTCCCATAGGCCAAAATTCACAATTTCATGAGCTATAATCCACCAATTTTGGCCATATAACGGTTGGCATATAATTACGTGGAGGCAAAACTTCACGATTTCATGAGATATAACCCTTAATTTTTAGCAATTTTTAGTCGTTTTGATTAATTGGCAAATAATTTCTCAAGGATGAAATTCAAGATTTCATGAGCTATAATCCACCAATTTTGGCCATATTTAGTTATTTCAACGAGTTGTTAAATAACTTTGTGGAGCAAAATTCAGATTTCATGAGCTATAACCCATAATTTTGGCCATTTTTAGTAGTTTCGACCCATTGTCTAATAATTTTGCGATGGTGAAAATTCATGATTTCATGAGCTATAGCCCATGATTTTGGCCATTTTTAGTGGTTTTGACCTATTGGCAAATAATTTTGTGGATGTAAAAATCACAATTTCATGAACTATAACCCATGATTTTTGGCTATATTTAGTTATTTTGACTAGTTGGCAAATAATTTCTCAGGACAAAATTCACATTTTCATGAGCTATAACCCATAATTTTGGCCATTTTTATCAGTTTGACCAGTTGACAAATAATTTTGTAGATGCAAAAGTTCACGATTTCATGAGCTATAACCCATGATTTTTGGCTATATTTAGTTATTTCAACGAGTTGTTAAATAATTTTGTAGATGCAAAAGTTCACGATTTCATGAGCTATATAACCATGATTTTTGGCCATTTTTAGTCATTTTGATCTCTTGGCAAATAATTTCCTGAGGCAAAATTTTGTGATTTTATGAGCTATAACCACCAATTTTTGGCCATATAAATAGTTGGCAAATAATTTCTCAGGACAAAATTCATGATTTCATGAGCTATAAACCTTATTTTTGGCCATTTTAGTCATTTTGATCCATTGGCAAATAATTTCTCAAGGACAAAATTCATGATTTCATGAGCTATAACCCACCATTTTTGGCCATATTTAGTTGTTTAGACTAGTTGTCAAATAATTTCATGGAGGCAAAATTCATAATTTTAAGAGCTATAACCCACGGTTTATGGTCATATTTAGTTATTTCGACCAGTTGACAAATAATTTCAGAGGCAAAATTTAAAGAGTTCATGTGCTATAACCCACTATTTTTGGCCATTTTTAGTCATTTCTATCTCTTGGCAAATAATTTCTTAGAGGCCAAAATTTAAGATTTTATGAGCTATAACCACGACAATTTTGCCATAGAACTAGTAGGCATATAACTTCACGAGCTATAACCCACAATTTTTAGCTATTTTTAGTCATTTCTACCGATTAAGTAAATAATTTTGCAAGGATAAAATTCAAAATTTCATGAGCTATAAACCTTATTTTTGGCCATTTTATTCATTTTGACCCTAGGCAAATAATTTCTTAGAGGCAAAATTTGATTTCATGAGCTATAACCCTTGATTTTTGGGCAATTTTTAGTGGTTTTGACCTGTTGGAAAATAATTTCATGGAGGCAAAATTCATGATTTCATGAGCTATAACCCATGATTTTTGGCCATATTTAGTTGTTTTGACTAGTTAACAATTAATTCGTGAGGGAAAAATTCAAAATTTCATGAGCTATAACCCACGATTTTTGGCCATATTAGTTGTTTCAACCAGTTAACAAATAATTTCACGGTGGCAAAATTGGATTACAAAATTATTATAACCATCGAATTTTGGCCATTTTTAGTCATTTCTATCTCTTGGCAAATAATTTCCCATAGGCCAAAATTCACAATTTCATGAGTTATAATCCACTAATTTGGGCCATATAACCGGTTGGCATATAATTACGTGGAGGCAAAATTGCGATTTCATGAGCTATAACCCTTAATTTTTAGCAATTTTTAGTCGTTTTGATTAATTGGCAAATAATTTCTCAGGATGAAATTCAAGATTTCATGAGCAATAACCCACCATTTTGGACATATTTAGTTATTTCGACCAGTTGACAAATAATTTCATGGAGGCAAAAATTCACGATTTCATGAGCTATAACCCATGATTTTTAGCCGATTTTTGTTCATATTTAGTCATTTTGATCTCTTGGCAAATAATTTCATGGAGGCAAAAATTCACGATTTTGTGAGCCATAACCATGATTTTGGCCATATAAATAGTTGGCAAATAATTTCTCAAGGACAAAATTCACATTTTCATGAGCTATAACCCATGATTTTGGCCATTTTAGTCGTTTTGATTAATTGGCAAATAATTTCTTAGAGGCAAAAATTCAAGATTATTTTTGCCATTTTAGTGGTTTTGACCTGTTGGAAAATAATTTCATGGAGGCAAAAATTCACAATTTCATGAGCTATAACCCACGATTTTTGGCCATTTTTAGTTGTTTTGACTAGTTGGCAAATAATTTCTCAGGACAAAATTCATGATTTCATGAGCTATAATCCACCAATTTTGGCCATTTTTAGTGGTTTTGACCTGTTGGAAAATAATTTTTCGGACACAAAAATTCAAGATTTCATGAGCAATAACCATGATTTTTGGCTAATTTTAGTCATTTTGATCAACTAGCAAATAATTTCTCAAGGACAAAATTCACATTTTCATGAGCTATAACCCACTATTTTTATTATACTACTTGCTTACCTAGTTAGTAAATAGGTTTGCGGAGGCCAAATTTCACGATTTCATGAGCTATAACCCACAATTGTTTGCTATTTTTAGTAGTTTTGACCCATTGTCTAATAATTTTTGGTGAAGAATTAATGATTTCATGAGCTATAACCCTTGATTTTTGGGCAATTTTTAGTGGTTTTGACTGTTGGAAAATAATTTTTCGGACACAAAAATTCCGAATTTATGAGCTATAACCCATGATTTTGGCCATTTTATTCATTTTGACCCTAGGCAAATAATTTCCTGAGGCAAAATTTTGTGATTTTATGAGCTATAACCATCATTTTGGACATATCTTTTTTGTTTTGACTAGTTGGCAAATAATTTCTTAGAGGTAAAATATCATGATTTCAATAGCTATGATCCATGATTTTTGGCCATACTTTGTTGTTTCGACCAGTTGACAATTAATTTGGCGAGGGCAAAAATTGTGGAGCTACAAGAGCTATAACTCATGCTTTTGGCCATATTTAGTCATTTTGATCTCTTGGTAAATAATTTCTCGGAGGCCAAAATTCACAATTTAATGAGCTACCAATTTTGGCCATTTTATTCAGTTTGATCCCTTGCCAAATAATTTTGTAGATGCAAAAGTTCACGATTTCATTAACCATCACCCATGATTTTTGGCTATATTTAGTTATGTCGGCCAGTTCACAAATATTTTTTGAGGAGGCAAAAGTTTAGGTGTTCATGAGCTATATAACCATGGCCTTTTTGTCATTTGATCTCTTGCCAAATAATTTCCCATAGGCCAAAATTCACGATTTTGTGAACTATAACCCATGATTTTGGCCATATTTAGTTGTTTAGACTAGTTGTCAAATAATTTCATCGAGCAAACATTTAAGATTTCATGAGCTATAATCCATAATTTTTTACCGCTTTTAGAGTTTCAACTCGTTGGCAATTAATTTCTTTGAGGCAAAAATTCATGATTTCATGAGCTATAATCCATAATTTTGCCCATTTTAGTGGTTTCGACTTGTTAGCAAATAATTTCATGAGCTATAACCCATGATTTTTGGCCATTTTAGTTGTTTTGACTAGTTGGCAAATAATTTCTTAGAGGCAATAATTCGCGATTTCATGAGCTATAAACCATAATTTTGGCCATATTTAGTTGTTTTGATAAGTTGTCAAATAATTTCATGGAGGCAAAAATTCAAGATTTCATGAGCTATAACCAACAATTTTTGGCCATATTTAGTTGTTTTGATAAGTTGTCAAATAATTTTGTGGAGGTGAAAAATTCATGTTTTCATGAGCAATAACCAACCACTTTTGCCAAATATCCAGCTTGTCAAATAATTTCACAAAGGCAAAGTTCACGATTTCATGAGCTATAATCCATAATTTTGCCCATTTTACCGATTCGATCCATTGGCCAATAATTTCTCGGGAAAAATTCAAAAGTTCATGAGCTATAAACCATAATTTTGGCCATATTTAGTTGTTTCGACTTGTTAGCAAATAATTTCCCATAGGCCAAAATTCACAATTTTATGAGCTATAACCCATAATTTTGGCCATTTTTAGTCATTTCTACCGATTAAGTAAATAATTTTGCAAGGATAAAATACAAAACTTCACGATTTCATGAGCTATAAACCATAATTTTGGCCATTTTAGTCATTTCTATCTCTTGGCAAATAATTTCCTGAGGCTAAAATTCACAATTTCATGAGCTATAACCCACCATTTTTGGCCATATAACCGGTTAGCAAATAATTTCATGGAGGCAAAAATTCACAATTTCATGAGCTATAACCCACAATTTTTGGCCATTTTTAGTCATTTTGATCCATTGGCAAATAATTTCTCAAGGACAAAATTCATGATTCCATGAGCACTAACCCACCATTTTTGGCCATATTTAGTTGTTTAGACTAGTTGTCAAATAATTTCGTGGATGCCAAAATTCATAATTTTAAGAGCTATAACCCACGGTTTATGGTCATATTTAGTTATTTCGACCAGTTGACAAATAATTTTGTGGAGGTGAAAATTGATGTTTTCATGAGCAATAACCCACCACTTTTGCCATATATCCGTTGTCAAATAGATTCATAAAGGCCAAAGTTCACGATTTCAGGACCTATAATCCATAATTTTCACCCATTTTTACTCGTATCGATCCATTGGCCAATAATTTCTTGAGGAAAAAATTTAAGATTTCATGAGCTGTAACCCACCATTTTTGGCGACATTTAGTTGTTTCGACCAGTTGCCAAATGATTTCGTGTATGCCAAAACTCATGATTTCATGAGCTATAAACCATAATTTTTAGCCTTATTTAGTTGTTTCAACCAGTTGATAAATAATTTTATGGGGACAAAAATTCAAGAGTTCATGACCTATAACCCATGATTTTTTTCCATTTTTAGTCATTTGTATCTCTTAGAAAATAACTTATCGGTGGCCAAAATTTACAATTTCATAAGCTATAACACGCTAATTTTGGTCATATAACCAGTTAGAATATATATTTTGACACATTGGCAAATAATTTTACAGAGGCAAAAGTTCATGATTTCATTAGCAATAACCCATGATTTGAGGCCGTATTTAGTTGTTTCGACTAGTTGGTAAATAATTTCACTGAGGTAAAATTTCACTATTTCATGAGCTATAACCCACAATTTTACGCCATTTTTAGAGATTTTGACTAGTTGGCAAATAAATTCAGCGGGCGAATTCACAATTTTATGAACTATAGCCCACCATTTTTGACCTTATTTAGTTGTTTTGACTAGTTAGCAAATAATTTCATGGAGGCTAATATTCATGATTTCATAAGCTATAAACTGCGATTTTTGGCCATTTTTATTAGCTTTGACCCATTGTCAAATAATTTCATGGAGGCTAATATTCATGATTTCATGAGCTATAACCCATAATTTTTGGCCATTTTTATTAGCTTTGACTCATGACTTTTGGCCATATTTAGTTGTTTCGACTAGTTGGCAAATAATTTCGTGGAGGCAAAACTTCACGATTTCATGAGCTATAACCCATGATTTTTGGCCATTTTAGTCATTTCTATCTCTTGGCAAATAATTTCATCGAGCAAACATTTAAGATTTCATGAGCTATAATCCAAGATTTTTGGCCGTTGTTAGTGGTTTTGACCCATTGGCATATAATTTTTAGGAGGAAAAATTCACGATTTCATGAGCTATAACCCACCATTTTAGGCCATATTTAGTTATTTTGACTAGTTGGTAAATAATTTCACTGAGGTAAAAATTCATGATTTCATGAGCTATAACCCATGATTTTGGCCATATTTTTGTTATTACAACAAGTTGACAATTAATTTTCGCGGAGGAAAAAATACAAGAGTTCATCGGCAATAGCCCATGATTTTGTCTATTTTTAGTCATTTCTATCTCTTAGAGAATAATTTCTCGAACACCAAAATTAACTATTCCATGAGCTATAACCCACCAATTTTGGCAATATAACTAGCTGGCATATAATTTCACGGAAGCCAAAATTCACGATTTCACGAGCTATAACCCATAATTTTTGGCTACCTTTAGTCATTTTGATCAACTGGCAAATAATTTCTCAAGGATAAAATTCACAATTTCATGAGCTATAACCCTCTATTTTCGGCCATACTTACTTGCTTTGACTAGTTAGTAAATAATTTTGCGGAGGCCAAATTTCACGATTTCATGAGCTATAACCCACAATTTTTTGCTATTTTTAGTAGTTTTGACCCATTGTCTAATAATTTTTGAGGTGAAGAATTCACGATTTCATGGGCTATAACTCATGATTTTTAGTGGTTTCGACTTGTTGCCAAATAATTTCGAGCAAGAATTTATGATATCATGAGCTATAATCCAAGATTTTTGGCCGTTGTTAGTGGTTTCGACCCATTGGCATATAATTTTTAGGAGGAAAAAATTCACGATTTCATGAACTATAACCCATGATTTTTAGCCATATTTAGTTGTTTGATTAGTTGACAAATAATTTCATCGAGCAAACATTTAAGATTTCATGAGCTATAATCCATAATTTTTTACCGCTTTTAGGGTTTCAACTCGTTGGCAATTAATTTTCTTGAGGCAAAAATTCAAGAGTTCATGAGCTATAACCCATGATTTTGGCCATATTTAGTTATTTTGACTAGTTGGCAAATAATTTTCTGAGGCAAAAATTCAGATTTCATGAGCTATAATCCAAGATTTTTGGCCATTTTTATTAGCTTTGACCCATTGTCAAATAATTTTGGAGAGGTAAATATTCACGATTTCATGAGCTATAACCCATGATTTTTAGCCATATTTAGTTGTTTCAACCAGTTGATAAATAATTTTATGGGGACAAAAATTCAAGAGTTCATGAGCTATAACCCATGATTTTGGCCATTTTAGTCATTTCTATCTCTTGCCAAATAATTTCATGGAGGCTAATATTCATGATTTCATGAGCTATAACCCACCAATTTTGGCAATATAACTAGTTGGCAAATAATTTCATGGAGGCAAAAATTCATGATTTCAAGAGCTATAACCCATGATTTTGTCTATTTTTAGTCATTTCGATCCATTGGCAAATAATTTCTTGAGGAAAAATTTAAGATTTCATGAGCTATAACCCACCATTTTGGCGACATTTAGTTGTTTCGACCAGTTGCCAAATGATTTCGTGTATGCCAACTCATGATTTCATGAGCTATAAACCATAATTTTAGCCTTATTTAGTTGTTTCAACCAGTTGATAAATAATTTTATGGGGACAAAAATTCAAGAGTTCATGACCTATAACCCATGATTTTTTCCATTTTAGTCATTTGTATCTCTTAGAAAATAACTTATCGGTGGCCAAAATTTACAATTTCATAAGCTATAACCGCTAATTTTGGTCATATAACCAGTTAGAATATATATTTTGACACATTGGCAAATAATTTCTCAAGGATAAAATTCACAATTTCATGAGCTATAACCCACCAATTTTGGCCATATAAATACTTGGCGGATAGTTTCATGAAGGCAAAAATTCAAGATTTAACGAGCTATAAACCACGATATTTTGCTATTTTTAGTCATTTCGATCCATTGGCAAATAATTTCTCAAGGACAAAATTATTGATTCCATTAGCAATAACCCACCATTTTTGCCATACTTAGTTGTTTAGACTAGTTGTCATATAATTTCGTGGATGCCAATATTCATGATTTCAAGAGCTATAACCCACGGTTTGCGATCATATTTAATTGTTTCGACCAATTGACAAATAATTTCATGAAGGCAAAAATTCAAGAGTTCATGAGCTATAACCCACTATTTTTGGCTATTTTTAGTCACTTCTATCTGTTGGAAATAATTTTCCGGATGCCAAATTTAAGATTTCATGAGCTATAACCCACCAATTTTTTCCATATAAGCGGTTGGCAAATAATTTTGTAGAGGCTAAAATTCACGATTTCATGAGCTATAACCAACAATTTTGGCTATTTTTAGTCATTTCTATCTCTTAGAAATAATTTCTCAAGGATAAAATTCACGATTTCATGAGCTATAAAGCTTGATTTTGGCCATTTTTAGTCATTTTGATCTCTTGGCAAATAATTTCATAGAGGCCAAAATTCGATTTCATGAGCTATAGCCCACCATTTTGACCTTATTTAGTTGTTTTGACTAGTTAGCAAATAATTTCATGGAGGCTAATATTCATGATTTCATAAGCTATAAACTGCGATTTTTGGCCATTTTTATTAGCTTTGACCCATTGTCAAATAATTTTGGAGAGGTAAATATTCACGATTTTGGAGAGTACTTTTATTAGCTTTGACTCATGACTTTTGGCCATATTTAGTTGTTTCGGCCGGTTCACAAATATTTTCGCGGTGGCAAAAATTTAGACGTTCATGAGCTATAACCCATGATTTTGGCCCTTTTTTCATTCCTATCTCTTGCCAAATAATTTCCCAGAGACCAGAATTCATGATTTTATGAGTTATAACCCACCAATTTTTTCCATATAAGCAGTTGGCAAATAATTTCACAGAGGCAAAAATTCAGGATTTCACGAGCTATAAGCCATGATTTTTTTACTATTTTTAATTATTTCAATCAATTAGCAAATAATTTCTCGAGGGAAAAATTCACGATTTCGTGAGCTATAACCCACCATTTTAGGCCATATTTAGTTATTTTGACTAGTTGTTAGATAATTTCACGGAAGCCAAAATTCATGATTTCAAGAGCTGTAACCCATGATTTTGGCCATATTTTGTTATTACAACAAGTTGACAATTAATTTTGCGGAGGAAAAAATACAAGAGTTCATCAGCAATAGCCCATGATTTTTGTCTATTTTTAGTCATTTCTATCTCTTAGAGAATAATTTCTCGAACACCAAAATTAACTATTCCATGAGCTATAACCCACCAATTTTGGCAATATAACTAGCTGGCATATAATTTCGCGAAGGAAAAAATTCACGATTTCACGAGCTATAACCCATAATTTTTGGCTACCTTTAGTCATTTTGATCAACTGGCAAATAATTTCTCAAGGATAAAATTCACAATTTCATGAGCTATAACCCTCTATTTTCGGCCATACTTACTTGCTTTGACTAGTTAGTAAATAATTTTCTGAGGCCAAAATTCGATTTCATGAGCTATAACCCACAATTTTTGCTATTTTTAGTAGTTTTGACCCATTGTCTAATAATTTTTCAGAGGTGAAGAATTCACGATTTCATGGGCTATAACTCATGATTTTTAGTGGTTTTGACCTATTGGAAAATAATTTTTTAGACACAAAAATTCGCGAATTTATGAGCTATAACCCACGATTTTTAGCCATTTTTAGTTGGTTTGATCCCTTGGCAAATAGTTTCCTTGAGGCAAAATTTCGTGATTTTTTTGAGCTATAACCATCTAGTTTTGGACATATCTCTTTGTTTCGACTAGTTGGCAAATAATTTCATGGAGATAAAATATCATGATTTCATTAGCTATGATCCATGATTTTTGGGCATACTTTGTTGTTTCGACTAGTTGGCAATTAATTTAGTGAGGGCAAAAATTTAGGAGATGCATGATCAATAACCCATGATTTTTGGCTATATTTAGTCATTTTGATCTCTTGGTAAAAAATTTTCCAGAGGCCAAATTTCACAATTTCATAAGCTACCAATTTTGGCCATTTTTATTAGTTTTGACCCGTTGCTAAATAATTTTGTAGATGTAAAAATTTACGATTTCATTAGCCATCACCCATGATTTCTTACCATATTTAGTTATTTCAGCCAGTTCACAAATATTTTTGTGAAGGCAAAAGTTTAAGTGTTCATGAGCTATATTACCCATGATTTTGGCCATTTTTTGTCATTTCGATCTCTTGCCAAATAATTTCATAGAGGCCAAAATTCTCGATTTCGTGAGCTATAACCCACCAATTTTGGCCATATAAATACTTGGCAGATAGTTTCATGAAGGCAAAAATTCAAGATTTAACGAGCTATAAACCACGATATTTTGCTATTTTTAGTCATTTCGATCCATTGGCAAATAATTTCTCAAGGACAAAATTATTGATTCCATTAGCAATAACCCACCATTTTTTGCCATACTTAGTTGTTTAGACTAGTTGTCATATAATTTCGTGGATGCCAATATTCATGATTTCAAGAGCTATAACCCACGGTTTGCGATCATATTTAATTGTTTCGACCAATTGACAAATAGTTTCACAGAGGCAAAAATTCAAGAGTTCATGAGCTATAACCCACTATTTTTGGCTATTTTTAGTCACTTCTATCTGTTGGAAATAATTTTCCGGATGCCAAAATTTAAGATTTCATGAGCTATAGCATGCTAATTTTTGTCATAGAACCAGTTGGCATATAATTTCACAGTGGCGAAAATTCACGACTTCACGAGCTATAACCAACAATTTTTGGCTATTTTTAGTCATTTCTACTGATTCGCAAATAATTTTACAAGGATAAAATTCACGATTTCATGAGCTATAAAGCTTGATTTTTGGCCATTTTTAGTCATTTTGACCCCTTGGCAAATAATTTCTTAGAGGCAAAAATTCGCGATTTCACGAGCTATAGCCCACCACTTTTAGACATATTTAGTTATTTCGACTTGTTGGCAAATAATTTCACGCATGCATAATATCACGATTTCATTAGCTATAACCCATGATTTTTTGCCATATTTAGTTGTTTAGTTGTTTCGATTAGTTAGCAATTAATTTCACGACGGTAAAATTTTATGAGTTCATACGCTAAAACCCACGATTTTTGGCCATATTAGTTGTTTCAATGAGTTGACAAATAATTTCATGGCGACAAAAATTTAGCAGCTCATGAGCTATAACCAACAAATTTTGGCCATTTTTTATCATTTTAATCTCTTGGCAAATAATTTCTCAGAGGCCAAAATTCACAATATCATGAGTTATAATCCACTAATTTATGCCATATAACCAGTTGGCATATAATTTTGTGGAGGCAAACCTTCACGATTTCACGAGCTATAACCCATGATTTTTGGCAATTTTTAGTCGTTTTGATTAATTGGCAAATAATTTCTCAAGGATGAACTTCAAGAATTCTTCAGATATAACCCACCATTTTCGGACTTATTTAGTTGTTTCAACGAGTTGTTAAATAATTTTGCGAAGGTCAAAATTCGCGATTTCATGAGTTATAACCCACAAATTTTAGCAATTTTTCGTAGTTTCGACCTATTGTCTAATAATTTTGCAAAGGTAAAAAATTCATGAATTCATGAGCTATAACCCACAATTTTTGGTCATTTTTAAAGGTTTTGACCAATTGGCAAATAATTTTATGGATGCAAAAAATTACGATTTCATGAGCTGTAATCCACGATTTTTGCCCATATTTATTTATTTTTATCCCTCGGCAAATAATTTTCCAAAGGCAAAACTTCATGATTTCATGAGCTATAACCCACCATTTTTGGACATATTTAGTTATTTTGACTAGTTGGTAAATAATCTTATGGAGGAAAAATATCATGATTTCATTTTCTACGACCCATGATTTTTGGCCATATTTAGTTGTTTCGACCAGTTAGCAATTAATTTCACGACGGTAAAATTTTATGAGTTCATACGCTATAACCCACGATTTTTGTTCATATTTAGTCATTTCGATCTCTTGGCAAATTATTTCCCGAAGGCAAAAAATTAACGATTTCGTGAGCTATAACCCACCAATTTTGGCCATATAACCAGTTGGCAAATAATTTTGCGAAGGCAAAAGTTTACAATTTCATAAGGTATAACTCACGATTTTTGGCTGTTTTAAGTGGTTTCAATTGATTGGCAAATAATTTTGCAGAAGCAAAAATTCAAGATTTAATGAGCTATAATCCATGATTTTTGGCCATTTTAGTAGTTTTGACCCATTGTCAAATAATTTCACGGAGGCAAACATTTATGATTTCATGAGCTATAATCCATGATTTTTGACCGATTTAGTGGTTTCGGCCCATTGGCATATAATTGTTTATCATTAGTTAACAAATAATTTCACGGAGGCAAACATTTATGATTTCATGAGCTACAACTCACAATTTTTGGCCGTATTTAGTGGTTTCAACTCGTTAGCAATTAATTTCACGAAGGTAAACCTTCATGATTTCATGAGCTATGACCTACGATTTTTGGCCATTTTTAGTAGTTTCAGCCCATTGTCAAATAATTTCACTGAGACAAAACATTCACAATTTTCTGAGCTATAACGCATAATTTTTGCCCATATTTATTTTTTTTGATAAGTTGTCAAATAATTTCATGGAGGCAAAAATTTAGGAGTTTATTAGCTAACCAACAACTTTTGGCCATTTTTAGTTGTTTTGACAAGTTGTCAAATAATTTCCTGGAGGTGAAAATTCATGTTTTCATGAGCAATAACCAACCACTTTTTGCCAAATATCCAGTTGTCAAATAATTTCAAAAAGGCAAAATTCACGATTTTAGGAGCTATAATCCATAATTTTTGCCCATTTTTACTCGATTCGATCCATTGGCCAATAATTTCTCGAGGAAAAAAATTCAAGACTTCATTAGCTATAAACGACCATTTTCGGCCATATTTGGTTGTTTCGACTAGTTAGTAAATAATTTTATAGATTCAAAATTTTATGAGCTATAACCCATAATTTTTGGTCATTTTTAGTAGTTTCGGCCCATTGTCAAATAAGTTTGCAGAGGCGAAGATTCAGGAGTTCAAGAGCCATGATTTTTTGCCATTTTTAGTCATTTCTATCTCTTGGCAAATAATTTCCCAGAGGCTAAAATTCACAATTTCATAAGCTATAACCTACCAGTTTTACCAACTAACCAGTTGTAAAATAATTTTGTAGAGGTAAATATTCACAATTTCACGAGCTATAACCCACAATTTTTTGGCCATTTTCAGTCTTTTCGTCCATTGGCAAATAATTTCTCAAGGGCAAAATTAATAATTTCATGAGCTATAACCCACTATTTTTGGCCATATTTAGTTGTTTCGACTAGTCATCAGATAATTTTGCTGAGGCAAAAATTCCCAAATTCATGAGCTATAACCCACGATTTTTTGCCATTTTTAGTGGTTTGGACTCTTTGGCAAATAATTTCGTATAGGCAAAATTTCACTATTTCATGAGCTATAACCCACTATTTTTAGCCCCATTTAATTATTTCGACTAGTTGGCTAATTACTTTGTGGAGGCAAGCATTCACAATTTCATGAGATATAACTTGTGATTTTTGGTCATTTTTAGTAGTTTTGACCCATTGTCAAATAATTTTGCATAGGCGAAAAGTCACAATTTTGTGAGCCATAACCCACGATTTATGGCCATATTTAAGTGTTTCGACCAGGTGACAAAAAATTTCGTGGAAGCAACAATTTAGTAGTTCATGAACTATAACCAACGATTTTTGGCCATTTTTAGTCGTTTCTATGTCTTGGCTAATAATTTCCTGAAGACCAAAATTCAAGATTTCATGAGCTATAACCGACCAATTTTGGTCGAATGACCAGCTAGCAAATAATTTCACGGAGGTTAGAATTTATGATTTCATGAGCAACAACCCATGATTTTTGGCCATTTTTAGTCGTTTGATCCGTTAGCAAATAATTTCTTGATGATAAAATTCACGATTTCATGAGCTATAATCCATCATTTTGGCCATATTTACTTGTTTCGACTACTTGTCAAATAATTTTTGATAGGTAAAATTTTACAATTTTATGAGCTATAAACCACAAATTTTGGCCATATTTAGCTATTTTGACCACTTGACAAATAATTTCGTGGAGGCAAAAATTCATGAGTTAATGAGCTATACAGCCCAATATTTTTGATCATTTTTAGTCATTTCTATATCTTGGAAAATAATTTCCCTAAGGCTTGATGAGTTATATTTGTATATACATTTTCACGCATATCTACTCTCATTTTCATACTAGAATTAGCATTTTAAGTTCATAATTACTTCATATTAGGTGTATTTCGATTTCTAGTTCATGTTTACTACATTTAGTTTGTTTGCATTTTCAGGTAATACATTTTGGTGAGATTCAATGTGGCACATGATGAGGATATGAATATGGAGGGGCTAGCACGAGATTGGAGCGTAAAAAGAAGGGAAACAAGCTTGGTTCGTTGAAGCTGGCAGTTTTGATACCCTATTAGTATTTTAAGCATAACTTTCACATACTATATGATTGTGAGCTAATTCAAGTTGCCACGGAAAGCTAAGAGATAGAGCTACAACTTTTGTGTTTTGCGTTTTTCCGAAATCTAAGTGGAATGTATAGAAAATAGAGTTTGAAGTTATAAGGCAATTTGTTCTGTGCCCGCATACTATTTTACACCTTGGCGAAGTTAGAAGACCAATATTCCTTATGGGCCGACCCGTATTGATCAGTCATCTGTTTTTTGACTTCCTAACATGAAAATAGGGATCTTTTTAGGGTTTTTGAACTGGATATTGAGCCGTCACACCGGGGAAGAGATTGAAGAAGACGATTAGCATTTTTTTCATTCAAGGATTGGATTCGAGCAACTATCAAGTGAAGATTATCATTGAGACTAAGATTTTCTTTTCTCTATTTCTTTTAATCTCTGCACATGATGAGTTTTATGATTATTATTTCTATGGCTTGTTATTCAAACATGACTGAGTAATCTCTTTATTCTATGGTCGGGTGAAGCCCAACGACATGATTGTCAAATAATATTTTGATCTTTTCTTAAATTTATGAATGTCAATGACTCTTGTTTCATTCTAGTGTGATTTATGCTTGTAAATTTGTTGGCCACTTATTTACATGATTTAGATATTAGGCGAAGAACCGAGAGGTGAAGTTATAATATCGAAACTCTAGAATAGAACCTGAAATTCTAAATCACGAGAGTAGATTTAGGTTTCTTGAGGAGTTTTAAGAATTATCATCGCTCTTAATGGGTTCAAATAAATTCAATTACCATGAGAATAGGGATTGATTAGTTCTTGAACACGTTGTTATACTTCGAGAGAAGATAGCAATTAAATTAGGATAATTCCCTACAAGAGTGGATATTCACAATTGAGAGAGGATCATTACTTAAACATGAAAATCGTCGTTGTGGTGGATCACGATTCTAGAATTCTTCATCATTTGATTTCTTCCAAGGTTTATTTATTTTAGCTTATTTTATTATTTTATTCTAAATCATTTGAACATCGAATTGCACGGATAATTGGTTTGTGAATAATTGGTAGTTAACAACTAGTCCTTGTGGGATCGACTTCGTATTTGCCGGTGCTAAATACAACTTCGTCGTGCACTAGCGGTAAAAAAACATCAAGGCTAAAATTCACGATTTCATAAGCTATAACCAATAAATTTTTGCCACATAACCTATTAGCAAATAATTTCATGGAGGCAAAAATTCACGATTGCACAAGCTATAACCTATGATTTTTTGCTATTTTTAGTCGTTTCGATCCATTGGCAAATGATTTTTCATGGACAAAATTCATAATTTCATGAGCTATAACCCACTAATTTTGGCCATATTTACTATTTTTGATTAGTTGTCATATAATTTTGTAGAGGCTAAAATTCACTATTTCATGAGTTATAATTCACGATTTCATGAGCTATAACCCAGAAATTTTGGCCATTTTTAGTGGTTTTGACTCGTGGACAAATAATTTTGTAAAGGCAAAATTTTAGGATTTCATGAGCTATAATCCAACATTTTTGGCCCTATTTAGTTGTTTTAACTAGTTGAAAACTAATTTCGCAGGGCCAAACATTCCGCTTTCATGAGCTATAACCTGTGATTTTTGGCCATTTTTAGTAATTTTGATCCGTTGTTAAATAATTTTGTAGCGGCAAAAATTCATGATTTCATGAGCTATATGACCCAAGATTTTTGGCCATATGTAGTTGTTTTAGCTAGTTGACAAATAATTTCGTGGAGGCCAAAATTCATGATTTCAAGAGCTATAACCCATGATTTTTAGCTATTTTTTTCGTTTCTATAAACGGCAAATAATTTCCCGAGGCTAAAATTCACATTTTAGGCTATATCCCACCAATTTTGGCCATTTAACCATTGGCAAATAATTTTGTGGAGGAAAAATTCAGGATTGCCGAGCTATAACCCACGATTTCATAAGCTTTAACCCACCATTTTTGCCATATTTACTTCTTTCAACCAGTTCTCAAATAATTTCATGGAGGCAAAAATTCACGATTTCATAAGCTATAACCCACAATTATTTGCCATATTTTGTTGTTGTCGACCGGTTGGCAAATAATTTCAGGGAGGTAAAATTCACAATTTAATGAGGCAAATATTTATGATTTCATGAGTTATATCCCATAATTTTTGGCCATTTTAGTGGTTTCAACTCGTTGGTAATTAATTTTCTTTGAGGCAAAAATTCATGATTTTATAAGTTATGACCCACCATATTTAGTTATTTTGACCAATTGTCAAATAATTTTGAGGAGGCAAAATTTAGGCATTCGTGCTATAACCCACAATTTTTTATTGTTTAGTCATTTCTATCTCTTGAAAAATAATTTCTCAAGGATAATATTCATGATTTCATGAGTTATAATTCACGATTTCATGAGCTATATGACCCAAGATTTTTGGCCATATTTACTATTTTGATTAGTTGTCATATAATTTTGTAGAGGCTAAAATTCACTATTTCATGAGTTATAATTCACGATTTCATGAGCTATAACCCGTGATTTTTGGCCATTTTAGTCATATTGATACATTGGCAAATGATTTCTCAAGGATAATATTCATGATTTCATGAGCTATAACCCACCAATTATGGCCATGAAACTAATTGGCAAATAATTTTGTAGAGGCTAAAATTCACGATTTCATGAGCTACAACCTACAATTTTTGGTTATTTTTAGTCCCTTTGATCTCTTAGCAAATAATTTCATGAGCTATAACCCACGATTTCATAAGCTATAACCCATGATTTTTGGCCATATTTAGTTGTTTCGACAAGTTAACAAATAATTTCATGAGCTACAACCTACAATTTTTGGTTATTTTTAGTCCCTTTGATCTCTTAGCAAATAATTTCATGGAGGCAAAAATTCATGATTTCATGAGTTATAATTCACGATTTCATGAGCTATAACCCACCAATTTTGGCCATATTTAGTTGTTTCGACAAGTTAACAAATAATTTCATGAGCTATATGACCCAAGATTTTTGGCCATTTTAGTCATATTGATACATTGGCAAATGATTTTTCATGGACAAAATTCATAATTTCATGAGCTATAACCCATGATTTTTGGCCATTTTAGTGGTTTTGACTGGTGGACAAATAATTTTGTAGCGGCAAAATTCATGAGTTCAAGAGCTATAACCCACGATTTCATAAGCTATAACCCATGATTTTTGGCCATATTTAGTTGTTTCGACAAGTTAACAAATAATTTAATGGAGACAAAATTCATGATTTCATGAGCTACAACCTACAATTTTTGGTTATTTTTAGTCCCTTTGATCTCTGCACATGATGAGTTTTATGATTATTATTTCTATGGCTTGTTATTCAAACATGACTGAGTAATCTCTTTATTCTATGGTCGGGTGAAGCCCAACGACATGATTGTCAAATAATATTTTGATCTTTTCTTAAATTTATGAATGTCAATGACTCTTGTTTCATTCTAGTGTGATTTATGCTTGTAAATTTGTTGGCCACTTATTTACATGATTTAGATATTAGGCTAAGAACCGAGAGGTGAAGTTATAATATCGAAACTCTAGAATAGAACCTGAAATTCTAAATCACGAGTAGATTTAGGTTTCTTGAGGAGTTTTAAGAATTATCATCGCTCTTAATGGGTTCAAATAAATTCATTACCATGAGAATAGGGATTGATTAGTTCTTGAACACGTTGTTATACTTCGAGAGAAGATAGCAATTAAATTAGATAATTCCTCACAAGAGTGGATATTCACAATTGAGAGAGGATCATTACTTAAACATGAAAATCGTCGTTGTGGTGGATCACGATTCTAGAATTCTTCATCATTTGATTTCTTCCAAGGTTTATTTATTTTAGCTTATTTTATTATTTTATTCTAAATCATTTGAACATCGAATTGCCTGGATAATTGGTTTGTGAATAATTGGTAGTTAACAACTAGTCCTTGTGGGATCGACTCGTATTTGCCGGTGCTAAATACAACTACGTCGTGCACTTGCGGTAAAAAAACATCAAGGCTAAAATTCACGATTTCATAAGCTATAACCAATAAATTTTTGCCACATAACCTATTAGCAAATAATTTCATGGAGGCAAAAATTCACGATTGCACAAGCTATAACCTATGATTTTTTGCTATTTTTAGTCGTTTCGATCCATTGGCAAATGATTTTTCATGGACAAAATTCATAATTTCATGAGCTATAACCCACTAATTTTGGCCATATTTACTATTTTTGATTAGTTGTCATATAATTTTGTAGAGGCTAAAATTCACTATTTCATGAGTTATAATTCACGATTTCATGAGCTATAACCTGAAATTTTGGCCATTTTAGTGGTTTTGACTCGTGGACAAATAATTTTGTAAAGGCAAAATTTTAGGATTTCATGAGCTATAATCCAACATTTTTGGCCCTATTTAGTTGTTTTAACTAGTTGAAAACTAATTTGAGGCCAAACATTAAACTTTCATGAGCTATAACCGTGATTTTTGGCCATTTTAGTAATTTTGATCCGTTGTTAAATAATTTTGTAGCGGCAAAAATTCATGATTTCATGAGCTATATGACCCAAGATTTTTGGCCATATGTAGTTGTTTTAGCTAGTTGACAAATAATTTCACGGAGGCAAAAATTCAGGAGTCATGAGCTGTAACCAACAAATTTTAGCCATTTTTTGTCATTTCTATCTATTGGCAAATATTTTTCCAGAGGCCAAAATTCATGATTTTATGAGTTATAACCTACTAGTTTTGGTCATATAACCAGTTGGGAAATAATTTCGTGGGGGCAAAAATTTGCGATTTCACGAGCTATAACCCGTGATTTTTGGCCATTTTTAGTCATATTGATACATTGGCAAATGATTTCTCAAGGATAATATTCATGATTTCATGAGCTGTAACCAACCACTTTTTGCCATATATCACTGTTTCAAGTAATTGTCAAATAATTTTGCGGATGCCAAAATTCATGATTTCATGAGCTATAACCCACCAATTTTGCCCATGAAACCAGTTGGCAAATAATTTCGCGGACACAAAACTTCACGATTTCATGAGCTACAACCTACAATTTTTGGTTATTTTTAGTCCCTTTGATCTCTTAGCAAATAATTCCCCAGAGCTAAAATTTCACGATTTCATGAGGTATAACCCACTATTTTTGGACATATTTAGTTGTTTGGACCAGTTGGAAAATAATTTCACGAAGGCAAAAACTTTCTTTAGCAAATAAATCCCCAGAGGTAAAAATTCACAATTTTATGTGCTATAACCCACCAATTATGGCCATGAAACTAATTGGCAAATAATTTTGTGGATGCAAAACTTCACGATTTCAAGAGCTATGAAACATGATTTTTAGTCGTTTTGATCCTTTGGCAAAAAGTTTCCTAGAGACAAAATTCATGATTTCATGAGCTATATAACCCACTATTTTTGGAGATATTTAGTTGTTCGGACTAGTTGGCAAATATATTTGCGGAGGTAAAAAATCACAATTTCATTAGCTATGACCCACGATTTTTTCTCATATTTAGTTGTTTCGACAAGTTAACAAATAATTTAATGGAGACAAAAATTCATGAGTTCAAGAGCTATAACCCATGATTTTTAGCTATTTTTTATCGTTTCTATCGCTTGGCAAATAATTTCCCAGAGGCTAAAATTCACATTTTCAGGAGCTATATCCCACCAATTTTGGCCATTTAACCAATTGGCAAATAATTTTGTGGAGGAAAAAATTGAGTTGCGGCCTATTACGATTTCATAAGCTTTAACCCACCATTTTGCCATATTTACTTCTTTCAACCGGTTCTCAAATAATTTCGTGGAGGCCAAAATTCATGATTTCATGAGCTATAACCCACTAATTTTGGCCATATTTAGTTGTTTGGACCGGTTGGAAAATAATTTCACGAAGGCAAAACTTTCTTTAGCAAATAAATCCCGGTAAAATTCACAATTTTATGTGCTATAACCCACCAATTATGGCCATGAAACTAATTGGCAAATAATTTTGTGGATGCAAAACTTCACGATTTCAAGAGCTATGAAACATGATTTTTAGTCGTTTTGATCCTTTGGCAAAAAGTTTCCTAGAGACAAAATTCATGATTTCATGAGCTATATAACCCACTATTTTTGGAGATATTTAGTTGTTCGGACTAGTTGGCAAATATATTTGCGGAGGTAAAAAATCACAATTTCATTAGCTATGACCCACGATTTTTTCTCATATTTAGTTGTTTCGACAAGTTAACAAATAATTTAATGGAGACAAAAATTCATGAGTTCAAGAGCTATAACCCATGATTTTTAGCTATTTTTTATCGTTTCTATCGCTTGGCAAATAATTTCCCAGAGGCTAAAATTCACATTTTCAGGAGCTATATCCCACCAATTTTGGCCATTTAACCAATTGGCAAATAATTTTGTGGAGGAAAAAATTCAGGATTGCACGAGCTATAACCCACGATTTCATAAGCTTTAACCCACCATTTTTGCCATATTTACTTCTTTCAACCAGTTCTCAAATAATTTCGTGGAGGCCAAAATTCACGATTTCGTGAGCTATAACCCACAATTATTTGCCATATTTTGTTGTGTCGACCAGTTGGCAAATAATTTCAGGGAGGTAAAAATTCACAATTTAATGAGGCAAATATTTATGATTTTCATGAGTTATATCCCATAATTTTTGGCCATTTTTCGTGGTTTCAACTCGTTGGTAATTAATTTTGCTGAGGCAAAAATTCATGATTTTATAAGTTACAGCCCACCATATTTAGTTATTTTGACCAATTGTCAAATAATTTTACGGAGGCAAAAATTTAGGCATTCACGTGCTATAACCCACAATTTTTGGCCTTGTTTAGTCATTTCTATCTCTTGAAAAATAATTTCTCTGAGGCTAAAATTCACGATTTCATAAGCTATAACCCATAAATTTCGACCACATAACTTGTTGGCAAATAATTTCACAATTGTACAAGCTATAACCCATGATATTTTGGCCATATTTAGTTGTTTCGGCCAGTTGAAAAATAATTTCGCGGAGGTAAAAATTCAAGAATTCATAAGCTATAGCCCATAATTTTCAGCCATTTTTAGTCGTATCTATTTCTTGGCAAGCAATTTCTTGGAGGTGAAAATTCATGATTTGATTAGCTATAACCAACAAACTTTTGCCAAATAACTAGCTGGCAAATAATTTCGTGAAGGAAAACATTCACTATTTCATGAGCTATAACCCATGATTTTTGGCCATTTTAGTGGTTTCAACTCGTTGGTAATTAATTTTGCTGAGGCAAAATTCATGATTTCATGTGCCATAACCCATGATTTTTGGCCATTTTTAGTGGTTTTGGCTCATTAGAAAATAATTTCGTTGTGGAAAAAGTTCACGATTTTGTGAGCTATAGCCAATCATTTTTTGCCCTATTTAGTTATTTTGACTAGTTAGCAAATAATTTCGTGAAGGAAAACATTCACTATTTCACGAGCTATGCCCTGCGATTTTTGGCTATTTTTAGTAGTTTTGATTCGTTATCAAATAATTTTACAAAGGTAAAAATTCACGATTTCATGAGCCATAACCCATGATTTTTGGCCATATTTAGTTGTTTTGGCTAATTCACAAATAATTTCTAGGGGAGAAAAATTTTGGAGGTCTTGAGCTATAACCCATGATTTTTGCATATTTTTTGTCATTCTATCTCTTGGCAAATAATTTCCTGAAGGCCAAAATTCACTATTTAAGGAGCTATAACCTGCCAATTTTAGCCTTATAACTAGTTGGAAAAAATTTCGCAGAGGTAAAAATTCATGATTTCACGAGCTATAGCCTTTGATTTTTGGCCATTTTTAGTCATTTAGATCCATTGAAAAATAATTTCGTGAGGACAAAATTTATGATTTCAAGAGCTATAACCCACCATTTTTGGCGACATTTGGTTGTTTTGACCAGTTGTCAAATGATTTTGTGTATGACAAAACTCACGATTTCATGAGCTATAACCAACAATTTTTAGCCATATTCAGTTGTTTCAACTAGTGGACAAATAATTTGGTGGGGGCAAAAATTCAGGAGTTCATGACCTATAACCCATGATTTTTTACCATTTTAGTCACTTGTATCTCTTAGAAAATAATTTATCAGCGATCAAAATTCATAATTTCATGAGCTATAACTCTCTAATTTTGGCCATATAACCAGTTAGAGTATATATTTTGAGACGTTCACAAATAATTTTGCAGAACCAAAAGTTCACAATTTCATAAGTAATAACCCATGATTCTAGGCCGTATTTAGTTGTTTTGAAAAGTAGGCAATTAATTTTACTGAGGCAAATTTTTATTATTTCATGAGCTATAACCCATAATTTTTGACCATTTTTGGAGGTTTTGACTAGTTGGCAAATAATTTTGCATAGGCAGAAACCTATAATTTTATGAGCTATAACCCACTATTTTTGGCCTTATTTAGTTATTTTGACTAGTTAGCAAGTAATTTACGGAGGCTAATATTCACAATTTCATAAGCTATAATCTGTGATTTTTGTCCATTTTTATTGGCTTTGACCCGTTGTCAAATAATTTTGGAGAGGTAAATATTCACGATTTCATGAGCATTGACTCATGAGTTTTGGCCATTTTCAGTTGTTTCAGCCAGTTCACAAATATTTTGGTGGTGGTAAAAATTTAGGTATTCATGAGCTATAATCCACAATTTTGGTCATTTTTTGTCATTTCTATCTCTTGCCAAATAATTTCCTAGAGGCCAAAATTCACGATTTCATGAGCTATAACCCACCAATTTTGGCCATATAAGCGGTTGGCAAATAATTTCTCGAGGGAAAAATTCACGATTTCATGAACTATAAGCCATGGTTTTATCATTTTAGTCGTTTCAATCAATTGCCAAATAATTTCGAGGGAAAAATTCACGATTTCATGAACTATAACCCACCATTTTAGGCCATATTTAGTTATTTCGACTACTTGTTAGATACATTTGTGGGCGCCAAAATTCATGATTTCAAGAGCTATAACCCATGATTTTTGGCCACATTTAGTTGTTTCGACTAGTTGACAAATAATTTTATGAGACAAAATACAGAGTTCATCAGCAATAACCCATGATTTTTAGCTATTTTTAGTCATTTCTATCTCTAGAAAATAATTTCTGGATGCAAAAATTCATGATTTCATGAGCTATAACCCACTAATTTTGGCAATATAACTAGTTGGCATATAATTTCGTGGAGGAAAAAGTTCACAATTTCACGAGCTGTAATCCATGATTTTTGGCTAGTTTTAGTCTTTTTGATCAACTGCAAATAATTTCTCAGTGGACAAAATTCACAATTTCATGAGCTATTACCCACTATTTTAGGCCATATTTACTTGTTTTGAATACTTGTTAGATACATTTGTGGACGCCAAAATTCATGATTTCAAGAGCTATAACCCATGATTTTAGCCATATTAGTTGTTTCGACTAGTTGACAAATAATTTTATGAGACAAAATACAGAGTTCATCACAATAACCCATGATTTTTGGCCATTTTTAGTCATTTCTATCTCTTGGCAAATAATTTCTCGTGGACAAAATTCACAATTTCATGAGCTATAACCCACCAATTTTGGCCATGTAACAAGTTGACAAATAATTTCATGGAGGAAAAAGTTCACAATTTCATGAGCTATAATCCATGATTTTTGGCTATTTTAGTCTTTTGATCAACTGCAAATAATTTCTCGGGGACAAAATTCACAATTTCATGAGCTATAACCCATGATTTTTGGCCATATTAGTTGTTTTGACTAGTTAGCAATTAATTTGGTGAGGGAAAAATTTAGGATTTCATGAGCTATAACCCATAATTTTTATCATTTTTAGTAGTTTCGACCCATTGTCTAGTAATTTTTTAGAGGTGAAAAATTCATGATTTCATGAGCTATAACCCATGATTTTTGGCCACATTTAGTTGTTTCGACTAGTTGGCAAATAATTTCAAAGGCAAATATTAATGATTTTATGAGCTATAACCCATTTTTAGTCGGTTTGATCCCTCGGCAAATAGTTTCCTTGAGGCAAAATTTCGTGATTTTATGAGCTATAACGATCTAGTTTTGGAGATATCTCTTTGTTTCGACTAGTTGGCAAATAATTTTATGGAGGTAAAATTTCATGATTTCATTAGCTATGATCCATGATTTTTGGGCATACTTTGTTGTTTCGACTAGTTGGCAATTAATTTGGTGAGGGCAAAAATTTAGGAGCTGCATGAGCTATAACCCGCGATTTTAGTCATTTTGATCTCTTGGTAAATAATTTTCTAGGCCAAAATTCACAATTTCATGAGCTGCCAATTTTGGCCATTTTTATTAGTTTTGACCCGTTGCCAAATAATTTTGTAGAAGCAGAAATTCAAGCATTCATGCGCTATAACCCACGATTTTTGGCCATTTTTAGTCATTTCTATCTCATGGAAAATAATTTCCCTGAGGCTAAAATTCACGATTTCTTGAGCTATAATCCATAATTTTCAGCCACATAACTTGTTGGCAAATAATGTCATGATTGTACAAGCTATAACCCATAATTTTTGGCCATATTTATTGAGCTATAACGATCCAGTTTTGGACATATCTATTTGTTTCGACTAGTTGGTAAATAATTTCATGGAGGTAAAATATCATGATTTTATTAGCTATGATCCATGATTTTTGGCCATACTTTTTTGTTTCGGCCAGTTGGCAATTAATTTGGCGAGGGCAAAAATTTAGAAGCTGCATGAGTTATAACCCATGATTTTTGGCCATATTTAGTCATTTTGATCTCTTGGTAAATAATTTCCTAGGGGCCAAAATTCACTATTTCAGGAGCTACCAATTTTGGCCATTTTTATTAGTTTTGACCCGTTGCTAAATAATTTTGTAGAGGCAAAAATTCAGGCATTCATGAGCTATAACCCATGATTTTTGGCTATTTTTAGTCATTTCTAACTCTTGGAAAATAATTTCCTTGAGGCTAAAATTCACGATTTCATGAGCTATAATCCATAATTTTCGCCACATAACTTGTTGGAAAATAATTTCATGATTGTGGGGCTATAACCCATGATTTTTGGCCATATTTAGTGAGCTATAACGATCCAGTTTTGGACATATCTCTTTGTTTCGACTAGTTGGCAAATAATTTCATGGAGGTAAAATATCATGATTTTATTAGCTATGGTCCATGATTTTTGGCCATACTTTTAGTTTCGACCGGTTAGCAATTAATTTGGTGAGGGCAAAAGCATAGATTTCATGAGCTATAACCAACGATTTTCACCATATTTAGTGATTTTGATCTCTTGGTAAATAATTTCCCAAGAGCCAAAATTCACTATTTTAAGCTACCAATTTTGGCCATTTTTCTTAGATTTGACCCGTTGCTAAATAATTTTGTAGAGGCTAAAATTCATGATTTCATTTGCTATGACCCATGATTTTTGGCCATATTAGTTGTTTTGACTAGTTAGCAATTAATTCGCAAGGAAAAAATTCGGAGTTCATGAGCTATAACCCACGATTTTTGGCCATATTAGTTGTTTCGACCAATTGACAAATAATTTCACGGTGGTAAAATTCAAGATCTTATGAGCTATAACCAACGAATTTTGGCCATTTTTGTTATTTCTATCTCTTGGCAAATAATTTCTGGAGGCCAAAATTCACAATTTCATGAGCTACCAATTTTGGCCCTTTTTAGTTTTGACCCGTTGCTAAATAATTTTGTAGAGGTAAAAATTCAGGCATTCATGAGCTATAACCCATGATTTTTGGCTATTTTTAGTCATTTCTAACTCTTGGAAAATAATTTTGAGGCTAAAATTCACGATTTCATGAGCTATAATCCATAATTTTCGCCACATAACTTGTTGGAAAATAATTTCATGATTGTACGTGCTATAACCCATGATTTTTGGCCATATTTAGTGAGCTATAACGATCCAGCTTTTGGACATATCTCTTTGTTTCACTAGTTGGCAAATAATTTCATGGAGGTAAAATATCATGATTTTATTAGCTATGGTCCATGATTTTTGGCCATACTTTTTAGTTTCGACCAGTTAGCAATTAATTTGGTGAGGGCAAAAGCATAGGAGCTGCATGAGCTATAACCGACGATTTTCAGCCATATTTAGTGATTTTGATCTCTTGGTAAATAATTTCCCAAGAGCCAAAATTCACTATTTCAGAAGCTACCAATTTTGGCCATTTTTCTTAGATTTGACCCGTTGCTAAATAATTTTGTAGAGGCTAAAATTCATGATTTCATTTGCTATGACCCATGATTTTTGACCATATTTAGTTGTTTTGACTAGTTAGCAATTAATTCTGCAAGGAAAAAAATTCAGGAGTTCATGAGCTATAACCCACGATTTTTGGCCATATTAGTTGTTTCGACCAATTGACAAATAATTTCACGGTGGTAAAAATTCAGCATCTTATGAGCTATAACCAACGAATTTCGGCCATTTTTTGTTATTTCTATCTCTTGGCAACTAATTTCCCGGAGGCCAAAATTCAGAATTTCATGAGTTATAATCCACTAATTTGGGCCATATAACCAGTTGACATATAATTTTGTGGAGGCAAAACTTCACGATTTCATGAGCTATTACCCACAATTTTGGTAATTTTTAATCGTTTTGATTAATTGGCAAATAATTTCTCAAGGATGAAATGCAAGATTTCATCAGCTATAACCACCATTTCGTACTTATTTAGTTATTTCAATGAGTTGTTAAATAATTTTTCGGTGGCCAAAATTCACGATTTCATGAGCTATAACCCATAATTTTTGGCCATTTTTTATAGTTTCGACCTGTTGTCTAATAATTTTACGGAGGTAAAAAATTCATGATTTCATGAGCTATAAACCATGATTTTTGGCCATTTTTAGTGATTTTGACCTATTGGAAAATAACTTTTGAAAATAAATATTCATGAATTTATGAGCTATAACCCATTTTTAGTCGGTTTGATCCCTTGGCAAATAGTTTCCTTGAGGGAAAATTTCGTGATTTTATGAGCTATAACGATCCGCTTTTGGACATATCTCTTTGTTTCACTAGTTGGCAAATAATTTCATGGAGGTAAAATATCATGATTTCATTATCTATGATCCATGATTTTTGGGCATACTTTGTTGTTTCGACTATTTGGCAATTAATTTGGTGAGGGCAAAAATTTAGGAGCTGCATGAGCTATAACCCATGATTTTGGTCATTTTGAGCTCTTGGTAAATAATTTTCTGGAGGCCAAAATTCACAATTTCATGAGCTACCAATTTTGGCCCTTTTTAGTTTTGACCCGTTGCTAAATAATTTTGTAGAGGTAAAAATTCAGGCATTCATGAGCTATAACCCATGATTTTTGGCTATTTTTAGTCATTTCTAACTCTTGGAAAATAATTTTGAGGCTAAAATTCACGATTTCATGAGCTATAATCCATAATTTTCGCCACATAACTTGTTGGAAAATAATTTCATGATTGTACAAAGCTATAACCCATGATTTTTGGCCATATTTAGTGAGCTATAACGATCCAGCTTTTGGACATATCTCTTTGTTTCACTAGTTGGCAAATAATTTCATGGAGGTAAAATATCATGATTTTATTAGCTATGGTCCATGATTTTTGGCCATACTTTTAGTTTCGACCAGTTAGCAATTAATTTGGTGAGGGCAAAAGCATAGAGATGCATGAGCTATAACCAACGATTTTCACCATATTTAGTGATTTTGATCTCTTGGTAAATAATTTCCCAAGAGCCAAAATTCACTATTTTAAGCTACCAATTTTGGCCATTTTTCTTAGATTTGACCCGTTGCTAAATAATTTTGTAGAGGCTAAAATTCATGATTTCATTTGCTATGACCCATGATTTTTGGCCATATTTAGTTGTTTTGACTAGTTAGCAATTAATTTCATGAGCTATAACCCATGATTTTGGCCATATTTAGTTGTTTCGACTAGTTGGCAAATAATTTCATGAGGTAAAATTCATGATTTCATGAGCTATGATCCATGATTTTTGGCCATATTTAGTTATTTTGACTAGTTAGCAAATAATTTCGTGAAGGAAAACATTCACTATTTCACGAGCTATAGCCTTTGATTTTTGGCCATATTTAGTTATTTTGACCAATTGTCAAATAATTTTACAAAGGTAAAAATTCACGATTTCATGAGCTATAACCCATAATTTTAGCCTTATAACTAGTTGGAAAAATTTCAGAGGTAAAATTCATGATTTCATGAGCTATAACCCATGATTTTTGGCCATATTTAGTTGTTTTGAAAAGTAGGCAATTAATTTTCTTGAGGCAAATTTTATTATTTCATGAGCTATAACCCATAATTTTGACCATTTTGGAGGTTTTGACTAGTTAGCAAATAATTTCGTGAAGGAAAACATTCACTATTTCACGAGCTATAGCCTTTGATTTTTGGCCATATTTAGTTATTTTGACCAATTGTCAAATAATTTTACAAAGGTAAAAATTCACGATTTCATGAGCTATAACCCACAATTTTGGTCATTTTTGTCATTTCTATCTCTTGGCAAATAATTTCCTAGAGGCCAAAATTCACGATTTCATGAGCTATAACCCACCAATTTTGGCCATATAACCAGTTGACATATAATTTTGTGGAGGAAAAATTTACGATTTCATGTGCCATAACCCATGATTTTGGCCATATTTAGTTATTTTGACTAGTTAGCAAATAATTTCATGAGGTAAAATTCATGATTTCATGAGCTATAACCCACCATTTCAGACTTATTTAGTTATTTTGACTAGTTAGCAAGTAATTTCTGAGGCTAATATTCACAATTTCATAAGCTATAATCTGTGATTTTTGTCCATTTTATTGGCTTTGACCGTTGTCAAATAATTTTGGAGAGGTAAATATTCACGATTTCATGAGCATTGACTCATGAGTTTTGGCCATTTTATTGTTTATTAGTTCACAAATATTTTGGTGGTGGTAAAATTTAGGTATTCATGAGCTATAATCCACAATTTTGGTCATTTTTGTCATTTCTATCTCTTGGCAAATAATTTCTGAAGGCCAAAATTCACTATTTAAGGAGCTATAACACCTGATTTTAGCCTTATAACTAGTTGGAAAAATTTCAGAGAGGTAAAATTCATGATTTCACGAGCTATAGCCTTTGATTTTTGGCCATTTTAGTCATTTAGATCCATTGAAAAATAATTTCATTGAGGACAAAATTTATGATTTCAAGAGCTATAACCCACCATTTTTGGCGACATTTGGTTGTTTTGACCAGTTGTCAAATGATTTTGTGTATGACAAAACTCACGATTTCATGAGCTATAACCAACAATTTTTAGCCATATTCGGTTGTTTCAACTAGTGGACAAATAATTTGGTGGGGGCAAAATTCAGGAGTTCATGACCTATAACCCATGATTTTTACCATTTTAGTCACTTGTATCTCTTAGAAAATAATTTATCGGCGATCAAAATTCATAATTTCATGAGCTATAACTCTCTAATTTTGGCCATATAACCGGTTAGAGTATATATTTTGAGGCGTTCACAAATAATTTTCGTGAGAACCAAAAGTTCACAATTTCATAAGTAATAACCCATGATTCTAGGCATTATTTAGTTGTTTTGAAAAGTAGGCAATTAATTTTCTTGAGGCAAATTTTATTATTTCATGAGCTATAACCCATAATTTTGACCATTTTGGAGGTTTTGACTAGTTGGCAAATAATTTTGCATAGTAGAAACCTATAATTTTATGAGCTATAACCCACTATTTTTGGCCTTATTTAGTTATTTTGACTAGTTAGCAAGTAATTTCACGGAGGCTAATATTCACAATTTCATAAGCTATAATCTGTGATTTTTGTCCATTTTATTGGCTTTGACCGTTGTCAAATAATTTTGGAGAGGTAAATATTCACGATTTCATGAGCATTGACTCATGAGTTTTGGCCATTTTAGTTGTTTGGCCAGTTCACAAATATTTTGGTGGTGGTAAAATTTAGGTATTCATGAGCTATAATCCACAATTTTGGCCATTTTTAGTCGGTTTGATCCTTGGCAAATAATTTCATGGAGGTAAAATATCATGATTTCATGAGCTATAACCCACCATTTTAGGCCATATTTAGTTATTTTGACTAGTTAGCAAGTAATTTCTGAGGCTAATATTCACAATTTCATAAGCTATAATCTGTGATTTTTGTCCATTTTATTGGCTTTGACCCGTTGTCAAATAATTTTGGAGAGGTAAATATTCACGATTTCATGAGCATTGACTCATGAGTTTTGGCCATTTTATTGTTTATTAGTTCACAAATATTTTGGTGGTGGTAAAATTTAGGTATTCATGAGCTATAATCCACAATTTTGGTCATTTTTGTCATTTCTATCTCTTGGCAAATAATTTTGTAGAGGTAAAATTCATGATTTCATGAGCTATAACCCATGATTTTGGCCATTTTTAGTGATTTTGACCTGTTGGAAAATAATTTCATGGAGGTAAAATATCATGATTTCATGAGCTATAATCCACAATTTTGGTCATTTTTGTCATTTCTATCTCTTGGCAAATAATTTCCTAGAGGCCAAAATTCATGATTTTATGAGCTATAACCCACCAATTTTGGCCATATTTAGTTATTTCGACTAGTTGGCAAATAATTTTGTAGAGGTAAAATTCATGATTTCATGAGCTATTACCCACTATTTTAGGCCATATTTAGTTATTTCGACTAGTTGGCAATTAATTTGGTGAGGGAAAAATTTAGGAGCCGCATGAGCTATAACCCACAATTTTTATCATTTTAGTCGTTTCAATCAATTGCCAAATAATTTCTCGAGGGAAAAATTCACGATTTCGTGAACTATAACCCACCATTTTAGGCCATATTTAGTTATTTCGACTACTTGTTAGATACATTTGTGGGCCAAAATTCATGATTTCATGAGCTATAACCAACAATTTTTAGCCATATTCATTGTTTCAACTAGTGGACAAATAATTTGGTGGGGGCAAAATTCAGAGTTCATGACCTATAACCCATGATTTTTACCATTTTAGTCACTTGTATCTCTTAGAAAATAATTTATCGGCGATCAAAATTCATAATTTCATGAGCTATAACTCTCTAATTTTGGCCATATAACCGGTTAGAGTATATATTTTGAGGCGTTCACAAATAATTTTGCGAGAACCAAAAGTTCACAATTTCATAAGTAATAACCCATGATTCTAGGCATTATTTAGTTGTTTTGAAAAGTAGGCAATTAATTTTCTTGAGGCAAATTTTATTATTTCATGAGCTATAACCCATAATTTTGACCATTTTGGAGGTTTTGACTAGTTGGCAAATAATTTTGCATAGGAGAAACCTATAATTTTATGAGCTATAACCCACTATTTTTGGCCTTATTTAGTTATTTTGACTAGTTAGCAAGTAATTTCACGGAGGCTAATATTCACAATTTCATAAGCTATAATCTGTGATTTTTGTCCATTTTATTGGCTTTGACCGTTGTCAAATAATTTTGGAGAGGTAAATATTCACGATTTCATGAGCATTGACTCATGAGTTTTGGCCATTTTCAGTTGTTTCAGCCAGTTCACAAATATTTTGGTGGTGGTAAAAATTTAGGTATTCATGAGCTATAATCCACAATTTTGGTCATTTTTTGTCATTTCTATCTCTTGCCAAATAATTTCCTAGAGGCCAAAATTCACGATTTCATGAGCTATAACCCACCAATTTTGGCCATATAAGCAGTTGGCAAATAATTTCACGGAGGCAAAAATTCACAATTTCATGAACTATAAGCCATGGTTTTTTTTATCATTTTTAGTCGTTTCAATCAATTGCCAAATAATTTCTCGAGGGAAAAATTCACGATTTCGTGAACTATAACCCACCATTTTAGGCCATATTTAGTTATTTCGACTACTTGTTAGATACATTTGTGGACGCCAAAATTCATGATTTCAAGAGCTATAACCCATGATTTTGGCCACATTTAGTTGTTTCGACTAGTTGACAAATAATTTTGCGGAGGCAAAAATACAGGAGTTCATCAGCAATAACCCATGATTTTTAGCTATTTTTAGTCATTTCTATCTCTGAGAAAATAATTTCGGATGCAAAAATTCATGATTTCATGAGCTATAACCCACTAATTTTGGCAATATAACTAGTTGGCATATAATTTCGTGGAGGAAAAAGTTCACAATTTCACGAGCTGTAATCCATGATTTTTGGCTAGTTTTAGTCTTTTTGATCAACTGGCAAATAATTTCTCAGGGACAAAATTCACAATTTCATGAGCTATTACCCACTATTTTAGGCCATATTTACTTGTTTTGAATAGTTAATAAATAGTTTTGTGGAGGCCAAAATACACGATTTCATGAGCTATAACCCACAATTTTTTATCATTTTTAGTAGTTTCGACCCATTGTCTAATAATATTTTAGAGGTGAAAAATTCATGATTTTATGAGCTATAACCCATATTTTTGGCCATTTTTAGTGATTTTGACCTGTTGGAAAATAACTTTTTGAAAATAAATATTCATGAATTTATGAGCTATAACCCATTTTTTAGTCAGTTTGATCCCTTGGCAAATAGTTTCCTTGAGGGAAAATTTCGTGATTTTATGAGCTATAACGATCCAGTTTTGGACATATCTCTTTGTTTCGACTAGTTGGCAAATAATTTCATGGAGGTAAAATATCATGATTTCATTATCTATGATCCATGATTTTTGGGCATACTTTGTTGTTTCGACTATTTGGCAATTAATTTGGTGAGGGAAAAAATTTAGGAGCTGCATGAGCTATAACCCATGATTTTGGTCATTTTGAGCTCTTGGTAAATAATTTTCTGGAGGCCAAAATTCACAATTTCATGAGCTACCAATTTTGGCCATTTTTAGTGATTTTGATCTCTTGGCAAATAATTTTGTAGAGGTAAAAATTCATGATTTTATGAGCTATAACCCATGATTTTTGGCTATTTTTAGTCATTTCTAACTCTTGGAAAATAATTTCCTTGAGGCTAAAATTCACGATTTCATGAGCTATAATCCATAATTTTCGGCCACATAACTTGTTGGAAAATAATTTCATGATTGTACAGGCTATAACCCATGATTTTTGGCCATATTTAGTGAGCTATAACGATCCAGTTTTGGACATATCTCTTTGTTTCGACTAGTTGGCAAATAATTTCATGGAGGTAAAATATCATGATTTTATTAGCTATGGTCCATGATTTTTGGCCATACTTTTTAGTTTCGACCAGTTAGCAATTAATTTGGTGAGGGCAAAAGCATAGGAGCTGCATGAGCTATAACCGACGATTTTCAGCCATATTTAGTGATTTTGATCTCTTGGTAAATAATTTCCCAAGAGCCAAAATTCACTATTTCGAAGCTACCAATTTTGGCCATTTTTCTTAGATTTGACCCGTTGCTAAATAATTTTGAGGCTAAAATTCATGATTTCATTTGCTATGACCCATGATTTTTGACCATATTTAGTTGTTTTGACTAGTTAGCAATTAATTCGCAGGGAAAAAATTCAGGAGTTCATGAGCTATAACCCGATTTTTGGCCATATTAGTTGTTTCGACCAATTGACAAATAATTTCACGGTGGTAAAATTCACATCTTATGAGCTATAACCAACAATTTTTGGCTATTTTAGTCATTTCTATCTCTTGGCAACTAATTTCGGAGGCCAAAATTCACAATTTCATGAGCTATAATCCATAATTTTCGCCACATAACTTGTTGGAAAATAATTTCCTTGAGGCTAAAATTCACGATTTCATGAGCTATTACCCACAATTTTGGTAATTTTTAATCGTTTTGATTAATTGGCAAATAATTTCTCAAGGATGAAATGCAAGATTTCATCGGCTATAACCACCATTTCATTACTTATTTAGTTATTTCAATAATTGTTAAATAATTTTGAGCCAAAATTCATGATTTCATGAGCTATAACCCATAAATTTTGGTCATTTTTTGTAGTTTTGACCTATTGTCTAATAACTTTGCGTAGGTGAAAAACTCATGATTTCATGAGCTAACCCATGATTTTTGGCCATTTTTAGTGGCTTTGACCTATTAGCAAATAATTTCGTGGATGCAAAAAATCACAATTTCAAGAGCTATAATCCACGATTTTTGCCCATTTTCTTTCATTTTTATCCCTTGGCAAATAATTTCCCGAGGCAAAACTCATGATTTCATGAGCTAACCCATTTTTGGCCATTTTAGTGGCTTTGACCTATTAGCAAATAATTTCGTGGATGCAAATAATCACAATTTCAAGAGCTATAATCCACGATTTTTGCCCATTTTCTTTCATTTTTATCCCTTGGCAAATAATTTCCCAGAGGCAAAACTTCGTGATTTTATGAGCTATAACCCACCATTTTTGGAAATATTTAGTTATTTCGACTAGTTGGTAAATAGTCTTGTGGAGGCAAAATACCATGATTTCATTAGCTACGACCCATGATTTTTGGCCATATTTAACTATTTCGACCAGTTAGCAATTAATTTCGCGAGGGTAAAATTTTAGGAGTTCATGAGCTGTAACCCACAGTTTTCGTTCATATTTACTCATTTTGATCTCTTGGCAAATAATTTCCCAAAGGCAAATATTAATGATTTTATGGGCTATAACCCACCAACTTTGGCCATGTAACAAGTTGACAAATAATTTCGCGAAGGCAAAAGATTACGATTTTATGAGGTATAACCAACAATTTTTGGCTGCTTTAAGTGGTTTCGATTGATTGGCAAATAATTTCGCAGAAGCAAAACTTCAAGATTTCATGAGCTCTAACTCTTAATTTTTGCCCATTTTTAGTGGTTTCGACTCATTGGCAAATAATTTCCCAAAGGCAAGAATTTACGATTTCATGAGCTATAATCCATAACTTTTGGCCGTTTTTAGTGGTTTCGGCCAGTTGGCATATAATTTTAATTAAGATGAAAATTTCACGATTTCATAAGATATAACCCACGATTTTTGGCCATATTTAGTTATTTTGATTAGTTAATAAATTATTTCATGGAGACAAATATTTATGATTTCATAAGCTATAACCCATAGTTTATGGCAGTTTTTAGTGGTTTCAACTCCTTGGCAATTAATTTTGCTGAAGCAAAAATTCATGATTTTATGAGTTACAGCCAACCATTTTTGACGCTATTTAGTTGTTTCGACTAGTTGGAAAATAATTTCATGAGCTATGATCTGCGATTTTTGGCCATTTTTAGTAGTTTCAACCCATTGTCAAATAATTTCGCAGAGTCAAAAATTCACAATTTCATGAGCTATAACCCATAATTTTTGGACACATTTAGTTGTTTTGATAAGTTGTCAAATAATTTTATGGAGGCAAAAATTTAGGAGTTCATTAGCTAACCAATAATTTTTGGCCATATTTAGTTGTTTTGATAAGTTGTCAAATAATTTCCTGAAGGTGAAAATTCATGTTTTCATGAGCAACAACGCACCAATTTATATATCTAGTTGTCAAATAATTTCATAAAGGCAAAAATTCATGATTTCACAAGTTATAATCCATAATTTTTGCCCATTTTTACTCGTTTCGATCCATTGGCCAATAATTTCTCGAGAAAAAATTCAAGATTTCATGAGTTATAACCGACCACTTTCGACCATAGTTTAGTTGTTTTGACTAGTTGCTAAATAATTTTGCAGATTCACAATTTCATGAACTATAACCCATAATTTTTGGCCATTTTTATTTGCTTTGGCCAATTGTCAAATAAGTTTGTGGAGGCGAAGATTCAGGAGATCAAGACCCAAGATTTTTTGCCATTTTTTGTCGTATCTATCTCTTGGAAAATAATTTCGCAGAGGCTAAAATTCACAATTTCATAAGCTATAACCCACCAATTTTTACCATATAACCAGTTGGAAAATAATTTTGCGGAGGCAAACATTCACGATTTCACAAGCTACATGATATTTTGGCCATTTTCAGTCATTTCGTCCATTAGCAAATAATTTCTCGAGGACAAAATTAATAATTTCATGAGCTATAATCCACTATTTTTGGCCATATTTAGTTGTTTTGACTAGTCATCATATAATTTTGCGGAGGCCAAAATTCCCACTTTCATGAGTTATAACCCACAATTTTTTGCCATATTAAGCTATTTTGACCAGTGGACAAATAATTTCACTGAGGGCAAAATATGTGATTTCATGAGCTATAACCCATGATTTTTGGCTATTTTTAGTGATTTGGACTCGTTGGCAATTAATTTCGTACAGGCAAAAATTTACGATTTCATGAGCTTTAACCCACCATTTTTTACCATATTTACTTGTTTCAAGTAGTTGTCAAATAATTTTGCGGGAGCCAAAATTCACGATTTTGTGAGCTATTACCCATAATTACTTGCCATATTTTGTTGAATCGACCAGTTGGCAAATAATTACATGGAGGTAAAAATTCACGATTTCATGAGCTATAACACACGATTTTTGGCCATTTTTAGTCGTTTCGATTAGTTAACAAATAATTTCACTGAGGCAAACATTTATGATTTCGTGAGCTATAACCCACAATTTTTGGCCAGTTTTAGTGGTTTCAACTCGTTGATAATTAATTTTGTTGAGGCAAAAATTCACAATGTTATGAGTTACAGCCTACCATTTTTGGCCCTATTTAGTTGTTTCGACTCGTTGGCAAATAATTTCATGAAGGCAAACCTTCACAATTTCATGAGCTATGACCTGCCATTTTTGGCCATTGTTAGTAGTTTCAACCCATTGTGAAATAATTTCGCAGAGACAAAAATTCATGATTTCATGAGCTATAACCCATACTTTTTTGCCATATTTAGTTGTTTTGATAAGTTGTCAAATAATTTCATGGAGCAAACATTTAGGAGTTCATTACCTAACCAACAATTTTAGCCATATTTAGTTGTTTTGATAAGTTGCAAAATAATTTCCCGGAGGTTAAAATTCATGTTTTCTTGAGCAATAACCCACCAATTTTTGCTATATAGCTAGTTGTCAAATAATTTTATAGACGCAAAAATTCACGATTTCACAAGCTATAATCCATAGTTTTTACCCATTTTTACTCATTTTGATCCATTGGCAAATAATTTCTCGAGAAAAAAATTTAAGATTTCATGAGCTATAACCGACCATTTTCGGCCATATTTGGTTGTTTCGACAAGTTGGTAAATAATTTTGTAGCATCCAAGATACATGATTTCATAAGGTATAACCCATAATTTTGGCCATTTTTAGTTATTTTGACCCATTGTCAAATAAGTTTGTGGAGGCGAAAATTCAGGAGTCCAAGACCCACGATTTTTTACCATTTTTAGTTGTTTCTATCTCTTGGCAAATAATTTCCTAGAGGCTAAAATTCACAATTTCATAAGCTATAACCCATCAATTTTTACCATATAACCATTTGGAAAATAATTTTGCGGAGGCAAACATTCACAATTTCACGAGCTATAACCCACCATTTTCGGCCCTATTTAATTTTTTCAGCTAGTTGGCAAATTATTTTGCGGAGGCAAGAATTCACAATTTCATGAGATATAACTTGCGATTTTTGGCCACTTTTAGTGGTTTTTACCCAATGTCAAATAAGTTTGCAGAGGAAAAAAGTCACAATTTTGTGAGCTATAACCCACGATTTATGGCCATATTTAATTGTTTCAACCAGTTGACAAATACTTTCATGGAAGCAAAAATTTAGTAGTTCATGAGCTATAACCAACATTTTTTGGCCATTTTTAGTTCATAAGCAAAAATTGTTTCAACCGAAATTCAATATTTCATGAGCTATAACCCACCAATTTTGGCCATATGACAAGCTAGCTAATAATTTCACGGAGGCAAAAATTCATGATTTCACGAGCAACAACCCATGATTTTTGGCCATTTTTAGTCATTTCGATCCGTTAGTAAATGATTTCTTGATGATAAAATTCACGATTTCATGAGCTATAATCCATCATTTTTGGCCATATTTACTTGTTCAACTAGTTGTCAAATAATTTGGTAGATAAAAATTCATGATTTCAAGAGCTATAACCCATGATTTTTGGCCATTTTTAGTCCTCTTGGAAAATAATTTCCCTAAAGCTAAAATTCACGATTTCATGAGCTATAACCCATAAATTTTGGCCACTTAACCTGTTGGCAAATAATTTCACGATTGTACAAGCTATAACCCATGATTTTTAGCCTTTTTTAGTCATTTTGATCCATTGGCAAATAATTTCCTGGTGGCAAATATTCACGATTTCATGATCTATAACCTGTAATTTTTTACCATTTTTAGTAGTTTTGACCCATTTTGAAATAATTTTGCAGAGGCAAAAATACACATTTTCATGAGCTATAACCCATGATTTTTTGCCATATTTAGTTGTTTCGACCAAATGTAAAATAATTTCGCGGTGGCAAAAATTCAGGAGTTCATGAGTTATAGCCCACAATTTTTGGTCATTTTTAGTCGTTTCTATTTCTTGGCAAGCAACTTCTTGGAGGCCTAAATTCATGATTTGATTAGCTATAACCAACAAACTTTGGCTAGATAACTAGTTAGCAAATAATTTCACGGAGGCAAAAATTCACAATTTCATGAGCTATAACCCATGATTTTTGGCCATTTTTAGTTGTTTCACTAGTTGGCAAATAATTTTATGGTCAAAATTCACGATTTCATGAGGCATAACCCATGATTTTTGCTGTTTTTAGTGGTTTTCCTCGTTAGAAAATAATTTCATTGTGGTAAAATCACGATTTTATGAGCTATAGCCCATCATTTTTGGCCCTATTTAGTTGTTTTGACTAGTTGACAAATAATTTCGAGAAAAAATTTAAGATTTCATGAGCTATAACCCACCATTTTCGCCATATTTGGTTGTTTCGACAAGTTGGTAAATAATTTTGTAGCATCCAGATACATGATTTCATAAGGTATAACCCATAATTTTTGGCCATTTTAGTTATTTTGACCCATTGTCAAATAAGTTTGTGGAGGCGAAAATTCAGAGTCCAAGACCCACGATTTTTTACCATTTTTAGTTGTTTCTATCTCTTGGCAAATAATTTCCTAGAGGCTAAAATTCACAATTTCATAAGCTATAACCCATCAATTTTTACCATATAACCATTTGGAAAATAATTTTGCGGAGGCAAACATTCACAATTTCACGAGCTATAACCCACCATTTTCGCCCTATTTAATTTTTCGGCTAGTTGTTGAAATTATTTTTGGAGGCAAAAATTCACAATTTCATGAGATATAACTTGCGATTTTTGGCCACTTTTAGTGGTTTTACCCAATGTCAAATAAGTTTGCGGAGGAAAAAGTCACAATTTTGTGAGCTATAACCCGATTTATGGCCATATTTAATTGTTTCAACCGGTTGACAAATACTTTCATGGAAGCAAAAATTTAGTAGTTCATGAGCTATAACCAACATTTTTTGGTTCATAAGCAAAATTGTTTCAACCGAAATTCAATATTTCATGAGCTATAACCCACCAATTTTGGCCATATGACAAGCTAGCTAATAATTTCCGCGGAGGCAAAATTCATGATTTCACGAGCAACAACCCATGATTTTTGGCCATTTTAGTCATTCGATCCGTTAGTAAATGATTTCTTGATGATAAAATTCACGATTTCATGAGCTATAATCCATCATTTTTGGCCATATTTACTTGTTCAACTAGTTGTCAAATAATTTGGTAGATAAAAATTCATGATTTCAAGAGCTATAACCCATGATTTTTGGCCATTTTAGTCCTCTTGGAAAATAATTTCCTAAAGCTAAAATTCACGATTTCATGAGCTATAACCCATAAATTTTGGCCACTTAACCTGTTGGCAAATAATTTCACGATTGTACAAGCTATAACCCATGATTTTTAGCCTTTTTAGTCATTTTGATCCATTGGCAAATAATTTCGGTGGCAAATATTCACGATTTCATGATCTATAACCTGTAATTTTTACCATTTTTAGTAGTTTTGACCCATTTTGAAATAATTTTGCAGAGGCAAAATACACATTTTCATGAGCTATAACCCATGATTTTTGCCATATTTAGTTGTTTCGACCAAATGTAAAATAATTTCATGGAGGCAAAATTCATGATTTCATGAGCTATAACCCACAATTTTTGGTCATTTTAGTCGTTTCTATTTCTTGGCAAGCAACTTCTTGGAGGCCTAAATTCATGATTTGATTAGCTATAACCAACAAACTTTGGCTAGATAACTAGTTAGCAAATAATTTCGCGGAAGCAAAAGTTCACGATTTTATGAGCTTCAACCCATGGTTTTTGGCCTTTTCTAGATGTTTCGACCTGTTGGCAAATAATTTTGCGGAGTCAAAATTTTACGATTTCATGAGGCATAACCCATGATTTTTGCCTGTTTTTAGTGGTTTTTCCTCGTTAGAAAATAATTTCATTGTGGTAAAAATCACGATTTTATGAGCTATAGCCCATCATTTTTGGCCCTATTTAGTTGTTTTGACTAGTTGACAAATAATTTCGCAGAGGCAAACATTCACTATTTTACGAGCTATAACCTGTGATTTTTGGCCATTTTTAGTAGTTTTGATTCATTATCAAATAATTATGCAAAGGAAAAAATTCACGATTTCATGAGCCATATCCCATGAGTTTTGGCCATATTTAGTTGTTTTGGCCAGTTGATAAATAATTTCGAAGGGCCAAAAATTTTGGAGTTCTTGAGCTATAACCCATGATTTTGCATTTTTTTTGTTGTTTTATCTGTTGGCAAATAATTTCCCGAAGGCCAAAGTTCACAATTTAAGGAGCTATAACCTACCAATTTTGGCCTCATAACTAGTTGGAAAAACTTTTCGCGGAGGCAAAAATTCATGATTTCACGAGCTATGGCCTCCGATTTTTGGCCATTTTTAGTCATTTTGATCCATTGGAAAATAATTTCGTGATGACAAAATTCACGATTTCATGAGCTATAAGCCACCATTTTTGGCGACATTTAGCCAACATTCAGGATTTAATTAGCTATATCCCATGGTTTTTTGTTGTTTTTAGTGGCTTCAACCCATTGGCAAATAATTTTGCGAGGGCCAAAATTCATGATTTAATGAGTTATAACACATGATTTTTTGCTATTTTTAGTAGTTTCGACCCGTTGGCAAATAATTTTGTGGAGGCAAAAATTAACAATTTCATGCGTTGTAACCCATGATTTTTTCCATATTGAGTGGTTTCGACCAATGGATAAATAATTTCACGGAGGTAAAAATTAACGATTAAACGAGCTATAACCCATAATTTTTTGTTCTATTTAGTTATTATACGTCTGAGCCAAAATTCACGACTTCATGAGCTATATCCCAAGATATTTTCCATTTTTAATTGTTTTGACCCTTTGGCAAAATATTTTGCTGTAGCCAAAATTCACGATTTAATGAGCTATAGTCCATGAATTTTGTCCATTTTAGAGGTTTTGACCCGTTGAAAAATAATTTTCACGAGTCAAAAGTGTAATATTTAATGAGATATAAACCAATAATTTTTGACTATTTTTAGTGATTACGATCTGTTGGCAAATAATTTCTCGAGAGGCCAAAGTTCACGATTTAATGAGCTATAACTCACAATATTTTGCCATTTTTAGTTGTTTTGACCAACTAGCAAATAATTTTATGGAGTCCAAAATTCATGATTTATTGAGCTATGACCCATGATTTTTAGTTATTATTAGTGGTTTCGACCAAATGGAAAACAATTTCACGGATGTTGATGCTATGGATCACACAGTCAATTAATTAAGTTGTAAAATGATTAGGGTCCTCTAACTCCTCTAGATATCCGATCCTGAAATTCCCTGAGATGTCCTCCTGGTGGCATGCTCTTGCCGGCTCCTCTCGGGACTGGAGCTCTCCTCCATCCCTTCCCTGTGAGGCGAGGGTTGCCGAAGGGGCTCCTCGAAATGGGCTTGCTGGCGCGGCTGCGGGGACGGACGGTCGTCATAGCTCTACTGCTGAGCATGATGATCCATACGCTCGGGGGTAGGGGACGTCCCGCTGTTGCTCCTGTAGAGGTTGAAGAAGAGTCATCTGGGGTTGTTGAGGAGTGAGCCGGCTGAGGGGCTCATGGGAAAATGCATTGAACTACTACTGGAAAGACTGAGTGATTCGTCGGGTGGCTTCTTCTAACTGGGCTTGAGTGACAAAACCAGTTTGTTAGCTATCTAAGGAATGGCGGGCAGATGACCCAGGGTGCTGATCACGACCAGACATCGTTACTTAGAGGAGAAAGAAGGCCCCACGGTGGGCGTCAAACTATTGATGCTATGGATCACACAGTCAATTAATTAAGTTGTAAAATGATTAGGGTCCTCTAACTCCTCTAGATATCCGATCCTGAAATTCCCTGAGATGTCCTGCACATATCACAAATCATGAGAGGTTGGGGTTGGATCCCCGGTGGTTCCTCCGACGATCAAGTTAGTAGATAATCTTGAGTGGGGAAATAGAAATTGAACTGAGCGTTCTCAAATGTAGGTCCAGATTGCATAGAAATTGCTTACCTATGTTTGTAAACAGCTCCCCTATTTATAGTAGCAATAGGGGGATAGTTTAGTAACTTTGGCTGACTGATAGCTGGCGGCTGAGTCAGCTCTTGCTTTACAGGTGTCGGCCGGCGAGTGGATGGAGGTCAATTTGATCAAGCATGGGTCAACGGCTGAGTCAGAGTTGCCTTTACAAGTGTCGCCAGCTGAGTGGACGAGGCCTTGTCGGCATTTAATGCGAAGTGATAGGGGGCACATGGTATGACGTGTCTTAAAGATCTAAGAGCATAGAGAATTGATGGCACTGATCCCGTATTCAATGCGATGATGACTCATCGCTAGCGGGAGGCTCGAGGCACGTCGTCGTCTTCCTATCCTAGGTGGCATGTCGAGAAGTCCCGCCTTTTGAGTCAGATTCGCAAGATGTCGACCAGCCAGCCAAGCGGGTCGTCCACGAGGTCGTTGCATTCGAAGAGATAGACTCGTACCACCTTTGGAGTCGGCCTCGTAAGATGCCCGACGGAACGGCGTGGGCTGTTGATCGACTACGGCAAGAATGCAAGATGGCGGCTAAGCCTTTGAGTCGGCCTGGCAAGATGTCTGCAGCTTGAGTCGTCCGAACGGCTGGTTCGGTTCCTCTTGGAGTGGATTAACTATATCACGTCTCTAATGTGGGACACTTGTCTCCTACTAAGTATAGATTAATATTTGGATAATTTTGAAGTGTTATAACAACGGAGGCTAAAATTCATGATTTCATGAGCAATAATCCACGTTTTTGTCCATTTTTAGTGGTTTCGACCTACAAGCAAATAATTTCGCAGAGACAAAAATTCATGATTTCATGACTTATAACCCATTATTTTAGCTATTTTTAGTATTTTTGCCATTGACAATTAATTTTGCAGAGACCAAAATTCATAATTTCATGAGCAATAACCCATAATTTTTTGCCATTTTTAGTGGTTTCAACCCCTTGGAAAATAATTTCACAAAGGCAAAAATTCGCGATTTTATGAGCTATAACCCACGATTTCATGCTATTTTTAGTGGTTTTGACTAGTTTTCAAATAATTATACGGGGGCCAAAATTCATGATTTTGTGAGCTACAACCTATGATTTCATGAGCTATATAACCCATGATTTTTGATAATTTTTTATAATTTTGATCCGTTGGCAAATAAATATACGGAGGCCACCCTTCGGCAAATAAATTTGCGGAGACAAGAATTCACGATTTAATGAGCTATAACCCATAATTTTTGGCTATTTTCAGTGGTTGCATCCCTTAGACAAATAATTTCCCTGAGGCAAAAATTTACGATTTCATGAGCTATAACCTATGAATTTTAGCCATATTTAGTTTTTTTTACCTATTGAAAAATAATTTTGAGGAGGCAAAAATTCACGATTTCATGCGCACCTATGATTTTTTGCCATTTTTATTGGTACTAACCCATTGGTGAATAATTTCATGGAGGCCAAAACTCATGATTTAATGAGCTATGTCTCATGATTTTTTGCTATTTTTAGTGATTTTCCATTGGCAAATAATTTTGTAAGGGCCAAAATTCATGACTTAATGAGATATAACCCACAAATTTTGGCCATATTTAGTGGTTTTGACCTATTGACAAATAATTTTACGGAGGCAAAAATTCATGATTTAATAAGCTATAAGCCACGATTTTTTGTCATATTTAACTATTATATGAATAGGTAAATGATTTCTCAGAGGCCAAAATTCATGATATCATAAGCTATACCCTAAAATTTTGTCGATTTTTAGTTGTTTCGATCCGTTGGTAAAAAATTTCGCTGAAGCCAAAATTCAAGATTTAATTAGCTATAGCCCATGAATTTTTACCATTTTTAGTGGTGTCGACCGTTCACAAATAGTTTTGTAGAGTCCAAAATTCACTATTTAATAAGCTATAAACCAATGATTTTTAGCCGTTTTTAGTGGTTTGGATTCATTGGCAAATAATTTTCGGAGGCCAATAATCATGATTTAATGAGCTATAACCAATGATTTTTGGCCCTTTTTAGTTGTTTCAACCCATTGGCAATAATTTTAAAGAATCCAAAATTAATGATTTCATGAGCTATAACCAATGATTTTTGGCAATTGTTAGTGGTTTCAACCCATTGGCAAATAATTTCACGCAGGCCAAAATTCACGATTTCATGAGCTATAAACCATGATTTTTGTCCATTTTTAGTGGTTTTGACATATGAGCAAATAATTCTCCAGAGATAAAAATTCACGATCTCATGAGTTATAACACACGTTTTTGGCTATTTTTAGTGCTTTCGACCCGTTAGTAAATAATTTTATAGAGGCCAAAATTCACAATTTCATGAGCAATAACCTATGATTTTTGCTACCATTTTAGTGGTTTTGACCTATTAGCAAATAATTATACGGAGGCTAAAATTCACGATGTCATGAACTATAAGCCATAATTTTTAGCAATTTTACTTAATTCAACTCGCTGGCAATTAATTTCACAAAGGCAAAATTTCATGATTTCATGAGTTATAACCCATGATATTATGAGCTATAACCCACAATATTTTGCCATTTTTAGTGATTTTGATCCATTGGCAAATAACTATACTGAGACTAAAATTCAAGATTTTGTGAGCTATAACCCATAATTTTTGCCCATTTTCAGTGGTTTTGACCCGTTGGCAATTAATTTCACCTGGACAAATTCACGATTTAATGAGCTATAACCCATGATTTTTGGTTATTTTTAGTAGTTCCAAACATTGGGCTAATAATTATGCAAAGGTTAAAAATTCACGATCTCATGAGCTACAACCCATGATTTTTAGCTATTTTTCCTGGTTTTGACCTATTGGCAAATAATTTCATAGAGGCCAAAATTCACTATTTAATGAGCTATAATCCAAGATTTTTGATTATTTTTAGTGGTTTCGACCTATAGGCAAATAATTTCCCGGAGGCCGAAATTCATGATTTCATGAGCTATAACCCATAATTTTTGGCAATATTTAGTTATTTCCAGCAGTTAGCAAATAATTTCAGGAGGTAAAAATTCACTATTTCATGAGATATAACCTATGATTTTTGGCCAATTTAATTGTTTTGACCCATTGGCAAATAATTTTTCGGAGTTCAAAATTCACAATTTAATGGGCTATAACCTCGATTTTTTGCTATTTTTAGTGATTCCGACCCTTTGGCAAATAATTTTCCGTAGACCAAAATTCATGATTTAATGAGCTGTAACCCATGATTTTTGGCTGGTTTTAGTGGTTTCAACCCTTTGGCAAATAATTTCACAGAGGCCAAAATTCATGATTTGATGCGCTACAACCCATAATTTTTGGACATATTTAGTTATTTCAACCCTTAGGCAAATAATTTCACAAAGGAAAAAACTCACAATTTCATTAGGTATAACCCATGATTTTTAGCCATTTTTATGTGTTTCAACCCGTTGACAAATAATTTTGCGGAGGCAAAAATTCTCAATTTTATGAGCTATAACCCACGATTTTTAGCCCTTTTTAGTGGTCTCGATCCATTGGCAAATAATTATGTGGAGGCCAAAATTCATGATTTAATGAGCTATATCCCATGATTTTTGGTCCTTTTAGTGGTTTTGGTCTATTGGCAAAACATTTCGCGAGGGCCAAAATTCACGATTTAATGAGGTATAACCCACGATTTTGGGCGATATTTAGCTATTTTCAGCAGTTGGCAAATAATGTCGTGGTGGCCAAAGTTCAAGATTTAATGAGCTATAAACTATGATTTTTGGTCATTTCCAGTGTTTTGACCCATTAGCAAATAATTTTGCCAAGTCCAAACTTCACAATTTCATGATCTATAACCCACAATTTTTGGCCATTTCTAGTCATTTCAACCCACCGCAAATAATTTTTCAAAGACCAAATTCATGATTTCATGAGTTATAACCATGATTTTAGGCCATCTTTAGTCATTTTGACTCGTTGGCAAATAATTTCGCGGAGGCAAAAATTCACGATTTCATGAACTACAACTCATGAATTTTGGCCATTTTTAGTCATTTCGACCCATTGGCAAATAATTTGGCAAAAGGCGAATTTTCACATATTTATGAGCTAGAACCCCTGACATTCAACCATTTTTAGTCATTTCGACCTATTCTCAAATATTTTTGTTGTGGCTATAATTCACTATTTCATATCCTACAACCCAAGGGTTTGGCCACTTCTAGTCATTTTGACCCATTGGCAAATATTTTTTCGGAGACCAAAATTCATGATTTCATGAGCTATAACCCACGATTTTTGGCCATTTTCAGACATTACGATCCGTAGGTAAATAATTTTGCAGCGTCCAAACTACACGATTTTATGAGCTATAACCCATGAATTTTGGCCATTTCTAGTTGTAGACGGTTAAAATATATTTCATCCAGGCCAATATCCAGCTTGGATCCAAGAAGTAAACACCCATGGGCTAAACACTTTAAATGGGCCTAAAGTCGAGCCCACAAAAGGTTATGACGAAGCTCACTCAAATAAGCACGCGAACATCGCCATATAGCCCACTTCGGCTCAATCCAAACGAGTCAAAAGTGAACCACACGAAGTCCGCCGTCTGATGTCAACGAACTTCGCCAGCAGCTATCCACGTGGGCCACATCATCCATAATTCATAAGCAATGGCTCACCCACGTCCAAGTGAGCCTCGCTCAAATACTTTCAGCGAGCTTCGCCAAATCAGCGAACTTTACCAATCAGCTGTTTGAGAGCTATTTTCAAGGGGATAACCCCCCCCTAACTATCTCCTATTTTGATGGCCACTTAACCCACAATTAAAGGCCATTAACTCTCTCTCTCTCTCTCTCAGCCTATAAGAGGAGAAGGAGATTGTTCATTCGAGACACTTACACACAAGGGGTGATCACCAGACTACACACTCGCGGTTTTCTTGTGCTTTGGTTCTAAGAGAAGACTGAGTTATCTTTCAAAGAACCAAATCTTCATCAACAACGAAATACCCATCATCTTAGTCGAACTGTCAATGGAGTACAAGATCGACGCTCCATCGACACGTAAAAAAGAACCCCAGGAAATATAAATTTTTCCTTTATTTTATTATATTCTTTTCATTGTAATCTGTGTCAATTATAATACTAAAAGACTTGAAACACTAGTCATTTCGACCAATTGGCAAATAATTTTGTGGAGATAAAATTCATGATTTCATGAAATATAACCCACAATTTTTGTTCATTTCTAGTCATTTTGACCTATTCTCAAATAATTTTGCTCAGTCCAAATGAACAATTTCGTGAGCTAACACATGATTTTTCGCCAATTTTAGAGGTATCAATCCATTAGCAAATAATTCCATGGTGGTCAAGATTTAGAATTTCCAAGGCTATAATCCATGATTCTTTGCCATTTTTAGTAATTTCAAACCGTTCGTAAAATAATTTTGTGGTGGCCAAAATTCATAATTTCATAAGCTACAAACCACAATTTTGGCCATTTAGCAAAATAAACTATCTCGTGATCTATAACCCATGATTTTTGGCCATTTTTAGTCATTTTCACTTATTAGCAAATAATTTCATGGAGGCAAAAATTCAAGATTTCATTAGCTGCTACCCAGGATTTTTGGTCATTTTTAGCCGTTTTGACCCCTTGGCAAATAATTTCACGGAGGCCAAAATTCATGATTTCTTGAGCTATAACCAAGGTTTTTTGTCATTTTTTATTGTTTCTACCCATTGGCAATTATTTTCATGAATGCAAAAATTTACAATTACATAAGCTATAACCCACAATTTTTACTATGTTTTGTCATTTCAATGTGTTGGCAAATAATTTTGTGGAGGCCAAAATTCACGATATCATGAGCTATTACCGATGATTTTTTATCATTTTTAGTCATTTCAATTCGTTAGCAAATAGTTTCATGGAGGCCAAAATTCAGAATTTGTGACCGACAACCCATGATTTTTTACCATTTTTAGTCATTTCGATACATTGGCAAATAATTTTGAGGAGACCAAAATTCATAATTTCATGAGCTAAAACCCCGATTTTTGGTCACTTACATTCATTTCAGCCCGTCGGCAAATAATTTCATGGAGGCCGAACTACTTGATTTCATAAGCTTTATCCTATTATTTTTTTTCCATTTTAGTCGTTTCAACCCATTGCGGTGGCCAATATTCACAATTTCAGGAGCTATAACCCATGATTTTTTCCATTCTTAATCGTTTCATTCCATTGGCAAGTAATTTCATAGAGTCCAAACTTCATGATTTGATGAGATATAACCCATGATTTTTGGTTATGTTTAGTTGTTTTGACCGATTAGCAAATAATTTTGTAGAGGTCAAAATTCACGATTTCATGAGCTATAACCCATAATTTTGGACCATTTTATAGTCATTTTGACTAGTTGATAAATATCTCTATAGAGCCTAAAATTCACGATTTCATGAGCTATAACCCACGATTTTTTGCCATTTTATAGTTGTAGGCAATAAAAATTGCCTTAATCCCTACACAGCAACTCGGAATGAGCAAAAGAGCTTAAGGGTCCATCTGAGTGAAGTCAGGTCCGCCTAAAGGTTCAGTTCACCTGAATGCTTGACTTTACAAAATAGACAAAAACGCTGATATCTCTCGAAACCGGAAGGAATTGGGCAAAATGACCGAAACAAAGGGCTCCGTCTCGTCGAGATAGTCGATTTTCATATATAATTCGTCCGGTTCCGACGTACAGCTTGAAAGTTACGGCCTGATCGTCATAGCATGTTCTCACGTAAGCCTTAGAAAATGCTAAGAGACAAAAGAGGAGGTTCGCCCTGGCTGCGAGGCTCGACGTTCAACCGAGGTTCGTACGTGGAGCGGAGTTCGATCTTAACACGAGGTTCGCACAAGAAACGAAGCTCAACAATGGGCTGACGAGGTTCGCCTACAACGGTGATCTGCCGAGGCTCGCCCACAACGTCAAAGTTTGACGAGGCTCGCCCACAACATCAAAGTTTGACGAGGCTCGCCCACAACGCCGGTTTGATGAGGCTCGCCCACAACGCCGGTTTGATGAGGCTCGCCCACAACGCCGGTTTGATGAGGCTCGCCCACAACATCAAAGTTTGACGAGGCTCGCCCACAACATCAAAGTTTGACGAGGCTCGCCCACAACATCAAAGTTTGACGAGGCTCGCCCACAACATCAAAGTTTGACGAGGCTCGCCCACAACATCAAAGTTTGACGAGGCTCGCCCACAACATCAAAGTTTGACGAGGCTCGCCCACAACATCAAAGTTTGACGAGGCTCGCCCACAACATCAAAGTTTGACGAGGCTCGCCCACAACATCAAAGTTTGACGAGGCTCGCCCACAACATCAAAGTTTGACGAGGCTCGCCCACAACATCAAAGTTTGACGAGGCTCGCCCACAACATCAAAGTTTGACGAGGCTCGCCCACAACATCAAAGTTTGACGAGGCTCGCCCACAACATCAAAGTTTGACGAGGCTCGCCCACAACATCAAAGTTTGACGAGGCTCGCCCACAACATCAAAGTTTGACGAGGCTCGCCCACAACATCAAAGTTTGACGAGGCTCGCCCACAACATCAAAGTTTGACGAGGCTCGCCCACAACATCAAAGTTTGACGAGGCTCGCCCACAACATCAAAGTTTGACGAGGCTCGCCCACAACATCAAAGTTTGACGAGGCTCGCCCACAACATCAAAGTTTGACGAGGCTCGCCCACAACATCAAAGTTTGACGAGGCTCGCCCACAACATCAAAGTTTGACGAGGCTCGCCCACAACATCAAAGTTTGACGAGGCTCGCCCACAACATCAAAGTTTGACGAGGCTCGCCCACAACATCAAAGTTTGACGAGGCTCGCCCACAACATCAAAGTTTGACGAGGCTCGCCCACAACATCAAAGTTTGACGAGGCTCGCCCACAACATCAAAGTTTGACGAGGCTCGCCCACAACATCAAAGTTTGACGAGGCTCGCCCACAACATCAAAGTTTGACGAGGCTCGCCCACAACATCAAAGTTTGACGAGGCTCGCCCACAACATCAAAGTTTGACGAGGCTCGCCCACAACATCAAAGTTTGACGAGGCTCGCCCACAACATCAAAGTTTGACGAGGCTCGCCCACAACATCAAAGTTTGACGAGGCTCGCCCACAACATCAAAGTTTGACGAGGCTCGCCCACAACATCAAAGTTTGACGAGGCTCGCCCACAACATCAAAGTTTGACGAGGCTCGCCCACAACATCAAAGTTTGACGAGGCTCGCCCACAACATCAAAGTTTGACGAGGCTCGCCCACAACATCAAAGTTTGACGAGGCTCGCCCACAACATCAAAGTTTGACGAGGCTCGCCCACAACATCAAAGTTTGACGAGGCTCGCCCACAACATCAAAGTTTGACGAGGCTCGCCCACAACATCAAAGTTTGACGAGGCTCGCCCACAACATCAAAGTTTGACGAGGCTCGCCCACAACATCAAAGTTTGACGAGGCTCGCCCACAACATCAAAGTTTGACGAGGCTCGCCCACAACATCAAAGTTTGACGAGGCTCGCCCACAACATCAAAGTTTGACGAGGCTCGCCCACAACATCAAAGTTTGACGAGGTCACCGCAGCCGCTGGTCCGACGAGGTTCGCCACAGCGTGGCTTAACGAGGCTCGCTAAGACTGTGAAGTTCGACGAGGTCCATCATCGCGCTTTTTATCAGAGCCCGCTTTTATCAGAGTAGCCCGCTAATCGTAGCAACCGCGTATCTGTAGCAGCCAAGGTATCGGTGCGACCATCGATTACGGCAGCCCAATAAATATCTAAAAGCCCAACGGGAGAAAGGGCTGGCTTCCTTGAAAAAAGTCTAAGAGCTTTTGGAAGATCAATACTTGGGTGCAGGGGAGAGATCACGAACCTCGTCAGCAACCTCTAGATCATTCGCAGCTTTGATCTGATCGTCAACGGGAAGCAACCTCGACTTGAGCATCGAGCGAAGCATCCTCTCGCCACCAAGAACCCATACAAAAGAGGAGTCAAATCAATCTCCTCTTCCTCTGTAATCGAGAGAATTTGATTGTAACACATTCGTCCAATCAATAAACATTTTTTCGACCCTACAGAAGATGGCGACCACAGTGGGAGCAACCATTCATTCCGATGAACTGGTGGTGGCGCAATCAGACAAGGTTGCAGTCGGAACCGAGGTTCGAACCTTGGTTATCGAGTTTGATCAGAGTAAGTACGAGGAGTTCCTCTCCTCTGGGGCATCTAGCCCAGTGAAGACACGCAAGTGTCGTCGAGTCTCGTATGAGACTTCAGCCCCCGTGGCTTCTGCTGAATCCTCTCGAGCGAACCTCGACAATCAGCCTTTGTCTCTCAAGGACAAGGCTCCAAGAGTTAGCCAGCAGGCTAAGAAGTGGGTTGTTAAGCAACCCAAGTCAACTTCGGATGTTGTTAGCCAAGTTTTGGCTTCTGGCGAGCCTCGCTCTGCCTATGGGAAGAACGAACCTTCTAACGGTTCACTCTCAAGACGTGCCAGACAACGTCAGCGACAGAACCAAGCTCGCCGACGTGCTCGAGCTTTGGTCTCGTTGGACGGATTCCACTATCGTCCAAAGAAAGTCAACGAACCTCGTCATCATCAAGGGGTTCATTCGAAACAAGACGAGTGTCGCCCCAGCTGCGAACCTCGTCCACAAGGCGAGCGTAAGCCCCGGTGCGAACCTCGTCTACAAGGCGAGCGTAAGCCCCGGTGCGAACCTCGTCTACAAGGCGAGCATTAAGCTGGCTGCGAGCCTCGTCCAAGTGGCGAACCTCGCCAACAATGTGAGGTCCCCTTGAAAAGAGATGAGCCTCGTCTGCTTGGCGAATTTCGCCAACAACATGACGAACATCGCTATGTTGACGAACCTCGTCACAGCAAGCGTCAAAATGATGAACCTCGTCATCATGAACCTCGACATGGGGTGTCATCAAAGCAAGTGGACGAACCTCGTCGTAGGAAGCGTCAGAATGACGAGCCTCGTCGTAGGAAGCGTCAGAATGACGAGCCTCGTCGTAGGAAGCGTCAGAATGACGAACCTCGTCATCTTAAACCTACCCAACAACATGAGGTCCATTCTGAACCAGATGAACCTCGTTCAGACAGCGAACCTCGCCATAAGCTTCGTCGCCAGAACCAAAGGAAACGGCAACCTCGCCAGGGTCGCCAAACTCGACTCAAGGAGCCTCTCTCATACGAGGCTCGTTTTGAATCAGCGGGGAACACCCGCCGATCTCGTGATTACCTCACTCGCAAAGCGTGATGCTAGTCATATGCAATCTCATTCGCGATGTGAGAAGCTTATCTCGCGATGCAGCCCAATGTTCATCGACACACCGGCCGGTTTTGGCGATTATCGGACCGTGATAATCACATTTTAATGACATTTTAATAACCTCATTATCTATTTTATATCAATAAATATGTTACTAATAATATGTTTTATCTTATTTTGCGAATAATGGAGTATTAATGAATAAAAACTCAAATGACTCTAATTCTCAATTTCTACCAATTTTGAAGCCCAAATCGAAGACAAACAAAGGCCCAAGATACCATAGTGATCCAAGAGAATTAGTGAAGAAAAATCAAGAAAAGACAAATTCGGTTGGAAACCAACGGTTATTAACGATTGGCCAAGGTTAGTAGGTTGGCCAACGATTAGCCAACGATTGGTCTTGGCAATTCGAATTAAGGAAAGATTTCTCTTCCTTTTGGCCAAGTTTGATCAATGGTTCACATCAACTCCGTTGGGGTATAAATAGGGGTAGTATCGAGGGTTTAGAGGTGTGAAATATTTTGTAAAACTCCTTTTGGAGAGAAAGGGTTGCTCTTGTTTTAGAGTACCTTTCATTGTAATAATTTTCCTCAATAAATAAATATTTTCGCCCCTTCAATCCCATCTTCTTCTTCTTGTTCAAGGACCAAAAGGAGGATGAGTTGATGATGATGAGTTGCAGGTTTCTCTTTATTTCTCTTTATTATTTCTTTTTCTTTCTTGTTATTTATTTGCTTTGTAGTTTAGATTTAATAGCTTTTGTAGTTTAGATTTAATTGCTTTGTAGTTAGATTAGTTTAGAATTTTTCTTTTCTTTTTATTTTCTTTCTTTTTCTATTTGTTTGAATTTCCCAAGATGTTGAACTAAACTCTTGTGGGGATCTAGGTTGCATGAAACTAGTCTAATCTCTTTTGTGTTTATGAATCATCTCTCTTATGCTTAAAAGATCATGTTTAGGTTAATCAACTAGAGAACTAATCGATAGAAGAAGAATTTGATAGTTTATGCTTTCCTTAAGTGGTTTGATAGGCTATGCTTATGAATTCTAGGATTATTATCTTGTTATTACTCTCTTCATGAGTTTGAATTTCAATTAGGTGATAATTTGATAAGTTATGCTTTCCTTAAGTGGTTTGATATCTTATGCTTAATAAATCTAATATGAGATGTGGTAAAAGAGAATTTTTAGTAGATTATAATTTGAGTTAGCTAGTGGATTCAATTCTAGATTCCTTCATCTCTCTTATTGACTTCTCGTCTTTTTAATTGTGATTCCTTTCACACACAATCCAAATCCACTCTCTCATCACTTCATCATATTTTCATATTATCTTGAATAAAACCCTAATTGTCGCATAATTTGAGAACCGAACTTGAATCAAACACTTCCTATTTCCGTTCCTCGTGGGATCGACAATCTTAAATACTATAACTTGACAATGGTTGTGCACTTGCGACTATAAAAGGTAAACACTCGTTTTGCCCATCAAGTTTTGGCGGATTCTTGGGAGACGGTGTTAAGTAGGAATTTTTCTTAGTTCTTTAACTTGTGTGTTTGTCTATTGTGAATGACAAAAGGAGCTTGAAGGCAAGGAGTTGAAGATTCAAGATTGAAGGTTGCCTCCAGCGAGGCTTTGCATTGCTTTTGCGCAGTAACTCTTCTCTCTAGTATTTTTAATTCCACCCTATAGGTAGTTCATCACATTAGAGACAATTAGGTTAATATAAAAAAACTGACTTTCTTTCTTCTTGACCATAATTAAAAAAAATATTTTTCTTTCTCATCCTTTTAGTTGCTTTTAATTTCTAGGGCTGCATTGCATATAATAGTAGGAATTCACCAAAGTGATTTGAGCATTTTGAATTGACACTCACTTGAAAATATTTTTAAGGGCAAAACCCATTAATCAAGATAAGGTGAGGATTTCATCACCCTTTCCTTCGCCAAAATCAGCGATTCCTCACTACACAAACCCAAGCCTCCTAAAAGAATTAGGCGTTGGCCCCTAAGGATTCGAGCTCAATAAGGAACAAGAAATTCTTGAGTGAACTGGTCTAAGTTTATTTGGATTAATTGGTGTCTAAGGCAAGGTTTAGGTTATGGTTACCGCAAGGAACGAGGTACTTAATTGATCTTTGATCTCCTCTAGTACTATCCTTACGGCTAATTACCCAATGAACCGGATTTTTTCACTTAGGAGTTTTGGTTAGGAGCTAGTCTAGTGAGTTTAGGCTTAACCCTAGAGTTAGGGTGATTGAAAAGTGATTGCCTTGATTTGTTAATTTTTCTTTTCTTCTTCCCTCTTCTTCTCTTTTCACCATCTCACTAACTTTTTCATTTTTTAATTAAAAAAATCTCTTGATTTTGGTTCATGCAAACTTGGGTTAGGAATAATACCAATCGTTTAGTTAGCTCGATTCAACTTCTCAACCAAACGAAATGGCCAATCCTCCGTTCTTCAAGATATCGCTACCCAACTAGGAATGCTATCCCTTCATGCATTAAGCTTCCGAAGCAAATGGAGCTAATTTGAACTCAGACCACATTTCATCAACATGCTTATAAAATTTTAGGAATGTAAACCAAGACGATATATTTTCATCTCTGAATTTGAAGAAGTCGCCTCATGATTAAAATGAAAGACCTAACTGAGGATGCAATTAAGCTTCGATTTATTCCCTTCACTCTTAAGGACAAAGCAAAAAATGGTCAGCAAACTTACCCACGATTCGATTTCAACTGGGCTGATTTTGTAAAGTTTTTCTAAAAATTCTTCCCAATTCACAAAGCGGTCAAGCTCGAAACAAAGATTCAAAATTTTAGGATTGTCGGGTGAGCCATTCGAAAGTATTTCGATAGGTTTAAGGATCTCCTCATCCAATGTCCTCACCACGGTCCGAAAAATGGCGATTGTGCCAAATCATTTACGAAGGATTGGACTATCTGCAAAAACTTTCTTAGAGTCAATGTGTCAAGGGGATTTCATGAAGAAAAATGCCGATGAAGCTTGGGACTTTTAGAGAATTTATCAGAAAACTATGCGGTGGGAACACTTGTGATTCATCGATTACCCAATCCAGTTCTAGAGGTCCTTCCTTAGAGTCAAACATAGCCTCTGAAGCTAAGATGGCTACAATTCTCTGAGTTAGAAACTTTAGAAACCAAAGAGCGAGCTCGGCTCAAATCAATCAAGTTTACGCCTCGGTTGTCATAGCTGTCTTTCTGACCCATGCTTGAGCAATGTCCACTCGTAGGAAACACTCAATCTCTAGAAACGGATGAATCTTGCATTCGACATCCGATTAATGATCCATTTTCTCCAACCTATAATCCAGGTTGGAGAAATCATCCATTTTGCATGGAATCGGGGTAATTTCTCGAAATCAAAATTTCACTCCTCTTCAAACCAACAATTCCTAGGGCAACGCAGCTTCTTTCAATTCTCAAACCAATTTCCCACAATCAAATCGGCCATTTCCAAATTAGTTTCCTCATCATCAATCTACAAATCATATTCCTTCAAATGTTGAGAAACGCCTTAATGTGTTGGAAAGAGGTTTGGAAGCCTTGATTAAAACCTCTACACAGACTACGAACTTGTTGACTCAAACATCTAACACGATGAACTCCTTTATGCAATCAACGGACAAATTCTCAACTCCAACACTCAAGCCATAGCTAGATTAGAAACCTAGCTTGGTCAACTAGCTAGCTATAAGTGAGAGAGAGAAAGGATCATTTCGAGTCAACCCGTGACCAATCCAAGGAGCGGGGTCAAGTTCAACTTTTCAAGATCAAGTGAATGCAATCCATTCACAACAAATGTAACTGTGTTAATAATCAAGTCCTTGAGCGAGAGAATTATGTTGAATACATGCATCTTGATGCCAACATTTGAAGAACCCTTTGTTAATGAACCTAGGTTTGTAGAAAATAGAAAACAACAAGATTTCATTTTTGATGAAATTTTTGTTAATAATGAATCTAAGTTCAAAAGCATACAACCATTAATACCTACCTTCCATTCTTTGCACACATCACTAAAACCCTGAAATTTTTAGAATTTAAGCACATCGATAATTATATCATTTTGAAATTCTTTAAATTTCGGGGTAGAATTTTCAGCAATAAGGTAGGAGTTAATGTAGAATGTGAGCTTCTCATGTTTCATCTTTTATTCTACATTTTTGTTTTTTGTCCCACAATAATAATAAAAAGAATTTATTCTTCTCTCATGTGAGAGTTTCTTGTTCTTTAAAAAAAAAAAAAACACAACAACAATTGGTTTAGTCTCCCCTCATTACCGCAATTAAATGCAATTTTCAATTTTTTTCGGTGTTCCAGGTCATCGAACATCTGTAAGTGCTTCCACTCTTCTCCATGTTACTTTCTGCATTTACATTGAGGACAATGCAAATTTTAGGTGTGGGGGTGGGACTTAGTCAAATTTCTCTGTATTTTAGTCATTTTTCATTTTCTCATTTTTCATTTTATTTTTTTATTCATTTTTCATTTTCTTTTTCTTTAAAAAATAAAATAATAAATAAAAAAAAATTGTCACTTGCCAACTTAATAGAGTTGATTAATAGTCTTCTAATCACGAGTTAGTTATACACTCAAGTTTACCTTTTATGATAATTTTAAATAAATTTCCGAAAGAATGATTTTCAAAGTGGTATACTTTACTAAATTTTAACTTGGATGTTTAATCAGAGTGATGAAATTTTTGCGTGCTTAACTTAGAGTTGAAAATGATTCTTTAAGTTGCATTAATCCAAATATTTTTCAAGACATATATACATATACACATATATATATTATACTAACTTAACAAAAAGAGTGCTAAAATGGGCACCAAATAAATTTCTCTTAAAATCATCGGTAGTTCTTTGTTACTAAGCCTAAGTTGGTGAGTAATTAAGCCCGAGGAGTATTTTTATGCTTAATGACCTAAGCCCAATTGGGTTGGGATTCATTGGCCCAAAACTTCGCTAAATGGTCACTTAGAAAGCCGATTAAAAGAACAAGACTACCAAGAAAAAAAAAATTAAATTAACCATGTTTTTATATATATGGAAATAATGGTATATGTTCTTGATTTTTCAAAATGGGTTAAGAGACTTGAACATTGTTTGAAACAAAGAGTTAGCATGTTTCCTTCAAAACTTTTGAATTAAATCTTTGAGAAAAACTTGGTTTTGTATCACTACAATGGAAGGATTTTCTTAAGAAGTTTACTTTGGAATCATGATAAAAGCGTTTTCTTGAGTATTAACCGACTTGTGGAATTTTTGAATTATTCAATTAGCTTCTTTAAATTGGCAAGTTGACTGAATTTTGTGGGTATATTCACTGCAAACCCTCACGAGACTACAACTTCGTCCACTAGGGTAACCTAGGGGTTTAAAGGCTTGTTGTATCGCTAAATACAACCGCGATTCTGCGAAGTGAGTTAGGATTTTTTTCTTTCTTTTCATTTTTCTTCCTTGCTAGAGGACTAGCAAAAGTTTAGGTGTGGGGGTATTTGATAATCACATTTTAATGACATTTTAATAACCTCATTATCTATTTTATATCAATAAATATGTTACTAATAATATGTTTTATCTTATTTTGCGAGAATAATGGAGTATTAATGAATAAAAACTCAAATGACTCTAATTCTCTGAATTTCTACCAATTTTGAAGCCCAAATCAAGACAAACAAAGGCCCAAGATACCATAGTGATCCAAGAGAAATTCGTGAAGAAAAATCAAGAAAAGACAAATTCGGTTGAAACCAACTGTTGGTCAATCGACATAACCGGTTAGCTAACCGGTTACAACCGACACAACCGATTGGTGCGCAGCAGATTCCGAATTAAGGAAAGATTTCTCTTCCTTTTTGGCCAAGTTTGATCCAATGGTTCACATCAACTCCGTTGGGGTATAAATAGGGGTAGTATCTGAGGGTTTAGAGGTGTGAAATATTTTGTAAAACTCCTTTTGGAGAGAAAGGGTTGCTCTTGTTTTAGAGTACCTTTCATTGTAATAATTTTTCCTCAATAAATAAATATTTTAGCCTTCAATCCCATCTTCTTCTTCTTGTTCAAGGACCAAAAGGAGGATGAGTTGATGATGATGAGTTGCAGGTTTCTCTTTATTTCTCTTTATTATTTCTTTTTCTTTCTTGTTATTTATTTGCTTTGTAGTTTAGATTTAATAGCTTTTGTAGTTTAGATTTAATTGCTTTGTAGTTAGATTAGTTTAGAATTTTTCTTTTCTTTTTATTTTCTTTCTTTTTCTATTTGTTTGAATTTCCCAAGATGTTGAACTAAACTCTTGTGGGGATCTAGGTTGCATGAAACTAGTCTAATCTCTTTTGTGTTTATGAATCATCTCTCTTATGCTTAAAAGATCATGTTTAGGTTAATCAACTAGAGAACTAATCGATAGAAGAAGAATTTGATAGTTTATGCTTTCCTTAAGTGGTTTGATAGGCTATGCTTATGAATTCTAGGATTATTATCTTGTTATTACTCTCTTCATGAGTTTGAATTTCAATTAGGTGATAATTTGATAAGTTATGCTTTCCTTAAGTGGTTTGATATCTTATGCTTAATAAATCTAATATGAGATGTGGTAAAAGAGAATTTTTAGTAGATTATAATTTGAGTTAGCTAGTGGATTCAATTCTAGATTCCTTCATCTCTCTTATTGACTTCTCGTCTTTTTAATTGTGATTCCTTTCACACACAATCCAAATCCACTCTCTCATCACTTCATCATATTTTCATATTATCTTGAATAAAACCCTAATTGTCACGCATAATTTGAGAACCGAACTTGAATCAAACACTTCCTATTTCCGTTCCTCGTGGGATCGACAATCTTACATACTATAACTTGACAATGGTTGTGCACTTGCGACTATAAAAGGTAAACACTCGTTTTTGCCCATCAACCCGTCAACTAGACGAAGGCGGTTTTGCCATAAGAAACAAGCAGCCCGCGGTGGTCATTCCCCCGGAGTGACTATTAACATGGTTGGGAGAAGCGGGAGCAAGACCCCAACGGCGATCTGAATCGTCGACCACGAATATTCCCGGGATTACGAGCATTAATCAATAGTCAAAGCTATCGGCTTACCCGTCTTAATGCAGGAATAGCGATCCGTTTGACTATAGCCAATTGGCTTGGGGTACCTCTGAAGAATTTGAGAACTCCGGCATCGCTACGTCTCAACCTTCAAATACTGATTTTAGTGATCAGGCGAGTGTCCTCATGGCCGAACGAGAAGAAGAGATGGCACGAAGGATCGAAGAGCAACAAGCTACTATTCTTGCGCAACAAGAATCTATCAGGCGTTTAGAAATAATGATGGAGAAACTTGTAGGCAAGAAGAAGGCAGACGAAGGAGGATCCAAATCGAAGCGAGAAGACTACGAGAGGGATCATGATGTCCATTCAATGTCATCTGAAGCGGAGTCGAATCCGGCGTACAAAGAAACAAGATCATACGTTTGAGATTTCCAAAGGCGGTGGATGCTCTTAAACTCAAGGGCAATCTAAGGAGGGGGGTGAGGCCATACCTATAGAATGGGATGATGTCCCATACCCTCAAAATTCAAGCCACTTAACCTAGTGCAATTCGTGGAAAAAGCTCTCCGTCGCAACACATCTATTATTTCCAAGCGCAGCGGGCATATAGCAGTGCGATCCTATTATGACTGATTATTCATCGGCACTCTTAAAGAAATTAACTTCGAGTGGTTTCAAAGGTTAGAGCACGGTTCTATCGGCTCTTGGAAAGATGTGCAAAGGCTTTTATGACCGATTTTTCGATGATGACGAGGTGTCTATGGCCACTGGCGGCGAAAAGCAAAAGAGCGAGTCTGTCGGCACTTCGTCAAGCAATTCGAATCGATCCTTGCATTCCGGGACCAAGTCTCGAAGCGACATTCATCGGGATGTGCAGAGCCAACCTCTCGATCAACATACTTTCGAAGATGGGTGCAGTTGAAGCACACTCTTGGAGGGACTTGGTGAGGCAAGGGGAGCAAGTTGAGAACATGCTTCAGAGGATCGGGCCAGAGGAACGGGATTCTCATCATAAAAAGGGGGGTAATCAGAACAATTTTATTCCTCAAAAGCAATCGAAGGGGAAGGAGACTTTGGCCGTGGAGACCCAACCTACTTCGAGACCCTTCAAGCAGAAATCGAATATTTTTGACAGCCGTCCTCAGAGGAAGTATGATTTTAAGGATGACCAGGTCATACCAATCCTTAGAACTTTACTCAAGATGAACAAGATCACGCTTCCAGAAATAAGGAAGCCGGAGGAAGCTTCAAGGACGGATGATCCAAAATCTGCATGTACCATCGAATGGTACACCACCGTGAGGTCATGCTACATTTTGAAGGACAAGATCAAGTCTTGTTAGAGGCGGTGTTATGACTCTGCGGGAGGATCGAAGAAGGTGTCGCAAACACGGTGGCTCTCCAATTTGGCGACTGCGAATTCAAGTGCAAGATGGTGTAAAACCAATCCATAGCGAAGCGAGTTGTGAACTTTGATCTCCAACAGCGGGAGGCACAAGGTATGGTCCCTTACACTCGCCGAAGGCGAAATTATGTGGGTTCACCACGACTTGTTATCGGATGAACAATGGACTTCTTCAAGGTCCAAAGGGAAGACACATGCGCCACCTCACTGCAGCGGAAAAGGAGCAAATCAATGACTCCGCCGAGCAACAATCGCCCGGTGCGACTGTACCGGCGTTGGCCACGAGTGGAAAGGAGTTCTTAAGGGAGTATCGAGTAGCGCCGATGTAGCGATAAAAGTGCGTTGGTGGGTCCAAGACAAGGGAGATCGCTACAACAAAGCACTTTCGGGAAGGACATGCACGAAACCGAAGACTCCTTTCGGTTCGATGTGTTAGCCCAACTTTCCAACATCCGGCGAGGATCACTCTATTCGAGCTCTTGCGGCTCTCTCAATCTACGAGCTCTGCGGCGTTGGCGGATATGGCGTTCCTCGCTCACTTCCCGAAAGGACAGCGGAAGTTTGTGCCCAATGTCATCATGTCTTCAAAGGGCGATACCTTGCATTACTTTTCATCGGAGGACATGCAAGTGAAGAACCCAAAGCATGATAGGCCATTGTACTTCAGCTATATTGGATCTATCCGGATCAGCAGAGCTCAAGTGGACGGGATGCATTGAGTATCATCCCATTGAGAATTATACAACATCTTGGGATACTGCATCGTTTAGCGACAACGGGACTACCATCTACGGTTTCAATGCCACCAATTCGTCCCTTGGGCAAAATCAAGCTCGGATGCGGATAGGAGACTTGAAGGCAGGGCGTCACCTTTCGTCATTGATCTTGATACATCCTATAATTTGCTATTGGGTGACCACGGATCCATGAAAACTTGATCGTCCGTCTACATTGCATCAATGCATGAAGTATGTAGATGAAGAGGGATGGTTAAAACATTGGTCGCGGAAAGGCAACCATTCAAAGGTGTGGAGAATTATTTTCTTGATTACGTCCACTACCTTGAGGAAGGCCAAACCGATGAATCACGGTCGAGGACTATGGCAGTGAAATGAAGGCGACATAGAGTCCGAACAAGGAGTTGTTTTCAATGATGTAAAACCCTTTGTAATCGTCTGAATGATCGATGGCGATATCGTCATTTTCAATGAAGATTATGATTTAGCTACACGCGGGTGTTAAAAGTCATCTTGACTTAATGAAGTACGCCGCGGTTGTATCTTTGAACCTACATTGCACATGCCAATGCGGTGCGTCGTTCATGATGACCCAAAGGCATAATGACTCTTCATAGCGGTTTTGTGGTACCCGGCCGGGAATAGTGATCGAAAGACATTATCCTTGGGAAGGTCAATCGGCCGTTGCAAAGCGAGCTAGAGCAGCCAAAGCGGAGGAAAAGGAACCCCAATTCTCATATTTCTGCCAGCGGCGAAATTTGATGAAGAAAATGGGGTATGATTTCCTTCAGAAAGAACTAAGCTACGGAAAAGGTATCAAGACACCAATCCGATCTGCTTATGTCCCGGAAGGCCAGCCTGATGATTATTATCATAAAACTCGTAAAGGGTTGGGATATGAATCACCATCGTACTCATGGCATGTCGAGGCGAGGCGATTGAGCACTCATCGTGCAGAGCAGTTTCACGGGATTCCAAAGTCGATTATAGGACATGAATTTGGTCCCTAATGGCCAATATGGCTGTGCGTCGACTTGAGATTCAAGAGGATGATCAGTTGTCATTATTGAAGATCCACTAAGTCAACAGCTCGGGATGCAATGGGAACATCGTTTTGAACAACGAGAGCCACCCACCGATGACAAAATAGTCCGAGTAAATATGGGGAACGAAGCTAATCCAAAACCCATATTTATAAGCGATAGTTTGACCGAGGAAAAGGAGGACCTTATCGCTTTGAGTGCGAGAATATATCGATGTCTTAGCTTGGAGTTATGAAGATATGCGGCTTAGACCCTCAAGTGGCTATGCACCACCTTAATATCAAACCGGTGCTAAGCACGTTAAGCAACAGCGGCGATTTTCCCCTCAAGTCATGAAGGCCATCGAGAAAGAAATGAAGGCGTCGGCGGGGTTCATTCGGAGGTTCAACACCCATTGGGTAGCCAATATAGTACCGTTTTGAAGAAAAGCGGACAGATCGACCATCGCGTCGATTCAGAGATTTAAATTTAGCATGTCCGAAAGATGATTTTCCTCTACCAATCACGGATCTCATTATCGACAACACATGTGGATTGAAAGGATGTCTTTATGGATGGCTTTTAGGGATACAATCGAGATCAAAATGCACCCGATGATGAAAAGCACCGCGCTTTCGAACACCGTCGAGGAATATCTTGTTATCTGATTATGCCTTCGGCTTGAAAAGCGGGGGCTACATACCGGCGTGCCATGACCACTATTTTCGAAAATATTTACGGAAAGTAGTTGAATGCTACGTGGGCGATTTGGTGGTCAAGAGTCGTCACAAAGTGATCATTTACGACTTGAGGACAACATTTGAGATAATCTTGGGCACATCGGTGAAGATGAACCCAACTAAGTCTTTTAAGGGGATGTCTAGTGGTAAATTTCTAGGGTTCGTGGTCACGGCGGATGGTATCGCCTCGACCGGATAAAGTCAAAGCTATCCAAGAACTCCCACCCCTAGAAGCCTCGAGAGAGCCGTGGTCTCCAGTTTGGCTTACATTAGCGATTCATTTCCAATCTATCGGAAATGTCAACCATTCTCAAAGCTCATGAAGAAAGGTGTATCGTTAGTTTGGGATGAAGATTGCGGAAGGCATTGAAGAGATCAAAACATATCTTTCTAATCCCCGTGTTAGTTGCACCTAAATCGGAAAGCCCTTTACGGTTTACATCCAGCTCTGGTATGCATTAGCGGTCTTTTACGGGGCGATGACAATGGCCACGAGCAGTGATCTATTACCTCGGTAGGACAGCCGGGGGCGGTATCGATATCCTCCCATTCGAAGGAATGTTTGGCTTTGGCCTTCGCCATCAAAGATGCGGCACTATCTAGTGGGGCCGGACCATACGTCATCTCCAAAATTGACCCTATCACGGGTATTCATGACCCGGCACAGCGTTGAATGGTGAATGGCTAGATGGGCATTGTTATTATCTCGATCGACATTCACTTCAAACCTCGAGGCGATGAAGGGTCAAGGCGTGTGTGATCTTATGGCTAACCATCCATTGAAAGGAAAGTCGAATTGTATCAAGACATGCACGATGAACCTTATGAAGCTAATCGGTCTCTAAGGAACGGTATGGCGGTTGTTCTTTGTGAACCTCGAGGCGACCCGGCGGCCCGTTGTAGCGGTGGGGTAGTATTGATATCTCCATAAAACCACGTGATACCGGTATTATGGTTATAGAACCATGCACCAATAGCGTAGCGAGTATAATCGTTATTGATTGGTCTCGACATAGCCAAACACTTAGGCGTGAAACACCTTGAAGCATTTGGGGATTCACGGATAATCGTAAAACAACTAAGAGGAGAGTACGAAGTCGGGCACGAGGACCTTATCCCTCATCATCGGCAGCCATAACTGGTGACTCCTTTGAAAGCTTTTACATTGATCATGTACCCGTTTGCGAACACTTATGCGGATCTTGTTGGCGTCTCTTGCGCTACGCTAATACTGCACGAGAATGCTACTCGGCAAGTTATTGTGTCTAGTCGGCAACTATTTGACCAAAATATGCATTACAGATCAAGCGGTCGAAGGCGAGCCTAAGTCACTTGAAGCAGGTTGGCGGTTCCCGATCATCGACTATGTCTTGCATGGGATATTGCGAAGACATAAAAGAAAGAGTCGATTCGTCGGCGTCAAGATTTTACTATGATTCCCAATTACGGACTTTATATAGAAGGTCATATGATGGGTTCTTGATTCGATGTCGTCAACTAAGGAAGCGAGCAAGTCTTGAAAAGCTCATGGCGGTGTTTGTGGAGCACACCAACTGGACCCAAGTTGTGGGATCAGTGCGTGACTTCGGTTATTATTGGCCGACAATGGTAAGGGATGCGTGGCTACGGCTAAGCGATGCCATGCGTGCCAAATACATGCTAATTACCTTCACCAACCTCGGAACACTTGCATCCTACCGCCCGTCACGGCCATTTGAAACGTGGGGAATGGATATCGTCAGTCCAATTTCTCCACCTTCTTCAAGAGGACATCGCTTCATATTGGCGATAACTGATTATTTCTCAAAGTGGGCCGAAGCCGTTCCGTTGAGATTAGTCAAGACAAGTGATGTGATCAAATTTGTTAAACATCATGTCATATACCGATACGGTGTGCGAAGCGGTGTCCACGATAATGGTCCGCAATTTGTCAGTCATGCCTTCCGCGGTTCTGCGATAAATTTCGAATCGAATCTAGCGTCAGCGACTTACTACCCGCGCGAATGGACAAGCTGAAGCTTTTAATAAGGCGATCATCAAGATCATTACTAAGATGGTCTCTTCAAACAAGAAGGATTGGAGCGACAATTTGGGGCAAAGCACATTGGGCTTACCGTACAACGGTTCGCTGCAAACGAATTACCACCCATATTCTACGGTTTATGGTTGTGAGGCCATTTTACCGTTAGAGATTCAGATCCATCGCTTGAATAGCGTTATCCACGGAATGACAACCGAGGAAAATCATCGCCCGGCGCTTGAGGAACTTGAAATCTTTGGATGGCGATTACGAGCTCAACGGCATATCGAGCTTTACGGACCGGTTTCTAAAGCATTTGACAAGAAAGTCCGATGTCGTATTTTCAAGGAAGGCGACCTCGTTCTCATTTGTCCGGCCTTGATGATTTTGAACTCCAAAAGAAGGGGAAGTTCGAACCAAAATGGGAAGGACCATTAGTGGTGGAGTCTGTTTACTCGAATGGAGCATACCGCCTAACCAATCAAGAAGGCGACAAAATCATGATGCCTATCAGCGGTAAGTTTACGAAGAAATATTACCCTAATCAATTATCTTGTCGTTTCTAAGTATTGACCTACCAAGTCAATATTTTATCTTTCACGATGTCCACCATTGGCCTACCAAGTGATGCGCCAATATTCTATCCTTCGGTGTTTGTTACCGATCACGGTCGTCATACCTCTATGTCGCGAGCGACACGATCATTTCCATATCGTCACTTGTCAGAGTGACTTTGGGTTAGATAGTGGTTAACCAAGCAATATACCCTATCAACTCCGTCACCGAATAGTGGCCTACCATGCGATGTGCCTCTATTTCAACCATAGTCGTTATACTCCCATGTCAGCTGAGCGACTCATTAACCCCACAAAGTCATTTCCTAAATGACTTTGTTCGTAATCCTTGTTGTTATACTCTCCGTCAGCGAACAACTTGATTGCTTTTTGATCCGATCGTTATACTTTTATGTCAGCTGAGCGATTCGATCATTTCGAATAGTGGCCTACCATGTGATGTGCCTCTATTTCACCCATAGTCGTTATACTCCCATGTCAGCTGAGCGACTCATTAACCCCACAAAGTCATTTCCTAAATGACTTTGTTCGTAATCCTTGTTGTTATACTCTCCGTCAGCGAACAACGATTGCTTTTTGATCCGCGATCGTTATACTTTTATGTCAGCGAGCGATTGATCATTTCGAATAGTGGCCTACCATGCGATGTGCCTCTATTTCAACCATAGTCGTTATACTCCCATGTCGCTGAGCGACTTGACTACTCCACATGATCATTCCTCTAAATGATTTTGTTAAGTAATCCTTGTTGTTATACTCTCCGTCGAACAACTTGATTGCTTTTTGATCGCGATCGTTATACTTTTATGTCAGCGGGCGATTTGTCGCCCGCTTCCCAAAATGCGGGCGATGCGTGATAAACCGACGTATTAGGTTGAGGAGAAATACGAATAATAAAAACATTTCTTCTCAATCTAATCGCCAGCGTCAAGTAATCATAAAAATATATCACGATCCATGAGATCCCAATCCACGGCCGGTAAGAATAAATAATAATCGAGCGAGAAGAGTACATATCACCAAATAAAATAATATCCAAGACTATAAAGAGTCTACATATGCGAAACAATACATGTGGCTAAAGAACTAGAGAATCATAAAACAAATATCAACTAAGTTAAAATGGAAATCTTGAAGGAAGTCTAAAGTTCATCAACTACTGAAAATAAAAGAAAACTAAGCTTCAACTCGATCTACTCCGCCCGTCACGGAAGGTTCTCTGTTGAGAAACTCCGGCTCAAGTGTGACCGCATCTTGGACTGTCGAGTCATCTAAATCGGCGTACACCAAGAGAATAGATGCGTCGTGCATAACACGGCAAGATCCCACAAGCAATAGCAATATAATAATAATACAAGCGAATGCAAGTGTCGAAGCTGCGATCGATACCGTATAACAATACGATTAACCATCCATGTAAAGATCGAATGAGATTAATATTAAGAAATCTACAAGCGAGGCGTGAATGCGTCGGCGAAATAATCAAACAAGGAAACCCTCATGTATATACCATATGTCTCAGTTGTAAATAACTAAATACTAACCCCAAACTATACGGATGGAACATACTGGCGGAAATAAAGCATCGACATGTGCATCTCGGTGTCCGTACAACCAAGTGTCCTAAGCTGTCAAATATCTCAACTTCGATGTCGTACCTAGCCATCCTATAGCTGGTCAGCGGATCATAACTCTCCGCAGTGAAATTCATATCACCGGATAGCGGCGTTCATAAATCCCCTACGTGCATCCAATGCCGCTACACAAATCGGCGGAGGACTGCATGGCCCGATTCGGCTGTCCGGACACAAAGCGGACTTCGGTGAATACACAAGTACCGACTAAAGCGACTACACAAATTCAAACTTTAGCCCTACAAACCAACCCGGTGACTACACAAATTCAGTGCGAGTCTGGAAGATACATCAGCGGTCATATCCGATCACATGAACCAAGACTTTCCCATCCACGGTCTCGGGTAAATCAAATTAAGCGATGCCGATATCACACGCGGGTTCACCTCTAAGCGGTCAACACACACATGTCACTAGGTCATGTTCGCGAACCAAGTCCCTAAGTCATGAACTACTACGGTTCGGACACAACAAGGCGTGAATAAATGTAATTAGCGGCATATCAATACCGAATGCATCAAAACATGAATAATCAATAAGCGGTCGCAATCGATAACAAGAGCCATGAGCGACTAACTACATGTAAGCGGATAATATCGGAAATTTCACTACTTGAGATTTTGAAACTTTTAAAATAATAAAATAATAATTCCAATATTCCTTTAATATTTTCTCTTCCAAAATAAATTCTTCTAACATATTTCTCATAATAATAATTCTAAAAATATTCTAAAAATATTCTTTCTGTCAAAACATTTCATAATTAATTAGAATTTAATAATTATTAAAATATCACACTCATCTCTTCACGAATATACCACAACAGTAATTATCTCATATTAGTCAAACAATCTCCGTAAGTAATATCAATATAATCATATCGATCTTAACTATGCAATTAATTAATAGCGGATATAAATATTTGAAAAGACGAAAAGGGAAGCTGGATTCGCCTCGGTTGTCGAACGGATCGGCGAGGTTAAGGTGTGGTACAGCGTCGTCGATGTTGCTGGAGTTCGGCGGCGATGGCGGCGTCAACGGGGGCTCGGCGGAAGCATATGGCAGGTAGCGAATCTTAATGATCATCAGCAATCTGAAGGCAATAATCAATGATGATCGGAATCGAAAATGGGGAAAAAGCGATAGTCGGCAGATAAAAATATCGACGATAATAAAGTCGAAATAATCAGTCTCATAAAAATCAAATCAGAAATCTCGTCGTCGAAATATCTTAGGATCGAAATCACATCCAGTCAGTCAACAGGAAATAAAAAGAAGAGAGAAAGCGGAGGAGAGAAGAGAAAAATCTGGGATGGGAGAAGAGATGGGATGGAGTCATCAGGTTTGGTTTTGATTTTCAAAATATGTATATATATATATAGCTAGGGTTAGGGTTAGGGTTAGGGTTAGGCTATTATACAACATATAAAAGAAATTAATTATTATAATGATAATTAATAAGAGTGATAATCATAAAATTATCACACATATATATGTATTTTATGCGTTCAAATATCAAGCTCAAGTTTATAAAATCATAAATAATATCAATAATCAAGATTATGGTGAAAGTATTTATCGAAATTATTAAATTTATAATATAGCTAAATCATAAACATAAATATAAAACTCTATTTTGAATTAAGTAGAGAATCACGAAAATTTGAGAAAATATTAATAATACTTTTAGAAAATAATATTTAATATTAGAAGAGCAATATTAGAAGATCATTATCAAAATATTAGGAAAATAATATTAGAAAATACATTATCGAATATTAGAAAATACGTGTCGAAAATTCACGGGTGTTACACGATTCGATCATTTCCACATGATGGCCTACGAGGCGATTTGCCCTTATCTTTTAATCCAGCGCTTGAGCGGCTAAGGATAGAGGGAGATTTTAGCACTAAGCCTAAAGAAACTCCTCGCAAACTCACCATCTTGAGGAAAAGTATGGCTAGCCCGATTCAAGCGATGTCGGTAAAGGCACATCAAATTCGTTGATAGGCTGGGGTTTGCTAAAAATCCTAGAGGCGATCATTAGCTGCAAGTGAAGAATTCAAATTTACCGTGTTAGTTAGAAGGTTCCGCTCGATGCACTTGCGGCCCATTTTACAAGTCTTCATATCCAAAGTGTTCGGACTCCATTCAACCACATTCAAGTCGAAAACTTTGGAGGGTTGTAGGCAATAAAATTGCCTTAATCCTACAGCAACTTCGGAATGAGCAAAAGAGCTTAAGGGTCCATCGAGTGAAGTCGGGTTAGCCTAAAGGTTCGATTCACAGAATGCTTGACTTTACAAAATAGACAAAATGCTGATATCTCTCGAAACCGGAAGGAATTGGGCAAAATGGCTGAAACAAAGGGCTCCGTCTCGTCGAGATAGTCGATTTTCATATATAATTCGTCGGTTAGGCGTCTGGCTTGAATTACGACACGTTGCGTCGTAGGCGTAAATTTCATCAAATTTTATCAGCGATAAGCCACGATTCAGCGAGATATCGTTGAGCGAAGTCCGGGTTTGAAGGCTTCGAGGAAATAGGGTAGAATCACAAACACAAAGATAAGATCCAACCAAGAGGTTTAGCATCGTGTCCAAGCTCTAAGCGGAGCTCTTAGCAGCGTTCAAGCTCTAGCAGCGGAGCTCGGTGTGTCCAAAGCTCCAAAGCGGAGCTCGGCCCGTCCAAAGCTCCAAAGCGGAGCTCGGCCCGTCCAAAGCTCCAAAGCGGAGCTCGGCCCGTCCAAAGCTCCAAAGCGGAGCTCTCGGCCCGTCCAAAGCTCCAAAGCGGAGCTCTCGGCCCGTCCAAAGCTCCAAAGCGGAGCTCGGCCCGTCCAAAGCTCCAAAGCGGAGCTCGGCCCGTCCAAAGCTCCAAAGCGGAGCCTTTAGCGTCTAAGCCCAAGGCGGGCGTCATGATCATGCTCAAGCGGATCTCAACCCTGCGCCCGAGCGAGGTCATCTAAAAATAAAGCGAGTCTTGCGCGTTTCCTATCTGTAAACCACGATTTAAGCGGTTCCAAAACCGTTTTCCTCGATTGAGGGCCACGAATCCTCATTCTAAGGGGTCAGTTACACCCTAAAATACCTATAAAGGGGAGAAAGATCTTGTGGGGGTGGGGAAAGGAGAGGTGGAGGCTAGAAAAAAGATCGGAGGATTGATTAGTTGTGAGAGAGAGCTTGGTGTGGTCAACCTAGCTCTCCTTCTTACGTCGGTTTGGCTTGGTTTTCAAACTTCGTGCGAGTTAATAAACTTCGTCTTCGAGTTATCAAACTTCGTTAGAGTTCTAAAGACTTGCCTCGCAAGTCTCTTTCTCGATGATTCCACGAGCAAGGCGGTCGGATCGTCCACGGGATACAAGATTCAAGCTCCCCGCTCTTGAGTGAAGAACGGATTAAATAAAGGGAAGGGACTCCGTTGACCTTTCCCTCTTTTGTAAATCGGGCAACCGATCGAGGAATTTGTAATTTCTTTTTATCTAAGTCGGTTAGAGAGAGATTGCATTCGAGAGTTGTATTCATTATTCTTCAAATAGAATAGACCAATTTTACATTTTCTCTAAATTTTCCTCATGAACAAAAGATGGCGACTCGGCGGGGACTAGCTTCATAGATGAAGAAGTGGTGGCGCAATCCGGCGTCGACCTCATTGGAACTTCTGATAGAAACTCTCACGATAGAGTTTGATCAAGCCAAATCTGAAGAGTTGCTCTCTTAGGATCCCTTAGCCCTAAGGCTATCGCCAAAGTCGCAAAGTCTCTAGGAGATCAAGACACCAGATCGGCTGTGTCACCTAAAGGAATTTTGCGTTGAATCGGATGGTTACAGCGGTGTTTCCTTTAAGGGTAAAAGGCATCGGCGGCGGATGGAAGATCTTGCGCTGAGCCTACGGCGGATATTAGGTCATAAGAGGCCTATCGTGGCAGCGAACTTAGCCGATGTGAATGTGGATGCCATAAAACCTTAAGGCAGGCTAAGAAGAGCGGCGCTTTCGTCGTAGAGAAGATCGCCGTAGGGCACAACTCAGAAAATCGATCCTCAAGACAAGCGACTTTGAGCTTGGCGTTCTGTTCTGAAGCGCCCGCCTGGCGTTGAAGAGCGAGCCTCGGTGGTGGCGTCGGCTCAAACAAAGCGAGTCCCAGACCGCGTTTCTCAAACAAAGCGAGTCCCAAGACGCGTTTCTCAAACAAAGCAGCGAGTCCCAAGACCGCGTTTCTCAAACAAAGCAGCGAGTCCCAAGACGCGTTTCTCAAACAAAGCAGCGAGTCCCAAGACCGCGTTTCTCCAATCAGCGAATCGATGTCGCGTTCCTTCAATGAGCATAAACCTCGAGGCGTTTCACAAACAAAGCGACCCCGGTCGCGTTCCTGAACTCGCACCCCTCAAAGGCGTTTGACCGATAAGCGTGGACTTCAGGCCCGCGTTTGTCATATCCACCCTAACCCAACCCCTTCAAATGATGAGGGGCGGGTTCGGCTCAAACTACGATCAGGAGTTAACATTCCTCAAGTTTCGACTTGAGAGAATTATTATCAAGAGAGACCAGCGCGACAAATTAAACTCATTACGTGCCCGTCGCGGCGATTGATTGCAACGGTCCTCTCGAATGTCAATGTTGTGCACCTGCACCTAGGCGATCGGTCTTTGATGGGTTGACTAATCGGCCCGTCCAAGAGGCGGAGGTGATTCCATAGAAGGAGAACCTCGGTGAATATCCGAAGTCACCATCAATATGGTCGTGAGGAGCGTCGTTACCTTCGGTTCGGGCGAATGGGAGACTAATGCGCCCTCCGAGTATTAAGGAAATCTCGGATAAGTTGAAGGAATTTATCGGCACTTTCAGGCTACGGCGAGTCATACCCTTATCAATTATCGAGAGGCGGCGGGGGTTAGAACACGAAGATGAGCACTCGGCCATTGCGAGTCTCGATCTTCCGGCTTCGTTAAGTAGAACACGAGAGCATGGCTTATACAGCGAAGTCTTGAAGATCTCAAGAAGAAGCTTGAAGAATACCGGCAATGGCGGGAAGCTATCGCGGTCCTGTGACAAACCATTAACCAACTTAGAGACATGGTAGCCCAACCGGTTTGAGCGGGGCTCAAGCTCCGCGATGGGTCCGGTACCTCAGCGGAATGCGTCGCGAAAAGTCAATCTACAAAGCGAAGGGAAAGATGTTTGAAACCTCCGATCAAGAAACTCACCGTATAGATTCTTCATCGAAGGGAGAAAGGGAAACGAATCAAATCTTCAATCACCAAAATGGATGAATTGAAGCTTCGTCTTAGCTATCGCTAATAGGAGTGAGCTCCAAGGCGAGGGTTGTGAGGCCATATCTGCGGAGTGGGATGCGACACCTTACCCTCAAAGTTTAAGGCCCGGCTGCAAGCGCCGATGGCGCAGGTTAGCGAATCGGCCGTCTATTACTTCAAGTCCTGGTGGCGATGTAATTTCGAGCGATGCTATTTTGAGCCGTTTATTTATTGGCACTCTCAAAGAAATTAAGCCTTTGAATGGTTCATGGCCTGCTTAGGATCTATTGAAAGTGGGTAGATTTGGAAAGGCTATTTCTAGCTAGGTTCTTGAAGATGACCTTGAAATGGCGATCCTACTCTCCTCGCCACTAAACAAAGCGAGTCGATAAAGGCTTTTGTGGAAAGGTTTGGTGTGGCGTTGCGATGCCAGTAGGGATGACACAAACCACTCACGGTGGAAACTTGTCGGCATAACACTGAGACCCTCTCTTGGCTCAAATGGGGGTTCTGAGTGTAGTTCACGGAAGCAATTAGTGTCCCAAGGGAGCAGTAGGAAGATATTGTCAGCGAATCAAAGGCTGAAGAAGCGAGCGACAAAACGGCCGGCCGCCGGTGAGGATAAGCCCTCGGTCAAGGAGGAAGGATATTCATCTTTGCGACACTAGTGTTCGATCTCCACCGGCAAAGCCGGGCAAGCCATCGAGCAGCCAAGACCGCCTAAGCAATATTCTTTCAAAGAAGAACATGTCGATACTCTATTCCATTGCCCGGAAGAACAACAAGTTGAAGCTCGAAGCAAAGAGGCACGAGGCGAGGGAAGGTGGATGATCCCAATTATTGTCGATATCCGCAGAATGTTGGGACACCCGACAAAGAAGTGCTATATTTTTAAAGATATTCTACAAGCGGTTGATGCGAGGTACTCAAGGCTGAAACAGGAGCGAAGGCCGTGTCTACTAATATGACAACGGTTCAATTGGAGATTTCCCACTGTAGAAACTCCTAATGGAGTTATTCCCATTCCAAAAGGAGAACTACGTTTGAGAAATACCGATCAACATGGTCAAGAAGGTAAAGGTCTGGTACCCCTTACTATTTCAAGAGGAGAGGTAATGTGGGTCCATCCTGACCTCGTCAAAGATCAGCAATGGGTGGAGACATCGTCAAAGAAGAAGAAGAATAAGGCTAAAGCTTCCAACATGATTAGTCCATCCATAAATGAAGATGATACTTATTTGGTCCCTCTCACAGGCTTCGAGAGAAAGAGGAGACTATTTTGGTGCCGTCGGGAAGTCGACCCGGGAAGCGAGCAGTGGGAGCGTGCTTGAAAAAGTATGATCAAGGGCCTTGAGAGTCGAGGGAGCGGTTGAGGAGGCGGGGGTTACGGCTCTAAAAAGTCAATTGATAAAGGGAAGCCAAAGGAGGTTGATATAATAAAACCTTCTGAGGAAGCGGGAACATCGGAAAACCATTCCGCCGATGTTTTGGCACGGTGGCTAACATTCCCTTGAGAATCACCCTTCTGAGCTCTTGAAGTTGTCCAAATCTACAAGAGCGGCTCTAGTGGAGGCTTTAGCGGATCTGAGAGCTTCATTACACAAGTTCTGTAGTCCCGAAGCTATGGATGAACCCTCTTGTGTCAAATGCCTACACATAATGAAAGGTGCGCCTTGCATATCATTCACACAAGAAGATATGCAAATCAATCATAAGCATGTGAGCCCTTGTACTACCACGGGATACATGGGGTCTTGAGATCGATCGTGTCCAAGTAGATCGGGCTGCACTTTCGGCATAATGCCATATAGAGTCATGCAAGTTAAGGAATCCCGTACCACGGTTGAATTCCACTCGAGACAACTATCTTTGGCTTCAATGCCAGCGACCGCGACCCACAGGAAAAATTAAGCTCAAATGTCAAATTGGAGATCTCAAGTCGAAGTAACTGCTACATTATAGATCACGGACACATCTTACAATTTGCTATTGGGGCGACCTTGGATTCATGCGAATCGGATTGTCCCATCAACCCTTCATCGGTAATGAAATATGTCAATGAAGAGGGAGGTCAAGACCACGATAGTGAAACATCCTTTCAAAGGAGTAGAGAGTTATCCTGCTGATTAGGTCTTTTACCTTGGCCGGGCACGAATTAGAGACCGGTTCGCGGCAATGATAGCAAGCAGTCATAGAACTGAACACGAAGAAGAGTGTCCATGGGAATTGCATGTAGTGAGCTCTAATAAGCTTAATAATGAGGAAGATGTCTTGAGTGGCGAATGGTACATTAATGAAAATTTCAATTTGGCTTACTTGTGCGATGTTTCATCGAAGAAATAGATAAAGATCTGAGTTGGAGCCATGGCATGCGCTATATGGCGAGAGATCACTAGATTTGCCACTCAAAACGTCCCTCTCCACCTCAGGAGGATGGAGGGCGTGAGAAGGCATTCTTTATGGTCAGATCCAAAGAAGGTCGAGAAACCAATTTATTTTGGTAAAGTGGACCACGAAGTTATCAAACCGAGAGAGTTGAGGAAAGCGAGGCAACTCCTCAATTTCATCATTCGAACTTAAGGCTCGTCACATAATGAAGAGTATGGGCTACAATTTCGATAGTCCAAAGGGTTAAATTCCGGAAAGGGAGAACCACGATTGACACCTTGTCCACGAAGGTAAATCCAAGATTATTACCACAAAACCGGTGGGGTTAGGGTACTTGTCGACACCATCCCGGAAGGCGAAGCGGGACAATGCTCACGGCAAGGACCATTCATCACGGAACATCACCATGGGATTCCGGCGTAAGTGTAGGATCAATTTTATAAGTATGTCGGTGAACATGACCTCGGTCGGTCATCAAGTGATGGCGAAGATGACAAGCTGGATTGAGACGGATAGTGACCCTTGGATTAAGCGTCTTGATGTTCTATGGGATATGTGCTTGAGCAGCGAGCATGCTTGAAGATAAGGTGATCCAAATAAATATGGGGATGAGACCAATCCCAAACCAATCTTAAGTAAGCAAAAGCTTGTGCAAAATGAGAAAGAAGAACTAGTGTCCCTCGTCAGAAGTATGTTGGCGTCTTAGCATGGAATTATGAAGACATGCCGGTCTTGATCTTGAGGTAGCCATGCACGCCTCAATATCGACCGAATCGAAACTTGTTAAGCAACGACAGCGAGTTCCGTCCGGAGGTTATGGAGGCAATTGTAGTAGAAATCAAAGCTCATTGATGCGGGTTTCATCGAGAGAGGAACAACACCGGTTGGGTAGCCAATATCGTTGTTGTACCCAAGAAGAATGGAAAGATCGGATATGCATTGATTTTAGTGATCTGAGCAGCGGCATGTCGAAAGATGAATTTCCACTCCCATCACCGATGTCATGATTGATAACACATGTGGATATGAGAGAATGTCTTTCATGGGCCGGATTTTGAGGATATAATCAAATCAAAATGTATCACGAAGGCATAAAACATCTGACCTTTAGAACACCGTTGGGGGTGTTACGCTATACCGTAATGCCATTTGGGTTGAAGAAACTGGAGCAACTTACCAGCGAGCAATGAATACTATTTTTCATCAACATCTACGTAAGAAGATCGAATGTTACGTAGATGACATTGTGGTAAAAGTCGCAAGAAGGAAGATCACCTATCGGACTTGAAGACCATGTTAGACATCATGAGAACACATCAGCGAAGATGAACCCCACAAAATCCTTCCTAGGGGTGTCGGTGGTAAATTCACGGGATTCATAGTTACATCCCAAGGAATTTAAACCGATCTGAAAAGGTCGCGGCGCCATCGAGAAATGTCACCACCAAAGACCATTAAAGAGCTCGAGAGGCACGCAAGGTAGGTTAAGCGTATATCCGAAGATTCATATCAAATCTTTGGGCGGTGCCAACCCTTTTCCAAATTAATGAAGAAAGGAGTTTCGTTTGTATGGGATGAAGGTTGCCAAGAGGCATTGAAGAAATCAAAACCTATCTTACACAACCACCGGTCCTCGTGGCCCGGTATCGGAAAACCCTTCTGTTATATGTGAGAGCCATGGACCATTCACTTGGAGCCTTGCTAGCTTCGAGCGATGACCAAGGACACGAACAAGCAATTTATTACCTCGGTAGGACCATGATGGGAGCGAACACGAATCTGACCCGGTGGAAAAGGAATGCTTAGCCTTGATGTTTGCCATCGAGAAAACTTCGACATTATTTGGTTGGGCAAACAATACATGTCATTTCGAGTAAATCCTCGAGAGTGCTCATGACTAAGCCCTCTTCCTTTGAATTCCCGTTTAGCCAAATGGCGATACTTCTCTCACAATATGATATGAAGTTTATGCCCGAGAGGCTATTAAGGAGGCAGTGATGTGATTTCTTAGCGAACATCCGGTCCCGACTCTTCAAACTATCTGAAGGTATACGGATGAAATCACTGAAGCTTACATGACTCAAGGAGATACTGGTATGGAAGTTATTCTTTGATGGAGCCTCTAGGCGAATCGGATGGAGGAATTGCGGTAGGTGTGGGGGTTGTACTTGTTTCCCCAAGCAGTCTTGTGATCCCAAGGGGTTTTCCTTAGTGAGCCATGCACTAATAATGTAGCGGAATATAATGCTTTATTACTAGGAATGCGGTGGCGAAGAAATCAACATCAATACCTCGAAGCTTATGGTGATTCTCGGCTCATCGTGAATCGAGGTTGAGGAGAGTATGAAGTCGCAAGAAGGAAGATCACCTATCGGACTTGAAGACCATGTTCGACATCATGAGAACACATCAGCGAAGATGAACCCCACAAAATCCTTCCTAGGGGTGTCGATGGTAAATTCACGGGATTCATAGTTACATCCCAAGGAATTTAAACCGATCTGAAAAGGTCGCGTGCTATCAAGAAATGTCACCACCAAAGACCATTAAAGAGCTCGAGGCACGCAAGGTAGGTTAGCGTACATCCGAAGATTCATATCAAATCTTTCGGGTCGGTGCCAACCCTTCTCCAAATTAATGAAGAAAGGGGTTTCGTTCGTATGGGATGAAGGTTGCCAAAAGGCGTTTGAAGAAATCAAAACCTATCTCACACAACCGCCAGTCCTCGTGGCCCGATATCGGAAAACCCTTCTGTTATATGTGAGAGCCATGGACCATTCACTTGGAGCCTTGCTAGCCAAAGCGATGACCAAGGACATGAACAAGCAATTTATTACCTCAGTAGAACCATGATGGGAGCGAACACGAATCTGACCCGGTGGAAAAGGAATGCTTAGCCTTGATGTTTGCCATCGAGCTTCGACATTATTTGGTTGGGCAAACAATACATGTCATTTCGAGTAAATCCTCGAGAGTGCTCATGACTAAGCCCTCTTCCTTTGAATTCCGGTTAGCCAAATGGGCGATACTTCTCTCACAATATGATATGAAGTTTATGCCCGAGAGGCTATTAAGGGACAGTATGGCGGATTTCTTAGCGAACATCCGGTTCCCAACTCTTCAAACTATCTGAAGGTATACGGATGAAATCACTGAAGCTTACATGACTCAAGGAGATACTGGTATGGAAATTATTCTTTGATGGAGCCTCTAGAGCGAATCGGATGGAGGAATTGCGGTAGGTGTGGGGGTTGTACTTGTTTCCCCAAGCAGTCTTGTGATCCCAAGGGGTTTTCCTTAGGTGAGCCATGCACTAATAATGTAGCGAATATAGCAGCTTTATTACTAGGAATGCGGTGGCGAAGAAATCAACATCAATACCTCGAAGCTTATGGTGATTCTCGGCTCATCGTGAATCGAGGTTGAGGAGAGTATGAAGTCTTAATGAAGACTTAATCCCATATCACTCGGCGGTTCTAGAATTAGCCGAAAGTTGAAGGCTTTTCATAGAGTATATTCCACGAGCCGAATGCCTATCACGGATGCCTAGCCTCGTTAGCCACATCACTAGCATTACCTCCAAAGGCCGGACAATAATATTTGTCGCGAGCGTGAATTATACTCTGAACTCATCACAAAGAAGATCTAGAAGGACCAACGAAGAGGCCGTTTGTGAAACTTCCATTGGGCTCGAACCAAGGGATTGGCGATTCCCTTATATAGACTTCGTCTGTATGGAATCCTGGGATGACCCCAAAGCGGCCGCCATTAAGCGGAAGGCCCGCCGTTTTATTATGATGTAACTTCCCGGACTTTGTATCGTAAGTCGCATGACGGAATTCTACTCCGCTGCCTTTCGAAAGGAGGCAAGAGATGCCTTAAAAGAGGCCCACGACGGAATGTGTGGAGCCCACCAACCAGGGAGCAAGTTGGGGGATCGCCTACGGAGAATAGGTTATTATTGGCCAAAGATGTTTGAAGATGCCGTGGATTACGCTAAACGATGTCATGCGTGCCAAATTCATGGTGATTTCGTTCCATCGGGCACCGGAAATCTACACCCAACATCCTCTTCGTGGCCATTCAAAATGTGGGGAATGGATATTGTCGGGCCTATCTCCCTAGCGTCCAAGGACATCGATTCATCTTAGCCGTAACTGATTACTTTTCTAAATGGGCGGAAGCTGTTCCGTTAAAAGAAGTTAAAACTTCAAACGTGATCAAGTTCATTAAGCATCACGTCCTCTATCGCTTTGGCGTACCGCGGCGGATAGTCCATGATAACGGTGCACAATTCATTAGCTATGGATTCCAGAGATTTTGCAATAAGTTCAGGATCCAAAGTGTTGCGTCGACGGCATATTATCCCCGACCAATGGTCTAGCGAAGCTTTCAACAAGACCATTGTGAAACTTCTAAAAAGTTAGTCTCTAAAAGTCGGCGTGATTGGGATGAGAAGTTGGGCAATTGTTTATGGGCTTATCATACGGCGGTGAGAACCCCAACAAAAGCTACTCCCTTTTCTTTGGTGTACGGATCAGAAGCTGTTCTACCATTGGAGATTCAAATTCCTTCCCTAAGAGTGACTTAGCTGGAATGGCGGATGAAGAGCAACATCAACTTCGCCTCTGAGGCTAGAAATGTTAGGCGACAAGCGACTTCAAGCTCAACAACAAATCGAGCTATACCAAGCTCGGTTCTAAAGCCTACAACAAGAAGGTTAAGGGAAGGATCTTCAAGAGAGGCGATCTTGTCTTAACAGTTCGTGACCTATGGTCATGACACATAAGGCGAAAGGAAATTCAATCCCAAATGGGAAGGACCTTTAAGTAGTCGGCTGTCTATTCTAGCAGACTTATCGACTTATCGACTTATCGATTTAAAAGGTGACATTCTCATGATGCCAATTAGCGGGAAGTTTCTCAGAAATATTACGTAAAGGCGGTTAGATCCACATGCGGTTCTTAACTAAGCTTAAGAGAAGAGGCTGAGCAGCTTAAATTTGGGGGTTGATTTATTGGAATGGACTTCATTCATTTGAGTCTTGAGCGATCATTTATGCTACGTTAACATTACACCTCGGCATTTGTAATTGTTTTCATTATTATAAATCGAATATTGTGCGCAAAGGAGAAACAAAAGTATCACTTCATTTTTTTTAATAACAAAATAAAAGGTGATCTGATTTGATGCTAGAAAGATTGGGCCCATCAAGTGAATAGCGTAGCCGTGACTTAAGCTCATAAGCTTTTGTTCATGCTTTCGGTCGCGCTCTTTCTGCAACTACGCACGGAATTGAGTTTGGTCGCCCGCAACATCCTTTTCATAACTTCGAGGCGTTAAGCCTCTTGGCGAAGGTTATCAGAATCTCGGCACCTCGGCGGCGAAGTCCCTCGTGGCTTTTGTTCACGAGTCGGTTGAGCCCTTTTCGAGTTAACTTCGGCCTCAATTAGGCAATAGACTCTGAATGGCGATCCGAAGTGGCGATTTAGTCAACTCAAGTTGGGATTGATCATCTTTGCTCTTGCAAGTTGGCAACCAGCGCCTTCTTTTGGACAAACTTCGTTTGAAGGGTTCCCTGTTGAGATATTTTCGGCTTGGCTAATAAGAGACTTGGTTATCTCGCTTCTCGTCAACTGTGAAAGCACACGGAAGGCACGCAAGTCCGCCTCAAGCGAGAAACTCTTGCGGCACAATGATGGAAGCGATTCGTCGCATGACGGCAAGGTAGCCGGATGTTTCATTATATGAGGCCTGTAGACTTCAAAGGAGCCACGACCGCCCATAACAAAGTCAGCTGCGCACGTCAGTATCCCTCGCAGTCGGTTTATATCAGACTCCGCATAGATATCACGTGGAATACGTGTAGTTTCGTCAACCACCATGTCTGGAATAATTGGGGAAGTACCCGTGGTGAAGGAATCGGTGTGACGAGCAATTTCCCCTCTTCTTCTTCATGCAATGCAGAGGCGGATCTAATAGCTCCTTGCATAAGCTTGACTCAGGCGAGGATGACCTCGTCGTTATTAGTTGGCGAGCCCTCTTCTCATATTGAGCCGTTTCTTACGGTGAAAACCCTTTTCCTGTTGCTCTCTCGAAAGAGCTACCACCTCGGGGTATCCGTTGAATTTAGCCAACCTTGAGTGCTTCACCTTTCGCCAAATCAAATACTCGTCGATTCCCACGGTAGCGTCCTTCAATTTCTTTTAGATTGTACGGCTCCCTAATATCCTTGGCGGGAAGTATATACATCATATTCGTGACGTCGAAACTTCCGCGATACCGGTTACAAAACTCAAGAGCGGTATGGCGGTGGCGTGGGAGAAGGTAGCACAAATACTGCACTGGAGCCTCCAGCCATCCAGTTATACCAAGCTCGAGCTCCTTCATACAAATTCCCAACGATAGCCAGCTGGGGGTTAGGGTTCCCAACATATAGTTGGTCATATCCAAATTGTCGAGCAAACCGGCTAGGCAAGTAAGGCTCGATGATACACCGGTCACCCAAGCGGAAGACCAAATACCCAGGCCTGATCGTGATAAGCCACCAGAAGATGCCCTCCGGCAATGAGGTGAAGTTACCAGGTGCCACATCCATGAAAATCTGGCGTCGCTCTTCTACTCCACCAAAATCAGGAGAACAGCAAAAGACTCGATAATTATCCTCCTTCAGCAAAATCTGTCGAGTTGGGACTATATACCAATGAGTCCACTTGGCTGACCCAAGCCGTTGTATAAAGGGAACGAAAAAAGAGCTGGTGCCACTAATTCCCGTCATCAACGAGGGGCAGTGCATGACAAACCAGGCCATCAAATAAGAATACGGCACTGGCACGCGTGGCTGGGGAGTTTTCAATCTGCTACCTTCCTCTGACCCAATCTTTCTCACATTCAAGAATTCCGAGGTCAGTTCTCGTAAGCCATATTGTATGCAACTTGCCATAGTTGAGAGGAGACTTATCGGCCTTCCATGAGCCAAAAGAACTGCGGGGTATACCACCTGGATCAGGATGGACTCGATGGGTTTGGAGGGGACCACACAACGTTTCAACCAGATCATCAGAAATCCAGCTAGCAATGCCATATCAGAGATAGGAGTCTCTGCTTGGCAACGGAAGCTCTCAAATTTCGTACCGGGAGGAAAGATATCTTCAGTATTTGTGTTGACATCTTGGCGGTGGGGACTTTGGAGGAGCTCACTGGTCGACGAATCACCGGCGCATGCTTACTCTGTAGATTTTGAAACAAATATTCAGCCCAAGATGCGTGTTTAACACCGCCTGATCGTAGTCCAGTCTCTTGTACACAGATATGGAAGTGACACATCACTTCCCAGAAGGTGGCATAGACATCAGGTATTCCCTCCATAAAATAGAAAGTTCAGCGGTGCTAGGAACAAATTCTTCATCGTGACTCACCAAATGGTAAACCGATCGTATACATTTCTGGAGAGCAAAGCCTAATTCCCCAGCGGGAGTGAAAAAAGTACAAGTATCGAGGGTTATACTTTTCCAAGATGGCAAAGCGTAGGAGTTACGGATGACACCGTCTGGCGTGGCTCTCACTAGAATCTCTAACGGGATAAGGTGAGTGGCACTCGCAATTCATTGATAACAAAGTCCACCATACGGACCCACCATCCGTCGTCAGGAGAATACACCCATCCAGGAGTCCTAAATTCTTGAGCAATAAATTAATGCAATGCGTGATGAATCGTGAATAAAAGTACTTGCGGAGTAGCCCTCTCTTGATTGGGACTTATGCTATGAAACTTCGCTGGTCTTAGGCCCATCACCTTATAGTCACTCCCCAAAGGATGAACGCTGGTGATTTAGAACCCCAACCGGCACCTTATCCCTTTCCTCGACTAGGTCCCAATCCAAGCGCTGCGGCGAGGCGGCTTTGAAAGTAAGAAAGCGGATGCATCCGTTTCATGTTAGGAAGGAAAAAGCGGCCGTTAGCTTGATGTAGCATCTTAGATTCCTCGCCCATGATCCATGTTATCATCGCCTCGATCGATCTCGAAGAAGAGCGGCTTCTCGAGTAAGTCATGACCTCTGAAGCCACAAAATCCATATCATTATAATGGCCCTAAAGGTGGAAGGTTATTTCGATGGATCATCATCGTTCTTTCCACACAATTGTCAGTGGAAGCTCGGCGAAGACACGAAGCCACATTGTGGTCCATCAACCCGAGTAACGAAGTGATATCTACGGAAGCGTCCTATCGGCATAGAAGCTGCGGACAAGAGAAGATAAAAGCGTCAAAAGGAAAGTTACAAGAAAGCCTAAGATGACCCAAGATGAAAATCACGAGGGTGGTCAGCCCGCGTTCTAGTTGTAAGGCGAAGTCGGCCCGGCGTTTTAGCTATAAGCGAGGATAGCCAGCGTTCAAGCATTAAGCATAAAGAACAACTATCGTTCCAGTACAGCGGAGATAACCCCGCGTCCTAAATTCGAGGCATAAAGAGTTAGCCCGCGTCTCCATCGTCAACACCAACTCAGCGTTGAAGCGAGTTCAATTTTGAGTTGGAACCCATTAAAATAAATTCAAAACCACGATATACCTCGATCACGAGGGTTTGCGGCGGCGGCATATCGAAACCGATGGGTCACTTTCGAGATCTCGGCCCGTTGGGCTTGGAGTCGTTTGAACAAGCACTTGATCTTGTGGGCCGGTTTTCCTTGGAGCCATTGAAGAAATCGGCTAGCGAAGATGGGGAAGGACCCAAGAAGAATTTGGCGACGAAATCTCTTGAAACCACGAAGGAGATAAAAAATTTCGTGATTTTTACAGTGGTAAAATTTTCAAATTTTACCCAAGGGGTTATTTATCTGAGGACTAAGGAGAAGATCTCCACTTGAGATTCTCCAATCACCTCGATTAAAGGCGGTTAAACACAACCACTTGGATAAAGGCGGTTCGGCTTTCCAAAGCGAGATTCACCTCGCGTTCTATTTCAAGCGAGATTCACCTCGCGTTTTATCTCAAATGAGAGACTTGCCTCGCGTTCAATCCTAAGCGAAACACACCTATCGTTTCAAGCCCGGGCGAAGATCGCCTCTGCGTTCTAAAGCCATAGCGAGGCTCACTCAAGCATTCCAAATTTCAAACGAGGGGCGGCCCGTTTGAGTTTAACACTTAGCCAACTTTTAGACCTTAGCCTAATAAGCCAAGCAACGGCTTATCGGTCCTCTTCAGCGAGATAATAGGTCCTCAAATTTGCTTAAATGCAACTAATCTATCAATCCTCTTTAATAGAATGATGAATCCACAAATTTATTAAACCACAATCGACTTATCAATCGGCTTCGACTCAATAGGACGACAAGCCTAGAAAGCCTTGTTCACAACACAAGCCTAAAGCCTTGTTCACAACACAAGCCCAAAACCTTGTTCACAACACAAGCCTAACAAGCCTTGTTCACAACACAAGCCTAAAGCCTTGTTCACAACACAAGCCCAAAACCTTGTTCACAACACAAGCCCAAAACCTTGTTCACAACACAAGCCTAACAAGCCTTGTTCACAACACAAGCCTAACAAGCCTTGTTCACAACACAAACCCTGAAACCTTGCTCAAACCATAAGCCCCAGGTCTAAGTAAAGGTAAGTCTAAAAAAAATATATATATATATATATATATATGCAACCGGGTGGTCTATTCCATAATAAAAAACAAAGTCTCATTATTCAGCGTCGTAGCAGTTAGTCTAGAAGAGTTTAATTCTTTTAGCACAGCGTCGTGTGTAGAAGCAGTTTAAATAATCTACATGCTAGCCAACTCAAGCGGTAGTTGGTAAAGGCTCATCAAACCCGTTGAGGGCTGGGGTTGGCCAATAACCTAAAGCGGCCTAACAGCGTTGCGGGTGGTCTCTTGCGGTAAAGAGTACCAAGCCTCATTATTCAACATCGTAGCATTAAGTCTAAGAGAGTTTCATTCTTTTAGCACAGCGTTACGTCTTGAGCGGACTTAGACAATCCGCCGCGCTAGCCGGTTCAAGCGGTGTCGGTAAAGGTTCATCAAATCCGTTGGCGGTGAGGGTTTGCCAAAAATCCTATAAGTATTATGGTTGGCATAAGAAATCATAGTGAGAGAGCAAATTGGGGTCACTTTTATTCAAATCCTAAAAAGGCGATACAAAAGAGTGCCATTCAAAAAAAAGAAGGAAAAGAAAGTTCGGAGTTAACACAAGAGTAAGCCTATGATCCTCTAAAGCGTGATGGGCCTAATTTGGGACTTGGCTTTAGCGACTTCTTCCTCATGGCGGCCGCACCATTCTTTGTGGCTTCATTCCTTAATCCCTCTTTATCGTGGTAGCGCCTCTTCTAAGCTCCTCAAGAGCCTGCAATTCCTCACGATAATCATTGTATGTTTCTACACTTTTACGGGTGAGGTCTTTCACATCGGCTTCCTCGAGCGGCTTGCCTTACGTTGAACCAACTCGGCGAAGTTGGCGATGGTCTCCTCAGTGGTAACAACTGATTCGCGGGTGGCCTGCATAATGGAGGTAGTGGAAGTCAACTCATGTTGCCAGTGATCCCACTGAGTTTTCAGAGATGCAACTTGTGTTTCTTTCTCGTTCAAATTCTTCTGGGCAGCTTCATATTGATGCATCGCTTGGGCATAGACGTCAGCAAGAGTTGATTCAATCCGAGCCTCCAGGTCAGCATGATTCAACTCCTCAAAGCTCTGCAAGCTCTCTTCCAGACGAGATATCTCGTCGGTACAACGTTGAATGCATTCAGTGTCGCCCAGATACCTGATGTTGTTCAAATAGTTCATTAAGATAGGCTTGAAAGCTGCAAAGGTGCTCTTTCCAGCGACAATGATCCTCGCGGCATCCTGCATCTCCGATTCCAAATGACCGATGTATCTCTGAAGCAAATTGGGCACGACGGCCGATTCCATGGAAGCTGCGGGGATAACACCGGCTCATCTTTGAATCACGAGGCCACGAGAAGGGGTTATAGGTGATGGTATTTGGCGAGGAGGAAATACTAGCATCCTTCCAGTCTAAGAAATCCTAAGAGGGCTGATCTTATCGGAGGACTGCTGAAGCTGGAGCGGACTTCGGGGATGGAAGTTGGCGTTATTCTGACTTCTGGACCCTTCTTTGCCACACCCTCTGGGCTGCCCTTGCGAGCCTCTGAAATAATTTTGTCAAAAAAAGCGTATGAAACAACTATCAAGATTCAAAACAAACAATGTTTGCAGAAGAAATAACTATAGGAGCGGTGCCTTATCGAAGTGGCGGTGGGAGATCGTCAAAAGTCCATCGCACTCTGCGGAATACCCATCTGACACCTCTTCCTCATCATCTCACGAAGGATGGGGGAACTCATGGCGTGGCGGCTTAGGAAATAGACCGGTTGTGGGGCTAGGTCTTTCGGCCTGATTGCGGCATAAGCAGAAGAAGCGGGGAGATGAATATCTTGCGGTCTGAAGCTTGACCCTTTCATTGGAGCCTCCTCTTGGTCACTTTGGGGCGACATCGAAGTCGGCACGGAATTATCATATCGAGAGCTTCAACAATTGGAATAGACTCGCATCTTCGAAGTGATTCATCTCCACCTTCTTCCTCCAAAGATGGGTGAGAAAGAGAACCCTTTAAGGTGGCCCAATTGAGCGAACCCGTTGGTGGGAAATCCCTACAACCGGCGACTCCTCGGGTTCTTCTTCGTCCACGAAAGTCTTGGAGGAGCAGCTCTAAGCGCATCTTGCATTAGTCGACCCCGCTTTCGGGGCCGGAGGTTTGGTGGGTGGCTGTCGGCGAACCGCTTCTGTGGCGGCGCATCTTTTGGACATTGGCCGTTTACTGCGGCCCTTTCCTCCGCGGGTCTCGGCCGAGTGGGCCCGGTAGGCCCGGCCGTGGTAACCGGCTTCTCCCTCGGCACCGGCCGGGTTCACAAGCTAAATATTCTTGAACCCTCTCACACGGGGTGCTTTGGAATGCCTCTTTGCTTCATACATCTTCGATCTCTTTTAAACAAGATGAGTTGATCGGTATTGAGGAATGGGAAGCGATTGATACGATTCTGAGAAACCCATAGTCATTATAACTATTGAAGTCTTGTGAGGAAGTGTAAACTTGGCCCGTACCTTGACCACGAGAATAATACCGAGCCCTAGCACCTTCATATAAGTTCCCAATGGCGCAAGATGAGGGTTAGGGTTCTTGTCTGTTAGTGCATTATGCATTGTCTAGCAAATCGGAAAGGCGATAAGGTTCGATGTAACATTTCCCACCTTGGCGGAAGATTAAGTAGCGAGGTCTAATGTTGATCGATAGCGAAAAACACCCGTTCAATTGGGTGAAGGAATTGGAGCCTTTAGTATCTGATACATCTCCCCATATCCACCTCCCTCAAAATCGGAAAGCATCACGAAAATGTGGTAGTTGAGATCCTTTGATAAAATTTGCGAACCATGACCATGTACCAACCTTCCCATCGGGATGGCCATAACCGTTGAACCCGGAGCGAAAGAATCGCCACAAGCGGCGGCGAACATCAAAGAAGGGCAATGCAAAACAAACCGGGCTACCAAATAGGTATCACGGTAAAGGCACTTTCGCGGGTTAGGAAATTTGAGTCTTCTTCTCTCGGTACCAAGCTGCTTTGACTGAGTGAAATCATGACATAATTCCCTCAAGCCGCTCGCAAGCGACCGTCATCGCGAAAGAAGGTTGAGTGGTCTTCCATGAGCTAAAAGAACTGGCGGGTAAATAACCTCGGCGACAAGAGAGTCAATAGGCGGGAGGGCACCACACACCGCTTGACCATAACATTAAGAAGCCGACAAGCGAGCAACATCGAATAGGAGTCAAAGTTTGGTAATGAAAACTCTCGAACTCGTGAATGGCGGAAAATGTCCTCTTGAGCTTCATTTGTATAATGAGAGGCGTTCCCAATGAGATCTCTAACCGTCGGGAGAGCTTCATGACAAAGCGAACAACGTCAGTATCCTTGCTATGCAAATTTTTGAATAAATAGTCAGCCCAAGACGCCTGCTTGACTCCGCCTCCACGTAACCCTGTTAGCTGGGCACAAGTTTGGAAGTGGCACATCAACTCCCAAAAAGTATCGTAGATGTCGGAACTGGCCGCTCTCAAGATGGCCAACTCTTCAGTTCCGGGAATGAACTCCTCATATGGCAGCTCCCCAAAAGGCAAGCCCGAGACTTCGTACATCTCGTGAAGAGCGAAACCTAGTTCTCCGACGGGTGTAAAGAATGTACAAGTCTCCGGGTTATACTTCTCTAGCATAGCAAAAAGGTTATAAGGGTTCTGAGCGATGCCATATCGCATAGCCACGACCGGATTACCCAGACCCGAAAGAGTCAATAAGTCTCGTAGCTCGTCCATGACAAAGTTCACAAGACGGGTCCACCACATTCCGTCAGTTGAGTGTACCCATCACGGGGCTCACGAAGTCTTGGCGGAAATTCCCCTTCTGACTATAAATCTCGAGCAAAAATCTTTGGCGGAGTGGGCACCTCGGCATTGGATATTCTCAGTGACCAACCACGGCCTTAAAGCGTCACTTGTCGATGGCCAGGCGCACACCTTGATGGGTCAACATCCCAGCGATACCCCACCTTGATTCTTGACAAGGTCCCAATCCATATCTTGGGGATAGAGGCACACCGCAGATAAGAGAGTGGGTACATCGCTCCATGTTAGGAAGGAAGAGTCGGTCACCAACTTTTAGCGGCATTTTGTAGTCCCGTCGTAAAGATTTTGGCATCAAGTGCCACGGGTCTCCAAAGAGAAAAGCGGGCTTACGGAGGCTTTCGGTCCGGCGTCTCGATTTTGAGATCGTGACAATGGCCACGACTCCTGGTGAACTAGCCTCAGTGACAAACTTTAGTCGATCTTCATCTTTATCTTGAACAATGGGAAGCTTTTGGCGTAGACTGAAGTTAACCTCAGGATCTTCACCTCCTTCATGGCCAAAATGGCTGTTAAAAGTGAGAGGATCACTTGAGTAGCGCACTGCACATGAGAATGAAAGTCAGTTAATACGGAGGAAAATAAGCGAGGTTAATAAGGTCAAACCGAGATGCAAGGGTCACCGCGTTTAAGTACAAAAGCGGAGGCTAACCGCATTCCAACGTCAAAACGCGAAGCACTGGCCGCGTTTCATTGTCAAAACGCGGGTGTCAACCCCGTGTCTAATTGCCAAAAACGCGGGTATCAATCCCGCGTTTAATTGCCAAAACGCGGGTATCAATCCCGCGTTTCATTGCCAAAAGCGGTGTCAACTCCGCGTTTCATTGCCAAAAGCGGTGTCAACTCCGGCGTTTCATTGCCAAAACACGGATATCGATCCAGCGTTCCATTTCCAAAGCGAGCTTAGCTCATCGTTCCGTTGCTTCCGCGAAGAGGAAAACTTGTGAAGCAAGTTATGGCCAAAAGTCGAAACTTACCGAGCAAGGGGTGTCGCGGTAGGGGCTGGGCGGCCGCCCGGCGATCAGCTGGCGTGCTCGAGAACCGGGGCGATCTTCTTGGACTTATTTGTCGATCTCTTGGAGACATTCGTCGAGAAGAAGCTGAAAAAGCTTGTGAAATGATCGAGATTGGAGATGATCACGGAGAAAGAAGGAATGCAATTTCCTTGGGAAAAAGTCTGTAAGGCTTTGATTTGACAAGGGTCTATTTATAGGGCCGCCAACCCATCAAATCTCCACAAGATTTTAGGCAAAGAATCCCTTGAGATCCCGCGTCTCTTAACCAAATCGGTTCGACTTCAACCCGCGTCCAAACTCCAAAGCGGACCTCATCGCAGCGTCTTAACTCCAAAGCGCGGACCTCATCGCAGCGTCTTAACTCCAAAGCGCGGACCTCATCGCAGCGTCTTAACTCCAAAGCGGACCTCATCACAGCGTCCAAACTCTAAAGCGGATCTTATCGTCAGCTCAAAAATAAAGCGGAGATCACCCCGCGTTTCAAGCTCCAAAGCGGAGCTCGGCCAGCGTCCAAGCTCCAAAGTTGAGCACAACTTCTTGAAGACAAAATGAAGAGCAATACCTCCTCAAGATCAAACAAAGGAGAAGTCCAAAGTGTTCCAAAAGCTTCGTCCCGATCAACCGCAAGCTTTGAAAACTTTGGAGGGTTCAATGGTGTCAAAATTTTATCAGCGATAAGCCACGATTCAGCGAGATATCGTTGAGCGAAGTCACGGTTTGAAGGCTTCGAGGAAACAGGTAGAATCACAAACACAAAGATAAGATCCAACCAAGAGGTTTAGCATCGTGTCCAAGCTCTAAGCGGAGCTCTTAGCGCGTTCAAGCTCTAAGCGGAGCTCTCGGCCAGCGTCCAAAGCTCCAAAGCGGAGCTCTCGGCCAGCGTCCAAGCTCCAAAGCGGAGCTCTCGGCAGCGTCCAAACTCTAAGCAGCGGGCGTTCAGCCGCGTCCCAAGCTCTAGCGGAGCTCGGCCAGCGTCCAAAGCTCCAAAGCGGAGCTCTCGGCAGCGTCCAAACTCTAAGCAGCGGGCGTTCAGCCGCGTCCCAAGCTCAAAGCGCGCAGCTCGGCAGCGTCCAAGCTCCAAAGCGGAGCCTTTAGCAGCGTCTAAGCCCAAGGCGGGCGTCATGATCATGCTCAAGCGGATCTCAACCCTCGCCCGAGCGAGGTCATCTAAAAATAAAGCGAGTCTTGCGTTTCCTATCTGTAAACACGATTTAAGCGGTTCCAAAACCGTTTTCCTCGATTGAGGGCCACGAATCCTCATTCTAAGGGTCAGTTACACCCTAAAATACCTATAAAGGGGAGAAAGATCTTCAGGGGGATGGAAAGGAGAGATTGGAGGCTAGAGAAAAAGATCCGGAGGATTGATTCGTTGTGAGAGAGAGCTTGGTGTGGTCAACCCTAGCTCTCCTTCTTCGTCGGTTTGGCTTGGTTTTCAAACTTCGTGCGAGTTAATAAGCTTCGTCTTCGAGTTATCAAACTCGTTAGAGTTCTAAAGACTTGCCTCGCAAGTCTCTTTCTACGTGATCCCACGAGTCAAGACGGTCGGATCGTCAACGGGATACAAGATTCAAGCTCCCACCGCTACCGTGAAGAACCCAGATTAAATAAAGGGAAGGGACTCCGTTGACCTTTCCCTCTTTTGTAAATCGGGCAACCGATCGAGGAATTTGTAATTTCTTTTTATCTAAGTCAGTTAGAGAGAGAGATTGCATTCGAGAGAGTTGTATTCATTATTCTTCAAATAGAATAGACCAATTTTACATTTTCTCTAAATTTTCCTCGCGAACAGTAGCAAGTTCTCACGTAAGCCTTAGAAAATGCTAAGAGACAAAAGAGGAGGTTAATACAGGCTGCGAGGCTCGGCGTTCAACCGAGGTTCGATGCGTGGGCGGAGTTCGATCTTAACACGAGGTTCGCACGAGAAACGAAGCTCAACAATGGGCTGACGAGGTTCGCCTACAACGGTGATCTGCCGAGGCTCGCCCACAACGTCAAAGTTTGACGAGGCTCGCCCTAGCGTCAAAGTTTGACGAGGCTCGCCCACAACGTCAAAGTTTGACGAGGCTCGCCCACAACGTCAAAGTTTGACGAGGCTGCGCCCTAGCGTCAAAGTTTGGCGAGGCTGCGCCCACAACGTCAAAGTTTGGCGAGGCTGCGCCCTAGCGTCGAAGTTCCACGAGACTCGCCCACAACGTCAAAGTTTGACGAGGCTCGCCGCGGCATCAAAGTCAAGCGAGGATGCGCCAAGCGTGGCTTCGACACTCAACCGAGGTTCGCCTACGGCGGTGAACCTCGACATTCAACCGAGGTTCGCCTACGGCGGTGAACCTCAACATTCAACCGAGGTTCGCCTACGGCGGTGAACCTCGACATTCAACCGAGGTTCACCTACGGCGGTGAACCTCAACATTCAACCGAGGTTCACCTACGGCGGTGAACCTCGACATTCAACCGAGGTTCGCCTACGGCGGTGAACCTCGACATTCAACCGAGGTTCACCTACGGTGAATCTCGACATTCAACCGAGGTTCACCTACGGCGGTGAACCTCAACATTCAACCGAGGTTCACCTACGGCGGTGAACCTCGACATTCAACCGAGGTTCACCTACAGCGATGAATCTCGACATTCAATCGAGGTTCACCTACGGCGGTGAACCTCGACATTCAACCGAGGTTCACCTACGGCGGTGAACCTCGACATTCAACCGAGGTTCACCTACGGCGGTGAACCTCAACATTCAACCGAGGTTCGCCTACGGCGGTGAACCTCAACATTCAACCGAGGTTCGATGCGTGGGCGGAGTTCGATCTTTACGAGCATCAAAGTGTGACAAGGCTGCTGCGGCGTCGATGGTACGACGAGGTTCGCCTACGGCGGTGAACCTCGACATTCAACCGAGGTTCGCCTACGGCGGTGAACCTCGACATTCAACCGAGGTTCACCTACGGCGGTGAACCTCGACATTCAACCGAGGTTCACCTACGGCGGTGAACCTCGACATTCAACCGAGGTTCACCTACGGTGAATCTCGACATTCAACCGAGGTTCACCTACGGCGGTGAACCTCAACATTCAACCGAGGTTCACCTACGGCGGTGAACCTCGACATTCAACCGAGGTTCACCTACAGCGATGAATCTCGACATTCAATCGAGGTTCACCTACGGCGGTGAACCTCGACATTCAACCGAGGCTAGACCGATTGCGCTTCAAAGCGAGACTTGCTCAAGAGGCGAGACTTCGACCTCAATACGAGGTTATGCGTGGGCGGAGTTCGATCTTTACGAGCATCAAAGTGTGACAAGGCTGCTGCGGCGTCGATGGTACGACGAGGTTCGCCTACGGCGGTGAACCTCGACATTCAACCGAGGTTCGCCTACGGCGGTGAACCTCGACATTCAACCGAGGTTCACCTACGGCGGTGAACCTCGACATTCAACCGAGGTTCACCTACGGCGGTGAACCTCGACATTCAACCGAGGTTCACCTACGGTGAATCTCGACATTCAACCGAGGTTCACCTACGGCGGTGAACCTCAACATTCAACCGAGGTTCACCTACGGCGGTGAACCTCAACATTCAACCGAGGTTCACCTACGGCGGTGAACCTCAACATTCAACCGAGGTTCACCTACGGTGAATCTCGACATTCAACCGAGGTTCGCCTACGGCGGTGAACCTCAACATTCAACCGAGGTTCACCTACGGCGGTGAACCTCAACATTCAACCGAGGTTCGCCTACGGCGGTGAACCTCAACATTCAACCGAGGTTCGCCTACGGCGGTGAACCTCAACATTCAACCGAGGTTCGCCTACGGCGGTGAACCTCGACATTCAACCGAGGTTCACCTACGGCGGTGAACCTCGACATTCAACCGAGGTTCACCTACGGTGAATCTCGACATTCAATCGAGGTTCACCTACGGCGGTGAACCTCAACATTCAACCGAGGTTCACCTACGGTGAATCTCGACATTCAATCGAGGTTCACCTACGGTGAATCTCGACATTCAATCGAGGTTCACCTACGGCGGTGAACCTCGACATTCAACCGAGGTTCACCTACGGCGGTGAACCTCAACATTCAACCGAGGTTCACCTACGGTGAATCTCGACATTCAATCGAGGTTCACCTACAGCGATGAATCTCGACATTCAATCGAGGTTCACCTACGGTGAATCTCGACATTCAATCGAGGTTCACCTACGGCGGTGAACCTCAACATTCAACCGAGGTTCACCTACGGTGAATCTCGACATTCAATCGAGGTTCACCTACGGCGGTGAACCTCAACATTCAACCGAGGTTCACCTACGGTGAATCTCGACATTCAATCGAGGTTCACCTACGGTGAATCTCGACATTCAATCGAGGTTCACCTACGGTGAATCTCGACATTCAATCGAGGTTCACCTACGGCGGTGAACCTCAACATTCAACCGAGGTTCACCTACGGTGAATCTCGACATTCAATCGAGGTTCACCTACGGTGAATCTCGACATTCAACCGAGGTTCGCCTACGGCGGTGAACCTCAACATTCAACCGAGGTTCACCTACGGTGAATCTCGACATTCAATCGAGGTTCACCTACGGTGAATCTCGACATTCAATCGAGGTTCACCTACGGTGAATCTCGACATTCAACCGAGGTTCACCTACGGTGAATCTCGACATTCAATCGAGGTTCACCTACGGTGAATCTCGACATTCAATCGAGGTTCACCTACGGTGAATCTCGACATTCAATCGAGGTTCACCTACGGCGGTGAACCTCAACATTCAACCGAGGTTCACCTACGGTGAATCTCGACATTCAATCGAGGTTCACCTACGGCGGTGAACCTCGACATTCAACCGAGGTTCACCTACGGTGAATCTCGACATTCAATCGAGGTTCACCTACGGTGAATCTCGACATTCAATCGAGGTTCACCTACGGTGAATCTCGACATTCAATCGAGGTTCACCTACGGTGAATCTCGACATTCAACCGAGGTTCACCTACGGTGAATCTCGACATTCAATCGAGGTTCACCTACGGCGGTGAACCTCAACATTCAACCGAGGTTCACCTACGGCGGTGAACCTCGACATTCAACCGAGGTTCACCTACGGTGAATCTCGACATTCAATCGAGGTTCACCTACGGTGAATCTCGACATTCAATCGAGGTTCACCTACGGTGAATCTCGACATTCAATCGAGGTTCACCTACGGTGAATCTCGACATTCAATCGAGGTTCACCTACGGTGAATCTCGACATTCAATCGAGGTTCACCTACGGCGGTGAACCTCGACATTCAACCGAGGTTCACCTACGGTGAATCTCGACATTCAATCGAGGTTCACCTACGGTGAATCTCGACATTCAATCGAGGTTCACCTACGGTGAATCTCGACATTCAATCGAGGTTCACCTACGGCGGTGAACCTCAACATTCAACCGAGGTTCACCTACGGCGGTGAACCTCAACATTCAACCGAGGTTCACCTACGGTGAATCTCGACATTCAATCGAGGTTCACCTACGGTGAATCTCGACATTCAACCGAGGTTCACCTACGGTGAATCTCGACATTCAACCGAGGTTCACCTACGGCGGTGAACCTCAACATTCAACCGAGGTTCACCTACGGCGGTGAACCTCGACATTCAACCGAGGTTCGCCTACGGCGGTGAACCTCAACATTCAACCGAGGTTCACCTACGGTGAATCTCGACATTCAACCGAGGTTCACCTACGGTGAATCTCGACATTCAATCGAGGTTCACCTACGGCGGTGAACCTCAACATTCAACCGAGGTTCACCTACGGCGGTGAACCTCAACATTCAACCGAGGTTCATGAGCTTTGTTCATTTACATTCATTTCGGCCCATTGGTAAATAATTTTATGAAGGCCAAACTTCATAATTTCATAAGCTATAACTCCTGAATTTTTTCCATATTTAGTCATTTTGACCGGTTGTCAAATAATTTCGTTGTGGCTAGAAATCACTATTTCAAGGCCTATAACCCATAATTTTTGCCATTTTTAGTCATTTCAACCCATTGATAAATAATTTCATGGAGTCCAAACTTCATGATAGCATGAGCTATAGCCCATGATTTTTGGTTATTTCTCATCGTCTTGACTCATTGGCAAATAATTTCATGGAGGCCAAAATTCATGATTTTATGTGCTATAATTCATGATTTTTAGTCATTTTATAGTCATTTCAACCCATTGATAAATATCTCCATGGAGTCTAAAATTCATGATTTCATGAGCTATAACTAATAATTTTTCTATTTTTAGCCGTTTTGACTGTTGATAAATAATTTTGCAGAGGTAAAAATTCAAAATTTCATGAGCTATAACACATGATTTTTGGATACTTTTTTATTTCGACCCATTGGCAAATAATTTTATAGAGGCTAAAATTCATGATATCTTAAGTTATTACCCATGACTTTTGGCCATTTTAAGTCGTTTTGACCTGTTGGCAAATAATTTCATGGAGGCCAAAATTCATGATTTTATGTGCTATAATTCATGATTTTATGTGCTATAATTCATGATTTTTAGTCATTTTATAGTCATTTCAATCCATTGGCAAAATTTTCATGGAGGACAAACTTCACTATTTCATTAGCTGTAACTCACGATTGTTTCCATTTTTACTCATTTTGACTCATTAACAAAAAATTTCGCCATGGCCAAAATTTACAATTTCATAAACTATAACCCATTGGCAAAAATTTCGCGTAGGCCAAATTTCACGATTTCATGAGCTATAACCAATAATTTTTGGCCATTTTTCATCGTTTCGACCCGTTGGCAAATAATTTCGCAGAAGCCAAAATTTCTAATTTCATGAGCTATAACCCATGATTTTCATTTATTTTCAGTCATTTCAACCTGTTAGCAAATAATTTCACAGAGTCCAAAATTCATGATTTCATGAGATATAACCTATGATTTTTGACTATTTTTAGTCATTTCAACTCATTGATAAATAATTTTATAGAGACCAAAATTCACGATTTTATGACCTATAACCCATGATTTATATCCATTTTAATTCACTTCGACTAGTTGGGAAATAGTTTCGAGGAGGCCAATAATTTCTTTCCATTTTTAGTTGTTTTGATCTATCATCAGAGTTCAAACTTCATAATTTCAAGAGCTAGTAACCCATGATTTTTGGCAATTTCTAGTCATTTCGACCCATTGATAAATAATTTCATGAAGACCAAAGTTTACGATTTCATGAGCTATAACCCACAATTTTTTGCCATTTTTAGCCGTTTCGACTAGTTATTAAATAATTTCATGATGGCCAAAATTGACTATTGCACGATCAATAACCCATGATTTTTGGCCATTTTTGTTCATTTCAACCCTTGGCAAATAATTATGAAGAAGCCAAAATCCACAATTTTGTGAGTTATAACCCATGAATTTTAGCCATTTTTGGTCGCTTCAACCAGCTGGCAATTAGTTCCACGGAGGCCAAAATGCATGGTTCATAAGCTATAACCCATGATTTTTGGTCATTTTAATTATTTCGAATAATTGCTAAATAATTTTGCAAAGTCCAAACTTTACGATTTTGTGAGCTATAACCCATGACTTTTGGTCATTTCGAGTCATTTCGACCCGTTGTCAAATAATTTTGTGGAAACCATATTTCATGATTTTATGAGCTATAACCCATGATTTTTTGCCTTTTTTGTCATTTTGACCGGTTGTCAAATAATTTCGTTGTGGCTAGAAATCACTATTTCAAGGCCTATAACCCATAATTTTTTGCCATTATTAGTCATTTCCCATTAGCTAATAATTTCAAGAAGTCCAAACTTTACGATTTTGTGAGCTATAATCCATTGTTTTTGGCCATTTTTATTCATTTTGAATTATTGGCAGATAATTTCAAGGAGGCCCATATTAACTATTTCATGACGTATAACGCATAATTTTTTGTCATTTTTAGTCATTTTGAACTATTGGCAAATAATTTCATGAAGACCAAAGTTTACGATTTCATGAGCTATAACTCATAATTTTTCATCATTTTTAGTCATTTAGACCCATTGGCAAATAATTTCGATTTTGGGGAGCAAAAATTCACGGTTTCCTGAGCTATAACCCATGATTTTTTACCATTTTTAGTTGTTTCAACTCATTGGTAAATAATTTTGTGGAAGCCAAAACTCACGATTTCATGAGCTATAACTCATAATTTTTCATCATTTTTAGTCGTTTTGACCCGTTGGCAAATAATTTTGAGGAGGCCAAAATTCTTGATTTCATGAGGTATTACCCATGATTTTTAACCATATTTAATCATTTCAACCTACTGACATAAAATTTTGCGAAGGCCAAAATTCATGATTTCATGAGCTATAACTCATGATTTTTGGCCATTTTAAGTCGCTTCAACCCGTTGTCAAAAAATTTCACGCAGACCAAATTTTACGTTTTCGTGAGCTATAACCCACAATTTTTGTCCATTTTTATTAATTTGGACCCATTGTCAAATAATTTTTCAGAGGCCAAACGTCACAATTTTACGAGCTATAACATTTTTTTTCATTCTTAGTCATTTTGACCAATTGGCAAATAATTTCGCGTCGACGAAAATTTACGATTTCATGAGCTATAACTCATGATTTTTTCATTTGTAGTCCTTTCCTTCCATTGGCAAATAATTTCAAGAAGTCCAAACTTCTCAATTCCATAAGCTATAACCCATGATTTTTTGTTATTTTTTAGTCATTTCGACTAATTGACAAATTTTTCATGAAGGCCGCACTTCATGATTTCAAGAGCTATAACCCATGATGTTTTAGCCATTTCAACCCATTAGCAATTAATTTCACAGTGGCCAATATTCATGACTTCATGAACTATAACCCATGATTTTTTCTATTTGTAGTCATTTCGTTCCACTGGCAAAAATTTGTGGAGTCCAAACTTTTCGGTTTAATAAGCTATAACTTACAATTATCAGCCATTTCTAGTCATTTTGATCGATTGGCAAATAATTCCACGGAGGCATAAATTCACAATTTCATGACCATAACAAATGATTTTTAGAAATTTTTAATCGTTTCGACCCATTTGTAAATAATTTCATATAGGTTAAAATTCACAATATTATGAGCTAAAACCCATAATTTTTGGCCATTTTTAACTATTTTGACCCGTTGGCAAATAATTTATTGGAGGCAAAATTCACGATTTTATGAGCTATAATGCACTATCTTTGGTCATTTTTAGTCATTTCGCCCTGTTAGCAAATGATTTCATAGAGGCTAAATTTCACGATTTCATGAGGTAAAAACCCCGATTTTTTGTCATTTCAACCAGTTGGCAAATAATTTTGCGGAGGCTGAATTTCACGATTTCATAAGCTATTACCCATTAATTTTTTTTATTTTTAGTCATTGCGATTGATTGGCAAATAATTTCATGGTGACCAAAATTCACGATTTCATGAGCTATAACCCATGATTTTCTGCCATTTGTATTACTTTTATTCCACTAGTAAATAATTTCATATAGTCCAAACTTAACGATTTTGTGAGTTATAACCCACGGGTTTTTTGCCATTTCTTGTCATTTTGAACCATAGGCAAATAATTTCACGGAGGCAAAAATTCACGATTTAACCCATGAATGATACTCCACTCATGTGATCTGACGCACCTAAAGAAATTATCCATGAGGAGGGAGGTGCATGGGTAAGAATACATGTATGACCTTTAGCATAAACAGTAGTAGAGTTCATTGATGTAGACTCAGTAAAAAAAGATCTAAGTCGCAATATCTCCTCCTCAGAAAACCCAGCAGTAGAGGTGAAAGTCACATCTGAATTAGCTACCTTAGCAACCTGCCGAGGTCAAAACTCTGGACGTAAGACATAACAGTAGTCACAAGTATACCCAGGCACCTCACAATGTGAACAGAAACGATCACCTCCTCATCCTCTTCATCCAGAAGGTCCTCGACCTCCTCTACCACGTCTTCGAGTGCTACCTCCACCTTGTCCTCTGCCTCCATTATAAGAAATGAAAGCAGACTTATCTTCTCCTACCTTAGGAACAGAATCAACAGTACCTTCTACAACTACAGAAAGATAGGCATAAAGAACAGCTTTAAAGGCATCTGTGAGTGAGGGAACATCTGATCCTCCTAAAATTTGTGGCTATATACCATCAAACTCAAGACCCGGACCAGTCAAAAATGTCATCACCATCATATAATCATGGTATATTTTCCATCCTTTTTCTCCATTATTAATAGGATAAATAGAAAGTAATTATGCTTCAAGTGTCTTAATTTCACCAAAATAGCAAAGAACAGACTTATAATCGGCTTACATCTGATTCGAGGATCAATGTTATTTATAGTGGGCTGGTCATTTGTTGTGAAATGAAGAGTAATTGCCCTTTTTTTTTTTTTGGTGCGCAAAAGTAAACTTGCATGGTTACGAGCTAATAAAAAATGGAGATTGTAAATCTAGATGAATTCGAAAAGCTTTTGCTCCTCTCCAATGTTACTGTCTGTTTTTTAATTCCATTAAGAAAAGGTATGATGATAGGATTGACATTTGACAATAGAATATCACATCTCTAAGGCACAAAATAAGCCAAAAAGACTGTTGGAATTGCATTCAGACTTCTAGAATTTATATTGTTAATGGAAATGAAAATCAGAATCCGATTTCGCAAATTTAGGATTTAGTTACTTACGCTAAGCGGTAAAAAAAAGGTCGCCCAATCTATGCTTGATCACACTGCATGTTTTCTTCTGGCCATCAGAACCAGCACCTCTCTCAATAGCCTGCAGAACTCATAGCAAAAACAGGTGAGGCAAACTATTCTTTAAAAAAAAAAGGGTGAGACAAACGCGAGGAACAAAATATCTAAGCAGACTACTCTGGTTGCATGTGTTGACTAAGAATAACTTCTTAAGGGCTTGTTTGGTACATGGTTAAAGGAGGTAAACTTTATCCTTCTAACATTATCCTATCTTTAGTCATGTTTATTATCCTTCTAAAACTTCACTAAGGATAAGGTTTAACTCCACATGCCGGTAAACTTTTAACCGAGTTAGGAGTAGGAGAAAAATAGGTGAAAAGTTCAGGCATTTAAGCATGTGAAATCACAAAAAACCCCTAAAGTGTTCTAAAACTTACAACAAACCTCTTGAAGCCTAACAGTTGACAAGATCCCTTGTGAAGTAAAAAATTATAAACAACTTCCCGAACAATTTAAAATTATAAAAACACTCTTAATAATGTAAAACTCAATAAAAATCACAAAAAATTCTGAAAAATTCAAAACTTGAAAAAACACTAAAATTTTCAAAACACACAAACATGCCCCGACCTAACTTAAAATTTAAAGAAAACACCACGAAAGTTTTGAAAATTGTAGACAACACCCTAAAACTTTTAAATTTTACATAAAACCCTAAAAATTCAAAACATACAAATAATATATTAAAATTCTAGGAACTCTAAACAACCTCCTAAAAATTAAAATTCATAGAAAACACCCTAAAAGTTTTGTAAATTACAAAAAAACACCCTCAAATTTCAAATTTTATAAAAACACCCTAGGAATTTTAATTCTATAAACATTACACTAAAAATATAGAAATTACAAATAAACCCCTAAAAATATTAGAATTTATAGAAAATGCCCTGGAAGTTTTGAAAATAGTAAAAAAGTAACACCCTCATACGTCAAAATTTACACAAAACACCTTGGAAAATTCAAAACTTGTAAGCGATTATCTTGACAATATAGGATTACAAACAACCCCTTGAAAATTTGGACTTTGAAAAACACCCAAGAAGTTTCAAAATTGTAATAAACACCCTTGAAAATTAAAATTTTACAAAAATATCCTAAAAATTTCACAAGCAATAAACTGAGGATTTTATAAATTTTAAATTTGTAAAATACTCCCTAAAAGTTTAGAAAGTTGCCAAAAACCCTTAAAACTTAAAATTTTACAAAAATACGTGTTTATAACTTTGATCTTTTAGGGCATTTTCTATAAATTTTGAATCTTTGAGGGTGTTTTTCACAATTTTAAAACTTATAGGGTATTTTTGTAAATTTCAAAACTTTCAGAGGGATGTTTGTAATCCTATATTGTCAATGTACTTTTCATAGGTTTGAAATCTTTAGGATGTTTTTGTAATTTTGAATTTTTGAGGGTGTTTTTATAATTTTGAAACTATTTCGATGTTTTCTGCAAATTTTAAATTGTGCATGAGGCTTTTATAATTTTCAAATTTTTGAGGAGGTTGTTTATAAGTTTAATATTTTGAGGAGGCTTTTGTAATTTATGTATTTTGATTTGAGAGTGGTAGATATCTTTTCTTATTAAATTTTAACCCTTATGACATGTTATACCAAGCATAGGAATATTTTCCCTACTAACTGTTCTAGGGTGATAATTATCATATTAAAGTTTAACCCCAATTGCTTTAACCTCTTATCAAACAGGCCCTGAGTGTTATGTGTGCCTGAAATACTCGAACCCATATTGCCAAACTCGGGACACTTTTTACCCGGTTGGTTTTGGGCGAGAGTTGAGTAGAGGTGCTGTTTGAATTGATTGGATTAGGAAGCAATGGATTAGAATTCATGCACATGGGTAATTTGAAATAGGCTATATGAATTCTATTGATAATAGAGATAAAGGCAAACTCTTGTTGATAGCGAACTCAAACAAGAATATGGGGCCTTATCCTATTCAAAGTCATGCGGTATAAATAAGTCCAACCAGGAAGAAAATTCGGTGATTTCAAGTCCAACAGAAGATGCTTCTTCTTTGAAGCCATGACACGTAATTCGGCTTTTCGGTATGCTCTTTTTTTATGTTTCTTTCTTCTTAAAGAGATTGTATTTGATTCACCGACGGCGACAGTAAGCATTGAGAAGAGCACTGCAGATTGAAGCAATAGATTCAAGAGGTTCTTGATTTGGCTCTCTATCTAGTTTGCTCTACAGGTGTTAGATGTTGTTAGAGAGATGTGATTAAGCACTTTCTAGGGTGTGATTTGGTATTGAATGATTGAGATATCTCCATATTGTATTCCTCGTAATTTAGTAAACTATTTTCTCCTTTGTCCATGGGCATAGGCTACAAGCCAAACCACAGCATATCCATGTGTTATTTGTCTTCTCAATATTTTTTCTATGCTTTCATGTGATTGATATTAGTTTATCCTGAGGATTTGTCATAACAATAAGCCATAACCCCGGATTCTCGTTCGACTTTCATGAATTATAACCAATAGTTATTGTCCATTTTAACCCGATTATAATTATACGTACATTAAAATTCGTGTTTTTCGTTGGCTTATAATGATTGATTTTGGTCATTTTTGTCTTTTTGACCTAATTAATGGCAATTAGCTAAGAGTACTTAAATTTTATAATAAAAAAATTCATAGTCTATAACTCATAACTTTTATCCATTATCGTTTATATTGATCTAAGGATAGTTAATAATGTCTGATTCACAATTCACAATTTTCAGGGGCTAGGGAAGATTTTTGTCAGTTTTTATTCGTTTTGATCCAATAACAAATAAGTATATGTATTTCGAAATTCACGATTTTCTTGGTTTGTTACTCACGATTTATTTAAATTTTTGATTACTTGGACCCAATAGCATCTATCTAACTATGTTCAAAATTAGTGATTTTCATTTAAAAAAATTATTTTCATTGTAGGACCATTCGAATGTTATGTTGTTGTACCATGATTGTCAGTTTAGACTAAGCTCTAGTTAGCTCAAATCAAGGATATAATGTTGATAGCTATGTAACACTGCACATTTCTCTACATATACCCCTCAGTCCTTCGAAAAAAAAAGGGACTGATACTTTTCCAGAAAAAACATGAGCAAACCTTCCAATATTTTGTCCCTATCCTTAGCCATTTCCCTCACAATCACAACCCTCAACATCATCACCACACGAGCAGACTCCCCAACACCATGCCCGTCCCCACCGACATCATCGCCGACGTCAGCGGCCGCTCCGTCACCGGGCCCCGACTGCATGAGTGGCCTGCTGAACCTGTCGGCATGCCTGACGTACATCGAAGACGGGAGCAACGTGACGGTGCCCGACAAAGGGTGCTGCCCGTCGCTATCGAGCCTTGCCGACCGCAGCCCCGTTTGCCTCTGCCAGCTCCTCACCGGCGGTGGCGAGGCATTTGGGGTGAAGATTGACGGCGAGAAGGTGCTCATGTTGCCTACTGCTTGCAGGGTGGAGACTCCACCGGTTAGCCTCTGCTCAGGTTTGTCAATTTAGTTGTAACTTTACCTTTTAGTGGTAATGAAAGTAATACTTTACCCTAGTTGCAACAAGTATCAGGTATGTGTAACTACGGTTAGTGGAACTATTGTTGCATGCAATGAGTGGCGGATCCAGAATTTCGTTCCGGTGGTGTCCTCATATAATTTATTAATTAGTTTATTGAAGTAGGTAATCCCCAGTATCTATAGAGTATGCAATCCACCACTGGACCTATATAGCATTGCAGTTAAAGTTAGTTGGTTCAATTTCAAAATTTTGCAGTTTATAGATGAAGTTGTAGTTGCAGGCTCCATTAAATTTTGGATAACGACCCAGTATCTATAAATTTCACTAATTTGTAGCTCAATAATGCTGCAATCACAATTCATTTACTAGTTGCAGTGTGAAACAAATAGATGTAACTAATTGAGAATGTGTCAAGCTATCCCTAAGCATTATCTTGAGGCCATAACTTTTATATGATTGGTATTCCTTTTTTTTACTTTTTTCTTTTGAATTTGGATTTAATTTTATATTTTCGCAGCGGTGGGAATTCCAGTTGCAAGCCCAATGGGTCCAGCGGGTCCTTCCCTGTCTCCAACAATTGAAGGTCCAGAATTACCAGGCAAATAAATTTCATTTTCTTTTTTACCATTAAAGTTGTATTACATCATTTCTTCTCTTTTCAACTATGCCCTGATTACTTTGACAATTTTTTACATGCTCTAGACCGGAAGGGGGAAAAAACTGCAAAAATATGTTAAAAGTTTTTTTTTTGCAGTATCTACTCCGATGATGCCGTTTGACATTCCGGCCGCAGCTCCGGCTAACTCCAACTCCGGCAGCAGAGGCATCACCAATTTGAGAACCCTCATTGGTGTTTTCATCACCATTGTCATCTTTTAATTATGAGCTTAATAGGCATTTATATTTTTTCACATGTACGTATCTTCCTAGATATAGAAGACCCACTTAATATAATATGAACAGTATATGTTGATGTGTTATTATTGTTATTGCTATGATTTCTTCAGCATATTATTGATTTGTACAGAAGCTTTATTTGGTTGGTGATGGTGATGCATAAGGTGTTACTTGCGGAGAAACTATGGGTTGAGATCCTCTACATACTAGATTGTAGAGAATCCCTACAATTAGTTATATGGACTAATAACATTGATTTATTCAGTGGGCCTCATAATTAAAAGAGTTTTTATATAATTTTCATAATGAATATCATTCATAGGGTCTAGTGAATGATGAGAAGTTATTGGTTAGTTGTAGAGTTTCTATAATCAAGGATGTAGAGGATCTCTACCCAAAAACTATTAGACTACGTCCAAGATCACCTAATAATCCAAATGAGATATAAAAAAAGGATATTCTTTATTATAAAAACTATTAGAAATTTTATTTTCTTAATCACAATTGTTTATCATTCATAAGTGAACTATTGATGTTTCTTCTCAAAAAAACAGAAAGTGAACTATTGATGTTCTTTCATATCTATTACTTATCATATATTTCATGATATTCATTAATTTATTCATGTTTTCCATTAAATATAAACTGAAATCGTTCAATAAATAATGGATGGTTGTGATTAAAAATGTGTCCCAACTATCAAATGGTGAACCCTTATGGTTACTTGTGAGTTGTGATGGTAGGTGACTTGTGATGAATATAAATGAGCAGTTGAAGGAGTGGAGCTGTAGAGATTGCTTCTTACTAACTCGGTGCCTGTCATTTTTGTGAATAGCAATTAGTGTGTATTGCTTAGCTCAAACATTCACCCCATGTGAGGAGCCGTGATGCTATTCAATTCTCTCAACCACATCAATCATGCATCTCTGTTCCAAGAGTGCTAATGTGCGTTCCTTGCATTAAATAATGTCCATAAAGAAGTCATTTTAATTTTGTATTCTCTGTCATTAGGTAGTTAGTATTTTGAAAGACTGCCTGCTCTTGGATTACCAGAGGTTTGAGGATTGGTACGATGATCCAAGGATTAAACTTTTTGGTGTGCGAGCAAGAATCATGCAAGCTTCATTGTCTTAGGCGGAACAAATAAAAATGAACAAAAAACGTGAGTTATATCCACTAAAAATCACGCATGTTGAAATACACGTGCTCAGATTCCATTTGATCCAATAAACGACAAGGGCGAAAATCATGGATTTGAAATACAAATACTTAATTGTCATTGGATTGAAATGAAGAAAAATTGATAAAAAGCATGGGTTATAGCCCGTGAAAATTGTGAAATTTGAATTATGCAACATTATATGTCATAGGGTCAAAAATAAACATGAAAAAAATCATGGGTTAGAGCCCATTAAAATCATGAATCCTAAAATACATACACTTAATTGTCATTCAGAAAAGAAAAAACTTCATACAATAAAACCATAAAAACTAAAAATTTTGAAGGACGTATAATCTATTACCACTGGATCCAAAGAAAGAAAAATTGGTCAAAAATATTGCATACCTTAAAGTATGCATGCAAAATTCTATTGGATTGAAACAAACAAAATGAAGAAAAATTTATGGGTTATAGCCCATGAAAATCATGAATTTTAAAGTACATTATACTTAATTATCAATAGATGGAATCAAATAAAATGGATAAAAATCATGGGGTTATAATCGAAAGTTGCAAATTTTTAACTACCCATACTTAATTGCTATAGGATCGAGCGAATGCAATTTATAAAATTGTGGCTTACGACTCATAAAATTGCGAATTTTGAAATACATATATATAGTTGTCACTAAAAGAAATCAAAGAAAATGGATAAAATTGTTGATTAGAGCTTGCAAAAATCATGAATTTTATAGTACATATAATTAATAATCATTAGGTCAAAACAAATAAAAATATAGAAAAACTATGGTTTTTATCATCTGTACTTAATTGTCATTTGGTAGAATGGACAAATATTGATAAAATCATGCATTTTCGCTCATTAAAAGCGGTAATTTTGAAATATACATACTAAATTTCTATTGGGAGAAACAAATAAAACCAACAAAAATCTTGGATTACACCCTATGAAATTGTGAATTATAAACTAAAATAACTAATTGTTAGTGGATCAAAATGAACAAAATGGACAAAAAATTTTAGATAGAGCCTATGAAATTGCAACTTTTAAAATACTCATTTAAATATTCAATATTTTGGGCATTTAGGTTGCGTGTACTTTATTAGGATCTTTTATGCGCAACATCCATAGGTTAACTATAAGGCCCAAGTCTATTGCGCACACGGACAATGTTTATTTGTCCCTTGGGCTCAAGTGAATCGAGCCTTTAGCCCATATCATTGTTGGGCACAACGAATTGTACACTCTACGATGCCATACGAAACACCCGTCTAAACGTTTACAATTACAGAGTTTAATAATTTGTAAAACACAAAACATTTTTTTATTGAATGTTATTATCCTTAAGAGTCATCACACAGTGTCATATTAACACGGCCATAATGTAATTTGTAAGGAAAAAACCTTCACTATAAAGTCATGCATGTATTTCATAATCCTATTAGCACAAGATAGTCCTTATTGTTTCTTTTACTTTTTTAGTAAAATGGAAATGATATGAATAAACTAAACATTTAATCAAGAAAATTAAATTTCAGTACATCCACTAAATTATTGAGTTTGTATCTTTGGCACTATGAAGATTCCTTTTTAAGTTTGATTCCCCATCAAATATTCAGTGAATCCCCCAAGTGTAGACTTTACATCAATCTAAAAATATACTGCAGACATATACACTCCTTAATGAATAAAGATATGGCCATATCCACAAATAAAAAAAAACACTTATTTCAAATTTTTTGATAATCTACTTCATTTTATATTACTTTTGTGTCCCATATGTTAGTGAATGGGTCTTCAGGCGGGTGAATGGGTAGACACATGCATGTAGCTAGATAGCCATTTTCCTATAGTATTATTAAGTGTATAAGGACTACATCTGTTCATATCTCAAGCGCATTTCTATCATGAACTCATTATTATGAATAAATGGAAGCATATTAATTGAAATGATATGCAATTAAAGTATTAATTGAATGGGTAAATTATCAACTAGGAAAGTGATATGCTTTTTTAGCTAAGAAAACTGGAAGGTGACATATCAAAGTTTACTCCCCAAGTCAAAGAATAAAATTACCAAATTTGGCAATAATTGTTTTGGAAGGGGGTAAGCGGTTCCGGAAAAAATCCCGTATTCATAAACAACCCTGCAATTTTATAATTACCTGTTCCCAAAATCATAAGAATAAAATTTTCAAACTCATAAATTTTCGGACTGATAAGTTGCATTTTCTGTAACTTGATCTCCTTGCATTAATTTTAACATTATTTTCCACACCGCTAATATCAGATCTTCATGCACGTGTTCTCTCTACCAAATTACATTACTTTATAAATGCAGCTTTCTTCAAGGGCGTGAAATTATCATGACCAATTACCAAATTAATGATTATTATGAACATGTGTATAACACTTATAACTCCGTGAATGAATGGCACTCATGCAACTGTAATTATGAAGGATCTTTATCTTTAGTTCAGTCGTATTTCCTTTTTTTTTATATCGCGCCTTTGGCGCACATGGGAATCGAACCCAGGGCCCCCACGAGGGGGCGACATGACTTTATCACGTGACCTACTAGGCCGCCCTGTTCAGTCCTATTTCTACATTCACGAGCACGACGACAAAATATCTCATTCAGAAACATTAGTCTATATATAATAACATCGTGTAGACGGATAATTCCATACTAAATGTTATCACATGCTTAATTCAATGTAGACGGATTTTTCTTTTTGGGATGAGAATTTTTTTCCCAGTATTGACACTCTTGCTATGCATATGGCGAGTACGCCAAATGTTAGGCTAATTAAACTCTATTTTTTTTTATTAACATAATCAATTTTTAAGCTTTAGTAACCATATGTTGTGACTGAACTATACAACAATATCAATATACATAATAAATTTCCAATAATGTTAAGGACCTTTCTACAAAATTCAACATCAGTTCACGAATGGTTTTGTTTTATGGTTTGGTTCCCTTTCGGGAATCCGACGAGAATATGGCAAAACACTATATATACCTTTTCTCTCCAACATTATTCTTCACTCAACTCTTCAAACAAAAGTAAAAGAGCTCTCTCTCTCTCTCTCTCTCTCTCTCTCTCTCTCTCTCTCTAACAATCTTTACACTCAACTCTTCATACATAAGTAAAAGAGTGCTTGCTCTCTAACATTCTTTACACTCAACTCTTCATACATAAGTAAAAGAGTGCTTGCTCTCTCTCTGCAAAAAATCATACATTTTTCTTTCTCTCTCTAGGTATACACAAGATCTCTACTCTTGTCTTTCAACTGTTTAGGTGGATGAAGTTTCTTTTAATGGATCATTTACATTATTCTTTGGTTTACTATAGACAATTATTCTTTATTTTCTGTCTTTTCATTTCTTTGAGGGCAATTTTTTATTATTTTGGAGGAGCTTAGAGTGATTAGAAACTATAGATATATCTAAGCATTAAAGAGGGCATTAGACATTGAAACTATTATTTTTCCCATGATTTAGTTTTTTTTTTTTTTGGTTATTTTATGTATAGATGGTCATGTTCTTTTCACATTCTTTGTTTAAGGATGTTGTTATTACTATTCATAAAGGATATTGTACATTGGAGCTCTTTCTTTTTTTTTCTTTCTATTTGATTATTTTTAGGATATTTTTGGTTCATTTAATGGATAGACAGTGATTTTTAATATTTTGTTTAAGGTTGTTATCATTATATATTGTTCTATCACTTTTTTAAATAAATCATTTGATTAGGTTTTAATTATAGAAATTTATGAAACAAGGTTAGCTGCTTTTGCCTTTTCCTTCAAAATAAAAAATTACACAAAATCTTATCTGACTTCCTTCAATCCATGAGGAGACGTTAATTAATAATCTCATTACTTTTGGTTAGAACTTATTTTTTATAAGGGTGTTTATATCAAAATCACATTTACTTTTACCCAAATTGGTATTTACCAACTTTAAAGTTTTTTTTTATGTAAACCACCTTTACTTGCGAATATGTTTGCAATGTCATACTTAATCCAGTTTTCAGCCCAAAAATACGTGAAATGACCATTTTACCCTCACCATTTTCTTATTTTTTCATCTCCTTCCTCACAACCCTAACCCTGACCCTAGCCTCCTCATCCTCCTCTTCTCCCCGTCTTCCCTCTCCTTCCTCCCCCAACTCCCCTCCCCCTCTCTCTCGTCCTCCCCAACCTCCCACTCTCTCATTCCTTCCCAAGTGGGAACTAGAATTAGGATTAGGATTTAGGGGAGGTGGCGACCATGGGATAGGGTTAGGATTTTGGGGGAGGTGGTGGCCATGGGTTAGAGTTAGGGTTATGGTTTGTAGAGAAGGAGGATGGAGGAGGCTAGGGTTAGGGTTAGGAGTTGGAAGGAAGAAGATGGGGGTAAAATGGGAATATCTGATTTTTCGTGGGTGAACAATAAAAAAAAGTGTGACATTGCAAACATGTTAGCAAGTAAAGGTGGTTTACATCAAAAAAAAAACTTTAAATGTGGTAAGTACCAATTTTGGTAAAAGTAAAGATGGTTTTGATATAAAAACCATTTTTCTAATGTCTATATTCTCTTTCTCTCTCTCTCTTTTTGGGAGAAGGGTAAGACCCTGAGCCTAATTTCTTCATCATTTCATTTCTCATATTTGAAAAGGTGTCATTTCGTATTCAAACTTTCTTACTAGACAATTTTGAGGTGAAAATTTTCCACAAATTATATCAAGTATATTATATGAGATATCTCACTATACTTTTGAATTTCTTAAAAATAACATACACATATATGATCTTCAGATCTATTCATTCTAATTTTAAATCTCTCTCTTGCAATAGATATTAGTCTCTCAATGTACAGTTCCTCGCACAATTAATTCTCTAGATATACATTAATTTATTTTTAAAAATTATGGATTTTTCAATGGACTTTATCATATTTGTTTTTTATGTTTTTAATGAGTCCATCTATTCGAATGAAATTAACTTAATTTGTTCTTATCGATAGACAATTAATGGTTAGAAGTCTCTCTTCAAGTAACAGAACTAGTTTACAAGATAGTTCAATCTCCTAAAGCCTGACTAAAATGTGTTACAATGATCAAAATTTTCGTCATCTGCTTATATCAATTCTCTCACTGATTTATCCTAATTTTTTGGATCAAACTATGAATTGCTTTTGTCGTGTTTCATTAATAAGAGTTTAATAAAACAACCCAAGAGAGTATTATATGTTACTTTTATATTTTTTTTTTTGTTTACATGCATTCATGCATATGGGTGAATCTATACACACAAGAATTAAAAAGAGTACACTTAAAGAGATTTTGTCAATGTTTGCAGATGCATTTTTAATAGCAGCTAATCAAGTGCTCTTTTTTAAGTTTGTTTGATTAATACTTCTAGAAAATTAAATATGTTCCTAAAAGTAGTAAAATTTAGGATAATTATGTTACTTTTCTTATGCATACAGATACTTATAAAATGGTCTCAAACTCCCGCCATCTTCTTTCCGGTTCTTCCTCATTACACCATTCACCTTCAACAGACGAAAATAAACCAATGTATCCAACTCTCGGTCCCGATTTCGATGATGATGAAGAAGAACTAACTGTACAAGAACTGCAAAATCGGATACTGAGAGATCAAATTGTTCTCAAAATACTTCAAGAACAACAAAAACAACAGAAAGATACCGCCAACGTAAAAATTCCGCCAGATACTTCAATCGATGCCCAAAACCGTCGAAAGAAATTCGCCAGGTCTCAGGAGATCATACTAAAGCACATGCTCAAAATAACCAAGGAATGCGGCGCTAAAGCTTTCGTCTATGGAATTGTTCCGGATTCAGGCAAGCCAATCAGTGCGGTGTCTGACACTCTTCGGAATTGGTGGCAAGAACGAGTCAAGTTCGACCACAATGCACCTGCAGCGATTGTGAAGTATGAGCATGACATTGGAGTCATTGGCGCCGATAATCCGTACGTACCCCCCACCGTGAGCCCCTCGTCGCTAATGGAGCTCCAGGACCAGACCCTGGGCTCCATATTGTCGGCTCTACTACAGCACTGTAGCCCACCGCAGAGGAAGTTCCCGCTGGACAATGGGATCGCACCGCCTTGGTGGCCCAAGGGGAATGAAGAGTGGTGGCCTGCGCTAGGGTTTCCAGATGGGGTCGAGGATATGCCCTATAAAAAGCCACACGATCTGAAAAAGGTTATTAAGTGTGGGGTAATTATGGCAGTTTTGAGGCATATGCTTCCGAAGGTAGAAGAAATACTTATGCTTGTAAGGAGATCGAGAGGTCTCCAGGACAAAATGAGTACGAAGGAGATGCATGTGTGGTTCTCCATCGTCAAACACGAAGAAGAACTGTTTCGGGAGAGAAACAAGGGTTTTTCTCGGCTTCATCGATCGAAGAAGCTGGAGTTGACAGATCTTATCGAGATCAGTGGTGGTTGCGACGAAGTAGACTCCGATGTCAAAAATGGAGGAGTTTCTTCAGATGAACGGCAAGCAATCAACAATTTGATGAGCTTGAATGAAGAAGGCAATTGCGATAATGCAAGTCAGATATTAAATGAGAGAGAGAAAAAAGAGTTCGATGCAAATGTTGAGTCTCTTTCTCAAGAGTTACTGAAACTTATCAACTCGGATACTATGGTTCCAATGGAATTATCCTATGCGACAAAACCCATTAGGTTTACTCGAAGAGAATCAAATATAGCATGCATCGATGATGAGGTAAATTGCCTTAACAAATACATATAATTCTAGTGTCGTGTTGATTAATCCATAAACTGAATACAATCATGGTACAGATAAAACAGATGGAGATGAGACACTGCCTGCAATTGCAACAGGTAGAGATGAAGAAGAAGATGAAGGCGCCGAAGACAATGAGCCAGAACTTGCATATAGAAATGAGCCAGAGCCTAAAACAGCAGCAGATTGATATGAACCAGAATATGCAGCAGAACTTGCAGATGCAGCAGCTACTGAATATGAATCAGACCCAGCAATACCACCAGAGTTATCAGAATAAAGCTTATAACCAATTAGCGTACAACCAAATTGAGATGAATCAAAACAATCTTGAACCTTATGTCGATCCAACAGGAAACATTGAGTTCCTGCAACTACAAAATCAGAAGAACAACATAATGATACAGAATCAACATCTTGAAGGCAGCAATTTTGCATTCGGGCAGCAGCAGAATCTACAACAAGATCAACTTGCTGAAATTTCTTCTGGCAATTACAATCAAAGCCAATCGCAGCAGCATTTGCAACCTGTCAACAAGTTTTTAGGCAATGATGATAACTCAATGCAGGCGAGAAATGCGGGGTCAGCAGAGAACCAGAACATGCCGACTGAGATGGGTTATGAATTTGATGAGTTTGAGCTTGATTATCTGATTGCGAGTGCGGATGCTTTTATGCATGACATATAGTCTTCTGTCAAGAACAAGCGTTCCGGAGAAGAAGAAAAAACTAACATTAATGGAGGAAAAAAGAACATGCATGCATTGGATGTATTGGTTCAATATGTATGTTTGTTACATTAATGGAGGAAAAATTAATAGGCATTTCGAGTAAATTTTATCCTTATCTAACTGTTATACTATTTACATTATAATCCTGATGCCGGTAGTATATGGATTACATAATAAGCTTTGCAACAAACTCTCATACTCACATCTCCTCTTGAATCCTATTAAATAATACAATCCATAATTGAGTTCTAGATTGAAGAAGGGTATGGACAATCAAAGAATAATGTGTATGATTCTCAGTAGTAAATCATGATAAGCTCTAGTCATATAAACTTATCATGAACACCTTAATCATTCATCTCTTGAATAACAACAATAGCACTCCTCCATTTGAGATTCACTTTGTCTCTAAACTTCGAATTTGCTTCCAAATCCATGAACCTACATCTCATCTGGACTTCCTAAATATTGTAATTTTAAATAGGATCCATGAATCCAGTTGATCCAGAGCATATCATTTCTGCCATGAATGAACCATAAAAGCTTCGATGCAGAGGCTTGAATTCGCAAAATGCATAATACACCCTACCCCACACACACACACACACACACACCCCCAAAAAAAAAAAAAAAACAAACAAACAAACCATATATATCTCTGACAAAGATTTCTCCAAGGTACAAGAGACACCCTCTTTGCGTCCTGAGCATTTCACCACAAATATTTCCTATATACACCCGTCTACTTCAGCAGTTTTTACATGGGGCCTAGTTGTGTTTGTGTGCAATATTTTTTTTATGTAACATGCTTGAGGAAACATGTGCACACAAACACGCGCATGAACATGCATATATTTGTACTATAGAGCACGCACACATATGTACTCAGAAATATATACGCTTCCCTTTGAATCAAAAACAAAGAAAACTTAAGGCTTCTTAATGGTTTTGGAGGATTTTTACTTCTACTTTTCTAGTGTGTATCATAAATGTGATAAATTTATTCTGCATCTTGTCTTGGTTATTGGGAAAAAAATGTCTATCGATAAATGTACAGATCATTTCAATCAAGAACTGAACCTTAATTTTCTTTCCTTAAAGGGAACTACATTGATTTCGTTAAAATGCATAATTAAGATTATTTCAGATAGATGTTCTTTACACGATTGTTGTTCTGACTTGGCCTTGGGTTATTTCTGATATTTAGTGAAACAAATAAGGTATAAATCGATATGATTGTTGCACCATGTAGAATCAACACATAAAATACGGAATAACTGCAAACAATATAGAAAATCACCAGATTTAAGTTTGTTGCTAAAGATGCTAGTCACATTCTCTTTCCTCTATATATGATTATGTGTAGAGAGACAACTGTCCCTTTTTTTTTTTTTGGAACGAAAAGACATAAACACGGAGAACTCTCTACATTTTTTTCTTGGAGCAAAATGACATAAACATAGAGTTTGCCGTACAAGTTTAAGATATGAAGACCATAACTCATGAGTTAATGCTTTAAATTAACTTATCTTTACAAAAAGATAATATGTCACATTTTCTTAAATAATTATATTAAATATTATTGGTCAAAATGAGTCGATAATTTGGATTCAGATCGACTCAACTTTGACCTATATGGATCCAAACTGAGTGAGATCCAATCAGATTCAGAGACAAATCTAAGATAAAGGAGAACTCTTATCTTTTGCATGGTTACAATATGATGTTAGTTACACTCCAATAGAAGTAATCAACAAAATATTTGACACATTGGGCTGTTCGGAAATGCACAACACAAAAGGCCAAATCAAAATAAAATAAATAAAAATCCAAGGATAGGAAAGTAAATGGAAAATTACATCTCATCATGCCCACATTTTATTTCAACTAAACATTATACAAAGAAGTATCATTTTAAAGTATATGAATAAAAGCTATTGAATGAGTATCGGTTTTAATACAGGGGAAAATGCAGCTCTTATCACTGCCGCCTACATTTTATTTGAGATAATTGATAATACAAGTAAAAAATATGGATACTAGAAATAGTAGGAACCTGAAGTGCAAAAATTTTCGAATACAGGGATACAAAAGAATTTAATACCTCCCAAGCCTCCATGGGAAAAAAATTATCTTGTTTCATCTTCTAGGTTTCGAAACCCAACAGTGAGATCGTCGTATAGTTTCTTAAACTTGGCAACAAGAGCCTCCTCGCCTTCTGCAGGATCTTCAAATTTCTGGGACCTATAATTTGAGAAAAACAAGCAAATGCATTTGAATGAGACAATTTAGATCAAGAGAGGCACCAACATAGAACTAAAAGTATGCATAACTAATCGTACCGTTATCATTAATTATAATTGGTTTACAACTGATTTAAGGATGTTATTTATAGTGGGCTGTTCTGTTGTTGTGAAAGGAAGAGTAATTGTTTTTTGCAAAAGTAAACTTGCATGGTTACCAGCTAATAAAAAATGGAGAATGTAAGTCTATTTGAATTCAAAAAGCTTTTGCTCCTCTCCCATGTTACTTTTTGTTTTCCACTTCCCTTAAGAAAAGGTATAATGATAGGATTGACAATAGAATATCACATCTCTAAGGCACAAAATAAGCTAAAAAGACTGTTGGACTTGCATTCAGACTTCTAGAATTTATGTTGTTCATGGAAATGAAAAATCAAAATTCGATTTGGCAAATTAGGATTTTGTTACTTACACTAACCGGTAGAAAAGGTCACCCAATCTATGCTTGATCACACTGTATGTTATCTTCTGACCATCAGAACCAGCACCTCGCTCAACAGTCTGCAGTAACTCATAGCAAAAAGGTGAGTCAAACACAAGGAACAAAATATCTGAGTAGACTGCTCTGGTTGACTAAGGAAAAAAATTGAAAATTAAGATAAAATTTATAAGCTCATAAACCTACTAAGAACTTGCAGTGCAGAACTTGGCAGAGGAGTTACCTGGTTTGCCAAAGCATTAAAATGGATAATATTACGCATCATCCAGACTGACTTGTAGAATGGACAGAATTTGTCATAACTGTTAGGAATATCAAAAGCATTGCATAAGATGAGCGCATCGACAATTAAAATTACAATCTACAAAAGTAAAATAAGCAAAAGACAAAAATCAAGGTCAAATATGATATAGTTTGCAAATACTTACGGAGTAAACACATTCTGTGCTAGATAATCTTCTCTCAGGAGCTTTGCAGTCTCTAAAGTAATTTTGTCAGTTTCAGCTAGTGCATCTTTCCCAACAAGCTGGAGAACAATGTACAAGGTTAAACGAAAACAAAATAAATAAGAGGCCAAATTCAGTAACTGAAACTCATCTCTAAACAGCGGCTCAAAAATCCAATGAAGATAATATAGAGATTGGGAATTGAGAAAATCTATTAGAGGGTAATTTAACAAAAATATGCCATCAGTAACTGAATTGGGAGAACTTACTATAATTAATAGTAGCGGATTATTATTATCTTTTAACACAGCTTTTTCACAAATCATTGCTGGCTTGGAAGTCCAAAATTCTTTACGAATTTTCATTTAACTTCACAAGCAGGCATGTGCTCAAAGATCTAGTAATGTGAAGAAGAAAACCGAGGGCCAACCAACTAAAACCTTTAGAAGAACATCCAAGATCAATTACTGAAACTAGATGTTAGCTCAACAGGTGAATATGCGTCATCTCTCAGAAATATGATGTGAAAATGCAAGAAAATAAAGAGCCAGATAACTGCTAGACATCACACGTGCAAGAACACGAGTCTTTTTTGACTTTTTGTCATCACATATCAAGTTCTGATGAGAATAAAAGATAAGTTAATGGTAAGGAAAAGGAAGTTACGAGCCACTGCCAGTGTTATGTATGTTTTATGCACCGTTCTTAGTCATGATTATAATTATAGTTAAAAAATGTTCCATGTTTACACAATTGGAGAAATAAATAAGTAGAGTTTTCAGATGAAAAAATTAAATTAAAAAATACATGTTGGCATAGATTGCGATCTCTAGTTTGCCACACTTTAGCTTGGTCCAGTTTAATGTAATTGCTCTATTGATTTTCCAATAAACTGCTACAATTGTTGAGGCAGAAGACACCAGCCCAAATAACAACTATAATTTGTAGAATATCTATCAAGTTAACGAAAAAGAGGCATTTCTATTTCTTTTAACAGATGCATAAGTTCAATTACACTTACTAAGAACCCTAAGAAATATGAAAACAAGTTTAGAATGTCAGAGAAGAAACGAAACCATGTGTATAACATGAAGTACTAATCTGACAAGAAAGTGTACCTGGACAATTTCATTCAAGTCGTCTTCTCTCTGAAGCACCTCCCGAGCTTTTGTTCTGATATCAATAAAATCTGAATCAAATTTCTCATAGAAAGATTCAAGGGCCTGCAGTACAAGAAATCATCAGGCAAAACAAAATTAAATTCAGCTAAATCTAGAAGTTACGAACAAATGTAGGACCTGGCATGGATTACCTACTTTACAGAGAGGGAAAGAATACAGTACTTAGATTAATATAGCTCTTTTTTTTTAGAGAGCAAATGTAGAAGGACAGTACAAATATAGGAGTTATGACAACTATTTTCAAGCTTCCAGCATCTGATAGAACATAGTTTTTTTTGCTACTAGGCCAACCAAGTGGAATAAGCCAGTATTTTCACTCCACAAGTTCTCTCCAAATATTCTTTTTTAAGGTAAAAAGCTTGTCAAATCTTGTTCTTCAAAGATAACTCATAACTCCATATAAAAACCTCCCAACCCCACAAAAGAACAAGAGAATAGGTAAATCAACTAGACTGTGAGCCACAATTGTCTAGCCAAACCAGAAATTTTCTCTATAAGATACTGGATATTGCTATTCTGAAATATAACCTTCTTCAGAAAAATGGTTAAGTCTATGTCTCCACTAGATTCCATAAATTGCAGTTCCTAATCCCCCAGTTGGGAGGATTCTACCAACCATTCTGCAGGTGACACTGATTCTCTCAGGGCTTATTAAATGTTGGACGACGTTACCTTTGATTCTGTATTGGTCATTATGAAACAACCATGAATAACATTTGATGTTTCTCTCGTTCAAGATAGGTTGCAACCCTTATCCAATCAAACTCACAGGTAAGGATTTTTCATCTAAACAGGCATTCCATATATCAATAATTGATCCATATTGTATGACTAGACTTGCATCGATTTACTCCAAGGAATACTAAAAGGTAATGCAACCTCTTAAACTTGTTAACACAAATTTTCAAGCAATATCAACATCTTGCTAAGATACATTAATTTTGTTCAAATTGCAATTCTCCTTAGTCAACTTAAATTTAAATAACATTCATCTTCTGCTGAAATAATTTTTCTAAGAAATATTAATAAAATTGACTAATGTCTGCATACTGCATCTATGGGACCCAGTGAACAATAATCTCTTCTTCTGTATTGAGAATGGCAAGCTAATAACTAACCTTTGAGTACTTTGAATAGGATATAAGCCAATTCACTGAAGGGAAATGTTTCCTCTGAGCCAACTTCTTGTCTAGTCCCCAAAAGACCTGCATATGAAGTAGATTATACGTGCTTAATAAAAAATAAAGCAGTATAACTCAGCAAGAAGAATAACGAAGACAATTTCAAACGTTCAATTACCTGAACAATACCGAGGGTGGCAGATGTTACAGGGTCTGAAAAATCACCTCCTGGAGGAGAAACAGCACCAACAATTGTAACACTTCCAGTACGGTCTGGGCCACCAAGACATTTCACTTTACCAAGAAATGTCACATATAAGATTAACAAATAACATATAAGTTCTAAAAGACACACCAAGAAATTAATGGACTAACCAGGATAGTAAATCATATGAATGCCTTGCGCAACCAAATGTTTGCTCTTTTGCTGTCTCCTTAGCAAGCCAAGCTTTAGAATAATTGACTTTTATACCATATTGGGAGTGTAATTCTTTTCTAATGTCAGTTGGAGTGATATATGGACGTCTCTTCATAACTGATTGTAACATACTTGCAATCCACCTTCTCGATGCTCTGAAATGACTAGCTGTGCTGTTATGTTGCCCACAAGTATGTTGAGGAACAAATTTTTTTATAGCGAAGGTCGACACATGGCTCAATCGTGAAGCATAAAGCAACCACGGGCATTGTGTTTCTTTTTTGAACATGCAACAAGCACGAACGCGTTTTGGCTCATTGTGAACATATTTAAAAGTTAAAAGCAAACTTCTTAGCTATAGAATAGTATATAAGAGTCATTCTAACTTTTTTTACACTTTCAAATTGCTGCCCTATTCCAGTGATTGCCTCGTGCCACCATGCTGGGATTCGTGTCGAGTCATTTACTATTTCGTCCATCCCCCACACATGCTGTCCTTGAGGATTGTCATTAGGGATCCTCTCCGATTCCTCGATGGGGATCCTCTCTGATTCCTCAATATGCTCTGATGACTGTGAGCTTACAGTAGGAAGGCTGCAAGTTCAATATAACATATATATACGTCATGTGAGACAATTACAAATAACTGTTAACTAGTATGTGTCACAAATAAAGTCTATATGTCATGTGTAATGTCTACAGGTCACATATAAGGCGTAAATATCACAGTTCCCATTATAACATGTATACAGAACCTGAAAATAATCTTTTCAATACTTACTTAAGCTCTGTTTCTGTCCATATGGCATGCATGGATCCTTCACCTCTTTCACTAACAGTCATGGTTATCGTATTCAACCCCATTGAACGATGATGATCTATCATGTTGAGAATATCTTCATCTTTTAAAAGCTCAAACGAGACATTGGGAAACTTCTCGAGAGAGTAACTTATCAACAAACTTTCATACGGTACTCTTAAATTCTCTGAAGCTTGCATCTTCAATTCAACGATACTTGTTGCAGAATTGACTTTAATGAGGGTTGCATTGCTGTTAAATGAAATCATACACATTAAAGGTTGTTCCATTTTGATTGTTGGAGAAGTTAAGAGGAAAGAGTTAAGAATTTTTTTGTTGTTGAAGGTTGTTGAAGGTTGTTGAGTAGAATAGAAAGAGGGAAGGAGATACTACATTGACATGGAGCATTTTTTGGAGGGAACTTATATGTTTCCCTCCAATTTCCACTTTCCCTCCAAAACAACTCTCCCAGCCATTAATGGCTTCTCCCCAGCTCTTTCCTCTTACCAATATTTTATGTCACTTTGTACTGTTTAATGGAAGAGGGTTGGCTAATAAGATAAAATTGTTTATATTTCACAAATGGGTACAAAAGGGTAAAGTGGGCAATACTTAAAAATATGGTATAAAGTACATATATAATGTTGGGCTTGGGATTTTTTAGCATAGAAAGTTGGGTCAATGTGCTTACAAGGGGTTGACTTTATTTGGGGGAGGAAGATGCATAGCCAAACTTTTTTTGATTCCTCCAAGCAAATTTCCCTTAAAAAAAAAAATCTAGGTTGCTTCTGCTTTTATGTGTTCTCCCTTCATCTCAAGTGGGTGCAACTAACCATTTAAAAAAAAAAATAGAGCACGTCCACGCATATCAAATTGTTAAATACAAACTGAATTCAAAATTAATTTGATTAAGGGCACGTAATAATGCAAGCTGTATCAATTCATTAGGCTTTTGAGTTGAGTCTCTTGGCATGTATCCCCGATTAAAAAGGTTAATTGAATTTTTACGTGCTATATCAGTTTTGCTATTAATAATTTTAAACTCATAACAATTTATGGAGTCACTAGTTCAGCCTCTGATAACTTCAAGCATGATTTATCAAGAAAACTGTCTAGGCAGATGATCAAACACTTACATTTATTCTAACACTAGTAAAGACTAGATCTAACTTGACTAGATATTACTATTATTTGCCTCAGGAATCCACTATTATTTTATTCCGTCTCTTGGTGATCACCAAGTTCTAGAGCCATTAAGTATAATTTCAAAGGTCCAACATTTAATTTTAACCCTAAAAAATTTCCCCAGTACAGTTACCAACATGGATCATGGATGATAAGTCAACATACACTCTACCTCAAAATTGTTTTTTTTTTGTTTTTTGTTTTTGGGGTGGGGCAGGGGGATAGCATGTATTTAAGCATATGGCACATCATCAATATATAATTGAGATCTCAGCCAACCATATCATGAAAAATGGAGTTGATAATATTTGATAGGTTGCCCTGACTTTCTTGAGCTAAATGTAATAACAAACCACTCATCCGTTCCCAAAGTTTGATAGGTTGCCCTGAGAATTGCTAAACTAAATCACAAACCATTCATCCATTCCCAAAGTTTGTTGTTTAGTGTTATTTAAAAGCTATCTTAGGTACCATTGGCATTTGGCAACAAAAATCTTGATATAACTAGATTTCCTGACCATTAAAGTAGTGCCTTATGAAACATCCAAGAGAAGTTTTCCATGGGCACAGGCATTTTTGAGATTGTTTAGATTCCTAAATCTGAATAGAAGCAAACTAGAATTGTACAGCCCATGGATAGAAAATGCAGAGATCAAATTGCAGAACAAGTAATCATAAGCAGAGCGTCTTTTTCAAATTAAAAACTTTTTGGTACAAGTAACATTGCGTCATTAGATGGAAACAGGAAGACCAAAGATGAACATAGAAGAAAATTCATTCTTTAGCTAATGGAAAGAAAACCTTAAGCTATATTACCATGTTACTCATATTTTCCTCTGAATCTCATTTATACTTTCAGCTGTCCCAGTAATTTGGCATTTCAGCAAAGCAACTGAAAAGATTACCTGTATAAATAGAAGCCTCCCTAGCAGCCACAGGCATATTGGAAGTATTCGCAACAAGTGTAGTACGTTTCATGACAGATTCTTCACGACCATCAGGCAATGTCATTGTTAATTGTGGGAAATCCATAAGCACCTGGCATATTTAATAATGTGAATCATAGAAAACAAAAACAACAAATAAGATTCATATGCCTGAAGCATATAGATAAACAGACCTCAGCCATTTCATTTCCTCTTTCTCCACAGCCCACATAAACCACTGTGTCGGAATTAGAGTACTGGAAGAAAGAAGAAAATTAGCGCAGAACAAGTACAAGGGGAAAAAGAGTAATATTTTAAGTACCGAGAAGGTTATCCAAATGAGAAATGAAAATGCTACCTTTGAAAGTGCCTGACTGATGACTGTTTTACCACAACCAAAAGCTCCAGGGATAGCACAAGTTCCTCCAAGCACAGAGGGAAAAGGGCCGAGAACACGCTGACAAACATTCATGAATAAAACAATTAGAAAAATGTATAACATTTAAACTGTGTTTAAAAAAGAAATGATGCTAGGCCTAAGAAAGAATCTCATTGATGAAGCTCAGGAAAATATTATATTGATTACTTGTCCAGTCAAAAGTGGTGTATCTGCAGCAAGTTTCGTTGCTACAGGCCGGGGGGTTCGAACAGGCCATGTCTGCAGCAAAAGACACTGTATTAGCAAATTGTTTAATTGAACCCCAGTTTTAAAACAAGAAGCAAACACTAAGCAGTTACAAACCTGAAGCATAGTGAACTTCTTCTTGATGCCTTGAAACTCCAACTCAAGCACCGTGTCCTGCAAAATTTGCACGTTAAAGATAAAACTACAACCAAATGATATAAACAAACATACCCAAGGATGCAAAATCTAAAGTGGGTCTTCAAACTAACCTGGAGGCTGTATTGACCAGCTGGGGCAATGTAGCTAACTTTACCCATAGAACCGGGAGGTAGAGCAACATGATGCTGCATCAAAGTGTTTTCAAAGACAGCCTGCAAAGGAAAAGCCAGAATTCACATCGAAATGTGAGACCTCTAAACAAGAAAAGAATACAAAAATGAATTCTATGAAAGTTCAAAATCTGTAAAAACTCACAGCATACAAATCTCCACCAGTGAGCAGATCCCCAACAGCTGCAACAATCAAGATAAAAAAATCAAACCTTCTAGCTTCACCAACAATTAAGTGATCATACAGTGGATATAGAGATCAAACCAAATTACCTAGCTTCTTCGGTTCGAACTCCCACAATGCATCTTTGTCAAGTGCAGGGACTGAAACTCCACGAGGGATATAGACATCCCCAGATCTTATGGCAATAGTTTTCAGAGGTCTCTGTATTAAACAGTTAAATAAGTTCTCACGAAATTGATAAATAATCACAAATTAGAAACAATTTTAGGACTTTTAACTCTGTACCTGGATTCCATCGAAAATATTTCCCAGAATTCCAGGGCCCAATTCCACTGACAAGACAAAACCAAGCATTGTAAAAATAAATCTAGAAAAATAAAATAACATTTGAGCTGCGTTTTTATTTTGTTTTCATATCATGGACTTATTCTCATTGTTCAAATAATTTGCAGCTCGTGAATGATGAATTTAAGGCAGTAAAAAATTTCTGTGAAAGAAGAAAGATCTAGGATGAAGGTATTATATTTCTGGGAAAGAAACTTCCATTGAAAAAAAGAGAAATATTTTCTTCACATTATTAGAAGATATTCTGTGATTTATTGCCTTTAGTAAAGAAGTCAAGAATCAGTATGAGATGTACAACTTAGGGGGTGTTCGGCAGTTTGAAAGTGAATTGAAAATATGTAAGTTATTTTTTTTTGCAAATGACTTTCACATCCACGTCAATGTAGGCATCGAAAATTGCCGATGAACCCCAAGTGCGATTTACTCAAGAGAAGATTGAAGAACGATGTCATCAAAATCTAAGGAAATCAACCACGGGGGTAAAACTGGCACATGCGAGACACTTATTGTGTCTCGGCCATCGCCGAGACACCAAAAGTGTCTGAAATATTTTCCAGGTATTTTATCGTTATTTGTGGGACCCGTTGGACCTTTACAACACGTGGGGATGTTCATCTACATTAATGGACAGTTACATCTTTGAAAAACGCCCACTAAGCGCATAAATGGGGCATTAAACGTGCCTTAAAAAGAGGGAGGAGCAGTTACAACAGCGAGGGGACCCAACCTCTTTGGCCAAGACAGTTTTGGGCCGAGACACAAAAAGTGTCGCACCCACTATGGGCTGAGACACAAAAAGTGTCGCGCCCACTATGCAATTCTGGCAGGTCACAACTTGTGTTCTTTTCAGCAGTTACAACTCCTAAAGGCTATAAATAGCTTCCTACACCCATAAGGAAGGAGGGGGAGATTATACTTTTTGGAGAGAGGAGATTGGAGAGGGCTGGATTTTTGGGATTCGAATAATTCTAAGAAGAAGAGACCTCAAAGGAGTAGAGGAAGAGTTTAAGAACATTTCACCTGGAGATTCCTCGAGTTTAAGCTTCGCCTTAAATCTTGGAAAGAGTAGATATCTTACTTGGCTAAGATATTTGCTTAAGTTCTTGTTTCCTTTACAAAATAAAAACTCAACCCCGCCAATTCGACGATCGTTGCTCGGTGGTCCACGGACGACGCGTCCCCGGCACAGGCAAAGAACCCACGCAAGCAGGAGCTCGCTACGTAGTGACTTCTGTACGTGTTTTATAAGAGAGTGAGATTATTTTCTTTGTATTAGAGAGAGTTACACGTGTAATCTTTCATTTGTTTTGTTTTCATTTTGAAACGTTTTGAAATGGAAACTGCAAACGAACCCACCCTCGGCGGAAACACGCTGGCGACCACAGTGGGAGCCAATAGTCTCAACGTTGAGGCTATTGTGTCGCAGCCAAATAACGATCAAGCCGAACTCATGGTCGATGGACTGGATTACATCTTCGATCAAGCCAAGTTTGAAGAATACCTCTCCTCCTCTTCATCAAAATCCTCCTCATCTCGCAAGCATCGGAGGGTTTCATCTCCAAGGAGGGAAGTCTGATCTGTTGCAAAGAGTGATGAATCTCACCCAATTGTGACTGAGGTTTCCCCTCGCAACAATACCCTAACAAATTGCAAAGCTGGGAGCTCTGCTCATGGTGGCTCTATTCCGAGAAAAGAGTCATCTTACAAGGTCTCTACAACTCTGACAAAGAGGGCTCGTCAGAGGCAACGTCAGAAGATGGCCCGCCAATTTGCGAAGGCCATGGAGTCGACGGACAGAGTTCATTATTATACGAATTTACATAATCAAATGCGTCAAGAAATCACAGTGTCTCAATCCCAAACCTTCAGCACTCCCATCAAGGAGGAATGAATTCTCGTCAAGAGGACCCGTTTGACAAAGAAGGAGCTGCCAAAGCGTCGTGCGATGCCTTCGTCGCAGCGTCTTTGTTATCATAAAGCGCAAGAGTTGAAATCGGCCAAGGGATCAATTCAAAGCCACAAAGTTTGGATTCCAAAATCTTCACAGAATACAGGACAAAAACTGGCCCAAGGCTCTGCCTTTGGCCGAGACACTTCCAACTGTCTCGACCAAAGAGCACTTGGCCGAAACAGTCCAAAGTGTCTCGGCCAAAGAAGTTTCAGCCTAGACACTTCCAGCTGTCTCGGCCAAGAGGGTTCTTCTCTGCTTCGTCCATCCGCCTCTCCTGCTGTTGTATCAACGACAAAGCCCGAGAATCCATCTAAACTCACAACTTCGATGCTTAATCGCTTCGGTCCACAGCCTAGAAGCCAAGACAAAGCACCAGTGAAGGAACGTTTGGGTCACGCAGTCCATACATGACAACAGACTGGGGGTCGTGTCCAAACTCAAACTGGTGTTCAAAAGTGTCTCGAGCAAGCTGGGACATCTCAAGCCTCAAGAATTCCTATCGCATCTCGTTCGAGCATCCCTCAGGGGGTCCGCGAGTCTGCTGAAGGGAAGAATTTTAAGCGTGTAATTCGCAAAGTCACAAGAGATGACCATTCAATTTTGGTTCAGGCAAAGACAACTTCAGTTGACAAGGCCGAACGATCAAAAGTGCCTCCTAGGGAGTGTGCCAGGTCGAATGGTCAACACCCCGAAAAGAAGACGTGTCTTCTAATTAAAGATAACGTTACACTTGGGGGTAGAAGTGCAATCCATGATGAACCACACCAACAAACAATATGGCGCCCTAGTCGTTACACTAAGAGACCGCATTATCAGGCCGGAGGTGGCAACACACGAAAAAGGACAATTGATGAAATAGATTGTTCTTGCTCGTGCGCACAACTGATCAAGACATTACTATCAGGATATGATTGCTCCGAGTCGAAGGCTTGTCCGAAAAGAGCTTCGGTGTTCGAAAGGCTTTCTCTGCCAACAGCAGAAGAGTCGAAACTAAGGCCAAGACGCTTCCGAAGAAGAAAATCTGCTATTCAACGAGACGAATTCCCCGAAGTTACCATTAACATGGTAAACAAGGGAAAAGGAGAGGCTGCGACAGACACAGATCCTGACTTCACTCCTGAAGGATAAGTTGGCACCCGAATTTCCCAGAGAATGTCTCGGTTACAACTGCGGGCTACAAGATGCAGAGATTATAGAAGGATGCATGAGGGGGATTCATCTGAAGATGAGATCTCTGACGCCTGCTCAGCAATGGCATCCAATGACATGATTGTAGGCATCAAAAATTGCTGAAGAACCTCAAATATGACTAAATCATGAGAAGATCGAAGGACAACGTCGTCGAAATCTCAAGAAGTCAACACATGGGAGATTGTGTCTCGCCACGAAGCGAGACACTTGTGTGTGCCTCGCCGCGGCGAGACACCTTGATGTGTCTCGCCGCTAGCGAGACATTTGTGTGTGCCTCGCGACGAAGCGAGACACTTGTGTGTGCCTCGCCGCGAAGCGAGACACTTGTGTGTGCCTCGCCGCGGCGAGACACCTTGATGTGTCTCGCTATAAGCGAGGCACTTACGTGTCTCGCAAAGGCGAGACACCGGATACTGAAACGAGCTCTCTTAGGGTCTAAATTAATCTGGTGGGGCCCACTTGACTTTATCAATGCGAGACGTTCGGACACTTTAATGTGCGGTTACGGCGAAGATCGCCCACTAGGCGTGATTCTAGGGCATTTAATCGTGCCTAAAAGCGGAAAACCGTTACGCGGTGGAGGGGCGACCTTGCCTCGCTAGTCGGAGGCAGCCCTCTTACCTCGCCGCCCGGCGGCGACTGCTACCTCGCCGGTGGCGAAGCGGCAAGCGGCGAGGCAGCTCGAGCTGCCGCGCTAACTACAAATGTCCAGCACTTATGACACTTTGTTTCTTCAGAGGGCACGTTTCCCAAAGGCTATAAATACCCCTCTACGTCCACTTGGGCAGGGGATCGGCATTTGGCAATCAGAGATCAAACAAAAATCAGAGCTTTTGTAAGGAGAGAGAGAGAATCCAAGCTTCCAAAGTTCAAGAACACGGTCCAAACGGAGATTCCTCGAGATTAAGCTTTGCCTTAATTCTTGGGAAGAGTAGATATCTTACTTTGCTAAGATATTTACTGAAGTTCTTGTTTCCTTTGCGAAGCATCAACTAAACCCCGTCGATTCGACGATCGCTGCACGGTGGTCCACGGATTACGCGTCCCCGGCACAGGAAAAGTCCCACAAAAACAGGAGATCTACACTTGTAGTATCTTTTGTTCGAGTTTGTAAGAGAGTCATTTAACAAGATCTCAACCACTCTGACAAAAGGGCTCGTCCAGAGACAACGTCAGAAGATGGCCCGACAACTTGCAAAGGCCATGGAATCAACAGACGGAGTTCATTACAACATGAACTCGCGTGATCAGAGGCGTCAGCAAGTTATAACGCCTCAACCTCAATCTGCCGACACTCCTCCCAAGGAAGAATGGGTTCTCGTCAAAAGGACCCGATTGACAAGGAAGGAGCGCGCCCAAAAGCGCCGTGCACGCGTTGCTCATGCACGTGCCATTGTTCGTAAGGCGCAGGAGTCTAAATCAACCAAGGAATCGACTCAAAATCACAAAATTTGGGTCCCGAAGGTGACATCAGCTCAAGAGTCTGCCTCGGCAACAGTCTTCGTAGAGGCGGCTCGGTACGCGCTAACTACAAATGTCCAGCACTTATGACACTTTGTTTCTTCAGAGGGCACGTTTCCCAAAGGCTATAAATACCCCTCTACGTCCACTTGGGCAGGGGATCGGCATTTGGCAATCAGAGATCAAACAAAAATCAGAGCTTTTGTAAGGAGAGAGAGAGAATCCAAGCTTCCAAAGTTCAAGAACACGGTCCAAACGGAGATTCCTCGAGATTAAGCTTTGCCTTAATTCTTGGGAAGAGTAGATATCTTACTTTGCTAAGATATTTACTGAAGTTCTTGTTTCCTTTGCGAAGCATCAACTAAACCCCGTCGATTCGACGATCGTACGGTGGTCCACGGATTACGCGTCCCGACGGGAAAAGTCCCACAAAAGCGGAGATCTACACTTGTAGTATCTTTTGTTCGAGTTTGTAAGAGAGTCATTTACTGTGTCTCCAAAAGGCGAGACACCAGTCGCAAGCGAGCTCTCTTAGGGTCTAAATTAATGCTGGTGGGGCCCACTTGACTTTATCAATGCGAGGCGTTGAGACACTTTAATGTCGCGATTGCGAAGAATCGCCCACTAAGTGATTTTAGGAGCATTTAATCGTGCCTTAAAAGCGAAACCGTTACCGGTGGAGGGCGACCTTGCCTCGCCGGTCGGCGAAGCGATCTTGCTCGCCGCCCGGTGGCGGCCTGCTTACCTCGCCGGTGGCGAAGCGGCTTGGCGGCTATTCGCGCAGCGCTAACTACAAATGTCACTTATGACTTGTTTCTTGGAGAACACGTTTCCCAAGGACTATAAATACCCCTACATCCACTTGGGCGAGGGATGCGGCATTTGGCAATCGAGATCAAACAAAAATCGAGCTTTTGTAAGGAGAGAGAGAGAATCCAAGCTTCCAAAGTTCAAGAACACGGTCCAAACGGAGATTCCTCGAGATTAAGCTTTGCCTTAATTCTTGGGAAGAGTAGATATCTTACTTTGCTAAGATATTTGCTTAAGTTCTTGTTTCATGGCATCAACTAAACCCCGCCGATTCGACGATCGACGCACGGTGGTCCACGGATTACGCCCCGCACAGAAAAGTCCCACAAAACAGAGATCTACACTTGTAGTATCTTTTGTTCGAGTTTGTAAGAAAGTTATCTAAATTCTTTGTAACCGAGAATAAAAGTGTAATTTTCTAGTTTTACAATGGAATCAACTTTCGACCCAAACACGATGGCAATTACTGAGCTAACGGTCTCGAGCCCGAGATCGTTGTGTCGCAGCCTTGTAAATGATCAAGCCTCACCTCATCGATGGATCGATTATTTCTTCGATCAAGCCAAGTTTGAAGAATATCTCTCCTCTTCCTCATCAAGTCCTCCTCACCCCGCAAACATCGGAGGATCTCATCTCCTAAGAGGGAGGTTCGCTTCAGATGCTAACCATTCTTGTCTCGCTATGACGGAGGCGCATTTCTCTCAACAACACCCCGGTGATCTCAAAGCCTAAGCTCGCTCAAGTTGACTCTTCGTAAGAAGGAGTCATTTAACAAGATCTCAACCACTCGACAAAGAGGGCTCGCCGACAACGCCAAGATGGCCCGACAACTTGCAAAGGCCATGGAATCACCGCACGGAGTTCATTACAACATGAACTCGCCGCGAGCCGCCAGTTATAACGCTCAACCTCAATCACGACTCCTCCCAAGGAAGAATGGGTTCTCGTCAAAAGGACCCGATTGACAAGGAAGGAGGCCTAAAGCGCCGTGCACGCTTGCTCATGCACGCGCTATTGTTCGTAAGGCGCAGGAGTCTAAATCAACCAAGGAATCGACTCAAAATCACAAAATTTGGGTCCCGGCTGACATCAGCCAAGAGTTGTTTTGTTCTTAAAGACAAAATTCAAGCTCTAATCGATGCGGGAATCATAACGGCGAAGAAGGAGAAGAAAGTTGGTTCAAATATGGTGGCCATCAACTTTGGATCTCTACTACCCATGCCATATTTACAGAAGATTGTCCCTGAGGTTAAAGTCAAAACGGTCAATGATGATCCACATGGGCAACGTCAGAAAGGGTTGGTATCATACACAGCTCCTAATGGCGAAGTACTTTGGATTCATCCAGATCTTATTCAAGATGAGCAATGGACGGGGTCTTCTTCAACACGGAAGTCCAAGCGTAAAGGCAAGCTCTGTGCTCATATTTCGGCAATTCCGGAAGAGGGTGACGAAAAAGCTCCAATTCTTTCGTCATCTGAAAATGAACATGAAGTTCTCGTGACAGAAGGTAACCCAGCTTATGCTACCAGAAGTGGGCATAAATTCAGTTATCAATACCCCGAGAATTCCGATTCGAATGCCAAAACTCTAACGGAACTGGGGGTGGCAATGACTCCACCAACACAACCTGAAAGTCAGCAACAACAGGAAGTAGCCAAAGAGGATACAACCAAGCGGAAAGATAAACAGCCTCAAGAGGTGCAAGTCCCGAGGCAGTCCCGATTTAATCATCCGATTAGGAGGGACAAACCGGGAAGTTCTGGCTCATCATATCGTTTCGACGTTATGACCCAGTTGGCCAACATTCCAGCGAGGATAACTCTTTATGAGTTACTACGTCTTTCTAAAGAGACTAGAGAAGCCTTACGAGGCGTTAGGCGATTGAAGCTTTATCCAAGCAAAGAGAAGAGCTTAAGGTCAAATGAGAACAGAGATGGAGCTAGCTATGCAACATGAGGGAATTGCAAACCCATACCTGCAAAAACCGGTCTAGTCAACACCGGATCTAGTCAACACCGGATCTAGTCAATGTGGTAAAGCTATCAATCTTGATACCCATAATGTCGAAGACAAGGATTCGAGATAGATGAACACATTTATGCCGATAAACCTCCTAAGAAAAAGGTGTTCGCTACCCAAGGCGGAAGTATTCCAATTCCTCTTACTAGGAATCATCCAAAACAAGCCGAGGATGAAAATGAAAAGATGAAGGAGCTTGAAGGCAAAATTAATGCTTTAATGATCGCCAGAGGTTAAGAAGACCGAATTCGTGGTCCATATCCGAGAGTGGGATTCAATCCCTACCACCAAATTCAGTTTGATTAATTTCACACCTTTTGACGGGAGGGGTTCGCCTACACAGCACTTGATCTATTTCAAATCTCACTTGGGGGTGATCTCGGGAAATGAGCCTTTGATGATTCGGTCATTCGTCGGTACCCTTCGGGGAGCTGCCTTCGATTGGTATCAAGACTCAAAGCCGGAGCATTAACCGTTGAACGACATGGAAAGCTCTTTTCTCAAGAATTTCTTTGATGATGACACGAAGTTTCCATTGGAACTCTCCTAGATGAGAAACAAAAGGTGGGGAGACAATTGACACCTTCGCTGCCGCTTCAATAAAGCTATGAATTGCGAGATCCACCATCAAGAGTTCATATTGAAGACTTGCCACAACAATCTTTCTATAGAATTGTTGGAAGTCATGGGGTTACACCACCAACCACTTGGAAGGAATTGAAACTCAATGGTGAAGAAGCGGAGCGGTTCATCGAGAAAGAAGAATGAGAGAGGTGAACCCACAACGGTTCCCTCAAAGTCAATTTTGTGCCTCGTGGAAAAAGGCGCAAGCTAATGCCGCTGAAGCAAATCGCATTCCAACAGAACAACAAGCTTCACAAACAAAGAATCGCGAATTGAGGTTTCAACAAAACCTCAAGAATTGCGTAAGGCTCTGGATGCTAGGTTCCAAAAGAGCTATACTTTCAAAGAGGAAGAAGTGCCAATTATCTTCAAATACCTCTCGATAACAACAAGATCAAATTGCCTCCAATCACAAATCAAGAAGAGGCTAACAAGACCTCGATCCAAGCATCAAGGCATCACGTATGGGTCCATCATCCCACCAAGAGTTGTTTTGTTCTTAAAGACAAAATTCAAGCTCTAATCGATGCGGAATCATAACTAAGAAGGAGAAGAAAGTTGGTTCAAATATGGTGGCCATCAACTTTGGATCTCTACTACCCATGCCATATTTACGTAAGATTGTCCCCGAGGTTAAAGTCAAACGGTCAATGATGATCCACATGGGCAACGCCGAAAGGGTTGGTATCATACACACCCTAATGGCGAGTACTTTGATTCATCCAGATCTTATTCAAGATGAGCAATGGACGGGTCTTCAACACGGAAGTCCAAGCGTAAAGGCAAGCTCAGGCTCATATTTCGCAATTCCGAAGAGGGTGACGAAAAGCTCCAATTCTTTCATTATCCGAAAATGAACATGAAGTTCTCGTGACGTAAGGTAACCCACCTTATGCTACCGTATGGGCATAAATTCAGCTTATCAATACCCCAGAATTCGACCAATGCCAAAACTCTAACGAACTGGGGTGGCAATGACTCCACCAACACAACCCGAAGTCGCGAACAATGTGAAGTAGCCAAAGAGGATACAACCAAGCTGAAAGATAAACGTTTCAAGAGGTGCAAGTCCCGAGCAAACCCGATTTAATCATCCGATTAGAGGGACAAACCGAAGTTCGCTCATCATATCGCTTCGACGTTATGACCTGGGCCCAACATTCCAAATGGGATAACTCTTTATGAGTTACTACGCCTTTCTAAAGAGACTAGAGAAGCCTTACAGAAGCGCAATGATTCGTGGCTTTTATCACTCAAGTCAAGGTGTTCCGAGAAGACCAACACCGCAACTTGGCAAAGAACACAATTTCCTTGCATAACCTTTACCCGAGGATATGCAGTGAAAAATTCAAGCATGACAGCCATTATACTTCATCGGGTACATTGGCTCGATTGCCGCCAACAGATTCAAGTTGATCCCGATCCGCAACAAGATTATGCCACCCGCTGATGTATCATCTTGGAATTCGCCAGCAAGTTGGCTTCTACAGCACGGATTTATGGATTTAATACCGGTCCGCACCTTTGGGTAAAATCCGGATAAAGTGCCTTGGAGATCTCAAATCGAGGTTACATGTTATGTAATCGATGCAGACTTCAGATAATCTACTATTGGGTCGACTTTGATCCACGGTAGCCTTATAGTCCCATCCACATTACATCGCTTGAAGTATGTCGACACCGATAATGTGGTCAAGACGGTCGCGATAAGCAACCATTTAAGGGTTAGAAAATTATTTTATCGACTCTCTTTGTATGGTGTCAATCCGACATCAACCATCGCCCGTGGTACGGACAGCGGTAATGAAGCCGATACCGAGGCCGGCTCGACACGATGGAAACTTTGTATTTAATGACATCGAACCTCTTGTAATCGATCTTGACGGAGCTGAATCGCCGAGAAAGTTGTAACCGCGCCTGTCGATGAACATATAATAAATGACGATTTAGAGTATGTACATAGTGTTGATACTGTAATGCAGGTATTGTACAGGGATCATGATGTGCATGTACCGCTCTCGTCATTGAACCAGGTGAAGAAATGCCTTCAAAGTTCGACGGGATCAACATTCCTCCTTCCTTTGAAAGATGCAAAGCAAACAATCTTTGAAAAGGAAGAAAATCTCCACCACAAGATTATTGTGAGGAATCTGAAGATAGCAACGACGATCCGTGCAAACATTTTTCCAAATATAGCTCACAAGCGCACCATTACATGAAGAAATGGGGATATAACTTCGTTACACGGCCCGGTTTGGCTTCGACGCTGATTCGATTCCGCCGACCTCTCATGTTCAAGGGAAAGCCCGATCGCTATTATGAATATAAAAGGGTCTGGCTATGTTTCTTCATCCTCCGATTAATGCCGCTGGCAAATTGATGATCATGACAGCCGATTCTTCACCGATTCGATTTTAGTCTTGGTGAAGTGTTCAAGGGCTAATGTCCAATATGACCACAATAAGTCCCGCATACCAAGAAGATGATTATTTACCGTAATGGGAAGACCCTTGACTTTCCATCCGAATGTTCGCCCGGAGATAGGTTTGAACAAAGAGAACCGCCACCAAGATGCAGCTTGTTCGCTAATATGGGTGATGAAGATAATCAAACCCATATTCGTGGAGTGGTAGTCTTCCTCCGTAAGAAAAAGAGGAATTGATTTCTCTTATTCGGGAATATATTGATGTATTCACCGAATTATGAAGACATGCCCGGCTTGATCCGTAAGCAGCATCGACTTAATATCGCCGTAATCTAAACCCCGCAACAACAACTAAGATTTCGTCCGCAAATTATGGAAGCGATCGAAGGAAGTTAAGAAGCTCATAAAATCGGCTTTATCGTGGAAGAGCAACATCCGATTGGGTCGCAAATATTGTTCCCGCTCTAAAAAGAATGGGACAATTAGAGTTTGCATCGATTTCGAGATCTAAACTTGGCATGCCCTAAAGATGACTTTCCACTCCCCATCACGCACGCCATCATAGATAATACGTGTGGGTTTGAAAGAATGTCATTTATGGACGGATTCTCTCGATATAATCAAATCAAGATGCATCCCGACGATGAGAAACATACTCATTTCGCCTCTCTAAGATCTTTTGTTATACCGCTATGCCCTTTGGTCCAAGAACGCAGAGCTACTTATCAGCCGCAATGACAAATATTTTGAAGATCATCTAAGAAAGACCGTCAATGCTATGTTGACGATTTAGTAGTGAAAAGCCGAGATAAGAGCCATCATATTAAAGATCTCGTGACGGTATTTGAACTTATGCGGGTCATCAATTGAAGATGAATCCAACTAAGTCATTCTGAATGGCTGGTAAATTCCTTGGTTTTGTCGCCACGCCAAAGGGAATTCATATTGATCCGCATAAGGTGAAGGCGACATCGAGTTACAACCCCAAGAATCTCAAAGAACTCGAGGGTTGCAAGGAGATTGGCTTACATAAGACGGTTTATTTCAACCTTGCGGCAAGTGTCACCGCTCTCCAAGCTAGCCAAGAAGGGTGTTTCATTCGCTTGGGATGATGCTTGTCAAGGCTTTTGAAGATATTAAAATATATCTATCAAATCCTCCCCGTTTCGCGACCAAATCGAAGGCCGCTCTTGATTTATGTCGAGCCACCAACCATTCATTAAGTGCTTTATTAGCACAAGATGATGATAACGGTCACTAACAAGCAAGATATTATTTAAGTCGACAATGGTATCAATCTCGATATCCCGATATCGAAAGAATGCCTAGCTTTGGTATTTGCACTCCGTAAAATGCGCCATTACCGTTGGACAGACGATACATGTCATCTCGATGTTAACCCAATTCGAGTATTCATGACACAACCAGCCTTCTTTGAATTGGCGATTAGCTTAGATGGGCATTACTCCTTTCGCATACGACATCCACTTCAAACGCCAGGTCGGTGAAGGGACAAGCGATTTGTGATCTTCTAGCCGCCACACGTCAAATATAAAGCTATACTTTATGAAGATTTACCCGACGAAACCTATGAGGTCAATCACACTTCTCATGAATATGTGTGGCAATTATACTGACGGAGCGCCCCAACCAATGTGGCGAAGTGCCCCGATGTTCTAAGATTACCGAGTCGGAGTTGTCTTAGTTTCCCGAGAAACACGCGATGCCTCGAGCTTATTCACCGACCGAACCGCGGTTCTAATAATGTGGCCGAAGTACAATGCATTACTTATTGACTCCGCTATAAAGAGCCGGGGTCAATATCTCAAGCTGCTCGAGATTCTCAACTCATAGTTAAGCAAATTCGTGGAGACTATGAAGTTAGAACCGGATTTGATCCCATATCATGAAGCGGCAATAGAGATGGCGTAATCATTCAAAAGTTTCTTCATCGAATATATACCACGGCCGTAACGCTTATGCCGATGTTAGTCGTGACCGGCCGTTTATTGCAACCCCTCAAACGTAACAATTGCCACCGTGGAGGACACACCAACTTTTCATACCGTAATATATTTTGGATGTCAAGGAAACACATGCTACTTCAACAGACTCAACTTCGAGATTGGCTTTCCTATTATAGATTATGTCTTACACGGTATTTTACCTAAGATATAAAAGAAAGGGAATCTATCCGAAGAAGAGCACCGAGATTCTACTACAACGCAAAGATTCGAACACTTTATCGCCGCATATGATGGATTGTTACTCCGATGTCTTTCACCAAGGAAGCGAAGAGGCACTTAAAGAAGCACATGACAAGACTTAAGGCGATCAACCCGGTCCTAAGCCGAGATAGACTAAGAAGGTTAGGCTATTATTGGCCGACCATGATTAGAGATGCAATTGAATATGCGAGACGATGTCATGCGTGTCAAATACATGCAAATTACATGCATCACCACCGTAAGATCCGCGACCGCCACTACTTGTCCGTTGAAACATGGGGAATGGATGTGGTAGGACCCATATTCCCCGCCGAAAAGGTGATCGCTTTATTTTGGCAATTACCGACTACTTCTCTAAATGGGTCAAGCAATTCCACTCAAAGAAGTCAAAACGAAAATCGCCATCAATTCATTAAACACCATATTATCTATCGATATGGTGTTCCGAGACTAATTGTGCATGACAATGGTCCTCGCCATCAACGCCTTCGCCGATTCTCAAGAAGTTCGTAATACAAGATATTTCATTCACGCCTTTATAATCCCACCGCGAAATGGTTTAGCCGAAGCCTTTAATAAAACTATCATCAAAATCTTAGCAAAGCTAGTCAAAACCAATAAGCGATTGGGATGATAAGCTTGGTGAAGCTCTTTGGGCATATCGCACTGTTAACCGACCGTGATTCACACCATATTCCTTAGTATACGGATGTGAAGTCGCTTTTGCCTTTAGAGATACAAATTCGTCACCGTGTAGCCCTTGCGATAGGGATGACAAGCGACGAGCAACATCAAAAGCGCCTTGAAGAGCTTGAGGTGTTAGACGAGAACGCTTGGGAGCTCAACAACGATTGAGCTATACCAAGCCGTAATTTCTAAAGCCTTTAACAAGAAAGTCCGCCATCGGAGTTTCAAGGAAGGAGACTTGGTACTGCCGTCCTAATCGATGATTCTCAATTCCAAGAAGAAAGGCAAATTCCAACCAAATGGGAAGGACCGCTTATAATTGATAATGGCCTACTCAAATGGAGCATATCGCTTGATCACTCAAGATGGTGATAAGTTAATGATGCCAATTAACTAAAGTTCTCAAGATATATTATCCCTAATATATTCAGATAACCGCTGCTAGATTGAATGATTTGACTTGTGAACAAATACATTCATTAAGCTCTCATTCGGCCGAAAATCTTAAATGATTGAAGCCACCGATAATATTAACACCTATTATTAATTTCTTTCATGAAACAGGTTCGCTACCAAGAGAAGACACAAAGGGTTCGCTACCCAAGAGAAAACACACAAGGGTTCGCTACCCAAGAGAAGACACAAAGGGTTCGCTACCAAGAGAAAACACACAAGGGTTCGCTACCAAGAGAAGACACAAAGGGTTCGCTACCAAGAGAAAACACAATGGGTTCGTTTTGCCCCAAGAGAAGACACAAAGGGTTCGCTACCAAGAGAAAACACACAAGGGTTCGCTACCCAAGAGAAGACACAACGGGTTCGCTTCCCAAGAGAAAACACAATGGGTTCGTTTTGCCCCAAGAGAAGACACAACGGGTTCGCTACCAAGAGAAGACACAATTCCAAAAGTTTATGTATTTATTACATAGCTGATTATATTAAATCTACGCCTATTTATGCGTAGTAGGTGTTATTCCTGTCCTTAAATCGGGAATAAGTCAGCGTCTAACACACGCCGCCGGGTAGTCAATTCCCGTGATAATTGATAAAGCCTACGTATTCAATATCGTAGTACAAAGTCTGAGAGAATTTATTCTTTTAGCACAACGTTATATGTAGAACGGACTTAGATAATCTACATGCTAGCCCAATTCAAACGGTAATTGGTAAAGGCATATCAAATCCGTTGATGGCTGAGGGTTTGCCAAAAATCCTATTAAGGTTATATCCATTCGTTCAAAGCAGAATAAAGAACGTAATAAAAGTTGACAAAAGTAAATTTTATTTCATAAATGATGGGGTTTAAAATACATTGTCGACTAAACAAAGATCAAAAGTGTCCTATAGGGAGAATTGACGGCGGCGGATCTGTTCTTCCAAACCAAAGCTCACCGTATTCTTGTTCCAATTCCTTCTCGAGAAGGACTCTAGAAGCATCATTAATAGTTAGAAGTTGAATGATCTTTCGATCCAGTTCAGCAGATCTCTCATCGGATGCCTTCAATTGCTCGGCTAATTTTGAGCGAGTCTTCTCTGAGCTGGCCAAGTCGATCTTCAAAAGAGTGTGAGCCTCTTCAGCATCTTCCAAAGCCTTCTTCAGCGAAAGCAATTTCAAGATCTTGCTTCATCGAACGGATCAATTCGCATTGACCTCATTCCGCCTATGCAGAGTGGCCCTTATGCGTTCAGATTGGGCTTGCACTTGTTGTAGTTCTTCTTCAGCAGCCTTTCGCTTAACCTCTCGAAGCTTGCATGATGGATTCAACCCGAAGAGATGTAAGAAGAAGCACCTTCGACCGTAGTTTCGGCTCTCCTAATTTTTGCTCTAATTGAGCTAAGTCTTCTGTGATAGAGTCCGCTAAATCAGAAAAGCCCTCTTCCCTTATGGACGCCACACGTCGATCAAGAAGCCGTTTGAAAGAACTAAGAGAGAAGCCCTTGGTTGTGACTTTCTCGATAACATTCTTCAGTAGAAAGATGAACCCTTCGAGCTCCGCGTTTATCACCGCCTTCTCCGGATCATCATCCGACATCAACGCCTTGATCGTGTCATACAATACTGAAGAAGGCGCTGTAGAAGAAGAAATGTTAGTTTTTTAAGTCTTACATGCTTGAACTTTCATGAGAAACAAAATTGGAAGATATACCGATACGGCTAGAAGATCCTCCAGCAAGTGTTGTTTCTACACTCATCAATTCAGCTTGGGGAACCACCGAAGTTGATTCAATTTCAGGTTGGATAGCCGGTGGTCCTGGGTGAATAATAGGGCCTTCAATTTGAGTTGTTTGCTCCATAGTTGGTTGTTCGGCCTGCGGAACCAATCAAACCGATTCAGTTCGCTTGAGTAGTTGGTGGTCCGTGTTGAACAAACAGACTTCTAACAAGGGATACAATGATGGACTCAGTAGGAAGAACAAGGGGTTGAATCTCCAAATACGAGACCGCAGGAGTTTGTTCTACAGTAGTAGTAACGAGTCCTACAGGTGAGAATACTATCAAGTGTCAATTATCCACTAAAAAAAACTGACAAGACTTGGACGATAAGACACGTACCGACAGAAGAGCTAGCTTCTACAGTAGATTCCTTCTGAGTAGATTCCGATAGCATCTCAGAAATCAGATGTGGATCAAATTCAGAGAAAGAGATCATTTGAGCGAAGCTTTGTTCAAATGACCCCTCGAAATTCTCTTCATGTGCGGGCTCCTCCTCGGCTCACTGCGGACATCAACAATACGCCTGGTGTTAGTATACACATATCTATATATATGAGAATCATAATAACATATATGTACATACCAAGAGCCGTTCCGCGGGTTCGTGATTTATCAAGCTCTCCGCCTGAAGCTGCTTCTCCCTCAATCTGCTCTTTCATCACTGCAGTTACAGTGTATTAGTGCTTCAATTCAATGAAGGGAGAACAAAAGTAAAGTTCAAATCTCATACCGTGAGTTGGCTCAGTCGGTTAACGCTATGCCATTTCTTGGAATTTTTCTAAAAGAATATGAAGCGTTAGCAATAAGTGGAGGAACCAATTCGACTCTTTCATGATTCTAAGTCGCCATCCGATGAAATGGTCGTATTCGCAATGACACCTTCGTAAACCGGGACGCCAATGTCACGGTAGTGGTATCTTGAATATCCCGATCCATAGCTTCGTGTTGGATCATCATAAGTGAACACTCTTGGAGGAGAAGGTTCACCGAACCTCGCCTTCTTGAGATAAGAAAAATGGAATAATTAATAATCATAGATGAAATGGTAAAGTCCGAGATGATGAATACGAAGTCATACCTTCTTCCGAAAGGAAAATCGCTGTCTATCGCCTTAGGAGTTGGTGATTTTGGGGATTTCGCATAATGAGGCCTATGTACGACCTTCTTCAGACGCATTATTGCCCGGCGATAGAAGCGGAGTATGAACGGTCGGTGATGGACGAGCCCTCTTCGAGTATAAGCTCGGTCGCTACTTCTTCTTCTTCTACCTCTTCTTCTTCCCTCGCTCTCGACCGCCATCCGGTGGGATAGTAAGAACGACCTTCGGCGCAGGCCGCTTCAAAGGACGCCGGAGGAGGTAGAACACGAGAAGAGGGTTTGACCGGTACATCTCTTCGAACCGAGAGCGGCGAGGCGATGGCACTACAACTTCGCCCAATTGACCTCACGAACGAATTGCTTCTTCTTCTTCGAAGTGTGGATCAGATAATCAAATTCCTCTTCTTCACTCTCTTCTTGGGTGACCTTCTTCTTGCCTTTTGATTTCTTTGAAGGACGAGCTCGCTTTGGGGAAGCACGGGTTGGTGTAGGCTCTGTTATGTTCTACTTCCGTGGGAGCATTAGGCTGCAATGAGCCATTTGCGATAGAAAAGTCATCCAAGCTTCGCTCGGCAGCCAGGGAGATCAACTTGGCATTGGTGCACCGCTATGTTCCAATACCGTGCGGCACCGCCAATAAGACCTCCATGAGTCTTCATTCCCGATTTGGATTCCCGATGTAGATTTGATCATAGCCGAATTGGCGGAGAAACGGCATGGGAGATAAGGCTCTATGTCGCAGAATTCTTCACCCGAAAATCGTGGGTCAGCCATCGATTCGACGATGGAGTACGAGCCAGCCATCAAATAAGTATACGGTAGTTCTATTTTGACAGCTTGGGATGTCGCTAGAAGACCCTTTGCCCTTATGTAGAAAACCGAGACTATCCGTCGGAGTCCACCATGAATATCTCGCCACCATTGCCTAAGAAGAGAAAGGCGACGACCGTGACCAGCTCAACGGCTGAAAAGCACTTCTAAAGGCGTGGCATCCAAGATTGGTGCGGACTACACATTTCTTCAACCAGATAGCCAAGTAGCCCGCCAAGAGAGTTTGTGGCTTGATCTCGCTTTTGTAGTTGCCACAAGAAAGTCTCAAACTTCGCTCCTTAGGAATTTTGCCCTCAAAGATATGGGGTAGTGAAGGATTGGGCATTGATCTTTGCAATCGCCTTGTTGATGATGTAAGGAGTGGCGGTTTTCTCGCTCACTTACATCCTCGCTATCCTCTAAGTTCGAATAGATATCGCGAACTGCTTATGACTAATCAAGGAAGCCTCCTAGCCTTCACGCCCACCGCCGCTATTGCAGCCTTGATAGTGGCAAGTTAGCTCCCACGTAATTTCATAAACAGTGATCTCTTCTCTTTCATTTCCTTCAATCGCCGATTGCCGAAAATATTCTTGATATGGTGCTTCACCCATTGGAAGACCGAAACCTTCATCATTTCATGAAGTGGTAGACCCAATTCCCCATTTTTCGTCGGGGAAAGTGTTGCTATTCGGGTTGTAGATTTCAAAGAATGCGAGGAAATGATACGAAGCCGGGAGGAATTCCATACATGCTAGCACGGATGGGAACATATAATCAATTTCTTTGAGTTCCCGACTCCATCGGCCGAGAACGTAAGCCGCCATCCGGTTCACCATCGGTCGGCAGAGAATGTACCCAACCGGCACCGATGAGATTTCTTAGGAGGCAATTCCTTCCTATTTTGGCTAAGCGATTCTTCAAGGTGTCAGCTTTGACCATCAGTTCATTATGAGGTGTGCTGTCATGACCTACAAGGCCCGGGTAAAGCACCCGAACGTAATTTTTGTCACTAGAACCCGAACAAAGATCTTTACCAATATATCCGCAATGTATGCTCCATATCCTCACCAACCTCCAAGACATATTCCTCTTAATCGATAAATTGCGCACTAAGAGTGAATGATGCCGCAAATGGAGGTAAATAAAGATTAGAGCCATCACCTTCATACCATGGTTCACCAATGATAAGGCTTTTGATCCGCAATGTAATCCCCAAATAAATAGCCGGACTTCCTCATTATCTCGTGGATCGCATTTTTGTCATAGGCCGGTGATCATTCTTCGTGAATCACGACGATCACCATGTTCTAACGCCCAATAATTCGAGGCGATTTGGACCGAAAGCGAGGAGCATCGCCACTAGTGGCATCTCTTGAGAAGAGGAAAACACGAGCCGCGGCAATCCACTTGGCTCATGAACATTGAATGCCGAGGGGAAACTCAACCGCAAAGCACATATACACTTATAAGTGGTCAAAATTAACATAAAAATGGCTAAGTGTTAGCATCGACCGCCAGCAGCCAGACAGCTTCGCCGCCCGCCAACGGCGATACAATCATAATCGCTCGCAAACGCCGTGACAGCCTCGAACTGACTCGCCGTGTTTAGACAGCTTCAATCGCCAAATGACAGTCCCCAACTGTCTCGCCAGAAGCGAGACAGCCTCGACCGCCTCGCAAACACGAGACAATCGAAGCTTTGTTCGTTGATTTGACAGATGTTTTGGCTATGCAAAACACTTGTTTTAGCCCAGATCCCCGCAAAGGAGGACCTCGACTCTGCCCAAATGCCTCATGAAAGAGATCAAATGAGGATTCATGCACAAAAGTTCAAGTTTTGACAAAAATAGGACTTCAAATCAATAAAAAAATGAGAGGAAACTTACCCCCGAACGACGAGGCCATAGGTTCTTCGGATTCAGAAGCTTGGGCAGATTTACCCTTGGGGACACGAGATCTCTTAGGCGACATGATTAAAAATCAGATTTTTTTTATCTGGTTTTGGTTCAAATGACAAGGGAAAAGTTGGGTCTTGGGGGAACTCAAAGCAATTGAGCTAGGGTTTGCTTCAAGAGCTTCGATCCGACAGAAGAAAATGAAAGAACAAGCTTTTCAATCCAAAATCCCAATACAACCCAAACCCTAGATCTATAAAGATGGGTTTTCAACATACCAATGCTCAAGGGGTTTGTTAGGGCGCATGTGAGTGCGTGAAGAGCTCGGGAAGAAGTTTGAGAAAATTTTGAAGTTTAGAAGGCGGGCGGATCGAATGGGGGTTAAAACCCTAGTGTCGGGTTTTTATACAGCCCCGCTATATTCGAGCGAGGCAGGTCCAACTGCCCGCTCAAGCGAGGCAAGTCCAACCGCCCCGCTCAAGCGAGGCAAGTCCAACCGCCCCGCTCAAGCGAAACAACGCTAACCACCACCCTTGAGCAAGATACTTCGATTGCCTCGCCGCTTTCAAGTGGGACAATCCCAGATATTGACAATTATTCTCCGTACGGGATTCAAGGCAGTATATTCAAGACAAATTGTTCCATAGTACATACAGAAGCTTTCCTGGAAATCTGATATTCAGAAAACCAGACGACGCTTTTTCTCTGAATGATTCCCAAGGCATTCAATCACAACCCAAGTGGTGACTTTCAAGATGAAGATGATTAGTCCAAAATCGACTTCGACATTTCAATTCATTCAAATACAAATGCAACAGTTATTGATCCCAAAATATGGTCACGACCACGCCAGAGCCGTGGTTCGAGAAACCAAGCAAAACACGGCCTCTTCTACAAAGTTCAACGATGAACGTATAAGGCGATCTTATCCAGTATTCCGCACTTCGATAAAATACAGAGGAGTCTGAAAACTTTGGAGGGGGTATCTGTAGGCATCAAAAATTGCTGAAGAACCTCAAATATGACTAAATCATGAGAAGATCGAAGGACAACGTCGTCGAAATCTCAAGAAGTCAACACATGGGGAGATTGTGTCTCGCCACGAAGCGAGACACTTGTGTGTGCCTCGCGACGAAGCGAGACACCTTGATGTGTCTCGCCGCTAGCGAGACACTTGTGTGTGCCTCGCGACGAAGCGAGACACTTGTGTGTGCCTCGCGACGAAGCGAGACACTTGTGTGTGCCTCGCGACGAAGCGAGACACCTTGATGTGTCTCGCTATGTTTGGTACATTCACCGTGTCTCGCAAAAGGCAGACACCCGTGATACTTGAAACGAGCTCTTTAGGGTCTAAATTAATGCCGTGGGGCCCACTTGACTTTATCAATGCAGAGACGCTCGACACTTTAATGTGCGGTTACATCGCCGAAGATACCACTCAGGCGTGATTCTAGGCATTTAATCGCGCCTAAAAAGCGTGAAAACCGCTAAGAAATTGAGGGATTACATCGCCGCTAGTCACGAGGTACCATACCGCCGCCGCCACGAGGTAGCCAGACCGCCGCCAGCGAGCTTAGGTGTTTGGCGCAGGCAGCTCGAATACAAGCTTAACTACAAATGTCCAAAGCACTTATGACACTTTGTTTCTTCAGAGGGCACGTTTCCCAAAGGCTATAAATACCCCTCTACGTCCACTTGGGCAGGGGATCGGCATTTGGCAATCAGAGATCAAACAAAAATCAGAGCTTTTGTAAGGAGAGAGAGAGAATCCAAGCTTCCAAAGTTCAAGAACACGGTCCAAACGGAGATTCCTCGAGATTAAGCTTTGCCTTAATTCTTGGGAAGAGTAGATATCTTACTTTGCTAAGATATTTACTGAAGTTCTTGTTTCCTTTGCGAAGCATCAACTAAACCCCGTCGATTCGACGATCGCTGCACGGTGGTCCACGGATTACGCCCCCAAGACAGAAAAGTCCCACAAAAACAGGAGATCTACACTTGTAGTATCTTTTGTTCGAGTTTGTAAGAGAGTCATTTAATTTCTTTGTAACTGAGAATAAAAAGTGTAATTTTCTCAAGTTTTGCAATGGAATCAACTTTCGACCCAAACAATGATATCGAGCGTAGGTCAGGTTAGAGAAGCTTATACTATCACTCCTGAAACGCTGGCTCAAATGTTGCAAGAAGCCTTAGTTAAACAGAGAGAAGAGCTTAAGGCCGAGATGAAAACAGAAATGGAGTTAGCCATGCAGCAGATAAGGGAGTTGCAAAGTCAGAAAGCTGCACAACCTGAGTCCAGTCAACAAGGCTGACCTAGTCACCGTGTCGCTCACGATATAAAAGATAGCGATACGGAAGTGGATGAAACCATCATTGTCGACCCACCTCCAAAGAAAATTACATCAGGCACTCAAAGTGGAGATGGCTCAATCCATCCTACTGGGAGTAATCTGCTTAATCATCCGAAGCAAGGTGAGGGTGAAAGCGAAAAAATAAAAGAGCTTGAAGGCAAGATCAATGCTCTAATATCCGCTCAAGAAGTAAAGAAGACCGGCATTCCATGTCCATACCCAAGAGAGTGGGACTCAATTCCGTACCCATCAAAGTTCAATTTGATTAACTTCACACCATTTGATGGAAGAGGCTCACCCACGCAACATTTAATCTGCTTCAAATCTCATCTGGGTGTGATCTCGAGAAACGAGCCTTTGATGGTTCGGTCATTCGTAGGTACCCTTCGCGGGGCCGCCTTCGATTGGTATCGAAGACTCAAGGCTGGGAGTATCAATTGCTGGGATGACATGGAGAGTTCCTTTCTTAATAACTTCTTCGACGACGATACTGAAGTCTCGATCGGGACCCTCTTGGATGAAAAATAGAAGAGTGGAGAGTCGGTTGACTATTTCGTCAAACGCTTTCGCAACAAAGCCATGAACTGCAGAGATCCAGTCACCGAGAAGTTCATATTGCAGACATGTCACAACAACCTTTCTCTAGATTTGTTGGAAGCCATGGGGGTTGTAGCACCAACCACATGGAAAGACTTGAAGCTTCGAGGAGAACAAGCTGAGTGATTCCTCAAGAGAAAGAAGAATGAGAGAGGCCAACCAACAACGGGCCCCTCAAAGTCAAATTTTGTGCCCCCGTGGCGAGGAAAGGCCGCCATCGCCGTTGATGCAAATCGACGCTCCAGCAGAACGCCAACAATCACCACAAAGAAGAAGAACTACGTACCGAGATTTCAACAAAAATCTCAAGAGTTGCAAAAGACTCCGGATTCAAGATTTCAGAGAACGTACACTTTTAAGGAGGAAAAAGTTCCAGTCATCTTTAAATACCTCCTGGACAATAACAAGATCAAGTTGCCTCCAATCACAAATCAGGAGGAGGCTAATAAGATCTCAGACCCTAAATATTAGTCATATCACAGGAGGGTCCATCATCCGACTAAGAATTGCTTCGTCCTCAAAGACAAGATCCAAGCTTTGATCGATGCCGGTATCATAACGGCAAAGAAAGAAAAGAAAGTCGGTTCGAATATGGTGACTATCAATTTCGAATCCATGCCACTCGTGCTGTACCAACAGAAGATTGTCCCAAAAGTGGAAGTCAAGATGGTCAATGATGATCCACATGGTCAACGTCAGAAGGGGTTAGTTACACACACAGCCCCTAACGGCGAAGTACTTTAGGTTCATCTAGACCTCCTTCAAGATGAGAAATGGACCGGATCTTCCTTGACACAGAAATCCAGGCGTAAAGGCAGGCCTTGTGGTCACATATCAGCAACTCTAGAGGAAGGTGATGAGAAAATTCCAACCCTTTCGTTTTCTGAAAATGAGCATGAAGTTCTTGCGGCGAAAGGAGAACCAGCTTATGCTACCAGGAGTGGAAATGAGTATCGGTTTCAATATCCTGAAAACGAGCCTCAGCCATAGGTGCTTTCCTCACGGCCACAGATTGATAATGATCGGCAAAAGGAAGCTAAGCAAAAAGAGGTTTTGAATCGGAAACAACCACGATTTAGTAAACCGATTGGAAGAGACAAGCCAGAAAGCTCGAACACCCAGTATCGTTTCGATGTCATGGCTCAGTTGGCCAATATCCCAGCAAGAATAACTCTTTACGAGTTGTTGCGTCTCTCCAAAGAAACTAGAGAGGCTTTGTAGGAAGCATTAGCTGATTCAGAAACCTTTATCACACAAGTCAAGCAGGTTCCTGAAAAGCCTGAACACTGCAACCTGGCGGCTAAGCATTTCCCTTGCATCACGTTCACCCGAGATGATATGCAAGTGAGAAATTCAAAGCATGACAGGCCTTTGTATTTTACTGGGTACATTGGCTCGGTTGTCGTCAACCGAATTCAAGTCGACCCGGGATCCGCAGTCAGCATCATGCCACTCCGATTGATGTATCATCTCGGAATTCTCGCTAGCAAGTTGGCTTCTACAGGCACTGTCATTTACGGATTCAATACCAGCGGTAGACTTCTTACAATCTACTATTGGGTCGACCTTGGATCCATAGTAATGTCATAGTCCCGTCTACATTACATCAGTGTTTAAAATATATCAACGCTGATAATGTGGTCAAGACGGTGGTCGCGGATAAGCAGCCATTCAAGGGATTGGAAAATTATTTTACTGACTCCCTTCTATATGGCATCAATCCGATATCGAACCATCGCCCGTGGTACGCATAAATAAAATGAAGTCGATATCGGCCGGCTCGACACGATGAAAACTTTGTACTTAATGACATTGAGTCTCTTGTAATCGATCTTGACGGAACTGAATTGTCAGGAGGAAGTTGTAACTGGCAACTTGCTGATGAGCATATAATACATGACGGTTTAGAGTATGTACCTAGTGTTGATAGTGTAACGCAGGGACTGTATAGAAATTACGATGCGCACGTGCCGCTCTCGACATCCAACCAGATGAAGAAATGCCTCCAAAGCTCGACCGGATCAACTTTCGTCGTTCCTTCAAAAGATGCAAAGAAAACAATCTTTGGGAAAGGGAAAATATTTCCACCGCAAAACCTCTTTTGGGAAGCTGATGATAGTGATGAAGGACCTTGCAAATATTTCTCCAAGAATAGTTCGCAAACACGCCGTTACATGAAGAAATGGGGATATGATTTCGTGCACGGGGTAGGTCTTGGTTTCGGGCGAGGCATTCGAACTCCACCTCGACCTTCTCACGTGCCGAAAGGAAAATCCAACCACCATTATGAACACAGGAGAGGTCTGGGTTATGTCTCTTCATCTTCCGACGAATGCTGTTGGCAAATTGATGATCATGACAATTCATCAGATTCTTCAACGTGGGATTCAGACGTTAGTCTCGGGGAAGTATTCAAAGGACTAATGTCTAATATGACCACAATAAGCCCGGCAAAGCCTGGAGAAGATGATCACTTACCAACTTGGAAAGACCATTGGACTTTCCACTTGAACATTCAGTACGGTAATAGATTCGAGCAAAGGGAGCCGCCTACCGAAGATGAGGTGATTCAAATACATATGGGAGACGAAGCAAATCCAAAACCTATATTTATCAGCGGCAGTCTTTCGCCAGAAGAGAAAGGTGAATTAATTTCTCTCGTCAAAGAATATATTGACGTCTTCGCGTGGAATTACGAAGATATGCTAGGGCTTGATCCAAAAGTGACAGTGCACCGCCTTAATATTAAGCCAGAAGCCAAACCCATGAAATAACAACAGCGACGGTTTCGTCCACAAATTATGGAAGTAATTGTAGCTGAAGTAAAGAAACTCATAGAATCGGGTTTTATCAGAGAAGAACAACATCCAGATTGGGTAGTGAATATTGTCCATGTTCTAAAAAAGAATGGGACAATTAGAATCTGCATCAACTTCAGGGATCTGAACACCGCATGCCCGAAAGATGACTTTCCACTACCCATCACGGATGTCATTATAGACAACACCTGTGGGTTTGAAAGAATGTCATTTATAGATGGATTCTCTGGGTACAATCAAATCAAGATGCATCCCGATGACGAGAAACACACCTCGTTTAGGACGCCTCTTGGCATCTTTTGCTACACTGTCATGCCCTTCGGTTTGAAGAATGCAGGTGCTACATATCAACGAGCGATGACGAAGATCTTCCAAGAGCATCTCCAAAAAACCGTTGAGTGTTATGTCGACGACTTAGTGGTGAAAAGCCACAATAAAAGTGATCACATCAAAGATCTCAAGATGGTATTTGATCTCATGCGAAGTCATCAATTGAAAATGAATCCTACTAAGTCTTTCCTGGGAATAGCCAGCGATAAATTTCTTGGTTTCGTTGTCACATCGAAGGGAATCCATATCGATCCTGACAAAGTGAAGGCAATCAACGAATTATAACCCCCGAGAAACCTCAAAGAACTTAGGGGGTTACAAGGAAGATTGGCTTATGTCAGATGCTTTATTTCGAATCTTGCAGGAAAATGCCAACCGTTCTCCAAGCTCACCAAAAAAGGCGTTTCGTTCATATGGGACGACGCTTGTCAAAAGGCCTTTGAAGATATCAAAGCATACTTATCAAATCCTCCCCGTTTCTCGCGACCAAATCGGAAAACCGTTCTTGATTTATGTCGAGCTAATTAACCATTCATTAAGTGCCTTGTTAGCACAAGATGATGATAACGGTCACGAGCAGGCAATCTATTATCTGAGTAGGACAATGGTGGGTGCTGAATCTTGATATCCCTATATTGAGAAAGAATGTTTGGCTTTGGTATTTGCAGTTCAAAAAATACGTCATTACCTGGTTGGACAGACGGTACATGTCATCTCGGACGTTAATCCAATCCGAGTATTCATGACGCAACCGGCCTCCTTGAATTGGCGATTAGCGAGATGGGCATTGCTCCTCTCGCAATACGACATCCACTTCAAACAGCAGAAGTCGGTGAAAGGACAAGCAATTTGTGACCTTTTAGCAGTCCGACCTAGTAAGGACAAAGCTAAATTTTATGAAGACTTACCCGACGAAACCTACGAGGTCAACCATACTTCTCACGAACGTGTATGGCAATTATATTTTGATGGCGCCTCCCGAGCAACTCATGTAGCAAGTCTTCCTTGACAATCGAAGACCTCTTTGGGGGTCGGGGTTGTTCTGGTGTCACCCAAAAATCACATGATACCCTGAGCTTATTCATTGACGGAACCATGCTCTAGTAATGTGGCTGAGTACAATGCACTAATAATTGGACTCAGTTTTGCCAAGGAGTTAGGGGTGGAATATTTGGAGGCTTTCGGTGACTCTCAGCTGATTGTTAATCAGATCCGAGGAGAGTACGAAGTCAGAAATCCAGATTTAGTCCCATATTATGAAGCGACAATAGAGATGGCGGAATCGTTTGAAAGTTTCTTCATCGAATATATACCACGTCTCCAGAATGCTTATGCAGATGCACTAGCGGCATTAGTTGTTTCGTTGGCGCAACCCCCGGGAACAGAACAATTGATTACTGTGAGGACGCATCAACTTTTCATATCGGGATGCGCTTTGGACATCAAAGAAGCGCGTGCCACTTTAACCAAGCTCGAACCTCAAGATTGGCGTTTTCCCATTATAGATTATGTCTTATACGGTATTTTACCGGAAGATGTAAGAGAAAGGGAATCAGTCCGAAGAAGGGCACCGAGATTTTATTATAACGCCGTGACTCAAACGCTCTATCGTCGTACATATGATGGCTTACTACTCCGATGCCTTTCAACCGAGGAAGCAGAAGAAGCCCTCAAAGAAGCGCATGATGGGACTTGTGGCGCACATCAACCAGGTCCTAAGTTAGGAGATCAACTAAGGAGATTGGGCTATTATTGGAAGACCATGATCAAAGATGCAATTGTATACGCAAGACGGTGTCACGCATGTCAAATACATGCTAACTACATGCATCAGCCGCCAGAAGACCTGCATCCGTCAGCCACTTCCTGGCCATTCGAAACATGGGGAATGGATGTGGTAGGACCTATCTTCCCCCCATCAGCAAAAGGTGACCGCTTTATTTTAGCAATCACGGATTACTTCTCCAAATGGGCTGAAGCAATTCCGCTCAAAGAAGTCAAGACGAGTGATGTCATCAAATTCATCAAACACCATATCATTTATCGATACGGTGTCCCAAGACGAATTGCGCACGATAACGGCCCCCAATTTGTCAGCAACGCCTTTGTTAAATTCTGCAGCAAGTTCAGAATCCAAGATATTTCATCTACAGCTTATAATCCTACTGTGAATGGTTTAGCTGAAGCTTTCAACAAGACCATCATCAAGATCTTGGCAAAGATAATAAAGACCAATAAACGAGATTGGGACGATAAGCTTGGCAAGGCTCTTTGGGCTTATCGCACCACGGTCCGAACACCGACCGGGGTCACCCCATATTCCTTGGTATACGGATGTGAAGCCATCCTACCATTAGAGATACAAATCCCATCCCTTCATATCGCACTTGCGACGGGAATGATGGATGATGAGCAACATCAGAAGTGTCTTGAAGAGCTTGAGATGTTGGATGGAAAACGCTTGGAAGCTCAACAACAAATTGAGTTATACCAGGCTAGAATTTCCAAAGCCTTCAACAAAAAAGTCCGGCATCGGGTCTTCAAGGAAGGAGACTTGGTACTCGCCGTCCGGCGACCAATGATCCTTAACTCCAAGAAGAAAGGTAAATTCCAACCCAAATGGGAGGGACCGTTTATAATTGATACGGTCTACTCAAATGGAGCATATCGCTTGATCACCCAAGACGGTGATAAGATGATGATGCCAATTAATGGGAAGTTCCTGAAGAAATACTATCCTTAGTGTACTCAGGATAACCCGTTTTACGATGAAGGACCCAGGTTTATCATATCCCGATAGCCAAGAAATACCCTTCACCAATTTTGGATGATCAGACTTTTGAATAGTCACGGTCTCCAAACTCCCACTTGGTCAAACCTTTGAACAGTTAAGACCAAAATCAAAATATCTTTCCTCCCACTTGGCCAAACTTCCCAACAGTTAAGGCCACCAACAATATCAAAATTTTTTCTCGATTCCTTTCGCGAACGAGAATTCCACTCCAGTATCTGGTTCGTCTCTGCCCTAAGAGGAGACAAATTTGAACAACAAAACCTTTTGAGTAGTTAGGTTTCTCCAAATTTCACCTTTTACTCACGTGAGTTAAAAGGCCCCCCCACCTTGTTTTCTCTGAGTCAAAGCCACGTGGCCCGACACCAATTTGATTCTCGAAGTGGAGATACCACTTTGAGTTTCTTTATAGATTCCCTGACGCGCGTGTGTTAAGAATCTTTTGACTCTCAGTTCACGTGAACAAGGAGTTCTCAATTGAAGCGGGAGGTAAGAAAATACCTTCTTCTTCTTCAACACAACGGGTTCGTCTTCGCCCCAAGAGAAGACACAACGGGTTCGTCTTCACCCCAAGAGAAGACACGTTGTGTTCATCTTCGCCCCAAGAGAAGACACAACGGGTTCGTCTTTGCCCCAAGAGAAGACAACAATTTCAAAAGCCTATATGATTTATTAAATCTACGTCTATTTATGCGTAGTAGGTGTTATTCCTGTCCTTAAATCAGGAATAAGTCAGCGTCTAACACACACCGCCGGGTAGTCAATTCCCGTGATAATTGATCAAGTCTACGTATTCAGTATCGTAGCAAATAAAGTCTATGTATTCAATACATAGCCAGTCTCATTATTGACCTAATGATTTGTTAAATCTACGCTTATTTATGCGTAGTAGGTGTTATTTCTGTCCTTAAATCAGGAATAAGTCAGCGTCTAACACACCGGGTAGTCAATTCCCGTGATAATTGATCAAGTCTACGTATTCAGTATCGTAGCAAATAAAGTCTATGTATTCAATACATAGCCAGTCTCATTACTGACCTAATGATTTGTTAAATCTACGCCTATTTATGCGTAGTAGGTGTTATTTCTGTCCTTAAATCGGGAATAAGTCAGCGTCTAACACACGCCGCCGGGTAGTCAATTTCCGTGATAATTGACCAAGTCTAATAAAGTCTATGTATTCAATACATAGCCGGTCTCATTATTGACCTAATGATTTGTTAAATCTACGCTTATTTATCGTAGTAGGTGTTATTTCGTTCTTAAATCGGGAATAAGTCAACGCCTAACACACACCGGGTAGTCAATTTCCGTGATAATTGACCAAGTCTAATAAAGTCTATGTATTCAATACATAGCCAGTCTCATTACTGACCTAATGATTTATTAAATCTACGCCTATTTATGCGTAGTAGGTGTTAATCCCGCCCTAAATCAGAATAAGTCGCCTAACACACACGTAGTTAATTCCCGTGATAATTGACCAAGTCTACGTATTCAGTATCGTAGCAAATAAAGTCTATGTATTCAATACATAGCCAGTCTCATTACTGATCTAATGATTTGTTAAATCTACGCCTATTTATGCGTAGTAGGTGTTATTTCTGTTCTTAAATCAGGAATAAGTCAACGTCTAACACACGCCGCTGGGTAGTCAATTCTCGTGATTATTAACCGAAACTACGTATTCAATATCGTAGTACAAAGTCTAAGAGAGTTCATTCTTTTAGCACAACGTTACATGTAGAACGGACTTAGATAATCTACATGCTAGCCCAACTCAAACGGTAGTTGGTAAAGGCTTATCAAATCCGTTGATAGCTGAGGGTTTGCCAAAAATCCTATCAAGATTATGCTCATTTGTTCAAAACAGAATAGATGGCGTAATGAAAGTCGATTAAAAAAAACTAAAACTTTACTTCATGAATAATGAAATACAAAATGAGTTATATACAATTGTCGGCTAAACAACAAAACCTTTTGAGTAGTTAGGTTTCTCCAAATTTCACCTTTTACTCACGTGAGTTAAAAGGCCCCCGTTTTCTCGAGTCAAAGCCACGTGGCCCGACACCAATTTGATTCTCGAAGTGGAGATACCACTTTGAGTTTCTTTATAGATTCCCTGACGCGCGTGTGTTAAGAATCTTTTGACTCTCAGTCCACGTGAACAAGGAGTTCTCAATTGAAGCGGGAGATAAGAAAATACTTTCTTCTTCTTCAACACAACGGGTTCGTCTTCACCCCAAGAGAAGACACAACGGGTTCATCTTTACCCCAAGAGAAGACACAACGGGTTCGTCTTCGCCCCAAGAGAAGACACAACGGGTTCGTCTTTGCCCCAAGAGAAGACAACAATTTCAAAAGCCTATATGATTTATTAAATCTACGCCATTTATGCGTAGTAGGTGTTATTCTGTCCTTAAATCGGGAATAAGTCAACGCCTAACACACGCCGCCGGGTAGTCAATTTCGTGATAATTGACCAAGTCTAATAAAGTCTATGTATTCAATACATAGCCAGTCTCATTACTGACCTAATGATTTGTTAAATCTACGCCTATTTATGCGTAGTAGGTGTTATTTCTGTTCTTAAATCGGGAATAAGTCAGCGTCTAACACACCGGGTAGTCAATTCCCGTGATAATTGACCAAGTCTACGTATTCAGTATCGTAGCAAATAAAGTCTATGTATTCAATACATAGCCAGTCTCATTACTGACCTAATGATTTATTAAATCTACGTCTATTTATGCGTAGTAGGTGTTATTTCGTTCTTAAATCAGGAATAAGTCAACGTCTAACACACCGGGTAGTCAATTCCTGTGATAATTGACCGAAACTACGATTCAATATCGTAGTACAAAGTCTAAGAGAGTTCATTCTTTTAGCACAACGTTACATGTAGAACGGACTTAGATAATCTACATGCTAGCCCAACTCAAACGGTAGTTGGTAAAGGCTTATCAAATCCGTTGATAGCTGAGGGTTTGCCAAAAATCCTATCAAGATTATGCTCATTTGTTCAAAACAGAATAGATGGCGTAATGAAAGTCGATTAAAAAACTAAAACTTTACTTCATGAATAATGAAATACAAAATGAGTTATATACAATTGTCGGCTAAACAACAAAACCTAACAGAGGCGCTTTAGCGGGGTAATTGGCGGTGGCGGATCCGCTCTTCCAGGCTTGAGAGCTCCTCCTTATACTTTTGTTCTAACTCCCTCTCTAAGAAGACTCTCGAGGAATCGTCGGGAGTTAGAAGCTGAATAATCTCTCGCTCCAGCTCAGCGGACCTTTCATCAGAAGTCTTCATTTGTTCGATTAGTTTAGAGCAGGACTTCTCTACTCCAGCCAGGTCGATCTTTAGAAGAGTCCGCGTCTCTTTGGCATCTTCAAGAGCTTTCCTTAAGCGAGCAATCTCGAGATCTTGCAGCTCAACGGATTGAAGCAAGTCGGCTCTGGTCTTTTCATTTGTATTCAGACTTGCCCTGGTACGTTCAGATTGAGTCTGCAATTGTCGTAATTCCTGCTCAGCAGCTCCTTGCCTGGCTTCTTTGGCTTTCATAATAGACTCGACTCGGGAAGAAATATAAGAGGAAGCGCCCTCGGATCGCAGTCTCAAAAGTTCCCCCAGCTCTTGTTCCAACTGAATTAGATCTTCTGCAATGGAGTCCGCTAAGTTGGAGAAGCCCTCTTCTCTTATAGCCGCCACACGCCGATCGAGAAGCCGCTTGAAAGAGCCGAAGGAGAAGCCCTTGTTCGCCACTTTCTCGATAACACTATTGAGAAGAAAGGCGAAGCCTTCAAGCTCTGCGCTGATGACCGCCTTCTCCGGATCTTCGTCCGACATCAACGCCTTAATTGAGTCGTATAATACGGAAGAAGGCGCTGTGAAAGAAGAAATGTGAGATTCGGAAGATCTTAAATCTTAAAACTCTTATAAAAGACGGGGTCGGGAGATATACCGATGCGGCTAGAAGATCCCTCAACTTGGAGTGTTTGCCCCGCACTTGTCAATTCAGCCTCGGGAACCACCGGAGTTGATTCAGGTTCGGCTTGAGTAGCCGGTGGTCCAGATTGAACGAGAGAGCCTTCAGCGAGAGGCGAGACAACAGTAGATTCGGCCTGGGAGGTGGGAGGCTGAACCTCCAAACTCGGAATCGGGGATTCTCCAGTTTGCTCTGCAGCAGTAGTGGCGGGGCCTGCAGGTGAAAATATTGTTAAGTTATCAACTATCGGCAAGATAATTGAAAAGATCTAAATAATAAGACACGTACCTGTAGAAGGGCTGGTTTCTACAACAGATCTTCTCTGAGTCTGTTCCGATAACATATCGAAAATTAGGTTGTGCTCGGACTCAAAAACAAAGATCATCTGAGCTAAGCCTAGTTCAGAGAACTCACCGAGACCCTCTTCATGCACAGGCTCCGTCTCCATCAGTTCTTCCACTGTGACACTGGCAAGACATGCCAAGCGTTAGTATATGTATATATACATATATTAAAATCATGACGATATATGTATATACCGGGAGCCGATTCCACGGGTTCAGCGAATTCCCCAAACATTTTGCCTGGAGTTGCCCCTCCCTCAGCCTGTTCCTCCACTACTGCAGTTCACTCACTTCATCAGGACCCTCCAGGTGTTTGAATAAATAGTCAGCAAACTGCTTTAAGCTGACTTGCGGCCATTTCTTGGCCTTCACATCAATTAACGCTATAGCCGTCTGGTAGTGGCAAGTTAACTCCCACAAGATGTCATATCCTGCATAGCATGTCTCCTTCATAACGGTAATGGTGAGCAGTCATCTCCCACTATGATGAGATAACATGGTTGGATAAATATTTATCCTAATACTCCTGTGAACTCAACTACAACCCAAGTTGTAACCTTCAAGATGAAGATGATCAGTTCAAAATCGACTTTGTCATTTCAATCAATTCAAATACAGATGCAACAGCTATTGATCCCAGAATTTGGTCACGACGCCACAGAGCTGTGGTTCGAAGCCGGAGCAAGATATAGGCCTCTTCTATAAAGTTTAACATTGGACAGAAGCAAGGCTCATCTTATCCAAAGTATTCCAGACTCCTCGACAAAATATAGCGGAGTCTGAAAACTTTGGAGGGGGTATCTGTAGGCATCGAAAATTACCGATGAACCCCAAGTGCGATTTAATCAAGAGAAGATTGAAGAACGACGTCATCAAAATCTAAGTAAATCAACCACGGGGGTAAAACTGGCACATGCGAGACACTTTTTGTGTCTCGGCCATGTCCGAGACACTTATTGTGTCTCAGCCATCGCCGAGACACCAAAAGTGTCTGAAATATTTTTCAGATATTTTATCATTATTTATGGGACCCGTTGGATCTTTTCAACACGTGGGGATGTTTATCTACATTAATGGGCAGTTACATCCTGGAAAAATGCCCACTAAGCACATAAATGGGGCATTAAACGTGCCTTAAAAAGAGGGAGGAGCAATTACAACAGCGAGGGGACCCAACCTCTTTGGCCAAGACAGTTTTGGGCCGAGACACAAAAAGTGTCGCACCCACTATGGGCTGAGACACAAAAAGTGTCGCGCCCACTATGCAATTCTGGCAGGTCACAACTTGTGTTCTTTTCAACGGTTACACCTCCTAAAGGCTATAAATAGCTTCCTACACCCATAAGGAAGGTGGGGGAGATTATATTTTTTGGAGAGAGGAGATTGGAGAGGGCTGGATTTTTGGGATTCGGATAATTCTCAGAAGAAGAGACCTCAAAGGAGCAGAGGAAGAGTTTAAGAACATTTCACCTGGAGATTCCTCGAGTTTAAACTTCACCTTAAATCTTGGGAAGAGTAGATATCTTACTTGGCTAAGATATTTGCTTAAGTTCTTGTTTTCTTTGCGAAACATAAACTCAACCCCGCCAATTCGACGATCGTTGCTCGGTGGTCCACGGACGACGCGTCCCCGACACAGGCAAAGAACCCACGCAAGCAGGAGCTCGCTACGTAGTGACTTTTGTACGTGTTTTATAAGAGAGTGAGATTATTTTCTTTATATTAGAGAGAGTTACACGTGTAATCTTTCATTTATTTTGTTTTCATTTTGAAATGTTTTGAAATGGAAACTACAAACAAACCCACCCTCGGCGGAAACAGTCAACATACAAGTGAAATATAGTATTTGTTTGAAAAAATAAATTTATTATTAAAAGTAAAATGTGAAGATGATGTGGCGAATATGATTAATTAATAAATATATTTAAAATCATTTAATTAAAATCGGTTACCAATTTTATCACTTTCATGTGACTTCACCATTTTTTAGGGAAGTAAAATTGTATTAAATCCTATGTGACAACTTTCTTGTATTTCACTTTCATGATCATTTGCATACAAACAAACATCTAAACTCTTAAAAGAAAGTCACTTTCACTTTTATCTTTCACTTGCATGCAAACAAACACCCCCTTAAGTAGAGTATAAGTATATATCTTCCGCTTTAGAATTTTCCTTTATTAGATGTTTACAATTTTTTAAAGAAATTTCCTTTTATAGATATTCTACAAGGTGTATAACTACATACTATTACTTGATATGTCATAGATTTGAGGCTTTGTGATGAGTATGTATTAGGGGCCTCCTTGCATTTTAACCAAAATGATGGCATGTGAACTATAATTAGCCTACTTGGTAGTGCAAAATGTAAATTACTTGTGTTCTTTAGTGATTATTATCTGATTAACAGCTCATACCAAAATGATCTCAATAGCTCTTTTAGTGGAGTAAGTAAACAATAGATCCGGTTTTATTGCATTAATGGTACATCAAAGTATAATGTCTACTCTTTAAATCATGACACGATCTCTAAGTCCTATAATCCAAATGATAAATTTGATACCTCAACTCAATATAGTCCCACATCGGTTATTCGCAAACAAGGAGCATGCCAATAAACATTCATTTAATGTATCATGAACACAATTGATTCGCTCACCGGTACCTTAGTAGGTCTCGAATTATAGCTCATAAAAGTGTTTAACCATTAGCAAAAGATAATAAACATTTTGAGATTGCTGGAAGTGAGAGGTAGATTTTTCCAATATCAGCAATTTGGGAGATAAATTTACAGACATCGCCAACCAAGTAAGTAAAATGTCATTGAGAGGAAAAACTCCAAATTCAGCCATTTGTTATAAACAATGAAAAGTTTAAGGTTCACGGGGTTTTGTAAGACAGGGAGGTTAAATGAGATTTTTTTTTTAAGTGTATGGGGGTGTTATAGCACTTCAGTTATCCAAATAGTAACCTATGTTTAATAGCTGACAAGTGTCCCGCATTAAGAGAATAATCTAGTTAATACACTTCAAGAGGATCCGAACCAGCATCTCGGACGACTTGGGAGACCGACATCTTGCGAGGCTGACTCAAAAGGCGGTACTTGTCGTCAAGTCGACCTCTTCGTCATGCCACCTCCTCTACTGACATCTTGCGAGGCCGACTCAAAAGGCGGTACTTGTCGTCAAGTCGACCTCTTTGTCGCCATCTCCTCTGCCGACATCTTGTGAGGCTGACTCAAAAGGCGGTACTTGTCGTCAAGTCGACCTCTTCGTCATGCCACCTCCTCTACTGACATCTTGCGAGGCCGACTCAAAAGGCGGTACTTGTCGTCAAGTCGACCTCTTTGTCAGGCCATCTCCTCTGCCGACATCTTGTGAGGCCGACTCAAAAGGCGGTACTTGTCCTCAAGTTGACCTCTTCGTCAGGCCACCTCCTTTGCCAACATCTTGTGAAGCCACTCAAAATGCGGTACATGTCGATATTCCACCTAGGATAGGAAGACGATGACATTCCTTGAGCCCGTCGCTGCACCAAGTCGCCGTCACATTAAATGCGAGATCAGAGCCATCAATTCTCCATGCTCGAAGATTTTTAAGACACGTCGAACCACGTGCCTCCTGTCACTTCACATTAAATACAGACGTGATCTCTTCCACTCAACGGCCGACACCTGTAAAGTAAACGCTGACTCAACCGCCAGCACACACTCGGTCGAGATTACCAAACTACCCTCCGATACTTCTATAAATAGGAAAACTATTAACAACACAGGTAAGCAATAAAAACCTATGCTTTAGAACTATCGGTGATTTTTTTTACTGACTTCCCCACTCAAGAATACAAAACTAACTTGATCGTCGGAGGAACTATCGGGGAACCCAACCCCATCCTCTCACGAGTTTTTTATGTGTGCGGTCGACATCAGGGAGCCTCAGAACCAGACATGCGGAGGAGTTAGCAGACCCTAATCATCTTACAACCCATAATATTTTGACTGTATGATCCATAGCATCAACAGGGGGCAATCTGCAAAACTCTCCAAAATTCATGGGGTTTCTGAAATTAACCCCTTATTTAATTAGACCCAAACTCATTTCGGGTAGGGTCTGGGTCCAACCTCGTACCCGATCCACTTCCCCCCCTGCTCGTAAAAATTCCGTCATCTCAATTTTTATGGCCATGTCATAGTGTTGAACATACTGTATTTGGGTCCCAAATAATAATAATAATAATAATAATAATTAGTAGTTTAGAAGTGAACACTCATTGCAATACATATCAACGCATTTTCATTATTTAGTAATATTGCGTCAAACTAAAGATAAACATGCAACAATAATGTTTGTTCAGTTTTCATGACGTTCACTATCAAAGTTTTCAATCAAAACTTATATATTCTCTGCATATGGAAAAAAAACTCCTAGCAAAACTATCAAACAATTAAGCAACCAATATTCAAATATAAATAGCGCTTCACTTCCCTCTTTTTTGCAAATTAGAAAATTCTGCAAAAGAAGTAGTAAATATTCAAATGCAAAATATATATCCATTGAAAACTATGAAGGGAAGAAAAATTAACTTTTCTAATTTGCAATATTTTCTACCTCCAAAACATTTGGTAATCACGTGACTAAGCCCTGCAGGCATTTCCCATGTAAATTGGTCATAGCTCTTCCATCTAAAATCATCAGCTATAATATGATAAATAACAATGTTAATTAGAAAAACGTGAACAAAAATAACAATGCTAAATTCAGGGCTTTTACATAATAGTTCAATACACATTAGGTTTCTTAAGTTCTTAAACCAAAGATTAATTTTTTCATTATAGCTTTTCCAACTCCCAAATCCAAGTAAATTCAAGAAATTAGATCACAAACAACCAAGTATGTATAAACCCCTATGGATCTTGAAAATTAAATAAAGAAGAATATGCAAGAAAAAAATTGAAAAATCTAACCTTTAATTGTTTGCCGCTACAAATTCAACGAAACCCTAAAAAAAATTTCATCATAAAATTGGGGATCAAGAACAAACCCTAGAATATTAGAGAGATGAAAATATAAGACTACAAAAGAGACAATTTTCATAAAGGTTGAGGATGGCGGTGCCGGCGTGCTCTTGCAGGAGGGCATCGAGGGAGGAGAGGAGGGAGATTCGGGGTTTGACGGCACCGGAGGCCGCGATCTTGAGGCCGTTGTCGGGGTTGTGCTTGGCGAGGAGGCGGAGCTCCATGGCGGAGTGCAGCTGGAGGTCGAGGTCGGGGGAGTCGAGGTTGGTGATTAGGGTCCGGATGAGGTGCTCGTCGGAGGAGAGGAGGAGGCGGTGGAGGGAGGAGGGGAACTCGCCGGATCGGTCGGAGTTGCACTCGCTGAAAGCGCCAGAGTTGTCGCCGCCAGCGTCAGAGATGGATCGCCCCATGTAACGATTCTCGGCACTGATGGTAGAAAAGGAAGGAATATCAGAGGAGTGGGGTTGTCTTCATTTGGAGGGAGGAAAGGAGATGTGAGAGAGAGAGAGAGAGAGAGAGAGAGAGAGAGAGGTGGGAGGTTTTTTTTTTGGGGGGTTCGAGTAGTGGAGAACAGCTCAGAGATTCAAAATCAAAGATGAGCTGGAGTTTTTTGTCAGTCAAATAGTGGGCTCCACAACAATTTACTGTTCTAGAACCCGCTTGGGTGGCACACATGGCTAGCGGGTGTGTGTCCAAGGTGGGGGCAAGCCGGGGAACCCGGGTTCGAGCCCTCGCGCCTGCAAAAATCCCAACGGGGCAGAAGAGTGCCTTTCCGCTCACCGGCCTCGAACCGCGGACTAGCCACTTGCGAAGCAAGTGGTGAACCGCGGGGGTACACCCAAAAAAACAATTTACTGTTCTATGAACAGGAAATCGTTGGATCCTCCTATTAGTATAGAGGAGTAGAAGTAGTTGATTGGACAGATCATGAGGAAACTAACATATACACTAAATATATAAATTTATTTGCACACTCTCGAAAGGAACATAAACAAGGAACTACTACACTCGGAAGTAACGCATATTGGGAAATTATAACAGAAAAAGTACTGAGATTAATTTATTCGCACACACAAACAACGAAACACAAAAGATCGAGGAACGGGAACTACACTCAACATAGCAATGCAACTGATGAGGAAGTAACAAGCAATTTTGAAAGAAAAAAATTAAGCAGTCATATGCGTAAATGGAACTCAATTAGCTTCAACTTTTCCTTCCTTGGCTGCAGTACTTATTTCAGAGAAAACCTTAAGAGCATTCGGAAAGTGTTTTTGTCCCCCTTCTGAGAAAAGAAAACGAAGGTAGTCAGAATGGTAGAAGGGCTTGAACAGTAAAGGATGCTTGGTATCTATCAATTCTTCTGGAGGTTGCACTACTGTCTCGTTCTTTGGAACAGATGAATAGTTTGTAACGTAACGGTGTCCGTTACCCCTCATTGTTACCCGGTGAATTGTAGGCTCCAACCGTCCGTTGCACAACACCTAATAAATTAAAGAATTATTAATATCAAACACATAATTAATTCAAAAATACAAATAAAATGAATACATATATGTATATTTGCGTGTGTGCAGTGTTTTCAAAGGCGCTACCATGTGCCTTATGATGCGGGCGGTGGCAAAGCCGCGATCTGATGCAAAGAAGGTTTCACGCCTCGCATACATCCTGACTTTGCGTAGGATGCATGTAGTACATACCCTCATATAGTTTTGTTTGTTAACATTTCAATCGAGCTTTATACTTGATAATCCATATCCCAAAAAGCAAAATAAATCCATTAGGCATTTTTAGTGGCCTTGATGACTATAACTAATCCTTTGCTTGGTTATTAGTCTTGATTTGATATTTGATTTGAAAATTTATGAATTTTGCTACTATGTTGGGGGTTAGCATTAGAAATTAAGGCCTTATATTGTGATTTTGTAGTAAGATATTATTCATCCTGACATATTTTTATATGAATTCCTAAACATGTTCTTTCGTGCTTGATTATATATCTTGAAAAGTTATGTGTGCGGTGTGCACCTCGAATCACTCGGGCGCGCGCATTGCATTGCACCTTGCGCATGTGCGCGTAAAGATGCTTTACGCCCCGCATTGCGCCTTGCGCATTGACAACACTGCGTGTGTGTGTGTGTGTGTGTGTGTTTGTTTCAAAATAACATAATGGTCGACAGACACATGACCTTACATTATAGGCTGTGCTAACTAGGACATGATCTGCCAGATCAACTCGAACCTAATCTAATAACTATATTTCACAAAACTCCCCTTAAGTTTGGTAGATAACCCCTCTAAACTTTAAAATTATCACTTAAACCTCTTTTCAAACTTGTTAGACTAACACCTTTACATGCATTTGACTTCAAACTACTAACATATCCTTGATTGAAAATACCATCTCATGTAGGGGTGCATACGGTTTGATTACGGTTCGAATATGTTACTTGCTATATCCGTGTATGCTTGCTATTCATGGATACGGATACAAATATACCTCAGTAAGGAAAACTCATATCCACATCCATACAGATGTGGTTATACATATAGATATACATGCATACAAAACAAGTAAGAGAAAGGCAAATAATATTGAAAAAATATATAGTGCATGTAACACAAGAGAGTTCATTAATATGCTCCTTATATTTGATCAAAAGCTAAGATTGGATCTCTTGATCACCAAAATTTAATCTCAAATCCATTAATCTAGGGTTTAAAACACAATTGTATAATCAACTCTCCTTATATCTGATCGAAAAGATAAGATTGGATCTTTTGATCATCAAAATTAAGTCTCAAATCAATTAATTTAAGGATTAAAACACAATTGTATGATCAACATATGTTCGGATATTTCAGATATGGATCCTGATAATTCACTGCATAACCATATCCATAATCATATTCTATCAGTTATATAATTTTAGTAACCATATCTATATCGTAACGGATATGGATACGGATATATCCATGAATATAGATATTTTTGTGCACCCCTAGTCTCATGTCCTTTACAATAATTTTAAGGATAAATTTCGTGGAAACCCTAAGGTGCCGTTTGGCAAAGGGATAAGTGAGGGGTTAAGGAGACTTAACCCCTTCTTAACCCACCAAACACAAAAAATCTATACAATGGTTAAAGTGAGTTAACCCTCCATAATTTGCCAAACGCAAAAAATATAGAAGGGTTAAGCTAACCCCTCTAGAGGGATTAAAATGAGTTAACCTCTCAAAATGAGAGGTTTACTAATACTCCTATTTAGAAGGATTAAGAGTTAACCCCTCTAATTATAAAGAAAATACCCAAAATCCTTATTATTCCCAAACACTAAAAATGATCACAAGAGCTAAAATAAAACTTATATAATGGGTTAATAATTTAGTCCTTCGGGTTATCGAATGGACTAACTATGTTAATACTTCTCCTTAATCTCTCTTCCTTACCCTTTGCCAAACAGGTCCTAAAACTTTATCCGGTATAGGGTTAGCTTTAATTGGAGCAATCAAATTAAAGCATTAATTTAAAATTGCAATTACTTACAGATAACTCATCACCGACCAAGAAGGTGAGAGAGTTGCGTGACGGCGTGATCCAGGAGCCATTCTTAGTGAGAATCTCTAGTCCCTCCTCTTCATGCTGGCAGACGATGGAGGTCAACGACATATCGGTATGGACGAGCAAGGCGTTAGCAGGCTGGCCGGGGGTCTTCGGAGGCCCATAATGGGCTATTCGCATGTAATGCTCATAAGATTCCAAATGTTTGTCGACATATTTCTCCACTCCAAACCCCTCAAATATCATTTTTCTCACCATGTGGTCCATTTCCATTAGAAGCATCATGAAGGTGTACACTATGTCCCTGTCCATACATGTGTACTATCTTTAGAAAAGGCACGGATTACAAAAGTTTACAAAGTAAATTTCACGATGGCTTATCGAAAAATGGTAGAAGGTGCAAACTATTGGATGTTATCATAAAAGATTTTTATAGTGATGGATATATGATTCAAAACATATTGAAATCCTTTGAAATTCTGTTTCTAAGAGGTTCATATGAAGTAGATCTCATCTATATTTGAATTTTCATTTTAGACTCTAAATTTTAAATTTGAGCTAATAGTATCTACATATTGGATAGTATTATTAATAGTAACCTAGCTCAACTCTGCAATAAAAAAAGAAAGAAAGAAAAAAAAGGAAACATGTCATGTAGTTGTGCTTAATAGTTTAAACTAACTATTGTCAGTCATGATATTTTGGTGAAACAGAAAGTGTATAGGGTTTATGACGCAGCAGTGATAACTCGAAGCCTTACCACGAGGACTTCGAAAAAGATAAAACACCAAAAGACTTTCTTCAAGAGAAATATAACTACTTTAAAAATAAGATAACGGCTAATGCCAAATTACAAGGTATTTAAAGGCTATCCCTAAAACCCTAAAAACGTTTTTAAAACAAAATTACTAAATTACCCAACATAAACTTAATAAACAGTAAATCGCAGTTTTGAGTCCCTAAACGATCTCGGATGGCCCAAAAATGTCGAACATCATGGCAAAGCAATGCGCTTTGCTTATTGGCCCATTTCACATAAACCGTGCGAATTTCGGCCCCATTCGGAGACTTTTACTTTTCGATCCTACGTAGCTGTTTTTATCTAATTGCCCTACATCAGTTTATCTCAAAATATTATGTAGGTTTAGGGGTTTTATGAAATTTTATGCAGATTGAAAGAGGCCATGCGTGTACCGGAACGCTGGATTGCCTTTCTCGCCCCATAAAAGGCCGACGAATTTATCCAAGCTACGGTCAACGGTACAGTCGGGGATGCCGAGGGCTTCATAATCGTAGCCCGGAACGTTGACGTAGTTATTTTGGGGCTTTTCGGGGCAACTAGTCCGAATCTTGGCCTCCTTTGGCAAAGCAAATAACTCCTTCAACGCCTTGCCAAATATCGCCTCTCTTATCTCCGGAGTGATCTTATCGTACGCTATCTCGAAGCCGGTGAGTTCGCTGAGTGATCGCATGACCTGCGATCGCACCGCCGTCCACTCCTCGCTGCCGGAGCTCTCGAGGGAAAGACCGGAGAAGTTTATCAGTGGAAGCTTGGAATAGTCGCAGGACGCCATTGATATCTCTACTTAAGATAAGGTTATCTAGTTTGGTTGGTGTCGCGGCTATGGCTCCGTGGCCCAGTGGCTATTATAAATACATGTCATAAGTATTAGATTTTTTTTTCGGGGAACCACGCCTAACTTACCTCCTATTTCACTCAACCACCCCTAACTATCCGAGTTTCATAATACCACCCATAACTTCCATTTTGTCAACACAAAACCAACTTTCTATTTTTCCATCCAATTTTCCATCCAAATTTTTTTTCAGTTTAACCATTTTACCCCTAAAAAACGTGTATATGATTATTAGTTGGAGAAAGTAAAGGGTTTAATGCTACTACAAGGAATCCCTTAAAGATTATTAGTTGGAGAAAGTAAAAGGCTTTGTGAGAAGACTTTTCTTAGATTCTCATATTTTCTTTTTTTTTTTTTTTTTTTTTGGCCCACAATAGTCATATACACATTTTAGGGGTAAAATGGTCAAACTATAAAATTTTGGATGGAAATTTGGATGGAAAAGTAGAAAGGTGGTTATGTGATGACAAAATGGAAGTTAGGGGTGGTTTTCTGAAATTCGGATAGTTAAGGGTGGTTGCGTGAAATAGGAGGTAAGTTAGAGGTGGTTCCTCAAAAAACCCCTATATTATATTAAGGGAGATATTTAAGATGGTTGAAATGAGTTGATTGTACAAATATTCAAAAATATGATAACTCGTCGAGAACAATTATAAAATTTCCTTTTTTTTTGACATTGTAATGTATTAATAAATTTATTTTAGTTGATTTATATTTTATTTATTTATAATTTATTGCCCCCACTATCCCAGGGGTCTTGACTCCGCCACTGTCCGTGGGTGTCCGTATAAATAAGATGTAAATGTTTACTATTCTTTTGGATTTTTTTACCTTTTTAAACCCAAAATTTTTTGACCCCATTCATGTTTAAAGCCAAAAAACTTTTCCTTTCTATCTTTGAACCCGAAACGCGGAATACATCCTATTTGTATACACTATCTTGCCTTAATTCTCCATCCACTTCTACCCTCCAACACCCCTAGTATCCTGACGTGACGCCGCATTCTCAACCATTGATCTCCTGGGATCCGAATTTTTCGATTCCAAGAGGATCCAATGTTCATAATTCACCGCCCCTACATGACTTACGATACTTCCTCCCCGTGCGGGCACCACATCCTCCTTCGATCAAAATCCACCGCAACCTTGAACCCTTGTATAACCAATTATCTTCTCATAATGTACTTTGAAAATGAGTGAAATTGAAATTGTTTGGAAGGTGTTTTATGATAAGTGCCCTGCAGAGATGTTTTTAGGCTGTAATGATTTTGCAATTTAGCAAAAATCTTCTTATTTTAAATCGGTCCCCAAACCGTCCTGACGTTTGACACTTGTCTGCCAATTATTTTGATCCTGTGCTAACTAAAGGATTAATTTGAAAATACTTAAAAGATTTGGGGGACTAATTTCAAAATATGAAGATTTAAGAGAGTATCAGAACACTTAAAGTTTTTGGGGGGACTAATTTTAAAATATGAAAATTTAAGGGAGTAGTTTCAAAACACTTTTAAAGGTTTAGGGGACTAATTCAAAATATATATGATAATTTCGAGGAGTACTTTTCCCAAAAAGAAAAAAAAGGAAAAAAAATCCAAATGTGAAGATTTTGGTGATTACCCTAAGCTAGAATTCTTTCATGTGCAAATGCACATGAAATTAAAATATATATATAAGTTTTTAAACTTTTAGTTGAGATCCGAAAAGAACCTCTTTTCTCCTTAGGTTATCTTGTGGAGGACATCTATAGGCAATGTAAGCAACTTTCAACATGGAAGTTTAAGGCAGTAAGGTGTCAAGGCAACTTTGTGACTCATTGTCTGGCACGCAACGCTCAAGACTGCTCGAACGATGATGGGTATATGGTGTTGTTGATGTATATAATCACAGTCACTAACCTCGGTGTGAGTTTAATTTTTAGAGAGAGGAGTCCGCCTTCTCTCCTAATGTCCGGTGACGCTGCTCCAGTCAGGGGGTTCGCCTACGAGAAAGAACACTTGTGGAAGGGGCGGAGTTGGGATCTCCGGTGGTCCCTCCGACGGTCAAGTCAGTATAGGTATAGAGAAGTTGTGTAGATAGAATTCACTGAGAAGAGATTGCCTACCTGGTTGGCTGTTCATATTGCTACTTATACCTAGGGTTATGGGGGTATTTTCATCTTTCTATTTGGTGAAAAACCACTGATGAGTCAGCCCTCTTTTCCACGTGTGGGCCAGTAATTGACTGAGCACCTCTTTGTCGGCTACGGTGGCTGGTCCTTACAAGTGTCAAGTTGTGGGCAGATTGAGAGTTAGTGTTGTCTATTCGCCATTAATGTGATGGGATTAGCGGCGCCTGTAGTCGCATGGGTCCGAGGTGCCTTAAATATCGTGAGAGATGGAGGAGTTAAGGGGCTGTCAGTGTATTTAATGCGATGATGATGGGTTCGAATACCGTATAACCGTCGTTTGAGTGGAGGGGACCACATAGGATGGAAGAGAGGGGAGCCGAGGCCGGGTGACCGACTTGCACGGCCTCTTGAGGCATCCATTAGAGTAATCAGCTGAAGAGGATGACTAGTACCGCCCTTCGCGTCGTCCAAGAGGACGGGTAGCTAAAAAGGGGGGCTAGGCTTGCTTCGCGTTGTCTGGAGAGGCAGACGACTGGTTGGAAGGGATTATGGTAGATAACTGGTTGGGAGGGCGACTAGTACAGCCTTTCGCGTCGTCTGGGGGGACTAGCGGTTAGAAGGCGATGGCTGGTTATCCCCCATGTCGCTCGGGGGGACAAGCGACTTGGAAGGATAGCTCCGAGGCAATCAATTGGTTTGGCGGAGGACTGGTACCACCTTTCGCGCCGCCCGCTGGAGAAAGTTGTTGATGGACCGACCAATACCGCCTTTCGCGTCGGCCGTGATGGTAGTTGTCCGACGCACCATGGCCAGGGTAGCGGGTGTAGGTCGCCCCACGGGTTGGATGTGGAGGTTTGCGTCGTCCTGAGCTAACGAACAAAAGTGTTCATCCGTTCTAACACTGGGTTTTCCTCTTTAATCACTAATTAGTGGTTATGACTATAACAGGTGTGGATTGAAGATCCCCCTTTATTCCTGCAGCAAGCCCTTATGCTAGACAGAAATATTTGCAAAGCTACTTTGTCTTTCCTTTGACGTTATCAAAAAAAAAGCTCCATATTAACTTTTTGATTTCATCTTTTTAAGTCGTTATGCAATGATGTATCAGTGTAAATTTTTCTAAAGATAGAAGAATAGAATGACATTCAACTACTTCAATGAAATAAGTTGAAGCATAGAGAAAATAATAACGTTATTTTTATTTTAACAAATACAAGTATTATTCTTATTTTAACAAATAGTAGTTTTCTTTTAACTAATACTAGTATTTTAGCTCGTGCTAAGCACAGTCTTATCACAATTCATCTATATTTCGTCGTATTTCAATCACTCTTATCCGAATATAGTTTAAAAGATCTAATAACTCAACCCCTTTGAAGCACACACCTCCCCACCCCATTGAGATTAGAGAACATGTCCCCTTTGGAAATAATAATATTGAACAACTTATATAAAGCTATAATTAAAATTAAGATCATTTAAACTAATTTTTTCATAATAAATGAATAAAATGAAGACAATCAAAATATACCTAAATGCAACTTGAATGAAATTAAGATATAAGACAGTTTAATGTTTAAAAACATTATTCTAAGATTAAACTAAAATATATGACTAAGATAATTGCATTGTGTGTTTACATATATATATATAATACACAAATTAAAATAAAAAATATTGGACGGGCTAGATTAAATACGATGTATTTTTCAAAGATCAAAAAATTTCGGAGATCGAGAAAAAAATTCGGCGAATGTTTTATATACATGAAAATACAAAACCGAAATTGTTTTCATTTATTTTAAAAAGAAGCGCCTGAATGAGATTATGGGGATTTGATATTATTTGTGATTTGAATTAGTTACTAAAGATATTACAAAAGATACACTAAATTATTATAAATTGGTTTTACTATATATATTTATTTAAATTAAAGGTTGAGATATTATAACAATTAAAATGGAAGGTTTAGACGATATGACACGTGTTAAAAAATTTGAGAAGGAGGATGAGGTGGCATCCTCTAGTGAGTTTTTTAGCTTTTTGGTTTTGCTTTAGTGGATACCCTAGTAAAAGATGAGCAACAATTTCTCATATTTTTCTACTTGTATATTTAAAATATTAGAAACTATTCTATTAGGTTCAATTGTTTTGATATTGTTACTCATAATTCATTACTCTTATTATAGTGTGACAATGCTAATGTTAAAGGGTCTGCATAAAATATTCATTTTGTGCCACATAGAGGAGAAATAGTGAGGGATGAAATGTATTGCAAATTATTGCAAATAAAATTTTTGAAAGGGTTTAAATGGAAGAACATGCCAACACACTTAAAACGGAAATAAAGATGAGCGGGTGATTCCCTTTCTCTTTTTACTTGTCATGGATGATGTCATCCAAACAAATAAAAAATAAAAAATAAGAAGTACTATTTTTACTATTTTAAAAATGTGTTTAACAAATGAAAAAATATTACTTCGCTACTTTCTACTTTATAAATTTAAAAGTTATTTTTTAATCTATTTTCTATTTTTAATATTTTGTCAAGCCAAACGTGCCCTTAATCAAATTAATTTTGAATTCAGTTTGTATTTAACAATTTGATATGCGTGGACGTGCTCTATTTTTTTTTTAAATGGTTAGTTGCACAATGTATTTTTAGATTATTGTCCTACCGCAGCATGGCGCAATCAATTTTGCTCATTCAAGTTCCTAAAATATTAAGTTGGTGATTCCAAAAGCTACAGTCTACACCGTCAAGATATTAAATGATAAATTATAGCGGTTGTGGAGATCTGCAGTTTGCAGTTAATATAATAATATCTTAAAACTGTAAGGTCGCAATCCCAAAATCTGTAGCGTACAATGCCGTAAGATATTTGGTGTTGAAATCAACAGCAAATATTGGTGGCATCCAAACTGAGTGAGATCCAATCAGATTCAAAGATAAATCTAAGATTAAAAAAAAAAAGAACTCTCACCTTTTGCATGGTTACAATATGATGTTAGTTACGCTCCGATAGAAGTAATAGACAAAATATTTGACACATTGGGCTGTTCGGAAATGCACAACACAAAAGGCCAAATCAAAATAAAATAAACAAAAATCGAAGGATCGGAAAGTAAATGGAAAATTACATCTCATCATGCCCACATTTTATTTCAACTAAACATTATACAAAGAAGTATCATTTTAAAGTATATGAATAAAAGCTATTGAATGAGTATCGGTTTTAATACAGGAGGGGAAATGCAGCTCTTATCACTGCTGCCTACATTTTATTTGAGATAATAGATAATACAAGTAAAAATATGGATACTAGAAATAGTAGGAACCTGAAGTGCAAATATTTTCGAATACAGGGATACGAAAAAATTTAATACCTCCCAAGCCTCCATGGGAAAAAAATTATCTTGTTTCATCTTCTAGGTTTCGAAACCCAACAGTGAGATCGTCGTATAGTTTCTTAAACTTGGCAACAAGAGCCTCCTCGCCTTCTGCAGGATCTTCAAATTTCTGGGACCTATAATTTGAGAAAAACAAGCAAATGCATTTGAATGAGACAATTTAGATCAAGAGAGGCGCCAACATAGAACTAAAAGTATGCATAACTAGTCGTACCGTTATCATTAATTATAATTGGTTTACAACTGATTTAAGGATGTTATTTGTAGTAGGCTGTTCTGTTGTTGTGAAAGGAAGAGTAATTGTTTTTTGCAAAAGTAAACTTGCATGGTTACCAGCTAATAAAAAATGGAGAATGTAAGTCCATTTGAATTCAAAAAACTTTTGCTCCTCTCCCATGTTACTTTCTGTTTTCCACTTCCCTTAAGCAAAGGTATAATGATAGGATTGACAATAGAATATCACATCTCAAAGGCACAAAATAAGCCAAAAAGACTGTTGGAATTGCATTCAGACTTCTAGAATTTATGTTGTTAATGGAAATGAAAAATCAAAATTCGATTTGGCAAATTAGGATTTCGTTACTTACACCAAGCGGTAGAAAAGGTCGCCCAATCTATGCTTGATCACACTGTATGTTATCTTCTGACCATCAGAACCAGCACCTCGCTCAACAGCCTGCAGTAACTCATAGCAAAAAGGTGAGTCAAACACAAGGAACAAAATATCTAAGTAGACTGCTCTCGTTGACTAAGGAAAAAAAATCAAAATTAAGATAAATTTTATAAGCTCATAAACCTAATAAGAACTTGCGGTGCAGAACTTGGCAGAGGAATTACCTGGTTTGCCAAAGCATTAAAATGGATAATATTACGCATCATCCAGACTGACTTGTAGAATGGACAAAATTTGTCATAACTGTTAGGAATATCAAAAGCATTGCATAAGATGAGCGCATCGACAATTAAAATTACAATCTACAAAAGTAAAATAAGCAAAAGACAGAAATCAAGGTCAAATATGATATAGTTTGCAAATACTTACGGAGTAAACGCATTCTGTGCTAGATAATCTTCTCTCAGGAGCTTTGCAGTCTCTAAAGTAATTTTGTCAGTTTCAGCTAGTGCATCTTTCCCAACAAGCTGGAGAACAATGTACAAGGTTAAACGAAAACAAAATAAATAAGAGGCTAAATTCAGTAACTGAAACTCATCTCTAAACAGCGGCTCAAAGATCCAATGAAGATAATATAGAGATTGGCAATTGAGAAAATCTATTAGAGGGTAATTTAACAAAAATATGCCATCAGTAACTGAATTGGGAGAACTTACTATAATTAATAGTAGGGGATGCTTATTAACTTTTAACACAGCTTTTTCACAAATCATTGCTGGCTTGGAAGTCCAAAATTCTATACAAATTTTCATTTAACTTCACAAGCAGGCATGTGCTCAAAGATCTAGTAATGTGAAGAAGAAAACTGAGGGCCAACCAACTAAAACCTTTAAAAGAACATCCAAGATCAATTACTGAAACTAGATGTTAGCTCAACAGGTGAATATGCGTCATCTCTCAGAAATATGATGTGAAAATGCAAGAAAATAAAGAGCCAGAAAACTGCTAGACATCACACGTGCAAGAACATGAGTCTTTTTTGACTTTTTGTCATCACATATCAAGTTCTGATGAGAATAAAAGATAAGTTAATGGTAAGGAAAAGGAAGTTACGAGCCACTGCCAGTGTTATGTATGTTTTATGCACCGTTCTTAGTCATGATTATAATTATAGTTAAAAAATGTACCATGTTTACACAATTGGAGAAATAAATAAGTAGAGTTTTCAGATGAAAAAATTAAATTAAAAAATACATGTTGGCATAGATTGCGATCTCTAGTTTGCCACACTTTAGCTTGGTCCAGTTTAATGTAATTGCTCTATTGATTTTCCAATAAACTGCTACAATTGTTGAGGCAGAAGACACCAGCCCAAATAACAACTATAATTTGTAGAATATCTATCAAGTTAACGAAAAAGGGGCATTTCTATTTCTTTTAACAGATGCATAAGTTCAATTACACTTACTAAGAACCCTAAGAAATATGAAAACAAGTTTAGAATGTCAGAGAAGAAACGAAACCATGTGTATAACATGAAGTACTAATCTGACAAGAAAGTGTACCTGGACAATTTCATTCAAGTCGTCTTCTCTCTGAAGCACCTCCCGAGCTTTTGTTCTGATATCAATAAAATCTGAATCAAATTTCTCATAGAAAGATTCAAGGGCCTGCAGTACAAGAAATCATCAGGCAAAACAAAATTAAATTCAGCTAAATCTAGAAGTTACGAACAAATGTAGGACCTGGCATGGATTACCTACTTTACAGAGAGGGAAAGAATACAGTACTTAGATTAATATAGCTCTTTGTTTTTTAGAGAGCAAGTGTAGAAGGACAGTACAAATATAGGAGTTATGACAACTATTTTCAAGCTTCCAGCATCTGATAGAACGTAGTTTTTTTTTTTTTTTTTTTTGCTACTAGGCCAACCAAGTGGACTAAGCCAGAATTTTCACTCCACAAATTCTCTCCAAATATTCTTTTTTAAGGTAAAAAGCTCATCAAATCTTGTTCTTCAAAGATAACTCATAACTCCATTAAAAAACCTCCCAACACCCACAAAAGAACAAGAGAATAGGTAAATCAACTAGACTGTGAGCCACAATTGTCTAGCCAAACCAGAAATTTTCTCTATAAGATATTGGATATTGTTATTCTGAAATATAACCTTCTTTAGAAAAATGGTTAAGTCTACGTTTCCACTAGATTCCACAAATTGCAGTTCCTACCCAATTGGGAGGATTCTACCAACCATTCTGCAGGTGACACTGATTCTCTCAGGGCTTATTAAATGTTGGACGATGTTACCTTTGATTCTGTATTGGTCATTATGAAACAACCATGAATAACATTTGATGTTTCTCTCGTTCAAGATAGGTTGCAACCCTTATCCAATCAAACTCACAGGTAAGGATTTTTCATCTAAACAGGCATTCCATATATCAATAATTGATCCATATTGTATGACTAGACTTGCATCGATTTACTCCAAGGAATACTAAAAGGTAATGCAACCTCTTAAACTTGTTAACACAAATTTTCAAGCAATATCAACATCTTGCTAAGATACATTAATTTTGTTCAAATTGCAATTCTCCTTAGTCAACTTAAATTTAAATAACATTCATCTTCTGCTGAAATAATTTTTCTAAGAAATATTAATAAAAATTGACTAATGTCTGCATACTGCATCTATGGGACCCAGTGAACAATAATCTCTTCTTCTGTATTGAGAATGGCAAGCTAATAACTAACCTTTGAGTACTTTGAATAGGATATAAGCCAATTCACTGAAGGGAAATGTTTCCTCTGAGCCAACTTCTTGTCTAGTCCCCAAAAGACCTGCATATGAAGTAGATTATACGTGCTTAATAAAAAATAAAGCAGTATAACTCAGCAAGAAGAATAACGAAGACAATTTCTAACGTTCAATTACCTGAACAATACCGAGGGTGGCAGATGTTACAGGGTCTGAAAAATCACCTCCTGGAGGAGAAACAGCACCAACAATTGTAACACTTCCAGTACGGTCTGGGCCACCAAGACATTTCACTTTACCAGCACGTTCATAGAACGAAGCTAAACGTGCAGCAAGATATGCAGGATATCCACTATCTGCGGGCATTTCAGCCTGCAATAGTAGAGAGCTCATCAAGAAGTGTCATATGCAAAGGTACACTTTTAATTTCATACTCATATGAAGTAAATTTATAAAGTACAAGAACTAAGATATTGCAACCAAGTCTTAATATTAAAATTCACATGATATTTTTGAGAAACATTTCTCCGGACATATCTATCAGCAGAAAACAGGATTCATTAGAGCTCGCATGGCTTGCAAATATAATCTCTGAATCAGATTAATGTTTGTATACTATCCTGTCACTGCATTCGTTATTAACTCTCAAATTGAACATGCACACGCCCAAGTACGCGCACATGAGCATATACAAGAAAATTAAATAACTTTGAGCTCCCAATAATTTATTTAAATCCTGATGTAAAACACAAGTTTTGCAGCATAGTTCCTTAAAAATTCACGCAAAACATCTTTATATCTGGGGATTCATCCCTAAAAGTGTACAGCGAATGACACTCAGAGACACGGGGTAAAAATTTTCATTTTTAACAAAATATATCATCTTCAAACAGAAGAGATAAAAGAAATATAACAGTAAACAAGAATTAGTACCAATCGCCCTGAAATTTCACGCAAAGCCTCTGCCCATCGGGACGTAGAATCAGCCATCATGCTTACGTTGTAGCCCATATCTCTGAAGTATTCAGCTATAGTGATTCCTGAAGATGAAAATAGCTGAGTAAGATAGCGATCATAGCAAAGCCAAAGATAATTTATCAAATCACAAAATAAAAGGTTACAAGATAACTATCGAGTCTACTCCAGCTAGGGGTGTCCATTCGGGCCCAAGGCCGGGGCCCGGCCCGGTGTCCGGCCCGGACCCGGCCGGGCCCGAACCTGGGCCCGGGACAAGCCAGGATAACCGGGCCCACGGGCTCGGGCCCGGGTTGTCTTGGTGAAGCCGGGCCCGCCCGTTATATATATATATATATATATATATATATATATATATATATATATATATATATATATATATATATATATAATTATATTATGATATGGTCATTAGTGTATACATATATATATTTCCAAGTGTATATGTTTTTTGAGGAAAATGGCCGTAGCTTCATAGTCCTAAGTGTATATAGTTGTATATATTTAAGTGCATAAGTGTGTGTGTTGTGTGTGTATGTGTGTGTGTGTGTGTGTATATATGGGATTAAGGAATATGAGCTAGCACCTCATTTAGTAAAGTGAGCTACCACTCACACAATACCCCACACTTAATGGATGTGACAACTAGGTGGGCCTAAAGACTATACCCATTAGTGGGTAGCTCATTTTACTAAATGAGCCACCTCATATTCCTTTTTTCCTATATATATATATATATATATATATATATATATATATATATATATATATATATATACACTCTTAGCATGGTATAGATATTAAGATATAAGAATATAAATATATATAATGTAGTTATAAGTATACTTATACAGGTATATTATAGAATTACAGTTATGTAAGTATATATAAGTACATAAGTATAATTATATATAACTATATTGCATCTAGTATATAAAAAATATATCATATAAGTAAACTGTATAACTGTACTTAATAAGCATAATGTAAGTATGTAACAAATACATATATAACTATATAATATGTATTTATAAATAAGTAATATATACTTATGTGATTCTCTCTCTCTCTCTCTCTCTCTCTCTCTCTCTCTCTCTCTCTCTCTCTCTCTCTCTCTCTCTCTCAAGTTATAACTTATAAGTTTATACAATATATTTACATATAATATATGTATATATAATATATGAGATTAATGGGTATCATTGACATATGAGGGATTCCCTCATATCTGTTGGCGTGGCACAATCTCCACCAAGTATGATTTTAATAAAATAAGAGGCATTCTCTCTCCTACTTTATTCTCTCTCCTATACTTGGCGGAGATTGTGCCACGCAAGCTTATACGAGGAAAATCCCCTCATATGTCAATGATACCCATTAATCTCATAATATATAGCTATATAATAATATGTAAGTATATACTAATACATACTCATATAAATATAATAAGATTAATCTAATTTTTTAGCAATTTTTTACCAAAAAATAAATAAATAAAAAACAAAAACAAAAACAAAAAAATCCGGGCCGGCCCGGATGGACAGGCCTAACTCCAGCTGCACTTTTGAGGCTATATAATAATGCAAGCTGTATCAATTCATTAGGCTTTTGAGTTGAGTCTCTTGGCATGTATCCCCGATTAAAAAGGTTAATTGAATTTTTACGTGCTATATCAGTTTTGCTATTAATAATTTTAAACTCATAACAATTTATGGAGTCACTAGTTCAGCCTCTGATAACTTCAAGCATGATTTATCAAGAAAACTGTCTAGGCAGATGATCAAACACTTACATTTATTCTAACACTAGTAAAGACTAGATCTAACTTGACTAGATATTACTATTATTTGCCTCAGGAATCCACTATTATTTTATTCCGTCTCTTGGTGATCACCAAGTTCTAGAGCCATTAAGTATAATTTCAAAGGTCCAACATTTAATTTTAACCCTAAAAAATTTCCCCAGTACAGTTACCAACATGGATCATGGATGATAAGTCAACATACACTCTACCTCAAAATTGTTTTTTGTTTTTGTTTTTGTTTTTGGGGCGGGGGGGATAGCATGTATTTAAGCATATGGCACATCATCAATATATAATTGAGATCTCAGCCAATCATCATGAAAAATGGAGTTGATAATATTTGATAGGTTGCCCTGACTTACTTGAGCTAAATGTAATAACAAACCACTCATCCGTTCCCAAAGTTTGATAGGTTGCCCTGAGAATTGCTAAACTAAATCACAAACCATTCATCCATTCCCAAAGTTTGTTGTTTAGTGTTATTTAAAAGCTATCTTAGGTACCATTGGCATTTGGCAACAAAAATCTTGATATAACTAGATTTCCTGACCATTAAAGTAGTGCCTTATGAAACATCCAAGAGAAGTTTTCCATGGGCACAGGCATTTTTGAGATTGTTTAGATTCCTAAATCTGAATAGAAGCAAACTAGAATTGTACAGCCCATGGATAGAAAATGCAGAGATCAAATTGCAGAACAAGTAATCATAAGCAGAGCGTCTTTTTCAAATTAAAAACTTTTTGGTACAAGTAACATTGCGTCATTAGATGGAAACAGGAAGACCAAAGATGAACATAGAAGAAAATTCATTCTTTAGCTAATGGAAAGAAAACCTTAAGCTATATTACCATGTTACTCATATTTTCCTCTGAATCTCATTTATACTTTCAGCTGTCCCAGTAATTTGGCATTTCAGCAAAGCAACTGAAAAGATTACCTGTATAAATAGAAGCCTCCTAGCAGCCACAGGCATATTGGAAGTATTCGCAACAAGTGTAGTACGCTTCATGACAGATTCTTCACGACCATCAGGCAATGTCATTGTTAATTGTGGGAAATCCATAAGCACCTGGCATATTTAATAATGTGAATCATAGAAAACAAAAACAACAAATAAGATTCATATGCCTGAAGCATATAGATAAACAGACCTCAGCCATTTCATTTCCTCTTTCTCCACAGCCCACATAAACCACTGTGTCGGAATTAGAGTACTGGAAGAAAGAAGAAAATTAGCGCAGAACAAGTACAAGGGGAAAAAGAGTAATATTTTAAGTACCGAGAAGGTTATCCAAATGAGAAATGAAAATGCTACCTTTGAAAGTGCCTGACTGATGACTGTTTTACCACAACCAAAAGCTCCAGGGATAGCACAAGTTCCTCCAAGCACAGAGGGGAAAAGGGCGTCGAGAACACGCTGACAAACATTCATGAATAAAACAATTAGAAAAATGTATAACATTTAAACTGTGTTTAAAAAAGAAATGATGCTAGGCCTAAGAAAGAATCTCATTGATGAAGCTCAGGAAAATATTATATTGATTACTTGTCCAGTCAAAAGTGGTGTATCTGCAGCAAGTTTCGTTGCTACAGGCCGGGGGGTTCGAACAGGCCATGTCTGCAGCAAAAGACACTGTATTAGCAAATTGTTTAATTGAACCCCAGTTTTAAAACAAGAAGCAAACACTAAGCAGTTACAAACCTGAAGCATAGTGAACTTCTTCTTGATGCCTTGAAACTCCAACTCAAGCACCGTGTCCTGCAAAATTTGCACGTTAAAGATAAAACTACAACCAAATGATATAAACAAACATACCCAAGGATGCAAAATCTAAAGTGGGTCTTCAAACTAACCTGGAGGCTGTATTGACCAGCTGGGGCAATGTAGCTAACTTTACCCATAGAACCGGAGGTAGAGCAACATGATGCTGCATCAAAGTGTTTTCAAAGACAGCCTGCAAAGGAAAAGCCAGAATTCACATCGAAATGTGAGACCTCTAAACAAGAAAAGAATACAAAAATGAATTCTATGAAAGTTCAAAATCTGTAAAAACTCACAGCATACAAATCTCCACCAGTGAGCAGATCCCCAACAGCTGCAACAATCAAGATAAAAAAATCAAACCTTCTAGCTTCACCAACAATTAAGTGATCATACAGTGGATATAGAGATCAAACCAAATTACCTAGCTTCTTCGGTTCGAACTCCCACAATGCATCTTTGTCAAGTGCAGGGACTGAAACTCCACGAGGGATATAGACATCCCCAGATCTTATGGCAATAGTTTTCAGAGGTCTCTGTATTAAACAGTTAAATAAGTTCTCACGAAATTGATAAATAATCACAAATTAGAAACAATTTTAGGACTTTTAACTCTGTACCTGGATTCCATCGAAAATATTTCCCAGAATTCCAGGGCCCAATTCCACTGACAAGGGCTGCAAGAACAAAACCAAGCATTGTAAAAATAAATCTAGAAAAATAAAATAAAACCCAAACCAATGCCATTACAGTTTAATACCTTTCTAGTCCTCAGCACAGGATCATTGACCATCAACCCTGCAGTCTCTTCATAAACTGGAAAGGCACAAGATGCAAAATTTATGAAAACCCCATATTTTTTTTAGAACGAAAATTTAGGGTTTTTCATTATAAACCAACACATTTCCAAAATCATTCACGCACCAAACCTAATTTATATTTTAAACCCTGATTCGATATTTGACCCTTATATTCTAGTTCTTTAGATGGAATTAAAGCACTTCACAACACTTTATAGCAAATTAACATGGATTTTGGGTTTAAAAATAAATCAAGTTGAGCATTATGGATGCGTTTGTCTAAAAATAAATCAGCATAGAATAATGGGTTCAAAATTAAAAAATCCCAAAAAATTTTACCTTGGATTGTAGCAGAATCACCCTCCAATCGAATGATCTCACCAATGAGATTGTCATGGCCGACACGAACAAGCTCGTACATCGCAGCGCCGCCCATTCCATCGGCCACCACCACCGGCCCTGAAACCTAAAAATCCCAAAAAAAGTTTTTAAAAAAATCAGATCTTTACGGGTTTTTTTTTTATTTTTTGGGAATGAAATGAAATGAGAACTGACCTTGCGAACGTAGCCATACTCGCTCTCTTTCTCTGAATCTTCGAACGTTGTCAAGCGATCGCCGTAAGCCATTATTGGAGGAGACGTTTAGGATCGAAGAGACGATGATTTTTGATGGAGATCAGAGATTTTAGAGGGAGTTTATAGATGGGACCAATTGCATATTAGTCCCTTCAATGAACCTTAATTGCCATATTGTCCCTCACATCTCATTATTTTCATATTAGTCCATTAAATCTTCAATTTTATTGCTATATAGTCCTTCTGTTAGAAATTCTGTTAATTCTTCCAACTCTAGTTGGATTAAACATTAACCCAATATCTCAAATTATTTTAGCACCCCTAGGTATACATTTCTCTCTTAAGTTAGTGAAGGATCCCTGTTTGCAAACTTTTTCCCGCTATCTCAGAGGGGGAATCGGCTCGAACTTAAGTTTAGGGAGGTAGAGGACTGTTGAAGATGAAAGCTTTAATGAGTTTGGATTTTAGAGTGTGTGGAATTTTGGGTTTAAACTCGTTATGAACCCGGTAGATGAGTTTATAAATGACAGAGTTAAAATGGGTGGGGGTATAAAGGGAAATCTACCTACTTCCATTACATTTAATCCTCCTTACTAACGACACCTAGCAAGGAGGACGGATTGGCAATAAAATTAAAGATGTAAGGATTAATAAGCAAATAATGAAAATTGAGAGACTATTTGGTAATTAAGGTTAATTAAGGGATTAATATGCGATTAACCCAGATAGATTTTACGACTGTGGCAGATCTGGAGTCGATTAATTTGATGGAATTTATTGTATGCTGACCCTCTAATCTTACTTATTTTGGAAATTTTACAGAAAACGCCTTTTCGCTATCAGATTTACAGAAAACCCCTCTTTCGTACTGAATTTATAGTGAAGCTTTCAAGCAACCTGCCGTGATCGTATGATTGGAAAAAAAAATTCTATGAGTACTCTCCTTTGGATAAACAGAGTATTTGTTTTTGTAGAGTTTTTTTTAATATACATATAACTCTTCTTTGTATTTCTTTTACTTGATTATTTTTTAATAAAAATCTTTATGGATAACATTTCATTTCTCATTGTTTTAGATTTTTGGTAGAAATGTCATAGATTCTTAAGAAAGAAATTAAATATTTTAGCGCCAACCGCTCCCCACTCCCCACCCCACCACGCCAAAAAAAAAATTCCGGCCACCAAAAGTTCCTGATAAACCTCAATACTATAGTAAGTTTTCCACAATTACCCTTCTTATTTCTTCTTATGATTCATTTATGGTAATCTAGCTTGCAATTCTCACTGTTTTCATTTATTTTGTTGATACAAGGTGTGTGTATAATACAATATATAGAACCCACCGCGAGTGATCCGGATGGTTGGGAGTTCCAATATGACTCTCCCAGTCTTAGGTTTGATTCCAGCTGGATTATCAAAATAATGATGATGATGATATAATGTATAGGCAAGGAAATATGACATTATACAAATGTATATATAGATTCAACTATGCTGATTAATGTACAATGTCTACAATCCTAACGACAACTTCAACAAGTACTCGTTTTTACATCCATGGGACATTCAACGTAAAGGAGCTGTTGAAAGTGATGGTAGTGTTCAGTTCAGCTCTAGGGGATTTACCTGTCAAAATCAAATTACAAGGGCAACATGTTCCAAAGCACAAACAGGGGTCTATGTGCAATTAAACCTTGAATTAGTTAGAATATAAAATTATAATCCTCAACCTTCACTATAACTTCGAAAAATTTTCATGCAGTGCTAGGACAGCTCAGAAACAAAAATAATAAGGGAGTGTATGACAATGTTCCATAAACAAAGCTTGAATGCCGGAACAACAAATCCTGCTAATAGTACCATGGAGCTCTCTCGACTGACAAACCAAGCAATCAAAATATACTCCAAAAAAGTTCAGGCAATTGGTCGAGCATCAAAGGTAAGAGTGGGAAAATATCAAGCTCATTGAGAGTTAACAATGAAATGGAAACATCTTGTAAGACAATAAATTGTACAGAAAATTGGATTGGATCGCACGAGTTTAATTCCATCAGTATGTAAGGGTTACAATGCTCACCTTCAGAAAGAATAGAATAGAAAATATTTCTTATACACTTGAAGAGGAGAACTTGACGTAACTGTGGCAACTAAAAAGAAACATTAAGTCTGCATCTACCAACAACATTTCCAAATTTTCCAGACTTCCGAACCAAATCTTTTGCCATCTCTCCCATTGCACATACTTCTTTTCTGCTGTCTGTGCATTTCTGTCTTATAGTATCAGCACCTGTTACCAATCATCAAAATAACTGATCTCTATACTTTGCAAGTTTGTGACAAATTACAGATACGCTTGCCGTGTAAATGAATAGATCTTCCAGCATGCCAAAACAAAAGAGTATTGACCTCGATATCCCAATCTGAAACGCAACTTACAGACCCTCCTGCAGAAAGATGCAGGAAACAAGCCTCCACAAATTAGAAGGCACCAAATTCTTCTTCCAAAATTGAAGAGCAGGATTCAATCGAGAAGCTAATGGTGGCAAACAACAGCGACACATGAAGAATCTACATCTATCAACCACATATCAACTTTTTCCAGATCTCTTTGCACTAAATCCACTGTCATCTCCCTAGACCAGAAAACAAACTTCTTCTTGCTCTCAAGGGGTTTCTCAATTATTGTATTATCACCTATTTTCAAACCAATCATTATATCATCAAATCTCCACACCTTCATAGCTCCAGCGTCCTCCAATACTTTCGTAGCAAAATACACAAAATTTTTGTTTTCAATAGGTGAACTGTCACCTATTAAAGATGTCCCTGCAGCAGCGACTTTAGAAACAAAACCATCAATCCAAATTTTCAAAGAAGTAGGAGAACTCTTGACAAACATCAGCTCCAAATTTTTTGATGCAGAGAAAGTGTGGGAATCTGGAAGCTCGGAAAAAAAATCAGTTAATGGAACTATGTTGCCATCCATAATCCAGCAATCATAGCCCAATTGTAGACATCTTTTAATCACATTGGCCTTGACCCATATCTCCTTCATTGAATCACTTCCCGGTTGCTCACCAGTTGATTTGTAACCTTTACAGGTATGAATGAACTGATCAGAATCAATCACCGGGTATCCTCTCCGTGCAAGATCATGAAGAAGCTCTAACTTGCCGCCCAGAAAAATGAAGTTCTGCATAGATAGCCTCTCAAAATGACAAATAAGGTTTCTAGCAGTTCTCTCTGTAGTCTTGTACAAGCTAACAAGGACAATACTTCTCTGTTTCTGCAAAGAGCCAAGAACAGGTCCAAGTTCATCATAGCTTTTTACGACTCTCCAAGGATGCACTTCCGAGAAGCAGAAATCATACCATTTTAAATTTCTTAAAGGTTGCAACTCCCAAAGGTTGAAATCAAGAGAGCCCTCATCTAGCAGCTTGGAATCAGGACCAGCTGTTTTACCATAGTTTACACCAGCATCCCTGTGAGATGTGCTTAAAGCCCTTTCTTGCTGAAAATTTGTGTATATGTTGTAATATCCTCGAGAATGGATAAATTTGATAAACCAAGGTGTCCATATCCTATCTCCCATCTTCTTATACCATCCTGTGGTAACCTGCATATATTATAAGGAAAACGAAGATGAGAAAAGGTGTCTAATAGTTAAACATAAGTTAATACACTAGTGAAATAAGAGCAGAATAGCTAGAAAGGTTGACTTAAAAAGATTCCTAATGTTTATACACTGCAAAATCAACATAAGGAAAGGCCACAACCCTTTATGGACATCTCTTTAATGAAAGAGAGATGAATTAACTTAGAGAAGTTTCTGGGCTAAATAACTAAATTCCACGCCCGGAATTAGTTTAATATGCCATAAATTCGCAATTTGGTGATTGTCAGTTTTAACTTAGAAAGATGAATTAAATTAGAAAATAATTTATCTAAGCAACCTTACAGAATCGGCTTAAACAACATGAAATTTACTCCAATATCTTTTGTGAGCAACCATTTATGAAAATAGATATGTCAACTAGCTTTGGGTAAAAAGAGAAAAACATGTGCTAAAATACTAAATTACCATGCCTTGCAGAATTGGTTTTATGCCTTCAGCTTTGTGTATATCATACCACAAACGGAATTCTTTCCACGGTTTTGGAAAAAGAAGCTGACCCCATGTCCCAACCATCTGATATAAGAAAAGGTGTGTCTCACTGTCAACCTGTAGTTTGTTTCCATGCTTACCTGTTCAGTATTAAATTCAACACTTTAAATACAAACTGGTTTCCATCTCTGATAGTAAAGATGCAAGAAGTTGTAAATGCTCAATGCTCTCTGTCTGACATCTATTAGTCACATAGCAGATCATCCATTTGTACACTCAAATTCTCCTAACTAAGAAGTATAGATAACAAAGGAAGATAAACAAGCCTGAAATTCAAATATAGCATGTAAATATTTGGATATTCATCTTGCCTTGCATGTCATCATACCGGTCATATTTTGAAAATTATACAGAAACCAAGGTTTAGAATCTCGACATTAGTTGAACAAGTTGATACACAACATGCTAATTAGACTGCAACAACACCAATAATAGCCTCCATCTAACTCACTTCAGGTTTGTTAAGGGTTACAACTTCAGTCGGATTAGCAACAATTATATATTTCATGCCTCAAACTTGTTCGCTTGAATCCATTCCTAGTGCCAGCCACACCTCACAAAATACTCAGTGCTAATCATTAGTTACCTCATTCATACATTATCCTCATTTAAACATAACTATAGCTTCTTATGAATGCATCTCTTGCTCGAAGTTTAAATGGATTGTCAGCTCATCCATCTCAACATTCTCAATTTTCTTTTTTACTAAACTCATTTTTTGGCATGTGTTTTTTTCTTACCTTTTTTTTAAAAAAAAACTTCTAAGTCATGTAAATCGGAATAGCTATCTTACTAAGTATTCTAAATCCACAAGCATCATCGTTCTCCAGAAACATAACTCAGTAAGCTTTTCTTGACTCTCTAAACAACATTCCCCTAAACCTCAAGATAATGGTGGATCCTCTAATGAAAATTATCACTCTCAAGCACTTGTCCACACTCTTATATAGCTTTGTCAACTTAAAGTTCACACATTTAGATTATTCTTGATGCCAATAACAATTCATTTAGATTTAAAGCATACATGCATACAAACCCAAAAATATTCCTAAACACGAGTGTTTACTTCTTTCAGTAACTAGTTAGCATACAAACCCCTTATCCCCCGCTATAGTTCTGATTCTCAAATTGTTCCTTTGATTCTAAATACCAAGTTTTCTGACAACACATACTAGTTCCTACCACGGATCGACTAATATTGGGCTACATTGTTATTTAATTCTCTTCAAACAAATAAATATGATCAAAATACCTGCAACAAACCTCGGCCGCTGCAGCGAGGCCCCGTAAACATCCGGGCTGTAATTCTCCTTGTCATAATAATACCTCAAAATCAACCCCTTCAAAAACCTATAATACAACCTCGACACCTCGAGATCGTCCTCCACCACGAACGCAAACTCGTCGTCCGAGCTCGGCCACCACGCCTCCAGCCACTGCGCCTGCAGCCCAACATTCCCCGTCCTGTAGAGCACCAGCTTCTCCCCATGGACCCAATCAAACCCATCGATGAACTCAAGAATTCGGTGGGACCCGTTGAGGTTTTGGTCGGGGGAGTGGTCGAGGAAGAGGTGGAGGTTGACGCGGTCGCCGGAGTAGTCGGCGGAGGAGAGGGAGAGGAGGCAGCGGCGGAGGGAGGGGAGGCGGTTGAAGGTGAGGAGCTTGATGGAGAGGGTGAAGCTAGGGTTAGGGTTAGGGTTAGGGTTTTGGGGGAAATGGTGGAGGGAGTAGTGGTAGTGGTAGGAGTAGAGGAAGATGGCGGCGAAGGAGAAGAGGAAGAGGAGAGGGAGGGAGCCTCTCTTCGGATGCATCAGACTTTAACGGGTCTCTTCTTCTTCTTTCGGATCCGGATCCGATAGGAGTAGATCTGGGGACTGAGGAGATGGAGGAGGTGGAGCTTGAGATTTGGGAAGGAGAAGGAGAGGGATTAGTGGGGGAAATAATTGGACTGGGTATCGAAATGAAAACACTTTTTTCTCCTTTTTCACCCCTTTTTCCTTTTTTTTCCCTAGTTTGTTTTTATTTTTGCTAATTTTCACTTCAGGGTACCCTCATATTTTTTACTAATTTTTTCACTTTTATACTCCAAAGTTTCTATCTCATACTTTTAACACCCGTTCAGAGTTTCAGTAGAAAATCGTGTTATCGAATGTTATACATGTCCACTGCTAATGGAAAAGACTTGTTGTTTGAATCCTACAACGCAGGATACAGGCTTCTATACAAAAGACTATGAAAATTGTGATAATTTGCCCATCCCGGCCCATATAGAAGTTTCTGAAAATAGTCGACCATAATGTTGCTGCACAATCTACAAGTCCATCTTTTTTTTCATTTTTATTATTTACATCTAAAAAATAAATAGGAATCTTTTCAATTTGGCTTATCAGCTTTCCTTTGGAGTTGAACGCAACTCCCTATAGTAGATCATCATCTTTCCCTATAGGGCCCGTTTGGATGCAATATTTTGCATGTGAAAATTACTCTAGCGTCTGACTGATGCTACAGTAACTTTCAAGTCCAAAATGCCTCTTAAAAAGGCGTTTTGGGATGTAAGTTACTGTAGCGTCACACTGACGCTACAGTAACTTTCACATGCAAAAAATAGGAACCAAACAGGCCCTATAGTAGACTACTTCTCTATAAATATTTACATCTCAAAATAAACAGGAACCTTCTCAATTTGGCTTCTCAGCTTGCCTTTGGAGTCGAATGTAACTCACTAATCTTACCCCAAACTTAATTTCTACAACTTATGTCTTTTATTCTAAACAAATGGTAGCAAAGTGCTTTCCTTCCATTAATCTGAAAGTTAATTTGCCCTGTCAAATATGTTCATAAGTGTGAGGTGCCTTGACACAGGAATCACATGAAGATACATTTTTTAGATGTCAGATGTCAGCAATATTAAACATAGAAATTGAAAGCTCAGTATACAATCAGCATCGGGATGCAGATGAAGTGCTTGCTTATGTTTTAGGATTGTACTTGATCATAGGGTTAACAACATATCAAGAACATAATCTATCTACACTACTTATAAAAGAGGATTGCTATGTCAAAACTTTTGATTACCTCTTTTTCCCTTTCAGTTTTGATAATTCACAACTATGTCTATTATCGAATGATTAGATACTAACCCATGTTAAATAATTCTTTTGTCCTTTCAGTTTTAATAATTTGCAGCTAATGCTTATTATCAAATGGTTAAATGTTAATCCATGCTAAATGAAAAAACTCATTATCATCAAATGGTTAAATTGAAAGTTAAAGTGGTAAAGTTATTTATGTGGTGCCAAGTAACTGATACAGGCCCTGGTGAAATTAAGGTAAAACATTACGCATTACAGCAAAAAAATATTGTATGTGATTCTAACAGGGCAAACTTATCTTAGATATTTAAGATGCGGCATAATGTGTTAGGAACAAGAAGCAAGGAGGGCATATCGGCAGCCAGTTGTGCAAACGAACGGAAGCCATATGAATCCAAAAACTTGGTTTACATTACCTACCCTTTTAACCTACATGAGACTGAGTGATCGGGTCAAATTATCAAAAACTCAATTCTTACGCAGAGAAGGTTAGAGCAATTGAATGATAGGCCTTTAATGGTTGTTCTATTTTCCCAAATGAGTACAAGTGTTGTGAGATTACGAAATGTTTATCCTAACAATAAGGAAACATCATGACTTTGCTAAATCGCCAGTGTCAGTGGTCATAGCTATAGAATTTTGTAAAATTTGATTTTATGACAGTTACAACATGGAAATGTTGTGCGCGGCGGAAATTTCGACAGCACCTCTGCCGAACAATGGCCACAACAAGAGAGCTAGATCGCAATAAGAATTCCCGTCTCACCAAGAAAACAAGAATCTGAAGCAAATATCTCAACAAAGTGGGATATTTACTGCCCTCTCATCGCTTCTAGGACTGAATTGCCGAGGGAACCTAAAAGCTATTACAAATCAAATTAACAAAGAAAACACCAATTTTACGTGGTTCGGCAAGTTGCCTACGCCCACGGGCAAGGAGGAGGAGATCTACTATTAGAGAGAAAGAGAATACAAATAGGGTACAAATCTCACACCAAAACCCTAAAACAAAACTCTCTAAACCCTCACAAATATCTCCCTCAAATGACGGCTCAAAAACCCTAACCTCAGCCCTATAACACCCCTATTTATACAATTCGGAGAGGGGGGGGAACGCGTTTTGGAAAACACGTGGGGGGAACGCGTTTTGGAAAACGCGGGGTGTGGCCCATGTGAAACCGCGTGAAATTTTCTTTTCACGCGGTTTCACATGTGAGTGGCCCCCACATTGACAATTCTCCACCTCGGCGAAGTTTCTCAAAACTGAGCCGACACCAAATGCATCCAAATGTCCCACTTGTTGCGTCCAGTACGAAGTGAAACAATTCACTACAACGGACTCAATCCACAACAAGTCGAGAACCCAAAACGAGAGTTCAAACAATCTCCTCCCCATCAAAATCAATACCGGCTGCATCATAAAGACTGCCTACGTATCCTCTTGCCCAAGGAATCAAGCCTTCACGTAGTTCACCCAAATGGCCGCCAACGGCCTCAACAATCACGAATGTGCAACAAGTCTCTGCAATGATCAAACTTGTTGTTCGGAACCACCTTTGTGAGCATATCTGCCGGATTATCCTTCGTGTGGACCTTCACAATCTCCACATCACCATCTTCAAGAACATCACGAACGAAGTGATAACGAACGTCAATGTGCTTCGTCCTCGCATGAAGAACCTGGTTCTTCGCCAAATAGATAGCACTCATGCTATCACAATGAATGGTGACGGACCGTTGCGATATACAAAGTTCCTCCAAAAGTCCTCGAAGCCAAATCGCCTCCTTCACAGCCTCCGTAATTGCCATATACTCTGCCTCCATCGTAGACAAAGCAACTGTAGACTTCAAGGTGCATCTCCAACACACCGGCGCACGGGTCAAAGTGAACACATACCCCGTCGTAGACCGGCGTTTATCCAAATCCCCGGCATAATCCGAATCAATATAACCAACGCACAACTGCCCACCTGTAGTGTCCCGCTCATAAACCAAACCAATATTGAGCGTACCTCGAATGTACCTCAGAATCCATTTCACGGTGTTCCAATGACCCACTCCTGGATCGTGCATGTATCTCGAAACCATGCTCACCGCCTGTGACAAATCTGGTCTCGTACATACCATTGCGTACATCAAGCTTCCAATCAAGGCCGCGATATGGAGTTTTCGACATCAACTCTCGATCTTCAACCGTCTTGGTGAAAGGTCGGTGAAAGCTTCAAATGGGCTCCTAATGGTACACTGACTGGCTTCGTATCCATGCTAACATGGAACTGCTGTAGAACCTTCTTCAAATAAGCCATCTGTGTCAAACAAATTTTGCCCTTTTTCTTGTCTCAGCCGATCTCCATCCCCAAAATGCGCTTAGCCTCACCCAAATCCTTCATCTCGAACTCTTTTGAAAGCTGTGTCTTCAATTCATTTATAGCAGACCTGGAAATAGAGGCCACCAACATGTCATCGACATATAATAACAAATAGATATACGCACCTCCTTTCAACTTGCGAAAATATACGCAAGGATCAAACTGGCTCCGAGTGTACGAATGACCAAGCATAAAACCATCGAATCGCCTATACCATCTGCCGAGAGATCGCTTCAAACCATATAGCGATTTCTTTAGTTTGCAAACCAACTTTTCTTTCCCTGCAGCTCGGAATCCCAATGGCTGAGTCATATAGATTTCTTCATCAAGATCACCATGAAGAAATGTTGTCTTCACATCTAACTGATCTAATTCCAAACCATACTGTGCCACCAATGCTAGCAAAATCCGAATCGACGAATGCTTCACCACCGGAGAGAAGACCTCATTATAATCAATACCTTCCTCCTGTGCATAACCCTTCGCAACTAACCTAGCTTTGAACCTCAATGGAGTGCCTTCAATGCCCTCCTTCTTAGTGTATACCCACTTGCAACCAATTGCCTTCCGTCCCTTTGGAAGCTCAACAAGCTCCCATGTATCGTTCTTGTGAAGAGACTCCATCTCTTCCTGCATAGCTACCTGCCACGAATCAGCCTCCGAACTCTACTCGGCCTCTCTGAATGTAGTAGGTATCATCTCATCGATACTCTCCACCGGAAGTGCATATGCAAGCGTACGATACCGTGCCGGCATCGATGTTTTCCTCCGTCTCCGAACCGCAATAGAATCTGAACCTGAGCCGTCGGTCCCTGATCCTGCACATCTGTACTCATATCCTCCGTGTCACCGTCGTGCTCGCCTGGCGTCACCTCAGTCGGCACTCTAATGGATATTGTACCATCTGGACAATGTGGAGCTGCATCGATCTCCACCCCCTGCGATATCTCCTTCGTCGGGTCGCTCTCCACCTGATGAGAGTTGGGAAGCTTCAAGATAGAAGTCTCATCGAATGTGACGTCTCTACTCAGCACAATCTTCTTATCAACTGGATCCCATAGCTTGTATCCTTTGACACCACGCTTGAATCCTACAAATATGGCCTTCCTAGCTCGCGGTTCCAATTTATCTGTTCTCACATGATAAAATGCAGGGCACCCAAATACCTTGAGCTGGTCATAATCTCGTGCTGGCTCTCCTGACCACTTCTCCATAGGGGTCTTTCCCCCAATCGCAGATGAAGGCAGCCTGTTGATGAGGTGGCTCGCATATGTAAGTGCCTCAGCCCAAAAGATCTTCTCTAAATCACTATGCGCCAATAAACATCGAACCTTCTCCAGCAAAGACCGATTCAACCTCTCTGCCACCCCCATTTTGCTGCGGTGTATGACTAACCGTGAAGTGTCTCTCTATGCCCTCGTCTCGACATAGGCTGGCGAAGGGGTCTAAAGTATACTCACCACCGTTGTGGGATCTCAACGTCTTGATCTTTCTCGGTCTGCGGTTCTAATCTCTTCTTCCACTCCACAAATATATCTAGGACTTCACTCTTCTTCGTCATGGTGTACACCCAACATCGCCTAGAATAGTCATCAACAAATATGACGAACCAATGTCTACCACCAAGTGATGCCGTCTTGGTAGGACCCCAAACGCCTCAGGTGCACGTAGTCCGAATACCCTTCGTCGATGGATGGTCGTTCGAACTTCACCTTTGTCTACTTGCCAAGAACACAATGCTCACGAACTCAATTTTTCCACTCTTGGCTCCTTTAATAGCCCCCAGCATAACGCATCACGGTGACCTTTCACTGTGTGCCTAACCTATAGTGCCAAAGTCTACTCTGTCGCCTCACGAAACAAGCTGAAACAGCGTGGCCAATCTCGGTGCTCCCATTCGATAGTATAAATTTCGATTGCGGACTCCCTTCATCACCACCAAAGATCCTTTAGTAACCTTCCCTACACCGTTTTTGAAAGTCACATTGAATCCCTTCGCCTCCAAAGCTCCAACTGAGATAAGATTTTTCTTCAGCTGAGGAACAAATCTCACCTCTTTCAACTCACGGACTACTCCATCGTACATCCTAATCCGTACAGTACCTATCCCACAAATGCCACAGGGTTGATCATTTCCCATGACAACAACACCCCCGTCAACTTTCTCAAAAGATGCAAACCAGTCTCGCCTAGGGGTCACATGATAAGTAGCGCCGGAATCAAGCATCCAATCTGATGCTTCCACATGATTCACCTCCGGAGTAATCAATAGAGAATAGCACGAATCGTCGGAATCATCGCCTTTAGCAATATTCACCTCATTGGCCTTCGGGCCCTTTTTCTTGCCATTTTCTTTCTCATTGAGCTTTGGACAATCTTTCTTCCAATGTCCCTGCTCTTTGCAGAATGCACATTGGTTCTTTGACAATTGGTGGCGCCTTCTTGACTTTGACCTCCCTCTATTGCCACCTTTCGGATATGGGCTTTTACCTCTCGTCGACAAGGCCTCGCCTGAAGTACTCGCACGGGAAGTCTCCTTGTCCTTCCTCCTCAAATCATGGTTGGTCAATGCGTTAGTAACTTCACTATAGCTGATAGAAGTACGTCCGTTCAACAAAGTGAGTACAAAGGTGTCATACTCCTCATCAGGTAAGGAGCCCAATAAAATAACTGCCTTGTACTCATCCGTTATCTTCTAATCAACATTTACCAAGTCGGACAACAACTTAGTATAGTTGTTCACATGAGCCGCTAGTGAGGTGCTCCCGGACATCTGAAACCTGAAGAGTCTTCGCAGCAAGTGCAACCTGTTCTCAACACTCTTCGTGAGATACTTATTGTTGAGAATTTTCCACATCTTCATTGCAGACGTCACCCCAATCACATCATATTTCAGCTCCTGTTCCAAACAGGACCTGATCACCCCACACGCGTTCCTATTCATCTTATCCCATACATCCTCTTCATATTTAGGTGGCCTCTCTTGGACCATGATGGTCTCCTCCAAATTTTGAGCATTGAGCGCATCCTGTACGTCGCGCATCCACAAACCAAAGTTGATTTTGCCGTCGTACTTCACCACATTAATTTTGGTGTTCTGAAAACCAACTTGCATTTGTATTGTACTCGCCTTTGACTTGTTGCTTTCACCTTCTTCTCCCATTGTAAACTAACTCCAAATTATAGAGAAAGAACAACTTTGATAGAATTAAAGAATCACCCAACTGAACCCTAGATCGGATTCCAAATAGATTTCCTAACCACACGAGGAAAGTGAAATCTCCAACGGCAACTCCTAATGCTATCTCCACCGAAGCCGAGAACTCCAAGAACTAAGCTTCACACAAGAATCTTCCTCCACCAAACTTCAAAACCCTAGATCTGAAATATGGGCTCTGATACCACTTGTTGTGCGCGGCGGAAATTTCGACAGCACCTCTGCCGAACAATGGCTACAACAAGAGAGCTAGATCGCAATAAAATTCCGTCTCACCAAAGAAATAAAATCAAGCAAATATCTCAACAAAGTGGGATATTTACTCTTCCTCTCATCAGTTCTAGGGTGACACGAGGGAACCTAAAAGCTATTACAAATCAAATTAACAGTAAAAAACACCAATTTTACGTGGTTCGGCAAGTTGCCTACGCCCACGGGCAAGGAGGAGGAGATCTACTATTAGAGAGAAAGAGAATACAAATAGGGTACAAATCTCACACCAAAACCCTAAAATAAAACTCTAAACCCTCACAAATATCTCCCTCAAATGGCGGCTCAAAACCCTAACCTCGACCTATAACACCCCTATTTATACAATTCGGAGGAGGCAGCGTTTTGGAAAAGCGCGTGGGGAACGCTGCTTTGAAAACGCTGGGGAACGCTGCTTTGAAAACGCTGGGGAACGCTGCTTTGAAAACGCTGGGGAACGCTGCTTTGAAAACGCTGGGGAACGCTGCTTTGAAAACGCTGGGGAACGCTGCTTTGAAAACGCTGGGGAACGCTGCTTTGAAAACGCTGGGGAACGCTGCTTTGAAAACGCTGGGGAACGCTGCTTTGAAAACGCTGGGGAACGCTGCTTTGAAAACGCTGGGGAACGCTGCTTTGAAAACGCTGGGGAACGCTGCTTTGAAAACGCTGGGGAACGCTGCTTTGAAAACGCTGGGGAACGCTGCTTTGAAAACGCTGGGGAACGCTGCTTTGAAAACGCTGGGGAACGCTGCTTTGAAAACGCTGGGGAACGCTGCTTTGAAAACGCTGGGGAACGCTGCTTTGAAAACGCTGGGGAACGCTGCTTTGAAAACGCTGGGGAACGCTGCTTTGAAAACGCTGGGGAACGCTGCTTTGAAAACGCTGGGGAACGCTGCTTTGAAAACGCTGGGGAACGCTGCTTTGAAAACGCTGGGGAACGCTGCTTTGAAAACGCTGGGGAACGCTGCTTTGAAAACGCTGGGGAACGCTGCTTTGAAAACGCTGGGGAACGCTGCTTTGAAAACGCTGGGGAACGCTGCTTTGAAAACGCTGGGGAACGCTGCTTTGAAAACGCTGGGGAACGCTGCTTTGAAAACGCTGGGGAACGCTGCTTTGAAAACGCTGGGGAACGCTGCTTTGAAAACGCTGGGGAACGCTGCTTTGAAAACGCTGGGGAACGCTGCTTTGAAAACGCTGGGGAACGCTGCTTTTGAAACCACATTAATTTTGGTGTTCAAAACCAACTTGCATTTGTATTGTACTGCTTTGACTTGCTGCTTTCACCTTCTTCTCCCATTGTAAACTAACTCCAAATTATAGAGAAAGAACAACTTTGATAGAATTAAAGAATCACCCAACTGAACCCTAGATCGGATTCCAAATAGATTTCCTAACCACACGAGGAAAGTGAAATCTCCAACGGCAACTCCTAATGCTATCTCCACCGAAGCCGAGAACTCCAAGAACTAAGCTTCACACAAGAATCTTCCTCCACCAAACTTCAAAACCCTAGATCTGAAATATGGGCTCTGATACCACTTGTTGTGCGCGGCGGAAATTTCGACAGCACCTCTGCCGAACAATGGCTACAACAAGAGAGCTAGATCGCAATAAGAATTCCCGTCTCACCAAAGAAATAAAAATCTGAAGCAAATATCTCAACAAAGTGGGATATTTACTCTTCCTCTCATCAGTTCTAGGACTGACCTGTCGAGGGAACCTAAAAGCTATTACAAATCAAATTAACAGCAAAAACACCAATTTTACGTGGTTCGGCAAGTTGCCTACGTCCACGGGGCAAGGAGGAGGAGATCTACTATTAGAGAGAAAGAGAATACAAATAGGGTACAAATCTCACACCAAAACCCTAAAATAAAACTCTCTAAACCCTCACAAATATCTCCCTCAAATGACGGCTCAAAAACCCTAACCTCAGCCCTATAACACCCCTATTTATACAATTCGGAGAGGGGAACGCTTTGAAAACGCTGGGGAACGCTGCTTTGAAAACGCTGGTGTTCCATGTGAAACCGCGTGAAATTTTCTTTTCACGCGGTTTCACATGTGAGTGGCCCCCACATTGACAGGAAACCCCCAAGAACTTTCGACATTTTGCAGCAAACCCCCGATATCTTTCAAAATCGCACTAAACCACCCCCCCCCCAAAAAAAACTTTTGGAATTGCAGAAAACCCCTCAATAAGTTTTCCGCATTTTGCAGACATAAATTAGAACCAAAAAACAACATAAAATGGCATTTTGAAAGTTATTGGGAGTTTAGTGTAATTTACCCGAAAGATACTAGGGTTTTTCTACAAAAGTTATTAGGGGGTTTGGTGCAATTCTGAAAGTTATTAGGGATTTACTCAGAAACGCTGAAAGTTTTCTGGGGCTTAGTTTAATTTACCCTCACAACATTATTATGGGGCATTTACATGACGTCTACAGTTTAGGCAGCTTGAAGTAAGAGAAATTCTAACGCAGCGCGAAAGTGATAACCTCGGAATTCACCAAGGGTTGTTCTCTGAATCCACAAAGAACGATCTCTGAATCCACGAAGAAAATATTAAAGAGGAAATTTTATTGATAAAAAGATATATTGATTCTAGGGTTACATGACTCTTCTTAAATAGAAAAATAAAATAGACTCCTAGTAAGACTAGAATTATAAAAAATAGAAAGTATCAAATCCTACCCTAAAAGACTCCTATAATATAGAAAACAAATCAGTCCTAATTAAATCAAAATTGATTTTATTTCCTAATATAAATTGACATTAACTTTATTACTAAAAATAAACTAAAGGCTGATTATTTTCGGATTTCAGCCAAAACTGGGTATTACTGATAAGATTTTAAAACTTTGACAATCTGGTTGGCTCCGTCTCGTCGAGATAGGCGATTTACATATATAATATGTCGAATTCTTCCTGATTAGAAGATATGATTGTTTAACAAAGTCAATAATCATTATGAGTTGAGTTTAGCTTCGTGATTGTTTCACTCCTCCATGAAATTGTCCGTTAAGCGTCCAACTTCAAATTCTTATATTTTTAACGATAAATTCATTATATTGACGATCTCCACAATACCAATAACATGTTGAATTGAAGAAACCTAACTTATTATCAGTGGAAATATTAATATTTAAGGCTCTAATCACTTCACGAAGTGCTTTAAGCTCAACATTTTAAAAATGCGAAATTACTAGAAATCAACACAGCACCTCATTTAAGCTACTATATTTAACTAAACAAGAAATAAATCGCTAATTATTACCAAAAATGTAACAAAAAATTAAAAAATAATATTATGATTATGTTGCTCATGGAAGTAGTGTCTGGAGCCGGCATCCAAAATCCATCGGTGTAAGTCGCTTTCCCCAATGTCCCCATTGATCTTTATCTTCGATTTTTTTATTTATTTATTTATTATTATTATTTTTTTGCGATTTTAGTAAAGGAGCATCTTTTGATTCAGGAAGAAGAAGATCCCGACGGTATCTGGGTTTTTTCTGCAGGCGAGACGAAAAGTACGTAAACACCCTTAACATTTGACTTAAAGACGGCAAAGGACAGGACTTGGGTTGGACCAGTGTATCCAGTTCACCCTGTCTGAATGATGTTGGATGCCAACAAGGTCCAACGAGATTTTGGGCCAAAGATCCCAACTCCTTCCTGGTCCACAACTAATCTGGTTTAGATTATTTCCAAACTATACATTGTCAAATTCATGTATATTGTATTTCTTTTGCACCGATATGCTTATTGAGACATGCGTCATGTTTCTCTTCCTTCCTAGAGGATTTTGTATAGAGAACCGATCCCAGAATTTTGTAAGGGAAATAAATAACAGGCCATGAAGATCAATATCAATCCAAATATGTGCACCCTTTTAATTTACCGTTCAAACAATTATTTTTGTATCTCCATTAAGCATACATATTTTTACGTTTCACGATACATATATCATAAAACTCTACTAATTATGCACATTATTTTTTGCTTTTGTTCATCAATATTCCTTCCACAAATCCACGCATACAATCCAAAGAAGATCCTCCCCCCTCCAAAGCCAACCTACACCTCTCCTTAAGCTCCCTTACTCTCCTCCTCATCCCCTTCCCCTCTTCGCTATCAAAATCCATAAACTCCTTCACGACCTCCGCAATCTCCTCCCTCCCAACAAATCCATCTCCCTCCTCCCCCTTCAACCTCCGACCGATCCTCCATTCATCAACGACCAACCTCGCGTTCGGAAATTGGTCCCACATTAACGGAAACACGAGCATTGGCACGCCCGTAACCACCCCCTCCATTGTGGAGTTCCATCCGCAATGTGTCAAGAATCCTCCAACCGAAGAATGAGACAGCGTCTCCACCTGCTCAGCCCACGGCACGACTAACGATTCGCCTCCACTTAATTCTTGCTTGTCAACAGTATGCTCGCGGGTGACGAGCAAGAACGTGATACCGCTCATGCGGAGGCCTGCGGCGGTCTCAAGTAGGTTAGTTTAGGTTATATACACTAATTGTGATGAGAGACTTAAGCGTCCAAAGTTTTTTAATAAAAGAAACATGTACATAGTCATCCATCATAATCATAGAAAAGCTATTTTCAATTATTAATTCAAATACTATTTAAAAAAAATAAATTTCTTAAGAAAAATGAAATTAGTCTCGGACCCAATAAAAACATCTTCTTAAGTAGATAGATAGTACTTTGAAATTCATAAACTATAAAACATTCTCAGATAAATTATATACTTTTATATTCGATAAATATATGTATATTCTTCATAAATATTTGAAAATTCTAAAAGAATACAAATACGAACAGCTAAGTATTTGATTCGATTTCGGGTCTTACCCGCCACAATCTCATCCATTTGGGGTGGTATGATCGGGAGGAAGCTACCGAGGGAGACGTAGAGGACGGACCGAGGAGGTTGAGCATTGAGCCACGCAGAACAAGCGGTGGAGGCGGCGGCGTTCGAAGGGAGGACGGAGACGGTGGGTCCGACGGTCAGGATGGGGACGGAGAGGGTGGAGCGGAGAGCATCGACGGCGAGGGGCTCGAGGGCGGATGAGGAGGTGAAGAGGAGGGAGTGGGATTTGGTGGTGGTGGACCAGGAGATGCATTTGTTGAATAATTGGAGTGTGTCGACTTGGCGGGTGAAATCTGGTAGGTGTGAAGAGGAGCGTCTTGGGAGGTAGTTGAGGTGCTCGGTTGCTTCACCTGTCATGCAAACTAATACTTTAGAGATACTTTTTGGCATAATTTCAAAAAAGAAAGAAAAAAAAAAAACTTTGGACGAATATTAGATATCCCCCAATAGCTCTCAAAATGTCAAAAGACATCCCTTTAGTTTAGGGGTTATAGAAAAAAAACCTTTAATTTTAAGATTTTTCAGAGAACCCCTCTAAAAGCATGATCATAATTTTTTTTGAGAAAAATATCTCGCCCCATGTGAAAAATGCAGTTAACGCTGATAAAGGAGGTTTTTGATAAAATCTTAAAGTTAAAGGTTACGTTTTCTGATGTTTTCAAAGTTATGGGGTTATATGATAATTTTCTAAAGTTAAGGGTTTTTTTTTTTTGTCATATATTATCTAACTTTCATAGGCTCAGTTTCGCAACTCTCCAAAATCAGTTTTGGCTAGTTAGTTTTGGTCCGGGAGCTGAAACAATCCTAGTCCAGTTTAAAACCAAATTCAAATTCACAAATTAAGAATAATTTTGACCCAGTTTTTATCAAACAAAATTGAAGTCTTGTACTAACTTTTGCTCCCCTCACTCGGTTCTAAGAGAGTTGCCAAACACTAATATAGGATCAGAATAAAGATACACACACATGAAATATCTGATATGTATCAGGATATCCAGAGCTAAATTTAATTTCCTACAACAGGTTCAAATTTCAAACACTAATCTTAATTCAATATATGTTTTTGTCATCTGTTGCAAATCATCGCCATGATAATCCACACAATTTCCCAAGAATCAACCAACGAAATTTTTATGGGCAAACAAAGAGGATAATTAACATCATACCCCATACCAACGCTAGGCTTTATTAGTTTCCCTCGAAATTTGTTCTTCATCTCAAAAATTATCCATGTAGAGGTGCAATTTCTATCACTGTTGATAACGGGATCTTAAATTATATCTATCTATCCATATCTATATCTATATCTATATCTATATCTATACTGCATATAAAAGAGGATTGCCTTGTCAAAACTTTTGATTTCCATTTTGCCCGTTTAAGTTTAATAATTCTCAAATATGTCATTAGTTGTAATCAATCATTCACTAATCATATATAAGCTCTTATTAATTATGCATTTCCTCACTTTTTCAAGACCTTTGGCACTATTATTTTGTTATTTAATTATGTTATTTAATAGAAAATTTGAAATTTATCCCTAATTTATCTTCACATAATATTTAAAATTCTAGAAAAATTAAAAATAATAAAAGTTCATTACGCTTATGCCGTATGTCTTTGGTTTTCACCTCTTATAGAGGACTACTGTTACCTTTCATCTTATTAACCTTTTAAAAGTATGATAATAATATGAAAAATAATTTGCATTTATTGTAATTGTAATAGTATTAATAGTATAATGATTTTAATAGTATTTTTAAATTAATAAATTACACTGTAAGTTAATAATTATACAATTTAGTAAATTATTTGCTAATAGTGTAATAAACTAATTATGAAATTAAAATGTACTAATAGTATTATAATTATGCTATGTATAATATTATTATATTTAAAAGAGAAGAAATTATTTTAATATATTATAATTATTTTAATAAATTATGAATAAATTATAACAATTATCCAAACTATAATAATTAATCATAAAGTTCTTTATCCACAGTTTTATCGTACAATTTATTAATTTAAACAAAATTGTAATTTTAAGACTATCATCAGTGGCACTTGTTGTTTTAAACAAAGTATGATAATATTCCCTTTGTCTCTATATCTTCAGTGGCACTTGTTGTTTCTTAATCTTTTCCATCAACAATCATCGCCCATGAATTGATATTTCGAACTGGTAGAATATAAAACTTTAATTTTAAGACTGTTTCAGAGCAACCCAAATTCATATCATACAGGCCATACGGGTTTTTTTTTAAAGAAGTTGAAACAATGAGTCCAATTTCCAACTCATAAAAAGTACGCTAAACCTACGGGACAATTTAAAATATAAAACTATAAGCCTCAATTTTCACCATAAATTCAGAGCTTTTGTGAAATAATAACATGCATAAGTAAAGTTACGTGTATCCAACTAACTTACGTACCCCTCTCTTGAAGTCCACTAAAACACTGCAAGTCAAACAGCATAGTAGCTGACTGCGGAAAAAGCGCCGCCACCGGAATCCCTCGCCTTTCCCCAATCTCCGGCGCCCACGACAGCAGAGCGTCGGCCAAGATAGCGTCGGCGGGCACGTCAAGCCCTTCGACAAGCTCCCCCACCGCCGGCCCCATCTTGAACATCACCGCCGCTACGAACGCCTCGTAGTTCGATCCTCTCGTAGTTTCCGACGGGACAACGTTTGGAATTGTTTTAAACCGGACGTTTTCGGGGGGAATATATGAGGAGAGGAGGCTGAGCCACTCGTCGGTGACGACGAAGGTGACGAGGAGGTGGGGGTTTTCGGCGGAGAGGCGGCGACAGAGGCCGAGCATGGGGTTGATGTGGCCGCGGCCGGGGAAGGGGAGTGCTACTAAGTGGAGGAGGATGGTGTTGCAATTCCCTTCCTCCATTGAGATTAATTGTTACTGGTTAGTGGTCTGGGGGTTAGTGGTCCTCTCCTTTTATCTATTGCGGAGAATAATATTAATTAATTATTTAAATTATATTAAAAAAACATTTAATCATGAAAGCCCACTAAAATAAACTAAATAGTGTTAATCCACGTAGCCAATTCATTCCAACAGCGAGGTGCGCACATGTTGTCCCTTTCTCTACGTAATGTTTTGTCTCATGACACTCTTGGAAGAATGCTAGGATGTCCGATGGCATCTTACTAATTTTAATTGGATTGAACGGTCTAAATTATTATGAGAATGATGAAGAGGGAAAACTAATTGAATCATTATTTGTTTGTTGTTTCTAATCATTCCCAGTATTGTTACTAATAGATTCGAGCTTTAGTCTTTAATCATGACATCTAAATGTGATCTATATTTTCATATCATGTTGAAATCAATAGTTAATTTGAAAATGAGTACATCAATTATTATTTTTATTTTCTTGTAGCATCAGCTTAAGACAGCGTTAGGAACCTCAGCTACTTTCAACTTCAGTGAGAGTTGCTCTGAAGTTCACAAAGCTTCTAGAATTCACAATATACGATTTATTTTCTGATTTTTTTAGCATTTTGTTTTTGGGCTGAATATGACATGATCCTTTGAAGTTATCTAAGGAGATAATGTATTATGAGCTATGAGAAATTATCAATGAAACCCCCAACGAAAAATAACCTTAATATTTCAATCTCAGTATTTCTAGAGCAAATACCAAAGCCCAATTTTTCTTGCAGGCTCACCATATATACTAAGTCTCAGCAGCCCATTCAGAAACTATGTTTCAATTAAGTTTGAAATTTTCCAACATTGCTTGTTGGTCTTCATCGTAATACAAGTGTTATGTCCATGCCCGTACGTGTGGGTCTAGTTTTTTTGCTTTGTATATCTAAATATGAAAATAAGTTTGTGATAACTTAATTTTCTATCTTTATTTTAATTTTTTTTTTTGAAAAGAAATTTGATAAAATAAAATATAACACATCACAACTCAAAAATCAAATCCATTATAAACTCCAAATCAGCACTACGATCTCTTGCTCGGAGATGTATATTCCATGTTTCAGCACTTAAAACCAACTAAACACAACGACATTATGAAATTCAGTTCCATGTGAACCCATCCATCCATTTGGGATGGATTCATCTGCATTGCGGCTACGTCAGCCACATGGTTGTATGATTGCCTCGGAGTTCTGTTTTAAACAAAAATGAGTTATGTACATAAAAGCAATGGTTTTCGTTTTTGAGTTGAAGCAGATTATATTTTATTTTTGCAAATTTTCTTTTAAAATAAAATTAAAAATTTCAGGGGTTCTTCATAATTTTTAAATTTGTCAATGGGTCATTTGTAATTTTAAATTTTTAGCAGGTTGTTTATAGTTTTTTTAATTTTAAGGGTATGTTTGCAATTTACAAATTTTAAGGGGTTGTTTGCAATTTCATACGGGTTGTTTCTAATTTTGGATTTTTGGGGTTGGTTCTAATTTTTGGTTGTTTGTAATTTTTATATTTTTCAAGGTTATTTGCAATTTATGAATTTTTATGGGGTTATTTGTAATTTTTAATTCATGATGTTTTTATAAAATTTAAATTTTAGGATCTTAAAAATTATTATTAGATTTTTAATTATTGATAGTTATAATTTGATTAGAATTGACAAATATTTGATTATTAGAATTCTATAATTATGTATATAAATAGTTTTAATTTGATGAGCATTCTTAGATGAAAATAGAATTAGTTGTACACATGTCATCTTCTAATAGAATAGAGGGACATGTGACACTTTTTGTTTGGGAATTTGACATGTGGAAATTTTTTGTACGTATGCATTTTGATGATTTTAAGGATAGTTCACCAATTTCTATTTGTAATTTACAGATTTTTCTAGGGTTGTTTGAATTTTTAGATTTAAATAGATTTAAAAGAGTTATTTGTATTTTTTTAATTCAGGTGTTTGAATTTTTCTAGGGTTGTTTGAAATTTTAGATTTAAATAGATTTTTCTAGGGTTGTTTGAATTTTGTTTAATTCAGGATTTAAAGGATAGTTCACCAATTTACTGATTTTTCTAAGGGTTGTTTGAATTTTTAGATTTAAATAGATTTAAAGGAGTTATTTGTATTTTTTTAATTCAGGTGTTTGAATTTTTCTAGGGTTGTTTGAAATTTTAGATTTAAATAGATTTAAATAAATTTTTCTAGGGTTGTTTGAATTTTTTAATTCAGATTTAAAGGATAGTTCACCAATTTACGATTTTTCTAGGGTTGTTTGAATTTTTAGATTTAAATAGATTTAAAGGAGTTATTTGTATTTTTATTAATTCAGGTGTTTTATAAATTTTGATTTTTATGTCTTTAAAAATAATTACTAGATTTCTTAATTATTGATAGTTATAATTTGATTAGAATTGACAAATATTTGATTATTAGAATTCTATAATTATGTATATAAATAGTTTTAATTTGATAAAGATTCTTACATGAATATAGAATTAGTTGTACACATGTCATCTTCTAATAGGGTAGGGAATATTTGATTATTAGAATTCTGTAATTATTGATATGAATAGTTTTAATTTGATGATGACTTTTAGATGAAGATAGAATTAGTTGTAGACATTCCATCTTCTAATAGGACAGAGACACATGACACTTTTTTGTTTGGAAATTTGACACTTAGCACTTTTTATACACGTGGCGTATTTTGATGGATGTAGGGATAGTTCACTGATTTCTTTTTATTATTACTAGTATGTAACACGTGCTTTGGACGTGATGCATATTAAGTAATGATATGAGATTAAAATATTTGAAGGCCATCTAACATTGCACTCGCCATGACTATTTTTTTTAAAGAACAACGAAGATGACTCAAACAGAGCCCCAAGCCACCCACTCGCCATGAATTTATTGACATTTATATTATTTTTCTCTCCACGAATTTGCATACTTGTATAACTAATAGATTGATGTTTTTTTCGTAAATTGAAGGTGAAATCGGTCGCAGATCTGTTCGTTTCATCCAAACAAAAGCAATACAATCTTCTCTCTCAATTATCGCCTGTGAAATCTTATTGACTATGAGGTATCCTGGTTACTATAATCAAGGGGCTGACTCCACTGTCAAAATTCTCACTTCCTCCAATTTTTTCTTTTGATTCTTTTAGTGTTTCCTTTTGTGCATTTGAGCATCCATATATAGCATACTTTTATGCTACTCTTGAGATCCAAGTGGAATGTTTATGGAAGTAGATTAGTCGTGAAATAATCAATGCATAACTAATGAAGAGAATTTGATCAGTCAGTAAGAGAATATACATGAATGTTTTAATTATGAGTTCATTTTCTCACTAAAATTTATATTAAATGCTATTAGTAGGTTTAGAAAGGGAGATGTCATAAATTACTTTATTAGCTAGGATTTAATTATTATATTGCAATAATTTTTTATTAAAAAATTAAGACACATCAAAACTAAACTAAAAACCTAGAAGCACAACAAAAGAATGTGGATTAACGTTGTTCCTTATCAGACTGTAAAATATTATGTAAAAATGATGGTAGGTCTTCGAGCAATACTACAAAATTATTAATTTTCTTAGTTCTTCGGACCAACACATGAGCCTTTATATTCTCCATTTGACGAACTACCTGAAAATCTCATTTCTCGAGTCTTGTGCAACATCGCTGAATATTATCCACAAAGTGTCCAAAATTTGAGTGTTGCTCCACCCCATTATGGATAGCTCTAATTACCGCATCCGCATCTTCTTCAAAAATTACTTTCCCACATCCAGTGTCAATAGCAAATGTAATAGCTTCCCACACCGCTTAGAATTCCACATGCTTAGAATTACCTCATATCCAAATACTATGATAAGTATATTGCAGTAGTTAGTAATATATATTATGATAATTTATATGCTATTTCTAGACTACAACAAGAGGTTAACATTTATATTAGTATTCCTCTCCACGAATTTTTATACATCAAATGCACATATCAATATATTATAGTATTAGATTAGATGTTAGATATTTAATTAAATATTAAATTATCTTAAATTACGATATTATTTATAAATATAAGTTATGACATTATTATCTTATATATTAAAATTGTATATTTATTGTATAATATCTTTAGGCTCTATTTGGGAACTTGGATTTGGGCCCTGGATTTGAAATCCGGGTAGCCCAAATCCAAATTCTCTGTTTGGGTCTTATTTTGTGGGCTTGATTTCAAATCATGTGATTTTGTGTGGATGGATTTGAAGACCCAAAATGCTGGATTTCAAATTATATCTGTGTGCCAGTGATTTGTGAAATCCCGATGGCTCTGACCCCCCCCAAAAAAAAAATTCCCGATCGTAAGAAGCGATGGCCTCCCGCAACAACAGGATCACCGACGGCGGCGACAAAGGCGACGGGATCCTCTCCCGCGCTTCGTCGTCCATCTCCAACTCCCCGATCGTGTACCGATCGAAGAAGGCCGCCTCCGACGCCGGCGTCATAGCCGAGAAGCTCCTCTGTAGCACCGGCCGTGCCGCCTGGATCGCCGGCACGACCTTCCTCATCCTTGTGGTCCCCCTCATCATCGAGATGGATCGCGAGCAGCAGATGAACGAGCTCGAGCTCAGCGAGCCGACCTCCTCGGTACTCCTCTTTTAAATTCTTAGATTTCAAATCCTTTCATCTAATAAAGTTATCCAAACAAGTGATTTGTTAATCTATTGATTTCAAATTCTTAGATTTCAATTCCTTTGATTTTAAATCTATACTTCAAATCCAAATCTCGCTTCCCAAACGCAACCTTATCTTATTTAACATAAGACTAATATGGTTAAATTTATAATATATCGGTTCTTATGTATAGTGCAAGAATAATTATAGTGTAATAAATAGAATGAATTGAATAAAATTTATGATTAAATTTATAATATATATTAAGTTTTTAATATTAGTTCTCATGTTTATTGCAAGAATAATTATAGTGTAATAAATAGAATGAATTGAATTAATTTCAAGACATTATTGTGAATTATCAAATGTTGGAAGGGTAAAAGAGGCAATCAAAAGTTTTAACACCCCAATCCTCTTTTATAAGTAGTATAGATATATAAAGGAGGATTTGTATGAAACATCACACATTACATGCATCTCACATGATATTTGTGCCAAACTTGTCAAATATATTCTGTCCAAGAACTAGTGAAGTTATTAGTTTTATGAAGAATGGCCTAACAAATTTGAATGGCTTAACAAAATTGTTAAAAATTCTGATATAGCATGTGAGGTGATAGATAGATGAGATCAGTTTACTAACAAAATAGTTGAGACATTAGAGAAAATCAATTATAAAACAAAATGTTTTGAAAACACATGTTTCTAGTTACTGATTACTTCTCCGTGGAGATGAACTAATTCAAAAGATTATTTTTTAAACTGGTTTGGGGTCACTTTAGATACTTGTTAAGCAATCACTATTGTGGATTGTCCCATTTCTTTCACAACAACAACTCAAGTTCAATGTGCTAGAGATAAGCTTCCGCTCGCTCAAATGAACTATAAGTTCGAGAAAGTTTAATGTGCTGGAGATAAGCTTCCGCTCGCTCAAATGAACTATAAGTTCGAGAAAAAGGAAAATAGAGGCATTCTAACACTTATCACTTTGTGTGTGTTTTTTTTTAATTTTTGTCAATTTCTATAGGTTATTTATATGTAGCCAGTTAGTTTCTTCCCACAATGAAATGTTATTAATATTCACCAGTATTGTCAATTTGAATATCAAATTGTTAGGACTTTTAACTATTGGATTTCCATTCAGAAAAAAAGAAGAAGAAGAAGAAGAAGAACTAACATTGTGACAAACAACTTTTTTACAATTGAAAAAATATAGTAGCAATTAAAAATGTGCAAATGCAAATTTTATTGACTTGTAAGCTTATTACTGCCATATGATGTACTGATGTAACATCTGTGTTAGAACGTTGTTCGTGCAATATTTCTTGTTTGATTAATAACAAACTCTCATTTGCTACTGATATGTTTTGTGAGATGATATATTTCAGGTATAAATATGTACGAGCAAGATGCGGTTTGAAACAATACAAAAATCAACACTAACGTTGATTTCAACCTTGGAACCATCGATAGTCAACAGTGACCCATCGATGGTCAAGCATCCAATTGACGGTTACAGTAACCAATCAGAGAAAACAGAAACAGGAGTTGACACGATCGATGGTCTATAGTGCACCATCGATGGTTACAAGGAACCATCGATGGCTAGAGAAGACAATCGAAGAAATCCAGAAACCAGAATCAACACCATCAATGGTTACAGTCAAATCATCAATGATCACCAATGGACCATTGATGGTCGCGATCCACCATCGATGGTTATGAGGCATTTTGGCAGTTTTGGCAAGTTTTCAAGATTTAATCTTAATCGTTCGTTGAATCTTTTGACCTCCTATTTACACTCAGATTTGGGTATCTCTTTCCTGTCCTATCAAGGCCTATTTAAAGAGAATTGGAGATCATAATTGAAGAGAGAACAAGAGAAGTTCAAGGAGGCAAATATACAAAAAGGAGAGATCTTTGTTCTAGGGTTTGAGAGAGAGAGAGTTGATCAAATCCCCTAAGCCTCGTTCAATTTCTTCTTAGTGCGCTTTTCATCGGAGTTTGATTCAGCGAGAAGGAGTGCCCTACGCTTACACCGCTACACTGCTTCTTCACGGATCTTCATCTTCATCGATTTGAAGAATGGTTTAATAAAGTGTTGTAAGATTATTCTTTTTGTGCTTTAATTATTTTGGTTGGTTGTATTCAAACTTGTAAGTTTGACGGCGTACTCAAGCCGGGGTAATTGAGGGTTAGCGTACTCAAGCCAGGGTAATTGAGGGTTTGGCTAGCTAGGGCTAGATTTTTTCTGGTTTTGGGTAGATTCCAGTGTGCAGTTTTTAAAGCCTACCGAATCAGGTTGTGATTCAGGTGAACTCTTGTCATATTGAGGAAGACCCTTCGCGAGAAGGAAGAGTGGACGTAAGATTTTGATCCGAACCACTATAAAAATCTCGTGTGTTTCTGTGCTGGTTTGCTTTTAGTTTTTCGCTTATTATATTTCCGCTGTTTATTCTGAGTTAGTCGAAAAATTATAGCAAGCAACCCCCGTTGCAGGCTTGCATCCCAGTTCCAACAATCCGGAGAGAGAAAAAAACTTAACATTGTGAGAAACAATTTTCTTTCAATTGAAAAATTATAAACATTTTTCAGAGCAGCAATTTAAAATGCGCAAATGTAAATTTTATTGAGTTGTAAGCTTATTACTGCCATATGGCCATATGATGTCCTAATGTTACAGTCTCGTATAATTGGATCAATCTCTCATGAGAACCATGAGCACCGAAAATAAACTTCAAAATGGCCTAAAAAAATCTATGGCTACAATTAAACTGAGACAGTATAATGAATAAATATCAGGTAAGTCCCAATGCAACTTGCAGCAGCTTCACATGATCGCTTCCTCTCTTGGATCTACACTTTACTCACCACAAAACTATGATTTGCAATAGTACTGCCCCAAGATCACTGACAACATAAGCTCACCTCTCTGTCTTTCCACATTTCAATCAGATAAACATTAAAAAGGGTGTATTTTACTTAGTACAATCAAATTCATTAGGCATTAGAATCTTCAGCAATCTAAAACCAAAACTCACCTGAACTCTTGTTTCCTCTGGTGGAGACAAATTCAACCCCAAAAAATTGGATTAATCTATAATCTGTAGAAATATCAGGATCTCTCTGCAGCACATTTCTTTAGAATAATGAGAGATAACTCTATTTGGACCTCTCTAATTGTTAACTGAAAGCAAAAAAAAAAAAAAAAAATTGTTTAAAGGCAAGAAGTGGCTAACACCCTGTAGTTCTTCAAGAGACATATCTGTAAACTTCAAATTTTGAATAATTGCTTTTGTACCAATAAAAATTGTTGATTTGATTGCCACTCACAAATTTGATCTCCTCTTTGAGAGCAAATACCAGTAAGCCCTCTCAAGCTTAATCCTAAACCTCTCCAAATCCAACCTCACATTCTGCACATCCAAATAAACCCTCTTAGTCTCCTCCCATCCTTTTGAATTCACACTCTTTGGATTTCTGAGCACTTCATCATTCTCCTCATAAACCCTGCTCAATGAGCTCTCATTCACCAAAATCTTGTACTCCAAATACCAGAGCCCCCATTTTCTTGCAGGCTCACCATAGTAAGTCTCTGCAGCCCATTCAGTCCCCAAAGGCACAATCTGAATAAAAACCGATCCCGGCCTCATAAACAAGAAATGGGTCATCGCAGCTCCATGAACTCCGATCATCACGTCGCTTGAATTCAAAACTCTGTAGATTTTAGCAAGCTCGGTTGTTTTATCAGGCCTCAGTACCACTACACCGAACCCAATCTCCTCTGCTAAGTTCACCAACTCAATCTCATTCTCAAGCACTCTAGACCCGTTTCGAGCAATTATCGCCAGCTTCAGCGTTTGGGTGAGGATATCATTAGGGTCTTTTACGGGTCGGTGATAAGCCCGATCAAGAACCTGTCTGAATTCAGGACTGACTGCAAGATCACCGTCAACTCTTAGACCCACGGTTGCTTCAGGAAAGCAATGGGTTCTCGACTCACTGGAGAAGTTGATAATCGGGTAGTCAGAGAGCTGAGAGAGTATATCCGCGTACTTAGTGAACCACCAGTTTTTGTACTGAAGTACGACAAGAACTACACTCCCGTCGACGATGTTTCGAGTTGTAAGATATAAAGGGATGATCCCTTCGTTGAACTCGTGGAAGAGATTGCCGGTGTACCCACCTGTAGAGAAAACCACTGCAGTTGCATTGTAGTAAACATCACAGGGGAGATTATGCACATTGGTGGGTCTGAGAGCGAGTTGTTGGATTTGGGCCATGATTTTGGGCTCCCATTTGCGAGGGTAAGGCTTGATATTGATGGGGTTTGAAGAGTTTGAGGTTGAATGGAGGAGGAGGGAGGAGGAGCTCGAATGGGTTCGGATGTCGCCGCGGAGAACGCAGATGTTGGTGCGGAATGCTCTGCGGTCGCAGGATATGGTGGCGGTGCTGCCGCGGATGGCTATTGTTCTTTGGCCTGCACGAAACCCATGTTCTTCTAATTACATCTAAATTTCAAACCACGTGTTTAATTAAATGTTGTTGCACAACTAAAAGACTGACAAAAATAAAAATATGAGAATTATTGCAGCTTTCAAATTGATTAGTGTTCCAACAACACGAGTTAAAATTAGAAATAGACTTTGGTTTAAGAAATGAGAATCAGTGTAATCCACTTGAAATGGTCACAACTGTCCACTAGGGGGTTATTGGTTGGTGTTATTTTGGGGTAAGTGGGATAATTTTTGGGACTTTACTTTATGGTGTTATTCATTGGGACAATGAGATTGAGATTTCACTTTAAGGTGTTATTCATTGGGACAATTACCCCCACTTTTTCCAAAATTATCCCGCTTTTATACAAACTTTTTGTCCCAACCTCCAAAAATTATCCTATTCTTAACTTTGGGATAATCATGGAGAAAATGGGATAATTTTGAAGCATTAATTTATTAAATATCTAATATATGTTAATTGTATTATAATCTTAACTATATTATATAATAAAATTCTCGCTAGTAAGATAATAAAATATTATAAATTACTATCTAATATAAAATTATTACATATCATTATTACATATTAATTAATAATATTTCATATATTATAATATTAGTATTATTTTATTATAATATTACTTTATATTATTTAATATCTTTTTATTAGTTAGAATAAAAATATTATTGTATTAATTTTATGATATAAAATATTATATTATAATTTAATGTTTATATATTTAATATAATAATATATTAATTATATTATAATATAATTTAATATGATAATATGAGCAAGGCTCCTATAAACTTAAGTTGATAAGAGATAGTGTCCACCAACTTTTATATCCATTGATGTTGCCTTGGGATAGGTGAAATCAAGATGCACACAAATCTCAAAGATGGGCTTTATATCTTTCACGAATCCCAAGGCAACATCAATGGTTAGAAAAGTTGGTGGGCTACTATTTTCTATCAACTTAAGTTTATAGGAGCCTTGCTCATGATAATATATTCTATTATATAGAATATTTTAATTTATATAATAATTTACTTTTTCTATTATACTTTATTATAATAACTAATAGTCTTAAATATATTCTCAATAATGTGGTAGTTATAATATTAAATAATATTTTATTGCTACAATAAAAATAGTAATAATCTACTATATATTAAAGTATGATATTATATATAAAATTAATATAATATATATTAATTACTAATATTTTTAATTAATAATATTGAACATATTAATAGTATATTACGGTTATTATAAATATTATATTTTAATAAGAAGGCATGTCATCAATTATCCCATTTAAATTATAATAATTATCATAAAATATAATATTTATATTTTAATAATAATATAATATTTTAAATAATGTTATATTGAATAAAACAAAAATATTATAATATTTATATTTATATTAAATTAAATATTATTTTATTAAAATATTATATTAAATATATTGTTAGTATATTATATCAATTATTATATAATATATCATATTATTATAATATAATATAATATATTAATTAATAACATTAAACATAGTTATAATTAATTAGTAATTATAATATAACTTATTATATTTTAGTATAAAGTAAAATAATGTATTATATTATAATAACATACTAAATAATATACTAAACCAATTGGATAAATTAATTTAGATTTAATTGATAAATAAATATTATATTTTCATAAAGTGCCACATCATCAATTATCCCACATGAATTGTCAAATCAAAGCTTCAAATTGTCTCATTATCCCAACTTGTCCTACTTTACCCCACTCAAAATATCCCAAAAGGATAAAATTGTTCCATTGAAATAATTATCCCACTTGGCCCCAACTTGTCCCAACCAATAACCCCTCCTAAATAATCGACTATTCTCATTAAAAATAGTCGTCTGTCCATTGCTTTTTAGTAGTAGACAGGATCCAAATCCATCTAAGTTGTAACTAGAACTATGTAGAAATCATATATTTTGGGTCATTTGCAACTCTATTGTAAAAGACATCTCCATAGGGAACAAAGATTCAGATAGATTTGATTACAACAGGTCATGGATGCAACCTTTTTCTAGTTGCAACTGGAGTTTTAAGTTGTAAAGCCAATTACATCTTAATTGCAGATGTAAATTGCAAAAATTTTAAAATTGAAATTGCAGTTACTACTGGATGCAACAACAATTGTAACTAATGCAGTTATAGTTGCATAAACTGACATTGCACTCTTTTGGATCAAAATATCACAAGCCCAAATATGGAACAAGACGACCATGGGATCATATAGATAAGGAAATTATCTGCAATTCGTTATTCTTTGCTTGATGAAGGGGGGAAAGTGTAAAAGTGTAGATACTCACAAAGAAGGGAAGCTAGAGAGAGGGAGAGGAGGCAGAGGAGGAAGATGAGATGAACTGGGCCGGGCCTGGGCTTCTTGAAACTGCTACTCTGCATAAGGCCTTGGGCTACTGTTGCTTCTTGCTGCTTCTTTGGATGAAGAGCTACCATCTTCTCAGTTGTGAAAGAGAAGGAAGGGAGAAGAGAGAGAGAAAGAAGCCAAAGAGAGTGTCAGCAGTGTTTTCTGCTGCTTTTGCTTTTGATGGTAGCAGCAGAGATGGGACCTTTGCTTCTTTGTCCTTGGCTTTTGATTTTCAAGTGAGAGAGAGAAAGAAAAAGAGGAGAGAGAGGGTGGTTGATCTAATTCTATGCTTAAAAGCTTTTAAGTGTGATGTCACATGAAAAGATTTAGGGTTAATTGCAAAAAGACTCCTTTATGGTATCACTCAATTGCAAAGATATTCCTTGTAGTTCTATTTTTGAAAATAGACCTCCTGACTGAATTTTTTTTACTCTTAAAATCGTTTAAAAATGTTTGAGGAGGCAGATGGACCCTTTATAGGTCTATTGGTGATAATAGATACCCAATTGCTAAGTTTTTTACTTTTAAAACAGTTAAAAAGTTCACTGAGAATGTGTATTCACACTTAGGTCAATACTGGGGGGAGGGGGGTGTCTATTCGCAACAAGTAAAACTATATGGGGTCTATTCACAACAAATAGAACTATACATGATCTCTTTGCAATTGGATGATACTAAGGGGTATATTCGCAATTAACTCAAAAATTTATTATGATTTTAATTCCTTAGGGACAGAGTAAATTGCATATAATGACATGTTGATGTTTGAATACTAATTCAGAGAGAGAAAATACCAAACATACAAATGTGGAAATTGAGATCTTTTGAGGAGCAATTTTATTGTCTAGTTGGCTCAAAAATAGACTACAGTTGGAATTTGATAGAAAAGAGAAATAAGGTATAAGATTAGACATATTTGGAGATTAAATCTTTCTGGTCCTTTTGTTCAAGTTATAAATTTTAATCTTACATTTTGAATTGTGAAATTCTAAAAGTATAAGTTTAAGAACATTTTCTATTTTAATTACGAGCTAAGTTAAGAATTGAAATGACATCCAAGTACAATAGAAATTTAAACTAATTTATAGACTTATTAATCACCAATAGCCTCAACCCTCGAGCTCCTGTAACTGAAAAGGAAGTGTAGTTAATGTATTTATGGCTGCTTTCAATATCAAAATCTCTCACCTTTTTGACTATGTGACCGTTTTTTTCCATTAAATCGAGGTCAAAAATAAAAGAAAAACAAATGGAGGAATCACGAGAATTACTCCACAAATTGATGAAACTTTTTCTTTTTGTCTTCTTCTACAGTGGGCCCTACCATTTGAAGATATGGACAATTTCAGTTTTGGTAGTTTGAGAAATAATGAGGAGATTATATTAGAATCCCATATATATAAAGTTTGGGATTGGGTAGGACCTTGTGTCTTTGCTTTGATTCCTCTATTTTGGATGCTTTTATTGCGTACCAAGTTAAGTGCGGTTCTTTCTTTGTCAAGAACACGTTTCAAATGAGAATTGGTTTCGGTGACGTGATTGTTAATTGGGTAAATTTCACAAAACCCCCTGAATTTGGTGGGTAAACTTTTGTCACAAAACCTCCTCACCTTTCAGAGTTTGCTAACAGACCCCCCTAAGGGTGTTAACAGTGTTGTGAACATTGATTGTGTAGGAAACAAGTGTTTGTTCATCCATTAACATTGTTAGGGTGGTCAGTTGAGTTTTCTTTTTTTTTCCCTCGAAAGTTTAGTGGAATTTTGTGAGGCACCCAGAATTCAAGGCGGTTTGGTGGGAAAAAAAAGGTTCAGATAGGTTTTCGTGGCAAACACCCAAAAGTTCAAGGGGTCTATTGAATTAGTCAGACTAGTAGAGAGGTCGTAAGTTTAAAACTAATGTTAAGGTTTACAGATTAGTTTAGCCTATGCACTTATATTAGTCTAGGCCAATTTCATTTTCCTATGGGCTAAACTATGATTCACTAATCACTATGCAACCGTACATGTCTGATGGTCTTAGCCAGTGGGCTGACTACGCCTGATTCTTAATCGTTGCTTGGGCTCATACCCAGGTGTCTTATTTTAGATGAACTTTCTAATTTACACTCAAGCCTGTAAGATAAGTCTGAATGGGCTTTACAATAGTAACGGATTTTTCACAAAAATTATTTTTAAAGTGGGGTCACAATACAGAAACCACCTTTAGAGTTCAATTGACATAGAAACCATCTTAAAAGGAGTTTTGATTGCAATTAACCACCTGGACCTATTTTCTAGTTAAATTTTGATTAAAATCTTAAAATGCCCTTGAAAAATATACTGAAACATATGTCAACTTTGGGTAAGAATACATGCCACGTGTGTGTCATGTGTATTTTTACTAATATTTTAGAGATTTCAATTAAAAATTCATCAAAGGCAGATGCTTGCAATCGAAAACTGGTTTAAAGATGATAATTGAACTTTAAAGTTGGTTTTTGTCTTTTCATCCTATTTTAAATGCAGTGTTTGAAAAAAAAAGTTTTTTTTCAAGAAACCACCTTAAAATAGGCTAATTATATGTAAACCGCCTTTCAATTTCAACTTATACTTAAATCACCTTAAACTTAGGTTTTTGTTGCAATCAACCACATCTTGGTCATATTTTCACTAAAAAAACTGAAAATAAGCTTAAAAATTCAAGTTCAAGGTACGTGAGTTGTGTCCTAATAAGACCTAAATACTAACAAAAGAAACACGTGCCTTGAATAAAAGTTTTCCAAGGATAATTTTGGTGTTTTAGTTAAAATTTTGACCAGAGGCGGTTGATTGTAACTAAAAACTCACTTTATATGTGATTTATATATAAATTGAAAATAAAATGTTGTTTTCGTATGATTACCTTATTTTTAAGGTGATTTCTTGAAAAAGAAAGCTCTTTTTTTTTTATAGTAGAGGCCATTTTTGGTAATTTACAATAAAACATGGACGTTTTCTTTTCTCCGCGTCGCGTTACTCCAATGCTTGGAACCATCATCTATAAAAGCAGGAGATGAACTCTCCCGCTTCCTCATCATTCATAATCAACAACCGTCTCTCTCTTTCAATCAAGGCGTCGTCTAGGGTTAGGGTTCAAATGTTTCGAAGCCAAAGGTTAGAATTTTATTCTGTTACACTTTAATTTATTGTTTGTGAAATAGAATTTTGGGGTTTTCTTTAGAATTACTTCCCAATTTTTGTGGAAATTTATCCTTTTCATTTTCTTTCGAAAATTTCCAAATTCGTAAAGATCACTGCTTTAGAGGAAAATGCTGTAGGTGTCAAAAATGGCGGGCCCTGTGAAAATGCTGTAGGTGTCAAATTCGTAAAGATCACTGCTTTAGAAGAAAATGCTGTAGGTGTCGAAAATGCTTTAGAAGAAAATGTTGTAATCTCCTAAGTTTTTCATCATAGTGAATTCTTCTATCATTGCCCGTGATTTTTACCCCAAATTCATTTAGAAAGTTTTTCATATAAATCTGTGCATTCTTTATTACTTCTGCAATACTTTAGCTGTAACTCTGCTCTATTGGGCCATGGGTTTGTCCCAATAAGTGGTATCAGAGCCTGGCTTAGGGTATTTATATCTGATTATCGTATGCTCTATGGCTGCCACCAAAGGTGGATCCTTCACATCAGAAAATAAGCTAGATTATCATTTATTTTATAAAAGGTACTGGGTACTATTCACGAGTAAGGTACTAATCACAAATACGGTACTGTTCACAAGTATAATTACTATTCATAGATACGGTCACTGTTCACAAATACGGTACTGTTCACGTGAAATAGTAAGGAGTTACTGTTCGTGGTAGAAGCAATGGCGGCGAAGTTTGAGAATTTCAAGATTGAGAAATTCAACGGGAGTAATTTCTCACTGTGAAAGTTGAAGATAAAGGCTATCTTGAGAAAAGATAATTGCCTAGCGGCCATCGGTGAAAGGCCGGCCGACATCACTGATGATAAGAAGTGGAATGAGATGGACGGGAATGCTATTACAAATCTTCATCTGGCATTAGCAGATGGGGTGCTGTCAAGCATCGAAGAGAAGAAGACAGCAAAGGAGATCTGGGATACTCTAACAAAGCTATATGAGGCCAAATCCTTGCACAATAAAATTTTCTTAAAAAGGAGACTTTACACTCTGAGGATGGCAGAATCTACATCGATGACCGACCACATCAACACCCTAAACACCCTGTTCTCCTAACTTACAATGTTGGGGCATACAATTGGTGTGAATGAACGTGCGGAGCTTCTACTTCAGAGTCTACCTGACTCGTATGATCAGCTCATCATCAACCTCACAAACAATGTCATTGCGAAAAATCTAGTCTTCGACAATGTTGCAGCCGCTGTTCTGGAGGAAGAAAATCAGCGCAAGAACAAGGAAGACAGGCAGGCAAGTTCGCAACAAGCGGAGGCTTCATCGGTGTAGAGAGGAAGATCAACGGAACTAGGCTCCAGTGAGAGTCATGCTTGTGGTAGATCAAAGTCAAGAAGTAAGAAGAATATCAAATGCTACAACTGTGGTAAAAAGGGGCACGCCAAGTCGGACTGTTGGCACAACAAGAAGAGTGGTGACAAAAAATCTTCAGAGCCATCAACATCTCAAGGATGCGTTGTTAGCACATCAGACGATGGTGCAATCTTATACAGTGGAGCAAACACTATTAATGAAGGAAGGAAGAGGTTTGCTGATGTCTGGCTTCTAGATTCAGCAGCCTCTTGGCACATGACATCCCGGAGAGAATGGTTTCACAAATATGAACCTATCTCAGGGGGATCTGTATTCATGGAGAATGATCATGCCTTAGAGATTTCTAGTATTGGTACTGTTAAAATCAAAATGTTTGATGGTACAATACGCACCATTCAGGATGTAAGACATGTGAAGGGCTTGAAGAAGAATCTATTATCTTTAGGATAATTGGATGAGCTCGGATGCAAGACCCATATCGAAAATGGGATCATGAAGATTGTTAGAGGGGCGCTTATGGTGATCAAAGAAGAAAAGATAGCTGCAAATCTGTACATGCTCAAGGGAGAAACGATGCAGGAAGCTGATTCATGTGTGGCATTAACTAGCCATGGAGAAGAAGAAACCATAATGTGGCACCGTAAACTAGACCATATGTCGAACGAGATTTGAAGATTCTCTCCGATCAGAACCTGTTTTCTAGGCTCAAATCGGTAGCTCTTCCATTCTGTGAGCATTGTGTTACAAGCAAACAACATCGGCTAAAGTTCAACACATCGAGTTCTAGAAGTAAGGCTATTCTGTAACTGGTTCATTTTGATGTATGGCAAGCACCAGTTACATCCATGGGAGGAGCGAAGTATTTCGTGCCCTTTATTGATGATTACTCCTGGAGATGTTGGGTGTACCCTATCAAGAAGAAGGCCGATGTGTTCTCAGTCTTTAAAGCCTACAAAGCGCGATTCGAGCTTGAATCTGACAACAAGATCAAATGCTTGGGGTCAGATAATGAAGGAGAATACACAGACGGTGAATTTCTTGCATTCTGCAAGCAAGAAGGCATCAAAAGACAATTCAATACGGCGTATACTCCACAACAAAATGGAGTAGCAGAGCGGATGAACAGAACTCTGTTGGAAAGAACCAGAGCAATGTTGCCAACTGTAAATCTGGATAAAGTCTTTTGGTGAGCGATAAAACCGCTGTTATGTGGTGAATCGATCTCCATCAACCGCAATACAGTTGAAGACGCCGATGGAGATGTGGACTGGCAAGCCAGCTGATTATTCCAACCTCCATATATTTGGAAGTCCAGTGTACGTAATGTACAATGCCCAAGAAATTACAAAGCTGGATTTAAAATTTAGGAAATGTATATTCTTAGGGAATGCTGATGGAGTAAAGGGGTATCGCTTGTGGGATCTCACTACCCGTAAGGTCATCATTAGCAGAGATGTTATCTTTGTAGAGAACCAACTGCAAAGAGAAGAGAAAGAAAGTAGCTCAATGAAGGACTCAGAGACTGTAGATATTCAGGTGGAAAATGATCTAGATTTTTCTGAAGCAGCACCGAGCATGATGTACAAGAACCAGTCGAGCTCGAGGTCCCAGAAGTTCAAAAGTCAATTCGTGAGAGAAGACCACCGACTTGACACTCGGAGTATATTACGGAGAGTAATGTTGCACACTGTCTTTTAACAGAGGATGGAGAGCCATCAACTTTTCATGAAGCTGTAAACAGTACAAACGCATCTTTGTGGATGGCAGCAATGCAGGAAGAAATCGAAGCTCTCCATAAGAATAAAACTTGGGAACTTGTGACGCTACCATAAGGAAGGAAGATCATTGGAAACAAATGGGTCTACAAGATCAAGCGAAATGGTGATGATCAAGTGGAGCGATATCGTGCTAGATTGGTGATCAAAGGATATGCTCAGAAAGAATGTATTAACTTTAATGAAATATTTTCTCCTATAGTTCGACTTACAACAGTCCAAATAGTCCTGGCTATGAGCGCTATATTTGATTTATATCTAGAGCAGCTAGATGTGAAAATAATATTTCTTCATAGAGATCTTGAAGAAGAAATTTATATGCTCCAACCAGAAGGTTTTGAAGAAAAAGAAAAAGAGAACTTGGTTTGCAGGTTAAACAAATTTCTGTAATGTCTAAAACAGGCACCGAGGTGTTGGTATAAGAGATTTGATTCATTCATTATGAGCCTTGGATACAACAGACTCAATTCAGACCCTTGTGCATATTTCAAGAGGTTTGGCGAAAATAACTTTATTATTTTGTTGTTGTATGTTGATGACATGTTGGTTGCAGGCCCCAACAAAGATCGTATCAAAAATTGAAGGCTCAATTGGCTAGGAAATTTAAAATGAAAGATTTAGGATCCGCAAATAAGATTCTAGGGATGTAAATTTATCGAGACAGAAATAATAGAAAGATTTGGCATTCCCAAAAGAATTATTTAAAGAAAATCTTGCGGCGCTTCAACATGCAAGATTGTAAGCCAATTTCTACCCCACTTCCTGTTAATTTCAATTTATCCTCCAGTATGTGTCCTAGCAGTGAAGAAGAGAGGATGGAGATGTCTCGAGTACCGTATGCATCAGTAGTGGGAAGTTTAATGTTCGCTATGATTTGTACAAGACCAGACATTGCACAAGCAGTGGGAGTAGTTAATCGATACATGGCGAATCCTGGTAAAGAGCATTGGAATGCTGTAAAAAGGGTGCTAAGATACATTAAGGGCACCTCAGATGTTACATTATGTTATGGGGGATCTGATTTTACTGCCAGTGGATATGTTGATTCTGATTATGCAGGTGATCGTGATCATAGCAAATCCACCACAGACTATGTATATGCACTTGCTGGCGGAGTTGTAAGCTGGATTTCAAAACTGCAGTTAGTTGTGACTACTTCAACAATAGAAGCAGAATATGTAGCAGCTACACAAGCTAGTAAAGAGGCGATATGGTTGAAGATGGTGCTGGAGGAACTCGGCCATGAACAAAAGAAAATTCCTCTCTTTTGTGACAGTCAGAGTGCTTTGCATTTGGCAAGAAATCCAGCCTTTCATTCAAAGACCAAGCACATTCAGGTTCAGTACCACTTCGTTCGTGAGAAAGTGAAAGAAGGAACAGTGGATATGCAGAAGATTCACACTAAAGATAACCTAGCAGATTTTCTAACGAAGGCAATCAATACTGACAAATTTATTTGGTGTCGATCCTCATGTGGCCTGATAAAAACGTAAGCAATATGGAGATGGCAAGATAGAAAAAATGGTGTGAAGATATAATTGATACTCAATCAAATCTTCAAGTGGGAGATTGTCAAAAATGGCGGGCCCCGTGAACAGTAACCACCCACGATTTCAGCCAGAGTCACTGCACAAGCACCATGCGTGTGTTAAATAAATTTAAAAAATTATTATTATATTCATGCACAGTGTTTTTCCAGATCTATAAATAGGCCTAGAAATCCTTCAGTTCATTTCATCCCAGAATCTCAGTCTCCAATTAAGAGAGATAAGAAAGAGAAATCCTTCAGTTCATTTCATCCCAGAATCTCAGTCTCCAATTAAGAGAGATAAGAAAGAGAGAGCTAGAAAGAAAAAATAGAGAGAGTATCTCCTTATAAAGAGAGATTGTAATCTCCTAAATTTTTCCTCATAGTGAATTCTTCTATTCTTGTCCATAGTTTTTACCACAAATTCATTTAGAGGGTTTTCCACGTAAATCTATGTGTTCTTTATTACTTTTGCAATACTTTAGTTGCGACTCTGCTCTATTGAGCCCTGGGTTTGTCCTAACAGTTGGTTTCTGTTCAAAGTTTTAATTTTGACTGTTATTAGGGTTCATCAATCACTGCCTTCTCATTTCCCCCAAATCAGTGTTAGCATTCTCTTCCTTTTTTTGGGTGATATTTTCATGTTTAATTGTGTTTTACTTTTATAACAGGCTATCACATCACGGAAACCCTGCTTCTTGATGTAGAAGCTATGAACGGTGATGCCCCACTTTCAGAAAGAAAAGGTCGAGGTCAAGTCGGATCTTAACTTCAAGTTCGACAAGTTGGACAAGCTGCTCGCCCAAACCCAGCTCTAATCGCCGCAGTAAGCATTTCTGCAATCCTTCTTTAACTTGTGTTTCTTTGTTATAACCGTCTGAAAGAAGATAGTCCGAAAGAAGATGACTGTAAGTTGTAATTATTGTGCACTTTTACTTAAACAGGTTGTTAACTATGCTACAAAGTTGTAATAATTGTTGCATTATGTTTCAGATTTTAAACACTCGGCATCCATTGATTATCCACAGTCTAATTGTTGTATTAAATTTACTTCATGGACTTATTTAACCATATTCATTAGTTAGAATCAATGCAATATTTGAACACATTAAAAAAAATTATGCACAATATATATATATACTTTGGTCATGTTTCTATATGCTACTATTACTTTGCCTGCCTTGCTGGTTATTTTTCATCTTTTCGCATTCGTTTCTTTAAAAAGTTTTGCAAGCTTACCAACCTTTATGACATCGGCAAGGAGGACGCTCTAATTTGAAGTCCTATATGATCTTTTTCTTCTTACAGGGATATTATCCATATTATAAACTAATTACAAATATCTATGATAATAGTCTTGAAAGCCTTTTGAATTTTCAAATTTCAGATCTTATCGACCTTATGTTTCTAATAGATCAATCTTTCATATTGGTTGCTGACTTGGATATCCATATCATGTACCATGTTTTTAACTGTTTGTATTTATGCTGCCGATCTTCATGTCATATGTTTCTACCAATGCTCTTTGAAACCTGGCCTGCCCTTCGTCTCCCTTCAACTACGAACTAAGCCTTTTCGTGGAACATTTATTTGCTGTCTTATATGCTTGTTTTAGGCATCAATAGCCATGAAGTCCAAATGTACTTGGATATTCTCAAGGGCTTTTTAACAGAGGGTTTGCCGCCTTTGCCACCAGTACCACCTAAAAAACCATCAACTCCAAAGCGTATTCCAATGCCCAGACGCCGCTAGGCTAAGCGGCAGCATATACAACTTGTGACTAAATCACTTCAAAGTTTCAGTTCGGAATGTTGATGATTACTTCTATCACAACAGTGTGTGCCCCATGTTTTGCACTTCTATTTACCTGTACAAACTTGTCTTTCTTTTCTTTGTCTAGCTAATTGATATGATATTGACTACCTTTTTTGTTGATATATGCAGGTTGACTTGAAGTACAAAGATGATGGCCTGTGAATGGCAAGGGGGTTGGCGGAAAAGTTATTGACAAATTACACCAAACTTATGACAGTGAGCTAGGTAACAAAGATTTTGCATATGACAGGGAAAAGAGTTTGTTTGCACTGCGTTCCCTACCACATATGAAGAACGAGGTCCTTGATGTTCTGGAGGATGCACCATCAGATAGGTGCTTTTGTGCTTTTTTTGTGGCATTCCTAATTCTATATTTAATCATTATTATTCTGGTACTTATATTTTGTTCTTCTCTGCCTTCCTTTTCTCTGTAGATTGCTGGCAATGGAAGCCCAGGTGGAATTGCAGCCTGGGCTAGAATGACTTTAAGCGCTTGAGGCATCTGGAACAGACAAAGTCCTTTAAAGTTTAGCTGAATTTTTCCGCAAAGATTCCAATGCAGTCAATTGCTATGGCTGTAAAAGGCCTGTAAGTGCTTGTCTGCTTGATATGATATTGGCATGTGGCAAATCGGTATGATTCTTATACTTGTGATATTCTGTCAGCAATTTACTTATTCTGTAATAGACAGGTCACTTGGAGTTTTCCCCCCCTCTCTTCTGAATGCATTACTTCTTGCAGGGGTTGCTTGAAGTATGAAGATGATCGGCCTGTGGGTGGTAAGGGTGTTGGCAAAATATCGACAAATTACACCAGAACTACGACATTGAGCTTGGTAACAAGGATGTTGCATATGATAGGGAATAGAGCTTCGATCTTTACAATATGTTGTCTTCTAATAGGTGCTTTTATGCTATCGGATAGGTGCTTTTCTTTGTGGCGTTCATAGTTGCAATATTTAATTATTATTATTATGGGCGCTTATATTTTGTTTCTTCTCTTCCTTCATTTTCTCTGTAGAACTGCTGACTTGGGAAGCCCTTGTGGAAATGATAGCCTGAGCGAGAATGACTATAAGCGCTTTGAGGTGTCCCTATCAGACAAAGAGGGCTGCATATACGTAAGGTATTTTGCAAGAATAAGCTAAATGAAGTAGACCTTATTAGAAGTAATTTGTACAACATGCATGAAGACCATTTTACTATCTTAATTCATGTTTCACCTTAACTGCTTGTCTCTGTGTGCGCAATACTTGCAGAATGTTCTCGTTGCACTATTGATACATCTTGGTATAGGGTCGCTATCAGACTGATTTCCGTATTGCCAATTTATGCAAAGAAATGGCGGATGATGCCTGCTCCTTCTTCTGTCATGTATTCTGTTGTGCCTAGTATTTTCAACTTGGATTTTCTTTCCTCGTTGCACTATGTTCCCCGGTGTCTCTTCAAATATAAAAAGGAATTATCGACACTCCAAATATCTTCCCTCGTTCAGAAGTCAAGGCAAAAGCTTCAGGAAAGAATGGCAGTTTTGAGCAATGTAAACCCTTTATAATGTCTGGTCGGAGATATGAACTGTCATTAATTCCATTCATTTCATAGGCATTGAAGAACAACAACTATGATGCTAATCCTTTGCTATGGTGTCTCTATCAGCACATAGTTTTACATGTGCTACAAGCAGCAATGGTTTGCTTGTATCCCTTTCCCTACACATTATTTTTGAAGATGCTTATGATGAGGTGTTATTTTGCAGTACTGCTCTTGTCCTTTATTGCTGAATTTCTTTCTTTGTTCTTTTGCTACGGTTAAAAGTCGGCAATGGGGAAGATTTTATGCCGAGGAATGGGAGGTGGAATTTCAATAACAAGGTTCTTTATCACACAATCTTCTGTCGAGCTCCCTTTCTTTTGTCTAAAACTAGAAATTTCTTTGTTTTGCAGAAACTTTTTGAGGCTAGCTCCGCAGATATGTGGGCTATTATGAATTTCTAGTTTGTTGCGATATGAGAAGTCTTGCGTGTGCTCTTATCAAATGTCAGAACATGAAAGGAACATATGCAATACCTTCTTTGATCATATTGCTTTATGTGAATACTTTTCTTTGACCCTACAACAATTTCTATGTTTGCTTAATTTTGTAGCTAGCAGGTGACCCATTTGTTTCTTGAGGAGAATCCTTCTGTAAGGAGGCTCCCTGCACCTTCAAGAGTGGAGGATATGTTTAAGCAGATAAAGTCAAAGCCTCCTGGAACTCCTAGACTTGTACTCTGCCTCTTAGGTGAGTGCAAAAATTTTGACATTTATAGTTCTCTCTTTTATCTTTTAGCTTACATATGTGTTTATTTTTTTATTTTTGATGGAACCTATGTGTTTATTCATAATATTTAATATTTATTTAAACTACAGGACCTTGGAAGAGAAAGTGTCTTGGTGACTTTGGAATTGTTACACAATGTATTGCACCACAAAGTTGATGACCAGGATCTTACTAATGTTCTATTAGAGAACATTGCGAAGGTAGGCTGCTGAAAATTTTAGCCTTTTCTCAATTCTCTCATTTTTTATTCTTCTCTGCCACTGCTGTTGCTTACTTTCAGTTTCACAGCTTGGTGGAATTAGCCCATTATTGCTGCATGAGTGCATGACAAAGATCCACTTTGTTCCTGAGTAGGCAACAATAATACTAGGCATGGATGTACCACATGGCTCACCTAGACAGTCTGATCTCCATCAATCGCTGTGCTGAACCTTTTCTATTACTGGAATTGATTACTTGTATTACTGAATCAAACACATTTATCTTATAATATCTTTCTTCAATGACCATAGTAATGCATTTTCCTTTTCTTTTCTATATATGTTTATAGAGATTTTCATATTCTATACCTTTTGATCATTGTGGTTCATTGTTATGTTTTTTTACTGTACTTGGTTGTAGGCTCATGTCAATGGTATTATATCCCGGTATAAAGCTTCTGTAGGAACCTAAAGTCCTAAGGTTAAATGAGAGATTCTTTCTTCAAGCCAGCAGGTTCTGAAGATGATGGCATTATCCGGTGGCGGCTTTTATTAAATATAATGAACTTTCCATCTAATAGTTCACTTATTTCTGCGCGTTGATCTAACCATAGGGAAGTTCTGATAGATTTTTATACAAGCTCTGGAAAAAGCTGGCGAAATTACTGTTTTCATGTACGTTTGTTATACTCAGCTGCTACAAATTTTGCAGTTTCAGTTTTTGTTTTTATTTTCCATGCGACACTTCAGTTATATGAGTAACATGTTTATCACATTATGTAAGTGTCTAATGTACAGATGCTTCAACATGTTGCATAATTGATTACTGATTTTCATCCTGTGCAAAAATAGTTAGAAAAGAGGCTGTTCTGAGTAAATATTAGATAGAAAAGTGGCTGATTATTGGAGTCATGATTCATTCATTATCTGTTGGTGGAGTTAAATATTTTTCATCACTTTTCTTTGTCAACTTTGAAACACGTTTAGATTTATAGCAACATTTTCCTTCTGGGTGCATGATGAGATTGGGTTTGCACCCGATGCTTTGCAAGAGCTTGTGCTCTGCTTATCTTATGTGTAAGTAGCACTGTCATGAATGCAAGTTCCTCTTTGGAATTCGAATTGAAGTTAATCGACTAATACTAGTATAAACTTTTCCTTAATGTGGGCATAGCATGATTTGATATAGCTTAGAACTAATTTGCGGTCATAGCATTGAGTCGCATGTTTAGAATTATGTTGATGTAATTAAACTAAAATAACTGTGATGTTTAATTGCCATTGCATGTTTCCATCCCATGTTACACTCAAGTTAAGAATCTCCTTGTTTTCTATGCAGAGAAGGGTAAGATTGGGTGGCAGTGAAGAAGGCTGAGCCCAAGCAGAGCAGACTCCAATAAGTAAGAACGATAAAGCAATTTAGATTTGTATGTTTTCATTCTTGAATCATATACGCTTGTAACTCCTTGGTTGGACAAGCTTTTTATTTGTCTATTTTTTTTTATGCTTTACAGATTCTGACCATCCTGGAAAGTGTTTTAACTGTCAATTGTCCAATTTTGTGTTCTCTCTCTCTCTCTCTCTCTCTCTCTCTCTCTCTCTCTCTCATCTTTTACACGTTATATTTAAGTAAAATCTAATTGTTGTATTAAACTTGTTTCAATAATTTTCTTGTCTATAGCTATCATCTTCTACCAACTGTTAGCTGAATTTACTTTATTTTCTGTGTTCTATAACTCGTTAGGCCAAGCAAATGTAATGCTAAATGAAAGTTGTTTGTGACATAGAATGCTGATTGTACTTAGGTTTTGTAACTTAAACTCCTGTCACCAGCTGTCATACTTAAAGTAATTTGTGTACCCGGTGAATATAAGCTTGTGAACCCAATCGTCCTCAATGCTCCTTTTTTAGTTAATGCTAGAAGTTGGATTAAGACATTCTGGTCTCACTGGTCTTCATGTTATCATTTTGCATACTGTAGTTACCATATGTAGCATTCTCTTGATTGTATTGGAGAAATGAGATGCTTTGCTTTTCATTCACCATTGGACTATGCTTGTGGGGCCCGGGGCCGATTGTGGCCCCATACACAGGTTATTCAAAGAAGGAAGTATGAACTTGCTAAGGCGAAGTACGAGAAGTGCATCATTTTTCTTCTACTTTATATATGTTGCTCTAGTTATCTCAACTATACCACTATGTATTGTAACTCTACTGGGGAAATGCGACTTTCTTGAAGGACCATACAAATTAATCTGGGATCAAAATCAATTTTCCTCTCAGTTATGTTTACTTAATTAAAGGAACGCTGTTTTTGTATTGATTAAAAAATATCGTTCCATTTTTGTGGTTTATTCTGGAGATTCTTCACCAGATTCGTAGGGAATATAATCATTTGAACCCTCAGGAGTCAGGACGATGAGGAGGGCAAATCTTTTTGACTTCAAGAGTAAGTTTGTCCAGTAATTTGGATAGAAATTCTTTTTTACTTGCATCAAGCTCACTTTATTTTCAATGATGTGGTGACTTGGATCATACTTGATATAATTTTATTGTTCCTATTCGATCTTCATACTCCTTAGCTGCTCCATTTCTCTATGAATTAGCTAACATGTCAAGAGAAACCTGACTAATGTTAGTCTTTTTCGTTTATAATGCTTGCAGAACTTTTTGCACTTAAACATGGCAGTTTGCAGAAAATGGATGAATACAATAAATTGAGCGACATGTAGAATGAGGTACTACTGATACTGTAAGAGTGTTGATATTAGATATATTTGGAGAAACATACCTGATTTCATAAAACTTTTGCTCAAGGCTTCATTCTTGTATAATTCATGTCAAAAAGTGCCTTGCCTTTAAAGAACTACAGAAAAAACAGAAAAAGCAGATACAACAACAGAAAACTTGAACTGCTAGTCCTTGTTACTGATTTTTTATCTCTGGGAGATTCTGTTTCACTCTCCATCATCTCCTAGCTTGAGACACAATCCCTTACTTCCACTTGCTTATTTACATACTATGTCCATTTTGCTGCATCTCAATATTTATCTACTTACAATAGTATTGCAGAAAATCCCCTTGCTTATAAAAAACTACAAAAAAAGATAACAGATACAAGTAAACAACTTCCAACTTGAACCTCTCGTCCTTGTTGTTAATGTTGATCTCCGACACAATGCCTGCATCACCTTGGTTCTGCTATTTTAGCTGAATTCCCCATTTGACAGTCTTGATGGTTACTTGTCGCTGCAGCAGTCAGTTGTCTTAGATGGTGCTGCTTACAGGACTTGTATAAGGTACAATTTTTTTCCGTAATTGCTTGCTCAATTCCATTATACTTATGGTATTATTCTCCAATTTTCATTTTCATATTGCATAATTTCTTCAACTCCCTTCTCATAATCAATAGCTGATTTAACCTCTGTATATTATCCTTTGGCAGTTGGAAATTTTCATGAAGTTCAACCATCCGTGCCAAGGTTTTTAAGTCTGTTGCACTTGCATGTTAATTAAAAACTTATTCAAATTGTTTTTCTGTTTGATTTGCTTTATTATCTTATAACTGATCAATATTCTGCGGTGACTAATGAAATAGTGTTAAAGTAATTTGCAGATAGGAGGATGAAGCACCCAGGTCTCATGATGGTTAAAGAAAGCTAAAGTTGCAAGCGTATGTTTACAGGACTTGTATAAGGTACACGTTTTTTTTCCTTGCCAATTTCATTATAGTCATGGTATTATTCTCCCATTTTTATTTTCATAAGCTTAGATGGAGATGGTTAAAGCAAGCTAAGTTGTAGGCATATGTTTACGGACTTGTACAAGCTTAGATGGAGATATTCTCACAAAGGAAAGTTGGATGGTATGTCTGTATTCTTGCTTCTTCAAACTATTAAGCTACATTTTATGGATGTGTGTTAGCTTAGTTTTGAATGGTTCCATACTGCAAATCCTGTTATGCTCTAATATTTCTTTCCAATTGTGCACATATTGTTAGCACACTTCTTGTTGGGATTACTGAACCTATCTGGATATCAATTTCCTGAAGTGATGGTATTATTCTTAGAGATTTTACACCATCTAATATACCGGTATTGTTATGGTATATTTCTTAATTAAAATTTCATGACAGACAGGCCTTAGATCTTACTCATTTGCAATCCTTGATAGGGCAGTCTTTGATGGACGCCAGTTAATTTTTTTATGGCGATTGCTTTGTTTTGGGTGGAGGGGTATCTCAATTAGGAATTTCTTTCTCCCACAAAACTTGGATGCACATGAGCCTTTGCCTTAAAATAATACAATGTAGAATAAAGTAAAACTAGGCTCAAGTGTACGCTACTTGGCTACACTTTTCAATCAATGCCCACTTTTGCATAAGGACGCCAGAATTATTTTAACTCTAGTCAATAGAAATGAAGTAGTTTGTAGATGTATGAAGCAATGATCTATTGTATAGGATAGGATCCCAAAAACTTAATTTTGAACAATTATGGCAACAATTATAAAGAGATGACCCATCCCAGGCTCCTAGCTAATAGAATCCAACCTGGCTCTCTCTGTTTTTCCTCCATTAATGCTATCCATTTGTCCAATCCTGCATGCATATACCTATCAAATCCATACAATGAACCAGCTTGTTTTGTATCTGAACCTAGACAAAATTTCCTTATATTTTCCTCCTCCTCAAGAAAAATCAAAGAAAGTAGGCAATGATCTTATCTACAAATGTGCGAAGATCAAATGCTGAAGAGTGAGCCAAGGCTTTTCCCTCTTCTTTTCCTCCTAGCTCCTCTCTTCATTGCTAGCTTGTTGTTTGCTTATCACTTCTTCTTCATCCCTTCTCTCTCGTTCAATGGTAAGCTCTCGCCTCCTATTCCTCTCTTTTGTGAAAAGTTGTACCATGTTTTTCTTATCCTAATTTTGAATTTGAATTATTTTCATATCACTATGATTTCAAAAGTTTTTTCTTTCTTTTAATTTAAAGCGCAACATTTCAAATTTGGTTATGACTTTTTTGTATCTCGAATCTCTCCGTTGCGAGATACACTTGTCGAATCACAACCAATCTATCATTTAGTATACATTTATGACCTGTCTTGCGTAAGAAGTAGAGGCGACAGTAAAAAGTAGAAGAAAGTGTAATTTGGAAAGTATTTTCGTGACGTATGATGTCTATATTTTTGAATAAATCATAATTGTCCTGCATATGAATATACGGTTTCTAATTTGGAAACTATTTTTTCTCTACTTTCAAATAAGAAATGAAAAGAATCCAAATTCAAAATAACATAGGTTGAGTAGAAAACCCACATTTTCATTACAAATAACATGCTACAAGGTAGAAACAGAATTATGGCACATTTTCATTACACTTGTTGTATCTCCCTGGTTTTTTTATAGTATCAAGTGCAAAATTAATTTGGATATCATTCGCAAAAAAATCTGACATTTGTTTCAAATCTTTGCATAGGCATTCTCGTTTCCGATGGCAATAAGACGGTCACTACCTACAACACCAACAATGCTGAAGGTATGTGCTCAAAAATGGCCAACAACACAATATGCTGCGACCGTACAAATTACCACAGCGACATCTGCTTCCTTAAAGGCAATACAATAACCAATCCTTCTTCCTCTTCCATCCTCCTCTCGTCAAGCCCTAACTCCTCTTCCCCCACCTTCGAAAAAATCCGGCCATATACTCGAAAATTTGAGCCCTTCATCATGAACAAAATCCCCGAGCTCTGTCTCAAAACCATCAATCCTTCAAAAATTCCCCGTTGTGACGTTCGCCACAATGTAACGGCTCTCTTCTTCTCTCTCGGCGGCTACACCGGTAACATCTTTCACGCTTTCAATAACGGTCTCATTCCATTATACATAACATCGCAACATCTCAACCGACAAGTTGTTTTCGTTATCCTTGAGTATCGACATTGGTGGTATACAAAGTACCGAGAAATCCTCTCCCAGCTATCCGCTTACCCTATCATAGATTTCTCTAACGACAAGAGGGTACATTGTTTTCCGGAGGCTATAGTAGGCCTCCGGTTCCACGAAACCCTAATGATCGATCCGTCACGGATGAGGGACAACAAGACCACTATTGACTTCAAAACAATGCTTGATCAGGCATACCAGAACCAGAACCAGATCAGGAAACAAATACAAGACCAGAATCACACTCACAAGCCGAAACTTGTGATTGTGGCCCGAAAACAAACAAGGGCGATAGAGAACGAGCGGGAGGTCGTTGCTATGGCGAAAGATATTGGATTCAAGGTAAAAGTTCTAAGCCCGAGGAACACGATGCAGATGTCGACCATATACGAATCTTTGAGCACATGTGACATTATGATGGGCGTGCACGGTGCTGCACTGACTCATTTCTTCTTCATGAGACCCGAATCGTTGTTTATACAAATCGTGCCACTCGGGCTAGATGAGCCGGCGAGGATGTGTTATGGTGACGTGGCGCCTAAAATTGGGATTGAATATGAAGAGTATAAGGTACGACATACAGAGAGCTCGTTGTATACGGAATACGGTGGAGATGATCCGATAGTGAGAGATCCGGAGAGTGTGATGAAGGGAAAGGGATGGGAGTTTACTAAGAAGGTTTATCTTGAAGGGCAGAATGTGACATTGGATACAAATCGACTTCGTGAGAGATTGATACTAGCATTTCAGAAGATTAAGCAAAACTAGTGGGTTTCTCGTATACTATGTATGTTATTATGTTTCAAAATGTTGTTATAGATGTCGAAAATATACAGTTGTACTTATTTGATATATGCAGAAGATACACAATTTTGAAGAAATGAGATAATTTGGTCACAAATTGGTCAAAGTTTGTGAACAAAAAAGTTTGATTTTGGTACGGACATGTAGTTCTAAACTTATTGGTTATTTGATTTGCCTTTGAATTCTGTGTTGAATTTAGTTTACCTTTTATTGGCATTATATGTAACATGTACACTGTTGTACGGATGCAACGAATTTTCTAGAGAGACCAAAATTTGTTGTTGATATAAAGGACAATTTTCTAGAGAGACCAAAAATTAAATTAAATTATAAATTCAACCAGTTCTACATTTAATTACAAAAAAGTTGGTTAGGTTTTAAAATTTCGGATCTTTTAAACACCCGAGATTGATATTACCATGTACTTTTTGCATGTAAAAATACCCAGAACTCCCAATTTAAGAGCTGGTGTTTAGAATTGACGAACTTGTAGAAAATTAGTCGAATTTTGCAATTGAAGATAAACCATATCGACTCAATAATTCAATTTTGAATATGGTTTTAGAAATTTTTCATGAATGCTTCTCTAGTAAGAGGAATTCAGAAAAATGACATGGTTTGTTTAGGTTTGTCTAAGAGACATATAAAAACTAAAAAATATAATAAAATAATAATTATCTCAAGAAAAACCTATATTCCAAAAGAAAGAAAGGTTTATGCGAGCTATAGTGTAGCTGATTTATGGGGTTGGATGGATTGATCCGGTTTCAGATTGATCCGACGGTCCAGATATATTTGCCACGCTATAATGAAATATAGTAAAAAAATTACTTCATAACCGAGCACCAGATTCCTTAAAAAGATCCAGGGGAACACCAGACCGCGAGAGCGCGCGGACCCCCACCGAGCCCTTTAGGCATCAAGATCCAGTCGATCTCTTCTCTCCTCCTTCTCATTCCCCTCGTCAATCTCTCTCTTTTCCCCCATTTTTTGCTCCATCAAAATAGAGAAAACTCTCACTCTCTTCAGTAACGGATCGTATCCTAATCAAATCAAGAAACCCTAGATCTAGGGTTAGGTTTCCCTCCCCGATCTCCCATGGCGTGCATCAAGAGCGCGTCGCGATCGGCGCTCGTCGCCTTCGCCCCCGACGCCCCCTACCTCGCCGCCGGCACCATGGACGGCGCCGTCGATCTCTCCTTCAGCTCCTCCGCCAACCTCGAGATCTTCAGCCTCGACTTCCGATCTGATGCTCTCGATCTCCCCGTCGCCGGCGCTGTTTCGAGCACTGAGCGATTCAATCGCCTATCGTGGTCGAAGCCCGTGGCGGGGTCGGATGAGTACTCGTTAGGGCTTGTTGCTGGTGGATTGAATGATGGAAACATTGGTGTTTGGAATCCGCGCAAGTTGATCGGGTAATTTTGATTGATTTCGTTAATTTTTCTTCAGATCTGTTGTATTTGTTGATAATTCGTATTTTTTGATAATTCTGTTAATACTGTTAATTAATTATATGTGAATAATTCTCCAATATCTAGATCTGTTTTCAATTATAAAGTACATTTTTATCAGTTCATGAAAGAGTTTCGTCATTTTTAATCTGGCTTCGGGATCTGAAACATCTGGATCTAGTTTCGGTATTGCTGCAATCTGTGACCAGATGCATTTAAGATCGTGTAATGATGTATAAAAAGACTTCATGCGTTTCAAAAATCTGTTGTAGATAGCAATTTTGCTTTATTTTCTCATAAATGTGTCTGAAATATAAAATCTCAATAAGCGCATACCCATAGGTTTGCAAATCATCTCATTCTTCACTTAATAGATACCTAGGGACAATGTACCCAATGTTTTAAAAATAGGCCGATTTTATCAATTTATCCCCAATATATAGGGTTTGGGCTATGACCGATACGATTTTTGCAAAAATATATCGCATATAGTTTTGGGCCGATTTTTCCCGATATATCGGTGTAAATCCGATAAAGTGGCTGATTTCTCGTGGACTAAAATCACCCGATTTTCTATAATTTACATTCTAAGTGAACCGTTCGGGTTTGGAGACAAAAACCTCTTTTTTTCATATTCGACCCGCGTACACTAAACAAAAATAATACTATCCTATTCTATTTCGCTCCCACTAAACAAAAACAATTGGTAAGTGATCCTAAACATGTGTTATTTACATATAGTATGTTTATGTTTCATTAAATTTGCTTAGATTACTTTTTAAGACATTATATTATATATGCTCACCATCCGATATAACACTTCGATTTTTACTACTTATCCCCGATATATTCCGATAACTGGGATCCGATATGAATTTTGGCCGTCCGATATATTTCCGATAACCGATATTTAAAACGTTGAATGTACCTAACCTTTTCATAGGTTGCTGGAATGCTATTTTATGTTTGCTAATGCACCACTTGATTGTGTGAAGCTACTTTCCCTTGCTTGAGTATTACTCAAGGTTTTAAATGTCGGATGTCGGGGACATGTCGGACGGCTAAAATTCATGATGGGTTGCGAAAATCGTTAAAATATTGGCGATATTTATTAAATATAGGATTACTATATAGTGTGCATATATGTAATATGATGTCCTAAATGCAATCTACACATAATTAATATAATCTATAGTCTAAACATACAAAAAGGTAAATAATATATGATGTTTAGTATCACTAACCAATTCTAGATACTTGCTTCTCGATCACAATAGAGAGAGATACCCTAAAACCCTTCTTTGTCGTCCAATCCTTGTTTACAAACACCGCGAGTGGTTGAAACCTCAATCCGATGTCGAAATTTAGCGGCAAATGCTTAGTCGATTTTTGCCCTAGAGAGGAAGCAAAGGAGAAAGAGCGAAGCAATCTTTTTTTGGGGTGCAATTTTACCCTAGACTATTAGGTTTTTCTAATTGGGAATATAAGAATTGGATAACTGGGTTTGGGTTTGGTGTTCTAAACCCAAACTTGAATAAGCTAGTTCTTAACAACCAGCATATCGGCCAATGTTTGGAGGCCGACATATCGGCCGATATATCCAATATATATCCCGACATGTCCCGATTAAAAACCAACATATCGACCGATGTTTGGAGGCCGACGTATCGGCCGATATGTTCGATATATCCTGACATGTCCCGCTATTTTTCCTCAAAATGCCATACAAGAAGCATGATAGCATGGTGTTGAAGCTCTCAAACCGACATTGTCGGTCTCCATTTAAAACCTTGGTATCACTTAGATTGGTAAATTCGGTATCATATGGTGGATTCAATTACTTCACTTCATATTAGGCTTAGGAGTACTTAGACACGGAGAAATAATACCAAAACAATAATTTATTATATACAACTAAAAGCATTAAAATAGTTTCAAATACAATGTCACATTTGAATCCAATATAACTTTATGTCAATTACGTTTCTAAAATAGAATAGCGAGAAAGTTACCTTTGACAGTTCATAGGTTCATGAACTAATTTGATTCAAGTTAATTGTCAACTAGTCCTAATGTCCTATATAATGACAGTTTGCAATATTTAAATGTTAAACTCAACTTCATTTTTCGCATATGCTACTTCAACCTTAAATCTTGCTTCATGTAAGGTTGAATTGGTAAATGAGACCCATGATAGGTTCATACTATCCTTTAACGCCTTATGATTTTATTGAAAATTATAATATTTTCCAATGCACTATGGGGCTCTTCACAATTTCTGCAAATAGTCTATTGGCATATCTGATATCTTATGTAAGTCAAAAATAAATAAATAAATGAATAAAAGCTTTTAGTCAAACTTATATAGCACAGGAAGAGAGATTGTGACAACCAAGTGAAATTATTATGATGATTTTGATTTTTGCTCTTAGAATATCAGAACACCTGCATTAAAAGATTCAATAGTTTCTATTCGGCTTTAAACACCCAGTTAAAAAAGCTTGTTATTTTTTTAATAATAAAAGTCTTCTTTGCTTCAGATATTGAGGTACTCATATGCACTCTTTCTTGAGCGAAAGTGTTAAAGTTGTCCTTTCCTCTTCTATGATTCGTATTGCACTTTATAAACTGATATAAGGAGTTATTTTGCCGTGCAGTTCAGAAGATCAGGATGCCTCTTTTGTTGTTCGCCTTCAAAAACATACTGGCCCAGTAACTCACTAAACTAAGCTTTGTTTCGAATCCTTATTGGAAGTTATTTCCCTTATGTTTTCTTTGACAGATGCATGTCCTTGGGATTGCAGGTTAGGGGTCTGGAATTCAGTGCACTATCACCAAATCTGCTGGCTTCTGGGGCTGATGAAGGCGAACTCTGCATTTGGGATCTCGCGGAACCTCCAGAGCCTAATTTGTTTCCATCTCTTAAGGTAAAGATTGGATCATATTTTTATCAATTACTTGGTGCACATGTATATGATTATTACTCCATTAACAAATGGTGTATGCTTGTCATATAGTATTATAAATTGTTTATTTTACTATATGTTTATGAATTGTATGCTTGTCATATAGTATTATAAATTTTTACTTTTACTATACAGTATTCTGCTCTAGCATATTTTTCCATTACATATACAACTGGTATCATTTGCAGTTAAATTTCTCCTATTTTGGTGTTCTACATGAATTTATATAAGTTGCAGTAATCTATTGTTATTCACATAGAGTCCTCATGAGGAAATTAATAGATAAAAGAACTTTTTTCAGCTACCGAGGCCCATTTTTCCGTTAATTTTCCGGTAATTGATCCCACCTAACCTTCAGTAAGGATCATCTCTCAATGTACTTGGTATTTGGCAACTAATTATTACAGCAAAACCAAAACAAAACTTGACTTAAAATGAGTCTAGTACTTGGTATTTGGCAACTAATTATTACAGCAAAACCAAAAAAACTTGACTTAAAATGAGTCTACGTGGTTGATTGCAACAAAAAACCGTTTAAAGATGATTTATGTATAAATTAACAATCAAAGGTGGGTTATGTAGAATGTCCCTATTTTAAAGGTGGTTTCTATGAAAAAAGCCCTAGATAAAAGTATTAACTTGAGACAGAATAGTGAATAGTGATGACATGACTATCCATAGGGTGGTGCGACCATTCTTGCAGTATGTTTGTGTATATTGCTATCTTTCTAGAACTTAGATACCTTTTTATTTGAAATGATTGTGGGGAGTAGGATTTGAAGGACATTGTTTAGCATCCTCCCTTAGGGTGTGTTTGGCAACAAGTTAAAATTGGGCCAGGACTGAACCTGGCCCAATTTTAACTTAAATCTTGTTTGTCAAAGTTTAAGGCCAGAACTGGCCCTATTTTTTGTGCATAAATAGTGCCATTAAACTGGTTTTGTTTTGGACCAGGGGGGTATGGTCCAAAACAAAACCAGTTTAGCACAAAACTGGGCCAGGACTGTTCCTGGCCCAGTTTTGTGCTATTTGCCAAACTGACCCTTAGTTTAAACTCTCATAAACACATACTGTTCTTGTCTGAACACTTAATCTTCTTGTTTGATTATCTTCATCTTCTATGTAGTGGGACCGCGTGGCAGTTTTTTTTCCCCCGTTTCTTTATTTACTTTTGAGCTGTATTCTTGTGCTCTTTGCATCCAAGTGGTTCCATCAAACATTGTTTTTGAAATGCTGTGGTGGTTCTTGCAATATAGGAATTTGTCCTGTTTGACTCTACATTCTATGCTTTGAAAATTTGAATGTAATTTCCTATAGCAAAATTTAACCATCTAAGAAAATGATCATCATGTGCCATACCATTATGCATGGATGGATATGCGTTTTTTGCTTTTATGCCAAGCTTTCTGTTTATGTTGACAGCCGAGTTTTTATTGCATTGATTGATAAGAATTGAAAGCTATCCTTCATTATTTCACTGTAATTACTATGGAAATTAAGATCGTTGACTTCCATCTCTTTGTCTTATATATAGAGTACTGGATCCGGTGCTCAAACTGAAGTTTCATTTGTATCATGGAATCCAAAATTTCAGCATATATTAGCATCTACCTCATATAATGGGATGACTGGTAAACAATATTGCTTAGATTTTCTTTCTCCTTTTTTCTATTTGTCAATTTATGGTCATTGATGATAAGTTTATGTGGATATTTCTGATACTAAATGAAGCTCTTTTTTTTTTTTTTTTGTTTTGTTTTGTTTTGCAATTTATGATTATGAAGTTGTTTGGGATTTGAAGCAACAGAAACCAGTGACAAGGCAAGCTATTTTTTCTTGACCTAAATGTTCTTACTATTTGCCTGTTTTTTATTCCATGTCGAAGCCCCCAAATTTGACTACTCTAATCATGTAGGTAACATTTTGTTATTCTTTGCTACAGCTTTTCAGATTCCACAAGAAGGAGGTGCTCTGTTTTGCAATGGAATCCCGATATGTCCACCCAGCTTATTGTTGCATCTGATGATGACAGTTCACCCTCTCTTCGGGTAAGGATTATTTTCACAAATTTAATAATTTCCATAATGCTATAGTTACTAAGCGTCTTTCAGTTTAGACAGCTCTGATGTCCGTAGCTCTTGATTTAATTGTTTAATTTGGTTTTCTTGATAGGTTTGGGATGTCAGGAAAACAATATCACCATTAAGAGAATTTGTGGGGCATACAAAAGGTTCGTTTTGTGAGCTTCTTATTGATCTCTGCTTATGTTCTCCAGTGTGTGTTGCTTTCAGATGTGATATTTTCATGACTGAAAAATCACCTAGGCATTGATTATTGTTCTTTGATCCTCTCTTTGGCTCTCTGTTTTCTGTGATTGGCTCATTATTTATGGCTTTCTTTGTCCACCTTTCCCTCCAGCCCCCCCACATCAATTTTCTACCAGAACTTTTATTCTTCTTCCACATTGCATGTATATAGTAGGGATCTTTTCTTGATGTTACATGAGCAAATGAAAAATCTTTCTGATTGCTCTCAGAATCAATAATTTCTGTTCAAAGTTGTTGATGCTAGGGTTACTAGCCAAAGTATGTGAACCATCTGTTGGTTACTCTCAGATGCAAGGATCACTAAAATTTGGCGCTGAATGAATTATGTATTTTTTTCCTGCCAACTGATGAAAAAAGTTATCTAAATAGTACTAAACTCGTTCTTCCTTTACTCACTCAATAATATATTTTTTTAAAGGTTTTTCTCTAACCAGACCCTAAATTCTATGCTATTTTTTGTTAGGTCCCCAAATCATTATATTTGTGTTTTACAACCCAAGCAATTCAGTTATTTGCAATAATATCCCGATATTTGTAATGTACACCCGAAACTTTCATTTCGGATAAATATGAAGATTTGGATGTGTAATTTACAAATATGAAGATTTAAGGTCTTAATCTAAAAATAGGATAGAATTTATGGCCTAGTACGAGAAACATCTTAATTTTTAATGCCTATGGCATCTAAGGATTCTACAACCAGTTGTTTTTCTCCTAATACCATTCTTCTAGTTTTTTTTTCTTCCTCCTACTTGTTTCTTGATGTAGAAATTTTGTTGCTCAATTTTGTGTTTCTTCAGTGAATGATCTTATTCGTGTCTTTGTTCAAAACATACTGTCTCTGCATGGTGACTCATTCTACCTCCATTACCCAAAGCTTCGACATATGGTCACATGCACATGCATTCATATATATTAAGGTTATAACATTGTTCTTCATGTTAATTCAACCAGGTGTGATTGCTATGTCATGGTGCCCTTATGACAGTTCACAGTTATTAACTTGTGCCAAAGATAATCGAACTATTTGCTGGGATACTGTTGCTGGAGAGGTAAAGATATTCTTTTCAAGCACTTGCTGGTTTCTTCTCATTTTAATTTCTCCAATGAAATTATGATTTTCTCTTCTCATAACTTTTACCGGTTTTGTATTATGCAGATAGTTTGTGAACTACCAGCCAGCACCAATTGGAATTTTGATGTTCATTGGTACCCTAAAATTCCAGGTGTCATATCAGCATCTTCATTTGATGTAAAAGTTGGCATATACAATATTCAGGTACTGCTCTTTCTTCCTTTCTATCTTGTTTTGACCAAGGTTGTCAACAGCAAACTGTGTAGTTTTACCTGAGTCAAATATTATTGCAATAGCATTTTATTCTCACTATCGATGGATAATAGTGTCATGCTTCGGGCCTGCAGACCCGTTGGCGCGATGTAAGCCTTGAGACTCACTGATGCAACACATTGTTTGGCTCAAATCATTGTCCAAAATGATTAGCCATTGTTACCCTTGATTCACATGACTTGCCTTATAAACCTGTCTTCACTCTTATAAATTCCTGATATGGGACTAAATAACGGGTGTGTTACAATCGCCCCACCTCAAATGTATAATGTATTCGTCCCAACATCATTACTGTCCATGACTGGATCACCACCACGCGATGTGGATTTTAGAGGTGGCTCCTATCATGCTTATGCAACGTGGCACTTATTTCCACATTTCTAGCTGGCTAACCTAGTGCTGATCATCTGTTACGCTCCGGACTTATGGGCCTCTTAGCGCGATGTAAGCCTCAGGACTCATTGAGTGCAACACATTGTTTGACTCAAACCATTGCCAAAAATGACTAGCCATTGTTACAGTTGTTCCCCATGACTTATCTTACAAACCTATCTACACTCTTGTATATTCTTGATGTGGGACTATTTTTTTTTTTTTTAAGCATAAATAGCTTGGGTTATAATGGAACATGTGGGTTATGTTTGATTCATAATAGTATGATCGTTCTCTAGGTATCTTGCTACATAGAGCTCTGTTTCTATTTTTCTTCTGCTCTATTGCAATTGATGACTTTGTTGGTATGTAAGTAGTACAGACTTTTGGAGAACTTTTTAGCTTTTGATTCTGAATTTGTCACTTCTCTTAATTGATTCATTTAGTGGTCTCTAATATGATAAGTGTAGTAACAAACAAATTTTAAAATATGCAGAGAGGTGAAAAAAGGAGGAGAGATAGGTAACTAGAGATTCAGAACTGAGAGTTTTAGAATTTCTTTCGTTTGGATCAGCACTAACATATATTTGCAAATTTTAAATTTGTTTTCATTTGTTGAAGTAAGATATATTCACCTCATGTCCCCTTAGAAAAGCATATTCTCATAGTTAAAGACATCAAAGAATTCACCAGATTTTGAATGGCTAGATTACTCATCAACAAGTTAGTGCTTAGTACTAGCCCTGAGGATCAAACATGTTTCGTAACTGTGTGACGCTCTGTAAATTTTCTCTATGTGACTTAGCGGCCTTATGGATTAACTTGGTTAGGTCGATTTAACTTGTCAAATTTTCCTACCATTGTTCATATGCATGTGCAGGTTCTAATATTCGACAATTTGTAAATTGGTATTAAAAAACACAACTTGTTCTCAGCTATCTTCTTGTCTCTCTCATTTTTATGCTAAAGTATTGTTTCCATTTCATACTGTTTGATCACAGCCTAATAGTTGACAGATAATCAGTAGCTTAGTTGTATAGTTTAGTAATGTTAGGAAACAATCAAATGGAATTTAATAACATGGTGAGAACCTGGAGGTTTAATGTTATAGAAATACAGTCCCAAAATAAAGATAACTGGACATTATGATTTCACAAGATTTTACTAGATCAAGACCTTGTTTCTCAAGCTGTTCTTGATACCTACAACATTATGATATGATGTACATTAGTCACATCTGTATCTTATAAACTGATCTGGGATGAGAATCCGAAGAAAGTAGTTTTTGCAACTAAACTTTTGTTTGAATTCCTGGTGGTCACAAGTTTCAATTGTATAGTGGCTTCAAACAATATTTCTTTTTATCTGCTGTTTGTGACATATGGAAAACAATATAATGTATTTGACAGCCATTGCGTGCCATTGGAAAATTGTAGCTTGTAAGGTATTCTGAAGCAAATTATCCCTTTATTCAATGACTGGTTTCCTTTTAACACTTTTGGTCTTGCTTTTATGAACTTATTCTTGTCATAGTTGTCATATAATTGTTCGTATTTTTCTGGTGCAGGCTTGTAGCAGGTCGACATCAGGGGAAGGTAAGCTTGGTTTTCCAAGCATCTTTTTGCTGTTTCTATTGACTTTGGTGTCATGCAACATTATCTACTCATTTATACCAGAACTCATGCCATCTTATTGTTTTCTCTATGGAGATTATGCATATAACTAGAAGTGTTTTAAACATAAAACTCATTATGGGTTAGGATTGATTGGACCGTTGAGTGACATGGCAATTTTGATATCTAAATGCAAATATGTTATGCGTAATACAACCCATAACTCAGTGGCATAAGTAAGAGCTTTGAGATATCAGAGGAAGGTAATTAGTTTAAGGCCTTTAGAAAATGAAGATTTGCTCGAGGATAACGTTAATTGCTATCAAACTTCTTTGAATATTATTAGTGGTGTGTAAAATTGCTTCTTAGGCTTCAAAACATGTTTTAGTTACAGAATAGTGGTGGGTAAATAAATAAATTGTTGAATTCACATCCACTGTTCACTTTACTTTTTCTATATTATTTATGTTGGGTATTCCTGCCTGGTGAGGACCTGTTGTCGTCTTTCTCTTTATTAATATCTTTTTCTATGGTAAATGAGAATGTAATTCAGATGCAACCTTTCTGAATAAATTTAATGGTATTAAAGAAAAAAACATTTGTGCTGATAAGTGCAGGAATTTTGGCCGATTCATTACCCATGCTCAAGGTATTAAATATCGGAAATATCGGATTGCCAAAATCCTTATCGGATTGCGAAAATCGGGGATATATCGGGGATATATAAAAAATATCGGGGTGTCATATCGAATGATGTTTATATGTAACATAACATTGTAATATGTAATCAAAACATATTTAATGTATTCTAAACATAAGAAATTTTATCATGAATAATGATGTACGACGTTTAGAGACATTAGATGCAGGTAGAGGTTTGAGAAAGAGAGAGAGAAAGAAGACATGAACAGAGGAGAGAGGAAGACATAGAGAGGAGGAGAGAAGTTGAGAGAGAGAGGAGAGGAAGAGAGACAGAGGGGTCTGAGGAGGAGCTGAGAGAGAGATAGAGGAGAACTGGAGAAGAGAAAGAGAGAGAGAGAGAGGAGAGAGATTCGTACCTGAGATCGCCTAGCGTTTTTGAGCTGGAGTGCCGAACGAAGAGGGAGCTGAAATATGAGATTGATTAGAAATTTAGGGTATTTGGGTTTGGGAATTTATTAAGTTTTCGGGTTTGGTGGGAACCAAAACCAAACCTAAACTTAATAACCCTTTTCATTTGGATATTAGCCAATATCGGCCGATATTTCCTAATGAAATATCGGCTGATATTTCCGATATATCGGAAAAAAGTGGAAAAAATGGAAAATAATATTTTTTCATAAATATCGTATCGGAAGGGCATCAAAACCGATATATCGACCGATATTTAATACACTGCCCATGCTTTAGTGACAGGTTGAATATTGACGGGCAAGGTTATTTGTGTCAGCCTATGATGCACGGATACGGATACTGACACCTGACATACCGGACACCTGATACTGGATACCAAGAAAATCCAAAAAATAGGATACCTGAATAAGGCAAGGAATTTTTAATAATTATTATTATATATAGAAAAATTTATAAAATTTAACTAGCAGCCTAAAATATGAATCTATCACAAAATAACAAGTTTGTAAACAAAAGGAATTCGAAAATACTCATTCTATCACAAAATAACAAGTTTGCATACAAAAAGGAATTAGAGTACAAATACTAATTAAATATTAAACCATAACATATATGGAACGTAATACGAAAATCACGATTTAGTATAAACAACAAGTAACAAGTACAAATTATAATGCAAGAAATATGCATTTTCATTTAAAATATGAAATATGTTTTAAATCAATGATGTAGCAAACAGTCTTTATCAGAGCAAACCCCATCAGAGCAAAACCGGTTTATCAGAGAAAGGTTATTGTTGTAAATCTGGTTTTTCTGTGACAAATCTGTGGGCGGTCTGCTCAAAAGAAAATAAAAACGAAAGGGGAAAAAGAGAAAACATTCAGAGGAGAAAAAGAAGAAGAAGACTAAGAAGAAAAAGAAGAAGAAGAAGAAGAAGAAGAAGAAGTAGAAGAGAAGAAGAAGAAGACTAAGAAGAAAAAGATAATAAAAAAAAAGTGGAATATAGGAAGAACACTATCTTGACAAGTGACAACCATTTTAAAACATTGGCAATCGTAAACCATGTTAACTTGGTCTAAAGTACTTTTTTTTTCTCTCTGTAACTTAGAACTCTTTATAAACGTTTTAGATCATATGTTATAAACCAAAAACATATGGCTCAAGTCCTAAGTGACGAGCCTGTTAGAACTTCCAAAAAAATTACATAAAAACTAACTGGTTCATGTTTTCTCAACAACTACTCGTTTAAGTTTTTATTGAACGTAAATTGACCTAATTCCATCATGTATCGACGTCTAATTGTGCGTTATTGATCACATCTTTACATTAGAGGAGAATTGAAGCATTTCTAGTTTGGATACTGGATCAAGTCGAACATCAATTGCGCTAAAACTTAAATTTGTTTTAAAAAATTATTATGTATTACAAAAATTCACAATCATGTACTTAAAGAAAACGATCTGTTTTGATAGCATCTTCTTTTGTATCATGGATGGCTCCTGAATGATGGAAATTTTTACTAAGGCTGCTTGGCTATAATTTAAACTTTCTTAAAAAGTGGAGACATATTGGTGTTTCTCAAGTGAGCAAAACGAATTTAGCATATGCCATAAAATTATCAATATTCGTTGAATAATATACTTTCACTCAAGACTAGGATTAAAATAAATGGATGATTAAGTGGGGGGAGCAAATGCTTCAGATATGACGATATTTTGATGGTAGATGTATGCCACTGCAGTGCAGAGGATGTTCTTTTCTTAGCCCCAAGTGCTTGCCTATGTTACTGTTTTGATAGCATCTTCTTTTGTATCATGGATGGCTCCTGAATGATGGAAATTTTACTAAGGCTGCTTGGCTATAATTTAAACTTTCTTAAAAGTGGAGACATATTGGTGTTTCTCAAGTGAGCAAAACGAATTTAGCATATGCCATAAAATTATCAATATTCGTTGAATAATATACTTTCACTCAAGACTAGGATTAAAATAAATGGATGATTAAGTGGGGAGCAAATGCTTCAGATATGACGATATTTTGATGGTAGATGTATGCCACTGCAGTGCAGAGGATGTTCTTTTCTTAGCCCCAAGTGCTTGCCTATGTTACTGTTTTGATAGCATCTTCTTTTGTATCATGGATGGCTCCTGAATGATGGAAATTTTACTAAGGCTGCTTGGCTATAATTTAAACTTTCTTAAAAGTGGAGACATATTGGTGTTTCTCAAGTGAGCAAAACGAATTTAGCATATGCCATAAAATTATCAATATTCGTTGAATAATATACTTTCACTCAAGACTAGGATTAAAATAAATGGATGATTAAGTGGGGAGCAAATGCTTCAGATATGACGATATTTTGATGGTAGATGTATGCCACTGCAGTGCAGAGGATGTTCTTTTCTTAGCCCCAAGTGCTTGCCTATGTTACTGTTTTGATAGCATCTTCTTTTGTATCATGGATGGCTCCTGAATGATGGAAATTTTACTAAGGCTGCTTGGCTATAATTTAAACTTTCTTAAAAGTGGAGACATATTGGTGTTTCTCAAGTGAGCAAAACGAATTTAGCATATGCCATAAAATTATCAATATTCGTTGAATAATATACTTTCACTCAAGACTAGGATTAAAATAAATGGATGATTAAGTGGGGAGCAAATGCTTCAGATATGACGATATTTTGATGGTAGATGTATGCCACTGCAGTGCAGAGGATGTTCTTTTCTTAGCCCCAAGTGCTTGCCTATGTTACTGTTTTGATAGCATCTTCTTTTGTATCATGGATGGCTCCTGAATGATGGAAATTTTACTAAGGCTGCTTGGCTATAATTTAAACTTTCTTAAAAGTGGAGACATATTGGTGTTTCTCAAGTGAGCAAAACGAATTTAGCATATGCCATAAAATTATCAATATTCGTTGAATAATATACTTTCACTCAAGACTAGGATTAAAATAAATGGATGATTAAGTGGGGAGCAAATGCTTCAGATATGACGATATTTTGATGGTAGATGTATGCCACTGCAGTGCAGAGGATGTTCTTTTCTTAGCCCCAAGTGCTTGCCTATGTTACTGTTTTGATAGCATCTTCTTTTGTATCATGGATGGCTCCTGAATGATGGAAATTTTTACTAAGGCTGCTTGGCTATAATTTAAACTTTCTTAAAAAGTGGAGACATATTGGTGTTTCTCAAGTGAGCAAAACGAATTTAGCATATGCCATAAAATTATCAATATTCGTTGAATAATATACTTTCACTCAAGACTAGGATTAAAATAAATGGATGATTAAGTGGGGGGAGCAAATGCTTCAGATATGACGATATTTTGATGGTAGATGTATGCCACTGCAGTGCAGAGGATGTTCTTTTTCTTAGCCCCAAGTGCTTGCCTATGTTACTGTTTTGATAGCTTAATCTTGGATACAAGTTTAAATGAGATTCATAGCTGTTTACAAATCTTACGCCCCCACCCTCACCCCAATAAAATAAAATAAAGAAATAAAGAAATAAATAACAAATAATAAAAAATAAAAAATAATCCAACAACGCAACTACTATATACTGTAGTTTAGAGCTTCTTTACTTCCTGCCAAGTTACCCCTTCTAGATTGCTCTTCTATGCAAGTATGGAAACCAAACAAGAATTTTGCACAGTTGTGATTGTTCGTTTGACTTTCTTGTATCTTTACCTTAATGTGGCCAGTTATGTCTGTTGATTTGTCTTCTTGTGTTGTTTTTTATGTGATCAGCTTGCTTGAGAGCTCCAAAATGGTTGAAATGTCCAGTGGGTGCATCCTTTGGTTTTGGAGGCAAGCTAGTTTCTTTTCAGCCTAGTTCATCAGCGCTTGGCACTCCATCTAATAGTTCTGAGGTAAACCTAAACTTTTCTTCTTTGTTAAGAACCTCTATCTCGATAACTCACTTACCTTCCTTTATAGGTTTACGTGCATAGTTTGGTCACTGAACAAAGTTTGGTGCGTCGATCTACTGAATTTGAAACTGCAATTCAAGATCGCGACAACTCATCATTGAGATTGTTATGTCAGAAAAAATCTGAGGATTGCCTGTATGTCGGCTTTGCAGAATAAGACTTTTATTGATATTTATTATGCATTTGATGCAAATTTTATGTTTCTATCCTTTTATCATTGATAGGTCCAAGGATGAAAAAGAGACTTGGGGATTTTTGAAGGTTATGTTTGAGGAAGAAGGAACCGCTAGGACCAAATTACTTACTCATCTTGGTTTTAGTGTGCCTGATGAAGGAAGTGAAAATGCAATTGAGGAAGTTGAGAAGAAATTAACTAACACGATGAACTTAGAAGAGAAGTCTAGTACATTCTTGGTTGACAACGGAGAAGAGTTTTTTAACAGTCCCCAGCCTTCTATTGATAACCTTGTTGGAGACAATGAAGTTCCTAAAAATAAGCAGATAGAGAAAGAGTCCGAGGAGCACAGGCAGAGCACTGATCCCTCAATTGATGAAAGTATTCAACGTGCTTTGGTCATTGGAGACTACAAGGGAGCAGTTTCACAGTGCAGAGCAGCAAACAGAATGGCCGACGCACTGGTTATTGCACATGTTGGGGGTCCCTCATTGTGGAAACTTACTTGTGATCAATATCTTAGGAGTAGTCTGTCGCCCTATCTAAAGGTTTGCATATACGCATTTTTTAGTTAGTTCATAGTCTTCATGCAATATTGTCTGCGTCCGAGAAAAGTGGGATAGTGTCAAGTTGTAGTGGAATTGTAACTAGAATCAAGATGTGTTTTATGATTTGGTAGGTCTTAGAGCAGTTAATGAGTGTTATGCTTCATTTTATTTATTTGTTTTCTTTTCTGAACATTCAGGTTGTGTCTGCAATTGTGACTAATGATCTACTGAGCCTCGTCAGTACTAGGCCACTTGACTCATGGAAAGAGACACTTGCTCTCTTGTGCACGGTAAGATCTCTTATTCTCATCAAGTATTTAATATTTGATATCTACGTGGGTAATTGTCATGCATTGTGGATATCTGAAAGTAAAGATCGCAATAAATGCTGAATGATTTCGAAATCTTCACTAAAATTTCAGTTCCATTTATTTTTTGTTTATTGATTTTGGGATTGAGGTCCTCTTTACCATTGTGCTGCATCCGTCCTCACCCGCCCTCCTCAGACTGCCTCCGCTGCTTTCATTGTTTTTAAAAGCGGTCTGGGTGCCTGTGTAGGCGGCTGCTTAAACCTAAACAGTACTTAGACCGCCGCCTAAGTCTTGGGAACGCCAAGGGTAACACAGGCTGCTTATGGTATATTGTGGGGTATATTGATCGCTTAAGCGTAGTAACGGTTGAAGAGAATAGGCTAGGTTAAAATGGATTAGATCAAAACTGTCCAAATCCACTCAGGTAAAATGGTGAGGGTATTTATTTGAATATTCAAAAACATTCCTTCCTCCCTCTCGATGTTAAAAATTCCTATGTGGCACTTAGGCGTCCGCCTGTGCGCCTGGGTGCTAGGTGCTAGGTCTGGCGCCTAGTGCTTTCTAAACCATTGGCTGCTTTCCCTCCCCATGCTACTCACCCTAATCTAAAACACAGCGCAATCATAACTGAGGCACAATGGTAAAGCCTCTTTTGAGTATCCAAGAGGTATGACATTTTAATCTTCCAATTTGGTAGACTACAACCATCTCTCAACCATGCATACACTCAGATACCATCACTACCAAGTACCAACAACAACATCAGCAGGCATAAAAATAAGGAGAATATTTTGAAAACAACCTGAAAGGCTGTCGCTTAACCAGAATTAACAAACTTGCTAAAAATATTGGTTTATGGGGGAAGTTTAAAGAAAGTTCTGTATACTTTTGGTTCTCTTGTCTTGCACTTTTTTTACCTTAAGAATCATAATAGTCACAGCTTTTTGTAGGTTGTACTTGTTTGAAAAGCTTGCTTCAGATGATCTCGTATTTTGCGAATTATAAAGTCTTTCCTTTGGAGTTTTCTCTTGTTCATTCATCCACATTTCTCCCAGTTTCTTACCATAAAAGCATTTGATTATTTTTTCAGGAATAGTAGTTACTGCTAGCGGTTAAAGATTTTCCATGTCTACATTGTCAAGCAGGAAGCATGTGGATGCAATATGAATGATTCTATATTTTCGTTACGATTTATTAGACTATTAGGCTGTGAGATCTCAACTTCAGTTCCCTGCTAAACTCTGGCCTGTTCATATTGTTAAATTCAAACTAATATTCCAATTTAAAGTTATAATAAATAAAAGCATTTTGCAATTTGCATCTGTTGCAGTTTTCTATTAACATCTTCAACACCAGAGCCTAAGTCTTCTACGATCAAAATGGGATACCTTTGAAGCATAAAAGCTCCCAAAACATTAAACAAGGCCTCTTGATTGATTGTCTGCTGGACATTGACCTTCTATGAGTTGATTCTAAGTCTTTGAAATTACAACTACGATTAGGAGGATACACACTGATGTAGTCTTATCAAGCCACCCCATTTTACAAAAGTCAGACACTTCAACACAATATAACACTTGGACACTTCTCATGTCATAAAAGAAAAAGAAAAAGATCAACTAGTAACATTTTAAGAAGGGACAAATCTTATAGATATAACAGATGGGAGGATCGATAAGGGAAGAATTGGAAGAAGGTCTACTCATCTAAGTCATCTAATCCTATGTCATATTTTGTTGTTTAACTATGTCAATATCATAAGATAGGTAAACAAGGAACGCAGAAGGGGGAGTCTGTTGTTCTTTTTTTAAGTATGTGATCAAAAAATACACACGTCCTTTTGTTCAAAAGTTCTCATACCGAAGACTTCCAGATACTCAGAGTAGGACACTTGCATCCTTGTGAATTTTACATGATGAGTAGTTGGTAGAATTTTTCTTGGATTATGTAATTTAAATGCTCATGCAACGAAGGAGCTACATACAAAATTCCAAATCCATGTATGCTTGATTGATGAACTTCACTCCTAAGCATAAATTATAGGAGACATATAAGTATATCTTATGTGATCATAGGGTATGTGCTTATATACATTTAACTTTATTTCTTATTGTATAGTTTTAATTACCCCATAACAAGTTTGCCTACTTACATAAAAGAAAAACCAACTCTCACACGCACAGATAATGAGTGTAGAAGTATATTAATGATGATTGTAAGAGGGACAATATGCTTTGTATAGGTGTTAAAAATTTCGTAAATATGGTGGTCTTTTTGATATATTTATTGTTTCAATTTTTAAGCCTGTATGGGTATGGTTCGTTTTGATTTGGTGGAGGAGATAAGATATTCAATACTTTAGCGTCATGAATAATGAAGTGTGATGACAACATTTACTAAGAAGGTTTTGCTGTGATAATAAATATTTTAATTCTTTTGAACTGATTCTGCAACTTACATTAATTGTATTTGATATTTTTTCCTTAAATTACGGAAGAGTTATGAGTACTTTTCATTGTATGTGTGCATGCGGTTTGCTTTTGATTTCTTTAATAGCAATGAAGATGCTACTAAATGTGTTGACAATGCGGTTGGTTAACAGTTTGGGCAGAAGGAGGAATGGACTATTCTTTGTGACACCCTTGCTTCAAGATTAATGACGGCTGGCAACACACTTGCTGCAACTCTATGTTATATGAGTGCTGGAAATATTGAGAAAACTGTAGAAATTTGGTCACGCTGCCTGAAATCAGAGCATGACGGGAAGTCCTATGTTGACCTACTGCAGGTGATAGTTTTTTTAAATCTCATTGTTCCGTCTGTTATTCCATCACCAAAGGGTTAACAAAACTATGCATTTAAATAGGATCTAATGGAAAAGACCATCGTCCTTGCATTTGCAAGTGGACAAAAGCATTTCAGTTTATCACTGTCAAAGCTTGTTGAGAACTATGCTGAGCTGCTTGCTAGTCAAGGACTCCTCACAACAGCAATGGGATATTTGAAACTCTTAGGTTCAGAAGAATCTTCCCATGAGCTTGCCGTCCTGCTTGATCGCCTTGCAGTTTCAGCAGCAGGTATTGAAATTAAAGTCAATAATTATACTGTTTGTTACTTCTAGGACGATTTATAGTACAATTCACCTTCATTTATAATGTTGTGAATTGCAAACTTAAAGATGTTATTTGATTGCAACATGATCTATGCAATACTGGAGAAATTTCAATAATGTGAATGACTTTCTTTTATATGACTAGTTTCTTTATTTGCTGTATCAGTGACCCTCACATATTATTTCTTAAATCAGAAACTTGATTTAAGGTTTTAGTGAATCAATTCTGTCATTGATTGTTTATTGTATGAAGTTAGAAAGTTTTAATAATGAACAAGGAAATTTCATATATCAAGATTCCTTTTTTCCTTTTCATGTCTCTTAACTATAATTTCTATAAAGAAACTGGCGTGCTGGTTATATATATATATATATATATATATATATATATATATATATATATATATATATATATATATATATATGCTTGATAGAATTTCAATAACTTAGAGAAAACTTTTAAGGAATTATTTATGTAAACTTTATTTCATAGAAAATGTCTAAAAATGTCTTCTCAGGTGCTTTGGTGTCTCCTTGTCTGTTAACCTAGCGGGAAAAGCTCTTTTAATTTTTTATTGCATGTCATACAAAATTTTACTCTCATAATTGCATTTGACGCCATTATACAAGCCTTAACATTTCTGGTTTGATCAACTGGTCAGATATTTTATTAGCAGAGTCAGGGAAACTATTGCCACAATACGGACTGATGTGAGATTCACATGTTCTTTTACCCATCCCTAGCTTTTGTGCAAATTCTTGCTCCAACCTGCTCATTTTGCTGCTCCGCAAGCTTCAACATATATTGCTTTAGTTGTGGAATATTTCCTGCATCATTTCCAAGCTTCAATTTGAATCTGAGTATCCGTCAACTTTTAAAGGAATTCCATTGATACTTTTTAACTACATGATCCTTTGTTCTTTAGAGATACTTGAGAATATTGTCCTCCAAGAGTCGACCTGCCCTGTGTGTGCTTACGGTAACTACTCCTTGAGATAAGTTTGGGACGGTATATGTAACAATGCACTTGAACTGCTTCATGAACTGCTATCCACATTAGACGTACCCTTGAACTGCTTCTGAACTGTTCCTTCTGTAAGTGTCTTGTATGACATGCTCATGCGTGCAAGTGGGAGAAAGGTGCAACCCAATACCATCATGATTTTATCCCAAGTTTGTGGTCAGGAGCAAGAGGTTTATGACTGGAGTCTTCTAATCTTGATTAGTCTTCCGTCACATTTTCTTGGTAATAACTATGCTTGGTCTGAAAGGTAGGATACCCTTCTTTGGATTTGACATATTGAACTTAGCTTGGGTTACAGCCCTTTGGTATTGGTTTCTCGTCTCTTTACACCATAAGATCAATTACATATGGTCCTTCAAACAAACCTTCCATATATCTAAAACAGCAAAGAATATTGCTGCTGGCAACAATCACATATCTCCTAAGTGTAGGAGATCAAAACATGTAACATTATAAATAAATAAAAACAGTACCATTCCCTTAAATTTATTGTACTGATAATCCTAATCCAGATTTTGAATAATACCAAGCTTGCATGGTGTTAGCTTTTTTGTTAATTTTCAAAACTTGTTTGTTTCAATTGAACTTCATTAATGAGTAGCCACGTCGTTTTTTATCAGCATGAGCTTAGAGCATTAATTTTAAAATTAAGAAAAGGGAACAAACTGCAAAAAATTTATGTGTTCATGTGTGTGTGCCTACAAGATTAATATAGGTTTACGTGTTGGCTATAAATATAAAACAGTTGGCTATAAATTTTATGTGTTCATGTGTGTGTGCCTACAAGATTAATTATTCAATGTATCAGAAGATGTGATATTTTTCATTTGTGGTTCCATTTATGTCTGCCAGGTTATACATTAATGTCTAATACTCTAATGATCATGCTAGGTTAGGAAATTTCTTAGTTATGCAGATGGTGTCAATGTTTTAATATTGGTTAATTTTTATATGAATATTGTATTGTACTCATGGTTTTCTAATTTTGGATGTATGTTCTTGAACTTGATTGTTCTTATCTGCAGAGAGAGAAGAGCCTCAGACATTGGCATATGGAAGCACTACAAGACAAGCTGATTCTACATATAGCACTGAGACAACCAGTTATGGTGCTGACAGTTCACACCAATATTATCAGGTATTTATTTTGAAACATTGTTGGATTTCTCTTAATCTTAATAAGTTACAATGAAATGCTGCACTCACAATGTTTCTTATGCATGTGCCTGTAATAGGATAACCAACAACCCCCAGAGAGTGTTCCAGCTCATTCATATGCTGATGGCTATTCACAGCATAGTTCTTATGGAGGATATAACCCAATGCAACAAGTGCCAACGCCAGTGGAGCACATGCAATATGCGAGTAACACACAGTTTCAACCACAGCAGCAGATGTTTATCCCATCTCAGGTTCCCCATTATCAGGTATTTCTGTAAACTGAGACTGAGGGTGGTAACTAGTTATCAAAGTGTAGACCCCACGCTGCTAATCATGTTCAATTAACTCCTTTTCAGCGATTTTAACTTCTGGACGTTCTTAACTCTCTTTTAGACTAGCATAAAATATCAATATTTAATTAAATTGATCTTGACTTTAACTGTGTTTGGCATGACTTTCTGGATGCTATCATCTTAGAGTATAAACTACGATTGTTTATGTAAATTCTTAATATACAGTGGACTCAGTATTCAGTTTACTCCTGACTTGTTTACTCTGGTTCATATGCATGTGAAAGCCATGCCTCAGTCTATAGATTATTATTGTGGACTTTGCTACAATTCAATTATGGTAAGAAAGATCTTTTAACACACTTGATACAGTGAAGCCAAAGTTATAATGACCTATCGTGTTAAGCATTGTAGTTTTTTTAAAAAGTTCCCCAACTTTCTTCCTTCTCTTATTTTGCAGAAATTAGTGAAATATTATTCTCTTTTTAATTCCTTATTATGGGCCTTAAATTATATTTCTAATTTCTATATTTCTTCTCTATGTTGCTGTTTACCTCAGGCTGCTCCTTTTATGTATTACTCTAGCAACATCTGATGTCCTATTCTTTTATTTTAGACAAATTCTCCTGCTCCTCCAGTTCAAGTACAGCCTCCAGTGAAGTTTGTTCCTGCAGCACCTCCTCTTATTAAAAACGTGAATCAATTTCAGCAGCCGAGCTTGGGGTCTCACTTGTATCCGGTTTGTATTTTCATCAGCTGATAACAAAATACTCATTTCTGACTTTCTTAAGCTTGAATGAATCTTTCTTTTCTCTTTGGAATTAGGGAACAAGCAATCACATGCATCAAACTGGGCCACCTGCACCTTCTCATGGTCTTGGTGTACCCCATCCAAGCCCAGTTCCTGCTCATAACTTTCCCCCAACTATGGCTCCTACACCAGCTGCTACCGGTTTTATGCCTGTTTCAAATCAAGGTTTTGTGCAGAGACCTGGTTTCAGTCCTGCACAGCCCTCCAGTCCTACCCAGCCAGCTCAAATGAAACCAGCTGTTGCTCCTCCAGCCCCTCCACCAACTGTGCAAACAGTGGATACTTCAAATGTGCCTGGTAATCACGAAGGAAATCTAAAAACATGCAGCACTCAACTATCTTGTTCTAGGAAATGATTTTCAGTAGAACTGAAAAATATCTGGTGGTTATATGCATGTTATATGTATAATTCTTTGTTTTCTTTTGGGTTAATTGTCGATAGACCCTCTGTCGCCAAATTTAACTTACTAATGTAGTTCTATTGTTGTAGACAGACCCTCTGGAAGAATTCTATTGTTGCAGATAGAACCTCTCTGAAAGAGTTCTATTGTTGCAGATAGACCCTCTGTAAGAGTTCTATTGTTGCATATAGACCCCCTAAGTGAAAATCTATTGTTGCAGATAAGACTCCCTGAAAAGGGTTAAAAAAGGGTAAAAAAAATCACTCGGGGGAGTACTTGCAACAATAGAAGTACATGGGTAGGGTAGTAGGTTCAATTTGGCTATTATACTACAGGGGGTCTATCCGCAATTGATTTCCTGTTTTCCTTGAATTTCTTTTCATCATTTATTTATCTTAATCATTCTGATGTTTACAATTTTCCCCTTGGCATGTAAATATAGTTGAACCGTGATTGAGTAAATTGTTTACTGCTTTTTGGAAGTTCTCTTGTATACGCACACACTTGAAGGCACGTGCATGCACTCACCAAGTTGCTATTCGGATTCTGATCACCTTTTGTGCATCTACAGCTGAGCTGAAGCCTGTCATAACGACATTAACCAGACTTTACCATGAGTCATCAGAAGCGCTCGGTGGTTCACACGCAAATGCATCTAAGAAACGGGAAATTGAGGACAACTCACGGAAAATTGGAGCTCTTTTTGCAAAACTTAATAGCGGGGACATATCCCCGAATGCTGCAGCTAAGCTTAGTCAGCTCTGCCAGGCTTTGGACGCGGGTGACTTTGCCGGTGCCTTACATATTCAGGTATACTTTGAGAGAACAAGATTAGTATTATGATATTAATCATCACAGGACATAAATTATAATGAAAAAAGGAATTCAGTGGTATTTTTATTCAGTTGATATATTATTAAATTGCAACCAGTGATTTTAAATATAATGTATGGTATAAGAAATGTGGTGTTTAGTTTATGTCTGGGTACAATTTAGTGTGTGGTTTCGTAAGCCTCTTGGCTTTCATCAAGTTGTTAAATTGTTTGCTGCTAGTTTGCTCAATGATTTCGTTCATGGATATTGATAAGGTCCTTTAGTTTAGCAGCACCTTAGGATGACATATCCTTAACATTAATGGTGGGTTTTTAGTTATGAAAAAGCTTTGGTGGATACGTGGCCGCCCAGAGACAGAGACGAGGAAGACGTAGGACCTTCTGTAGTTTGTTTTTGGGTTTTTTTTTTAAACTATATAACCCAGAAAATCTCTCTTCTTTGCAGATATACCCCCTAAACCTAAATATTTGATAATTTACCCCTGCATTCTGTAGTTAAGTATCCCTCTCATTTAACACCGTTAAATTTCAAACTAAGAAGGGATAAAATGACAGAAGTACCCCCTTCCTGAAAAATAACATGTTTTGCTTATATACCCCCAAAATCTACCTGACTTGTAGGTTTACCCTCCCAAATCTGTACATTTGCTAATTTACTCCTATAATCTTTAACGGCATGAAAGAACGCAGGCGTAAATCGCAAATATATATATTTTCTGGTTGTCTGGGGGGTGGGGGATAAATCTGCAAATAGGATAGATTTGAGGGTATATAGGCAAAAACTGTTTCTTTTAAGAGTCAACATCCTTTATGCTGCTTTTTACTGCATTTTTTTACATTTATTGAATGACTGGAGTTTTTCTGCTGACAGGTGGTTTTAACGACGAGTGATTGGGATGAATGTAACTTCTGGCTTGCAGCACTGAAGCGAATGATCAAGACAAGACAGAGTGTTAGAATGAATTAGGACAGTCAGATGCTCATTCTTTTCAGGGATATTACTCAGTAGACACAGGATTTACATTTTCCTTCTCTTTGAAGGGAAAAATTAATTGTTATTTTACCTCATAGGTTCTCACCCTTAGATTTCCCATTATTCAGAGTCATGTGGTGGTTCCTTACGGTAAAGGCTCGCGTTATTGTGTGCGTTTGTTTCCAATATTTCTTGTCAATTGACGTGTCGAATTTTGTTTGAATTCTAGGCTTTTTGGGTTTTCAATGTTTCAGTGTAATGTTTTATATTTATTTAAAGAAATTTTCCTTTTTAACTTTGAGCTGCCATAGTCACCCAAAGTAAACTTTGAGCTGCCATAGTCACCCAAAGTAGACAGTTTTCTTTTGTAAACACTTCATTACAGCAAAAAAAACCTATATCTGGCTGTGATTATTAAGTTTTTGTGTCTGGCCTTCGTGATTACTCATGTGCTTTTATATGTTTTTTTTTTTTTTGGATTTTGTATATGTAGATGTTGGGAATTTGTCTGTACAGGAGAAATAATCTGAGAATTTGGATAAATTGTCAGCGAAACAAGGGAAGAAGGATTTATCACTTTCAAATTCAATAATGTTTTGAGCTCATTTGAATTGGTTTTACAATTTATTTATTTGTAATCAGTATTTTGGATACTGGGGCAAGTGGCTGGGGAAAAATAAAAACACAATTCCTTTTCCTTTCCTTCTTTGATATTGTAGAGCTGTCGTTTGTTATTTTCGGTTTAATTGGTAGATAAATTATCACATTCCATACATCAGATTCCGTCTACATTTTTTCGTTTTCATTCTCGTGCGAAATGTGACAATTTTAAATGCTCACTTAGAAGATAGTATTAGAGTATAGATTTGGCATGATATCAAATTTTATGTGAAAGGTGGACGTAGCAGTTAAACAGGCACAAAGAGAACTATTATTATTACTATCGTACAAATTTTATTAGAACACCCCTACGTATTGTTATGTTATTTTCAGCCATTGAACAATCTGGAGATTTTATTTGTCCTTGTGTTCTGATAACATCAGCTTGGAAATGAAGGCCTAGAGCCTGTTGGTCTTGGCGAGCAAGACGACTGTTGCAGTGGTGGTGAGCGGGATGAAGACGTCGTCGGATATGGCTCGAGTGGGCCCCGGGATCATTCTCTTAGCAAGAAGAGCCAGGACCGGGACTCCAAATATATAGAGGAAAAGATCTTTCGCTCCTTGTCCGACGTAGAAGGAGTCGAGCCCGACGACCTTCTCGATTATCCGCCTGAACTCATCCTTGGTCAGTTTAGATGTTTTGTCACCCCTAACATCCTGCGTAAATGTATGAAATATCAGATAGAAACCAGTGCATTCATAATATCATGCTGCGAGTCCTACTCATACTGTGCAAGGCTCTTCGAATTTATATAGGGTCAACTTAATTGCGAACAGACTCCCTATAGTATCACCCAGTTGCAAAGAAACCTCCTGTGATTCTATTTATTGTGAATAAACCCTTTGTAGTTCTACCTGTTGTGAATAGAACCCCGGGGTGATTTTTTATTTATTTACTCTTAAAATCATTTAAAATGTTTGAGGAGGTGGATAGACCCCCTATAGTTTAATTGGTGAGGATAGACACCAATTACTAATTTTAACATTTAAAGAAGTCAAAAAGTTCACTAAGGGGGTGTATTTGCACTGGAACCAATACTACAATAGGTTTATTCGCAACAAGTAAAATTACAGGGGGCCTACTCGCAATAAATAGAACTACATGGGCTCTCTTCGCAACTGGGTGATACTATAAGGGTCTGTTCGCAATTAACCCATTCATATATGACGATTGACAGAATATGCTTTTTGAAATTTGGATGCAGTTGAATCCGCAGAACACTTCAACTGCTCCTATCCAAATTTTGTGAAATTTGCGGAGCCTGTTCAGTATGGAATTTGGACTATAGTGGGCTTTGATTTGGTTCCTTTCTATGGAAGCAAATACTACATTGGACCATTTTTAGGAAATCATATAGAAACTAAATATAACATGTACAAAAAATAAATAAATTATATATATATATATATATATATATATATATATATATATATATATATATATATATATATATATATATATATATATATATATATATATATATATATATATATATATATATATATAGGAACTATGATTCTAAGGAGCCACCTTAGATTGAATCTAATGATGCACCTCTCGATACATGGATTAGGCTATTCTAATAGACGATCCGCTCTATTCATCATGATTTAAATGTCTTAAAAATCTATAAAACAAAATTCATGATGTTTCAAAACTTCTAACACATATTTTTATTGGCATTTTAATTGTATTATCGTAAAACCGTTAATTTTACAATCACTTGATGTATGAGTAACTACAATCCAACATGACTAGTTTTTGTTTATACACCATCCAAAATATATAGATCAAAATGAACGGAGTAGATTAAGTAAAGTGATTGCATATAACATAATTTTCAAGGTGCATCCTTAGATTCAATCTAACGTGGCTCCTTAGAATCATATTTCCACACATATATACTATCAATTTTAAATCAATGTATTAGTATACAATACTAGTGCAAATACATCAGAATGTCTGTATTATTTTCAGATATATCACGAGAAGAACATTAAACCACTGTTTACTACATTCAAACTCTCCTAAACTGACCAATTCGCTTAATTCTATCCACATCTAACAACTGACTCATTATCATTTCTTGAATATTCTTATTTATCAGTGTATATACATACAGTATTAGTTGTGTAAGATTCTTGGCTTAATGTGGATATACAGCTGTTTAAAACAATAAAAGACTGAAGTAGTATATGTTCATAGATGATTATAAGTTGATACATGCATTTAATTTTAAAAATTGAAACATATGAATTTCATTCTCATCTCACCTTATATGCCCCCTCGAGCTTTTCAATAGACGGTAACTCGAATTGCATGGCACCACTTTCCCTATTCAACATCCTGAAGCGCATATAATCTTTAGCTAACTATATTCGCCAAACTAAAATTAACGAATTAATTAACAGAGTTCGTAAATTTTATATCCTTTCTGATATCAAAATAATTTGATCAGAATGGAATGATAATTCACGTAAACATCAGAAAAAATGGAGTACTTACGCTACAATTTGATATAAAACGTGGTAGAGACGGCTCGCGTGCTGAGTTTTAATGGCGTCTTCGTATTCCTTCGGGTGGTCATTTATGTACTTGTTTATAGTCTCCTTCATCTTTTCTTTTTGCCGGTCCGGCATCTGAACCCCATCTTGTTCTGTGTTTAATTAAAAACCAAAAAAAAAAAAAAAAAAATTGTTGGGGGTGGGGACAAATCAGAAGAAACATAATTATATTTGAAATTCATAATAAGTGCAAGTCATATTAGAACACCGCGCTTGTTTCTGAACCGTACGAGAGGAAGGTAGGGGAGGGTTTCACGATCCTAACAGTTCCGGCGATCGATCTCTTGTATGGTTCAGAACATTCTTCTCCCAAGTAGGGTGTTCTGATGTGATTTGAATTAATGATGTTTAACTATTATCTTTCACTAATTCCACATATATTAACATAGCAATAATAATTTGCGTTAGAAATTAAGTATATACATACTTTTTTTAAGCTTCTGCATGGCTTGCCCCATCTTGATTTTCTTGGATTATTGACAATTGGATGCCTTTGAGGATAGAGATGGGGGATGCATGGTTATATGCAGGAGTTCATGTATTCTTAGGGTGAGGCAAAAAGTAAGGCATAGTCCTAATAACAAGCAAAGCGGTATTGAGTGGGAAAGCAAGTTAAGGGAGAAGGTCTAAATCCTATGAAGCAAGAATAGATTCCACAAAGCAAGGGAAAGGTTTATTTGGTCCGTAATTAGGCCTTCTGCTAATTAGGTTCGTCAAGTAAAACATATATAATCCTATTGAGTTGTAAATACTAGGTTCATCTTTTTTTTTTTATCTAAATTGACTTAAAAAGGATTATAACATGCTGCCATTCGATATCGACACTTTCTGTTTTATCCAAATCACAACGAAATCTACGGGTGCAGTAAATAGCCAACTTTCAAACATGTAGATATGTATGAACGTTGTTGACCACGCGATCCTTTTTTGAACCAAACAAGTCTCTTTGATGCAGCCCCCATGAATTACATTCATTTTCTAAGTTGCACTCGAAAATAAATTATAACCATCCATTAAATAAGTCAACATGTACTTATAAGATAGTGGTCTCTCAACTATTTTTTTTATGGTGGAGAGGATCCAAATCCGAAAAATAATGTTCAAGCTGCATATAAAGAAAAAGGACTCGTCTAACTAAATAAGTACATAGAGATTAAAAAAAAAACCCTATACATGTACATATGGAGGCTTAGTTATTGTTATTGTGAATAAAGAGTTTGCAAGATAGAAAAGCCCATAAGTTGACTTCATTGCTTTAGTTCGCTGCCGTTGCATCTATTTGTTGGCTCCTCATTTATTTCCTCAATCATCCTTCTTGTTGCATTTATTGGCGTCAAGGACTTTCAAGGGTACAAATGGATATATGAAGTTTTATTATTTCAAATTATCAATGTCTATCCACTAATCACACATATGTCCAGATCAAAATACGAATTAATATGGATTGGATGAAAAGAAAACAAATATGGTCATAGGAATTAGTTGAAAACTAGGATTATGTAATGCAAGAATTTTCTAAATAAAACATATTTCTCAAATCAAAGTCGTGTTAGCACCCTTAGAAGTTTACACCTACACCCCTGAATCACCGAAAAGCATTTTAGATTATTACCAATCAAACACCAAAAATTAAGAGCTTGCCCTTCAGGGGCAACAATTTGTAATGACTAGTAGAATTCCCTACTATAGTTTGATATAAATAAATTTAATTAAGCTGTTTTACTTTATGTTACATGAATGAGTATATACAGTCTCGCGTTTACAAAATTGAAGAACAACCATTTAAAAATAGCAAAATCAACCCATCAACTCAGTTTATAAAATCTCCCCTGATGTGCTGCTGTACAATAAAATCTCCCAACACATCACAGATTAATTACTATAAGGAGGGGAAAAAACATTACACAATGTTAAATTACATACGATCCACTATACAGCTATATCGGCAAAATTATCAGATTGGTATTTTATTTCGACCCCCTTCATCAATATAGTATTTGTACTCCCATTATTATTGACCACTTAAGTTACATTTTTTTGCTGAGCTTGGAAAATATTTCTCGCTGTCGAGTATGATAACTCGTCCTCGGTTAGCTGTGGAGTTCGACGAGCAGCCTGCATAAATGCATGGAAATCAGATGATATAACCAAATGCATTTATAATATCGTGTAGCTTCAATTCGTACTAACGTGCCACTCTTCAGTTTAAATATAACAATTAATGAAACATTTTTTTCCCCGAAATTTGAATGTAGTTGAAATCGCAGTAAAATTTAACTTATCTAATCCAAAATTTGTAAACTTGAGGAGCCTGTTCATGATGGAATTTGGACTTCTAGTGGGTAATAGTGCAATTGTACTAAACATGTATGATATCATTGTATAGAGGGTCTTTATGTAAATCTGTAATATCCTTTATATATATACAATCATCGGCTCATGCTAGGGTACGCAAGCCGATCATATTCAGTCGTCTCTCTCTCTCTCTAATACTTTCTCAGTGGGCTTTGATTTGGTGCCTTTTTTGATGGGAAACAAATACTACATTGGTCCCTCTTTAGATAATCATATGGAGAGGAACACATATATGGTGAGGGTCGAGGATTATTGTTTTATATTAATTAACATGACATGAGGTTGACTTTAACGCCTTTTGCTTGGGACTCCATGGCCGGTGTCAATTTTTAGAAAATCCACTTAAAATTCGTGGCCGGTGAGATTTGAACCTGGGTTGCTCTGATACTATCTTAAATTTATTCCCTCTAACCATTACACCAAAACTCTGAAGCTATAGTGAGGGTCGAGGATTATAGTTTTATATTAATTCTAACAAGTATATTCAGTATACAATATTAATGGGATTACTACACGTCAATGAAAAACTTTTAAAATATTAGTGGATGCATTGTCATGTTCTCCTTGCATCCTGTATGATTTTCTGTAGAGGGCCCTCTATAAGGATCAAATACATCACAATGCATGGACTAGTTTCTCATGTATATCGCAAGATTTGATTTGACTTTGTGCGTAGAACTTTAATCAAAATGTTTACAACACTTAATCTCACCTAACGTGACCAACTTGCACTTAATTGTATTCATGTCTAACAACTGGCTCATTATCATTTCTTAAATATTCTTCTTATTAATCAGTATATATACAGTGTTAGTTATGTAAAATTGCTTTTTTTAAATAAAAAAAAAAGAAAGAAAGAAAAAGGAGGAAAGGGGCCTAATTAATAATGAAGTCAATGTATTGTATTTTGGTTTACATCCAGACAGAAATAAGATACAAAGCAGTATATGTTCATCGTGGATGCTTATGACTTTACGCATGAATTTATTTTAATTAACATCCTGAAGTACATACAATATTTAATTAACTATTTCAAACAAAATAAAATTAACAAATAACATATGTACTTCATAAATTATATATACTTTCTGATATCAAAATGATTAATGTAGAATGATAATTTCATGTCAGGATCAGAAAAAAGGAATACTTACTCTACAATTTCATATACAACCTGGTAGAGACCATCCCAAGTTTGAATGGCACTTTCAAATTATTTGTAGCGTTCGTTTATGTAACTCTCCATAATCTTTTTGAACTGATTATCTCTTTGCTGGTCCTGTGCCTGAAACCCTCTCCTTTGTATTTAATTAAGCATCAAAACTTTTGTGCATTATCTTGGAAAAAGAACCATACATGATTCATGATGACTACAAATCATATTAGAACATTGAGCTTGTTCTGAACCATACATGAGGAAGGTAGATAACAAACTACAGATTTCAATCGTCTCATTTAGTTTTCAAAAGGAGTTTTTGTTAAAACAACCCACTTTTGCTAAATAATTAGCAAAACCGACCGTTTTGCTAATTATTTAGCAAAACCGACCTCTTTGGCTGTTGGTTAAAAGAGGTCGGTTCATAAAATAGATTTTGAAACATACGGGACTACTAGTCCCGTATGTTTAGTGGTCACTAATTGCCCTTCTTCTTCTTCTTTTGTTCTGAAAACAGTTTAGAAAACAGTAGTCCCGTGGGTTTTAGCGGCTAATTACTGGCCACTAATCATACAGGACTAATAGTCCCGTATGTTTCAAAAGCTCTATCTTGCAAAACCGATCTCTTTTAGGCCTATTGGCCAAAAAGAGGTCGATTTTGTTAAATAATTAGCAAAAAGGTCTGTTTTGCTAATTATTTAGCAAAAATGGGCTGTTTTAACAAAAACTCCTTTTCAAAACATCATGTTCCTTTGCAGATGCTCTGATATTATTTATATTCAAGATATTTAAAAACTATCTTCCACATATTTTAACATTGCAAAATAAGTTAAATTAGAACGTATTACAAACTTTTTTCTAGCTTCTGCATGGCTTGCCCCCATTTTGAATTTCTTGGATTATTGACTTGGTGACTTCTGAAGAATGAGATGGTTTGGTTATATGTAGGAATTTCATGTATATATCTTAGGGTGAGGTAAAAAGTAAGTCATAATCCTAATAGGAAGCAAATGGTATGTGTGGGAAAGCAAATGGAGAAGGTATAAATCTAATGAAGAAAGAACAGATTCTACAGAGCAAGATTAGATGCAGATTTACTATAATATATCCGTGAATGTCTATATCTTTTTATATCCCTGATTGGAACTATATATATTGCATTAAAATAAGATCTGACCAAATATACTAGCCTCAAGACTCTCATCGCATTAAATGTACACTCAAGGCATATCAACTCTTTGAATCAGTGGACGAATCATGAAATTCAATGATACGAGAATTGATATTTTTAAGTGTTCATTTAATACAAAGAGTAGCCCTCACTAGATTAAGAGGATGATTTTGACAAAATAGAGGTAGTTGACTGAGTCTCTTAAATTCCTCAGTCTTCCATGTATTGCCTTTTACCTCCACTTATATGCTCATCTAAGTGCATTGCGCACTTCTCTTTTGTGAGAATTGACACATGCTACTGTTTATTATTCAATTGTGAATCATACAACTTAATTAATCCTTATCAAATAAAAAAGAAAAGTTAACGGGTTATTTAGTTAACATTTTCCGATTTAAATACATCTTAACAATGAAGGGAGTCGTTCATTTTTCAACGCCCATAGGCACGAGCGTTGAAAAATTCGAAAAATATATATCATAAACTGTAATTAATAAAGAAAAGACTATCAGAAATTATCACAAATGACATTGTTACAAAAATATGACATCACAAATGACAAAGAAGAGGGAGATGCTGAGAGGGCAGTTATTATATATATATATATATATATATATATATATATATATATATATATATATATATATATATATATATATATATATATATATATATATATATATATATATATATATATATATATATATATATATATATATATATATATATATATATATATATATATATATATATATATATATATATATATATATATATATATATATATATATATATATATATATATATATATATATATATATATATATATATATATATATATATATATATATATATATATATATATATATATATATATATATATATATATATATATATATATATATATATATATATATATATATATATATATATATATATATATATATATATATATATATATATATATATATATATATATATATATATATATATATATATATATATATATATATATATATATATATATATATATATATATATATATATATATATATATATATATATATATATATATATATATATATATATATATATATATATATATATATATATATACAACCTGGTAGAGACCATCCCAAGTTTGAATGGCACTTTCAAATTATTTGTAGCGTTCGTTTATGTAACTCTCCATAATCTTTTGAACTGATTATCTCTTTGCTGGTCCTGTGCCTGAAACCCTCTCCTTTGTATTTAATTAAGCATCAAAACTTTTGTGCATTATCTTGGAAAAAGAACCATACATGATTCATGATGACTACAAATCATATTAGAACATTGAGCTTGTTCTCAACCATACATGAGGAAGGTAGATAACAAACTACGATTTCAATCGTCTCATTTAGTTTTCAAAAGGAGTTTTTGTTAAAACAACCCACTTTTGCTAAATAATTAGCAAAACCGACCGTTTTGCTAATTATTTAGCAAAACCGACCTCTTTTTGGCCTGTTGGTTAAAAAGAGGTCGGTTTCGCTAAAAATAGATTTTGAAACATACGGGACTACTAGTCCCGTATGTTTAGTGGTCACTAATTGCCCTTCTTCTTCTTCTTTTGTTCTGAAAACAGTTTAGAAAACAGTAGTCCCGTGGGTTTTAGCGGCTAATTACTGGCCACTAATCATACAGGACTAATAGTCCCGTATGTTTCAAAAGCTCTATCTTGCAAAACCGATCTCTTTTGGCCTATTGGCCAAAAGAGGTCGATTTTGTTAAATAATTAGCAAAAGGTCTGTTTTGCTAATTATTTAGCAAAATGGCTGTTTTAACAAAACTCCTTTTCAAAACATCATGTTCCTTTGCAGATGCTCGATATTATTTATATTCAAGATATTTAAAACTATCTTCCACATATTTTAACATTGCAAAATAAGTTAAATTAGAACGTATTACAAACTTTTTCTAGCTTCTGCATGGCTTGCCCCATTTTGAATTTCTTGGATTATTGACTTGGTGACTTCTGAAGAATGAGATGGTTTGGTTATATGTAGGAATTTCATGTATATATCTTAGGGTGAGGTAAAAGTAAGTCATAATCCTAATAGGAAGCAAATGGTATGTGTGGGAAAGCAAATGGAGAAGGTATAAATCTAATGAAGAAAGAACAGATTCTACAGAGCAAGATTAGATGCAGATTTACTATAATATATCCGTGAATATCTATATCTTTTTATATCCCTGATTGGAACTATATATATTGCATTAAAATAAGATCGACCAAATATACTAGCCTCAAGACTCTCATGCATTAAATGTACACTCAAGGCATATCAACTCTTTGAATCAAGGGACGAATCATGAAATTCAATGATACGAGAATTGATATTTTTAAGTGTTCATTTAATACAAAGAGTAGCCCTCACTAGATTAAGAGGATGATTTTGACAAAATAGAGGTAGTTGACTGAGTCTCTTAAATTCCTCAGTCTTCCATGTATTGCCTTTTACCTCCACTTATATGCTCATCTAAGTGCATTGCGCACTTCTCTTTGTGAGAATTGACACATGCTACTGTTTATTATTCTATTGTGAATCATACAACTTAATTAATCCTTATCAAATAAAAAGAAAAGTTAACGGGTTATTTAGTTAACATTTTCCGATTTAAATACATCTTAACAATGAAGGGAGTCGTTCATTTTTCAACGCCCATAGGCACGAGCGTTGAAAAATTCGAAAAATATATATCATAAACTGTAATTAATAAAGAAAAGACTATCAGAAATTATCACAAATGACATTGTTACAAAAATATGACATCACAAATGACAAAGAAGAGGGAGATGCTGAGAGGGCAGTTATTATTATTATTAATTATATTTATATATATATATATATATATATATATATATATATATATATATATATATATATATATATATATATATATATATATATATATATATATATATATATATATATATATAAAGCAACAAGGATAAAAATATCTGAAATATGTCATGTGCATTACCATGTTCCAATTTATATATTTAAAAGATTTCAAATATAATATATGATAGTTTAGAGAAAAAAGCTTAGTGCATTTTCATGAATCCTTTGATAATTTAGGAAATTTTACTCTGGTTTAAAATCAATTGATTGCTCCTTAAATTTGAAGGAAAATGAGAGACTTTTTCAAATAAAGTCCTCTTGATCGTGACGTATAGTTTTATTTCGTCTGCTTGTTTGGGTAAGAAAATGGAAGATGTCAGCGTAGAAATCATCAAAATCCGTTTTCTTTCCCTGTTTTATTTTCAAGCATGATGTCAACTGTTGATTTTAAACTGAAGGTTGACATTTCAAAATTTTGATAATATTTTTCACCACTCAGAGGTGAAATCATAAATACACTTCATTTTACACGTAAACCACGTGCGTACAAAATAATAATAATCAATACTTGGGTGCAAAAGAATTCACAATATAAATATGGTTTTCTTTTTTTTTTTTTTGAGAGAAATATAAATATGGTTTTCATATGTTAATATTTAATATGATCCCTTAAAAATTCCAGAAGAAGACGATAATCCAAAACGAGTGGAGTTATATATTTTATTATAATTGGCATCTTATATGGTTTCAACTATATCTGAATTTGATTGAGTGTTATTGTTGGTCCAAGAAATATGAGGAATTGCAATGTGTCTTGGACGTGGCAAGATTCAGACAACATAACTTGAATGAGTTGGATGCAAATGAATGATGAGGATAAATGTGTCGGATTAATAATGTAAGGAATAAAGTCTTCACCATGAGTTTTAGGGCTTCGATAAATGGACTGTTTGCACTCACAAAAAATGTGTTAGGAGATTGGGATGTGTCTCAGCCAAAGCCCTTAAATACTTAAGTTAGTGATTTACAAATAACATATACTTAAGCCTAAATTGAAAAGTATTTCAATATAAAAAGGGTTATTTATATTTATATATATATATATATATATATATATATATATATATATATATATATATATATATATATATATATATATATATATATATATATATATATATATATAAAGCAACAAGGATAAAAATATCTGAAATATGTCATGTGCATTACCATGTTCCAATTTATATATTTAAAAGATTTCAAATATAATATATGATAGTTTAGAGAAAAAAGCTTAGTGCATTTTCATGAATCCTTTGATAATTTAGGAAATTTTACTCTGGTTTAAAATCAATTGATTGCTCCTTAAATTTGAAGGAAAATGAGAGACTTTTTCAAATAAAGTCCTCTTGATCGTGACGTATAGTTTTATTTCGTCTGCTTGTTTGGGTAAGAAAATGGAAGATGTCAGCGTAGAAATCATCAAAATCCGTTTTCTTTCCCTGTTTTATTTTCAAGCATGATGTCAACTGTTGATTTTAAACTGAAGGTTGACATTTCAAAATTTTGATAATATTTTTCACCACTCAGAGGTGAAATCATAAATACACTTCATTTTACACGTAAACCACGTGCGTACAAAATAATAATAATCAATACTTGGGTGCAAAAGAATTCACAATATAAATATGGTTTTTTTTCTTTGTTTTTGAGAGAAATATAAATATGGTTTTCATATGTTAATATTTAATATGATCCCTTAAAAATTCCAGAAGAAGACGATAATCCAAAACGAGTGGAGTTATATATTTTATTATAATTGGCATCTTATATGGTTTCAACTATATCTGAATTTGATTGAGTGTTATTGTTGGTCCAAGAAATATGAGGAATTGCAATGTGTCTTGGACGTGGCAAGATTCAGACAACATAACTTGAATGAGTTGGATGCAAATGAATGATGAGGATAAATGTGTCGGATTAATAATGTAAGGAATAAAGTCTTCACCATGAGTTTTAGGGCTTCGATAAATGGACTGTTTGCACTCACAAAAAAATGTGTTAGGAGATTGGGATGTGTCTCAGCCAAAGCCCTTAAATACTTAAGTTAGTGATTTACAAATAACATATACTTAAGCCTAAATTGAAAAGTATTTCAATATAAAAAGGGTTATTTATATTTATATATATATATATATATATATATATATATATATATATATATATATATATATATATATATATATATATATATATATATGAATGAGTAATATGGAGGAACTTGGTACCAAGACAAGTTTTGTGGACAAGTAATATTTCATTATCTACTCATTCAAATGAACATTCACGGGTAGATAGTGGATGGTATGAGAACTCACTACCAAGATCAAAATTTGGATTGTTCATACATTTCTCTCTCTCTCTCTCTCTCTCTATATATATATATATATATATATATATTAAGGAATATGAGCTAGCACCTCATTTAGTAAAGTGAGCTATCACTCACTTACACAATACCCCACACTCAATTGATGTGATCACTAAGTGGGCCTAAACACTATACACATTAGTGGGATCATTTTACTAAATGAGGTGGCGGTTCATATTCCTTTTTTCCATATATATATATATATATATATATATAGATATATATATATATATATATATATATATATATATATATATATATATATATATATATATATATATATATATATATATATAGAAGGAGGACCAACTTTTCTAACCACTCATCTTGCTTTGGGATCCGTGAAAGATATAAAGCCCACTTTGAGATTTGTGCATCACAAATCTCAAGACAAGATGAGTGGATAAAAAGTTGGTGCACCACTATTCATTATGAACTTAAGTTCATAGGAGTTGCTCTATATATATATATATATATATATATATATATATATATAGAAGAAGCCTTATTCAAGTAAGAATGAATAGCGTGCACCAACTTTTTATCCACTCATTTGTCTTGAGATTTGTGATGCACAAATCTCAAAGTGAACTTTATATCTTCTACTCTGATCCCAGCAAGATGGATAGAAAAGGATGCACCATATTCATTATTAACTTAGTTCATATGAGCTCTCGCTTCTATATATATATATATATATATATATATATATATATATATATATATATATATATATATATATATATATATATATATATATATATATATATATATATATATATATGAAAAAATGAATATGAGGTGGCGCTCGTTTAGTAAAATGAGCTCCCACTCACAAACATCATACCCCACACTCAATTGATGTGATCACTAAGTGGGCCTAAACACTATACACATTAGTGGGATCATTTTACTAAATGAGGTGGCGGTTCATATTCCTTTTTCCCATATATATATATATATATATATATATATATATATATATATATATATATATATATATGAAATAATGTATATGAGATGGCTCATTTTGCTAAATGAGCTATCAAGATATAGCCATGTGGTGATTTCACCTCGCTAGTACATTAAATGTGACCTCACCACTCTATATCTTGGTAGCTCATATAGCAAAATGGTATCCATCATCATTATATAGAGCAATGTTCTATAAACTTAAGTTGATAGGGAATGGCCATCTACCAATTTTCTATCCATTAATGTTGCCTTGGGATCCGTGAAAGATATAAAGCCCACTTTGAGATTTACGTGCATCTTGATTTCACGATCTTAAGGCAAGATTAATGGATATAAAAGTTAGTGGACACTCATCCCTATCAACTTAAGTTTATAGAACCTTCTATATATATATATATATATATATATATATATATATATATATATATATATATATATATATATATATATATATATATATATACCTTAAATCACGGGTTTTGCAAAATGCCGTAAATCTTACTATTTATAAAACTACCCCTCAAATCATCAACTTCTAGAGAAACACCCTTAAAATCAACAAATTATCAACTTGATGATTAAAATTTGAATATTTTGTTGATAATTTTTACATTGCAATTATAAATTAGGTTATCAAAGTTTGATGATTAATTGCTTTGAGGGTTAATTTTTTTCTAAAATTGAAGATTTAAGGGTCTTTTGCAAATAACCATGATGTAAGGGGTATATAAAAATAACCCAATTATACCATATAAAAATCGAGGTAAAACTTCACTATAGTCCCTAATGTATTAGCCAAATTTTATTTGGGTCCTTAATGTTGAAAGTCATCAATAGAGATCCCTAACGTTTTCTCGTCATCAAATTAGGTCCTTTTCGAGATTTTCGGTTATCTATTGCTGATGTGGCGGTGACTAAACTGTCTTTTCTCTCTTCTTTTTGCACATAACTCCTATAAGTTTTAAAATTACAAATAACACCCTATTAGTTTGGAACATCACAATATCCCCTAAAAATTTCAAAAGCTATATGTGTCCGGTAAAAATTTACAACCAACCCCTTGAAAGTTTTGAAAATTATAAATAACACTCGAAAGTTTTAAAATTACAAATAGCACTCGAAAGTTATTTGTAATTTTAGAACTTTCACTGGCTATAAAATTTTGAATGTTTGTTTGTAAAATTTAGAGATTCATTTATACTTTTCAAAATTTCGAGGTTGTTTGCATATTTTCTAGAGGCTTTTATAAAATTTTAGGAGTTATTTATAATTTTCAAAACTTTCAAGGGTTGGTTGTAAAGTTTTACCAAACCACTTGTAGCTTTTGAAATTTTTAGGGGATATTGTGATGTTCCAAACTAACAGTGTTATTTATAATTTTCAAAACTTTCAAGGGTTGGTTGTAAAATTTTAGCGGACCACTTGTAGCTTTTAAAATTTTAGGGTATTATTTATAATTTTTAAAACTTTCAGTGTTATTTATAATTTTTAAAACTTTCAGTGTTATTTATAATTTTTAAAACTTTCAGTGTTATTTATAATTTTTAAAACTTTCAGTGTTATTTATAATTTTTAAAACTTTCAGTGTTATTTATAATTTTTAAAACTTTCAGTGTTATTTATAATTTTTAAAACTTTCAGTGTTATTTATAATTTTTAAAACTTTCGAGGTGTTATTTATAATTTTTAAAACTTTCAGTGTTATTTATAATTTTCAAAACTTTCAAGGGTTGGTTGTAAAGTTTTACCAAACCACTTGTAGCTTTTGAAATTTTTAGGGGATATTGTGATGTTCCAAACTAAGAGGGTGTTATTTATAATTTTCAAAACTTTCAAGGGTTGGTTGTAAAGTTTTACCAAACCACTTGTAGCTTTTGAAAATTTTAGGGGATATTGTGATGTTCCAAACTAACAGTGTTATTTATAATTTTTAAAACTTTCAGTGTTATTTATAATTTTTAAAACTTTCAGTGTTATTTATAATTTTTAAAACTTTCAGTGTTATTTATAATTTTTAAAACTTTCGAGGTGTTATTTATAATTTTCAAAACTTTCAAGGGTTGGTTGTAAAATTTTAGCGGACCACTTGTAGCTTTTAAAATTTTAGGGGATATTGTGATGTTCCAAACTAACAGTGTTATTTATAATTTTCAAAACTTTCAAGGGTTGGTTGTAAAGTTTTACCAAACCACTTGTAGCTTTTGAAATTTTTAGGGGATATTGTGATGTTCCAAACTAACAGGGTGTTATTTATAATTTTTAAAACTTTCAGTGTTATTTATAATTTTTAAAACTTTCAGTGTTATTTATAATTTTTAAAACTTTCAGTGTTATTTATAATTTTCAAAACTTTCAAGGGTTGGTTGTAAAGTTTTACCAAACCACTTGTAGCTTTTGAAATTTTAGGGGATATTGTGATGTTCCAAACTAACAGGGTGTTATTTATAATTTTCAAAACTTTCAAGGGTTGGTTGTAAAATTTTAGCGGACCACTTGTAGCTTTTAAAATTTTAGGGTATTATTTATAATTTTTAAAACTTTCAGTGTTATTTATAATTTTTAAAACTTTCAGTGTTATTTATAATTTTTAAAACTTTCAGTGTTATTTATAATTTTTAAAACTTTCAGTGTTATTTATAATTTTTAAAACTTTCAGTGTTATTTATAATTTTCAAAACTTTCAAGGGTTGGTTGTAAAATTTTAGCGGACCACTTGTAGCTTTTAAAATTTTAGGGTATTATTTATAATTTTTAAAACTTTCAGTGTTATTTATAATTTTTAAAACTTTCAGTGTTATTTATAATTTTTAAAACTTTCAGTGTTATTTATAATTTTTAAAACTTTCAGTGTTATTTATAATTTTTAAAACTTTCAGTGTTATTTATAATTTTTAAAACTTTCGAGGTGTTATTTATAATTTTTAAAACTTTCGAGGTGTTATTTATAATTTTCAAAACTTTCAAGGGTTGGTTGTAAAGTTTTACCAAACCACTTGTAGCTTTTAAAATTTTAGGGGATATTGTGATGTTCCAAACTAACAGTGTTATTTATAATTTTTAAAACTTTCGAGGTGTTATTTATAATTTTCAAAACTTTCAAGGGTTGGTTGTAAAGTTTTACCAAACCACTTGTAGCTTTTAAAATTTTAGGGTATTATTTATAATTTTTAAAACTTTCAGTGTTATTTATAATTTTCAAAACTTTCAAGGGTTGGTTGTAAAATTTTAGCGGACCACTTGTAGCTTTTGAAATTTTTAGGGGATATTGTGATGTTCCAAACTAACAGTGTTATTTATAATTTTCAAAACTTTCAAGGGTTGGTTGTAAAATTTTAGCGGACCACTTGTAGCTTTTAAAATTTTAGGGGATATTGTGATGTTCCAAACTAACAGTGTTATTTATAATTTTTAAAACTTTCAGTGTTATTTATAATTTTCAAAACTTTCAAGGGTTGGTTGTAAAGTTTTACCAAACCACTTGTAGCTTTTGAAAATTTTAGGGGATATTGTGATGTTCCAAACTAACAGTGTTATTTATAATTTTTAAAACTTTCAGTGTTATTTATAATTTTTAAAACTTTCAGTGTTATTTATAATTTTCAAAACTTTCAAGGGTTGGTTGTAAAGTTTTACCAAACCACTTGTAGCTTTTGAAAATTTTAGGGGATATTGTGATGTTCCAAACTAACAGTGTTATTTATAATTTTTAAAACTTTCAGTGTTATTTATAATTTTTAAAACTTTCAGTGTTATTTATAATTTTTAAAACTTTCGAGGTGTTATTTATAATTTTTAAAACTTTCGAGGTGTTATTTATAATTTTTAAAACTTTCGAGGTGTTATTTATAATTTTTAAAACTTTCGAGGTGTTATTTATAATTTTTAAAAGTTTAAGGGGCTTTAGAAAATTTTTAGGTGACCCTTGTTTAGAAAATATACAAACACTCTTAGAAGTTTTAAAACTATAAATGGACCCCTAATTTTTTTATAAATAGACCACGAAATTTTTATAAACAACTGTTGAAGTTCTTTAAAAATACAAATAACTTTTGGTTTTTCAATACTTTTAGGGGTTGGTTGTAAAATTTTAGCGGACCACTTGTAGCTTTTGAAAATTTTAGGGGATATTGTGATGTTCCAAACTAACAGGTGTTATTTATAATTTTTAAAACTTTCAGGTGTTATTTATAATTTTCAAAACTTTCAAGGGTTGGTTGTAAAGTTTTACCAAACCACTTGTAGCTTTTGAAAATTTTAGGGGATATTGTGATGTTCCAAACTAAGAGGGTGTTATTTATAATTTTTAAAACTTTCAGTGTTATTTATAATTTTTAAAACTTAAGTTCATGGGAGTTCTCTTCATATATATATATATATATATATATATATATATATATATATATATATATATATATATATATATATATATATATATATATATATATATATATATATATATATATATATATATATATATATATATATATATATATATATATATATATATATATATATATATATATATATATATATATATATATATATATATATATATATATATATATATATATATATATATATATATATATATATATATATATATATATATATATATATATATATATATATATATATATATATATATATATATATATATATATATATATATATATATATATATATATATATATATATATATATATATATATATATATATATATATATATATATATATATATATATATATATATATATATATATATATATATATATATATATATATATATATATATATATATATATATATATATATATATATATATATATATATATATATATATATATATATATATATATATATATATATATATATATATATATATATATATATATATATATATATATATATATATATATATATATATATATATATATATATATATATATATATATATATATATATATATATATATATATATATATATATATATATATATATATATATATATATATATATATATATATATATATATATATATATATATATATATATATATATATATATATATATATATATATATATATATATATATATATATATATATATATATATATATATATATATATATATATATATATATATATATATATATATATATATATATATATATATATATATATATATATATATATATATATATATATATATATATATATATATATATATACCTTAAATCACTTTTGCAAAAATGCCGTGTAAATCTTACTATTTATAAAACTACCCTCAAATCATCAACTTCTAGGAAACACCCTTAAAATCAACAAATTATCAACTTGATGATTAAAATTTGAATATTTTGTTGATAATTTTTACATTGCAATTATAAATTAGGTTATCAAAGTTTGATGATTAATTGCTTTGAGGGTTAATTTTTTTCTAAAATTGAAGATTTAAGGGTCTTTTGCAAATAACCATGATGTAAGGGTATATAAAAATAACCCAATTATACCATATAAAAATCAGAGGTAAAACTTCACTATAGGTCCCTAATGTATTAGCCAAATTTTATTTGGGTCCTTAATGTTTGAAAGTTATCAATAGAGATCCCTAACGTTTTCTCCGTCATCAAATTAGGTCCTTTTCGAGATTTTCAGTTATCTATTGCTGATGTGGCAGCTGACTAAACTGTCTTTTCTCTCTTCTTTTTGCACATAACTCCTATAAGTTTTAAAATTTATAAATAACACCCTGAAAGTTTTTAAAAATTACAACTAACACCCTGTTAGTTTCGAACATCACAATATCCCCCTAAAATTTTTAAAAGCTACAAGTGGTTTGGTAAAAAATTTACAACCAACCCCTTAAAAGTTTTGAAAATTATAAATAACACCCTGAAAGTTTTTAAAAATTACAAATAACACCCTATTAGTTTGGAACATCACAATATCCCCCTAAAAATTTCAAAAGCTACATGTGTCTGGTAAAAAATTTACAACCGACCCCTTGAAAGTTTTAAAAATTACAAATAGCACTCGAAAGTTATTTGTAATTTTTAGAACTTTCACTGGCTATAAAATTTTGAATGTTTGTTTGTAAAATTTAGAGATTCATTTATACTTTTCAAAATTTCGAGGTTGTTTGCATATTTTCTAAGAGGCTTTTATAAAATTTTAGGAGTTATTTATAATTTTTAAAAGTTTAAGGGCGCTTTAGAAAATTTTTAGGTGACCCTTGTTTAGAAAATATACAAACAGCTCTTAGAAGTTTTAAAACTATAAATGGACCCCTAATTTTTTTATAAATAGACCACGAAATTTTTATAAACAACTGTTGAAGTTCTTTAAAAATACAAATAACTTTTGGTTTTTCAATACTTTTAGGGTTGGTTGTAAAATTTTAGCGGACCACTTGTAGCTTTTGAAATTTTAGGGGATATTGTGATGTTCCAAACTAACAGGTGTTATTTATAATTTTTAAAACTTTCGAGGTGTTATTTATAATTTTCAAAACTTTCAAGGGTTGGTTATAAAGTTTTACCAAACCACTTGTAGCTTTTAAAATTTTAGGGGATATTGTGATGTTCCAAACTAAGAGGGTGTTATTTATAATTTTTAAAACTTTCAGGTGTTATTTATAATTTTTAAAACTTATAGGGGTTATATGCAAAAAGGAGAGAGAAAAGACAGTCCAATACCGCCACATCGCAATGATAACGAAAAATATCGAAAATGACCTAATTTGATGATGGAGAAAACATTAGGGATCTTTGTTAATGATTTTCAAACATTAAGATTTAAACGAATTGACTAATACACTGCGACCTACAGTGAAGATTTGCCAAAATGAGAATGGTAAAATGTTTGGCTCAACCATTTTAAGATTCCTCACCAACCCGCTCCCAACCTCTGTTTAATTAATTAATTAATTAACAAACCGACGAAATTATTTAATTACTAATACGACTCCGCCCCCTTTTTCTCTTTTTCTTCACTCAAACTCTTTTGGTTGGCCATTGCCATCATCATCATCGTCGTCGTCGTCAATGGAACAGCAGCGGCAACAGCAACAGCAACAAGAAGGACATGCAAACCACCGCCAAGCTCGCTCCTTTCTCCACCGCCTCACCTCCGCCACCACCGCCGCAGCCCTCTCCTCCGCCGTCTCCGAGCTCCGCCTCCTCTCCAAGCTCAACCCCGACCTCCGCTCTCCCCTCGCCGACTCCGGCCTCGTCCCCATCCTCACCCGCCTCCTCCTCCTCAATCAAGATCAAGATCAAGAAGACGAGGATCACCTGGCGATCAAGGAGAACGCCGCCGCCACTCTCCTCAACCTCTCGATCTCCTCCCCCGAAACCCTAATGTCCTGCCCCTCCCTCCTCCCCTTCCTCTCCTCCGCCCTCCGCCGCCCCTCCCCGCCGCTCAACCAGCTCGCCGCCGCCACCCTCTTCAGCCTCCTCTCCGTCGAGCCCTTCCGCCCCATCATCGGATCCAGAAAGCCTAATCCTCTCCCCTGATCTCCTCCTCAGATCCCCAAATTCCCCGACCCGAACCCTGAAGGACGCCCTCAAAGCCCTCTACGCCGCCGCCCTCTACCCTCTAAACCGTCCTCCGCTGATCTCTCGGCGCCGTCCCCGCGATTTTCGACATCATCGCCGGAGACGGCCGGCGGGGTGGTGGAGGACGCGACGGCGGTGGTCGCGCAGTTGGCGGGGTGCTGGGAGAGCGTGGATGCGTTTAGGAGGCGGAGGGTTAGGGTTTTGGTGGGGTTGGTGGAGGAAGGAAGCGGGAGGGCGGCGGAGAACGCGGCGGCTGCGATGTTGAATATGGTGATGAGCGGAGGGGAGAGGGCGGCGGAGGAGGTTAAGGCGGCGGAGGCGGCGGTGAGGGGGTTGGCGGAGAGGGGAGGGAGCGAGAGGGGGAGGAGGAAGGCGGCGGAGTTGGTTAGGGCTATGGAGAGGTGGTGGGGTCCCCGGCCCCGGTGGAGCTTTGAGGACGATGGGTCTCCGGCGAGGTATAGCGATACGTCGCTGGCGAGTTCCAGTGAATGGTCGATAATGCGGTTTTCGTCGTCCGCGGATAGCAGTAGTTTCTAGGTAATTTACATGCAACATATTCGTCGTCTATGTTCATTGCAGTCGATAGAAACTTTTGTCCATCCAACTTTTTAATTCTCGTTAAATTTAATTGTGATCTATCAGTCTCCTCCCTCACAGTGCTATCTTATCCGTTTTCTGATGATAATTGGGGCTCATTATCAGCAATCGCCTGCTGCCATTGTTGTTGATGCGAGATGCAGAAGGATTCGATCGTTCTGACGGTTAAAAGTTGGGTGTAAACTTTTGCTGGGAATTGTTGACCTCTGCTACAGTAACTGCCAACTCGCTATAGTAACGCGACCATTTTAGCCCGTCAATGGAGGTTTTGGTTGTAATCTGTAGCGACCGACACCTACAGTATTACAACCCCAAAACTCTCGAAGAAGTGGCAACCAAACAGGTGTTATTTATAATTTTCAAAACTTTCAAGGGTTGGTTGTAAAGTTTTACCAAACCACTTGTAGCTTTTTAAAATTTTAGGGGGATATTGTGATGTTCCAAACTAAGAGGGTGTTATTTATAATTTTTAAAACTTTCTAGGGTATTATTTATAATTTTTAAAACTTATAGGGGGTTATATGCAAAAAGGAGAGAGAAAAGATACCAAATACCGCCACATCACAATAGATAACGGAAAATATCGAAAATGACCTAATTTGATGATGGAGAAAACATTAGGGATCTTTGTTAATGATTTTCAAACATTAAGTATTTAAATGAAATTTGACTAATACACTAGGGACCTACAGTGAAGATTTGCCAAAATGAGAATGGTAAAATGTTTGGCTCAACCATTTTAAGATTCCTCACCAACCCGCTCCCAACCTCTGTTTAATTAATTAACTAAGCGACGAAATTATTTAATTACTAATAAGACTCCGCCTCCTTTTTCTCTTTTTCTTCACTCAAAAACTCTCTAAAAACTTTGGTCAGCCATTGCCATCATCATCACCGTCGTCGTCAATGGAACAGCAGCGGCAACAGCAACAGCAACAAGAAGGACATGCAAACCACCGCCAAGCTCGCTCCTTTCTCCACCGCCTCACCTCCGCCACCACCGCCGCAGCCCTCTCCTCCGCCGTCTCCGAGCTCCGCCTCCTCTCCAAGCTCAACCCCGACCTCCGCTCTCCCCTCGCCGACTCCGGCCTCGTCCCCATCCTCACCCGCCTCCTCCTCCTCAATCAAGATCAAGATCAAGAAGACGAGGATCACCTGGCGATCAAGGAGAACGCCGCCGCCACTCTCCTCAACCTCTCGATCTCCTCCCCCGAAACCCTAATGTCCTGCCCCTCCCTCCTCCCCTCCCTCTCCTCCGCCCTCCGCCGCCCCTCCCCGCCGCTCAACCAGCTCGCCGCCGCCACCCTCTTCAGCCTCCTCTCCGTCGAGCCCTTCCGCCCCATCATCGGATCCAAGAAAGCCCTAATCCTCTCCCCCCTGATCTCCCTCCTCAGATCCCCAAATTCCCCGACCCGAACCCTGAAGGACGCCCTCAAAGCCCTCTACGCCGCCGCCCTCTACCCTCTAAACCGTCCTCCGCTGATCTCTCTCGGCGCCGTCCCCGCGATTTTCGACATCATCGCCGGAGACGGCCGGCGGGGGGTGGTGGAGGACGCGACGGCGGTGGTCGCGCAGTTGGCGGGGTGCTGGGAGAGCGTGGATGCGTTTAGGGAGGCGGAGGGGGTTAGGGTTTTGGTGGGGTTGGTGGAGGAAGGAAGCGGGAGGGCGGCGGAGAACGCGGCGGCTGCGATGTTGAATATGGTGATGAGCGGAGGGGAGAGGGCGGCGGAGGAGGTTAAGGCGGCGGAGGCGGCGGTGAGGGGGTTGGCGGAGAGGGGAGGGAGCGAGAGGGGGAGGAGGAAGGCGGCGGAGTTGGTTAGGGCTATGGAGAGGTGGTGGGGTCCCCGGCCCCGGTGGAGCTTTGAGGACGATGGGTCTCCGGCGAGGTATAGCGATACGTCGCTGGCGAGTTCCAGTGAATGGTCGATAATGCGGTTTTCGTCGTCCGCGGATAGCAGTAGTTTCTAGGTAATTTACATGCAACATATTCGTCGTCTATGTTCATTGCAGTCGATAGAAACTTTTGTCCATCCAACTTTTTAATTCTCGTTAAATTTAATTGTGATCTATCAGTCTCCTCCCTCACAGTGCTATCTTATCCGTTTTCTGATGATAATTGGGGCTCATTATCAGCAATCGCCTGCTGCCATTGTTGTTGATGCGAGATGCAGAAGGATTCGATCGTTCTGACGGTTAAAAAGTTGGGTGTAAACTTTTTGCTGGGAATTGTTGACCTCTGCTACAGTAACTGCCAACTCTGCTATAGTAACGCGACCATTTTAGCCCGTCAATGGAGGTTTTGGTTGTAATACTGTAGCGACCGACACCTACAGTATTACAACCCCAAAAACTCTCGAAGAAGTGGCAACCAAACAGGCCTGGTACCAGCTTTTTTTTTACACAACTATAGTTTCAGTAGTACTTATCATTCACCATTCATTTATTGATGATTAGTACTCACGGTCTGTAGCTGGCAAGGTTTTGACGAAGATGGGTGTTGGTGGAGTGAGACGTCGCTGGCGAGCTCTCCGTTCGCTGACAAGGTTTTCGCCTTCCTTGGATAGTATTATTTTTTAGGACAGAGCAGAGGTAACTAGATTAAAAGAGTTTGTGTTGTTCTTGTAATACGATACACAAAAATGCAGGGTTTCCTTCCTTGCGAAATGCAATGACAAATTACAAGTTTTACATGCATCCCCTGTTTATATGTCTCGTTGTACAAGGGTAGTTCATGTAGCATTTTCCTTTAGGATAATTGCTGAAAATCCTTAGAATTTGTGTTTTTCGGTAGGTTTTATCTTTCTATTTCTTTATAGTTAATTTTTAATTCGTGAAAAGAATGGATTGATGATAAATGTCAATTATCGAATAGGATAGTAATGTCTACTCCTGAAAGTATATAGATGAAAGAAGTTATTTGTATTTACATAACATAGCTTTCAGTATGTAATTCAATGATAGGAGAAGGTTGTACAGCGCCACATTACTTTGGAAATTTGTTTTTATGATTTTGTTCTTTTGTTGATAGTCATTCTTCTGAGGTTCGTTGCTTCGATGAAGAATGTGTTTAGTTAAGAGTTGTTGCAAAAACAAATGCATTTAGTGTAGAGATGCCGAGAAAAGTGTAAATTGGAAATTTGCATGAGATTTTTTTTTAAAAGTTATGCAAGGACAGGTGATTAAACTAAAACTACAATAAACGTAACATGATATCGTTGCCTTATTTTCTCGGTTGAGTATTTGCAAATCAGTCAAGAACTCTAGACATTGGAGAATCTACATCCATTCTTTGTATGGGGACCAGGTCCTAATATAACTTCTTCAAGTTCTAAATCTTATACATCATGCAGAGAACGTGTCAAATGCGAACTGTTTGGTTCATCACTATGTTGATAGAAGTACGTCATAATTTGAAAGTATCAAACCTTGCCTTCGAACATGCATATGTCTGAACTCTGACGTTACTCAGAGGAATTTCCTTTGACGAAAAGTCTTTCATTTCCCTTCAAAATTTGATGGGGGCTGATGATTTGCGTTTGCAAGTGAAGATAAGATTTTGAGGATTAGTTCGGAATTTGAAGGAGCAAGTTGTTGGCTTTTTTAGGAGAGAAACCTTCGGCAACAATTTCAACGCTCGTGCTTTTGCGTGTTGAAAAATAAACGATTCCCATCGTTAATTTAAAGTTACATTCAACTAAGAAAAGCGTTAACGGACCCATTTGACTCTTTTATTTATTTATTTATTCCACTTTGATTACCATCAGCTTTAGCTATGCATAATAAACAACAAACTATATCATGGCCAAATCTCTAAAAAGAGAAGGATCAAATGTACTTGGACAAGCACGGAAAAGGTCCAACTATATCACATATTTGATTCCATGTTGTAAGAATAAGATATGATTCCAGTGATATCACAATCACAGTACAATTGTAAGCTGTAGATTATTGGAACAATAGTTTATTATATGACAACAACTTTTAATCTTGTTGTAATTCTAAATGTCCATCGAGTATGAGATTTAGGATCCAGAAGTATTAACCATGTGTGCATACATTTATCCAAAATCCGTAGATGATTTGCGACCGGTCGTCGTTGTCTCAATAACGATTTTGTCACTATTCACGATGCTTGGTTGAATGTCGTCGAGTAAGAATTCTATTAGAGCGCTCCCATAGAAAAGGGTGATCTTCACCATTCATATGTGGTTAGAGGATTAGATAGAAATGGTTATGATAAGATTCCTATTGAATATCATCCCCTCGAGCAGAGCAATTAGTTTATACGCGAACTCTCTATTTTTTTCACACACACAACTTGCTAGAGAAAAAGCTCACGCCAAATATTGATCCATTGGCCTACCACAACCAATGGTTTCCGGCATGTGCGGTGTGAACATATGCTACAATACAAATAATTCTCTCATAGCCCATTAAGTCTTCTGCCCTCACTCAACATCACGTCTAAGTGGAGCATGCACGCATCTTACTTTGGATATTTTTCTAATAAATTCGGGACATTCATTTGATCATATCAACAAAGATGCGAATGTCATTTGATCTCATAGGTCCCCATCTAAGAGATGGAAAGTATTATTTGGAGGTTTAAAATTGAGGATAACCACAAGAATTGAGGGGTAAAATTAAAATAGCTATTATTTTTAAGCTATACACATATGTATTTTCTCTTTTATTTATTTATTTATTTGATATGAGAATCGGACAGAAAACTTGGGAGTCATATTAGAAACTCCTAACCATCCGAATCAACTACGGTTCCAAAATATCATTCTCTTTTATGAATCTTCTTATAAATTTAATTTTGCTACAAAATAAAATAAAAATGAAAAAAAACCTGAAGGAGAAAAGGAGGAGAAGAAGGAAAAGACCAAAAATTCGGACCACACCCAAATGCGTACGTGGGGTCCATTCCCCTTCTTGTGCAGTCCGCGACGAACTGCACACTGCGGCAAAAAGCATGGCCCCTTCCATTAATTATATTCTCACCCCACCAAACCACAAACGTGACCTGCCACGTCGGAGATTAGTTGGAAAAATCGCCCGTGAATCGCGAAGATTAAATAAAGGAGCGTGGACCGTAGTCACTTCGGTCTGCTACAGTAAAACATAAATTTTATACGGGCCAATTAATTTCGGATTTGTTTCATATTAGACCCTAACATTTATCGTATTTATACTCTTAAGAGTTTATTTTCATGATTTTTATTTTACACTCCATGTTTTTAAATTAATTTAAATTACACCTTCAACTAACTTTTCATCCCAATCTACTATAGTATAATAAGGTTAAAGCTTTATCAGTGCTAATAATTTACTTTAGTACTCTTGATATTAGTATACTTCATTATTTTTAACTCCTTCACTCTCTCTTTCTCCTCTCTCCACAACCTCTCCGAGTCAAAGTCATTGATTAATAGAAATATGCTAAAAAAAAGAAGAGATGGGCGATGAAATTTGTTTAGGAGAGAAAGAATGAGTATAAGAGAATAAAAGTTACACTATCTAACATACCATAATCAGCCATAGTTTTATAAACAATTTAAAGTATTTTAGAGTCTAATATGCCTTGTTTGGATGGAGGTGAATGGATGGAAGGGAATGTAAAATTTTATTTTCACTTCGTTTGGAAGTTTTTTAAGGGGGTTAGAGGATGGAAGGGGATGTAAAATTTTGGCCAATTTTCTTCACCTCCGAATTGGACGGTAGAGGGTGTAATGGAAACGGATGTAAAGTTTTATAATGTGATTAGACAATTATACCCTTATGGTATTAAAATCAATGGCTAAGATATACTTCCATCTAATATGTAAGGGTATTTACGTAACTTTATCTTTTACTTAGTTACTACTAGAACTCCCAAACAATATTTTGTCTTTTCCTTCCATTCCCTACCTTTCCTTTCCATTACTTAACTTTCCGTTCCATTACTTAGTAAACTCCCAAACATAGTGTAAGGTTAAGTGTGAACATATGCTACAATACAAATAATTCTCTCCTAAATTAGAGTGTATTTCCATTTGTACAAATATTGATCAATGAATCACGGCACATAGCCCATTAAGTCTTCTGTCCTCACTCAACATCACGTCTAAGTGGAGCATGCACGCATCTTACTTTGGATATTTTTCTAATAAATTCGGGACATTCATTTGATCATATCAACAAAGATGCGAATGTCATTTGATCTCATAGGTCCCCATCTAAGAGATGGAAAGTATTATTTGGAGGTTTAAAGTTGAGGATAACTACAAGAATTGAGGGGTAAAATTAAAAATAGCTATTATTTTTAAGCTATACACATATGTATTTTCTCTTTTATTTATTTATTTATTTGATATGAGAATCGGACAGAAAACTTGAGAGTCATATTAGAAACTCCTAACCATCCGAATCAACTACGGTTCCAAAATATCATTCTCTTTTATGAATCTTCTTATAAATTTAATTTTGCTACAAAATAAAATAAAAAATGAAAAAAAACCTGAAGGAGAAAAGGAGGAGAAGAAGGAAAAGACCAAAAATTCGGACCACACCCAAATGCGTACGTGGGGTCCATTCCCCCTTTTCTTGTGCAGTCCGCGACGAACTGCACACTGCGGCGAAAAAGCATGGCCCCCTTCCATTAATTATATTCTCACCCCCACCAAACCACAAACGTGACCTGCCACGTCGGAGATTAGTTGGAAAAATCGCCCGTGAATCGCGAAGATTTAATAAAGGAGCGTGGACCGTAGTCACTTCGGTCTGCTACAGTAAAACATAAATTTTATACGGGCCAATTAATTTCGGATTTGTTTCATATTAGACCCTAACATTTATCGTATTTATACTCTTAAGAGTTTATTTTCATGATTTTTATTTTACACTCCATGTTTTTAAATTAATTTAAATTACACCTTCAACTAACTTTTCATCCCAATCTACTATAGTATAATAAGGTTAAAGCTTTATCAGTGCTAATAATTTACTTTAGTACTCTTGATATTAGTATACTTCATTATTTTTAACTCCTTCACTCTCTTTCTCCTCTCTCCACAACCTCTCCGAGTCAAAGTCATTGATTAATAGAAATATGCTAAAAAAGAAGAGATGGGCGATGAAATTTGTTTAGAGAGAAAGAATGAGTATAAGAGAATAAAAGTTACACTATCTAACATACCATAATCAGCCATAGTTTTATAAACAATTTAAAGTATTTTAGAGTCTAATATGCCTTGTTTGGATGGAGGTGAATGGATGGAAGGGAATGTAAAATTTTATTTTCACTTCGTTTGGAAGTTTTTTAAGGGGGTTAGAGGATGGAAGGGGATGTAAAATTTTGGCCAATTTTCTTCACCTCCGAATTGGACGGTAGAGGGTGTAATGGAAACGGATGTAAAGTTTTATAATGTGATTAGACAATTATACCCTTATGGTATTAAAATCAATGGCTAAGATATACTTCCATCTAATATGTAAGGGTATTTACGTAACTTTATCTTTTTACTTCCGTTACTACTAGAACTCCCAAACAAGATAAAACAAATTTACTTCCGTTCCCCTTATTAAACTCCCAAACAATATTTTGTCTTTTTCCTTCCATTCCCTACCTTTCCTTTCCATTACTTAACTTTCCGTTCCATTACTTAGTAAACTCCCAAACATAGTGTAAGGTTAAGTGTGAACATATGAGGGTCTAATGTGAAAATATGAAAGAATTTTTTGTTGAGAAAAAAACCCTTCAATTTTACTCCTCTCTTCTTTTTCACCTTAATCCCTCACTACTCCTCCATCGCTCTCTCGTCTGTCGGTCTGTGTCTTTCTAAAGAAGCCAAGCTGTGCTACTGTCTTTTTCTCAACCATCTCTCTCTCTCTCTCTCTGCCCCTTTTTTTTTTTCCAAACCCTAGCCTAATCTCCCCACGCACAAAAATTTCCCAAATTGACCGCGCATTTTAACTGTAGATCAAACCTAACTACTCTTCGATCGGTTTCGGTCGAATCTGGAGGTCTCGATTTGGTGATCGGGCGTTGATCTGATGCTTGGAGATGTCGTCTGCTCCGGCTGCGGCTCCCGCGTTTGAGCACCGGCGGCCAGCGGCCTCCAGCACGGTGAGCGCCTCACTTCCTTTACTTGAAACCCTTACAAAGACTTGTGTTTTGATGCTTTTCACTTTGCATTATCTCATACTGGGTTAGATCTCGACTGAAGATTTGTTTGAGATGAAAGATGTCTTTTTTACTTTGTTTTGTGTGGATTGTGTTGGTAGATTGATCACGGTGAAGATGTAAATAAGTGAATCTAGTTTGATACTGTCTGATATTGTCTGATATGGTCAGGTTAGGGGTTTCCGGAGGAGGAATGGAAGTACATTGTATGTTGAAATAGAGAATAGCAATAAATGAGAATATTTTTTGGTGAATAAAAGATTATCGATTTACTGAATTAGCTGGTGTAGAGTAAGAATGTTGCTTCGGTGAGATTATTTTTAGAAGCTTTTAAGCTATGTTAGCTTTTGGCGGCTGTTGGTTTTTGTAAACTATGTTTAGCTTTCGGGTAGAATAATAATTTGCTTGGTCGAACCTATTTTATTTAGGTAAGATGATAAGCTAGTTTTTCAAAATTGTGGAATCCTTGCTTTTTAAAATCTAGCTTATTGGGATGTTAGTAAACAGGTAGGTAGAGAAAAGTCAGCTTAAAAGCTCCTTTGACCAAACAGATAAGCCTCCCTAAACACCCTCAAGAGTTGCGGAAAATCCAGTCTTGAGATTGATGGGTGCGTTGAGTGGATATTAGTAAGAATATTTCTTTGGACGAATTGGAGATGAATGTTTTTATAGTTTCTTTTGTTTGGCTAGTTTGAATCACATTGGAAGCTCGAGTATAGAGAGGATGTTAATATGTGGACTAGTATGATACAGCCATGTTAGGTTTTTTGGAGAAGTCATAGAAGTACATTGTATACACAAATAGAAAGCAACAATAAATGGAAAATATGTACCTGAATGAAAGGTTATAGATCTACTGAATTAGCTGGTGCAAAGTTGGCGAGAATAATGCTTGAGTTTCTAGTTGCTGACTATCTGGCATTCAGATGGATGAGGGGATCTAGAAATAATAATATTGTGTTATGTTTCTTAGTTAGTGCGCTTCACATTGAAAAGACTAAGTTAGGATGATACATTTCCTCTTGCAAATTGAATAGCCTTTCAGATTTGGTTAAATGCATCTGTGGGAACAATAAAGGTATGTTGTATATGGAAGTAGAAGGCCGAAATAAGTGATGCACTATATTTGTAACATGGAGTTCCTACTAGAGTTTGTCTATGGAATGATTGTTTTAGATGGATGTCTTTTTCTAATTTGTGTTGTATAGCTAGTTTGAATTGAATTAAGAGATTGAGTATAGAGAGGTTAAATTAGTGAGTCTACTTCGATACGGTCTGATATGATCATGTTAGGGTTTTCCAGAGAAGTGATAGAAGTACATTGCTTATTGAACTAGAGAGCAGTAATAAATGAGAATTTGGTGAATGAAAGATTACATATTTACTGAATTGGCTGGTGTAGAGTTGTGGCAAGAATGTTGCTTCGGTGAGGTTATAGTGAAAAAAATCCGTCGTTAAGATGGATGCAGGAATATCAGAAGTAAGGATGTTGTGTTAATTTTGTTAACTATAGTTTCTATTGCATTGAAAGGTTAAGTTAGGAGGACATTTGTCTTCCCATATCTAGTAGATTGACCAGTCTTTCAAATTTGTTAAGTGGAAGGCAGAAATAAGTGCTGCACTACATTTTTAACAAGATGACCCTAGAACAGTTTGTCTAGGAAACAAGGCCTAAGGAGTAATTTATTTCCTTAATTGGTCATTCTGGATATTTTGCAAGTTTAGGTTTAAATATGTTTATATTTGCTAAAAAAATGAAAGAGTATAGCAAGTTGAGGGTCATATATAATCTTCTCAAACGGTTTATTTAACGTAAACTCTCTAACTTGCTCTGCAGGTGTTCAAGAGCGGACCACTTTTCATTTCATCCAAAGGTTAGTTTATAACTTTTAGGAAGCTATCGCCTGTTATTCCACCTCCTGTATCTTGTAATCTTGTTTGGATTTGTGAAAACGGACTTCTATGCTTTCGTATCTTCATCTTTATACTGCTGCTGGCTTAACTCACTAAGCAAGAGGAGAATGAATGCAATGCTTTTCTCCTTTTCCTTTTGGTGCTATTAATGCTAATTCTGTTCGTCATGTTGATCTTTAGGAATTGGTTGGAAGTCGTGGAAGAAGCGCTGGTTCATCCTCACTCGCACCTCTTTGGTTTTCTTCAAAAATGATCCAGTCAGTATTGTCCATTATGAACGAGTAGTTCCAGTGGATTAATTACGTTATTTGAGCACTATTTTTCGTCTCCATAATTTTCCATGTATTATTTATGTAATTATTGGCTAATTCTGCAGAGTATTTAATTTTGGAAGTTGCTCATTATTGGGAGGTGGGGGTGGGAAACTTTAATTAGAAAGATAGGATATGAAATGCTGGAGTTTCAATCAAGTATATATATTATGGAAATATTTTTGTCTCTTCAATATCTGGTTGATACCCTTACCTTCACCAATGAGTACTTATGTTTAACAGGAAGTGTTTGAAATAGTGTTATGCATTAATCCCACTACATCGAGCTTTCGTACTGTTGTAGACCGTGAAATCTTTTCTGTTAATGTTGTATTAGTAGCTTAAATCAAGTTAAATAATTGCATGTGATTTGTTGTTAAATCCACTATTAAACCTATTACATCCTATTTCAAACCTATCATAATTCTATCTTAAAATAGGATTTTGATAGGTTTAACAGTAAATTTAACAAATAGTAAAAGTTAAAATGTTTCAAAATTAGCATGTGAGTGTTGCTTGAGAATTTTCGGGGGGAAATTCTGTAGTTTGCATAACCGAGGGTACTAAAAGTGCAACTTTTAGAAACTTTAGGGCATTTAAGTGCAGCCAAATACAACTAGGAGTATATATGTGCAAAGTAGGTGAAACTATAGGGTATTTAAGTGCAATTAAGCCTTAAAAAAAATCAAAAGAGTGTCATAGTTTAAAATTCTTTCTTACTGGTCTTATATAAACAGCTGGTTAGCAACATATTAAAGTATTGGTGCTCATTCAAGCTGTTGAGGTATACTGTCCAACTAGTTGAGGAGGTTGCTCACAATTTAGTTTGATTTAAAAAAACGTTAGGCCAGAGAAGCTCAGGAAAGCTGCCTTCAACACTGAACATATTCTAGGTTGATACTCTAATCAATTTTAGCTACTGGTTTGCTTCCTTGTGTTTTGTGTCAGTTTCACGTCTGTCAAGCATCCAACTATTTTTGTTGCCCTTTACTATTTTTATGATCATATTCAGTACGTCCAATAAAATGTTCCAGATAAGCCTAGGAGAAGGTCCTGATCTTTAATTGATTTTCTTGTAGGGTGCATTGCCACAAAGAGGTGGTGAAGTTAATCTGACTCTGGGGGGCATTGACTTAAATAATTCTGGGAGGTTCATACTCTGCTCTAACACTAGAGCTGTGTAATTTTATTTCATTTGGGGCCATTTGGTATACATTAAATTGCAACTGCAACTGCATTTGTGAATGGCAGAAGCTAGTTGCATTTGTAATTTCCAAAGCAGGCAGTTTTCAGCAAAAGGAACAACTGTAAACTTCATTTTGCAAATTGTAACTGCAGTTGCAGTTGTAATTTTATGCAAACCAATCCCTTTATGTTAATAGAATATACTGCATATGATTCTATAATTGTTACTTGCAGCGTGGTGGTTAGAGAAGATAAGAAGTTGCTGACTGTTCTATTTCCTGATGGCCGTGATGGGCGTGCATTCACCCTAAAGGTGTTTATTATTCTTCTGACTTGTACACATTCAGCTTTACTATAGGAGGAGAGCAAACACTTTCATGTTTTCTCCTTTTTTCTTGTTATATAACACTTTGTTGTTGTTTAAGTATTTTCTATGTATGTATCAGGCAGAGACATCAGAGGATCTATTTGAATGGAAAGCAGCACTAGAACTTGCCCTTGCACAAGCTCCAAATGCTGCACTTGTGGTGGTACATAATGGAATATTTCGGAATGACAATGCTGATACTTTTGAAGGATCAACACAGGGTTGTATGTACCTCATGGTTTCCAATTATTTTATCTATGGCTGCATGAGACATGAAATGTTATGTAACATTTTGTTTTTTATAGTGTCTAATTTTGTTGATTTCATTGATTATATATGCATTTATATAGGGAGAAACAAGCGCCCCGTCAAGTCCTTAGTTGTTGGTAGACCAATATTGCTTGCACTTGAAGATATCGATGGGGGACCTTCCTTCCTAGAAAATGCATTACGCTTTCTGGAGAAATATGGTAAGCTCTTGGTGTAATGTCTGAATGTCCAAGCTCTTGATATTTTGTTCCCTTGTTTCCCTAAAACATGTCTCTTCTAGATGGAATTTACTGAGTAGAACCTTTGGTTTTCATTGGATGTTTGGCTATTACTTTTCCATGTTGTAGACTAAGAGGTCACTTTTACCGCAAATTAACTTAGTAAATAAATGTGAGTATATATGCACAAATAGGTAATTATATAATCATATGATAATTGCCTGCCTCTAGTGTGGAGCTTTAATTTTCCCTTTTCCTGGGTAAAACCCCAATATTTTAACACTGCATAATATTCATACATGTCATCTAACTTGAAGGAATTCTTTTAAATATTCTGAAAGCCTTATATTTCATAGTAATCGAGTTAAATCAGTTTGTCGCTTTGACTTTCTACTTGCAACACATTAAATTATCTTCAAAAGCCCCTGACACTTGTTTCCATTGATTTAATTTATTTTTGACTATGCAGATCTTGAGCAAAGTTCTAGATAACCATATATTGATTATCTAACTTACATTTCAGCATTGTGGAACCACCATATTTATTTTTCCATGGCATAAAATATTTTTACTATCGTACTTCTGTATATGGTCGCATTTCCAGCAAAGATAAGTTGCTGTAAAGACCAGCAGTCAGCTAGTGAAAATGTTTTACACGGAAGAGTGTTTGAAACTCTCAGAGAAAGTTCTAGGGAGAGATGACTTTTTTTTTTCTTTAGAAATTAACGTTTCTCTTGCTCATATCTGAGAGAATGTTCATTACTCCTTGTCAGTTCTTTTAGTGTGATTGAGGAAAGCCTAAAGGTAACTTCTTTCGCACCTTTGTAGTCCAGATGGTATTTTGGAGTCAGTTTGGTTCTATAGCATGCAACGATATTGTGAGAGTAAAGGTGTTAAAGTGTCCCGAGAGGATATAACTGATTAATGCATCTTCTTATATCTTGTGCATTAAGTTGCTGACTAGTACTTCAACTTCATTGAGTATAAGACAATACTGGAATAGTGAAATCCTTAATTTATATTTTGTGGCATGTTTGACCTTGGTACACTATCCTTTTCCAAGTGGTTATTGTTTCTAGTTTAAAGTTATGTTTGTTAGGGTTGGAAAGACCCAATATGGAGATGGACTAGGCTGACTAAAAAAGGATTAATCCTCTTTGGGTCATGAGTTCAAGCATGTTTAACCAATTATCCATCTTACTCTCTATCCGATGTGGGAAAATCCTACCCTCATGCCTTTCCCAAACCAAACACCACACTTAACCGAATGAATGGGAGACACAGTCCACAATGTTCAGCAGTATAATTCCTACTTTTCTTGTATATCTTTTTAGTCACTCAGTTTATAATTGTTGCACTTTATAAAGTATGCCTAGCTGCATGATTAAGAAACTTTTGACTTTTGTATGTGTGCTCTTAAAAGTGAACTAATGAGCACCATGACCAATCTACAACAGGAATAAAAGTAGAAGGAATTTTGCGACAATCAGCTGATGTTGAGGAGGTTGACAGGAGAGTACGAGAATACGAGCAAGGTTACAAAAAAGTCCAGTTTTTTCTTCTCCTGTATCAATTCTTTGGAAGAAAGTTCAAGTAGTTTTAAACTCTTGAATTCTTCAAACATCTTGATGTTCATTTGTCTTAACATTCTTTGAGGTTCTTTAACTTTAGTACTGCTGTAACCAAAGATTATTTTCCCAATTTTACCAGGAATGACTGAATTCACATCAGATGAGGATGCCCATGTTATTGGTGACTGTGTTAAGGTCTTTAGTTTTTAAATAATTCCTGACAAGTTGCAAACTTCCATCTTTTGCTTGAAATTATCTTTGCGTGAATGCTGACATGTGGAACTTGTTCCTCCAGCATGTTCTTCGGGAGCTTCCATCATCTCCAGTTCCTGCATCCTGCTGTACTGCATTACTGGAAGCATATAGTAGGCCATCTTACTTCTATTGGTTTTTATTGTGCTTCTTACTGAAATGATGTCATATTTTCCATGGCACGTTTTTTACTCTGGGTATTAACTACATTAACAGTTAGCAACTGTTTTGATAACTTACTGCAACCTATAACAGCTTTTACATTATCCTTGCTAGTTCTGTTATAACTTGTTATCTTTTCATTGTTGTTGAAAAATAAAAGACCAGCAACTTTGTCAGCATTACCTTTTTGCCTTAATCTCTGCCAGCTAATTATTATTGCCCTTTGTTGAAGCTATCAGCGGTACTGATCATCTATTTCAGTACTTTCTGTACATTGTTGACGATGAACTTGAGAACTTCTATGGGCATGTTACTGTGATTTTTGCGGAAACAATGAGCACAACAAGCAAATAAATAATCCTTCTCAGCAGTGAGCAACTTTTTTGCTAACTCACTGCAACCTGTAGCTATTTTATGTTATCCTTACTAGTTCTTCTGTTATAGCTATTTCATGTTATCCTTACTAGTTCTTCACATAAAGTCTGCAACGTGTAATGTTTTATTGTTACTAAAAAAAGTAATAATCTAACTTTACCTGCATTACCATTTTTCCTGGTCTTTGCCTGTCATCTGTTACATCATTTTAACTTTCTTGAAATTATCAGAGGTAACTAATCATCCTTTTAAGTACTTTATTTCACTATCTTTCTTGTATAAAAATTTGAAGTTAGATTTGTTTGTTAAAGGTAACTAATCATCCTTTTAAGTACTCCATTTTACTTTTTTCTTGTATAAAAATTTGAAGTTAGATTTGTTTGTCAGAGGTAACTAATCATCCTTTTAGGTAACTTTTCATCCTTTCAAGTACTTCATTTCACTATCTTTCTTGTATAAAATTTTGAAGCTAGATTTGTTTATTTACTTTGTTTTTGTTATGATAAGGATTGGAACACAAGGAAGCTCGAGTGAATGCTATGCGCTCTGCAGTATTGGAGACATTCCCAGAACCAAATCGTCGTTTGCTTCAGAGGTTATATTTCTAATTTAGTAATATTTCTAGATAATCCTTTTTTCTTCTATGTGATATTATTTATCGTTCTAGTTTGTGTATGTGAGTCTAGGGATGTTTTCCTTATGCTTTTATAATCTAAATCTTTGTTTGTAGCTATCATTTTAAGCGTATCTTTTTGCTGTCGTTTCTTATGTCTTTGAAGATTATTTAAGTTTCTCTGGTCTATTAGAGTTGTTTTCTCCTCAACCTGTGAACATCTTAAGTCTTGAGTTACAACTGACTTTTGGAAACAAGAGACCCATGTTTTGGGTTGCTTGTTTTCAAATAGAAAAAAACATTTTCCTGATTCTTTTATAAGCTTATCTTCAGATGGCCTTCAGATTGTCTTGTTTTATTCGACCTTTTGAGTATGCATGGTTTCAAGTTGGTCAACTCCTCTTTATTGGTTATTTTATTTTTGTTAGTATGTTCGGTTTCTTTCATAAGTTTATAATATTCTTTACGACCTTTATTTCATTCTTTCAACCTCAGGATATTGAAAATGATGCACACGATTGCTGCACATACTGCTGAAAATCGGATGACGGCATCTGCTGTTGCTGCATGTATGGCACCTTTGTTACTGCGACCACTATTGGCAGGTGAATGTGAGCTCGAGGATATTTTTGATTTGAATGATGATAGCTCTGCTCAGCTTTTGGCTGCTGCAAATGCTGCCAATAATGCTCAGGCGATCATCACAACTCTCTTAGAGGAATACGAGAATATATTTGATGTAAGGTTCTCGCCACTGGCACTTTAATTGTTTATTTTTACTGAAGAAAATAGTTTGAACTATGCAGATTCTTTTATACCTTGGTCGGTTGAATTTCACACAGATTATGTGAGACATATTCTCTTGTTGGACATGGGACATGTTGGACTTCATATAAATAATTGAGACAGCTTCTCGTATTAGGGTGTTGGACCTGTTACTCAAAATTTCGCACAGTATTTAGTGTTAGTCTGGATTACATTTGAATTAAGATGGTTAAGGTTCAATTAGGCTTATAAATCACCTAGAAAAAGATGAACTTGATATGAGAGTAACGAGTTTCCAAAAGTTTTAACTATACTTCAATTGTTATGTTGTCTACTCAAGTTGGAGATTCATTTTCAACCTAGATTATTAATGTTATTAACTCAGAAATATTGCTGGCCATCATTTTTATAGGCGATGTATCTGTTATTACAATACAAATGGTTAAGTCTTCTTTTGATGCTATATTTAAAATTGTTCAAAGTATGTGGCTTCAGTTTAATGCTTGGCTCAGATTTGCATCGTTTAGTTCCGAGAGTTCAATCCCTTCTAAGAAGCACCATAGTTTAGAATCCACTGCAGAGTCCAGTAAGTATTTCACATTTTTATATGACAAAAAAGTGTTGTCAAGCAATAGGGAAGTGAAGTGTGATAAAAAACGACATTGTGACGAATATAATGATTACAAATAGCAGATAATTATCTAACTTTTTTAGCCTAAAAGAAGGGTGATAACAAGTAATGGAGACATGGTTGTGATAATTTTGCATTGATGAGAGAAGTATGCATAAATGTAAGAAAACTTTAAGAGTAGACGTATCTGTTTACACGGATAAAAGAACCTATATCAGAAAACAGTGATAGTGTAGTAAATAGAAGTATCCCTGTCTTCAATTACCTGTAGATTAACCACTGCCATTGGTGTTGGATGGAAGCTTGTGCCATTACATATTTCATAGTGTAGAATTGAGAATTTGGGGGAAATCAACTAGAGAAAATGTGCTAATGGTATAGTAGAGCGACGACAATCATATGAAATCTAAGAAACAAGGCTTTTAGCTCTCATCTGTTATGAAAGATGGTTCCTTCGCTGGCTGGTTGCATTATTTACATGAAAAGGTTCATTTATCCATATAGTCTTTGATGTCACTACTTTATTCCCAGTAATGTTCTATGGAAATTGTTGATTCAGTTTACTAAGTATTACGCATTCCTTGATCTTTTCCTTTGCAGGACGATACTCTACATAGATGCTCTTTTTCACCTGATTCTCAATCCGACGGGACTGGTAGTGAGGAATCAACAGATGATGACAAATCAGAAGCCGATGATAACGGATATCATGACATAGAGAATGACATAGACATGGACATGGAAACAGGTGATGATCCAGAACGTGTACTTAGTGCAAAAATGAGTGAAAGCAGTGGATCTGCTGGCAGTGACCTTTATGACTATAAGGTTTCTATTTCTTCATCTCCCATAAATTTAAAACTATTTTTGATCTGTTCCATTCATATTTTTAAATTAAATATGAATCTAAGCCTTCTATTTTCTCAAGTAGGTTTCATCGTCTCTCATATGGCTCTATGAAAGTATTTTCTTGTAATTTTCAGCTGCTAATTGTTTTTTCTCTTGACTGTGACTGTAGAAACCATAACCTGCAGTTTATGGAAATTATATTTACATTTTTTAAAAAACTTTTGCTCATTTACTTCCTTTGTGTATTAACCAAAGGTGATCTAATATTTGTATACTATTTTGAGACCAATTTAGGCTAACGGACCATAATCAAGTACCTTGTGCATTAAACCAAGCGAACAAAATTTACAGAAATTGGTTGGTTCATCTTATGTCCAACATGTTCTTGTAATAAGAATAAAAGCCCATCCTTCACAATTGTTGCTGGCACTTGGATGTTTTAATAGTTGGAATGACACAGTACCTCAGAGATAACTTCCCTTCATTAGGCATATATTCATTAATCATTATTCACCAGTACAGTGCTAGTACAACTGGTTTATATCTGTCCTACATGTATCTTCCTGTACTTACTAATTTGACTCTTGTAACTTTCGTCCCATATTCTGCTAATTCTAACAACTTAACAATATCAATCTTCTCCTTAGATGTATGAATGGAAGTGTGTGCTCTGTTTTCCTTCTCACAGACTAGGTAACATTTTTTACAAATTGATATTTCTCCTTACTTCTGCTTGATATTTTCTGTTATAATCAGGTAATCTTGATGGTAGTTATTGGGTTTAATAATAGATCTCATTTGATTTCAATCATTAGTTTTTTAGTAATTTGTTTCTTTTGAAATTTTAGGGTATAGTTATAACAATGTTGAAAATAATGATAATACATAACATTATGCTCCACCTCCTATTAAGAGTTAAAGAAAAAAAAAACGCAAAAAACGTAACACATAACTTAGATTATTTTGTCAATAAATTATTTACATATTTTTCAAATACAAACTATTCATAATGACTTTAATAATTAGAATCATCAAAATTTTCAAACATAACATCAAAATTAGGGACAAAATATTTTCTTAATGTTTAATTTAAAAATATTAAAGATGTTCATAATAAATTTAAGAATTAGGAACAAAAATCATAGATTTATAATACAAATATATTTTTAATACTTATTTTTAATTTAATATAGGCTATATGGATTCACTAGGAAGTATCACAATCGAATACTCGAATATATAATCATAAAATTATAGCTCTTTTAGAAGAATATTCGTTTTATTAGTCATATTCATAATTTCACGATCACATAATGATGTCACCAAAACAAGACACGAGGGCTTAACAAACAATTCAAAAGTAATTACTTAACTACTACAAGTTTTGAGATATACTCTCAAGTCTCTAGAACTTATATTGAAATAACGTAGTTATATTGAAATAATGCATGTTATATTGAAATAATGCATGTTATATTGAAATAACGTAAGTTATATTGAAACAACACATATTTTATTATAATAACGTAGAGTTATGATGTCTCTAAGTTATTTCATAAGGTTAAGTAACATTTAATGTCTGTTAGGTTACGTAATGCAACATGACGAGTTACTTAACGGGTTTTTTCCAACTATGGTTATAAGAACAAGGGCTTTTATGATTAAGATGTTCATTTGACTGGCACATGACCTATTTTGTCATCTCATAGACTAGGTAACGTTTTTATACAATTGGTGTTTCTCCTTACTTCCTCTTGATATTTTCTGTTATAATCAGGTAAGCTTGACGTTAGTTATAGGGTTTAATAATAGATCTCATTTGATTTCAATCATTAGTTTTATTAGTAATTTGTTCCTTTTAAAATTTAGGGGCATAGTTATAAGAACATGGGCATTTTGTGATTAAAATGTTAATTTGATTGGCACATGACGACTTTGGATGGTAGTGGGTAGACATGTTAATGAAGTAAGCATTTTTTTTGGGGTGGCTGGGTAATAGAGGGGAAAGTTTTAAAGAGGGAAGTGGGGAAAGTGTAAAAGAGGGAAAAAAAGATGATTATGTGTTATCACGGTACTTTTGTTTTGGTTCTGATTTTCTTATTTAAAAATGTAAGTGAAAATAGTGGAACCAAAAGTTTCTCAGACTAAAGCCCGATGAACTTGCCAAAATTTCATTTTTTATACGCTACTAATAACAAAGTGTATATGCGGTGTAATTGTTATCAAATTCGAAATGCCCTTCTGGTAATATTTCATGCTTTTACACATATGAAGCATTAATATTAAATCTATTATATTTATAGAGACAAATTAAAATGTTTTCCCCTCTTCAGTTCAGGTAGGCTAAGATATCAAACTACTTTGTCAGCTGACCTTTATTTCACAGTGCCTTGTTCAATGAGCATGCTAGTTCCACCATTCTGTACATGTAGTGCTTCAAAATTTGTGAGGCAAATCATTATATCAATGTATTAATTATCTTTAACGAATGCTTATCAAGTTTTTGATACCTGAACGCCTGGTATTTCAGTTAACCAGACATAAAGGTGTATGCATTTCTTTGAGCTAATTTTAGAAAGGTCACATGTAGTGCAACTGATCATGTTCCTATATTAATTATTACATCTCTTCAGAACATTCTCTTGTCTTTTTCATGTAGTGAACCAGGTAGCTGAATCTTTTCGGTTTGCTTGTTTGTTCTTGTTTTCTTAATATGTACTGATGTTATTTTTAAAATACAGGTTTTTGCTGGTAATGATTCAGGTGCTGAATGTCCTAAAGATATTCATGCTTTGGAGAAAAATATTGAACCCAATGTAGGTTTACAACCCCAGTATAGTGGAAATGGTTTGACGAACACAAATCATGAGAATTCATTGGGGGAGGACACTCCTAGTGCTTTACCTGTGCGGGAGTCTACACTATCAATGGGAGAGATCCTGTCCTCCTTGGATAGTGTCTCTTTTACATCTAATGTAAATGAATACCGTGTTGAGAAAAACCAAAATAGACTTAATGGATCAAATAGCCATGTAAAGCGCAACAATTTTTGGGGGCGCAACAATGTGAGTTTCAGTTTCTTTTGATGCATTCCTTGTGCAGCTCTTAAATTTAATCTTAATAACATATGATATTGTTATTATAAACTCTTGCTTTCTTTTTGTGTGTGGTTCTGTTCAAAATCTATTTGTTTTTTTATTCTGTTTAAATCCATGTGTTTCACTTGTTCATATTTTCTGAATTACATCAATTTCAAAATCTTTTCCATACTACTAATAAACATGATTCAAATCTTTAAATACTTTTAGGTTTTAGCTGATTTTGTAATATTTTATGGATTCCTCTCCTTTTGACTCTTGTCAAAATAAAATGATCTTAATTTAGCTGTAATAAGAAATGACATTTGTTTGCTTTAAGTAGTTGAGTACTGCCTTCCTGATACATGTTTACTTTGTAGGTTAAAAAGAATCAGTCAGTAGAATCAGTTGACCCATCTGGTGAAGAAGAGTAAGTTCTTTATTGCTTGCCTTAGATATTTTGGTTACTGAAGCATGTTTTAATTGCTTAATTCTTGGCCTTGCAGTTCTATCTTTGCATCTTCTTTGCTCATTTCTTTTTTGTGGTTTCTATGGATTACATCCTGTAGCTTAATATAGCATGGTGAAAGTAGTGACAAACTTATACATATCAACATTTATTTTAAAATTTATCTGAATGAAATAGATTTGTATAATATAATTCAATGCATTTTCATATGGATAGGTTGACTGTGCAATTGCTTATGATGAAAAAAGCATCTCCTTGTTACTCCTGAACTGTCCACACATATCTAACTTAATATGTTACCAATGTAAATGGGTTTTAAAGTGTTCATGTCTTGGTTAATTTTTGGAATTTTAAAGTTGTATGCTCCAAACATTGGTCTAATTAACATGGTACTTTTGTTTGCTAATTAGTACATGGGAAAGAAAACTTAAGATATTAGATTTTGATGTTTAGGATGTAAATTGACTTGAACCAAGTGTATTTTGAATTTCGTTGTTCTGTCATTAAATTTGAATTTCGTTGTTCTGTCATTAAATTTGAATGGGAAGAACTTTCTCGGAATCCTTCTCAAAGTAGCAAAGACTGTATGCTTCATTCGTTGATGGATGTCTTGATAAACTACTTAGTACCTATGCTCGACACAGTTCATACTTAAACATTGCTTCATATAATTGTTGGTTTCTGATCGGAATTTCTGCTGGACAATCAGAAGTGTTCTCAACTTTCTGTATCTACTAGTGTCTGCAAGGAAGCAAGTCTAAAATGTGAGAGATCGGGAAGGCTACTGTCAACTAGTGGACAAATTAGTTGCCTTCAGCTAGGGGTCTGGTTTATATATGTATATTTCTTTTAATAGTAGTCGTAAAAGTTTGTTTCATTCTTAATTTAATAGTGATATCTGAAAGTAAAAGAAAACTTGCTTGATTGTTGTTATCAATGGTACATGACTTATAGATTTCGCTGTTACTGGGAGCTTTCAGACAAACAAAGTTTTACCAAGATTGCAGGAACTTGCTCCAGAATTTCTTATAAATATTTCAGACAGAACCAAGAAGTTAATCACCTGAAGAAGTTAGAAATATAATATACAACCACAAATTCATATGAAATATAAAGTGTTCCTTTATCCTTTTTTCCCATTTTATAACAAGGAGTATGCAAGCTTGGGTAGATTTGACCATTTAACTAGACTGCTGTCCTTTTTTTAGAAAATAGAGATACTTGCACATTGTAAACTCATGTCAATTGTCTTCAGCATTACCCATTTTACATTCAGTTGTATCTTTCACAGCGTGTGAGTGTACAACTGTTACAGCTAAGACCAATACAATGGATTCATTATGGTCATTCACTTTGTCATATTGTTTTTAAATGTCTTTTTAATTTATTCCAGGAGTTTCTAGATTTTGCTGCTTAGTTTTTGGAAACTTAGCCATAATTGAGTCACTGATTCTTGATTTTCTGATTAATTTCCCAACTTGTATAAATTTATATTTTATCGATCTATCTCAATGTTTTTGACTTATTGCGTTATTGAGGAAAAATCATTCAAGTACTCATTAAAATCTGTATAAATGTACATCATGAAGAATTATCCAAATTATTATAATTGTTTTAGGCTTGCTATTCAAAGGCTTGAGATCACAAAGAATGACCTCCGGATGCGAATTGCAAAAGAGGTATGAAGATGAAATTATCTTAGACCTTATATAATTTGGTACCGCAGAATTGGTTGAATATTTTACTTACACAGATGCATATTCTCAGGCAAAAGGAAATGCCATTCTGCAAGCAAGTTTGGAGAGAAGAAAGCAGGCTTTGCATGAGCGTCGCTTAGCATTGGAACAAGATGTAAATATTTTCCTGGACTACTATGGAAGCCTCTATTGTTTAATGCATTTTGTTTTACTTGTTTGAACACCATGCATGCACATAGAAACAAATAGATAATCAAGAATAAAAGATATAATAACAACATACATGGTGATTATTAAAAATATGGTTCAGTTCCTGCTATTAATAAAATGTAATATAATATTTTCTGAAGAAAAACGTAGTATATCATTGCTGTGCTTTCTTCTATGCAAAGTTTGAAATTCTGTTGCTGAGTATGAAGTGACACTTTATAGACTTGCATTGTAGACGGATCCTAACTTTTTGAGATATATTAAAATATATTTATCTTGGTTTAATTCCTTATATCATATTAGATACTGAGACCCACGGCTCTGATATTTTCCAGAACCTGGTTGATTTTTGTTTGAACCGAGATTTAGAACCTTCCCTTCTACTATTACCTTCCCAAAATCGCATTCTTTTGCAATGTCATTTTGTTGTAAACAAATGAAAGAGAAGACCAAAATGGATACAGAAAAGAATCATCTGCTTTTGTGCTTCACTAGCTACATGGATTTCATTATAGTATATCCGATTTGTATTATGTTTTATGCAAACTGGTGGATTTTCTTTCTTTCTTGCACTCCTATTTTGATAATTTATGACCTTTCTGAATACGATACTGGTATTCAATTTATAGAGTGCATACCGTGTTGTGCTTATTCAATATTAATATTCAGACACATGGGTCCTTGTCTACTCCATCTCGCCCAGTTGAATTCTTGTTTGCTCAGGATAATACTTGAATCACAGGTCATATTTGCTCACAACTTGCACACTTGCCGTTAAAACCCACGATTAGAATGTCACCAACTTTAATTGAGTTTTTTTTTCTTTGCTTTTATAAGTTATGGCTTGTTGGAATGTGCTTTATAAGCCGCCAAATCTGAAAATGCATGTGGCATGCATTTAATATGTAGTTCCATATTATGTTGAGGTTATTAATTGAACTTTTATGGCTAGGCAACATGCTTTTTCCATAACACTTTTTTTATCAGTTAGCTGAACTTCCTAGGTCTCAAGACTACAAGAACAATTGCAAGCTGAGAGAGATCTTAGGGCTGCTCTGGAGGTTGGCTTAAGCATATCATCTGGACAGCTCTCAAGCTCTCGCAGTATGGATTCTAAGGTCTAAAAATTTTCTCTTCACATATGCAATTTATGTAGAATATATTTGATAACATTACTGAAGCTTATTTGGTACATATTCTGAAGACAAGGGCAGAGCTAGAGGAGATTGCCCTTGCTGAAGCAGATGTAGCGAGACTGAAGCAGAAGGTTGCGGAGCTCCACCTGCAACTGAATCAACAGCGCCAAAATCAATATGGATCATCTGCTGATGATTGCAATCGCTATCAGACTCTTGGAGCTAATCTACCTCCACAGTAAGTAACCTTATTGTTGCTTCATTTACTCGTTGATAAAATTTTGTGTGAAGATTGTGTATTCTTTACAAATAGTAGTCTTCAGAGGTTTCTTCTGTCCAGTATTTGACTGTTGCAAAAGATTTTAAAGGTTTACCTATCATATATCTTTTAGGCTCCAAGATGTATAATTGTTTAATTAAGTTTATGATCATATTATATATACTGTTCCACTGGATACAAATATTATTTTAATTATCAGGTGAGTGTTGCTTATGCTTCTTAACTATATAATTGTTAAGAGTATAAATGTTATTGGGGTCTTTAATATTGTATCCGAGCAACCCAAGTTCCAATCTTACTAGCCACGAATTTAAAGGGATTAAAAAAATAATGTTGCATGAGTCTAAGTTAGCCCTCAACCTGCGGAGGTATGTTAGCGTATAGAAGTGTATCCCTGAACCCTCATTACAACTTCAGGGTTTTGGTGCAGTGGCATGGTCTTTACCACAACCAAGTTGTTTTTGATAAAACTTTCTTTTGGTAGCTAAATTCGACTTCCTTATAGAAATAAGAAGTTGACAACAGTGCTGAAAAGAACTTGAAATCTGGCTTCATTTTCTTGAAGAACCCGACGAGATATAGTAATACTAGTCAAAAGCCTCAAAGGAAATTTATTTCATTTTGGAGATTTCTGGTTCTGCATGATCTTGTTGGAATCAATTTATGTTGATTTTCATTCATCTCGGCCTTATGCCAATTAAGTATGGGTACTTCAAAATTCATAATTTTCATGGGCTCTAGTTCACGATTTTTATCCCTTTTTTTTTCATTTTGACCCAATGACAATTAAGTATATGCCTACTTCAAAATTCGTGATTTTCATGGATTATATAACCTATTATTTTTGAATTAAGTATGCCTACTTCAAAATTCACAATTTTCATTGGATAGCGCACGATTTTGCCCATTTTCGTTCCTTTTAACCCAATGACAATTAAGTGTGCGTACTTCAAAATTTCTGATTTTCTCAATTAGCCTTAGATTTTTGTGCATTTTTTGTTCGTTTCAACCCTATAACAATTAAGTTTGCGTGCTTAAAAATTTGCTATTGTCATGGGCTATAACCTACATCTTTTGTCCATTTTCATTTGTTTTGTTCCATTTGAAATTAAGTATGCTTGCTTAGAAATTTGTGATTTTCATGGGCTAATAACTCACGATTTTGTCAAATTTGATTTGTTCCAAGCCAATGGCAATTAAGTTTGCCTAATTCAAAATTTGTGAGTTTCATGGGCTATATTGTCCATTTTCGTTGCGATCGAATCACAATTAAGTACGCGTACTTCAAAATTTACTATTTTCTTGGGCTCTAACCCATAATTTTTGTTCATTTTTGTTCCTTTCGACCGAATGACAAATTAGTGGGCGTACTTCAAAATTCGCGATCTTCATGTCATGGGCTACAACCCACAAATCGTCATTTTCATTCCTTTTGACCTAATGATAATTATGTGAGTACTTTAAAATTTCACAATTTTAATAGCCTATAACCCACGTTTTTTGTCCCTATTCGCGCATTTCGAGCCAATAGCATTTTATTACGCGTACTTCAAAATTCGCAATTTTCATGAGTATAATCCATGATTTTTTTCTTTTTCGTTAATTTCTACCTATTGGTAGTTAAGCATGCGTATTTCATAATTTACGATTTTCGTGGGTTACAACCTATTTTTTTATCCATTTTTGTTCGTTTGGTTCCAAAGACAATTAAGTATGAGTACTTTAAAATTTGCGATTTTTGTGGACTATAACTTCCTTTATCCACTTTTGTTGGTTTTAACCCATTTACATTGAGTACGTGTAATTCAAAATTGGCGATTTCATAAGCTATGGTTCACAATTTTTGCCCATTTTCGTTCATTTCGTCCTATTAGCAGTTTAGTATGTATATAAAATTCACAATTTTCATATGTTGTAAGTGATGTTTTTGTCCGTATCATTTTTTTCAACCAAATTACATTTACGCATGTGTATTTCAAAATTTATGATTTTTATGGGCTATAATCTATAATTTTTGTCCATTTTTGTTTATTTCAACCCAATGACAATTAAGTGCATATTTCAAAATTCGGGACTCTCGTAGACTCTGACCCACGATTTTTTGTCCATTTTCATTGTTTAGATCTAGTGCAATTAAGTATGCGTATTTCAAAAATCGCGACTATTAAGGGCTATAACCCATGTTTTTTTTTGTTTTCAATAATTTCAACAAAATGACATCAAATATGCTTACTTTAAAATTCGTGATTGTCATGGGCTAAAACCTATATCTATTGTTCTTTTTTTTTTTTTTCGTTTCGAACCCATGGTAATGAAGTATGCTTACTTTAAAATTTGCAATTTTTATGGGCTTATATAACCCATGATTTTTGTCTATTTATTTCAACCCAATTGCAATTAAGTATGCATATTTTAAAATTCGCAATTTTCATGGGCCTACAATTTTTTCCATTTTCATTCGTTTTAACCTAATGACAATTACATATACGTACCTCAACCCAATTTTCATGGGCTATAACCCACATGTTTTGTTCATTTTCATTTGTTTCAACCAAATGACGAATTAAGTACGCATACTTCAAAATTCACGATGTTATGGGCTATAACCTTTAATTTTTGTCTAATTTTTATTTGTTTCGACCCAATGACAATTAAGTATGCCTACTCCAAAGTTCGCAATTTTAATAGGCTATAACACTCGGTTTTTATTCATTTTCATTCATTTCGAGCCAATGCATGCCTACTTCAACATTCGTGATTTAATTGTCTCTAACCATGTTTTTTGATTATTTTAATTTGTTTCGGCCTAATGACAATTAACAATACATACCTCAAACTTGCGATTATCAAGGGCTATAACCCATGGTTAATTTTATTTGCCTTTGTTTGGACCAAATGACAAATTAGGTTTGTGTATTTCTAAATTTACGATTTTCATAGGCTACAGACACAAATTTTTCATTTTCTTTCGTTTTGACTAAATGATATCTAGTTATTATACTTCCAAATTTGCGAGTTTCATAGGCTAGCCCCGACTTTATGTCCTTTCGTTCATTGTGACCGAATGACAATTAAGTATGGGTACTTCAAAATTCAAAATTTTTTATGGTCTCAAATATCCGATTTGTATCCATTTTTATTTGTTATGACGCAACATTAATTGAGTATGCGTACGTCAAAATTCACGTTTTTCTTGGGTTATAACCCACATTTTAAAAATTTTTTTATTCATTTTGACCCATTGATAGTGGAGTATGCGTGTTTCAAAATTCACGGTTTTCGTAGGCTATAAACCACAATTTTTTTGCATTTTCATTCTTTTTATCCCATTGGAAATTAAGTATGCGTACTTAAAAATTCATGATTTTTTGTGGGCAATAATCCTTTTTTGTCCGTTTTCGTTTGTTTCGATCCAATGACAAATCATGTACATGTATTTAGTACTTCAAAATTCGTCATTTTTATGGGCTCTACCACGTTTTGTCCATTTTCGTTCATTTCAAACCAATCAAAATTAAGTATGTGTACTTGAAAATTCACGATTTCATAACCTAGAATCTATTATTTTTGTCCATTTTTGTTCATCTCGACCGAATTGCATTTAGGTGCCTACTTAACAAATCGCGATTATGATATGTTATAACCTATGTTTTTGTCAATTTTGTTCGTCTAGACCAAATGACAAATTTTGTCTGCGATACTTCAAAATTCACGATGTTATGGGCTATAACCTTTAATTTTTGTCTAATTTTTATTTGTTTCGACCCAATGACAATTAAGTATGCCTACTCCAAAGTTCGCAATTTTAATAGGCTATAACACTCGGTTTTTATTCATTTTCATTCATTTCGAGCCAATGCATGCCTACTTCAACATTCGTGATTTAATTGTCTCTAACCATGTTTTTGATTATTTTAATTTGTTTCGCCTAATGACAATTAACAATACATACCTCAAACTTGCGATTATCAAGGGCTATAACCCATGGTTAATTCTTTTTTGCCTTTGTTTGGACCAAATGACAAATTAGGTTTGTGTATTTCTAAATTTACGATTTTCATAGGCTCTGAGACACAAATTTTCCATTTTCTTTCGCTTTGACTAAATGATATCTAGTTATTATACTTCCAAATTTGCGAGTTTCATAGGCTAGCCCCGACTTTATGTCCTTTCGTTCATTGTGACCGAATGACAATTAAGTATGGGTACTTCAAAATTCAAAATTTTTTATGGTCTCAAATATCCGATTTGTATCCATTTTTATTTGTTTTGACGCAACATTAATTGAGTATGCGACGCCAAAATTCACGTTTTTCTTGGGTTATAACCCACATTTTAAATTTTTTATTCATTTTGACCCATTGATAGTGGAGTATGCGTGTTTCAAAATTCACGGTTTTCGTAGGCTATAAACCACAATTTTTTTGCATTTTCATTCTTTTTATACCATTGGAAATTAAGTATGCGTACTTAAAAATTCATGATTTTTTGTGGGCAATAATCCTTTTTTGTCCGTTTTCGTTTGTTTCGATCCAATGACAAATCATGTACATGTATTTAGTACTTCAAAATTCGTCATTTTTATGGGATCTACCACGCTTTGTCCATTTTCGCTCATTTCAAACCAATCAAAATTAAGTATGTGTACTTGAAAATTCAATGATTTCATAACCTAGAATCTATTATTTTTGTCCATTTTTGTTCATCTCGACCGAATTGCATTTAGGTGCCTACTTAACAAATCGCGATTATGATATGTTATAACCTATGTTTTTTGTCAATTTTTGTTCGTCTAGACCAAATGACAAATTTTGTGCGCGTACTTCAAAATTCATAATTATCATTGGCTGTAACTCACGGGATTTGTCCATTTTCATTTGTTTCGACCCAATGTCAATTAAGTATTAGTACTTCAAAGTTTGCGATTTTTATTGGCTATAACCCACAATTTTGGTCCATTTTCGTTTGTTTCAATCCAATGAACATTAAATATGAGTACTTCAAACTTTACGATTTCATAAGCTATAATTCATGATTTTTCTCCATATTCGTTCCTTTCGATCTAATGACAATTAAGTTTTCATATTTCAAAAATCGCGATTATCATTAGCTATAACGTATGGTTTTATTTTGTTCGTTTGAACAATGGGAATATAAGTATGCATACTTCAAAATTGTCAATCGTCAGCCTACTATGTTTGTTCATTTTTATTCGTTTCGAACCAATGGCAATTAAGTGTGCCTACTGAAAAATTTGTGATTTTCATTAGCTAACTCACGATTTTTGTCCATTCTCGTTCTTTTAGATCTAATCACGATTAGTTATGCGTACTTCAAAATTCGCAATTTTAATGGACTCTAATACATGATGTTTGTCCTATTTTATTTGTTTTGACTTAATGACAATTAAGTATTCATACTTCAAAAATCGCGATTATCATGCACTATAACCATGTTTTTTTGTCTATTTTCGTCCATTTTGATTAAATGGCAAATTAAAAGTGTATATCAAAATTCACGATTTTCACGAGCTATTGGCACGATTTTTGTCCATTTTTATTTGTTTTAACCCAATGACACTTAAGTGTGCCTATTGAAAAATTCGTAATTTTCGTAGGCTATAAGTCATGACTTTGTCCCTTCTCGTTCTTTTCGACTTAATTGTGATTAAGTATGCGTACTCCAAAATTCGCAATATTAATGGGCTCTAACCCATGATGTTTGTCCATTTTCGTTTGTTTCGATTTAGTAACAATGAAGTATGTGTACTTCAAAAATCACGATTATTGTGCGCTATAACCACATTTTTTGTCCATTTTTTTCCGTTTTGATCAAATGAAAGTTAAATATATATTCAAAATTCACGACGATCATGTGCTATTGGTATGATTTTTGTCCATCTTCATTCGTTGCGACCAGATGGCACTAATGTATGCATTTTTCTAAGTTAACAATTTTCATGGCTATATAAACCATAAATTTTTTTGATTTTCGTTTCTTTTGATCCACTGATAGTTGAGTATGTGTATTTCAAAATTTGGGATTTTTAAGGGTGTAGCCCACTTTTTTGTGCAATTTTGATTTTCTTGTCTCAATGAAAATTAAGCACGTTTACTTCAAAATTCATGATTTTTTAGGTTATAACCCACTTTTTTGTTATTTTCGGTGGTTTCGACCCAATTGCACATGACTATGCGTATTTCAAAATTAGCGATTTTATGAGCTAGGACCCATAATTTTTGTCCATTTTCGTTCGTTTGGACTTTAAATATGCGCTTTTATGAGCTATAGTGCACGTGTTTTTTCCTTTTCATTCATTTTGACCTTAAATATGAAAACTTAAAAAATTATTGGCTATAACTCACATTTTGTGTCCATTTTTTTATTCCAACCAAATTGTAATTTAAGTATGTGTACTTTAAAATTTGCAATTATCATTGGCTCAAAACATGATTTTTGTCTTTTTTTCGCTTCACACCAATGACAATTATGCTTACTTCAAAGTTCTCAATTTTCATGGTCTATAACACGATTTTTGTCTATTTTTGTTCATTTCAACCTAATGACAATTAAGTATGGGTATTTAAAAATTTGCGGTGTTTATGGGCTACATTGACGATTGTTGTCTATTTTTCGTTTTGTACCATTGGAAATTAAGTATTGGTACTTCAAATTCACAATTTCATGAGCTATAATCCACATTTTCGCCACTTTTAATTATTAGGTATGCGAACTTTAAAAATCATGATTATCGTTGGCTATAACCCAAGTTTTGTCTATGTTCGTTCCTTTCCAACAATTGACAAATTAAGTATGTGCGCTTCAAAATTTGTAATTTTGATTTGTCACCTACGTTTTGTCCATTTTTTGTGATTCGACCCAATGACAATTAAGTTTGCCTACTTAAAAATTCGTGATTTTTATGGGTATAATCCACAATTTTTTCATCTTTGTTTATTTCGAGCTAATGGTAATTAAGCATGCACACTTTAAAAATCGCGATTATCATGGATATAACACACATTTTTGTTCATTTTCTTTCGTTCTGGTCAAATGGCAAAATAATTATGTGTACTTCGAAATTTGTGATTATCATGAGCTATAACCAGCTCATTTTGTCCTTTTTTCTTCGTTTCGCGCCAATGGCAATTAAGTAAGGGCACTTTAAAATCACGACTATCTTTGGCTATAACCCACGCTTTGTCCATTTTGTTCGCTTCACTAAATGGCAATTAAGTTTATGTGACTTTAAAATTAGCTATTGTTATGGGCTATTAGTGATAATTTTGCCCACTTTTATTCATTTCGACCTAATAGTAATAAAGTTTGCCTACTTTAAAATTCGTGATATTCGTAGGTTAATAGCCCACGCTGTTTGTTCATTTTCGTTCTTTTCGAACAATGGCAATTAAGTAAGGGCACTTTAAAATCACGACTATCTTTGGCTATAACCCACGTTTTGTCCATTTTTGTTCGTTTCGACTAAATGGCAAATTAAGTATGTGTATTTCAAATTTCACAATTATCATGGGCTATAATCAACGATTGTTGTCCATTTTTCGTTTGTCTCGACCCTATGGATATTTAGTATACAAACTTCAAAATTCGGGATTTCATGAGTTATAATCCATAATTTTTTTAATTTTTTGTTCGTTCTTTGAATAACAATTAAGTATGCATACTTTAGCAATCGCGATTATCATGGGCTATAACCTATGTTTATTCTCCATTTTTCGTTCGTCTCAACCAAATAACAAGTATACGTACTTCAAAATTCATGATTACCACGGGCTAACCTACGATATTTATCCATTTTTCGTTGTTTCGCACCAATGACAGTTTATTATGCTGACTTTAAAATTGCGATTCCATAGGCTATAACCCATGATTTTTGACCAGTTTCTTTCATTTTGACCGCATGATAATTAAGTATGGTCTTCAAAATTCACTATTTTCATGGGCTCTAACCCACACTTATTGTACATTTCTTTCGTTTGACCTAATAGCAATTAAGTTTGCATATTAAAAAAATCTCTATTATCATGGGTTAACCTACATTGTTTGTTCATTTTCTTTCATTTCGACCAAATGACAATTTAAGTTTGCATAATTTAAAATTAGCGATTGTCAATGGCTATTAGCCACGATTTTTGTTCATTTTCTTCGTTTCATCCCAATGGCAATTAAGTTTAGTTACTTCAAAATTCTCAATTTTCATAGTTATAACCCATAATTTTTTTCATTTTTGTTTGTTTCACCAAATGGCAATTAAGTATGCATATACTTCAAAATTCACTATTTTCATGGGCTATAATCAACGATTGTTGTCCATTTTTCGCTTGTCTCAATTCTATGGATATTTAGTATACAAACTTCAAAATTCGGATTTCATGAGTTATAATCCATAATTTTTAATTTTTGTTCGCTCTTTGAATAACAATTAAGTATGCATACTTTAGCAATCGCGATTATCATGGGCTATAACCTATGTTTATTCTCCATTTTTCGCTCGTCTCAACCAAATAACAAGTATAATGCACTTCAAAATTCATGATTACCACGGGCTAACCTACGATATTTATCCATTTTTCGTTGTTTCGCACCAATGACAGCTTTATTATGCCGACTTTAAAATTATGATTCCATAGGCTATAACCCATGATTTTTGACCGGTTTCTTTCATTTTGACCGCATGATAATTAAGTATGGTCTTCAAAATTCACTATTTTCATGGGCTCTAACCCACACTTATTGTACATTTCTTTCGCTTGACCTAATAGCAATTAAGTTTGCATATTAAAAAATCTCTATTATCATGGGTTAACCTACATTGTTTGTTCATTTTCTTTCATTTCGACCAAATGACAATTAAGTTTGCATAATTTAAAATTAGCGATTGTCAATGGCTATTAGCCACGATTTTGTTCATTTTCTTCGCTTCATCCCAATGGCAATTAAGTTTAGTTACTTCAAAATTCTCAATTTTCATAGTTATAACCCATAATTTTTTTTCATTTTTGTTTGTTTCGACCAAATGGCAATTAAGTATGCACACTTCAAAAATCACGATTATGATTGGATGTGACCCATATTTTTCCATTTTCATTTGTTTCACCAAATGGCAATTAAGTATGCATATACTTCAAAATTCTCAATTTTCATAGTTATAACCCATAATTTTTGTCCATTTTGTTCGTTCTTTGAATAACAATTAAGTATGCATACTTTAGCAATCGCGATTATCATGGGCTATAATCAACGATTGTTGTCCATTTTTCGCTCGTCTCAACCAAATAACAAGTATAATGCACTTCAAAATTCACAATTTTCATGGCTATATAAACCATAAATTTTTTGATTTTCGTTTCTTTTGATCCATCGATAGTTGAGTATGTGTATTTCAAAATTTGGGATTTTTAAGGGTGTAGCCCACTTTTTGTGCAATTTTGATTTTCTTGTCTCAATGAAAATTAAGCACGTTTACTTCAAAATTCATGATTTTTTAGGTTATAACCCACTTTTTTGTTATTTTCGGTGGTTTCGACCCAATTGCACATGACTATGCGTATTTCAAAATTAGCGATTTTATGAGCTAGGACCCATAATTTTTGTCCATTTTCGTTCGTTTGGACTTTAAATATGCGCTTTTATGAGCTATAGTGCACGTGTTTTTCCTTTTCATTCATTTTGACCTTAAATATGAAAACTTAAAAAATCATTGGCTATAACTCACATTTTGTGTCCATTTTTTTATTCCAACCAAATTGTAATTTAAGTATGTGTACTTTAAAATTTGCAATTATCATTGGCTCAAAACATGATTTTTGTCTTTTTTTCGCTTCACACCAATGACAATTATGCTTACTTCAAAGTTCTCAATTTTCATGGTCTATAACACGATTTTTGTCTATTTTGTTCATTTCAACCTAATGACAATTAAGTATGGGTATACTTCAAAATTAGCGATTGTCAATGGCTATTAGCCACGATTTTTGTCCATTTTTCGCTTGTCTCAATTCTATGGATATTTAGTATACAAACTTCAAAATTGGATTTCATGAGTTATAATCCATAATTTTTAATTTTTGTTCGCTCTTTGAATAACAATTAAGTATGCATATACTTCAAAATTAGCGATTGTCAATGGCTATTAGCCACGATTTTTGTCCATTTTTCGTTCCTTTCGACCCAATGACAATTAAGTATGTGTATTTCAAATTTCACAATTATCATGGGCTATAATCAACGATTGTTGTCCATTTTCATTTTCGCTCGTCTCAACCAAATAACAAGTATAATGCACTTCAAAATTCACTATTTTCATGGGCTATAATCAACGATTGTTGTCCATTTTTCGTTCCTTTCGACCCAATGACCATTAATTATGCTTTTCAAAATTCACAATTTTCATGGCTTCTAATCCACAATTGTTGTCCATTTTCATTTTCGCTCGCTTCGATCAAATAGCAATTAAGTTTGCATAATTTAAAATTAGCGATTGTCAATGGCTATTAGCCACGATTTTGTTCATTTTCTTCGTTTCATCCCAATGGCAATTAAGTAAGGGCACTTTAAAATCACGACTATCTTTGGCTATAACCCACGCTTTGTCCATTTTGTTCGCTTCGACTAAATGGCAATTAAGTATGTGTATTTCAAATTTCACAATTATCATGGGCTATAATCAACGATTGTTGTCCATTTTTCGCTTGTCTCGACCCTATGGATATTTAGTATACAAACTTCAAAATTGGATTTCATGAGTTATAATCCATAATTTTTAATTTTTGTTCGCTCTTTGAATAACAATTAAGTATGCATACTTTAGCAATCGCGATTATCATGGGCTATAACCTATGTTTATTCTCCATTTTTCGCTCGTCTCAACCAAATAACAAGTATAATGCACTTCAAAATTCATGATTACCACGGGCTAACCTACGATATTTATCCATTTTTCGTTGTTTCGCACCAATGACAGTTTATTATGCTGACTTTAAAATTGCGATTCCATAGGCTATAACCCATGATTTTTGACCAGTTTCTTTCATTTTGACCGCATGATAATTAAGTATGGTCTTCAAAATTCACTATTTTCATGGGCTCTAACCCACACTTATTGTACATTTCTTTCGTTTGACCTAATAGCAATTAAGTTTGCATATTAAAAAATCTCTATTATCATGGGTTAACCTACATTGTTTGTTCATTTTCTTTCATTTCGACCAAATGACAATTTAAGTTTGCATAATTTAAAATTAGCGATTGTCAATGGCTATAATAACATTTTTGTCCATTTTCGTTCCTTTCGACCCAATGACCATTAATTATGCTTTTCAAAATTCACAATTTTCATGGCTTCTAATCCACAATTGTTGTCCATTTCATTTTCGTTCGCTTCGATCAAATAGCAATTAAGTGTTCGTGACTTCAATAATTGTGATTGTCAATGGCTATTAGCCACGATTTTGTTCATTTTCTTCGTTTCATCCCAATGGCAATTAAGTTTAGTTACTTCAAAATTCACTATTTTCATGGGCTCTAACCCACGATTTTTGTCCATTTTGTTCATTTCGACCAAATGGCAAATTAAGTATGCATATACTTCAAAATTCACTATTTTCATGGGCTCTAACCCACGATTTTTGTCCATTATCGCTTGTTTTGACCAAATGGCAAATTAAGTATGCACACTTCAAAATTTGCGATTATCATGGGTTATAACCCACGATTTTTATCCATTTTTGTCTGTTTGTCCAAATGACAATTAAGTATGCATACTTTAGCAATCGCGATTATCATGGGCTATAACCTATGTTTATTCTCCATTTTCGCTCGTCTCAACCAAATAACAAGTATAATGCACTTCAAAATTCATGATTACCACGGGCTAACCTACGATATTTATCCATTTTTCGTTGTTTCGCACCAATGACAGCTTTATTATGCCGACTTTAAAATTGCGATTCCATAGGCTATAACCCATGATTTTTGACCGCTTTCTTTCATTTTGACCGCATGATAATTAAGTATGGTCTTCAAAATTCACTATTTTCATGGGCTCTAACCCACACTTATTGTACATTTCTTTCGCTTGACCTAATAGCAATTAAGTTTGCATATTAAAAAATCTCTATTATCATGGGTTAACCTACATTGTTTGTTCATTTTCTTTCATTTCACCAAATGACAATTTAAGTTTGCATAATTTAAAATTAGCGATTGTCAATGGCTATTAGCCACGATTTTTGTTCATTTTCTTCGTTTCATCCCAATGGCAATTAAGTTTAGTTACTTCAAAATTCTCAATTTTCATAGTTATAACCCATAATTTTTTTTCATTTTTGTTTGTTTCGTCCTAATGACAATTAAGTATGCACACTTCAAAAATCACGATTATGATTGGATGTGACCCATATTTTTTCCATTTTCATTTGTTTTCGACCAAATGGCAAATTAAGTATGCATATACTTCAAAATTCGCGATATAACTCATGATTTTTGTACATTTTTCTTCGTTTTGCACCAATCAAGATATGCAATTTTCATGAGCTATAATCTACGATTTTTGTCCATTTTCGTTCCTTTCGACCCAATGACCATTAATTATGCGTTTTTCAAAATTCACAATTTTAATGAGCTCTAACTCAAATTATTTAATGATTTCATTCTTTTTGACCTTATGACAATTAAGTATGCGTACTTTAAAATCACAATTTTCGTGAGCTATAACTTACTTTTTTTGTTATTTTTTGTTGGGTTCGACCCAATGACAATTGAGTATGCTTATTTCAAAGTTTACGATTTCATGAAATATAACCCACAATTTTATCCATTTTCGTTCGTTTTGACCCATTGGAAATTAAATATGAGAACTTCAAAAGTTACAATTTTATAAGTTGTAATCCATGAGTTTTTTTTTCTCCATTTTCGTTCATTCTAGCTAATGGCGATTAAGTACGTGCAGTTCAAAAATCTTGATTATCATGGGCTATAACCCAATTTTTTGACAATTTTTGATCTTTTTTACCAAATAGAAAATTATGATTACTTCGAAATTCGTGACTGTCATAGGCTAACCCCTTTGTCATTTTTTCTTTATTTCACACCAATGTCAATTAATTATGCCTGCTACAAAATTGCAATTTCATAGGCTATAATCCACAATTTTTCTCTACTTTTGTTCTTTTCCACCCAATGACATGAAATATGTCTATTTCAAAAATTCACAATTTTCATGGCTTCTAATCCACAATTGTTGTCCATTTCATTTTCGTTCGCTTCGATCAAATAGCAATTAAGTGTTCGCACTTCAATAATTGTGATTGTCAATGGCTATAATAACATTTTTGTCCATTTCGTTCATTTTGGCTACATGACAAATTAAGTACGAGTACCACAATATTCGGGATTATCATGGGTTATAACCCGCGATTTTTGTCCAATTTTCTTCGACTATAACCTTTTTTTTGTCATTTTTTGTTGGTTTGAGTCTTTGACCTAATGGCAATTGAGTATGCATATTTCAAATTTGCAATTTCATAAGCTATAACACTTAATTTCTGTCCATTTTTGTGCTTTTTGATCCATGGGAATTAAGTATTTTTCAAAATTCGCGATTTCATGAGATATAATCCACGATTTTTTTTCCACTTTCGTTCAATCTACCTAATGTCAAGTATGCATACATGAAAAATCGAGATTATCATTGGCTACATTTTTGTCCATTATCGTTTGTTTTGACCAAATGGCAAATTAAGTATGCACACTTCAAAATTTGCGATTATCATGGGCTAGCCCAATATTTTTGTCCATTTTCTTCATTCCATACCCGTGATAATTAATTACGCCTAGTTCAAAATTTGCAACTTTCATGTGTTATAATCACGATTTTTGTCCATTTTGTTCATTTCGACCCAATGACAATGAAATATGCCCACTTCACATACATGATTTTAATGGGCTCTAACCCACGATTTTTGGCCATTTCATTCGCTTCGATGTAATGGCAAACTAAGTATGCATACTTAAAAATTGCGATTATTATGGGCTATAACCCACGATTTTTATCCATTTTTGTCTGTTTGTCCAAATGACAAATTAAGTATGTGTAGTTTAAAATTTGCAGTTGTCATAGGCTATCCTACACTGTTTTTGGCCATTTTTGTTGTTCTCGACCCAATGACAATTAAGTGTGCGTATTTGAAAATTCACACTTTCATGGGCTCTACTCCACAGTTTTTGTCCATTTCATTCAGTTCGACCTGATGGCAATCTAGTGTGTGCACTTCAAAAGTCGCGATTATCATGGGTTATACCTACATTTTTTAAAACACTTTCATTCGTTTTGACCAAATGACAAATTAAGTAGGCGTACTTCAAAATTCGTAATTATCATGTGCTATACTCCATGACATTTGTCCATTTTGCTTCATTTCGACCCAATGACAATTAAATTTGTCTACTTCAAATATTGATTTTTTTGTGGGTTGTAACCCATGATTTTTGTTCAATTTTGTTCGTTTCAATCTAGTGGCTATAAGTATGTGTACATCAAAGTTCGCAATTTTCATGGGTTATATCGTGATTTTTGTCTATTAGCATTTGTTTTGACTGAATGACAATTAAGTATGCATACTTTTAAATTAGCAATTTTGATGGGCGATCTTGTCAATATTTTTTCGTTGTTGGCAAATGACAATTTAGTATGCAAACTTCAACATGTACTATGTTCATAGGGTTCTAACCCATGATTTTTGTCCATTTTCGTTCATTTCGCCTCAAGAGCAATCAAATATGTATACTTCAAGATTCACGATTATGCTAGCCTATAACCCATGACTTTTGTCTATTTTTGTTCGTTTCAACCCACTAACAATTAAGTATGCGTATTTCTAAATTCGCGATTTTCGTGAGTTGTAACCTGTGGTTTTTGACCATAGTCATCCACTTTTTTGTCCATTTTTGATGATTTCGGCCCAATACCAATTAAAGAAGCGCAATTCAAAATTCGCGATTTCATAAACTATAACTCATGATTTATTCATTTTCGTTCTTTTCAACCAGATGACAATTGAATATGGTCACTTCACAATTCGCGATTTTTGTGAGCTCTAGATATGAACGTTGTCCATTTTCGTTTATTTTGAACTAATAGCAATTAAGTTTGCGTACTGTAAAATTCGTATAACCTATAATTTTTGTCCATTTTCATTTGATTTGAGTCAATGACAATTAAGTGTGGGTACTTCAAAATTCACGGTTTTCATGGGCTAAATTTTGTCCATTTTCATATGTTTCGACCCACTTGCAATTAATTATATGTATTTCAAAACTTTTGATTTTCAGGGGATATAGGCCATGATTTTTGTCCAATATTCGTTATTTTCACTTAATGGTGATTAAGTTGCGTTCTTCAAAATTCGCGATTGTCATGGCTAATAACTCATATTTTTTGTCTATTTTGGTTCGTTCTGGTCCATTGTCCAATAAATTTGTGTATGTCAAAATTTGTGATTTTTCGGGCTATACCGTCCATTTTCATTCGTTTCCACCTAATGACATCAGTATGCTTTCTTCATTATTTGCCATTTTTTGGGCTATAACCTATGATTTTTGTCCATTTTTATTTGTTTTGATCGAACGACAATTTAGTATGCACACTTCCAAATTCGCGATTTTTATTGAATTGTAACCTATGATTTTTGTTCATTTTCGTCTATTTCGTCTGAAAGGCAATTATGTAGGAGTACTTTAAAGTTCGCGATTTTGGTGGACTATTACTCATTTTCTTGGCTCCATTTTTGATGGTTTCGACGTTAATGCCAATTTAGTACGCGTAATTCAAAATTCGCGATTTCTTGAACTATAAACCACGATTTATTCAATTTCGTTCTTTTCAACCCAATGACAATTAAATATGGGTACTTCTCAATTTGCTATTAGCTCTAGTTTATTAACTTTGTCCTCATTTCAATCTAATGACAGTTAGGTATGCGTACTTTCAAATTCGTGATTTTTATGGGCTATAACCTACAATTTTTGTCCATTTTAATTTGTTTTGAGTCAATGACAATTGAGTATGGGTACTTCAATTCACGATTTTCATGGGCTAAATTTTATCCATTTTCATTTATTTCGACCCACAGACAATTAAATGTGTATTTCAAAACTTTCGGTTTTCATGGGTTATAGGCTACGATTCGACCTAATTGCGACTAAGTTACTTCAAAATTCGTGATTGTCATGGCTAATAACGCACATTTGCGCTCATTTTGGTTCGTTCGGGTCCAATGGCACATTTGTGTACTTCAAAGTTAGTGATTTTAACGGGCTATACTGTCCCTTTGCGTTCGTTATCACCCAATGACATACGTACACATTATTCAACTTTCGCTATATTTTGGGCCATAGCCTATGATTTTCGTCCAATTTTGTTTCTTTCGACCAAATGGAAATTTAGTACGCGTACTAAAAAACCATGAATTTTGTTTATTTTTCGTTCGTTTCTACATGTTTGTTTTTCATCCACCTCCTTTCAAAATTGGTCATCATTTTAGAAACTTTATTGATATTCCGGACAAATTCCGTTATCCAATTGTCATAGGAACATTTGACTTCAAGAGAGAAGCATCATTAAATGCAAATATAACCCTTAAGTCTCATAATTTTCAATAGTTAGATATTGGAATCCATTAATATCGTTTGAAATTTAAACTAGCCCTCTCTCTTTCTCTTATATATAGTTATTGAGCCATGCAAATCCTAAACTTCTCTCCCTTGAAAGCTATTTGATCTTTAATGAAACCTCAACTGAAATCCACCTAACGCTTACTGTTAGTATGTATTAGAATAATGGAGGAGAATGGCTGAGTCGAGGATTGCTTTATTGAGAAGAAGTTCAAATCCTACTACCGCAATGAAGTTACACTAACTTATAGAAACAAAATTGCAATATTGATTTCAATCATAGATGTGCATCAACTTTGAGAAGGATGAAGACATGTAAGGATAAATGAGATTTTTTTTTAATTTGTAAAATTTGGGTACTTCCAAATAGCAAAATTTGAATATAACATTGCTATTTTGAATATAACACTGCTTGAGTATGAGATTGACCTTTCCTTTCCAGCAGTTGGATAAACTTTGCTTGGACAAAACTTATTTGATAGCCTAATAAATGCCTAATTAAGTTAATAGAATCAGCCCCAACAGGCTTTAATTGTAGAAAATCCCTTGTGCTTAAACAGGGAGTTTTCTTGTAATCCTGGCAAAGAACTTCGTCAACATGCCTGATCCTTCTGCAAATAACATAAAATATGTATTATTGTTTTATTCTCTTTTTCTCTACTGTTTCCTCACGCTTCAAATATTTGATCTTTTGTGCTGCATTTTAAACTTAAATGAGATATGGAACATTTGCTTTTCTGGAATTGATCTTTTGTCCTGCATGTTTGTATATGATGCAGCAAGGTTCTTCAACAAGATTTTGATTTGAGCCTTGCTTTCTGCAATCACGAGAAGAAACAAAGAAGTGAGGTATGTCTAATAAAAACTCTTTGCTTTTGCTGACATATTCACATGTAGGGATGTGGGCATATTCATTCATTCATGCATATACTATGAGGTTCCAAATCCTTCCCAGTATCTTTTGGCCTTCTTTTCACTTTCTTATTTCCTTCCTCAATATCATATACCTATGTACTGGTTTCGAATATGTATCTCCTTGGAGGACACTCAGCCTTCATATAGTTTAACAGAATGAGACATATGGTCGTGCATCAACCTGGTTCCTCCCTTAGAAAGTTTCCAGAGTTTAAGTCAGCCTATACGTTATAAATCTATGAAGCTATGTCTGCTAGGATATAAAACCTAGGAGAATAATTCCCTAGTATCAAGTGGCTAATAGTTAATGTTTCATCAATAACGAAGATATCCTAAGCACTAATCTTGATCCTCACATCCAAACTTGCATTACCCATGTCTTAAACACAACGGCACACATTGTTACTTCTTGGACATAGAAACTTCTCATTTATAATATTTAAGTTGCATATAATATAAATATGCATATGTACATGTCTATAGATTAATTATGACTCTTCTAAGCATGGGAGTCGTAATTAGTATGTGTATACAAAAATGTGTCCCCAAATTTGTCTATTTTTAATCCTTTCAAAACAATTGCAATTAAGTACACGTATTTCAATATGTGCAATTTTCATGGTTTATAACTCGCAATTTTTGTCCATTTTGCTCATTTCGATCCAATGGCGATTAAGTATGTTGACTTCCAAATTTCCTATTTTCATGGGCTATAACCCACAATTTTTATCCATTTTTGTTCGGTTCGACCCAAATGCAATTAAGTACGCTTAGTGCAAAATTTGTGCTTTTCACAAGCTATATCCCACTATTTTTTTTCCATTTTGTTCGTTCAGACGTAAAGGCAATTAAGACCGCTTCTTCAAAATTAACTATTTTCATGGGGTATAATCCACGATTTTTGTTCATTTTCATTCATTTCAACATTGTGACAATTAATTACGCATACTTTAGAATTCATGATTTTCATGGGCTATAATCCACGTCTACTTTTGTATGCTTTGACTGAATATCACTTAATTATATGCACTTCAAAATTTGCGATTTTCATAGTTTATATCCCATGATTTTTTATCATTTTATATATTTCAGCCTAATAACATAAGTATGCGAACCTCAAAATTTGTGATTTTCATGGACTATCACCCACGATTTTTTCTATTTCGACCCAATGACAATTAAGTGCACTTCAAAATTTGCAATTTTGTGAGCAATAGCTCATGATATTTGTCTATTTATGTACCTTTGGACCTCGTAGCAATTAAGTACACACAAAATTTACAATTTTCATGGGCTATAACTCATGATTTTTGTTCATTTTGTTCGTTTCAACCCTACAACTATTATGTGCGCGTACTTAAAAATTTGCAATCTTCATGAGCTATAAACGCTGATTTTTGTCCATTTCTTTGTTTCGACCAAATGGTGAATTTTATGGCCTAAAATCCACAAATTGTTCTGATTTTGTTCAAGAGAAAGGTAATTACTATTCATACTTCAAAATTCATGATTTTTATGGGCTATACCCCATTATTTTTGTCTACTTTTTCCATTGCAACCTACTGGCAATTAATTACACATACTTTCCAATTCACAATTTTCATGGTCTATAACCCAAAATTTTGTCCATTTTTTTCCGTTTCGACCTAATAGTAGTAAATTACACATACTTCAAAACTCGCGATTTTCAAAGGCTAATCCATGATGTTTTATCATTTTCGTACATTTCGACCTAATGGCAATTACGTATGCTTACATCAAAATTTTCGATTTTCTTAGGCAATAACTCACGATTTGTCCGTTTATGTTCCTTTGGAACTTGTATCAATTAAGTATGCATTCAAAATTTATGAATTTCATGGGCTATTATTGAATTACAAATTTTGTCCATTTCTATTCACATTTCGAGCCTATGGCAATTAAGTACGATTTGTTCCAAATTCGCAATTTTCATGAGTTATAACCCATATTATTTATCCATTTTGTTCGTTTAGATTCAAAGGCAATTAAATAAGCATTCTTCAAAATTCATGATTTTTGTGGCAATTTAGTGCGTGTACATAAACTTTCGTAATTTTCATTGGGGCTAAATTACAAATTTGGCATAAAAAGTGACCCTTTTACCGACAAGACCTAAAAAGTGATGATGTCGACAAGAAGACCTAAATAGTGACCTGGTTTACGAACAAAGCATTTCCATTGTCTCTTTTTATTTGGGCGGTAAAATTAGGAACATGACTGCCAAGAGGCTTTAAATAGTGATTATTTTTAAGATAATTTAACAGTATAAGAGCTAAATTACCAAATGCACGTGCCTATTTTGTCCCTCAGATCAAAGGCGATGATAAGAATTGTCTTGCTGGTAAACCGGGTCACATTTTTGGTCTTGTTGTCTCTGTCGTCACTTATTAGGTCTTGTTGGTAAAAGGGTGTCACTTTTTATCCTAATTTGATGTTTAGCCTTTTCATTGGCCACCCTATGCTTATTGTCCATTTTTCCCATTAATTACAAGTTCTTCATAATTCGTTATTTTCATGGGTATAACCCACCATTTTTCTTCATTTTTTGCATGTTTTGACCTAATAGCAATTAATTACTCCTTCGAAAATTGTGATTTGCATAGGTTAGAACCCATGAATTTGACTATTTTGTTCATTTCGACCCAATGACAATTAAGTACGCGAACCTCAAAATTCGCGATTTTCAGGGAGTATAATCTATAATTTTTTTTTCTATTTTCACCTTATGGCTATTAAGTACAATACAAAATTTTGATTTTCATGGGCAATAACTCGTTATTTTTGCCCATTTATGTTCCTTTGGACCTCGTATTAATTAAGTAGGCGTTCAAAATTCACAAATTTCATGGGCTATAACTCATGATTTTCGTCCATTTGTATTTGTTTCCACCACATGATAATAAAGTACACTTTCTTCCAAATTCGCGATTTTCATGTGTTGTAACGCGCAATCTTTATCCATTTTTGTTCATTTCGAGCCAAAGTCAATTAAGTAAGCATACTTCATAATTCAGGATTTTCATGAGCTATAACCATAAATTTTGTCCATTATCATTCATCAATTAATTATGACTACAAAATTTACGATTTTGATGGGTTTTAACCCATAATTTTGGCAAATTTTGTTCGTTTCATTCCAAGAACATGTGTCAATATGTACTTTAAATAATTGCAATTTCATGAACTATGTACCATGATTTTTGTGAATTTTGTTTTGGACCAAATGACAAATAAGTATTCGTACTTCAAATTCATGATTTTTATAGGCTATAGTCCATGATTTTTATTCTTTTTGTTCATTTTGACCAAATGAGAAATTAGTTTCGTGAGTTCAAAATTTGTGATTTTCATGTGATATAGTCTATTTTTGTTCATTTTGTATGTTTCACTCAATATCAATTAATTGTGCTAATTTCAATTTTCGCGACTTTTATGGACTATATAACCGATGATATTTGTCCATTATCATTCATTCAACCCAACAAGAATTAACTATGATTACTTTAAAATTTGTGATTTTGTTTGGTTATATAACTCACAATTTTTATCTATTTTTATTCGCTTGTCCCATAACAAGTATTAATATGTACTTCAAAAATCACAATTTCGTAAGCTATAAACTATGATTTTTATTAATTTTTAGTATTTGACCAAATGACAAATAAGCATGTGTACTTCAAAATTTGTAATTTTTATGGGATATAGTTCTTGATTTTTCTTTATTTTTATTTGTTTTAACCAAATGATAAATAAGTATCCATAGTTGAAAATTCTTGAATTTTTGGACTATAGTCCCTAATTTTCTCCATGTTTGCTTGTTTTGATCCCATAGAAATTAATTGCGGGAACTTCAATATTCGCGATTTTCATGTGCTATAGCCATGATTTTTGTCTATTATCATCCATTCGATCTAATGATAATTTATTACGACTCCAAAATTCACAATTTTGATGGGTTATAACTCACGATTTTGATAATTTTTGTTCATTGTGTGCCAATGACAAGTAATAATATACACTCCAAAATTTACGATTTTCATGACCTATGAACCATGAATTTGTCGAGTTTTCATTTTTCAATCAAAAGGCAAATAAATACGCATACTTCAAAATTCGTGATTTTCATGGGCTAGTCCATGACTTTTGTCCATTTTTGTTCGTTTGCCAAATAATAAATAAATGTGTAGTGCGAAATTATTGATTTTTGTGGGATATAGTTTGTAATTTTGGTCCATTTTTCGACTCCATAGAAATTAATTGTAAGAACTTTAATATTCACGATGTTCATTTGCTGTATAACTTACGATTTTAACCGTTTTTGTTTCGTTGCGTCCTAATGACAACTAATAATATGTACTTTGAAATTCATGATTTATATGAGCTATAAACCATAATTTTTGTCAATATTCGTTTTCTATCAAAGGACACATCAATATGCATACTTCAAAATTCGTGATTTTTACGGGCTGTAGTCCATGATTTTTTTTCCATTTTTTGTGTGCTTCGACCTGATGAGCGAACTTCAAATTTTGATTTTTTTTATAACCAATAATTTTGATAATTATTGTTCGTTTTGTCCCAATAACAAGTATTAATATGTACTTCAAATGCCACTATTTCATGAGATGTAGACCACGTTTTTTTGTCATTTTTGTTTTTTTCGACCTAGGGCATGTTTGGTTGCTCGAAAAAATGAAAAAAAATCATCATTCTCATTGGGTATTTTCCTTGATTTTTTGTCCATTTTTGTGTGTTTCAACCTAATAGCAATTAATTATGCAAACTTCAATTTTCGCAATTTTCATTGGCCTACAACAATGATTTTTGTCCATTATTATTCATATTCCAATGGAATTAATTATGAATATTTAAAAATTCATGATTTTGATGGGTTATAACCCACAATTTTAGCACTTTTTGTTTATTTCAACCTAATAACAAGTATCAATATGTTGAATATCGCAATTTCCTGAGCTATATTCCTCGATTTTTGTCTATTTTTATTTTCAACCAAATAACAAAGAAGCTAGGTTACTCGGACACTTCATCTAGGATGTCGTATCCGTGTCCGTGTCTGATCGAACACTCCCTGGACACTTTTTGAATATATACATCTATTTATTATGATGTGTACTCAATCATATACTACATGTTTTAGTTTAAATCACTTGTAATACACTTATTCGACATATATCATACACTTCACCTAAAATTTCTGTTACTCGTTAAGACTCGGTTCGGGTTGTTTTAACCCATACACAATTCATAAGTATGATTTTAATGGATGAATTTGGTTTCTAGTTCAAAAATGAGTAGTTTTTCAATTTATAATCTCTTCAATAAAAGAAACATAATATGTTATAGGTATTTTAGTTCTCATGACATGTGTGAAAAAACAATATCGATCTCATATAAATTATTAATTTCAATATGTATATATAGACATGTCCCCATATCATATCTTTTACAAATTTGCCGTCCCGTATCTACACCGATCTCAGGTGTTGGCGTCGCATGCTTTGCGTGATATCTCAAACCTAGCAAAAGTATTCATACTTCAAAATTAATTATTTTCATAGGCTACTCCATGATTTTTCGTCATTTTTGTTCGTTTCTACCAAATGGCAAATAACTATTCGTAGTTCAAAATTCTTAATTTTCATGGGCCGTTCATAATTTTTGTCCATTTTTTCTGATTTCGACCCCATAGCAATATAATGTGCGAACTTCAACATTCGGGGTTTTAATGTGCTATAACCCATGCTTTTTGTCAATTATCATTTATTTGACCCAATGGCAATTAGTTACAAGTACTAAATTTGCAATTTTGATGGGATAATTACCCACAATTTTGACAATATTCGTTTGTTGTGTCCCAATGATGAGTAAAACACGAACTCAGAAATTCGCGATTTTCATGAGCTATAAAACATGAATTTTGTCCATTTTTGTTTTTCAATCAAATGACGAATAAACATGCGTATTTCAAAATTCGTCATTTTCATGGGCTATAGTCCATGATTTTTGTCTATTTTGTTGTTTTAATTCAATAGCAATTAATTGTGCTAACTTCGATTTTTGCGATTTTATGGTCCTATAACCCACGATTTTTGTCCTTTATCATTCATTCAAACCATTGGCAATCAATTATTGCTATTCCAAAAATTCATGATTTTGATGAGTTAAAACCCACAATTTCAATAATTTTTTGTTTCGCCCAACACGCATGAATATGAACTTCAAAAACCGCCATTTCATGAGCTATATAATACATTTTTTTCAATTTTTGTTTTTGAACCAAATGGCAAATAAGTGTGCGTAATGCAAAACCCGTGATTTTCATGGGCTATAATCCATGATTTTTATGCATTTTTTTCGTTTTGACCAAATGGCAAATAATTATCCGTAGTTTAAAATTCATGATTTTTATGAGCTATAAACCATTATTTGTTGTCAATTTTTATTTTTTGACCAAATGGCAAACAAGTGTACTTCAATATTCGTGATTTTCTTGGGATGTAGTCCATGATTTTCATCTTCTTTTGCTCGTTTCGACCAAATGACATAAATATGTGTAGGTAAAAATTCTTGATTTTCATGAGCTATATTCCATAACTTTTGACCAATTTTGCTTATTGCAACGCCATAGAGATTACTTGTGCGAGTAACGATTTTATCCATTATCATTTATTCGACATAATGATATGTAATAATGTCTTCTTCGAATTTCGCAATTTTGATGGGTTATATGACCTACAGTCTTGACAATTTTTTTCATTTTATCCCAATAATCAAATAATACATACTCCAAAATTCGCAATTTTCATGAACTAATTTTTGTCAATTTTCATTTTTCCATCAAATGACAAATCAACAAGTACTTTAAATTTAGTTTTTTCATGGGTCGTAGTCCGTGATTTTTATCAATGTTTGTGTATTTCACCAAATAGCAATTAATTGTGCAAACTTCAATTTCAGCGATCCTTATGGGCTATAACCTAATGATCATTAATTATAGCTACTTCAAAGTTCACGATTTTGATTGGTTATAAACCACAATATTAGCAATATTTGTTCTTTTCACCAATAACAAGTATTAATATGTACTTCAAGAATCGCAATTTCAAGAATCACAATTTCATGAGTTATAGACCATTATTTTTATCGGTTTTGTTTTCAATTAAATGGTAAATAAGTATGTATTTCAAAATTCATGATTTTCTTAGGTTATATAGTCCATGACTTTTGTCTATTTTTTTCGTTTCGACCAAATGACAAATAAGTGTCTATAGTTCAAAATTCTTGTTTTTATGCTTATATAGTCAATAATTTTTGTCCATTTTGCTTGCTATATAGTTCAAACTTCAATTTCAGCGATCCTTATGGGCTATAATCTAATGATCATTAATTATAGCTACTTCAAAGTTCACGATTTTGATTGGTTATAAACCACAATATAAGCAATATTTGTTCTTTTCACCCAATAACAAGTATTAATATGTACTTCAAGAATCGCAATTTCATGAGTTATAGACCATTATTTTTATCGCTTTTGTTTTCAATTAAATGGTAAATAAGTATGATTTCAAAATTGGCCATTTTCATGGGCTATAATCTAATGATCATTAATTATAGCTACTTCAAAGTTCACGATTTTGATTGGTTATAAACCACAATATTAGCAATATTTGTTCTTTTCACCCAATAACAAGTATTAATATGTACTTCAAGAATCGCAATTTCATGAGTTATAGACCATTATTTTTATCGCTTTTGTTTTCAATTAAATGGTAAATAAGTATGTGTATTTCAAAATTCGTCATTTTCATGGGCTATAATCCATGATTTTTATGCATTTTTTCGTTTTGACCAAATGGCAAATAATTATCCGTAGTTTAAAATTCATGATTTTTATGAGCTATAAACCATTATTTGTTGTCAATTTTATTTTTGACCAAATGGCAAACAAGTGTACTTCAATATTCGTGATTTTCTTGGGATGTAGTCCATGATTTTCATCTTCTTTTGCTCGTTTGACCAAATGACATAAATATGTGTAGGTAAAATTCTTGATTTTCATGAGCTATATTCCATAACTTTTGACCAATTTTGCTTATTGCAACGCCATAGAGATTACTTGTGCGAGTAACGATTTTATCCATTATCATTTATTGACATAATGATATGTAATAATGTCTTCTTCGAATTTCGCAATTTTGATGGGTTATATGACCTACAGCCTTGACAATTTTTTCATTTTATCCCAATAATCAAATAATACATACTCCAAAATTCGCAATTTTCATGAACTAATTTTTGTCAATTTTCATTTTTCCATCAAATGACAAATCAACAAGTACTTTAAATTTAGTTATTTTCATGGGCTGTAGTCTGTGATTTTTATCAATGTTTGTGTATTTCGACCAAATAGCAATTAATTGTGCAAACTTCAATTTCATGATCCTTATGGGCTATAACCTAATGATCATTAATTATAGCTACTTCAAAGTTCACGATTTTGATTGGTTATAAACCACAATATAAGCAATATTTGTTCTTTTCGCCCCAATAACAAGTATTAATATGTACTTCAAGAATCGCAATTTCAAGAATCACAATTTCATGAGTTATAGACCATTATTTTTATCGCTTTTGTTTTCAATTAAATGGTAAATAAGTATCGTATTTCAAAATTCATGATTTTCTTAGGTTATATAGTCCATGACTTTTGTCTATTTTTTTCGCTTCGACCAAATGACAAATAAGTGTCTATAGTTCAAAATTCTTGTTTTTATGCTTATATAGTCAATAATTTTTGTCCATTTTGCTTGCTATATAGTTCAAACTTCAATTTCAGCGATCCTTATGGGCTATAATCTAATGATCATTAATTATAGCTACTTCAAAGTTCACGATTTTGATTGGTTATAAACCACAATATAAGCAATATTTGTTCTTTTCGCCCCAATAACAAGTATTAATATGTACTTCAAGAATCGCAATTTCAAGAATCACAATTTCATGAGTTATAGACCATTATTTTTATCGCTTTTGTTTTCAATTAAATGGTAAATAAGTATGATTTCAAAATTCATGATTTTCTTAGGTTATATAGTCCATGACTTTTGTCTATTTTTTTCGTTTCGACCAAATGACAAATAAGTGTCTATAGTTCAAAATTTTGTTTTTATGCTTATATAGTCAATAATTTTGTCCATTTTGCTTGCTATATAGTTCAAACTTCAATTTCATGATCCTTATGGGCTATAACCTAATGATCATTAATTATAGCTACTTCAAAGTTCACGATTTTGATTGGTTATAAACCACAATATAAGCAATATTTGTTCTTTTCACCAATAACAAGTATTAATATGTACTTCAAGAATCGCAATTTCAAGAATCACAATTTCATGAGTTATAGACCATTATTTTTATCAGTTTTGTTTTCAATTAAATGGTAAATAAGTATGATTTCAAAATTCATGATTTTCTTAGGTTATATAGTCCATGACTTTTGTCTATTTTTTTCGCTTCGACCAAATGACAAATAAGTGTCTATAGTTCAAAATTCTTGTTTTTATGCTATATAGTCAATAATTTTGTCCATTTTGCTTGCTATATAGTTCAAACTTCAATTTCAGCGATCCTTATGGGCTATAATCTAATGATCATTAATTATAGCTACTTCAAAGTTCACGATTTTGATTGGTTATAAACCACAATATAAGCAATATTTGTTCTTTTCGCCCCAATAACAAGTATTAATATGTACTTCAAGAATCGCAATTTCATGAGTCATAGACCATTATTTTTATCAGTTTTTGTTTTCAATTAAATGGTAAATAAGTATGCGTATTTTAAAATTCATGATTTTCTTAGGTTATATAGTCCATGACTTTTGTCTATTTTTTCCCCACAACTAATTGTGTAACTTCAATATTTGTGATTTTCATGTGCTATAATGCACGATTTTTATCCATTACCATTCATTTGATCCACTGATAATTAATTATGACTACTTCAAAATTCACAATTTGATGGGGGTATAAGCCAGGATTTTAACAATTTTTGTTCGTTGCGTTCCAATGACAAGTAATAATATGTACTCTAAAATTTGCGATTTTCTTGAGCCATAAACCGTGTTCGTTGTCAATTTTTGTTTTTCCATCAAATGGAAAATAAGTATGTGTATTTCAAAATTTGTGATTTTCATGGGCTACAGACCCTGATTTTTGTCCATTTTTGGGTGTTTTGACCCAATAATAATCAATTGTGCAAACTTTAATTTTCGCGATTTCCATGAGTTATAATCCATGAGTTTTGTTCATTATCATTAATTCAACCCAATGACAATTAATTATGACTACTTTAAGATTTGCGATTTTGATGGGTTGTAACCCACAATTTAGCAATATTTGTTCATTTCATCCCAATAACAAATATCTACTTCAAAAATCACAATTTCGTTAGCTATACACCACGATTTTTGTCAATTTTCGTTTTTCGACCAAATAGCAAATAACTATGCGTACTTCAAAATTCGTCATTTTCATGGGCTATAGTCCATTAATTTTAACCATTTTTGTTCGTCTCGCCCTAAGGGCAAATAAGAATGCGTAGTTCAAAATTCGTGATTTTCATGGACTAGTTCATAATTTTGTCCATTTTTGCTTGTTTCGACCCTATAACAATTAATTGGGCAAAATTACCAAATTGGTATTTTTTTAAACGCCTACTTTACCAGTCAATTTGTTTTGCTGCTCTAGGGACTTTTTAGTATTAAAAGTCCACCAAATGTGCAGTTATAGACTTTTTGTCGCTGTCGATGAAAAATTGGCGGATAAAATACAGGCCTCTCACGTGACTAAACTTGAGAGATTTGAGCGAAAAATTGGCAAAAAAATACACGGATAAAATACATGGACCAAATGTGCAGTGATAAATATTTTTTTCTTCCAATTTTCAGTTTTCGACCAAGTGACAAATAATTTTGCGTACTTCAATATTCATGATTTTAATGGGCTATTGTCCATGATTTTTATCTCTACCAAATGACAAATATGTGTGCATAGTTCAAAATTAGTGATTTTCATGGGCTAAAGTCCATAATTTTTGTCCATTTTTGCTGTTTTGACCCCAAGCAATTAATTATGCAAACTTTATTATTCGAGGTTTTCATGTGCTATAACTCATGATTTCTTTCGATTATCAACCAAAAGTTAATTTATTATGACTGCTTCAAAGTTTGCAATTTTGATGGGTTATAATGATGATTTTCATGGGCTATGTATCTCACAAATTTTGCCCAATTTTCTTCCTTTTGTCCTTTTTTCATTCCGATCTAGATGGTATTTAGTATGAGTACTTAAAATTTCACGATTTTTAGTGGCTAACCCGCGATTTTTTTCTATTTTGTCCGTCAACCTAGTGGCAATTGATTGGCGTACTTTAGAATTCACTATCTTCATGGGCAATAACTCACGATTTTTTCTTCTATTGTTGCATATTTCATACCAATATCAATTAGGGGTTTTTAGTTATTAGTCCCTTAAATCTTCAATAATTGCGTATTAGTCCCTCAAATCTTGAAAATTGCATATTGGGCTCTTAAATCTTCAATAATTGCATATTAGTCCCCCAAATCTCAAAAATTGTATATTAGTCCCTTAAATCCTATAGGGTCTTGCAATATGGTCTCTCAGTTAATATTTCGGTTAAAAACCTATTCATGGCTGGGTTAACTCTTTAACCCAAAATCTACGGTCACCAAATTACCCTCCTCTGATGTTTGAACCCTATGTGAAGCTCAACTTTGCGTTAGGATTTTTTGCTAACCTTTGGATAACTCAAGTGAATTTGGATTTATTATAAGCGGGTATTGGGTTTAAACCTACTAAGAAATGGGTTGGGGAACATTATAGAGGGGTAAACTAGTCACTTGGCCTCCAAACGTTATATTTGGCGGAATATCCCCCCCAAATCTAAAGTGATTTAACTTGAAGGACCATTTTGCAATACCCTATAGGATTTGAGGGACTAATATGCGATTTCCAAGATATGGGGGACTAATATGCAATTATTGAATATTTTGGGGACTAATATGCAATTATTTCGTCTGTTTTAAGCCAATGCCAATTAAGTATGCGAACCTCAAAATTCACGATTTTCATCTGCTATAACCCACAATTTTTCCCATTTCAATCCATGGCATTTAAATACGATTGTTTCAGAGTTTTCAATTTTCGCTGGCAAATATCCACGATATTTGTCTATTTTTGTTTCTTTCGACCCAATAGTAATTAATAAGTATGTTTAGCTCAAACTTCTAGGTTTCATGGGCTATAACTTACAATTTTGTCTATTTTTATTCCTTTCTAACCCATAGCAATTAAGTACGGTATTTCAAAAATTGCGACTCATGATTTTAGTCAATATTTCTGTTTTGACCCGATGGGCATATGTACACCATTTTCATGAGCTTATTACTCACAACTTTAGTCAGTTTTAGTCAATATATGTTACCATGAGATGCCGTTGTATTTGTTCAGGTGGGCGAAATGTTTCGTTATGTCGTTTCTCTCACTTGCTGGTCCGTATCAATGGCTTTAACACAGTAGTATGTAGGTGACAATTTTTCATAATTTAAGGGGGAAAATGAATGATAAACATTTCATTAAAGCATTTTATTCAACAAAATGAGTAGCGTGCGACATGAGGAGTTCCAGGAGAGATCTTTAGCTGTCCATACATGCTTGGTTGTGAAAGTTTTAATGGGTTTGGTGCAAATCCTCTGGAAAGTATCTTATTGCATATTAACGCCATTCATCTTGATTTTTATTCATTTAGCGTTGATAATATTGAGATGTTTTGAGTTTTCTTTTATGAAATTTTTAGTCTAATTAACATTGGACTGGCCCATATTCCCATGAGTAAAAGGGGTTGGACTTCACTTCCACTTTTGCCATGGCAAACACACATGCACATCCCTGCCTTCCTTTTATCTAATCATTGTCTGTTATTAATCTCAACCCAATAAATTCGGCTCATTTGTTATATAGTGATTTTGCCAACGATATTTGCAGGGGGGTTCATCAGGGACAGACTGGAGAAGCATTAAGCCACAACTACACTCTTATGCTGGCATCAAGCAGCTCTCCCGGGAACGATCTTTCGAGACTGGTTTGGGTGAATCAAACGGTTTAGATGCATCTTCAGGCATAAGCTCAGAGACAAATTCTGCTTCAGTTGGTTCCATAAACTCAAAAGTAAGTTTTGTGTTAAGGGGCATATTTAGTTACGAGGATTAATTTCACACGCCTGCGCACGGATCTGCACACAATGCTGAGGTGTTTTGTGCAAACCCTACTAAAATTTATAAATTTGAGAAAAGCCCCTGCATTTTTTTTGAAGTATGCCACAAAAAAAAAACATCCCTGATTCTTTTGGAAATTTTCATAAGCGGGGTTAATGGATGGGTAAAAGATCTATACTACCCTTGTTACTCTCTACCTACCCTAACCCAAAAAGATGGTAATATAGCATATAGCAACTTCAACTTACTGCTGTCAGCTATGGTATTATCTTGAACAAGTTCACAAGGGTTTTCTCTAATTATAAAGTTTAGGGGGGTTGTGAAAAACACTTCAAACTTGTTCTAATGAACACTTACCAGAAGATAAAATGTGTATTGACAATTGTCATACAGGGTTTCGACTATAACCAGAGGCAACCAATGCCTGCAGTGACATCTTCAACGCTGGTGGAGTTAACAACACGACTCGACTTTTTTAAGGAAAGGAGGTCGCAACTCATGGAGCAACTTCATAATCTTGACCTAAATCTTGGCACATCTTCAGCCTACAGATCTTCACCACCATGGAACAGCAGCAGCAGTCCTAGATGACAGACGAAAATACCAGATAGTTATAACTAAGTTCCCTTTGTATATCCTTCATTCAGCTTCACTTTCTTTTTCCTCTTCTTTGTGTATTTTGATTTCTTCATCTATTATTGGGCATTCATATGGAGTTGCCCTTGTAAAAAACTGGTGTGATGTTGTAATTTTTGTTCCCGTCTTTTCTTTCCTTTGTAGTTTTGTTGAAGAAGCTGGTAAACAAAATGTGAGGACATTTAATGGTTATGTCTCCCTTCGGTAAAATGTATCAATATTGCCTTGATTCATCAAGTGCCAACATTTGCTCTTAATTCATTTTAGCTTTTATCAGTTTGGTTTTCCAGTTCTTACTGTTCTCTGCTGTATCCCTTTGTAACTTAATCCTTTCAGGATGATGTCTCGGGAGTTATCTGTGACTGTGAATGGTTAGATGAGTCTTTTTTGATGCAAGAGGATAAACATTTGGGAATTTTGTGACTACTGAGAGCCTACAGCAATATATTGATCTTATCCAATTATGCACAGAATTTTGATACTGGGGGGGATTCTTGGTTCATTTAGGTAATTCTCGTACAACCAAAAGAACATTCAGATACCATAAGTAACAGCTGAACATAAATGAATAATGAAGATAAATTGGGTACATCCTGCTATTGTAGTTAACTGAAAGATGTCATCACCATTTAACAAGTGCATTCTTTCAAAGATGCCGTCTTTCTTACTTGCTTCACAAAGTCGGTCAGGTTCTGTGTGAGAAAAGGAGTTCCACACCTTGAGCTTAAGAAACATTGATTCTGTGACCAGTAGCTGACTAAAACACTCATGAAATTGTGAATTTTAAACTCCGCATAATTACTTAGCTTTTGGTCCAAATAATAAAAAATGAACAAAAATAATAAAATGTTTATCCTCTTGCATCAAAAAATTTGGACTACGCATAATTATTTGCAATTTGGTCAAAATAATAAAAAATGAACAAAATTCTTTGTTATAACTCATGAAAAATGTGTATTTCGAACCTCGTTTAATTATTTACTATTCGGTCGAATTGAGTGAAAATGGACTAAAATTGTGTGTTACAACTCATGAAATCGTGAATTTTGAACTCTGAATAATTTTATTTTATTATTATTTGGTAGAAACAAAGAAAATCGAAGATAATCGTGGGTCATGAAATCATGAATTTGAACCCCACAAAATTATTTACCATCGGTTTGAAAGGAGCAGAAGTGTACAAAAATCGTAGTTATAGTTCATAAAATTGTGAATTCTGTACTCTGCATAATTATTAGCAATTTGGTCAAAATTGAACCAAAATCACGGGTCATAACTCATGAAAAATGCAAATTTTGAATTCCATTTAATTCTTTCCTATTTGTAGAGAAGATCGAAAATGAAAAAAATCCGTGGGTTTATTACTCATGAAATCTTGAAATTGCGCTCTGTGTTATTATTTGTCATTTGGTTGAAGCGAGCCAAATAAACAAAAAACATGGGTTATCGCTCATGAAATTGTGAATTTTGAACTTCGCATGATTAGTTGCTATTAGGTCAAAATGAGTGAAAATGGACAGAAATTATGGATTATAACTCAAGAAATCCTGAATTTTGAACCCCGTAAAAAATAATTTACTATTGGCTCTAAACGAACAAAAATGGAAGAAAATCGTGGATTATAGCTCATGAAATCGTGAACTTAAAACTCAGCGCAAATATTTGCCATTTGGTTGAAATGAATAAAATTGAACAAAAATCATTGATTATAGCTCATGAAAATCGTGGATTATAAACTTCATTTAATTATTTCCTATTCGGTTGAAATAGAAAAATAGACAAAAATCATGGTTATAGCTCATGAAATCGTGAATATTGCGCTCTTGAGTAATTATTTCCCATTTGGTTGAAACGAAGAAAATTGAACAAAATTTGTAGATTATAGCTCATGAAATGCATGAATTTTGACCTCTGATAAATTATTTCTTGTTTCGTGGAAATGAACGAAATGGAAAAAAATCATGGGTCATAATAGCTCATGTGAATATTTCATTTTTGTAAAGTTATTTTGATTTTGTCGAAACAAACAAAATTGAATAAAAGTTGTTGGTTATAGCTCATAAAAATCTTGAATTTCGAACTTTGTTTAATTATTTCCTCTTTGGTCGAAACAAATGAAAATGAACAAAATTCTTAGTTATAACTCATAAAATTGTGAATATTACGCTCCTGTGTTATGTTTTTTCATATGGTCGAAAAGAACCAAAATGAATGAAAATCATGGGTTATAGCTAATAAAATTATGAATTTTAAACTCTGCATAATTATTTGCCATTGGGTCAAAATGAGTGAAAATGGACGTAAATCGTGGATTATAGCTCATGAAATCATGAATTTGAACCCCGTAAAAATAATTTACTATTGGCTCTAAACGAACAAAAATGGAAGAAAATCGTGGATTATAGCTCATAAAATTTTGAATTTTAAACCCCACATAATTATTTGTTGGATGGTGAAACGAACAAAATTGAATAAAAATCTTGGGTTATAGCTCATGAAATCGTGATTTTTAAACTCTATTTAATTATTTCCAGTTTGGTTGAAATGAACAAAATGGCCAAAAATTATGAGTTATAGCTCATGAAATTGTGAATATTATGCTCTTGCGTAATTATTTTCCACTTGATCAAAACGAACGTAAAGTGGATGAAAATTATGGATTATAGCTCACGAAATCGTGAATTTTAAACTCTGATAATTATTTGCCATTGGGTCAAAATGAGTGAAAATGGACAGAAATCGTGGATTATAGTGCATGAAATCCCGAATTCTGAACCCCAAAAAATAATTTGTTGTTGGATCAAAATAAACAAAAATGGTCAGAAGTTCTGGATTATAGCTCATAAAATTATGAATTTTAAACCCCACATAATTGTTTGTTGGATGGTGAAAACGAACAAAATTGAATAAAAATCTTGGGTTATAGCTCATGAAAATCGTGATTTTTAAACTCTATTTAATTCTTTCCAGTTTGGTTGAAATGAACAAAAATGGCCAAAAATTATGAGTTATAGCTCATGAAATTGTGAATATTATGCTCTTGCGTAATTATTTTCCACTTGATCAAAACGAACAGAAAGTGGATGAAAATTATGGATTATAGCTCACGAAATCGTGAATTTTAAACTCTGTGTAATTATTTGCCATTGGGTCGAAATGAACAAAAATCATGGGATATAGCTCATTAAATTTGTGAATTTTGAACTCTACTAAATTATTTCTTGTTTGGTCGAAACAAATGAAAATGAACAAAAATAGTGAGTTATAGCTCATAAATTGTGAATATTGCGCTCTTGCGTTATTATTTTCCATATAGTTCGAATGAACTAATATGAATGAAAATTGTGGGTCATAACTAATGAAGTCATGAATTTTGAACCGTGCAAAATAATTTTCCATTAGCTCGAAATGAATAAAAATGGATGAAAATTGTGGATTATAGATCATAAAACTGTGAATTTTAAACTCCAGATAAATATTTGTCATTTGGTTGAAGCGAACAAAGTCGAACAAAAATCATGGGTTATAGTTCATGAAAATTATGAATTTTGATCTTCATTTAATTATTTTTCCTATTTGGAAGAAATGAACAAAAATAGACAAAAATAGTGGGTTATAACTCATGAAATCGGGAATATAGCGACTTATGCTATTATTTTCCATTTGGTTGGAATGAAAAAATTGAATGAAAATCATATAGCTCATAAAATTCTTGAATTTTTAACGTTGCTAAATTTATTTCATGTTTGTTGGAAATGAACAAAAATCATGAGTTGTTGCTCTTGAAATCATGAATATTTTATTTTTGCAAAGTTATTTGTGATTTTGTCAAAAGGAACAAAATTGAATAAAAGTTGTTGGTTATAGCTCACGAAAATAATGAATTTTGACCTTCGCTTATTTATTTACACTTTGGTTGAAATGAACAAAAATGAGCAAAAATAATGAGTTATAGCTTATGAAATCATGGATATTAGCTCTTGCATTATTATTTTCCATATGGTCAAAATGAACCAAAATGAATAAAAGCCGTGGATTATATCTAATGAAATTGAGAACTTTGAACTCTGCATAATTATTTATCATTGGTCAAAGCAAGCAAAAATATATAGAAGTCTTGGATTATAGCTTTGAAATTGCGAACTTTGAATCTTGCCAAATAATTTGCCATTAGCTCAAACGAATGCAAATGGATGAAAATCGTGGATTATAGCTCATAAAATCATGAATTTTAAATTCCGCATAATTATTTATCATTTGGTCGAAACGAACAAAATTGAAAAAAATCATGGATTATAGCTCACGAAAATTGTGAATTTTAAACTTTGTTTAATTATTTCCTATTAGTTAAAATAAACAAAATGGATAAAAATTATGGGTTATAGCTCATGAAATCGTGAATATTGTACTCTTGCATAATTATTCTCCATTTGGTCGAAACAAACCGAAATGAATACAAAATAGTTGATTATAGCTCATGAAATCATGAATCTTGAATTCAGCATAATTATTTTCCATTAAGTCAAAACGAGAAAAATGAATGGAAATCGTTGATTATACCTCATGGAATCTTGAAATTTGATGATTGCAAATAATTTTCTGTTGGCTTAAAATGAACAAAATTGGAAAAAAATCATGGATTATAGCTCATGAAATCATGAACTTTAAGCTCTACATAAATATTTACCATTTGGTTTGAATGAACAAACCGAAAAAATTATGGGTTATGGCTCATGAAATTCATGAATTTTAAACTCAATTTAATTATTTACTATTTTGTTGAAATAAATGAAAATGTAAAAAAATCGTGTGTTATAGCTCATTAAATTGTGAATATTGCACTCTTGCTTAGTTATTTGCCATTTCGTTGAACCAAAAAGTTGAATAAAAATCGTGGGTCATAGCACACAAAATTCATGAATTTTGAACTCCATTTAATTATTTCCTATTTGGTCAAAAAGATTGAAAATGGATTGCAGGTTGTAGCTCAATAAATTATGAATTTTAAACTCTACACAATTTTTGTCATTTGATTAAAAAAATAATTTTGAATAAAAGTCGTTGGTCATAGCTCATGAAATTGTGAATTTTAAATTTTATTTAATTATTTCCTATTTGGTTGAAATGAACAAAAATAGATAAAAATAATGGGTTATATGCCATGAAATTGTAAGTATTGCGCTCTTGCATAATTGTTTTCCATTTGGTTGAAATGAACCAAAATGAACAATAGTCATGGATTATAGCTTATGAAGTCGTCAATTTTTAACCTTGCAAAATAATTTGTCGTTAGCTCGAAACAAACCAAAATAAACAAAATTTGTGGGTTATAGCTAATAAAATAGTGAAGTTTGAGATCAGCATAATAATATACCATTGGATCGAAAAGAGCGATAATGGATAGAAATCGTGGATTGTAGCTTATGAAATCGTGAATTTTGAACCCCACAAGTTTTTTTACCGTTGGCTTGAAATGAACAAAAATTGATGGCAATGATGGATTATAGCTCAAAAAATATTGAATTTAAACCCTACATAATTATTTGTCATTTTATGGAAATGAACAAACTTGAACAAAAATCATAGGTTATAGCTCACGAAATTTGTAAATTTTGAACTCTGCGCAATTATTTCTTGTTGGTTGAAAGGAATGATAATGGACAAAAATCATGGATTATTGGTCATGAAATTGTGAATATTTCACTTTCGTAAAGTTATTTGTGATTTTGTCAAAACATTCCAAATTGGATAAAAGTCTTGGGTTATAGATCATGAAAATCCTGAATTTTGAACTTCGTTTATTTATTTCCTATTTGGTTGAAACAAATGATAATGAACAAAAATCATGGGTTACAGGTGATGAAATTGTAAATATTAGCTCTTGCATAATTATTTTTATTTGGTTTAAACAAACTAAATTGAATGAAAATCGTGCGTTTTAGCTCATGAAATCATGAAATTTAAAATCTTCATAATTATTTGCTATTGGGTCAAAACGATCAACAATGGACAAAAATTATAGATTATAGCTTGTGAAATCTTAATTTGAATTTCGAGAATAATTTTCCATTGGCTCAAAAGGTAAAAATACACAAAAATCATGAAATATAGTTCATAAAATCATGAATTTTGAACTCTACATAGTTGTTTATCATTTGAACGAACAAAATTGAGCAAAAATTATGGGTTATAGCTCATGAAAATCGTGCATTTTGAACTTTATTTAATTATTTCTTATTTAGTTGAAACAAATGAAAATGAACAAAAGTCATGGGTTATAGCTCATGAAATTGTTAATGTTGCACTCTTATCTAATTATTTTTCATTTAGTCGAAGCGAACCATAATGAACAAAAATCATGGGTTATAGCGTATAAAATCTTGAATCTTAAACTCTACATAATTATTTGCCATTAAATCAAAATGAGAAAAATGGATAGAAATCATGGATTATAGCTCATGGAATCATTAATTTTGAAAATTACAAATTAATTTTTCATTGGCTCAAAAAAGATGAAAATAATGGATTATAGCTCATGAAATCGTGAATTTTAAATTCAGCATAATTATTTGCCATTTGGACAAAGCGAATAAAATTGGACAAAAATTATGGGTTATAGCTCATGAAATTTGTGAATTCTAAACTCTATTTAATTATTTCCTATTTGGTCAAAATGAATGAAAATGGACAAAGATTCGTGGTTATAGCTCATCAAATTGTGAATGTTGCACTCTTGCATAGTTATATGCCATTTTTTCAAAACAGAAAAAATTGAACACAAATTGTGGGTTAGCACACAAAATTCTTGAAATTTGAACTTTGTTTAATTATTTCTGTTTGGTCAAAACTAACATAAATGGACAAAAACCAATCATTATAGCTTAAGATGTCAAGAATTTTGAACCTTGCAAAATAATTTGCTGTTGGCTCGAAACAAACAAAATTGGTTGAAAGTCTTGGATTGTAGCTCATTAAATCATGAAATTTAAACTTTACAAAATTGTTTGTCATTTGGTTAAAACAAACAAAATTAAACAATAATTATGTGCTATAGCTCATGAATATCGTGAGTTTTGCATTTCAGTCAATATTTTCCTATTTGGTTGAAAAGAACAAAATGGAAAAAATATGGGTTATAGCCCGTGAATTCGTGAATATTGTACTTTGGCGTAATTATTTTCCATTTAGACACAAAAACTAGAATGAACAAAAATCATGGGTTAAACTCATGAAATCATGAATTTTAAACTCTAAATAATTATTTTCCATTGGGTTGAAAGAAAATTGAAAAAATGGCCTTCCTATCTGTACCATTCGTTCGACCATATATATATATATATATATATATATATATATATATATATATATATATATATATATATATAATTTAATTATAATATGGTTATTATAATATAAAGATATTCATGAGTTTTGAATTCTATTTAATTATTTCCTATTTGGTTAAACGAATGAAAATGGACAAAAATTGTGGGTTATAGCTCATAAAATTGTGAATATTCCACTCTTATGTAATTATTATCCATATGGTAGAAACCAACAAAACTAAACAAAAATCATTGGTTATAGCTCATGAAATCATGAATTTTGAACTCTGCATAACTATTTATAATTCAGCCAAAATGGACTAAATTCGAGTATTATAGCACATAAAATTATAAATTTTGAACTTAGCATATTTATTTGCCATTTTGTCAAAACAAATAAAATTAGACAAAAATCACTGGTTATCGCTCATGAAATTTGTGAATTTTGAACCCCATTTAATTATTTATTGTTTGGTCAAAATGAATAAAATGGATAAAAATCATGGATTATAGCTCATGAAATCATGAATATTGCACTCTAGCATAGTACTTTGTCATTTGTTTGAAATGAAAAAATTGTACAAAAATAGTTTGTTATTTCTCATGAAATTTGTGAATTTTGAATTCTATTTAATTATTTCTGTTTGGTCAAAATGAATGAAAATAGATTCAAATCGTGGGTTATAGCTCATGAAATCATGAATATTGCACTCTTGCATAGTTATTTGTCACTTGATTGAAATAAAAATTGATCATAAATTGTGTGTTATTGATTATGAAATTCGTGAATTTTGAACTCCATTTAATTATTTTCTATTTGGTCGAAATGAAAAAGGTACAAAACCCATGAATTATAGCTTATGAAATCATGAATATTGCACTCTTGCATAGTTATATGCCATTTGGTCTAATTGAAAAAATTGAATGTGAATCGTGGGTTATTACTCATGAAGTTCATGAATTTTAAACTATGTTTAATTATTCCAAAAATTGAACAAAAATTGTGGGTTATTGGTCATGAAATTTGGGAATTTTAACTCCATTTAATTATTTTCTATTTGGTTGAAATGAAAAAGGGACAAAACTCATGGATTATAGCTCATGAAATCATGAATATTGCACTCTTGCATAATTATATGCCATTTGGTCGAAATGAAAAGAAATTGAACGTGAATCTTGGGCTATTACTCACGAAATTTGTGAATTTTAGACTATGTTTAATTATTTCCTATTTGGTCAAAATGAATGAAAATAGATTCAAATCGTGGGTTACAGCTCATGAAATCATGAATATTGCACTCTTGCATAGTTATTTGCCATTAGGTCGAAAGGAACAAAATTGAACATAAATAGTGGGTAATAGCTCATGAAAATTGTAAGCTTCAAACTTTGTATAATTATTTCCTATTTGATTGAGACTAATAAACATGGACAACAATAATGGGTTATAGCTCATGAGCTCATAAATATTGCGCCCTTTCATAAATATTTTCTATATGGTCGAAGCAAAGCAAAATGAACAAAAATCATGGTTACAGCTCATGAAATCATGAACTTTGAACTGTGCATAATTATTTTTCACTATGTCAAAATGATAAAAAATGGACAGAAATAATATAATTCAAGAAATCTTAAACTTTTAATGCTGCAAAATAATTTATTATTGGTTCGTTCTGAACCATTAGTAAATAATTTTGTGGAGGCCAAATTTCATAATTTCATGAGCTATAACCCATGATTTTTAGATATTTTTAGTCATTCTGACCTAGTGCCAAATAATTTCACGGAGGCAAAAATGCTAGATTTCAAGAGATATAATCCATAATTTTTTAATCATTTTTAGTCGTCCCTAGCCATTATCAAACAGGAAATAATTAAACAGAGTTTAAAATTCACAAATTTCATGAGCAATAACCCATGATTTTTGTCCACTTTTATTTGTGTTGACTAAATGGCTTCCGTGAAATTATTTGCTAAGGCTCGGAACAATAGAAAATGGCTAGAAATCATGGGTTATAGGTCATGAAATTGTGAATTTTAGCGCTCATGAAATTAATTGCCAATGGATAGAAACAACCAAAAATGGTAAAAATCATGGGTTATAGCTCATGAAAATATGAATTTTGACCTCCGAGAAATTAATTGCTATAGGATCGAAATGACTAAAAATAATAAAAAACTCATGAAATCGTGAATTTTGGCCTCTGTGAAATTATTTTTCAATGGTTCATAATGACTAAAAAGGTGAGAAAGTATTGGTTATAGCTCATGAAATCATGAATTTTGGCCATTTAGAAATTATTTGCTAGTGGCTCGAAACGACTAAAAATGGCTAGAAATTGTGGGTTATAGCTCATAAAATTATGAAATTTAGCATACGCGAAATTTATTGTCAATGGATAGAAACGACTAAAAATGGTAAAAATCATGAGTTATAGCTCATGAAATCATGAATTATGGCCTCTATGAAATTATTTGCAAAAGGCTTGGAACAACTAAACATAGTAAAAAATCGTGGATTATGTAGCTCTTGAAATCCTGAATTTTGGCCTCCGCGAAATTATTTGCCTATGGGTCAGAATGACTAAAAATGACTAAGAATCATGGGTTATAGCTCATGAAATCACAATTTTGATCTCCATGAAATTATTTGTCAATGTCTCAAAATGATAAAAATGGGCAAAAATTATGGATTATAGCTCATGAGATCATGAATTGTACCCTTGTGAGTTATTTATCAATGGGTTGGAACGACTAAAAATGGCCATAAGTGGGTAGCGCAACATAAAATGGCCACAAATCGTGGGTTATAGCTCATAAAATTCTGAATTTTGGACTCCGCAAAATTATTTTCCAATGAGTAGAAATGACTAAAAAGGTAAAAAATCATGGGTTATTACTCATGAAATAGTCAATTTTGGCCTCCACGAAATTATTTAGTGATGACTTGAAACAACTAAAAAAATGGGTAGAAATCGTGGGTAATAGCTCTTGGAATCGTGAATTTTGGCCTTCGTGAAATTATTTGTCAATGGGTCGGAATAACTAAAAATAACCATAAATTATAGATTATAGCTTATGAAATTGTGAATTTTTTCCATCGCAAAAGTATTTGCCTATGGCTCAGAATGACTAAAAATAGCAAGAAATCGTGGGTTATAGTCTAGAAATCATGATTTTTGGTCTTCGTGAAATTATTTGCAAATGGATCAGCTATTCGCAAATAATTTTGCGAAGGCCAAAATTCATGATTTCATGAAATTTAACCCAAGATTTTTGGCCATTTTCAGTCGTGATGAGCCATTGAAAAATATTTTACGGATGTCAAAATTCACGATTTCATGGGCTATAACCCATAATATTTTTTACCATTTTTAGTCATTCTGAGCCATTGGCAAGTAATTTCATGGAGGCCAAGATTCTCAATTTCATGAGCTATAATCCATGATTTTTGGCTATTTTTTATTGTTTCTACCTATTGAAAAATATTTTCATGGAGTCTAAAATTCATGATTTCATGAGCTATAACCCATGATCTTTGGCCATTTTTAGTCATTCGAGCCATTGGCAAGTTATTTCATGGAGGCCAAGATTCTCGATTTCATGAGCTATAACCCATGATCTTTGGCCATTTTAGTCATTCGAGCCATTGGCAAGTTATTTCATGGAGGCCAAGATTCTCGATTTCATGAGCTATAACCCATGATCTTTGGCCATTTTAGTCATTCGAGCCATTGGCAAATAATTTCACGGAGGCAAAATGCTAGATTTCAAGAGATATAATCCATAATTTTTAATCATTTTTAGTCATTCGAGCCATTGGCAAGTTATTTCATGGAGGCCAAGATTCTCGATTTCATGAGCTATAATCCATGATTTTTGGCTATTTTTATTGTTTCTACCTATTGAAAATATTTTCATGGAGTCTAAAATTCATGATTTCATGAAATTTAACCCAAGATTTTTGGCCATTTTCAGTCGTGATGAGCCATTGAAAATATTTTCATGGAGTCTAAAATTCATGATTTCATGAAATTTAACCCAAGTTTTTGGCCATTTTCAGTCGTGATGAGCCATTGAAAATATTTTCATGGAGTCTAAAATTCATGATTTCATGAGCTATAATCCATGATTTTTGGCTATTTTTATTGTTTCTACCTATTGAAAATATTTTCATGGAGTCTAAAATTCATGATTTCATGAAATTTAACCCAAGTTTTTGGCCATTTTCAGTCGTGATGAGCCATTGAAAATATTTTCATGGAGTCTAAAATTCATGATTTCATGAGCTATAACCCATGATCTTTGGCCATTTTTAGTCATTCTGAGCCTTTGGCAAATAATTTCGTGGAGGTCAAAATTTAGGATTTCATGAGCTATAACCCACAATTTCTGGCCATTTTAGTCGTTCTGAGCCATTGGCAAATAATTTCACGGAGGTCAAATTTCAAGATTTTATGCGCTATAACTTATGATTTTTGGCTATGTTTAGTCATTTGAGCCATTGGAAAATAATTTTGTGGAGACCAAAATGACGATTTCATGAGCTATTACGCACATTTTTTTGGCTTTTTTAGTCGTTCGGAACCATTGGAAAATAATTTCATGGAGGCCAAAATTCAAACTTTCATGATCTATAGCCCATGACTTTTAGTTATTTTTAGTCATTCCAACCTATTGGCAAATAATTTTACGGAAACCAAAATTCGGGATGTGAAGAGCTATAACTCATAATTTTGATCATTTTTAGTCATTCTGAACCATTAGCAAATAAATTTAAATCCAAAATTCATGATTTCATTAGCTATGCACATGATTTCTAGCTATATTTAATCTGAACGACTAAAAAGGGCCAGAAATCATATGTTAGAGCTTATGAAATCATGAATTTTAGTCTTTATAAAATTATTTGTCAATGGCTCGGAACGACTAACAATGGTAAAAAATCAATGGTCATAGCTCTTGTCCTAATTTTTGACCTGCAGGAAATTATTGCCAATGGGTCAGAATGAATAAAAATAATAAAAAATCATGGGTTATAGCTCATGAATTTTTTTGCTAATGGCTCGGAAGGACTAAAACTGGCTAGAAATCATAGGTTATCGCTCCAAAATCATGAATGGGCATCCATGAAATTGTTTGTCAATAAGAATGAATAATTAATAATGGCCATAAATCATATAGGTAGTCATGAAATTGTTAGATTTTACCATTGTGAAATTATTTGCATTTGCACGGAACTACAAAAAATAGCCTAAAATCGTGGGTTATAGCTTAAGAAATTATGAATTTTGGTATTCATGAAATTATTTACCACTGAGTGGAAATAATGAAAATGGCAAGAAATCATGGGTTATACCTCATGAAATTGTGAATTTTTGCCTCCGTAAAATTACTTGCTAATGGCTCGGAATGAACTAAAATGATAAGAAATCATGAGTTATAGCCCATGAAATCATGAATTTTGGGACTCTTCAAAATTATTTCCCAATGGGTTATAGCTCATGAAGTCCTTAATTTTGGACTCTGTGAAATTATTTGCGAATGACTAGAATTGACTAAAAATCATGGGATACAGCTCTGAAATCATGAATTTTAGCCAATTCATGAAACTATTTGTAAATAGGTTAGAATGACTAATAATGGCCACAAATCATGATTTAAGGTTCATGAAATCGTAAAATTTTGCCTCCGTAATATTATTTGCCAAAGGCTTGGGACTAAAAGTGGTAAAAAATCATTGGTTATAGCTCTTGAAATCCTGAATTTTGGCCTCTGCAAAATTATTCATCAATGGGTCAGAATGACTAAAAATGACTGAAAATCATGGGTTATTGGTCATGAAATTGTGAATTTCGGCCTCCAAGAAATCATTTACTAACTTGGAATGACTAAAAATGGCCAGAAATTGTGAATTTTGGCCTCCATGAAAGTATTTGTTAATGGGTCAGAATGACTAAAAATGGCCATTAATCATAGGTTATAGCTCATGAAATTGTGAAGTTTTGCCGCTGTGAAATTATTTGCCTATGGCTCAAATGACTAAAAATAGCTAGAAATTGTGGGTTATAGCTCGAGAAATCGTGAATTTTGGTATTCGTGAAATTATTAGCCACTGGGTGGATATGACTAAAAATAGCCTAAAATCATGAATTATAGCTCATGAAAACGTGAATTTTAGACTCGGCGAAATTATTTCCCATTGAGTCGGAATGGCTAAAATTGGTCAAAAACCATGGGTTATATAGCTCATGAAATCATAAATTTTATCCTCTACAAAATTATTTTAGCTCAAATGACTAAAAATGGCAAAAAGGTACGTTAGAGTTCATGAAATCATGGATTTTGGATTCCATGAAATTATTTTCCAAGGGTAGAAATAACAAAACATGGCCAAAAATCATAAGTAGCTTATGAAATTGTTAATTTTTAACCTTTTTGAAATTAGTTGCCAATGGCAAGGAACGATTAAAAATGGCCAAAAATTGAGGTTTATAACTCATTAAATCGTGAATTTTGGACTCCACGAAATTATTTTCTAATGGGTAGAAACAACATAAAATAGCCACAAATCATGGCTAATAGCTCATGAAATCGTGAATTTTAACCTCCAGGAAATTATTTGCCAATGGCTCATAATGATTAAAATAGCCAAAGAATCATGGGTTAAAGCTCATGTAATCATGAATTTTGGCCTCCGCAAAATTATTTGCTAATGGCTCAGAACGAAAAAGGCTAGATATCATGTGTTACAGCTGATGAAACATAAACTTTGGCCTTCGTGAAATAATTTGCTAATGAGTAGGGACGACTAAAAATGGCTAAAAACTGGGGCTCATGAAATCGTGAATTTTGCCCTTCCGCAAAATTATTTGCTAATGGCTTGGAATGACTAAAATTGGCTAGAAATCATGGGTTATAGCTCATAAAATCTTGAATTTTGGCCTCCGCAAAATTAATTGCCAATGGGTAGTGATGGGGAAATAAATGGTTACCCCTAAGTTGTAGGTATACAACTTATCAAGTTATAGTATATAAGATTATCGATCCCACGAGGAACGGGAAGTAGGAAGAGTTTTGTTCAAGTTTTGGTTCTCAAATTATGCGCGATAATTAGGAGTTTATGTACATGGTGAAAGTGGTCATGGAAAGATTAGAGAGTGGATTGTGGATTATGTGCAAAATAAATGAAACGAGGAAGAAAATGTGCTGTGGAGAGATTGAGATTGTGAAGGTGAATAAGTGTAAATAAAAGAAAACAAGATAGAGAGAGAAAGAGATAAATGAAAACGAAATCAAGAAATCAAAATTAAGAGGGCAAAGATGGAGGATTCAATTAGAGATATGAAGGAATCTAGAATTGAATCCACTAGCTAATCTCACTTATAAAATATAAACCATTCTCTTTTTAAGCATAGACTATCAAACCACTTAAGGAAAGCATAACCTATCAAATTATCACCTAAATGAAATCAATACTCATGAGGAGAATAACAACAAGATAGTAATCCTAGAATTCATAAGCATAACCTATCAAACTACTTAAGGAAAGCATAGACTATCAAATTCTTCTTCTATCTATTAGTTCTCTAGTTGATTAGACTAAACATGATCTTTTTAAGCATAAGAGAGTGATTCATAAATATAAGAGAGAAATTAGACTAGTTTCATGTAAAACTAGATCCCCACAAGAGGTTTAGCTCCACATCTTAGAAAAATAAAAGAAATCAAGAGAGAGGAGGAAACATAATTACAAGAATGAAAGAGAGCAAGAAATAAAGAAAAAGAAAAGAAGATTGCAATGAAAGTAAATCTAATCTATGAATTAAAGACAATACATAAAAGTAAATTGCATGGAATTAAATTGCATGAAAGTAAATTGCAAGAAAGTAAATTGCATGAAAGTAAATTTATTCTACAAACAAGAATATAAAAGAGAAAAGAAATAAAGAGAAACCCACAATTCCTAATTCATCTTCATCCTCCTTTTGGTCCTTGGACAAAGAGAAGAGAAAGGAAATTGAAGGGGTGAAAAATTTTATTTATTGTGTAACAAAAGTTATAATTTTTGGAAGGTCTTCTCAATATTTCACACTCAAACCTCTCCCCTCAACCCCTATTTATAGCCTACAGCAATGCACATGAACCATTGGATGAAACTTGGGCTCCAAGGATCAAATCTTAGCCACAAATCGAGTTAGTTATGGACCAATTGATTGGCCAATCGGTTGGCCAACCGATTGGCCAATTGGTTAATGAACCGATTGAAATTTGAAAAAACTAAACAGTTAGCTCCGTCTCGTCGAGATAGGCGATTTTCATATATTATATGTTAAATTCCGCCTTCCGGATTGAGAGATATCACCATTTCTTTGTGGCTAACATCTTGAACATTATTTTTATTTGATTTCTTTTATATTTGATCCTTGCATCTTCTACGTAGATTGCTCGGCTTGATCTCCGCCAAGAAAAGGTTGAAAAATGAGGAAATTTGAGTTCTCTTTTAGCCTTTATTCATTAATTCTTCATTAACCTGCAAATTAAGATAAAAATAGTTATTAGTAGGATATTTATTTATATAAAATAGGTAATGAGGGTATAAATTTGTAATTAAAATGTGATAATCGGTAGAATTGACTAAAAATATCCAAAATTATGGGATGTAGCTCATGAATACATGAAGTTTGGCCTCCATTAAATTAATTTCCAATGTCTCAAAATGACTAAAAATAGCTAAAATTCATGTCTTATAGCTCATGAAATCGTGATTTTTGGCCTCCGTGTAATTATTTGCTAATGGCTCAGAATGATTAAAAATGGGTAGAAAATATGGGTTATAGATCATGAAAGCATGAATTTTGGCCTCCGCGAAATAATTTGCTAATGGCTCGGAACGACTGAGAATGACTAGAAATCATGGGCTATAGCTAAAATGTTAATTTTGCCCTTCACAAAATTAATTGCCAATGGATGAAAATGACTAAAAATGGCCAAAATCGTGGGTTATAGCTCATGAAAATATGAATTTTGGCCGTCGTAAAATTAATTGCCAATGACACTAAATGACTAAAATAGCCAAAAATTATGGGTTAGCTTATGAAATCGTGAATTTTGGCCTCCTAAAATTAATTTGCTAATGGCTCGGAAGTACTAAAAATAGCCAAAAATTATGGGTTATATAGCTCATGAAATCATGAATTTTGGACTCCGCGAAATTATTTGCCAATGAGTAGAAATGATTAAAAATGGCAAAAAATTAAGAGTCATAGCTCATGAATTCATGAATATTGGCCTCTGCAAAATTAGTTGCTAATAGCTCAAAATGACTAAAAATAGCCATAAAATCTTGGGTCATTGCTCATGAAATTGTGAATATTGGCCTTAGTGAAATAATTTGCTAATGGCTCAGAATGACTAAAAATGACTAAAATCATGGGTTATATCTCATGAAATTGTGAATTTTATCCTCCGTGAAATTAATTGGCAAGGGTTCAAAATGACTCAAAATGGCAAAAAATTATGAGTTATAGCTTATGTAATCGTGAATTTTAGCCTCCATGTTTGTCAATGGTTCAGAATGACAAAAAATAGCTACAAATTATGGGTTATAGCTCATGAAATCATGAGTCTTGGCCATTGTGAAATTTTTTGCCAATGGCTCGGAATGACTAAAATGGTGAAAATAGTGAGTAATAGCACTTGAATCCTAAATTTTGGCCTCAGCTGAATTATTTGCCAATGAGTCAGAATGACTAAAAATGATAAAAAAATTGGGGGTTACAGCTCATGAAATTGTGAATTTGGCCTCCCCAAAATTATTTGCTAATGGCTTGGAACGACTAAAAATGGCCAAAAATTATGAGTTATAGCTTATGAAATCATGAATTTTTAGCTCTGTGAAATTATTTGTCAATGGGTCACAATGACTAAAAATGTCCATTAATCATAGGTTATAGCCTAAGAAATTGTGAATTTTGCCTTCGCGAAATTATTTGCTAATAGTTCGATCGACTAAAATTTATAAAAAATCGTGCGTTACAGCTCATGAAATCCTGAATTTTGGACTCCATGAAATTATTTTTTAAGGGTAGAAACAATAAAAAATGGCTAGAAACCATGGGTTATAGCTCATGAAATCATGCATTTCGGCCTCCGAGAAATTACTTGCCAATGGCTTGAAATGACTAAAAATGGCCAAAAATTGAGTTTTGTAGCTCATGACATCGTGAATTTTGGACTCCACGAAATTATTTTTCAAAGTGTAGAAACAACATAAAATGGGCACATATCATGGGTTATAGCTCATGAAATCATGAATTTTAGCCTCCACAAAATTATTTGCCAATGAGTAGAAATGACTAAAAATGGCAAAAATCATGGGTTATAGCTCATGAAATTTTTAATTTTGAACTCCATGAAATTATTTGCTAACGGTGATATTGGCTAAAATGGCTAAAAATCATGGGTTAAAGCTCATGTAATTATGAATTTTGGCCTCTATGAAATTATTTGTCAATGGGTCACAATGACTAAAATGTCCATTAATCATAGGTTATAGCCTAAGAAATTGTGAATTTTGCCTTGAAATTATTTGCTAATAGTTCGATCGACTAAAATTTATAAAAATCGTGCGTTCTGACTCATGAAATCTGAATTTTGGACTCCATGAAATTATTTTTAAGGGTAGAAACAATAAAAAATGGCTAGAAACCATGGGTTATAGCTCATGAAATCATGCATTTCGTCCTCCGAGAAATTACTTGCCAATGGCTTGAAATGACTAAAAATGGCCAAAAATTGAGTTTTGTAGCTCATGACATCGTGAATTTTGGACTCCACGAAATTATTTTTCAAAGTGTAGAAACAACATAAAATGGGCACATATCATGGGTTATAGCTCATGAAATCATGAATTTTTAGCTTCGCGAAATTATTGGCCGATGACTAGAAATGACTAAAAATGGCAAAAAATCATGGGTTATAGCTCATGAAATTTTTAATTTTGAACTCCGCGAAATTATTTTCTAACGGCTGATATTGGCTAAAATGGCTAAAAAATCATGGGTTAAAGCTCATGTAATTATGAATTTTGGCCTTCGTGAAATTATTTGTTAGTGGCTCAGAATGTAAATGTCAAGAAATCATGTGCTATAGCTAACGAAATTGTTAATTTTGCCTCTGTGAAATTATTTGCAATGGGTCGGAATGACTAAAAATAGTCAAAAATCATGGATTATAGCTCATGAAAGGCTTCCACGAAATTATTTGCTAATGCATTGTAACTACTAAAAATAGCCTAAAAGAAAAAAATGCCCAGAAATTATGGGTATAGCACATGAAATCATGAATTTTAGCCTTCGTAAAATTACTTGCAAATGGCTCGAAATAACTAAAAATAGCCAAAAATCAAGGTTTATAGTTCAAGAAATCTTGAATTTTGTCGAAACGACTAAAAATAGTAAAAAATAATGGGTTATAGCTCATGAAAGGCTTCCACGAAATTATTTGCTAATGCATTGGAACTACTAAAAATAGCCTAAAAAAGAAAAAATAGCCAGAAATCATGGGTCATAGCACATGAAGTCATGAATTTTGGCCTCCGTGAAATTACTTGCCAATGGCTCGAAACAACTAAAAATAGCCAAAAATCAAGGTTTACAGTTCATGAAATCTTGAATTTTGGACTCCGTGAAATTATTTTCCAATGGGTAGAAACAACATAAAATGACCATAAATCATGGGTTATAGCTCATTAAATCCTAAAATTCAGACTCCGCGAAATTATTTTTCCATGGGTAGAAACAACATAAAATGACTACAAATCATGAGTTATAGCTCATAAAATCCTAAAATTTGTACTCCGTAAAATTATTCACCAATGACTAGAAATGACTAAAAAGGGCTAAAAATCTTGGGTTATAACTCATGAAATCATGAATTTTTGCCTCAGCGTAATTATTTGCTAATGGCTCAAAACGACTAAAAATCTCTAACATGGACTACAACTCATGAAATTGTAAATTTTGACCTCCGTGAAATTAATTGCCAACGGCTAGAAATGATAAAAAAATGGCCAAAATCATGGGTTACGACTCTGGAAAATGTAAATTTTGGCCTCCGCGAAATTTTTTGGCTTCCGTTAGATTATTTACGATTAGCTCAGAATGACTAAAAATGGTCAGAAATTATGGGTTATAGCACATGAAAGCGTGAATTTTGGCCTCTGCGAAATTATTTGCCAATTGCTTAGAACAACTAAACATGGTCAAATATTGCAGGTTATAGCTCATGAAATCACGAATTTTAGAGTGAAATTATCTTTCCATGGGTAGAAAAAAAAGTCTAGAAATCATAGGTTATAGCTTAAAAAATAGTGAATTTGGCCTTCTTGAAATTACTTGCCAATGGCTTGGAACAAATAAAAATGGCAAATAATCATGGATTATAGCTCTTGAAATCTGAATTTTGGCATCCGTCAAATTATTAGCCAATGGGCCAGAATGACTAAAAATCATGAGTTATAGCTCATGAAATTGTAAATTTTTACCTCCATGAAATTATTTGCTAATGGCTCGGAATGACTAAAAATGGTAAGAAATTGTGTGTTGTAGCTCATGAAATCATGAATTTTGGCCTCTATGAAATTATTTATTAATGAGTTGGAACGACTAAAAATGGCTATAAAACATAGGTTATATCTCATGAAATTGTGAATTTTGCCACTGTGAAATTATTTCCCTATGGCTAGGAACAACTAAAAATAGCTGAAATCGTAGGCTATAACTCAAGAAATCGTGAATTTTGGGCTTTGTGAAATTATTTGCCACGGGTAGAAATGAGTAAAAATCGCAAATAATCAAGATTTATAACTCATGAAAACGTGGATTTTGGCCTCCACGAATTCTTTGCCATTGGGTCGGAATGACTAAAGCTGGTCGAAAAGTATGGTTTATAGCTCATGAAATCATGAATTATGGCCTAAAAATGGCCAATCGTGGGTTGTAGCCCAAGAAATCATGAATTTTGGTCTCCTTGAAATTTTTGTTAATGGGTCGGAACGACTAAAGATTACCATAAATTATAGGTCATAACTCATGAAATTGTGAATTCTTGCCACTATGAAATTATTTGCATATAGCTCGGAACGACTAAAAAATAGCCAGAAATCGTGGGTTATAGCTCAAGAAATCATGAATTTTGACCTCCATAAAATTATTTTCCACTAGGTAAAAACAATTAAAAATTACTAAAAATAATGGGTTATAGCTCATAAAAACGTGAATTTTTGCCTTAGTGAAATTATTTACCAGTGGGTCAAAATGACTAAAAATGGTTAAAAATCATGGGTTATAGCTCATAAAATTATAAATTTTAGCTTCTGCGAAATTATTTGCTAATGGCATGGAATACTTAAAATTGCTTAAAATCGTGTATCATAGCTCATGAAATCATGAATTTTGGATTGCATAAAATTATTTTTGACGGGTAGAAAAAAATAAAAACTAGCCAGAAATCATGGGTTATAGCTCATGAAATCATGAATTTTAGCCTCAAGAAATTACTTGTCAATTGCTCAGAACGACTAAAAATAGCAAAATATCGATGTTTATAGGTCATGAAATCATGAATATTAGAGCCCACAAAATTATTTTCAAATGGGTAGAAACAATATAAAATGGCCACAAATCGTGGGTTAGAGCTCATGACATCCTGAATTTTGGGCTCCGCGAAATTATTTACCAATAACTAGAAATGACTAAAAATGGCTAAAAATCATGAGTTATAGTTCGTGAAATTTTGAATTTTAACCTTCAAGAAATTATTTGCTAATGGCTGATAACAGTTAAAATGGCCAAAAATTCATGGGTTAAAGCTCATGTAATCGTGACTTTTGGTGTCCGCAAAATTATTTGCTAGTGGCTCAAAACGAAAATGCCCAGGAAATCATGTGCTATAGATCATGAAATCTGAATTTTGCCTCTGTTAAGTTATTTGCCAATAGGTCGGAATGACTGAAAATCATGAGTTATGGCTCATAAAATCGTGAACTTTGACCTCTATGAAATTATTTGCCAATGGCTCAGAATTGGCTTGAAATCATGGTTTATAGCTCATGAAATCGTGAATTTCAGCCCCCGCGAAATTAATTGCCAATGGGTAGAAACTACTAAAAAAGGTCAAAAATCATGGGCTATAGCCCATGAAAACATGAATTTTGGCCCCCACGGAATTAATTGCCAATGACTCGAAATGACTAAAAATAGTAAAAAATCATGGATTATAGCTCATGAAATTGTGAAGTTTGACCTCCGTGAAAATTGCTTGCTAATGACTCAGAATGACTAAATATGGCCAGATATTTCTGGTTATAGTACATGAAATCGTGAATTTTGGCCTCTGCAAAATTATTTGCCAGTTGCTCCGAACAACAAAAAAGGGTAAAATATCATGGATTATTTCTCTTGAAATCACGAATTTTAGATTACAAGAAATTATTTTCCAATGGGTGGAAACAATAAAAAAGGCCAAAAATTATTGGTTATAGTTCATAAAATCTTGAATTTTTACCTCCATGAAATTACTTGCTAATGGCTCGGATCGACAAAAAATGACCAAAAATCATGGCTTATAGATCATTAAATCATGAATTTTGGACTCCGCAAAATTATTTTTCAATGGATAGAAATAAAAAAATGGCCATAAATCAAGGGTTATATGTCATGAAATTCTAGACTTTGGACTCCGCAAAATTATTTGCCAATGAGTAGAAATATAACAATAACCAAAAATCATGGGTTATAGCTCACGAAATTATGAATTTTAGCCTTCGTGAAATTAATTGCCAATGGCTTAAAATGACTAAAAATAACTAAAAATCATGGGTTATAGCTCATGAAATTATAAATTTTAGCCTTCGTGAAATTAATTGCCAATGGCTTAAAATGACTAAAAATAACTAAAAATCATGGGTCATAAGCTCATGAAATTGTGAATATTAGCCTCTATGAAATTATTTGTCAGTGGGTCGCATTGACAAAAAGGGCCACAAATCATGGGTTATAGCTCCTGAAATCTAGAATTTTGCCCTCCATGAAATTATTTGCTAATGGCTCGGATCGACAAAAATGACCAAAAATCATGGCTTATAGCTCATTAAATCATGAATTTTGGACTCCATAAAATTATTTGCCAATTGCTCGAAACAACTACAAATGGCTAAATATTGTGGGTTATAGCTCATGAAATCGTAAATTTTAGACTCCATGAAATTATTTTCTAGGGGAGGAACAACAAAAATAGCCAGAAGTCATGGGTTTTAACACAGGATAATCGTGAATTTTGCCCTGCATGAAATTACTTGCCAATGGCTCAAATTGGCTAAAAATAATAAAAATCAAGGTTTATAGATCATGAATTTGTGAATTTTGGACTTCGTGAAATTATTTTCCAATCGGTAGAAACAACATAAAATGACCACAAATCATGGGTTATAGCTCATGAAATCCTAATTTTTGGATTCAGTAAAATTATTTGCCAAGGAGTTGAAATGACTAAAAATTATGGGTTATAGCTCATGAAATCGTGAATTTTGATCTCCGTGAAATTATTTGCCAATGGCTCATAACAATTAAAATAGCCAAAAAATCATTTGTTATAGCTCATGTAATGGTGAATTTTAGCCTCCACAAAATTATTTGTCAAGGGCTAAAAAAGAAAATGGCTAGAATCATGTGTTATAGCCTATGAAATCGTGAATTTTAGCCTCTGTAAAATTATTTGCCAATTGCTCAGAACAACTACAAATGGCTAAATATTGTGGGTTATAGCTCATGAAATTATGGATTTTAGACTCCAATAAATTATTTTCCAGTGGATTGAAATAATAAAAAATGGCCAGAAATCATAGGTTATAGCTCATGAAATAGTGAATTTGGCCTCCATGAAATCACTTGCCACTGGCTTGAAATGAATAAAAATGGAAAAAAATTATATATTATAGCTCGTGATATCTTGAATTCTGGTCTTCGCAAAATTATTTGCCAGTGGGCGCGAATGACTGAAAATGACTAAAAATTATGGGTTATAGCTCATGAAATTGTGAATTTTAGCCTCCATAAAACTATTTGCTAGCGGCTCAGAACGAATAAAAATGGCCAGAAATCATAGGTTGTAGCTCATGAAATCGTGAATTTTTGCCTTCCTAAAATTATTTGTTAATGGGTCGGAATGACTAAAAATAGTCGTAAATCATTTGCTTATGAAATTATGTAATTTTGACACTGTGAAATTATTTGCTTATGGTTTGAAATGACTAATAAATCGTGGGTTATAGCTCAAAAATCATGAATTTTAGCCTTTGTGATCTATTTGCCACAACGTAAAAATAATGAAAAAAGCCAAAAATCATGGGTTATAGCTCATGAAAACGTGAATTTTATCTTCCACGAAATTATTTGCCATGTCGGAGTGACTAAAAATGGTCAAAATCATGGGTTATAGCTCATGAAATTGTAAATTTGGCTTTCATGAAATTATTTGATAATGCTTGAAACTAGTAAAAATAGCCTAAATTCACGGGTTATGGCTCTTAAAATCATGAATTTTGGACTCCATGAAATTATTTTTGACGTGTAGAGAAAACAAAAAATAGCCAGAAGTCATGGGATATATAGCTCATGAAATCGCGAGTTCTAGCCTCCGGGAAATTCCCTGCCAATGGCTCAAAATGACTAAAAATGGCCAAAAATTGAGTTTTATAGCTTATAAAATCATGAATTTTAGACTCAACGAAATTATTTTCTAATGGGTAGAAACAACATAAAATGGCCACAAATTGTGGGTTATAGCTCATGAAATCTTGAAATTTGGGCTCCACGAAATTATTTGCCAATGACTAGAATGACTATAAATGGCTAAAAATCATGGATTATTACTCATGAAATTTTGAAATTTAACCCCTATGAAATTATTTGTCATTGGCTGATAAAGGCTAAAATGCCCAAATAGTCATGGATTAATGCTTATTTAATGATGAATTTTGCCTTTAGGAAATTAATTGCCAGTGGTCAGAATGACTACAAATGACTAAAAATCATGGCTTATAGCTCATGAAATCATGAACTTTGGGCCCCATGAAATTATTTACCAATGGCTCAGAATTGACCGTAAATCGTGGGTTATAGCTCGTGAAATCATGAATTTCAGTCTCCGTAAAATTAATTGCCAATGGGTAGAAATGACTAGAAACGGCTAAAAATCATGGATTATAGCTCATGAAAAAATGAATTTTGGCCTCCACAAAATTAATTGCCAGTTATTCAAAATGACTAAAAATAGCCAGAAATCATGGGTTAGCTCACGAAATCATGAATTTTTACCTTTACGAAATTACTTGACAATGGCTCGAATGACAAAAAATAGATAAAAATTGTGGGTTATAACTCACAAAATTGGGAATTTTGGACTCCACCAAATTATTTTCTAATGGGTAGAAATAATAAAAAATGGCCATAAATCGTGGGTTATAAGCTCATGAAATCGTGAATATTAACATCCGTGAAATTATTTGTGAATGAGTTGGAATAATAAAAAGGGCCACAAATCATGTGCTAGAGCTCATGAAATCGTGAATTTTTAACTCCGAGAAATTATTTGCCAATGGCTCGGAATGACAAAAAATGATAAACATTATGGGCTATAACTCAAGTAATTGTGAACTTTGGCCTCCATGAAATTATTTGCTAATAGCTCAAAATAACTGAAAATCGCAAAAAATTATAGGTTATAGCTCATGAAATCGTGAATTTTGTCCTCCGCAAAATTATTTGCTAAAGGCTCAGAATCACTAAAGGTGGCCAAAAAGCGTGGGTTATATCTCCTAAAATCATGAATTTTGGACTACATAAAATTATTTTTCAGTGGGACAAACAACAAAAAATGGGAAGAAGTCATGGGTTATAGCTCATTTAATCATGAATTTCAACCTCCGCGAAATTATTTGCCAATTGCTCATAATGACTAAAATGGCCAAAAGATCATGGGTTAAAGCTCATGTAATGATGAATTTTGGCCTCCCCAAAATTATTTGCCAATGGATCAAAAATAAAATGGCCACAAATCATGTGTTATAGCTTATAAAATCATGAATTTTAGCCATAAAATTATTTGCCAATGGATCAAAACGACTAAAAATGACTAAACATTGTCGGTTATGGCTCATGAAATCGTGAATTTTGGCCTCCGTAAAATTATTTGCTAAGGGCTCGGACGACTAAAAATGGTTAGAATCGTGGGTTAAAGCTTATGAAATCGTGAATTTTAGCCTCCGTGAAATTAATTTCTAATAGGTAGAAATGACTAAAAAATGCAAAAAATCATGGATTATAGCTCATGAAAATGTGAATCTTTGCCTCAACGAAATTATTTGCCAATGGATCAAAATGACAAAAATGGCTACAAATTATAGGTTTTAGCTCATGAAATTATTAATTTTAGCTGCTATGAAATTATTTGATAATGGCTTGAAACGACTAAAAGTGGTCTAAAATCGTGGGTTATAGCTCTTGAAAACGTGCGCTTTGGACTCCATAAAATTATTTTTGATGGGTAGAGAAAACAAAAGATGGCTAGAAATTATGGGTTATAGCTCATGAAATTGTGAATTTTCTCCTCTCTAAAATTACTTGCCAATGGCTTGAAACGACTAAAAATGGTCAAAAATCAAGGTTTATAGATCATGACATCGTGGATTTTGGACTCCGCAATATTTTTCTCCAATGAGTAGAAACAATTTAAAATGGCCACAAAATCGTGGGTTATAGCTCATAAAATCCTAAATTTTGGCCTCCGCAAATTTATTTGCCATTGAGTAGAAACGATCAAAAATGGCAAAAAATCAGGGGTTATTCCTCATGAAATCGTGAACTTTAACCTCCACAAAATTATTTGCCAATGACTCATAATGACTAAAATGGCCAAAAAAATCATGGGCTAAAGCTCATGTAATTGTGAACTTTGGCCTCTGCGAAGTTATTTGCTAATGGCTCAGAATGAAAATGGCAAGAAATCGTGTGTTATAGCTCATGAAATCATAAATTTTGACCTTCGAAAAATTATTTGCTAATGGCTCAAATTGATAAAAAAATCATGGCTTATAACTCATGAAATCATGAATTTTGGACTCCATGAAATTATTTTCAATGGATCGCAAAAATAAAAAATGGCCAGAAATCATGGTTATAGCTCATGAAATCGTGAATTTTGGTATCTGTGAAGTTACTTGTAAATTGCTTAGAATGACTAAAAATATGCACAAATTGAGGTTTATAGCAAATGAAATCATGAATATTGGACTATGCGAAATTATTTTCTTATGAGCAGAAACATCATAAAGTGGCCACAAATTGTGGGTTACAGCTTATAAAATCCTGAATTTTGGAGTATGCAAAATTATTTACCAATGACTGGAAACGACTAAAAATGGCCAAAAATCATGGGTTATAGCTCATGAAATTATGAATTTTAACCTCTACGAAATTATTTGCCAGTGGCTCATAATAACTAAAATGGCCAAAAAATTATGGGGGTAAAGCTCATGTAATCGTGAACTTTGGCCTCCATGAAGTTATTTGCCAATGGCTCAGAATGAAAATGACTAGAAATTGTGTGCTATAACTCATTATATCGTGAATTTTGGCATCCGAAAAATTATTTGCTAATGGCTTAAATTGATAAAAAAATCATGGCTTATAACTCATGAAATCATGAATTTTGGACTCCATGAAATTATTTTCAATGGATCGCAAAAATAAAAATGGCCGAAATCATGGTTATAGCTCATGAAATCGTGAATTTTGGTATCTGTGAAGTTACTTGTAAATTGCTTAGAATGACTAAAAATATGCACAAATTGAGGTTTATAGCAAATGAAATCATGAATATTGGACTATGCGAAATTATTTTCTTATGAGCGTAAACATCATAAAGTGGCCACAAATTGTGGGTTATAGCTCATAAAATCGTGAATTTTGGACTCAATGAAATTATTTGCCAATGACTCATAATGACTAAAATGGCCAAAAATCATGGGTTATAGCTCATGAAATTATGAATTTTAACCTCTACGAAATTATTTGCCAGTGGCTCATAATAACTAAAATGGCCAAAAAATTATGGGGGTAAAGCTCATGTAATCGTGAACTTTGGCCTCCATGAAGTTATTTGCCAATGGCTCAGAATGAAAATGACTAGAAATTGTGTGCTATAACTCATTATATCATGAATTTTGGCATCCGAAAAATTATTTGCTAATGGCTTAAAACAACTAAAAATGGCCAAAAATCATGGGTTATAACTCATAAAATTGTGAATTTTGAACTCCATGAAATTATTTCCCAAGGGTAGAAATAACAAAATATAGCTATAAATCATGTGTAGTTTCTCATGAAAATTTGAACTTTGACTTCCATGAAATTACATGCTAATGGCTCTGAATGAGTAAATATGGCCAAATATTGAGGTTTATAGCTCATGAAATTGTGAATTTTAGCCACCGCGAAATTATTTTCCAATGGCTAGAAACATCGTAAAATGGTCACAAATCGTGGGTGATAGCTCATGAAATCTTGAATTTTAGACTCAATGAAATTATTTGCTAATGACTAGAAATGATGAAAAATAGCCAAAAATAATGAGTTATAGGTCATGAAATCGTGAATTTTGACCTCTATTAAATTATTTGCCAATGTCTCATAACGACCAAAATGGCCAAAAAATCATGGGTTAAAGCTCATGTAATCAAGGATCTAGGCCTCTGTGAAATTATTTGCCAATGGCTCAGAATGAAAATGACTAGAAATGATGAAAAATAGCCAAAAATAATGAGTTATAGGTCATGAAATCGTGAATTTTAGACTCAATGAAATTATTTGCTAATGGCTAGAAATGATGAAAAATAGCCAAAAATCATGGGTTATGAATGAAATTATTTGCCAATGTCTCATAACGACTAAAATGGCCAAAAATCATGGGTTATAAGCATGAAATTGTGAATTTTGGCCTCTGTGAAATTATTTGCCAATGGCTCGAATGACAAAAATAGACAAAAATCATGGGTTATAGCTCTTGAAACCGTAAATTTTGACCTCTGCCAAATTATTTGCCAATGGCTCGAATGAGTAAATATGGCTAGAAATTGTGGGTTATAGCTCATGAAATCTTGAATTTTGGACTCAATGAAATTATTTGCTAATGGATCGAATGACTAAGAATGTCTAGAAATCATGGGTTATAGCTCATGAAATCGTGAATTTTGGACTCAATGAAATTATTTGCTAATGGATCGAATGACTAAGAATGTCTAGAAATCATGGGTTATAGCTCATAAAATCGTGAATTTTGACCTCTATTAAATTATTTGCCAATGGATCAAAATGACTAAAATTATGTAAATCGTGGGTTATAGCTCATGAAATCGTGAATTTTGACCTCTGCCAAATTATTTGCCAATATCTTAAAATGACTAAAATAGCCAAAAATCATGGGTTCTAGGTCATGAAATCGTGAATTTTGACCTCCATGAAATTACTTGCCAATGGCTCGAATGAGTAAATATGGCTAGAAATTGTGGGTTATAGCTCTTGAAACCGTAAATTTTGACCTCTGCCAAATTATTTGCCAATGGCTCAGATTGACTAAAAATGGTTAGAAATCATGGGTTATAGCTCATGAAATCGTGAATTTTGACCTCTATTAAATTATTTGCCAATGGCTCAGATTGACTAAAAATGGTTAGAAATCATGGGTTATGAATGAAATTATTTGCCAATGTCTCATAACGACCAAAATGGCCAAAAATCATGGGTTATGAATGAAATTATTTGCTAATGGATCGAATGACTAAGAATGTCTAGAAATCATGGGTTAAAGCTCATGTAATCAAGGATCTAGGCCTCTGTGAAATTATTTGCCAATGTCTCATAACGACTAAAATGGCCAAAAATCATGGGTTGTAGCTCATGAAATCGTGAATTTTGACCTCCATGAAATTACTTGCCAATGGCTCGAATGAGTAAATATGGCCAAATATTGAGGTTTATAGCTCATGAAATCATGAATTTTGGCCTCTGTGAAATTATTTGCTAATGGCTCGAAAAGAAGAAAAATGGCCAAAAATCATGGGTTGTAGCTCATGAAATCGTGAATTTTGGACTCAATGAAATTATTTGCCAATGTCTCATAACGACTAAAATGGCCAAAAATCATGGGTTGTAGCTCATGAAATCGTGAATTTTGACCTCCATGAAATTACTTGCCAATGGCTCAGATTGACTAAAAATGGTTAGAAATCATGGGCTATAGCTCATGAAATCGTGAATTTTGACCTCTGCCAAATTATTTGCCAATGTCTCATAACGACTAAAATGGCCAAAAATCATGGGTTGTAGCTCATGAAATCGTGAATTTTGACCTCCATGAAATTACTTGCCAATGGCTCAGATTGACTAAAAATGGTTAGAAATCATGGGCTATAGCTCATGAAATCGTGAATTTTGACCTCCATGAAATTATTTGTTAATGGGTTGGAATGACTAAAATGGCCAAAAATCATGGGTTATAGCTCATAAAATCGTGAATTTTGGACTCAATGAAATTATTTGCTAATGGATCGAATGACTAAGAATGTCTAGAAATCATGGGTTATAGCTCATAAAATCGTGAATTTTGGACTCAATGAAATTATTTGCTAATGGCTCGGAAGGACTAAGAATGGCTAGAAATCATGGGTTATAAGCATGAAATTGTGAATTTTACCTCAAGGAAATTATTTGCTAATGGCTCGAATGAGTAAATATGGCTAGAAATTGTGGGTTATAGCTCATGAAATTGTGAATTTTACCTCAAGGAAATTATTTGCCAATATCTTAAAATGACTAAAAATGGTTAGAAATCATGGGTTATAGCTCATAAAATCGTGAATTTTGGCCTCTGTGAAATTATTTATCAATCGTCAAAATAACTAAAATGACTAATAATCATGGGTTATAGCTTTTGAAATCGTGGATTTTAGCCTCATAAAATTATTTGCCAATGTCTCATAACGACCAAAATGGCCAAAAATCATGGGTTATGAATGAAATTATTTGCCAATGACATAGAATGGCTAAATTTGGCCATATATTGTGGGTTATAGCTCATGAAATCTTGAATTTTAGACTCAATGAAATTATTTGCTAATGGCTCGAATGACAAAAATAGACAAAAATCATGGGTTATAGCTCATGAAATCGCATATTTTAGACTCCACGAAATTATTTACCAATGGCTCAGATTGACTAAAAATGGTTAGAAATCATGGGTTATAGCTCATGAAATCATGAATTTTGATATTTATGAAATTATTTGCCAATGGCTCGAATGAGTAAATATGGCCAAATATTGAGGTTTATAGCTCATGAAATCGTGAATTTTGACCTCTGCCAAATTATTTGCCAATGACATAGAATGGCTAAATTTGGCCATATATTGTGGGTTATAGCACATGAAATCGTGAATTTTGGACTCAATGAAATTATTTGCTAATGGCTTGAAAGGACTAAAAATAGCAAAAATCATGGGTTCTAGGTCATGAAATCGTGAATTTTGACCTCCATGAAATTACTTGCCAATAGCTTGGGATGACAAAAATGACCAAAATCATGGGTTATAGCTCATAAAATCGTGAATTTTGACCTCTATTAAATTATTTGCCAATGTCTCATAACGACCAAAATGGCCAAAAATCATGGGTTATAGCTCATGAAAATGTGAATTTTGGCATTCACGAAATTATTTACCAATGGCTCAGATTGACTAAAAATGGTTAGAAATCATGGGTTATAGCTTTTGAAATCGTGGATTTTAGCCTCATAAAATTATTTGCCAATGGCTCAGATTGACTAAAAATGGTTAGAAATCATGGGTTATGAATGAAATTATTTGCCAATGGCTCGAATGAGTAAATATGGCCAAATATTGAGGTTTATAGCTCATGAAATCTTGAATTGAAGCGCGGGCCATGTGCTCCGCGTTTGGGGCTTGAGCAGCGGGCCATGTGCTCCGCGTTTGGGGCTTGAGCAGCGGGCCATGTGCTCCGCGTTTGGGGCTTGAGCAGCGGGCCATGTGCTCCGCGTTTGGGGCTTGAGCAGCGGGCCATGTGCTCCGCGTTTTGGATTGAAACGCGGGATAAGTCCTGCGTTTTGCTTTGAAGAGATCAATACTTGTGATCTCTTTTCACAAGGATTGTCAACTTGTAATCCTTGTACTCTGGAGACATTAGCTTCTGATTCTCCTTTGTTGTCGTGTAAGTCGTCAGCTTGTAACCTTCATTGATAGTGTTTCGTGGATATTGGTCGCCTTCGAATTTTACGCCTCAGAACCCTCCAAAGTTTTGAAGGTCGCGGTTGACTGGGACGAGCTTTCGGAATACTTTGGATATCTTCTTTTATTTGACTCTGAGAAGGTATTGCTCCTCGTTCTGTCTTCAAAAAAGTTGCGTTCTGTTTTTGTCCACGCTAGTCATTCGTTTTGCATGGGTGAACTCCGGCATTTTTGCTTTTTTGAAATACAGGAGGATCAGAAGGCCTTGAACTTTGCTACGTGGGACTGATCCTCGCGATTTGAGGTTGAAACGCGGAGCTGGCCATCGCGTTGTGTGTTTAAAACACGGGCGCGACCCTCACGTTTTGTGTTGAAACGCGAGGGTGGTCCTTCGCGTTTTATGAGTAAAACGCGGAGATGAACCCCACATTTCTAACTAAGTCTTTTTGACTTTTCTTTAAGGTGCCAAAAGTATAGTGTTAACTTGGCATGCCTTTCATACTTGTTGTTTAAACAAGCTTTTGGGGACTTATCACTCTATTGCAAAGAGTTGATAAATTGGTTTTATCATCAGAGGTGGAATTTTTAACTTGATGATGATTTTGAGGACTTATCGCTCTATTGAAGAGAGTCGATAAGCTGATTTTATCAGAGGTGTGGAGTTAACTTGATAAAGTTGGGTACTTATGGTTTGAACAAGATTTTGAGGACCTATCGCTCTATTGAAGAGAGTCGATAAGTTGATTTTATCAGAGGTGTGGAGTTAACTTGATAAAGTTGGGTACTTATGGTTTGAACAAGATTTTGAGGACCTATCGCTCTATTGAAGAGAGTCGATAAGTTGATTTTATCAGAGGTGGGGAGTTAACTTGATAAAATTGGGTACTTGTGGTTTGAACAAGGTTTTGAGGACCTATCGTTCTATTGATGAGAGTCGATAAGTTTTAGGTTTTGTCGGGGGACAAAATATGAAACTTGTGATTTGAACAAGGTTTAAGACTTGTGATGTGAACAAAGCTTACATGGCTTGTGGTGTGAACAAGGCTTTGGGTTTGTGGTTTGAACAAGGCTTTTGGGGCTTGTGGTGTTAACAAGGCTTTGGGGCTTATCATCCTATTGAGGAGGATTGATAAGTTGATTGTCAGAGGTGTGAGGTTAACATGACAAGGATACGTTGCGATTGGAGCAACTTTGTGGACTTATCATCCTATTGAGGAGGATTGATAAGTTGGTTATCAAACTCTGCTGAGGATGTGTACAGATTTTGATAGGATTGTGTTGTAATTTGAACAACTTTGTGGATCTATCATTCTATTGGAAAGGAATGATGAGTTGATTGACGGGGTTTAGTTGTGATTTGAACAATTTTGAGGAACTTATCTGTTGGGGAGGATTGATAAGTTGATTATATCATCAGAGGTATAATGTTGACTTGATGAAGATACGTTGCGATTGGAGCAACTTTGAGGACCTATCATCCTGTTGAAGAGGATTGATAAGTTGATTACGATTTAAGCAAATTTGAGGACTTATCATCCTATTGATGAGGATTGATAAGTTGTTTGTCGTGATTTAGTTATGATTTGAACAACTTTGAGGACTTATCGCTCTATTGAAGAGAGTCGATAAGTTGATGTTAGAGGAGTTAAGCCTGCATGTGACGTTGTGCTACGATGTTGAATCGTGGATTTTGTCGTCTTTACGGGCAAGAGACTAACCGGCAACGCGTGTTAGGCGTTGACTTTAGGGTTATTGGCCAACCCCCAGCCATCAACGGACTTGATGAGCCTTTACCGATTACCGTTTGAATCGGGCTAGCATGCAGATTATCTAAATCCGTTCTGCATGTGACGTTGTGCTAAAAGAATAAAACTCTTTTAGGCTTAATGCTACGATGTTGAATCGTGGATTTTAGCCTCATAAAATTATTTGCTAATGGCTCGAATGACTAAAATGGCCAAAAATCATGGGCTAAACCTCATGTAATCTTGAATTTTGCACTACACAAAATTATTTGCTAATGACTAAAATGGCCAAATATCGAGCTATATAGCTCATGAAATCCTGAATTTTAAACTACATGAAATTATTTTCGATAGGTAGAAAAATAAAAATAACCACAAATCGTGGGTTATAGCTCATGACAATCATGATATTTAGCCTCTATAAAATTACTTGCTAATGGCTCGAAAAGAAGAAAAATGGCCAAAAATCATGTGTTATAGTTTATGAAAACTTGAATTTTGGCCTCTGTGAAATTATTTGCTAATGACTAAAATGGCCAAATATCGAGCTATATAGCTCATGAAATCGTGAATTTTGGCCTCTGTGAAATTATTTGCCAATGACTAGGAATTACAAGAAATTGCCAAAAATCATGGGTTATGAATGAAATTATTTGCTAATGACTAAAATGGCCAAATATCGAGCTATATAGCTCATGAAATCATAAATTTTAGACTCTAAGAAATTATTTGCTAATGACTAAAATGACTAAAAATGGTTAGAATTTGTTGGTTATAGCTCATGAAATCGTGAATTTTGACTTTTGTGAAATTACTTGCTAATGGCTCGAAAAGAAGAAAAATGGCCAAAAATCATGTGTTATAGTTCATCGTGAATTTTGGCCTCTTTACGGGCAAGAGACTAACCGGCAACGCGTAAGCGTTGACTTTAGGGTTATTGGCCAACCCCTACCATCAACGGACTTGATGAGCCTTTACCGATTACCGTTTGAATCGGGCTAGCATGCGATTATCTAAATCCGTTGCATGTGGCGTTGTGCTAAAAGAATAAAACTCTTTTAGGCTTAATGCTACGATGTTGAATCGTGAAGCCGTCTTTCTCCGCGGGAATAGACTACCCTACTGCATGTATTAGATGCGGGCTTATCTCGCTTAGGTTTGAGATAAAATTCCCGATTTAAATTCGGTGTCTTCTTCGATCGGTAGAAGACTAAACCCAAGCGTGTGTTGGCGTTGACTTACCCTACTTAGGATTCGGGATAAAATTCCCCACACGTGTGAGGCGTGGATTGTGGTGTTATTAATAACAACCTTGAGAACTTATCGCTCTATTGAAGAGAGTCGATAAGTTGATTGTCAGAGGTGTTGGGTTAACATGACAAGGATACATTGCGATCGGAGCAACTTTGAAGACTTATCGCTCTATTGAAGAGAGTCGATAAGTTGATTGTCGAAGAAGTCGCCTTGCTAATAACAAGACGAGCTAATCTTAACTTTGTGGGGATTGCGTTGCGATGTGAGCAATTTTGTGGGCTTATCATCCTATTGGAGAGGATTGATAAGTTGATTGTCAGAGGTGTGAGGTTAACATGACAAGGATACGTTGTGATTGGAGCCACTTTGTGGACTTATCATCCTATTGGAGAGGATTGATAAGTTGGTTGTCGAAGGTGCATTGTTAACTGAAGGGATTGTGTTACGATTTGAGCAACTTTGTAGACTTATCATCCTATGGAGAGGATTGATAAGTTGATTGTCGAGGTGTGAGGTTAACATGACAAGGATACGTTGTGATTGGAGCCACTTTGTGGACTTATCATCCTATTGGAAGGATTGATAAGTTGGTTGTCGAAGGTGCATTGTTAACTGAAGGGATTGTGTTACGATTTGAGCAACTTTGTAGACTTATCATCCTATTGGAAGGATTGATAAGTTGATTTTGATGGTGTCACAAGACGTTGAAGTGCTTACATTGTCAAAAGTATTTTGTTAACTTGACAATATTTAGAATTTATTATTCTACTCGGAAAATCATAGATAATCAACCCCATCAGTAATTATTCTAGGTTGATACTAACCGAGTCTTGACCTCATGATTTAAATTTGGGTCATCAATAGCAGTCTTGGTCGATCTCCTCTTCTTGACTTCAATCCTAGCAATAATTACTTCACTGCTCACTCGGAGACTAGTTGTTTCGAAATGACATTTTGCAACCCCATTCGAGCTAGGAGATTGGTTTGTAAATTGTGTCGGCAGTGTCAATCGAGCGGTATGTCATACACAGCCGAGCATCGAAGAGCCATGCTTGAACCGTTCGGCGAAGACTTTGATAGGCTCTCCCTCCTTTTGCTTAATGGCAAGGAGAGAAGTGACAATGATTTCGTGTCATCTTCAAAGAATTGTGACAGAAGAATCTCTCTAAATCTGCCCATTTCGGATACATCCTGCGGCGGTTTATGAACCATTCAAAGGCAACCCCTTGAGGGTGCCAATGAACAAACGAGCTGCTATGGCATCGTTTGCCATCACATTCGATCGTGACCTAAAATGGTAGATGTGTTGGTTGGTGATCCGTCTTGGAAGCTTGTAGCGTCGGGATTTTGCATTTTGGAGGATAAGGAACCGTATCCCATTACGTGGGATCTGATCGACAACCCGATCTTGGGCTCGCACCTATTAGCCATGGCATTGGCGGGTTTCGGTTCTGCATTTTGCCGATTGAGGACTATGCTCATTTTCGGCCTATTCTCTTCTTCAAATAAAGATTCTCGTGATGAGCTTCTTGATGGAGCTTCATTCACTTTTCTTTTCGTTTTGAGGATCGACCCTCCTTCGTGATGATTACGGTTGAGGTGTTGAGCATATGTGAACGAGCCCTATCGCAACAAGTTGGGCTACCATTTCTCGAAGTTGATCGATGGACTCTTGTTGTGATCGAGGGCTTCTTGCATCATAGCACGATACTCTTGAGCCTCTTCTTAAAGTCTTGGTAGTCTGATAGGTAATCACATGCTCCACGAAAGAATTAGAGGATTGAGATTCTGCGATGGCTGAATGCTCATCATCAGACTCAATTCCTTTAGCCAACTTTTGATAGTTGACGGAGGATATGACCCCTGTTGAGTCGAGTATGTCGGTAAACTCCGTCGGAGTCATTCAAAGCCTCTTTCAAGCCGGGGGACCGATTTTCGTCGGCTCATTGGAGCTAGAGATTGACGGTCTGCCTACTCCGATCATGTTAGAAGTGACTCCAAGGTATTCAACCTCTGAAGTCTCCTTCTTGTGAGAATGCCGTCGTTCGGTGGACCAAGTGACATTCGTCAATCGGTCAAACACCGATGGCTTTCTTTACGTGGGCGGCATTGACAAGCCGATGAGTTGGCATTTGGAATCACGAGGATCGCGTTTGAGCACTTGAGCGAGGTTGAGACCCGCGTTTTGGATTGGGGCCGAGGTCAAGTTTGAATGCTTGAGCGGGGTTAAAACCAGCGTTTTAGATTGGGGACGCGAGGATCACATGCAACCCTGGCGACGAGGTCGAGGTTTGATCATTTGAGCGGGGTTGTGACCCGCGTTTATATGGGGCGAGGATCGCGTTCAACCCCTGGCGAGCGAGTTTCGCGTTTAAGCAATTGAAGCGGGGTTGTGACCGCATTTTGACCGTGAAATGCCATTGAGGGTTCGCGTTGATCGGCTTTGCGAGGCTCGTATTCGGGCACATAGCGAGGCTTACGTTACGTAAAAAGCGGCTTCGGGATCGCGTTTTGGCTCATAAGCCAGTTAGCGTTGGTTGGTCGATTGGCCATCTCGGGGCTGTGTTCTTTGGCGAGCAGCGCTCCTTTTCGCCTGATTTGAGGCTTTTACAGCGACATTACCATCTTTACTGATCAGGTTAGCCACGACAACCGAAGGGACTTTGGTCTCCTTAGAGGTTTTATGGATCTTGCGCATAGCCTTGGGGCTAAGGGATCCTGAGGAGAGTACCTCCTCGAACTTGGCTTGATCGAACTCTACGGTCAGAGTTTCAACAGTCGTCCCAATGAGCTTGACGTCGGATTGCGCCACCACCTCTTCATCGGTGAAAGAGATTGTCCCCAGCAGGAGTCGCCATCTTTTGTTCGCGAGGAAATTTAAAGCTGTAAAATAAAGATTATCCCTTCCAATTGATTTTAAAGAAAGAATGAATACAACTCTCGAATGCAATCTCTCTCTCTAACTGACTTAGATAAAAAGAAATTACAAATTCCTCGATCGGTTGCCCGATTTACAAAAGAGAGAAAGATCAACGGAGATCTTTCCCTTTATTTAATCTGGGTTCTTCACGGTAGCGGTGGGAGCTTGAATCTTGTATCCCGTTGACGATCCGACCGTCTTGACTCGTGGGACGAGGTTGGAAAATAACTCGCCGGAGCAAGTCTAAGAACTTGCGAAGCAAGTTTATAACTCTAACGAGTTTGATAACTCAAGGGATGAGTTTTGTAACTCTGCACGAGTTTGTATGCCAAGCCGAGCCGAAGAGAGGCTAATCCCAAGAAGCCTCCTCTAAGCCAACACAACTTCCCTCCAAAAAGCCGCGCCAATCGAGAGGAAAAAGCCCCCTTCCACCTGCCGAGCCTTTGGCTATTTATAGGGGTTTTAAGGGGTGTAACTGACCCCTATAATCGCTCCTAAATGAGGGTTAATGGCCCTCAGATCGTGCAAAACAGTTTTGGAACTGTTAAGATCGTGTTTGAACGAGTCAAAACGCATAGTTCGCGTTCTGGAGCAAGCCTCGCGTCTGCGTTTTGAGCTTCGAACGCGGGCCATGTGCTCGCGTTTGGGGCTTGAGCAGCGGGCCATGTGCTCGCGTTTGGGGCTTGAGCAGCGGGCCATGTGCTCCGCATTTTGAATTGAAGCGGGCCATGTGCTCCGCGTTTTGGATTGAAACGTGGGTCATGTGCTCCGCATTTTGAATTGAAGCGGGCCATGTGCTCGCGTTTGGGGCTTGAGCAGCGGGCCATGTGCTCCGCATTTTGAATTGAAGCGGGCCATGTGCTCCGCATTTTGAATTGAAGCGGGCCATGTGCTCGCGTTTGGGGCTTGAGCAGCGGGCCATGTGCTCGCGTTTGGGGCTTGAGCAGCGGGCCATGTGCTCGCGTTTGGGGCTTGAGCAGCGGGCCATGTGCTCCGCGTTTTGGATTGAAACGCGGGGATAAGTCTGCATTTTGCTTTGAAGAGATCAATACTTGTGATCTCTTTTCACAAGGATTGTCAACTTGTAATCCTTGTACTCTGGAGACATTAGCTTCTGATTCTCCTTTGTTGTCGTGTAAGTCGTCAGCTTGTAACCTTCATTGATAGTGTTTCGTGGATATTGGTCGCCTTCGCAATTTTTACCACAAAAGTGCTCGTAATGAAAGTGGCCATAAACCATGTGTTATAGATCATGAAATCATGATTTTTGGCCTCTGTGAAATTATTTATCAATGCGTCAAAATAACTAAAAATGACTAATAATCATGGGTTATAGCGCATGAAATTGTGAATTTTGGCATTCACGAAATTATTTACCAATGGCTCAGATTGACTAAAAATGGTTAGAAATCATTGGTTATAGCTTTTGAAATTGAAAATTTTTGCCTCCATGAATTAATTGCCAATGGGTAGAAACGACTAAAAATTACCATAATATATAAATTATGGCTCATGAAATCGCATATTTTAGACTCCACGAAATTATTTTCCAATGACTAGTAACAAAACATGGCAAGTAGTCATGGGTTGTAGCTCATAAAATCGTGACTTTTAGCCTTTGTGAAATTACTTGCCAATAGCTTGGGATGACAAAAAATGATCAAAAATCATGGGTTATAGCTCATGAAATCATGAATTTTGATATTTATGAAATTATTTGCTAATGGCTCGGAAGGACTAAGAATGGCTAGAAATCATGGGCTGTTGGTCATGAAATTATAAATTGTAGCCTGCACGAAATTAATTGCTAATGGGTAGAAATGATTAAAAATAGCAAAAATAATGGTTATAGCTTAAAAGAATGTGAATTTTGGCCTCCGCGAATTTAATTGCTAATGGCTTGAAAGGACTAAAAATAGCAAAAAATCATGGGTTGTAGCTCATGAAATTGTGAATTTTAGGCTCTGTGAAATTATTTGCCAATGACATAGAATGGCTAAATTTGGCCAGATATTGTGGGTTATAGCTCTTGAAACCGTAAATTTTGACCTCTGCCAAATTATTTGCCAATTGCTTGGAACAACAAAAAACGGCTAAATATCATGAGTTATAGCTCATAAAATCGTGAATTTTAGACTCCAAAAATTATTTTCCGATAGGTAGAAATAATAAAAAATGGCTAGAAATTATTGGTTATAACTCATGAAATTATGAATTTTGACCTCCATGAAATTACTTGCCAATGGCTCGGAATGACAAAAAATAGACAAAAATCATGGGTTATACTCATAAAATCGTGAATTTTGGACTCCGCAAAATTATTTTTCAATGGGTAGAAACAATAAAAAAATACCCACAAATCGTGGGTTATATCTCATGAAATCCTGAATTTTAATCGTGAAATTATTTGCCAATGGATCAAAATGACTAAAAATAGCCAAAAATCATGGGTTCTAGGTCATGAAATCATGAATTTTGGCCTTCGTGAAATTATTTGCCAATGGCTCAAAATGATTAAAAATAGCAAAATAATGGTTATAGCTCATAAAATCGTGAATTTTGGACTCATAAAATTATTTGCCAATGGATCAAAATGACTAAAAATAGCCAAAAATCATGGGCTATAGCTCATGAAATCATGAATTTCAACCTTTGCGAAATAAATTGCCCATGGGTAGAAATGACTAAAAATTATGTAAATCGTGGGTTATAGCTCATGAAAATGTACCAATGACTCGAAATGACTAAATAACCAAAAATCACGGATTATAGCTTTTGAAATCGTGGATTTTAGCCTCATAAAATTATTTGCCAATGGCTCAGAATGAGTAAATATGGCTAGAAATTGTGGGTTATAGCACATGAAATCGTGAATTTTGGCTTATGTGAACCTATTGCCTATTGCTCAGAATAATTAAGAAGGCCAAATATCGTGGGTTATAACTCATAAAATCATGACTTGTGGACTCCACAAAATTATTTTTAAATGGGCAAAAATAATAAAAAATGGCCAAAAATCATGGGTGCTACTGAAATTGTAAATTTTCGTCTCTGTTAAATTACTTGCTAATGGCTCGAAAAGAAGAAAAATGGCCAAAATTATGGATTATAGCTCTTGAAATCCTAAATTTTGGCCTTCGCAAAATTATTTGCCAATGGGTCAGAACTAAAATTACTAAAAATCATGGGTTATGAATGAAATTATTTGTTAATGGGTTGGAATGACTAAAAAAAGCCATAAATCATAGGTTAAAGTTCATGAAATTGTGAACTTTTATCACTAAGAAATTATTTGCTTATGACTTTGAACGATTAAAAAAAGCCAGAAATCGTCGGTTATAACTCAAGAAATCGTTAGTTTTGGCCTTCATGGGATTATTCGTCACTAGGTATAAATGACTAAAATAAGCCAAAAATCATGTGTTATAGTTTATGAAAACTTGAATTTTGGCCTCAGCGAAATTTGGCTTCAGCGAAATTATTTGCTAATAGCTCAAAACTACTAAATTGGCCTAAAATCATAGCTTATATAGCTTATGAAATCATGAATTTTAAACTACATGAAATTATTTTCGATAGGTAGAAAAAATAAAAATAACCACAAATCGTGGGTTATAGCTCATGAAATCGTAAAATTTAGCCTCTATAAAATTACTTGCTAATGGCTCGGAATGACTAAAAATGGCCAAATATCGAGCTATATAGCTCATGAAATCATGAATTTTAGATTTTCCAAAATTATTTTCCAATGGGTAGAAACAACATAAAATGACCACAAATCGTGGGTCATAGCTCATGAAATCTTGAATTTTGCACTACACAAAATTATTTGCTAATGACTAAAAATGACTAAAAATGGTCAAAAATCATAGGTTATATCTCATAAATCGTGACTTTTGCCCTCAGTGAAATTATTTGACAATAGCTCATAACGACTAAAATGGCCAAATCATCATTGGTTAAAGCTCATGTAATAATGAACTTTGGCCTTTGAGAAGTTTTTCTATTGGCTTAGAATGAAAATGGCTAGAAATCGTGTGTTATAGCTCATAAAATTGTGAATTTTCGCCTCTGCGAAATTATTTGCTAATGACTAAAATGACTAAAAATAGCCAAAAATCATGGGTTATAGCTCATAAATCGTGAATTTTAGACTCCAAAAATTATTTTCCAATGGGTAGAAATAATAAAAATGGCTAGAAATTATTGGTTATAACTCATGAAATTATGAATTTTGACCTCCATGAAATTACTTGCCAATGGCTCGAATGACTAAAAATAGCCAAAAATCATGGGTTATACTCATAAATCGTGAATTTTGGACTCATAAAATTATTTTTCAATTGGTAGAAACAATAAAAAAATACCCACAAATCGTGGGTTATATCTCATGAAATCCTGAATTTTAAACTTCGTGAAATTATTTGCCAATGGATCAAAATGACTAAAAATAGCCAAAAATCATGGGTTCTAGGTCATGAAATCATGAATTTTGGCCTTCGTGAAATTATTTGCCAATATCTTAAAATGACTAAAAATACCCGGAAATTATGGGTTACAGCTCATGAAATTGTGAATTTTTACTTCAAGGAAATTATTTGCTAATGGATCGGAATGACTAAGAATGTCTAGAAATCATGGGCTATAGCTCATGAAATCATGAATTTCAACCTTTGCGAAATAAATTGCCCATGGGTAGAAATGACTAAAAATTATGTAAATCGTGGGTTATAGCTCATGAAAATGTACCAATGACTCGAAATGACTAAAATAACCAAAAATCACGGATTATAGCTTTTGAAATCGTGGATTTTAGCCTCATAAAATTATTTGCCAATGGCTCGAATGACTAAAATGGTTAGAATTTGTGGGTTATAGCACATGAAATCGTAAAATTTTGGCTTATGTGAACCTATTGCCTATTGCTCGAATAATTAAGAAGGCCAAATATCGTGGGTTATAACTCATAAAATCATGACTTGTGGACTCCACAAAATTATTTTAAATGGGCAAAAATAATAAAAATGGCCAAAAATCATGGGTTCTAGGTCATGAAATTGTGAATTTTAGCCTCTATGAAATTATTTGCTAATGGCTCGAAAAGAAGAAAAATGGCCAAATATTATGGATTATAGCTCTTGAAATCCTAAATTTTGGCCTCATGAAATTATTTGCCAATGGATCAAAATGACTAAAATAACCAAATATCATGGGTTATAACTCATGAAATTATTTGTTAATGGGTTGGAATGACTAAAAAAGCCATAAATCATAGGTTAAAGTTCATGAAATTGTGAACTTTTATCACTAAGAAATTATTTGCTAATGACTTAGAATAATTAAAAGTGGTCCAAAATAGTGGGTTATAGCTCATGAAATCGTGAATTTTGGCCTTCATGGGATTATTCGTCACTAGGTATAAATGACTAAAATAACCAAAAATCACGGATTATAGCTTTTGAAATCGTGGATTTTAGCCTCATAAAATTATTTGCCAATGGCTCGAATGACTAAAATGGCCAAATATCATTGATTATAGCTCATGAAATTATTTGCTAATGACTAAAATGGCCAAAAATCATGGGTTATAGCTCATGAAATCATGAATTTTAAACTACATGAAATTATTTTCGATAGGTAGAAAAATAAAATAACCACAAATCGTGGGTTATAGCTCATGAAATCGTAAAATTTAGCCTCTATAAAATTACTTGCTAATGGCTCGGAATGACTAAAAATGGCCAAATATCGAGCTATATAGCTCATGAAATCATGAATTTTAGATTTTCCAAAATTATTTTCCAATGGGTAGAAACAACATAAAATGACCACAAATCGTGGGTCATAGCTCATGAAATCTTGAATTTTGCACTACACAAAATTATTTGCTAATGACTAAAATGACTAAAATGGCCAAAAATCATGGGTTATAGCTCATAAAATCATGAATTTTGGCCTCTGTGAAATTATTTGACAATAGCTCATAACGACTAAAATGGCCAAATCATCATTGGTTAAAGCTCATGTAATAATGAACTTTGGCCTTTGAGAAGTTTTTCTATTGGCTTAGAATGAAAATGGCCAGAAATCGTGTGTTATAGCTCATAAAATTGTGAATTTTAGCCTCCATGAAATTATTTGCTAATGGCTCGAATGACTAAAATGGCCATAAAATTATGGGTTATAACTCATGAAATTGTGAATTTTAGCCTCCATGAAATTATTTTCCAAGGGTAGAAGCAACAAAAATGGCCGAAACTATGAATAGTTGCTCATGAAATCGTGAATTTTGACTTTTGTGAAATTACTTGCTAATGGCTCGAATGACTAAAATGGCCAAATATCATGGGTTATAGCTCATGAAATTGTGAACTTTTATCACTAAGAAATTATTTGCTAATGACTTAGAACAATTAAAAGTGGTCCAAAATAGTGGGTTATAGCTCATGAAATCTTGAATTTTGGCCTCCATGAAATTATTTTTCAATGGGTAGAAATGACTAAAATAGCCAAAAATCATGTGTTATAGTTTATGAAAACTTGAATTTTGGCTTCGTGAAATTATTTGCTAATGACTAAAATGGCCATAAAATTATGGGTTCTAACAAAATTATTTGCTAATAGCTCAAAACTACTAAATTGGCCTAAAATCATAGCTTATATAGCTTATGAAATCATGAATTTTAAACTACATGAAATTATTTTCGATAGGTAGAAAAATAAAATAACCACAAATCGTGGGTTATAGCTCATGAAATCGTAAAATTTAGCCTCTATAAAATTACTTGCTAATGGCTCGAATGACTAAAATGGCCAAATATCGAGCTATATAGCTCATGAAATCATGAATTTTAGATTTTCCAAATTATTTTCCAATGGGTAGAAACAACATAAAATGACCACAAATCGTGGGTCATAGCTCATGAAATCTTGAATTTTGCACTACACAAAATTATTTGCTAATGACTAAAATAGCCAAAAATCATGGGTTATAGCTCATAAAATCATGAATTTTGGCCTCGTGAAATTATTTGACAATAGCTCATAACGACTAAAATGGCCAAAATCATCATTGGTTAAAGCTCATGTAATAATGAACTTTGGCCTTTGAGAAGTTTTCTATTGGCTTAGAATGAAAATGGCCGAAATCGTGTGTTATAGCTCATAAAATTGTGAATTTTCGCCTCTGCGAAATTATTTGCTAATGGCTCAGAATGACTAAAAGTGGTAAAACATTGTGTGTTACAACTCAAGAAATTGTTAATTTTGGACTCCATGAAATTATTTTCCAAGGGTAGAAGCAACAAAAAATGGCCAGAAACTATGAATAGTTGCTCATGAAATCGTGAATTTTGACTTTTGTGAAATTACTTGCTAATGGCTCGGAATGACTAAAAATGGCCAAAATAAAGTTTTTAGCTAATGGAATTGTGAATTTAGGACACCACGGAATTTTTTTTTCTAATAAATGGAAATATCATAAAATGGCCGCAAATTGTGGGTTATAGCTCATGAAATCCTGAATTTTAAACTTTGTGAAATTATTTGCCAATGACTAGGAATTATAAGAAATTGCCAAAAATCATGGGATATAGCTCATGAAATCGTGAATTTTAACCTTTGCAAAATTATCTGCTAATGGCTCATAATGACTAAAATGGCCAAAAAATCATGGGCTAAACCTCATGTAATCTTGAATTTTGGCCGCTGTGGCCCAGGACAAAAATGGCAGGAAATCATGTGTTATAGTTCATCGTGAATTTTGGCCTCTGTGAAATTATTTGCCATTGGGTCGGAACAACAGGAAATGACTAATAATTGTGGGTTATTGGTCATGAAAATTTGAATTTTGGCCTCCGCGAAATTATTTATCAATGGCTTGGATCGACTAAAAATGGTTAGAATTTGTGGGTTATAGCTCATGAAATCATGAATTTTAGTTTTGCAATTAAGTGCCAATTGGTAGAAACGACTAAAAATTAGCATAAGTCGTTGGTTATAGCTCATGAAATCATAAATTTTAGACTCTACGAAATTATTTCCTAATGGGTAGAAATAATAATAAATGGCCAGAAGTCATGGGTTATAGCTCATGACAATCATGATATTTAGCCTCTATGAAATTACTTACCAATAGCTCGAATGATAAAAAGGTAAAAATCATGGATTATAATTTATAAAATCGAGAATTTTAGACTCTAAAATTATTTTTCAATGTGTAGAAACAATGAAAAATGTCCATAAACTTTGGGTTATATCTCATGAAATCTGAATTTTAGACTCTAAGAAATTATTTGGCAATGGATTGAAATGACTAAAAATAACCAAAATCATGGGTTCTAGCTCATGATATCATGAAATTTGGTCTCCATAAAATTATTTGCCAATAGTTGTAATTGACTAAAAATGGCCAGAAATTATGGGTTATATCTCATAAAATCATGAATTTTAGCCTCCATGAAACTATTTGCAAATGGCTCGAAACGACAAATAATGGCTAGAAATCATGAGCTATAGTTCATGAAATCATGAATATCGGCCTCCACGAAATTAGTTGTCAATGGATAGAAATGACTAAGAATGGAAACTATTGTGGGTTACAACTCATGAAAACATGAATTTCGGCCTCTGCGAAATTAGTTGCCAATGGGTAGAAATGACTAAGAATGGAAATAGTTGTGGGTTACAGCCCATGAAAACCTGAATTTTGGCCTCTGCGAAATTAATTACCAATGTCTCGAAATGACTAAAAATAACCAAATATCATGGGTTATAGCTCATGAAATCTTGAATTTTGGCTTCTGTGAAATTTTGCCAATGGGTCAGAATTCCTAAATATGGCCAGAAATTGTGGGTTATAGCAAATGAAATCATGAATTTTGGCCTCTGCAAAATTATTTACCAATTGCTCGGAACAACTAAAAATGGCCAAATATCATTGATTATAGCTCATGAAACCGTGAATTTTAGATTCCATGAAATTATTTTTCAATGGGTAGAAAACACAAAATACGGCACGAAATCATAGGTTATAGCTCATAAAATCATGAATTTTGATCTTCATGAAATTACTTGCTAATGGCTTGGAATGATAAAAAATGGATAAAAATTATGGGTTATAACTCATGAAATCGTAAATTTTGGACACTACAAAATTATTTTCCAATGGGTAGAAATAACAAAACATTTCCACAAATCGTGGATTATATCTCATGAAATTCTAAATTTTAGACTCCGTGAAATTATTTGCCAATGGATCGAAATGACTAAAAATAGCCAAAAATCATGGATTCTAGCTCATGAAATCATGAATTCTGGCATCCGTGAAATTATTTGCCAATGGCTCAAACTGACTAAAAATGGCCATAAAAATTATGGGTTCTAACAAAATTATTTGCTAATGACTTAGAATAATTAAAAGTGGTCCAAAATAGTGGGTTATAGCTCATGAAATAGTGAATTTTAGCCTCCATGAAATTATTTGCCAATGGCTGAATGACTAAAATGGTCAAAAATCATGAATTATAGCTCATAAAATCATGAATTTTGGCTTTTGCAAAATTATTTGCTAACACTCAAAACTACTAAAATGGCCTAAAATCTTGGATTATAGCTCATGGCGTCATGAATTTTGACTCCATGAAATTATTTTCGATGGGTAGAAAAGATAAAAATATCCACAAATCATGAGTTATAGCTCATGAAATCATGAATCTTGACCTCCATGAAATTATTTGCCAATGGCTCAAAATGATTAAAACTGGCCACAAATCATAGGTTATGTCACCTAAAATCCTAAATTTTGGCCTCCGTGAAATTATTTATTAACAAGTAGAAATGACTACAAATAACCAAAAAGCAAGGGTTATAGCTCATGAAATTGTGAAGTTTAGCATCTGCAAAATTAAATGTCATCCGCTCAAAAGACTAGAAATGACCAAAATCATGGGTTATAAACTCATAAAATCATTAATATTTGCATCTGGGAAATTATTTGTCAATGGGTCAAAGTGCTAAAAAAGGGCCACAGATTGTGGATTATATAGCTCATGAAATCGTGAATTTTGACCTACGTAAAATTATTTGCCAATGGCTCGCAACAACTAAAAATGGTCAAAATTATAGGTTATAGCTCATGAAATTGTGAAATTTGATCTTGACAAAATTATTTGCTAATGACTTAGAACAATTAAAAGTGGTCCAAAATAGTGGGTTATAGCTCATGAAATCGTGAATTTTAGACAACATGAAATTATTTTCCAAAGGGCCAAATAACAAAAAATGGCCTGAAGTCATGGGTTATAGCTCATGATAATTGTGAATTTTAGCTTCTGTGAAATTATTTGCCAATGGCTTAGAACGACTGAAAATGGCAAAAAACAAAAATCAAGGTTTATGGCGCATAAAATCGTGGATTTTGGACTCCGCAAAACTATTTTCCAATGGGAAGAAGCAACGTAAAGCTGCCACAAATCCTGGATTATAGCTCATAAAATTTTAAATTTTGGACTCCGCAAAATTATTTGTCAATGACTATAGATGACTAAAAACGGCTAAAAATCATGGGTTATAGCTCATGATATCATGAATTTTGACCTCTATGAAAAATTATTTGCCAATGGCTCATAATGACTAAAATGGCCAAAAATCATGGGTTAGATCATGTAATGGTGAATTTTAGCTCTTATGAAATTATTTGCCAATGGCTCAGAAAGAAAATGGCCAGAAATCATGTGTTATAGCTTAGAAAATCATGAATTTTAGCTGTAAAATTATTTGCCAATGAGTAAGAATGACTAAAAATGACCAAAAATCTTGGGTTATAGCTCATGATATCACGAATTTTGGCATCCATGGAATTATTTGTTAATGGCTCAGAATGACTAAAAATTGCTAGAAATCGTGATTATAGCTCATGAAATCGTGAATTTTGTCCACGGTGAAATTAATTTCTATTAGGTAGAAATAAATAAAATTGGCTAAAAATCATGGATTACAGTTCATTAAAATGTGAACATTGGCTTGCACAAAATTATTTGCCAATGGATCAAAATGACTAAAAATAGCCAAAAATCATGGGTTCTAGCTTCGGAAATCATGATTTTTGGCCTCCATAAAATTATTTGCCGATGGCATAGAATACCTAAAAATTGCTAGAAACTATGGGCTGCTCATGAAATCATGATTTTTGTCCTTCTCGAAATTATTTGGTAATATCTCGGAATGAGAAAGAATCTTGAGAAATCAGGGGCGATGGCTCATGAAATCATGAATTTCAACTTCTACAAGATTAATTACTAGAAGTGACCAAAAATGGCCAAAAATCATAGGTTATAGCTCATGAAAATGTGAATTTTGGCCTTCGCTAAATTAATTGCAAATGGCTTGAAATGATTAAAATAAATAAAAATCATGGGTTATAGCTCATGATATCATGAATTTTGACCTCTATGAAAAATTATTTGCCAATGGCTCATAATGACTAAAATGGCCAAAAATCATGGGTTATAGCACAAGACATCGTGAATTTTGGCTTATGCAAAATTATTTGTTAATTGCTAGGAACAACTAAAAATAGCCAAATATTGTTGGTTATAGCTTACGAAATGATTATTTTTTGACTCCACAAAATTATTTTCTAATCTGTAGAAATAATAGAAAATGGTTAGAAATCATTGGTGCTCAAAAAATAGAGAATTTGGCCTTTGTGAAATTACTTGCCAATGGCTTGGAATGAATAATAATGGCCAAAAATCATGAATTATATATCTTGAAATTCTGAATTTTTTCCTTCTTGAAATTATTTGCCAATGGGTGATAACGACTAAAAATGACAAAATCATGGGTTATAGGTCATGAAATTTTAAATTTTGGCATCTATAAAATTATTTGCTATTGTCTCGGAAGACTTAAAATAGCTAGAAATCGTTGGTTATAGCTCATTAAATCGTGAACTTTTGGCCTTTGGAAAATTATTTATTAACAGTCGTAATGACTAAAAATGGCCATAAATAATAGGTTATAGCTCATAAAATTGTGAATTTATCTCCCTGTGAAATTATTTGCCTATGGCTCTGAATGAATAAAAACTAAAAATCATGGGTTATAGCTCAAGAAATTGTGAATTTTGCCTATTGTGGAATTATTTTCCACTAGGTAGAAATGACTAAAAATAGTTAAAAATCATAGGTTATAGCTTATGAAAACATAAATTTTGGCCTCCATGAAATAATTTGCCATTGGGTCGGAATGACTAAAAATGGTCAAAAATCATGAATTATAGCTCATAAAATCGTGAATTTTGGCTTTTGCAAAATTATTTGCTAACAGCTCAAAACTACTAAAAATGGCCTAAAATCTTGGATTATAGCTCATGACGTCATGAATTTTTGACTCCATGAAATTATTTTCGATGGGTAGAAAAGATAAAAAATATCCACAAATCATGAGTTATAGCTCATGAAATCATGAATTTTGACCTCCATGAAATTACTTGCCAATGGCTTGGAATGACTAAAAATGGTCAAAACTCATGACTTATAGCTCATAAAATTATGAATTTTAGACTCCGTGGAATAATTTTCTTATGGACAGAAACATAAAAAAATATCCACGAATCGTGGATTATTTCTAATGAAATCTGAATTTTGGTTCTAGTTCATGAAAACATTAAATTTTGCTTCTATGAAATTATTTGCCAATGGATCGAAATAACTGAAAATTACCAAAAATCATGGGTTCTAGCTCATGAAAACATTAATTTTTGCCTCTGTGAAACTATTTGCCAAGGGCTCAGAATGACTAAAAATGGTCAGAAATTATGGGTTATAACTTATGAAATCATGGTGAATTTAGGACCCCATGAAATTACTTATTCATAGCTCAAAACAACTAAGAATGGCTAGAAATCATGGCTATAGCTCATGAAATCTTCAATTTTGGCCTCCAAGAAATTAATTGCTAATGGGTAGATACAACTAAACATGGCAAAAATCGTGGGTTATAGCTTATGAAAACGTGAATTTTAGCCTCCACAAATTTATTTGCCAATATGTCGAACAACTAAAATGGTAAAAATCATGGGTCATAACTCATGAAAATGTGAATTTTGGCATTTACAAAATTATTTTAACTAGGTCGAGCGACTAAAAATGGTTACATTCATGGGCTATAATTCATTAAATCCTAATTTATTGGCTCTACAAAATTATTTGCTAATTAGTAGAAATGACTAAAAATGTTAAAAATCATGGGTTAACGTGAATTTTGGCCTTCACGAAATTAATTGCAAATGGCTTGAAATGATTAAAATAAATAAAAAATCATGGGTTATAGCTCATGAAATCGTGAATTTTAGCCTCTGTGAAATTATTTACCAATGGATTAGAATGACTGAAAATGGCTAGAAATTATGGGTTATAGCACATGAAATTATGAATTTTGGCCTCTGTGAATTTATTTGCTAATTGCTCGGAACAACTAAAAATGGCCAAATATCATGGGTTATTGCTCATGAAATTGGGAATTTTAAACTCCATGAAATTATTTTTCAATGGGTGGACGCAACAAAAATTGGCTAGAGCTCATGCATTATATATCATTAAATCTTGAATTTTGATCTCCATGAATTACTTGCCAATGGCTCGGAATGGCAAAAAAAATGAGAAAAATTATGGGTTATAGCTCATGAAATCATGAATTTGGGACTCTACAAAATTATTTTCCAATAGACACAAGAAAAACATGGCCATAAATCATCTCATGAAATCCTAAATTTTAGATTCCATGAAATTATTTGCTAATGAGTAGAAACGACTAAAAAAGACCAAAAATCATGGGTTATAGCTTATGAAATCGTGAAATTTAGCCTTGCGATATTAATTGCCATTGGCTCAAAAAGACTAAAAAAGACCAAACATCATGGGTTATAAGCTCATAAAATCATGAATATTAGCCTCTAGGAAATTATTTGTCAATGGGTCAGAACGATAAAAAAGAGCCACAAATCGTGGGTTATAGCTCATGAAATCGTGAAATTTGACATTCGTGAAATTATTTACCAATGGCTCAGAACGAGTAAAAATGGCCAGAAATTGTGGTTTATAGCACATGTAATCGTTTAATTTTGCCTCTGTGAAATTATTTGCCAATTGCTTAGAATAACTAAAATATCCAAATATCATGGATTATAGCCCTTGAAATCATGAATTTTAGACTCCACAAAACTATTTTCCAATGGGTAGAAACAATCGTGAATTTTAGCCTCTATGAAATTATTTTCCACTTAGTCTTAATGACTAAAAATGGTAAGCTTTTGAAAACAAGAATTTTGGTCTCTGCAAAATTATTTGGCAATGGGTCAGATTGAGTGAAAATTGTCAAAAATCGTGGGTTGTAGTTGAAGAAATTGTGAATTTTAGCCTCCGTGAAATTATTTGGCAAAGGCTAGGAATAACTAAAAATTGCCAAAAGTTGTGGGTTATAGCACATGAAATATTGAATTTTGGCCTCTACAAAATTATTTGCTAATGGCTTAGAATAACTAAAAGTGGTAAAAAATAGTGGATTATAGCTCATGAAATCGTGAATTTTGGACTCAATGAAATTATTTTCTTGGGGGGAAATAACAAAAAATGGCCTGAAGTCATGTGTTATAGCTCATGATAATCGTGAAATTTAGCCTCCGTGAAATTACTTGCCAGTGGCATGGAACAACTAAAAATGGCAAAAAAATCAAGGTTTATAGCTCTTAAAATCGTGAATGTTGGACTTTGCGCAATTATTTTCCAATGGGGGAGAAATAACGTAAACTGGCCAATAAATCCTAGATTATAGCTCACGAAATCCTAAATTTTGGACTCCGCAAACTTATTTGCGAATGACTAGAAATGACTGAAAATGGCTAAAAATCTTGGGTTATAACTCATGAAATCATGGAGTTTGATCTCCATGAAATTATTTGCCTAAAGGTCTAGACGACTAAAATGGCTAGAAAATCATCGGTTATAGCTCATAAAAACGTGAATTTTAGCCTCTATGTAATTGTTTACCACTGGGTTAGAACAACTAAAAATAGCCAAAAATCATGGGTTATAGCTCATGAAAACGTGAATTTTACCCTCATCTAAATTATTTGCTAGTGGAATGGAAAGACTAAAAAGGGTAAAAAAATCATGTGTTATAGCACATGAAAATGTGGAATTTTGCTTTCATAAAGATATTTACCACTGGTCAGAATGATTAAAACTGGCAAAAAATCGTGGGTTATAGCTCATGAAAACGTGAATTTTAGCCTCCACAAATTTATTTGCCAATATGTCAGAACAACTAAAAATGGTAAAAAATCATGGGTCATAACTCATGAAAATGTGAATTTTGGCATTTACAAAATTATTTTTAACTAGGTCAGAGCGACTAAAAATGGTTACATTCATGGGCTATAATTCATTAAATCCTAATTTATTGGCTCTACAAAATTATTTGCTAATTAGTAGAAATGACTAAAAATGTTAAAAAATCATGGGTTAACGTGAATTTTGGCCTTTGAGAAATTATTTGCCAATGGCTCAACATGATTAAAAATGGCCGAAAATCGTGGGTTGTATCTCATGAAATGCCTCCATGAAATTATTTGTTAATGGGTCAGAATGACTAAAGATGGCAACAAATCATGCGTTAGCTCATGAAATCATAAATTTTGTCTACCGTGCAATTATTTTCCACTAGATCAAAACTACTAAAATGGCCAAAAATTGTTGGTTTTAGACTATGAAAATGTGAATTTTCGTCTCCGAGAAATTATTTGCCTGTGGGTAAAAATGACTAAAAATAGTAAAAAATCATGGGTAATGGCTCATGAAAATGTGAATTTTGGCCTCAGTGAAACTATTTGCTAATGGCTAAAAATGAATAACAATGGCCAAAAATCATGGGTTATGACTCATGAAAATATGAATTTTTGCCTTGGCGAAATTATTTGCCAATGGAACAAAAAGACTAAATATGGCGAAAATCGTGGGTTGTATCTCATGAAATTGTGAATTTTGGCCTCCACAAAATTATTTACCACTAGATATGAACGACTAAAGATGGCAAAAAAAGTTTTGTTATTGCTCATGAGAACCGTGAATTAGGCCCCCATAAAATTATTTGTCAATGGGTCAGAATGACTAAAAATGTTAAGAAACGATGAGTTATTGGTCATGAAATTGTGAATTTTAGTTTTCATGAATATATTTACCGCTAGGTCGGAAGGACTAAAAAGGCAAAACGTTACGGGTTATAGCTCATGAAAACGTGAATTAGCTTCCACAAAATTATTTATCAATGGGCCGGAATGATTGAAAAATCATGGGTTATGGCTCATGAAAATTTAAACTTATGTCTCCATGAAATTATTTTCAACTAGGTCAGAACGGCTAAAAAATTGCCAAGAATTGTGGGTTATAACTATAAAAATTTGAATTTTGGCCTTAGCGAAATTATTTACCATAGGGTCGGAGCGACTAAAAATGTCAAAAATTTGTGTGTTATGCTCATGAAATCCTGAATTTTTGATTCCACGAAATTATTTGCCAATGGTAGAAATGACTAAAAATTGTCAAAAATAATTGGTTATAGTTCATGAAAACACGAATTTTGGTCTTCGCCAAATTATTTGCCAATGGCTCAAAATGATTAAAAATGACCAAAAATCACGAGTTATCGCTCATGAGAACATGAATTGTGGCCTATGCAAAGTTATTCACCAACGGGTTAGAATGACGAAAAATAGTAAAAAATCATGGATTATAGCATGTGAAAACATCAATTTTGGCCTCCATAAAATTACTTCCCACTTGGTCAGAATGACTAAAAATGGCAAAAAATCGTGGATTATAGTTCATAAATCCTAAATTATTTGCCAATGAGTAGAAACAACTAAAAGCTGTCAAAAATCATGGGCTATAACTCATGAAAATGTGAATTTTGCCTCCACAAAATTATTTACCACTAGATATGAACGACTAAAAATGGCCAAAATTGTTGGTTTTAGACTATGAAAATGTGAATTTTGGCCTTAGCGAAATTATTTACCACTAGGTCGTAACGACTAAAAATGTCAAAATTTGTGTGTTATGCTCATGAAATCTGAATTTTGATTCCACGAAATTATTTGCCAATGGTAGAAATGACTAAAAATTGTCAAAAATAATTGGTTATAGTTCATGAAAACACAATTTTGGTCTTCGCCAAATTATTTGCCAATGGCTCAAAATGATTAAAATGACCAAAATCACGAGTTATCGCTCATGAGAACATGAATTGTGGCCTATGCAAAGTTATTCACCAACGGGTTAGAATGACTAAAAATAGTAAAAAATCATGGGTAATGGCTCATGAAAATGTGAATTTTGGCCTCAGTGAAACTATTTGCTAATGGCTAAAAATGAATAACAATGGCCAAAAATCATGGGTTATGACTCATGAAAATATGAATTTTTGCCTTGGCGAAATTATTTGCCAATGGAACAAAAAGACTAAATATGGCAGAAAATCATGTGCGTACATGAACAATGTGAATTTTTTGCTTCCACAAAATTATTTACCACTAGATATGAACGACTAAAGATGGCAAAAAAAGTTTTGTTATTGCTCATGAGAACCGTGAATTAGGCCCCCATAAAATTATTTGTCAATGGGTCAGAATGACTAAAAATGTTAAGAAACGATGAGTTATTGGTCATGAAATTGTGAATTTTAGTTTTCATGAATATATTTACCGCTAGGTCGGAAGGACTAAAAAGGCAAAACGTTACGGGTTATAGCTCATGAAAACGTGAATTAGCTTCCACAAAATTATTTATCAATGGGCCGGAATGATTGAAAAATCATGGGTTATGGCTCATGAAAATTTAAACTTATGTCTCCATGAAATTATTTTCAACTAGGTCAGAACGGCTAAAAAATTGCCAAGAATTGTGGGTTATAACTATAAAAATTTGAATTTTGGCCTTAGCGAAATTATTTACCATAGGGTCGGAGCGACTAAAAATGTCAAAAATTTGTGTGTTATGCTCATGAAATCTGAATTTTGATTCCACGAAATTATTTGCCAATGGTAGAAATGACTAAAATTGTCAAAAATAATTGGTTATAGTTCATGAAAACACAATTTTGGTCTTCGCCAAATTATTTGCCAATGGCTCAAAATGATTAAAAATGACCAAAAATCACGAGTTATCGCTCATGAGAACATGAATTGTGGCCTATGCAAAGTTATTCACCAACGGGTTAGAATGACGAAAAATAGTAAAAAATCATGGATTATAGCATGTGAAAACATCAATTTTGGCCTCCATAAAATTACTTCCCACTTGGTCAGAATGACTAAAAATGGCAAAAAATCGTGGATTATAGTTCATAAATCCTAAATTATTTGCCAATGAGTAGAAACAACTAAAAACTGTCAAAAATCATGGGCTATAACTCATGAAAATGTGAAATTTTGCCTCCACAAAATTATTTACCACTAGGTCGTAACGACTAAAAATGGCAAAAATTTGTGTGTGCTCATGAAATCCTACATTTTTTACTCAAAAATTATTTATCAATGATTAGAAATTGTTGTTGATTATCAAACAGTTAAGTATATCTGTGGGTTTATGAGGGATGTGGGGTTCTCCAACTTCTTTAGACGGCTGGACCTTGAACCGATAGCTCCATCCTGCACATGAAGAGTATTAAGTGGTCGGAGTTGGGATCTCCGGTGGTTCCTTTGACGGTCAAGTTAGTGTAAAGCTTGAGTGGAGAAGATAAACAGTTTGAGAGCTTTCCTAGGGTAGAAATTGCTTACCCTAAGCAACAGACATCACTTTCCTTTTATAGCAGATCCCCAAGTGTAAATGGGTAAGTTAGGCCAAGTCCAGGTAGGCAGCTTTGTAGGCTTCTGCTTTACAGGTGTCGGTTGCTGAGAGGGCTGAGTCACCCGAGCGTTTAATGCGATGGTGACTAGGCGGTGTGGTGCTGACAAGGTCCGATGTGTCATAAAGACTTTTGGGTAGGAGTAATGCTGAGTCTGATCATGCATTTAATGTGATGGCAATCAACTGTTGGCGGGGGGCTCGAGGATGCACCACTCTCTTGTTCGCCTTGCTAGAGGCCGAAAAATACTGCCTTTCTAGTCGACTATGCAAGTTGTCAGCTTGGGGTCGAGTGTCGAGCGGTAGGCCGAGTGGGGATGCTATTTGTCTAGGATCTGTGGGCAGGTTGACAAGCACCTCCTTTCTAGTCGGCTTCGCAAGTTGTCGACCCGGCCTCAAACGAATGAGGGGAATCTATTCAAATGATGAGGTCGAGCGAGACTCTGACTCGACTTGGACTAGTTAGGGAAAGGATGAGTGCTTGTGGAGCAGTGTCGCTCTGGCTAGGGATTGAGTCAATCTGTTGATTAGTGCTGATGTAGGACACGTGTCGACTCCAAGAGGAGGGTTAATGCTTGGCATAATTATTGTCATAACAGAAATGACTAAAAATTATAAAAAAATCATGGCTAATAGCTCATGAAAACTTAAATTTATCCTCCGTGAAAATATTTGCTAAAGGCTCAAAACAATTAAAAATGGCTAAACATCATGGGTTATAGCTCATAAAATCGTGAATTTTGGCATTTATGAAATTATTTTCCATTGGTAAGGAATGACAGAAAATGGCAAAAAGTTGGGGGTTAGAGCTCATAAAATGTGAATTTTCACCTTTATGAAATTATTTGTCAATGAGTCGAAACGACTAAAAATGGTCAAAAATCATGGGTTATAGCTCATGAAAACGTAAATTTTGGCCTCCTTGAAATTATTTACCACTAGGTCAGAATGGGTAAAATGGTGATAACTCGTGTGTTATCGCTCATGAAATCCTTAATTTTTGACTCCGTGAAATTATTTACCAATGTGTTGAAATGCCTAAAAATGGCTTAAAAATATGGGTCATAGCTCATGAAAATGTGAATATTGGCCTCTGTGAAATTATTCATTACTGAGTCGGACCGACTAAAAATGATCAAAAATTATGGATTATAGCTCATGAAAACATGAATTTTAGCCTTTGGAGATAATTTACCACCGGGTTAGAATGACGAAAAATGGCAAAAAGTTGTGTGTTATCACTCATGAAATTCTGAATTTTGGACTACACAACTATTTGCCATTAAGTAGAAAGGACTAAAAATTGTTAAAAATCATGGATTAGCTATAACCAAAATATGAATTTTAGCTTTCATAAAATTATTTACCACCGATCAGAACAAATAAAAATGGCAAAATTTTGTGTGTTATCTCTCATGAAATCCTGAGTTTTTGACCCCTCAAAATTATTTGCCAATGAGTAGAAATGACTAATAATTGCCAAAAATCATCGGTTATTGCTTTTAAAAATATGAATTTTAACCTCTGCAAAATTATTCTCCAATATGTTGGAACAACTAAAAATGGAAAAAAATCATTGGTTATAGTACATGAAAACATGAATTTCAGCTTCCATAAAATTATTTACCAATGAGTAGAAATGACTAAAAATGGCAAAAATTATGTGTTATTGCTCATGAAATCCTAAAATTTTAACTCCACAAAATTATTTACCAATGAGTAGAAACTTTTACAAATTGCCAAAAACAATGGTTATAGCTCATGAAAATGTGAATTTTAGCCTCTGCAAAATTATTCTCCAATATGTTGGAACAACAAAAATGGAAAAAAATCATTGGTTATAGTACATGAAAACATGAATTTCAGCTTCCACAAAATCATTTACCACTGAGTTGGAAAGACTAAAAATGGCAAAAATTATGTGTTATTGCTCATGAAATCCTGAAATTTTAACTCCACAAAATTATTTACCAATGAGTAGAAACTTTTACAAATTGCCAAAAAACAATGGTTATAGCTCATGAAAATGTGAATTTTAGTCTCCACGAAATTAATTTTTAATGGCTCAAAATGATAAAAAATGACCGAAAATCATGGATTATAGTTCATGAAATCATGAATTTTGACCTTGGTGAAATTATTTTCCACTGGCTCAGAATGACTAAAAATGGCCAAAAATGTGGGTAATAGCTCATGAAATGGTGAATTTTAGCCTCCATGAAATTATTTTTTAATGTGTTGTAAAGGCTAAAGATAGCCACATATCTTGCGTTATAGCTCAAAAATTATGAATTTTAGCCTCTGCGAAATTATTTTCCACCGGGTCGGATATCTAAAAATGGCCGAAAACTATCGGTTATAGCTCATGAAAATGTGACTTTTGGCCTTGGCAAAATTATTTGCCAATGGTTGGGAACGACTAAAAATGGTCAAAAATCTTGGATTACTGCTCATGAAAGTGTGAATTTTGGCATTCACAAAATTATTTTTCACTAAGTCAAAATCATTAAAAATGACTAAAAATAGTGGGTTAAAGCTCATGAATTCCTAAATTTTTGACTTCGTAAAATTATTTGCCAATAAGTAGAAACAACTAAAAATGTCAAAAATCATGGGTTATTTCCCATGAAAACGTGAATTTTAGCCTCTGTGAAATTATTTGCTAGTGGCTCAAAATAATTAAAATAGCTAAAAATCGTAGGTTATATCTCATGAAATTGTGAATTTTGGGCTTTGTAAAATTATTTGCCATTGGCTCCGAATGACTAAAAATGACATAAAATTGTGTGTTATAGCTCATGAAAATGTGTATTTTGATCTCCGCAAAATTAATTGGCAATGGGCCGGAACAACTAACAATGGCCAAAAAAGATGGTTTATAGTACAAGAGAACATGGATTTTTGCCTTCACGAAATTATTTCCCACAGGGTCAGAATGACAAAAATGGCAAAAAATCATGCTTTATCGCTCATGAAATCCTGAATTTTTGACTCATGGAAATTATTTGCCAATGAGTAGAAATGATAAAAAATTGCCAAAAATCATGGGTTATAGCTCATGAAAACATGAATTTTGGCCTCTGCAAAATTATTCACCAACGGCTTGGAACGACTAAAAATAGTAAAAAATCATAGGTTATAGCACATGAAAACGTGAATTTTGGTCCCCACAAAATTATTTAGCACTGGGTCAAAGCGACTAAAAATGGCAAAAATTCGTGTGTTATTGCTCATGAAATCCTAAAATTTTGACTTTGAATATTATTAGCCAATCAGTAGAAATGACTAAAAATTATCAAAAATCATGGGTTGTAGCTCATGAAAATAGGAATTTTGGCCTCCACAAAATTAATTTTTTCTGTGGCACAAAATGATTAAAAATGGATGAAAGTCGAGAGTTATAGTTCATGAAATTTTGAATTTTTACCTCTGTGAAATTATTTTCCACTCGATCAGGAGGACTTAAAATGGTGAAAGTCGTTCATTATAGCTCATAAAATCCTAAATTTTTGACTCAGCAAAATTATTTTCCATTGGCATAAAATGATTGAAAAATAACTAAAAATCACGAGTTATAGCAAATGAAATGGTTAATTTTAACCTTCAAGAAATTATTTATTAATGGGTTAGAATGACTAGAGATGGCCACAAATCATGCCTTATAGCTCATAAAATCTTGAATTTTGTCCTTCACAAATTTATTTTCCACTGGGTCGGAACTACTGAAAATGGCAAAAAAATCATGTATTATAGCTCTTGAAAACATGAATTATGGTCTCTACAAAATTATTTCCCAATGGGTCAGACTGACCAAAAATGGTTGAAAATTCAAGCTTTTAAAAATGAGAATTTTGGCGTCCATAAAACTATTTGTCAATGGCTCAAAATGATTAATAATGACCAAAAATCTTGGGTTATAGCAGAAGAAAATATTAATTTTTGCCTCTGAAAAATTATTCACCATTGTGTCAAAATGACTAAAAATAGTAAAAAAAATCATAGGTTATGGGATATAAAAATGTGAAATTTAGCCTCCTTGAAATTATTTACCACTGGTTCGAATGACTAAAAATGGTGAAACTCATGTGTTATCGCTCATGAAATCTTGAATTTTAACTCCGAAATTATTTACCAATGAGTCGGAACGACTAAAAATAGCTAAAAACCAGGAGTTATATAACTCATGAAATCGTGAATTTTGGCCGTTGTGAAATTATTCGTCAATGAGTCAGAACAACTAAAAATGGTAAAAAATAATGGGTTATAGCCAATGTAAATGTGAATTTTTGTCTCTGCGAAATTATTTACCATTGCGCTAGAGTCACTAAAATTGGCAAAAATTTGTGTGTTATCACTTAAGAAATCATGAATTTTTTACTATGCAAAATTATTTATCATTGAGTAGAAACAACTAAAAATTGCCAAAATCATGAGTTATAATTCATGAAAATGTGAATTTTGGCCTATGTAAAACTATTCACAAATGGATTGGTGCGACTAAAAATAGTAAAAAATCACTGGTTATAGTACATGAAAACATTAATTTTAGCCTCAGTGAAATTATTTCCCACTGGGTCGAAATGACTAAAAATGGTGAAAAGTAGGGCGTTATTGCGCATGAAATCTTTAATTTTTCACTCCACGATATTATTTGCCAATGAGTAGAAATGACTAAAAATTGCCATAAATCATTGGTTGTAGCTCATGAAAATGTGAATTTTGGCCTCCGTGAAATTAATTTCCATTGGCTCTAAATGATTAAAAATGGCCGAAAGTCGTGGGTTATAGCTCATGAAATCGTGAATTTTGGCCTCTACAAAATTATTTACCAATGGGTCGAATGACTAAAAATGGCAAAAATCATGGGTTATAGCTCATGAAAATATGAATTTTACCTCCATGAAATTATTTTACAATGGGTCAGAACGACTATAAATAGCAAAAAATCATTGGTTGCAGCTCTTGAAATTATTTTCCAATGGGTCAGAACAACTATAAATAGCAAAAAATCGTTGGTTGTAGCTCTTGAAATTCAAAATTTTTGACTCAGCGAAATTATATGCCAATGTGTCATAATGATAAAAATGGCCAAATATCATGGGCCCAAATGACATTATTTGCACATGAAATTATTAATTTTAGCACATGAAATGGTGGATTTTAGACTCCAAGAAATTATTTACTAATGGGTCCAAATGACTAAAGATGGCCACAAATCATGCATTTTTAGCTCATGAAATTGTGAAATTTGTCCTTCGTGAAATTATTTTCCAATGGGGGGAACTTCTAAATATGGAAAAAAAATTTGTGTTATAGCTCATGAAAATGTGATCTTTGGCCTCTATGAAATTATTTACCAATGGGTCCGAATGACTAAAATTGGTCAAAAGTCCTAGGTTATAGCTTGTGAAAATGTGAATTTTGGCCTCTACAAAATTATTTAACAATGGCTCAAAACAATTAAAATGACCAAAAATCATGAGCTATAACATATGAAAATTTTAACTTTGACATCAAAAAGATTATTTACCACTGGGTGGGAATGACTAAAAATAGTTAAAAATCATAGGTTATAGCACATGAAAACATGAATTTTAGCCTCATAAAATTATTTGTCAATGGGTCAAAATGACTAAAAATGGTAAAAATCTTGGGTTATAGCTTATGAAAATGTGAATGTTGGTCTCTACAAAACTATTTGTCAATGGCTTAAAATAATTAAAAATTATAAAAAATCAGAAGTTATAGCACATGAAAATATTAATTTTGATCTTCAAAAAATTATTTACCTTTGGGTGGGAATGCCTAAAAATGGTAAAAACTCAAAGGTTATAGCACATGAAAATGTGAATTTTGCCTCCTTGAAATTATTTAACACTGGGACGGAATGACAAAAATGGGCAAAACTCATGTGTTATCACTCATGAAATCCTAAATTTTGACTCCTTAAAATTATTTGCTAAGGGGTCAGAATGACTAAAAATGGGCAAAATTTAGGGGTTATAACTCATGAGAATGTGAATTTTGGCCTTTGTGAAATTATTTACCATTGAGTAGAAACAACTAAAATTGCCAAAAATCATGGGTTGTAGCTCATGACAATGTGAATTTTATCCTCTGTAAAATTGATTTTCAGTGGCTTAAAATGATTAAAATTGGGTGAAAATCATGGGTTATAACTCATGAAATCTGAATTTTTGCCTCTGTGAAATTATTTTACATTGGGCTAGAAAGACTAAAAATGGTGAAAATCGAAGATTATAGCTCATAAAAACATGAATCTTGGCCTCCGCGAAATTATTTGCTGATGGGTTGGAATGGGTAGGAATAATCTAAAATCATGGGTTATAGATCATGAAAACGTGAATTTAGGTCTTCCCGAAATTAATTTTACTAGGTCAGCTTGACTAAAAATGGTTAAAAATCATGATTTATGATAGTTCATGAAATCCTAAATTTTTGACTTCACGAAATTATTTGCTAATTAGAAGATACGACTAAAAATGGTCAAAAATCATGGGTTGTTGCTCATGAAAACATGAATTTTGGCCTCCTTGAAATTATTTGATAATAAGTTGGAATGAGTAATAGTGGTCAAGAATTATGAATTATAGCATAAAAAATATGAATTTTTACCTCCATGAAATTATTTCCCACCAAGTCAGAACGACTAAAAATGGCAAAAAATCCTATCTAATTGCTCACGAATCCTAAAATTTTGACTCTATGAAATTATTTGCCAATGGCTCAAAATGATAAAAATGGCCAAAAATCATGGGTTATAGCTCATGACAATGTGAATTTTAGCCTCATAAAATTATGAATTTTGGCCTCATGAAAATATGAATTTTCGCCTCCGTGAAATTATTTACCACTAGGTTGAAACGACTAAAAAAGGTGAAATATCATGTGTTAGTGCTTATGACATCCTGAATTTTTGTCGACTCTAGAATTTATTTGCCAATGAGTAAAAATGACTAAAACCAGCCAAAAATCATGGGTTGTAGTTTATGAAAATGTAAATTTTAGCGTCCATGAAATTAATTTCCAATGGCTCAAAATGATTAAAAATGGCTAAAAGTTGTAGGTTATAGCTCTTGAAATCGTGAAATTTTGCCTCTGCAAAGTTATTTTCCGCACGGGCAAAATGACTAAAAATGGCAAAAATCTAGGGTTATAGCTCATGAAAACATGAATTCTAATCTCTATGAAAATATTTTCCACTTGATCAGAATGACTTAAAATAGCCAAAAAGCATTGGTTACACCTCATGAAATTATTTGCTAATGGCTCAAAATGATAAAAAATGGCCAAAAATCGTGGGTTGTAGCAAATGAAATGTGAATTTTAGCCTCTATGAAATTATTTGCTAATGGGTTTGAATGACTAAAGATGGCCACAAATCATGCATTTTAGCTCATGAAATTGTGAATTTTGGCTTTTGTGAAATTATTTTCCAATGGGGAACTTCTAAATATGGAAAAAATTTGTGTTATAGCTCATGAAAATGTGATCTTTGGCCTCTATGAAATTATTTACCAATGGGTCCGAATGACTAAAATGGTCAAAAGTCCTAGGTTATAGCTTGTGAAAATGTGAATTTTGGCCTCTACAAAATTATTTAACAATGGCTCAAAACAATTAAAAATGACCAAAAATCATGAGCTATAACATATGAAAATTTTAACTTTGACATCCAAAAGATTATTTACCACTGGGTGGGAATGACTAAAAATAGTTAAAAAAGCATAGGTTACAACGCATTAAAATGTGACTTTTGGCCTCCTTGAAATTATTTACCACCGGATTGAAATGACTAAAAATGGTGAAACTCATGTGTTATCGCACATAAAATCCTAAATTTTTACTCTGCTAAATTATTTGCCAATGGGTCGGAATGTCTAAAAATGGCTAAAATTTGGTGGTTGTAACTCATAAAATTGTGAATTTTGGCTTTTGTGAAATTATTCATCAATGAGTCTGAATGACTACAAATGGTCAAAATTAATGGATTATAGCTCATGAAAACTCGAATTTTGGCCTCCATGAAATTATACATCACCGGGTCAAAACGACTAAATAGAGGCAAAATTTATTTGTAATCGCTCAAGAAATCCTAAATTTTTGATTATGTGAAATTATTATCATTGAGTAGAAACAACTAAAAGTTTCCAAAAATCATGTGTTATTGCTCATGAAAACGTGAACTTTGGCCTCTACAAACTTATTCACCAATGGGTTGTAATGACTAAAATGGTCAAAATCATAGGTTATAGCACATGAAAACATGAATTTTAGCCTCCACAAAATTATTTACCAAAGGATCGAAACAACTAAAATGGTAAAAATCATGGGTTATAGCTCATGAAATACTAAATTTTGACTCCATGAAATTATTTGCCAATGAGTAGAAATGACTAAAAATTGCCAAAAATCATGGGTTGTAGCTCATGAAAATGTGAATTTTGTCCTCTATGAAATTATTTGTCAATGGCTCAAAACGATTAAAATAGTCAAAAATCATGGGTTATAACTCATGAAAATGTGAATTTTGTCCTCTATGAAATTATTTGCCATTGAGTAGAAATGACTAAAAATGGTCAAAATCATAGGTTATAGCACATGAAAACATGAATTTTGGCCTCTACAAAATTATTTACTAATGGGTGGGAATGAGTAAAATGGTCAAAATCATAGGTTATAGCACATGAAAACATGAATTTTGGCCTCTACAAAATTATTTACTAATGGGTGGGAATGAGTAAAAATGGTAAAAATCATGGTTTATAGCTCATGAAATCCTAAATTTTGACTCGATGAAATTATTTGCCAATGAGTAGAAATGACTAAAATGGCTAAAACATTGGTTATAGCTCATGAAAGTGTGAATTTTGGCTTTCACAAAATTATTTAGCAATGAGTAGAAATGACTAAAAATGGTCAAAATCATAGGTTATAGCACATGAAAACATGAATTTTGGCCTCCATGAAATTATTTGTCAATGGCTCAAAACGATTAAAATAGTCAAAAATCATGGGTTATAGCTCATGAAATCCTAAATTTTGACTCGATGAAATTATTTGCCATTGAGTAGAAACAACTACAATTTCCAAAAATCATGTGTTATAGCTCATGAAAATGTGAATTTTGGCCTCTACAAAATTATTCACCAATGGGTTGTACGACTAAAAATAGTCAAAAATCATAGGTTATAGCACATGAAAACATGAATTTTAGCCTCCACAAAATTATTTACCACTAGGTTGAAATGGCAATAAAAGGTGAAATATCATGTGTTATTGCTCATGAAATCTTGAATTTTTAACTCCATGAAATTATTTGCCAATGAGTAGAAATGACTAAAAATGGTCAAAAATCATGGGTTATAGCTCATGAAAATGTGAATTTTGTCCTCTATGAAATTATTTGTGAATGGCTCAAAATGATTAAAATTGGGTGAAAATCATGGGTTATAGCTCATGAAAGTGTGAATTTTGGCCTCTACAAAATTATTTAGCAATGAGTAGAAACAACTACAATTTCCAAAAATCATGGTTATAGCTCATGATAACATGAATTTTAGCCTCCATAAAATTATTTACCGCTGGGTTAGAATAACTAAAATGGTAAATTTGTGTTATTATCGCCATGAATCTGAGTTTTTAACTATGCTAAATTATTTGCCATTGAATAGAAATGACTAAAATATGCCAAAAATCATGGTTTATAGCTATTGAATATATGAATTTTGGCCTTATTAAATATTTACCACTAGATTAGAGCAAGTAAAAATGGTAAAATTCGTGTGATATACCTCATGAAACCTTGAATTCTTAACTTCACAAAATTATTTGCCATTGAGTAGAAATGACTGAAAATTGCCAAAAATCATAGGCTATAGCTCATGAAAGTGTGAATTTTAACCTTTGCAAAATTATTTGCCAATGAGTGGAATAAATAAAAAGTAAAAATCATAGGTTATACCACATGAAAACATGAATTGTAGCTTCCTTAAAATAATTTACCACCGAAATCGAATGACTAAAAATGGTCAAAAGTCATTGCTCATGAAATCTGAATTTTTGTTGCTCATGAAAACATGAATTTTAGCCTCCATGAAATTATTTGTCAATGAGTAGAAATGACTAAAAATGGTCAAAAATCATGGGTTATAGCTCATAAAAGTGTGAATTTTAACCTTTGCAAAATTATTTGCCAATGAGTAGAAATGACTAAAATGGCAAAAATCGGGGCTATAGCTCATGAAATCCTAAATTTTGACTCGATGAAATTATTTGTCAATGAGTAGAAATGACAAGAAACTACTAAAACCACGAGTTATAGCTCATAAAAGTGTGAATTTTGGCTTTCACAAAATTATTCACCAATTGGTTGAACGACTAAAAAGGTTAAAATCATAGGTTATAGCACATGAAAACTTGAATTTCGACCTCTGAAATTATTTTCCACTAGGTTTGAACAACTAAACATGGCAAAAATTGTGATATTACTAAGAAATCTTGAATTTTTAACTCCATGAAATTATTTGCTAATGAGTAGAAATGACTAAAATTTACCAAAAATCATGGGTTACAGCTCTTGAAAACATGAATTTTAGCATCCGCAAAATTATTCGCCAATGAGTAGAAATGACTAAAAATGGTAAAAATCATGGGTTATAGCACATGAAAATATGAATTTTGCCTCGATGAAAATAATTACCACTAGGTTGAAATGGCAATAAAAGGTGAAATATCATGTGTTATAGCTCATGATATCTAAATTTTGACTCGATGAAATTATTTGCCAATGAGTAGAAATGACTAAAACCGACCAAAAATCATGGGTTGTAGTTTATGAAAATACAAATTCGGCCTCAGCTAATTAATTTGTAATGGCTAAAAGTTGTGGGTTATATAGCTCATGAAATAGTGAAATTTTGCCTCTGCAAAGTTATTTTCCAAAGGGCAAAATGACTAAAAATGGCAAAAATCGGGGCTATAGCTCATGAAAACATGAATTCTAATCTCTGAAAATATTTTCCACTTTGTTAGAACGACTAAAAATAGCCAAAATCATTGGTTATAGCTCATGAAATTATTTGCTAATGGGTCAAAATGACTAAAATGGCCAAAATCATGGGTTATAGCACATGAAAATATGAATTTTGCCTCATGAAATTATTTGCTAATGGGTTTGAATGACTAAAGATGGCCACAAATCATGCGTTATAGTTCTTCATGTCATGAATTGTGTCCTTTGCAATATTATTTTCTATTGGGTTGGAACTACTAAAAATGGCAAAAAATCATGTGCTATAGGTAATAAAATAATGAATTATGGCCTCAGTGAAATTATTTGCCAATGGGTCGGAACGACTTAAAATGGTCAAAAATTCTAGGTTATAGCTTATGAAAAAGTGAATTTTGGCCGCCATGAAAGTATTGTTAATTGCTCAAGGCAATTAATAATAACCCAAAATCATGGGTTATAGCACATAAAAATATTAATTTTGACCTCTAAAAAATTATTAACAATTGGGTCGAAATGATTGAAAATGTTCAAAAATCATAGGTAATAGTACATGAAAATGTGAATTTTGGCCTCCTTGAAATTATTTACCACTGGGTCGGAACGACTGAAAGTGGCAAAATTTATGTGTTTTCGTTCATGAAATCCTAAATTTTTAACTCCGTGAAATTATTTGCTAATGGGTCAAAATGACTAAAAATAGCCAAAAATTAGGGGTTATAACTAATGAAAATGCGAATTTTTTCTTTTTGTGAAATTATTCACCAATTAGTCTGAACGACTAAAAATGATAAAAAATTATGGGTTATTGCTCGAGAAAATGAGAATTTTGGCCTCAGTAAATGTATATACCTTGGATCGAAAGACTAAAAATGGTAAAATTCATGTGTTAACGTTCAAGAAATCGACTTTTGACTACATGAAATTATTTGCCAATGAGTAGAAACAATTAAAATTTCAAAAATCATGTGTTATTGCTAATGAAAATGTGAATTTTGGCCTCCACAAAATTATTTGCCAATGAGTAGAATTGACTAAAATAGTCAAAAATCATAGGTTATAGCACATGAAAACATGAATTCAGTCTTCTGAAATTACTTTCCCTTGGGTTAGAACGAATAAAAATAGCAAAATATCATGCGTTATTGCTCATGAAATCCTGAATCTTTGACTCCACGAAATTATTTTCGGTGTGAGAAATAACAAAAATTTCAAAAATGGGTTGCGACTCAAGAAAATGTGAATTTTGGCCTTTGCAAAATTGATTTCAAAAGGCTTGAAATGATTAAAATGGCCAAAAATCATGGGTTATAGCTCATGAAAATGTGAATTTTGACCTCTACAAAGTTATTTACCATTGGGTCGAATGACTAAAAATGGTTAAAATCATGAGTTATAACACATAAAACATAAATTTTGGCCTCCACAAAATTATTTGCCAATAGGTTGGAATGACTAAAAATGGTCAAAATCATGGGTTATAGCTCATGAAAATGTGAATTTTGGCCTTTGCAAAATTATTTTCTAATGAGTAGAAACGACTAAAAATGGTAAAAATCATGGGTTATAGCTCATGAAATCCTAAATTTTTACTCCATGAAATTATTTGCCAATGGTCGAACAACTAAAAATGGCAAAATTTATGTTTTATAGCTCATGAAAATGTGAATTTTGGCCTCCGTGAAATTATTTGCCAATGGCTCAAAATGATTAAATATAGCCAAAAATCATGGGTTATAGCTCATGAAAATGTGAATTTTGACCTCTACAAAGTTATTTACCATTGTGTTGAATGACTAAAAATGGTTAAAATCATGAGTTATAACACATAAAACATAAATTTTGGCCTCCACAAAATTATTTGCCGATAGGTTGGAATGACTAAAAATGGTCAAAATCATGGGTTATAGCTCATGAAAATGTGAATTTTGGCCTTTGCAAAATTATTTTCTAATGAGTAGAAACGACTAAAAATGGTAAAAATCATGGGTTATAGCTCATGAAATCCTAAATTTTTATTCAATAAAATTATTTGCCAATGGTCGAACAACTAAAATGGTTAAAATCATGGGTTATAGCTCATGAAAATATGAATTTTAGCCTCCATGAAATTATTTGCTAATGGGTCAAAATGACTAAAAATGGTAAAAATCATGGGTTATAGCTTAAGAAAACATAAATTTTGGCCTCCTTGAAATTATTTACCAATGAGTAGAAATGACTAAAAATGGTAAAAATCATGGGTTATAGCTCATGAAATCCTAAATTTTTGACTTTGCAAAATTATTTACCAATGAGTAGAATTGACTAAAATAGCCAAAAATCATGGGTTATAGCTCATGAAAATGTGAATTTTGGCCTCCACAAAATTATTTGCCAATGAGTAGAATTGACTAAAAATGGTTAAAATCATGGGTTATAGCACATGAAAATATGAATTTTGGCCTCCGCAAAATTATTTACCATTGGGTCCGAACAACTAAAATAGTCAAAAATTATAGGTTATAACACATAAAACATAAATTTTGTATCTGCAAAAATATTTACCACAAGGTCGAATGACTAAAAATGGTCAAAAATTATGTGTTATAGCCAATGAAAACATGAATTTTGACCTCTACAAAGTTATTTACCATTGTGTTGAATGACTAAAATAGCCAAAAATCATGGGTTATAGCTCATGAAAATGCGAACTATGGCCTCCACAAAATTAATTTCCAATGGCTCGAATTGATTAAAAATAGCTGAAAGTCGTGGGTTATAACTCTCGAAATCGTGAATTTTTGCCTCTGCGAAATTATTTTCCACAGGGACAAAATACCTAAAAATAGTGAAAATCATGGGTTATAGCTCATGCAAACGTGAATATTAGTCTCAGTGAAATTATTTTCCACTTGGTTGAAACTACTAAAATGGTCAAAATCATGGGTTATAGCTCATGAAATCCTAAATTTTTATTCAATAAAATTATTTGCCAATGACTCAAAATGATTAAAAATGGCCAAAAATCATGGGTTATAGCAAATGAAATGATGAATCTTAGCCTGTATGAAATTATTTGCAAATGGGTCGTAACGATTGAAAATGGCCACAAATGTTGTGTTATAGCTCTTAAAATTGTGAATTTGTTTGTCGCAAAATTATTTTCCACTTGGTTGAAACTACTAAAATGGCAAAATTTATGTTTTATAGCTCATGAAAACCTAAATTATGACCATCACCAAATTAGTTGCCAATGGGTCGAATGACTAAAAATGGTCAAAAATTATGTGTTATAGCTCATGAAAATGTGAATTTTGGCCTCCTTGAAATTATTTGTCAATGGGTCAAAATGACTAAAAATGGTAAAAATCATGGATTATAGCACATAAAAATGTTAATTTTGATATCCAAAAATATTTAAAATTGGGTTAAAATAACTAAAATGGTTAAAATCATAGGCTAGTACATGAAAATATGAATTTTAGCCTCCTTGAAATTATTTACCATTGTGTTGAATGACTAAAAATGGTAAAAATCATGGGTTATAGCTCATGAAATCCTAAATTTTTACTCCATAAAATTATTTACCATTGTGTTGAATGACTAAAAATGGTCAAAAATTATGTGTTATAGCTCATGAAAATGTGAATTTTGGCCTTTGTGAAATTATTCTCAATGAGTTAGAACGACTAAAAATGGTCAAAAATTATGTGTTATAGCCAATGAAAACATGAATTTTGGCCTCCACAAAATTATTTTCCATATGGTCAAAATGACTAAAAATGGTGAAAATTTGCATGTCATCACTCAAGAAATCCTAAAACTTTGACTCTGAGAAAATGACTAAAATTGTCAAAACCATGGGTTATAGCTTAAGAAAACATAAATTTTGGCCTCCACAAAATTATTTGTCAATGGGTCAAAATGACTAAAAATAGCAAAAAATCATAGGTTATAGCATATGAAAATGTTAATTTTGGCCACATAAAATTATTTACCAATGGGTTAGAATGACTAAAAATGGCAAAAATCATGGGTTATTGCTCATGAAATCCTAAATTTTGACTCCATGAAATTATTTGCCAATGAGTAGAAATGACTAAAATTGCCATAAATTGTTGTTTGTAGCTCATGAAAATGTGAATTTTTGTTAGTAAAATTAATTTCCAATGGCTCAAAATGATTACAAATGGTCGAAAGTTATGGGTTATAGCTAATGAAATTGTGAAAATTTGCCATTGTGAAATTATTTTCATTTGGAAAGAATAATGAAAAATGGCGAAAATCATGGATTATAGCTCACAAAAATGTGATATTTAGCCTCGCAAAATTATTTTCCATATGGTCAAAATGACTAAAATAGCCAAAATCATTGGTAATACCTCATGAAATCCTAAATTTTGACTCCTTAAAATTATTTGTCAATGGCTCAAAATGATTAAAAAAATAGCGAAAAATCATGGATTATATCTCATAGAATGTGATTTTATTCTCCATGAAATTATTTGCTAATGGGTTCAAATGACTAAAGAAGGCCACAAATCATGCGTTATTAGCTCATGAAATCAAGAATTTTATCCTTCACAAAATTATTTTCCACTAGGTCGAGTTGCTAAAATGGCAAAAATCATGGGTTATAGCACATGAAAATGTGAATTTTAGCCACGTGAAATTATTTGCCAATGGTAGAATGACTAAAAGTGATAAAAAATTATGGGTTATAGCTTATGAAAACGTGAATTTTGGCCTCGCAAAATTATTTGTCAACGGCTTAAAACAATTAAAAATAATAAAAAATCATGAGTTATAGCTCATGAAAATATTAAATTTGATCTCCAAATATTATTTACCACTGAGTGGGAATGATTAAAAATGGCCAAAACTCATAGGTCATATAGCAAATGAAATTGTGAATTTTGGCCTCCTTGAAATTATTTACCACTGAGTGGGAATGATTAAAATGGTCAAAAATTATGTGTTATAGCTCATGAAATCATCAATTTTGACTCCTTAAAATTATTTGTCATGGGGTCAAAATGACTAAAATGGGTAAAATTAAGGGTTATAAGTCATGAGAACGTGAATTTTGGCCTTGTGAAATTATTTATCAATGAGTCTGAACAACTAAATGTGGTAAAAAATCAAAGGTTATAGCTCATGAAAATATTAAATTTGACCTCTAAAAAATTATTTACCACTGAGTGGGAATGATTAAAATGGTCAAAATCCATATGTTATAGCTGATGAAAATGTGAATTTTTTCACCTCAAAATTATTTTCTACTGGGTCGGAAAACTAAGTGAAACTCGTTAGTTATCGCTCATGAAATCCTGAATTTTTGACTCTGTGAAATTATTTGCCAATGGGTCGGAATGACTAAAAATGGCTAAAAATTAGGGATTATAACTCATGCAAACGTGAGTTTTTGCCTTTGTTTAATTATTTATCAATGAGTCTAAATGACTAAAAATGGTAAAAATAATGGGTTATAGCTCATAAAAACGTGAATTTTGGTCTCTATGAAATTATATACTACTTGGTTAGAATGACTAAAAATGGCAAAATTATTTGTCATTGAGTAGAAACAACTAAAAATGACCTTTGTGAAATTATTTGCTAATGGGTGAATGCCTAGAAATGGCCAAAATTGTGGGTTATAACTCATGAAAATTTAAATTTTGGCCTCCACAAAATTATTTGCCAATGGCTCAAATTAATTGAAAATGTCCAAATGTTACGGGTTATAGCTCATGAAAATGTGAAATATGGGCTTTGTCAAATTATTTTCCAATGGGATCGAAACAGTACAAATTGTCAAAAATAATGTGTTATAGCACAAGAAAGTGTGAATTTTGGCTTCCACAAAATTATTTCCCACTAGCTCAGAATGACTAGAAGTGGCAAAAAATCATGGGTCATAGTTTATGAAATCCTAAATTTTTGACTTTGTGAAATTATTTTCCACTTGGTTAGATTGATTAAAAATGGTCAAAAATCATGGTTACAGCTCATGAAAATGTTAATTTTAGCCTCTGCAAAACTATTTGCCAATGGCTCAAAATGATTAAAAATAACCAATAATCATAGGTTATAGCACATAAAAATATTAATTTTGGCCTCCAAAATTTTATTTACCATTGAGTCAGAATAACTAAAAATAGTTAAAAATCATTGGTTGTCGCGTATGAAAATGTGAATTTTAGCCTCCTTGAAATTACCATTGGGTCGAATGATTAAAAATGGCCAAAACTCTTGTGTTATTGCTCATGAAATCTTAAACTTTTGACTCCACAAAATTATTTATCAATGGGCTAGAGCGACTAAAAATGACCAAAAATCGTGGGTTATAACTCATGAAATCATGAATTTTGGCCTTTGTGAAATTATTCATTAATGAGTCAGAATGACTAAAAATGATCAACATCATGGGTTAAAGCTCATGAAAATGTGAATTTTGGCCTCCTTAAAATTATTTACCACTGAGTCGGAGCAATTAAAAATGGTGAAAACTCATGTGTTATCGACCATGAAATCTCGAATTTTTGACTCATAAAAATTATTTGCTAATTGGTCAGAATGCCTAGAAGTGGCCAAAAATTGTGGCTACAACTCATGAAAATTTGTAATTTGTCCTCTGTGAAATTATTCATCAATTAGTCGGAACGACTAAAAATTATCAAAAATCATGGGTTAGCTCATGAAAATGTGAAATTTAGCCTTCATAAAATTATTTGCCAATAGTTAGAAACAACTAAAAATGGTCAAAAATCATGGGTTATAGCTCATGAAATCTTGAATTTTAGACTATGCAAAATTATTTGCTATTGAGTAGAAATAACTAATAATTGCTTAAAATCATGGGTTATAGCTGACATAAATGTGAATTTTGGCCTCTGTGAAATTATTTTCCACTAGGTCGAATGACTAAAAATGGCAAAAATCATGGGTTAGCTCATGAAATCCTAAATTTTTGACTTTGTGAAATTATTTTCCACTTGGTTAGATTGACTAAAAATGGTTAAAAATTTTGGGTTATAGCTCATGAAAACATGAATTTTGGCATTCACGAAATTATTTTCCACTAAGTCAATGTGACTAAAAATGGCCAATAATCATGGGTTATAGCTCATGGAATCCTCATGGGTAGAATTGACGTAAAATGTTAAAAACTCATGGGAATAGCTCATGAAAACATGAATTTTGGCATCCGTGAAATTATTTGTCAATGGCCCAAAACAATTAAAATGACCAAATATCATCTGTTATAGCTCATGAAATCATGAATTTTGACCTCTGTGAAATTATTTTCCACAAGGTCGGAATGACTAAAAATGACCAAAAATTGTGGGTTAAAGCTCATGAAAACATGAATTTCGACCTCCACAAAATTATTTGTCATGGGTCAGAATGACAAAAAATAGCCAAAAATTATAGATTACATCACAAGAAAATGTGAATTTTTACCTCCATGAAATAATTACCCACTGGGTCAGAACGACTAAAAATGGAGAAAAATCGTGTGTTATCGCTCATGAAATCATTTTTGACTCCGCGAAATTATTTGCCAATGAGTAAAAATGACTACAAATTATCAAAAATCATGGGTTATAGTACATGAAAACATGAATTTTGGCCTCCATAAAATTAATTGCCAATTGGTCGGATCGACTAAAAATGGCTAAGAATCAAAGGTTGTAGCACATGAAAACATTAATTTCAGCCTCCACGAAATTATTTACCACTGGGTCTGAACAACTAGTTATAGTAAAAAATTGTGTGTTATCACTCATAAAATCCTGAATTTTTGACTCCACAAAATTATTTGGCAAAGAGTAGAAAGGACTAAAAATTGTGAAAATCAGGGGTTATAACTCATGAAAATGTGAATTTTGGCCTTGTGAAATTATTTATCATTAGATCGAACAACGAAAAATAGTGAAAATAAGTGTGTTATTTCTCATGAGATCATGAATTTTTACTATGGGAAATTATTTTCCATTGAGTAGAATTGACTAAATATTGCTAAACAACATGGATTATAGCTCATGAAAACTTGAATTTTGGCCTCGCAAAATTCTTTGCAAATGGTTCGATCTGACTAGAAAAAGCCAAAACTCACATGTTATAGCACATGAAAACATGAATTTTGACCTACGCAAAATTATTTGCCAATGGGTCGAATGACTAAAAATGGCCAAAAATCATGTGTTATAGCTCATGAAATCTTGAATTTTGACTCCACAAAATTATTTGCCAACGAGTAGAAATGACTAAAAATTGCCAAAAATCATGGGTTGTTGCTCATGATAACGTGAATTTTAGCCTTCGTGAAATTAATTTTCAATTGCTTAAATTGCTTAAAAATGGCCGAAAGTCGTGGGTTATAACTCATGAAATCATGAATTTTTGCTTCCGCAATACCATTTTCCACTGGTTCAGAATAACTAAAAATGGCAAAAATCATGGGTTATAACTCATGAAAATGTGAAGTTTGTCCTTCGTGAAATTATTTTCCACTAGGTCGAATGACTAAAAATGGCAAAAATCATGGGTTATAACTCATGAAAATGTGAATTTTGGCCTCCATAAAATTATTTTCCACTAGGTCGAATGACTAAAATAGCTAAAATCATTGGTTATAGCTCATGAAATCCTAAATTTTTGACTTCGCAAAAATATTTGCCAATGAGTAGAAATGACCAAAAATGGTAAAAAATCATGTTTATTGTTCCTGAAAAAATGAATTTTGGCCGCCATGAAAATATTTTCCAATGGCTCAAAATGATTAAAAATGGCTAAAAATCATGGGTTATAGGTCATGAAATGTTGAATTTTTGCCTCCTTGAAATATTTGTTGGAACAACGGTAGATGACCACTAATCATGTGTTATAGCTCATGAAATCGTGAACTTTGTCCTATACAAAATTATTTTCCAATGGGTTGGAATGACTAAAATTGGTCAAGCATCATGGGTTATAGCTAATGAAAATGGTAAATAATCATGTGTTATAGCACGTGAAAACCTGAATTTTGGCCTTTGTGAAATTATTTTCCACTAGGTCGAGCGACTAAAATTGGAGAAAAATCGTGTGTTATCGCTCATGAAATCTTAAATTTTTAACTCCACAAAATTATTTGCCAATAGTTAGAAACAACTAAAAATTGTAAAAAAATCATTGATTATAGTACATGAAAACATAAATTTTGGCCTTCATAAAATTATTTGCCAATTGGTCGGATCGATAAAAAATGGCTATAAATCAAAGGTTGTAGCACATGAAAACGTTAATTTCAGCCTCCGCGAAATTACTTACCACTAGGTCCGAACAACTAATTATAGTAAAAAATTATGTGTAATCACTCATGAAATCCTGAAATTTTGACTCTATAAAATTATTTGGCAATGAGTAGAAACGACTAAAATTGTGAAAATCAAGGGTTATAACTCATGAAAATGTGAATTTTGGCCTTGTGAAATTATTTATCATTAGATCGAACAACGAAAAATAGTGAAAATAAGTGTGTTATTTCTCATGAGATCATGAATTTTTTACTATGGGAAATTATTTTCCATTGAGTAGAATTGACTAAATATTGCTAAACAACATGGATTATAGCTCATGAAAACTTGAATTTTGGCCTCTGCAAAATTCTTTGCAAATGGTTCATCACGACTAGAAAAAGCCAAAACTCACATGTTATAGCACATGAAAACATGAATTTTGGCCTTCATAAAATTATTTCCCTCCAGGTGAATGACTAAAATTGGAGAAAAATCGTGTGTTATAGCTCATGAAATGGTGAATTTTGTCTCCTTAAAATTATTTGCCAGCAGTAGAAATGACTAAAATTGCCAAAATTATGGGTTGTAGCTCATGAAAACATGAATTTTGGGCTCCATGAAATTAATTTCCAATTCCTTAAATTGATTAAAAATGGCGAATATCGTGGGCTATAACACACAAAATCGTGAATTTTGTCTCCTTAAAATTATTTTCCACTGGGTTAGAATGACTAAAAATGGCAAAAATCATGGGCTAAAGCTCATGAAAATGTGAATCTTGTCCTCAGAAATTATTTTCCATAGGGTCGAACAATTAAAATTGGCCAAAATTATTGGTTATAATTCAGTGAAAATGTGAATTTAAGCCTTCATAAAATTATTTTCCACTGGGTTAGAATGACTAAAATAGCTAAAATCATTGGTTATAGCTCATGAAATCCTAAAATTTTGACTTTCTGAAATTATTTTGCCAATGAGTAGAAATGATTGAAAATGGTCAAAAATCATGGTTTATTGCTCTTGAAAATATGAATTTTGGCCTTTATGAAAATATTTGCCAATGGCTCAAAACGATTAAAAATGACCGAAAATTATGGGTTATAGCTCATGAAATAGTGAATTTTTGTCTCCTTAAAATATTTATTGGAACAACAGAAGATGGCCACTAATCATGTGTTATAGCTCATGAAATCGTGAACTTTGTCCTATACAAAATTATTTTCCAATGGGTTGGAATGACTAAAATTGGTCAAGCATCATGGGTTATAGCTAATGAAAATGGTAAAAAATCATGTGTTATAGCACGTGAAAACCTGAATTTTGGCCTCCGCAAAATGAATTCCCACCGGGTCAGAATGATTAGAACAGGCAAAAAATCATGGGTTATGGCTGAAAAAATCCAAAATTTTTACTCTGCAAAATTATTTACTAATGAGTGGAAATGGCTAAGATGGTAAAAAAAAATCAAAGGTTGTATCACATGAAAACGTGAATTATGGCCTCCACGAAATTATTTCCCACTAGGTCAAAAAAACTAAAAATGGCAAAAAATTGTGTGTTATCATTCATGAAATCCTAAAATTTTAACTCCACAAAATTTTTGCCGATGAGTAAGCAGTAAAATTGCAAAAATCGGGGTTATAACTCATGAAAATGTGAATTTTGGCCTTTGTGAAATTATTAACCAATGAGTAAGAAAGTCTAAAAAGGTTAAAATGATTGGTTATAGCAAAGAAAATGTGAATTTTGGCCTCCATAAAATTATTTACCATTGGGTTGGAGTGACTAAAAGTAGAAAAATCGTGTGTTATAGCACATGAAAATGTGAATTTTGGCCTCCACGAAATTATTTGCCAATGAGTAGAATTGACTAAAATTGTCAAACATCATGGATTATAGCTCATGAAACTTGAATTTTAGCCTCCACAAAATTATTTACCAATGGGTCAAAATGACTAAAAATGGTAAAAATCATGTGTTATAGCACATGAAAATGTGAATTTTAGCCTCCATGAAATTATTTACCACTAGGTTGGAGTGACTAAAATTGGTGAAAAATCATGTGTTATTGCTCATGAAATCTTGAATTTTGACTTCATAAAATTATTTGCCAATGAGTAGAAATGACTAAAATTATCGAAAAATCATGGGTTATAGCTCATGAAAATGAGAATTTTGGCCTTCACAAAATTATTTGCCAATGAGTAGAAATGACTAAAAATGGTTAAAACTCATGAAAATATGAATTTCAACCTTTGCAAAATTATTTTCCACTAGTTCAGAATGACTAAAAATGGCAAAAATCATGGGTTATAGCTCATGAAAACATGAATTTTGGCCTCCACAAAATTATTTTCCACTAGGTGGAACAACTAAAAATGGTAAAAATCATGTGTTATAGCTCATGAAAATGTGAATTTTGGCCTTTGTGAAATTATTTTCCACTAGGTGGAACAACTAAAAATGGTAAAAATCATGTGTTATAGCTCATGAAATCCTAAAATTTTGACTATCTTGAAATTAATTTCCGTCGAGTAGAATTGATTAAAAATTGTCAAACATCATGGATTATAGCTCATTGAAACTTGAATTTTAGCCTCCACAAAATTATTTACCAATGGGTCAGTCCAACTAGAAATAGTCAATAATCATATGTTATCGCTCATGAAAATGTGAATTTCAGCCTACGCAAAATTATTTACCCCTGGGTCGGAGTGACTAAAATTGGTGAAAAATCATGTGTTATTGTTCATGAAACTTGAATTTTTGACTTCATAAAATTATTTGCCAAAGATTAGAAATGACTAAAAATTATCGAAAAATCATGGGTTGTAGCTCATGAAAATGTGAATTTTAGCGTCGGCGAAATTAATTTTCAATAGCTTAAAATGATTAAAAATGACTGAAATTCATGGGTTATAGCTTATGAAATCATGAATTTTTCCTCTACAAAATTATTTTCCACTAGTTTAGAATGACTAAAAATGGCAAAAATAAAGGGTTATAGCTCATGAAAACGTGTTGTTCTTGAGAAATTATTTTGGCCTTCACAAAATTATTTGCCAATGGCTCAGAACGATTAAAAATGACCGAAAATCATGGGTTATAGCTCATGAAATAGTGAATTTTTGCCTCCATGAAATTATTTGCTAATGGGTCACAAGGACTAAAGATGGCCACAAATCATGTGTTATAGCTCATGAAATCTTGAATTTTGACTTCATAAAATTATTTTCCACTAGGTGGAACAACTAAAAATGGTAAAAATCATGGGATATAGCTCATGAAAACTTGAATTTTGGCCTTTGCAAAATTATTTGCCAATGGGTTGGAATGACTAAAAATGGTCAAACATCATGGGTTATAGCTCATAAAAATGTGTGGCCTTTGCAAAAGTATTTGCCAATGGCTCAAAATGATTAAAATGGCCAAAAATCATGGATTATAGCTCATGAAAATATGAATTTTGGCCTCCATAAAATTATTTGCCAATGAGAAGAAATGACTAAAAATGGTCAAAAATCATGGGTTATAGCTCATGAAATCATGAATTTTGGCCTCCATAAAATTATTTGCCACTAGGTCAAAATAATTAAAAATGGTCAAAAATCATGGGTTAGCTCATGAAAACTTGAATTTTGGCCTTTGCAAAATTATTTGCCAATGGGTTGGAATGACTAAAAATGGTCAAACATCATGGGTTATAGCTCATAAAAATGTAAATTTTAGCATCCTCAAATTTATTTTCCACTAGGTGGAACAACTAAAAATTTGAAAACCATTGTTTATAGCTCATGAAATCCTAAATTTATAACTTCAGCAAAATTATTTCCAATGGCTCATTATGATAAAAAAATAGCCAAAAACATTGGTGCACATGAAAGCGGTGAATTTTAGCCTCCATGAGATTATTTGGAAATGGGTAGGTTTGACTAAAGATGGCCACAAATCATGTGTTGAGTTCATGAAATCTTGAATTTTGCCCTTCGAGAAATAAGTTTTCATTAGGTCGGGACTATAAAAATGGCATAAAATTGTGTGTTTTAGCTCATGAAAATATGAATTTTGGCCTTTGCAAAATTATTTGCCAATGGAATGGAAAAAGTAAAAATGGTCAATAATCATGTGTTATAGCACGTGAAAATGTGAATTTTGGCCTCACAAAATTAATTTCTATTGGGTCAGAACAACTAGAAATGGTGAAAAATTGTGGGTTATAGTTGATGAAATCCAAAATTTTTGACTTTGGAAAATTATTTACCAATAAGTAGAAATGGCTATAAATGGCCAAAAATCATGGGTTATTGTTCATGAAATTGTGAATTTTGGCCTCCATAAAATTATTTGCCAATGAGTAGAATGACTAAAAATGGCAAAAATCATGGGTTATAGCTCATGAAAACATGAATTTTGGCCTCCATAAAATTATTTGCTAATGGGTCAAAATGACTAAAAATGGCAAAAATCATAAGTTATTGCTCATGAAATTGTGCATTTTAGCCTCCATAGAATTATTTTCCACTGGGTTGGAAGGACTACAATTGGCCAAAAATCATGGGTTTTAGCTATTAATATGTGAATTTTGGCCTCCGTGAAATTATTTGCCAATGGCTCAAAATGATTAAATATAGCCAAAAATCATGGGTTACAACACATGAAAATTTTAATTTTATCCTCCAAAAAATTATTTGCCACTAGGTCAAAATAATTAAAAATGGTGAAAAATTGTGGGTTATAGCTCATGAAATTGTGAATTTTGGCCTCCATAAAATTATTTGCCAATGAGTAGAAATGACTAAAAATGGTCAAAAATCATGGGTTAGCTCATGAAATTATTTGCGATGAGTAGAATGACTAAAATTGCTAAAAATCATGGGTTATAGCTCATGAAAACGTGAATTTTGGCCTCATAAAATTATTTTCCAATGGGTCAAAATGACTAAAAATGGTCAAAAATCATGGGTTATAGCACATGAAAACGTGAATTTTGGCCTCCGTAAAATTATTTTCCAATGGGTCAAAATGACTAAAAATGGCAAAAATCATGGGTTATTGCTCATGAAATCTTGAATTTTGACTCAGCTAAATTACTTGCCAATGAGTAGAAATGACTAAAATTGCTAAAAATCATGGGTTGTAGCTCATGAAAACATGAATTTTGGCCTCCATAAAATTATTTGCTAATGGGTCAAAATGACTAAAAATGGTGAAAAATTGTGGGTTATAGCTCATGAAATCATGAATTTTGGCCTCCGTAAAATTATTTTCCACTAGGTCGAATGACTAAAATTGGCCAAAACTTATGGGGTTATAGCTCATGAAATCATGAATTTTGGCCTCCACAAAATTATTTTCCACTAGGTGAAATGGTTAAAATGGCCAAAACATGGGTTATTGCTTATGAAAACATGAATTTTGGCCTCACAAAATTATTTGTCAATGGGTCAAAATAACTAGAAATGGTCAAAAATCATGGATTATGCACATGTAAACGTGAATTTTGCATCCATGAAATTACTTCCCACTTGGTAAGAACGGTTAACAATAGTGAGAATTTGAGTGTTACTGCTAACGAAATCCTAAATTTTTTACTATGTGAAATTATTTGCGATGAGTAGAATGACTAAAAACATGAATTTTGGCCTCAGTAAAATTATTAAGCTAATTGGTCAAAATGACTAAAAGCGGTTAAAAATCACAGGTTATAACACATGAAAATGTGAATTTTGGCCTCCGCAAAATTATTTACTACTGGGTCTGAATAACTAAATGGCATAATATCGTGTGTTATCACACATGAAATCCTAAATTTTTGACTCCGCAAATTATTTGCCAATAAGTAGGAATAACTAAAAATTACCACAAATCATGGGTTATATAGCCCATGAAAATGTAATTTTGGCCTCATAAAATTATTTTCCAATGGGTCAAAATGACTAAAAATAGTCAAAAATCATTGGCTATACCACATGAAAACGTGAATTTTAGCCTCCACAAAATTATTTTCCAATGGGTAGAAATGACTGAAAATTTCCAAAAATCATGGGTTATAGCTCATGAAAACATGAATTTTGGCCTCATAAAATTATTTGCCAATGAGTAGAAATGACTAAAATGGCCAAAATTTGTGGTTTATAGCTCATGAAATCAAAATTTTGAGTCCCAATATTATTTTCCATGAGTGGAAGCGACTAGAAGTGGTAACAAATCGGGGATTATAGCTTATGAAATCGTGACTTTTGGCCTCTGTAAAATTATATTTCACTAGGTAGGAATGACTTAAATGGTTAAAAATCGTGGACTATGGCTTATGAAATCGTGAATTTTAGCCTCCATAAAATTATTTAGCAATGGGTCGAATGACTAAAAATGGCAAAAATCATGGGTTATAGCACATGAAAACGTGAATTTTGCCTCTGTGAATTTTGGAGTCGAGCGACTAAAAATGGTGAGAATTTGAGTGTTACAGCTCAAAATTGCTAATTTTTGAATTTGCAAAATTATTTGCAAATGAGTAGAAACAACTAAAATTGCCATAGGTTATATCTCATGAAAATATGAATTTTGGCCTCCATAAAATTATTTGCCAATGGCTCAATATGATTAAAATGGCCAAAAGTCATGGGTTACAGCACATGAAATGGTGAATTTTAGCCTCCATAAAATTATTTAGCAATGGGTCGAATGACTAAAAATGGAAAAAATCATGGGTTATAACTCATGAAATTATTTGCCAATGAGTAGAAATGACTAAAAATGGCGAAAAGTTGTGTGTTATAGCTCATGAAATTATTTGCCAATAAGTAGAAATAACTAAAAATTGCTAAAATCATGGGTTATAGCTCATGACAACGTGAATTTTGGCCTCCGCAAAATTATTCACCAATGGGTCAGACAACTAAAAATGGTAAAAAATCATAGGTTATAGCACATGCAAACATGAATTTTAGCCTCCACAAAATTGTTTACCAATGGGTCAAAATGACTAAAAATGGCAAAAATCATGGGTTATATCTCATGAAAATGTGAATTTTAGCCTCCATGAAATTATTTGCCAATGAGTAGAAATGACTAAAAATGGCAAAAATCATGGGTTGTCGCTCATGAAAACATGAATTTTGGCCTCATAAAATTATTTGCCAATGGGTCAAAATGACTAAAAATGGTCAAAAATCATGGGTTATAGCTCATGAAAACATGAATTTTAGCCTCCATGAAATTATTTGTTAATGGGTCGAATGACTAAAATTGGCCAAATATCGTGGGTTGTAGCACATTAAATGGTGAATTTTACCCTCCATGAAATTATTTGTTAATGGGTCAGTATGACTAAAGATGGCAACAAATCATGCATTACAACTCATGAAATTTGGAATTTTGGCCTCCGCGAAATTATTTTCCACTGGGTAAATATGACTAGAAATGACAAAAAATCATGGGTTATGGCAGATGAAATCCTGAATATTTAACTCTGCAAAATTATTTACCAGTGAGTAGAAATGGCTAAAAATGGAAAAAATCATGGGTTATTGATCATAAAATTGTGAATTTTGGCCTCCGTAAAATTATTTTCCACTTGGTCAAAGGAATATAAATGGCCAAAAATCATGGGTTATATCTCATGAAAATATGAATTTTTTCCTCAGTGAAATTATTTGCCAATGGCTCAAAATGATTAAAAATGGCCAAAAGTCATGGGTTATAGCACATGAAATGGTGAATTTTAGCCTCCATAAAATTATTTAGCAATGGGTCGAATGACTAAAAATGGAAAAAATCATGGGTTATAACTCATGAAATTATGAATTTTGGTCTACATGAAATTATATTCCATTAGGTCAAAATGACTAAATTTGGCCAAAATTCACGGGTTATAGCTCATAAAAATGTGAATTTTAGCCTCCATAAAATTATTTAGCAATGGGTCGAATGACTAAAATAATCAGAAATCTGGGGTTAAGGCTCATAAAAACATGAATTTTTGTATTCGCAAAATTATTTTTCAGTAAGTCAGGATGACAAAAAATGGCTAAAAATCGCGGGCTTTAGCTCATGAAATCCAAAATTTTGAGTCCCCAATATTATTTTCCATGAGTGGAAACGACTAGAAGTGGTAACAAATCAGGGATTATAGCTTATGAAATCGTGACTTTTGGCCTCTGTAAAATTATATTTCACTAGGTAGGAATGACTTAAATGGTTAAAAATCGTGGACTATGGCTTATGAAATCGTGAATTTTAGCCTCCGCAAAATTATTTAGCAATGGGTCAGAATGACTAGAAATTAGCAAAAATCATGTATTACAGCAAATGAAAAAGTGAATTTTGCCTCTGTGAATTTTTTCCCACTGGGTCAGAACGACTAAAAATGGTGAGAATTTGAGTGTTACAGCTCAAAAATTGCTAATTTTTTGAATTTGCAAAATTATTTGCAAATGAGTAGAAACAACTAAAAATTGCCATAGGTTATATCTCATGAAAATGTGAAATTTGGCCTCCACAAAATTTTTCGCCAATTAGTTAAAATGACTAAAAATGGCCAAACATTGTGGGTTATAACTCACGAAAAGGTAAATTTTAGCCTCCATGAAATTATTTATTAATATTTCAAAATGACTGATTATGGCCACAAATCATGTGTTATACCTCATGAAATCGTGAACATCGCCCTTCGTGAGCTTATTTTACACTAGGTCGGAGCTACTTAAATTGGCTAAAAAGCGTGCGTCTTAGCTCATGATAACTTGAATTTTGGCCTTCGGCAAAACTATTTGTCAATGGGTCAGAACAACTAAAAATGGTCAAAATTCTTGGGTTATAGCTCATGAAAATGTGAATTTTGGCCTCCGAGAAAATATTTACCACTGGGTCAGAATGACTAAAAATGGCGAAAAGTTGTGTGTTATAGCTCAAGAAATCTTGATTTTTTAATTATGTGAAATTATTTGCCATTGAGTATAAACGACAAAAAATTACCAAAGATCATGCATTATAACTCTTGAAAACATGAATTTTGGGCTCCTGTAAATTACTTGCCAATGGCTCAAATGATTAAAATAGCCAAAGATCTTGGTTATAGTCTTGAAGTAGTAAATTTGGGCTACTCTGAAATTATTTTTAAGCGGGTCGAGAATAACCAAACATGGCTAAAATTATGGGTTATAACTCATGAAAATGTAAATACTGGCTAAGCAAAATTATTTGGCAATGGGTCGGAATGACTAAAAATGGTAAAATATGTTGGATTGCAGTAGATGAAAGCGTGAATTTTTCCACCATGATATTATTTCACCTTGGGTTAGAATGGTGAAAATGGGGAAAATTTGTGGATTATAGCTCATGAAATCTGAATTTTGACTTCACAAAATTAATTGCTAGTGAGTAGAAGCGATAAAAAATTGAGAAAAATCATGGGTTATTGCTCATAAAATGTGAATTTTGAACACTACAAAATTAATTGCCAATGGCTCAAAACAATTAAAATGGTAAAAATTGGATTATAGCCCTTGAAATTTGAATTTTGGCGTCCATAAAATTATTTGCCAAAGGGTCGAATGACTAAAAATGGTAAAAATCATGGGTTATAGCATAGGAAAACATGAATTTTGGCCTTAAAATTATTTACAACTTGGTGAGAACAATGACAAATGCAAAAATTCGTGTGTTATCACTCATGAAATCTTGAATTTTTAACTCCATCAATTTATTTGCCAATGGGTCAGTTGACTAATCATGGCCAAATTTTGTGGATTATAACTCATGAAAATATGAATGGTGGCACGTGTGAAATTATTTTCCAATGGGTTGGACAACTAAAAATGGTAAAAATCATAGGTTATAGCACATGCAAACATGAATTTTAGCCTCCACAAAATTGTTTACCACTGAGTCGTAACGACTAAAAATGGCAAAAAAATCGTGTCTTATCGCTCATGAAATCCTAAATTTTTGATTCCACGAAAAAGTTTGATAATCAGTAGAAATGACTATAAATTGCTAAAAATCATGGGTTGTTCTTCATGAAAACATGAATTTTGGCCTCTGCAATAAATTATTTCTAATGGCTCAAAACGATAAAAAATGGCTAAAAATTATGGGTTGTTGCTCATGAAATCATGAATTTTTACCTCTGAAATTATTTTCCACTCTATTAGAACGACTAAATTTGGCTAAAAATTATGGGTAATAGCTCATGAAATGGTGAATTTTAGCCTCCCTGAAATTATTTGTTATTGCATGGGGATGACTAAAGATGGCAACAAATCATGCGTTATAGCTGATGAAATTATAAATTTTGGCCTCCACAAAATTATTTTCCACTGGGCCAGTATGACTAAAAATGGCAAAAAATCATGATTTAGCTTTGATAATGTGAATTTTGGCCACCATAAAATTATTTGCCAATGGGTGGGGATGATTAAAAATGGCCAAAAATCTTGGGATGTAGCTGATAAAAACATGAAGTTTTGCATTCGCGAAATTATTTTCCATTAAGTCGAAATGACTAAAAATAGCCAAAATTCATAGTTTATAAATCATGAAATCCTAAATTTTTAATTCCACAAAATTATTTACCAATGGGTCGAATGACTAAAAATGGTAAAAATCATGGGTTATTGCTCATAAAATGTGAATTTTGGCCTTCGGCAAAACTATTTGTCAATGGGTCAGAACAACTAAAATGGCCAAAAATCGCGGGTTATAGCTCTTGAAATCTAGAATTTTGGCCTCATAAAATTATTTGCCAAAGGGTCGAATGACTAAAAATGGCAAAAATTATGGGTTATAGCCCATGAAAACGTGAATTTTGGCCTTCGCGAAATTGTTTACCAATGGGTCGGACAACTAAAAATGGTAAAAATCATGTGTCCTCGCTCATGAAATCTGAATTTTTGATTTACAAAATTATTTGCCAATTAGTAGAAATGATTAAAATTGACAAAAGTTATGGGTTGCACTCATTAAAACATGAATTTTGGCCTCCCGAAATTAATTTCCAATGACTCAAAATGATAAAAAAGGCCAAAAATCATGGGTTATAGCTTAGCCAAAAATTGTGTTATAGCTCATAAAATGGGAATTTTAGCCTCCATGAAATTATTTGCTATTGTGTCGAAATGACTAAATATGGCTAAAATTTTGTGTTATAGCTCATTAATTTGTGAATTTTATCCTTCATAAAACTATTTTCCACGAGTCGAAGCGCTAAAAATGGCAAAAATCATGGATTATAGTTCATGAAAACGTAAATTTTAGCCTCCATGAAATTATTTGCCAATGGGTCGGGACAACTAAAAATGGTAAAAATTATGAGTTATAGCTCAAAATAATGTGAATTTTGGCCTTTGTAAAATTATTCGCCAACAGGTCGGAATGGCCAAAAATAGTCTAAAATCATAGATTATAGCAGGTAAAAACATGAATTTCAATCTCCACAAAATTATTTACCACTGGGTCAGAATGAGTAAAAATGTCTAAAAATTGTGTGTTATTGCTCATGAAATCCTGAATTTTTGGCTCCACGAAATTATTTGCCAATGAATAGAAATAACTAAAATGGTCAAAAGTTGTAGGTTTTAGCTCATGAAATCGTGAATTTTGGTCTCTACAAAATTATTTGCCAATGGCTCAAATGATTAAAAATGGCCAAAAATCATGGGTTATAACTTAAGAAATCGTGAATTTTGACCTCTACAAAATTATTTGCCAATGGCTCAAAACAATTAAAAATGCTAAAAATTATGGGTTATAGCTCATGAAATCTTGAATTTTTAACTCCATCAATTTATTTGCCAATGAGTAGAAACGACTAAAAATTATACAAAATTATGGGTTATAACTCATGAAAATATGAATTTTGGCTCTGTAAATTACTTGCCAATGGCTCAAATGATTAAAATAGCCAAAGATCTTGAGTTATAGTCTTGAAGTAGTAAATTTGGGCTACTCTGAAATTATTTTTAAGCGGGTCGAGAATAACCAAACATGGCTAAAATTATGGGTTATAACTCATGAAAATGTAAATCTTGGCTAAGCAAAATTATTTGGCAATGGGTGAATGACTAAAATGGTAAAATATGTTGGATTGCGATAGAAAACGATGAATTTTTCCACCATGATATTATTTCACCTTGGGTTAGAATGGTGAAAATGGGGAAAATTTGTGGATTATAGCTCATGAAATCTGAATTTTGACTTCACAAAATTAATTGCTAGTGAGTAGAAACGATAAAAATTGAGAAAAATCATGGGTTATTGCTCATAAAATGTGAATTTTGGCCTCTGCAAAATTATTTGCCAATGGCTCAAATGATTAAAAATGGCCAAAAATCATGGGTTATAGCTCATGAAATTATAAATTTTGGCCTCCACGAAATTATTTTTCACTGAGTCGGAATGACTAAAATGGCCAAAAATCATGGGTTATAGCTCATGAAAACGTGAATTTTCTTGCACAAAATTATTTGCCAATTAGTAGAAATGATTAAAAATGGCCAAAAATCATAAGTTATAATTCATGAAAACATGAATTTTAGCCTCATGAAATTATTTGCCAATGGGTCGGGTTGACTAATCATGGCCAAATTTTGTGGATTATAACTCATGAAAATATGAATGGTGGCCTGTGTGAAATTATTTTCCAATGGGTCGGGACAACTAAAAATGATAAAAAATCATAGGTTTTAGCTCATGAAAACTAGAATTTTGGCGTCTACAAGAATATTTGACAATGAGTGAATGACTAAAATGGTCAAAATTCATGGTTTATAGATCATGAAAGCGTGAATTTTGGCCTCTGCAAAATTATTTACCGATGGAATGACAAAATTTTGTGTGTAATCGCTCATGAAATCCTAAATTTTTACTGCACAAAATTATTTACCGTTGAGTAGAAACGACTAAAAATTATACAAAATTATGGGTTATAGCTCATGAAAACATGAATTTTAGCCTCCGCAAAATTATTCGCCAGTGGATCGTAATGACTAAAAATGGTCAAAAGTTGTAGGTTTTAGCTCATGAAAAAAAGAATTTTGGCCTCCGTAAAATTGTTCATCAATTGGTCGGAATGACAAAAAAGGGACAAAATTCATGGATTATAGTTCATGAAAACGTAAATTTTAGCCTCCACGAACACGTTTACGACTGGGTCAAAATGACAAAAATTTGTGTGTTATCCCTCAAGAAATCCTGAAGTTTTGACTATGCAAAATAATTTTCCATTGAGTAGAAATAACTAAAATTACCCAAAATCATGGGTTATAGCTTATAAAAGCGTGAATTTTGGCCTTCATGAAATTATTTTCCACTAAGTCGAACTACTAAAATCACCAAAAATCGTGGGTTATAGCTCATGAAATCTTAAATTTTGACTCCACAAAATTATTTGCTAATGAGTAGAAACGACTAAAAATTATACAAAATTATGGGTTATTGCTCATAAAAATGTGAATTTTAGCCTCCATGAAATTATTTGCCAATGGCTCAAAATGATTAAAAATGGCCAAAAATCATGGGTTATAGCTTATGAAATCATGAATTTTTCCTTCACGAAATTATTTTCCACTAGTTTAGAATGACTAAAAATGGCAAAAATTATGGGTTATAGCTCATGAAAAAAATCATGGGTTATTGCTCATGAAATCTGAATTTTTGACTTCACAAAATTATTTGCTATTGTGTCGAAATGACTAAAAATGGTTAAAACTCATAGGTTATAGCACATGAAAATATGAATTTTGGCCTCGCAAAATTATTTATCACTATGTTAGAATGACTAAAATGGTAAAAAATCATGTGTTATCGCTCATGAAATATTGAATTTTTGGCACCACAAAATTATTTGCCAATGAGTAGTTATGACTAAAAATTGTCAAAAATTATGGATTATAGCTCATGAAAAAAATCATGGATTATAGCTCATGAATATGTAAATTTTGTCCTATACAAAATTATTCGCTAATGGGTCAAAATGACTAAAATGGTCAAAAATCATTGGTTATAGCAGATGAAAATGTGAATTTTGACCTCTACAAAATTATTTACCAATGGGTCAAAATGACTAAAATGGTCAAAAATCATGGGTTATTGCTCATGAAATCTTGAATTTTTGACTTCACAAAATTATTTGCCAATTAGTAGAAATGATTAAAAATGGCCAAAAATCATGGGTTATAGCTCATGAAAACATGAATTTTGGCCTCTACAAAATTATTTTCCAATGGGTCAAAATGACTAAAAATGGCAAAAATTATGGGTTATATAGCTCATGAAATGGTGAATTTTGCCTCCATGAAATTATTTGCCAATTAGTAGAAATGATTAAAAATGGCCAAAAATTATGGATTATAGCTCATGAAATGGTGAATTTTGCCTCCATGAAATTATTTGCTAATGGGTCAAAATGACTAAAAATGGTCAAAAATCATGGGTTATAGCTCATGAAAATAGGAACTTAGGCCTGCAAAATTTTTTATCAATGGGTCGGAAAAAGAACTAAAATGATAAAAAATGAGTTATAGCTCATGAAAAGGTGAATTTTGGCCCATGCAAAATTATTTACCACTAGGTCGAATGACTAAAATTGGTGAAAATTCATATGTTATTGCTCATGAAATCATGAATTTTTACTATCTAAAATTATTTACCTTTGAGTAGAAACCACTAGAAATTACCAAAACACGGGTTATAGCTCATGACAACGTGAATTTTAGCCTCCATGAAATTATTTGCCAATGGCTCAAAATGATTAAAAATGGCCAAAAATCATGGGTTATAGCTCATGAAATCATGAATTTTGGCCTCTACAAAATTATTTTCCACTAAGTCGAACTACTAAAAATGGCTAAAATTATGAGTTATAGCTCATGAAAATTGGCCTCTACAAAATTATTCGCTAGTTGGTTGGAATGACTAAAAATGGTTAAAACTCATAGGTTATAGTGCATGAAAATGTGTATTTAGGCCTCCATAAAATTATTTACCAATGGGTCAAAATGACTAAAAATGGTAAAAATCATGTGTTATAGCTCATGAAATCATGAATTTTGGCCCATGCAAAATTATTTGCCAATTAGTAGAAATGATTAAAAATGGCCAAAAATTATGGATTATAGCTCATGAAAAAATCATGGATTATAGCTCATGAAAATGTGAATTTTGCCTCCACGAAATTATTTGCTAATGGGTTGAAACGACTAAAATATTCAAAAATCATAGGTTATAGCACATGAAAATGTGAATTTTGACACTAGAAAAATTACTTGTCAATGGGTCAAAATGACTTAAAATAACCAAATATCAAGGATTATAGCACATGAAAATGTGAATTTTGCCTCCATAAAATTATTTTTGACTAGGTCGAATGACTAAAAATGACCAAAAATCATGGATTATAGCTCATGAAATCCTAAATTTTGACAATGCAAAATTATCTCACAATGAGTAGAAATGACTAAAAATGGCAAAAATCATGGGTTAAAGCTCAAGAAAATGTGAATTTTGGCCTCGCAAAATTATTTGTCAATGGTTTAAAACAATTAGAACGGGGCAAGAATCATGGGTTATAGCTCATGAAATCATGAATTTTGGCCTCATGAAATTATTTGCTAATGGGTTGAAACGACTAAAAATGGTCAAAAATCATGGATTATAGCTCATGAAAATGTGAATTTTGGCCTCAGTGAAATTATTTACCTATGGTTTAAAATGATTAAAATGGCCAAAAATCATGGATTATAGCTCATGAAATGGTGAATTTTAGCCTCCATGAAATTATTTGCTAATGGGTCAAAATGACTAAAAATGGTCAAAAATCATGGGTTATAGCTCATGAAAATGTGAATTTTGGCCTCTGTGAAATTATTTTCCAATGGGTCGAATGACTAAAAATGGTCAAAAATCATGGATTATAGCTCATGAAAACATGAATTTTGGCCTCCACAAAATTATTTACCAATGGGTCGAATAACTAAAAATGGCCACAAATCATACTTTATCGTTTGTAAAATTCTTTGCCATGGGTTAAATACATTTAAAATGGTCAAAAATCATGGGTTACTGCTTATGAAAATGTGAATTTTGGCGTCTATGAAACTATTTTCTAATGGCTCAGAATGTGGGTTATAGCGTATGAAAATGTGCATTTTAGCCTCCACAATACTATTTAGCACTGGCTCCAAGCGATTAAAATGGCCAAAGAGCATGGGTTATATAGCTCATGAAAGCGTGAATTTTGGCTGATGCATAATTATTTACCAATGGGTCAAAACGTCTAAAATGGTCAAAATTCATGTGTTATAGCTCAAGAAAATGTGAATTTTGCCTCCACGAAATTATTTGCTAATGGGTCAAAATGACTAAAAATGGTCAAAAATCATGGATTATAGCTCATGAAATCATGAATTTTGACTCTGCAAAATTATTTACCACTAGGTCGAATGACTAAAAATGGCCAAAAATCATGGGTTATAGCTCATGAAAACTTGAATTTTGGCCTCTGTGAAATTATTGTCTAATGAGTCAAGATAACTAAAAATAGCAAAAATTATGAGCTATAGCTCATGAAAATAGGAACAGGCCTCTGCAAAATTTTTTATCAATGGGTCGAATGACTAAAATGTACCAAAATCATGGGTTATAGCTCATGAAAACGTGAATTTTGGCCCATGCAAAATTATTTACCACTAGGTCGGAATGACTAAAATTGGTGAAAATTCATATGTTATTGCTCATGAAATCCTGAATTTTTTACTATCTAAAATTATTTACCTTTGAGTAGAAACCACTAGAAATTACCAAAAACCTGGGTTATAGCTCATGACAACGTGAATTTTAGCCTCCGCGACATTATTTGCTAATGGGTCAAAATGACTACAATGATTAAAAATCATGGATTATAGCACATGAAAGCATGAGTTTTTACCTTCATGAAATTATTTCCCACTAGGTCGAAATGACTGAAAATGGTGAAAAATTATGGAGTATAGCTCTTGAATTCATGAATTTTGACTCTGCAAAATTATTTCTTAGATGAGTAGAAATGACTAAAATGTACCAAAATCATGGGTTAAAGCTCAAGAAAATGTGAACTTTGGACACTACAAAATTATTTGCCAATAGCACAAAGCGATTAAAATGGCAAAAACGTGGTTTATAGGTCATGAAAATGTGAATTTTGCCTCCACGAAATTATTTGCTAATGGGTTGAAACGACTAAAATATTCAAAAATCATAGGTGAGAGCTCATGAAAATGTGAATTTTGGCGTCTATGAAACTATTTTCTAATGGCTCAGAATGTGGGTTATAGCGTATGAAAATGTGCATTTTAGCCTCCACAATACTATTTAGCAGGCTCCAAGCGATTAAAATGGCCAAAGAGCATGGGTTATATAGCTCATGAAAACGTGAATTTTGGTGATGCATAATTATTTACCAATGGGTCAAAACGTCTAAAATGGTCAAAATTCATGTGTTATAGCTCAAGAAAATGTGAATTTTGCCTCCATGAAATTATTTGTTAATGGGTCGAATAACTAAAATGGCCACAAATCATGTGTTATAGCTCATGAAATCCTAAATTTTTGACTTTGCAAAATTATTTGCCAATGAGTAGAAATGACTAAAAATGGTCAAAAATCATGGGTTATAACTCATGAAAACATGAATTTTGGCCTCTACAAAATTATTTGCTAATGGGTTGAAACGACTAAAAATGGTCAAAAATCATGTGTTATAGCTCATGAAAATGTGAATTTTAGCCTCCATGAAATTATTTTTCACTAAGTTGGAATGACTAAAATGGCCAAAAATGTGGGTTATAGCTCATGAAATCTTGAATTTTGACTCAATAAAATTCTTTGCTAATAAGTAGAAATGACTAAAATGTACCAAAATCATGGGTTATTGCTCAAGAAAACGTGAATTTTGGCCTCCATGAAATTATTTACCAATGGCTCAAAATAATTAAAATGGAAAAACTCATAGGTTATAGCTCATGAAAATGTGAATTTTGGCCTCCATGAAATTATTTACCAATGGCTCAAAATAATTAAAATGGAAAAACTCATAGGTTCTGACTCATGAAATGGTGAATTGTAGCCTTGATAAAATATTTGTTAATGGGTCGAATAACTAAAATGGCCACAAATCATACTTTATCGTTTGTAAAATTCTTTGCCAACGAGGTTAAATACATTTAAAATGGTCAAAAATCATGGGTTACTGCTTATGAAAATGTGAATTTTAGCCTCCATGAAACTATTTTCTAATGGCTCTGAATGTGGGTTATAGCGTATGAAAATGTGCATTTTAGCCTCCACAATACTATTTGCTTCAGCTCCAAACGATTAAAATGGCCAAAGAGCATGGGTTATATAGCTCATGAAAGCGTGAATTTTGGCCTCGCAAAATTATTTACCAATGGGTCAAAACGTCTAAAAATGGTCAAAATTCATGTGTTATAGCTCAAGAAAATTTAAATTTTGACCTACATAAAATTATTTACCACAGGATCAAAATGACAAAAAAGGCAAAAAATCGTGAGTTTTAGCTCATCAAATCCTGAATTTTTGACTCAATAAAATTCTTTGCTAATAAGTAGAAATAACTAAAAATGACCAATAGTTGTGGGTTAGCTCATGAAATCATAAATATTGGCCTTCACAAAATAATTTTATAATGGGTCGGAGCGTCTAAAAATCGTGGGCTATAACTCATGAACATGTGAATTTTGACACTAGAAAAATTACTTGTCAATGGGTCAAAATGACTTAAAATAACCAAATATCAAGGATTATAGCACATGAAAATGTGAATTTTTGCCTCCATAAAATTATTTTTGACTAGGTCAGAATGATTAAAAATGACCAAAAATCATGGATTATAGCTCCTGAAATCCTAAATTTTTGACAATGCAAAATTATCTGTCAATGAGTAGAAAGGACTAAAAATTGCTAAAAACCATCAGTTAAAGCCCATGGAAATGTGAATTTTGAACACTGCAAAATTATTTGTCAATGGTTTAAAACAATTAGAACGGGGCAAGAATCATGGGTTATAGCTCATGAAATCATGAATTTTGGCCTCCGCGAAACTATTTGCAAATGGGTCGGAGTGACAAAAAAGGTCAAAATTTATGGATGATTGCTCATGAAAATGTGAATTTTGGCCTCCGTGAAATTATTTACCTATGGTTTAAAATGATTAAAAATGGTAAACAAAAATCATTGATTATAAATCATGAAATGGTAAATTTTAGCCTCCATGAAATTATTTGTTAATTGGTAAGAATGACTAGAGGCAGCCACAAATCATGTGTTATAGATAATAAAATATTGTGTCCTTCACAAAATTATTTTCCAATAGGTCAAAAGGCTAAAATGGTAAAAATCATTAGTTATGCTCATAAAAAGTAAATTTTGGTCTCTGAAAGTATTTGCCAATGGCTCAGAGCGATTAAAAGGCCAAAATTATGGGTTATAGCTCATGAAAAAATCATGGATTATAGCTCATGAAAATGTGAATTTTGGCCTCCACAAAATTATTTGCTAATGGGTTGAAACGACTAAAAATGGTCAAAATCATTGGATATAGCTCATGAAATCCTAAATTTTGACAATGCAAAATTATCATCAATGAGTAGAAAGGACTAAAAATTGCTAAAACCATCAGTTAAAGCCCATGGAAATGTGAATTTTGAACAACGCAAAATTATTTGTCAATGGTTTAAAACAATTAGAACGGGGCAAGAATCATGGGTTATAGCTCATGAAATCATGAATTTTGGCCTCCATGAAACTATTTGCAAATGGGTGGTGACAAAAAGGTCAAAATTTATGGATGATTGCTCATGAAAATGTGAATTTTGGCCTCATAAAATTATTTACCTATGGTTTAAAATGATTAAAAATGGTAAACAAAAATCATTGATTATAAATCATGAAATGGTAAATTTTAGCCTCCATGAAATTATTTGTTAATTGGTAAGAATGACTAGAGGCAGCCACAAATCATGTGTTATAGATAATAAAATATTGTGTCCTTCACAAAATTATTTTCCAATAGGTCAAAAAGGCTAAAATGGTAAAAATCATTAGTTATGCTCATAAAAAGTAAATTTTGGTCTCTCACGAGTATTTGCCAATGGCTCCGAACGATTAAAAAGGCCAAAAATTATGGGTTATAGCTCATGAAAGCGTGAATTTTGGCGTCCGAAAAACTATTTGCCAATGGCTCCGAACGATTAAAAATGGCCAAAAAATGTGGGTTATAGCTCATGAAAATATGACTTTTGGCCTCTATAAAATTATTTACCAATGCATCAGAATAAGTAAAATGGTCAAAATCATGTGTTATATCACATGTAAAAGTAACTTTGACCTTGGCGTAATTATTTACCAATGGGTCAAAATGACTAAAATGACTAAAAATGGTTAAAATGGTCAAAATTCATGAAATCCTAAATTTTTGACTTTGCAAAATTATTTTCAATGAGAACACAATACAAAAATAGTCAAAATTCATGCATTATAGCTTATGAAATAGTTAATTTTAGCCTCTATGAAATTATTTTTCACTAGATCAAAACATCTAAAATTAGTCAAAAATCATGGATTATAGCTCATGAAAATATGAATTTTGGCCTCATAAAATTATTTGCCAATGGCTCAAAATGATTAAAAATGGTAAAAATCATGGGTTATAGCTCATGAAATTGTGAATTTAGACCTCTGTGAAATTATTTTCTCACAGGTCGGAAGGAATAAAAATAGCCAAAATCCTAGGTTATAGCTTGTGAAAGCGTGAATTTTGGCCTCATAAAGTTATTTGCCTAATGGTCGAACGACTAAAATGGTCAAAATCATGGATTATAGCTCATGAAATCCTAAATTTTGACAATGCAAAATTATTTGCCAATGGCTCAAAATGATTAAAATGGCCAAAAATCATGGGTTATAGCACATGAAAATGTGAATTTTAGCCTCCATGAAATTATTTACCTATGGTTTAAAATGATTAAAAATGGTAAACAAAAATCATTGATTATAAATCATGAAATGGTAAATTTTAGCCTCCATGAAATTATTTGTTAATTGGTAAGAATGACTAGAGGCAGCCACAAATCATGTGTTATAGATAATAAAATATTGTGTCCTTCACAAAATTATTTTCCAATAGGTCAAAAAGGCTAAAAATGGTAAAAATCATTAGTTATGCTCATAAAAAAGTAAATTTTGGTCTCTACGAAAGTATTTGCCAATGGCTCCGAACGATTAAAAAGGCCAAAAATTATGGGTTATAGCTCATGAAAGCGTGAATTTTGGCGTCCGAAAAACTATTTGCCAATGGCTCCGAACGATTAAAAATGGCCAAAAAATGTGGGTTATAGCTCATGAAAATATGACTTTTGGCCTCTATATAATTATTTACCAATGCATCAGAATAAGTAAAAATGGTCAAAATCATGTGTTATATCACATGTAAAAGTAACTTTTGACCTTCGCGTAATTATTTACCACTGGGTCAGAATGACTAAAAATGACTAAAAATGGTTAAAAATGGTCAAAATTCATGAAATCCTAAATTTTTGACTTTGCAAAATTATTTTCCAATGAGAACACAATACAAAAAATAGTCAAAATTCATGCATTATAGCTTATGAAATAGTTAATTTTAGCCTCTATGAAATTATTTTTCACTAGATCAAAACATCTAAAATTAGTCAAAAAGCAAGGGTCGTAGCCCATAAAAATATCAATTTGCCTCCGCAAACTTATTTGTCCACGGGTCAAAACGACTAAAAATGATAAAAAATAATGGGTTATGGCTCATGAAATTGTGAATTTAGACCTCTGTGAAATTATTTTCTCCTGGGTCGGAAGGAATAAAAATAGCCAAAAATCCTAGGTTATAGCTTGTGAAAACGTGAATTTTGGCCTCCGCAAAGTTATTTGCCTAATGGTCGGAACGACTAAAAATGGTCAAAATCATTGGATATAGCTCATGAAAAGGTGAATTTTGCCCTTCGCAAAATTATTTTCTACAAAGTCGGAATGACTAAGAATGGCCAAAAATCGTAGGTTATAACGCATGAAATCCTATATTTTTTACTCCGCAAAATTATTTTCTAATAAGTAGAAATGACTAAAATTGATCAAAAATCATAGATTATTGCTCAGAAAAATGTGATGTTTTCCCACTCTGAAATTATTGGCCAATTACTCAATATGATTAAAAGTAGCAAAAAATCGTCGGTTATAGCTCATAAAATGGTGAATTTTAACCTCTAGGAAATTACTTATTAATGGGTCAAAATGACTAAAGATTGCCACAAATCATGTATAATAGATCATAAAATTGTGAATTTTGTCCTTCACGAAATTTTGTTTGTTTGGGTTAGAACTACTAAAAGTGGCAAAAATTGTGGGTCGGAAGTACTAAATGTGGATTTTGGCCTCCGCAAAATTATTTGCCAATGGTCAGAACAACTAAAAATGGCCAAAAATCATGAGCTATAGCTCATGTAAAGTTGAATTTTGACCTCCGTAAAATTATTTGTCTATGGGTTGAAACGACTAAAAATTGTCAAATATCATGGATTATAGCTCATGAAAAAATCATGGATTATAGCTCATGAAAATGTGAATTTTGGCCTCCACAAAATTATTTGTCTATGGGTTAGAATGACTAAAAATGGTCAAAATCATGGATTATAGCTCATGAAAATGTGAATTTTGACCTCTACAAAATTATTTGCCAATGGGTCAAAATGACTAAAAATGGTCAAAATCATGGGTTATTGCTCATGAAATCTTGAATTTTTGTCTTCGCAAAATTATTTGCCAATAAGTACAAACGACAAAAAATTGCCAAAAATCTTGGGCTGTAGCTCATGAAAACATGAATTTTGGCCTCAACAAAATTATTCACAAATTGGTCGAATGACTAAAATTGCCAAAAATTATGGATTATAGCTCATGAAATCATGAATTTTTGCCTCAACAAAATTATTTTCTAATCGGTCAGAATGACTAAAGATGGTGTAAATCATGGGTTATAGCTCATGAAAATGTGAATTTTAGCATTCTGGAAGTTAGTGTCCACTGGGTGGAACGACTAAAAATGGCTAAAAATCATTGTTTATAGCTCATGAAATCGTAAATTTTTAACTGAATGAAATTATTTCAATGGCTTATTATGATAAAAAAATGGCCAAAAATCATGGGTGCACATGAAAACGGTAAATTTTAGCCTCCATAAGATTATTTGCTAATGGGTCAGTTTGACTAAAGATGGCCACAAATCATGCATTACAAGTCATGAAATCATGAATTTTGCCTCCATGAAATTATTTGCCAATGGGTCAAAATGACTAAAAATGGCAAAAATTGTGTGTTATAGCTCATGAAAATGTGAATTTCAACCTTTGCAAAATTATTTGCCAATGGCTCAAAATGATTAAAATGGCAAAAATCATGTGTTATAGCTCATGAAATCGTGAATTTTAGCCTCCATGAAATTATTTGCTAATGGGTCACAATGACTAAAGATGGCCACAAATCATGTGTTATAGCTCATGAAAATGTGAATTTTGGTTTCGCAAAATTATTTGCCAATGGCTCAAAATGATTAAAAATAGCCAAAATTATGGATTATAGCTCATGAAAACGTGAATTTTAGCCTCCACAAAATTATTTGCCAATTGGTTAGAATGACTAAAAATGGTCAAAAATCTTGGGTTAAAGCTCACAAAAACGTGAATTTTGGCATTAATGAAATTATTTTCCACTAAGTTAGAATGACTAAAAATTGCCAAAAATCACGGGTTATAGATCATAAAATCCTAAATTTTGACTCACAAGCATTATTTGCCCATTAGTAGAAATAGCTAAAAATGGTCAAAAATCATAGATTATTACTCATGAAAACGTGAATTTTGGTCCCCCGTGAAATTATTTGCCATTGGGTCAAAAGAATTAGAAATGGCCAAAAATTATGGGTTATAGCTCGTGAAATCATGAATTTTGGCTATTGATAAATTATTTTCCACTAGGCCGAAATGATTAAAAATGGCCAAAAATCATGGGTTATGGCTTATGAAAACGTGAATTTTGCCCTTTGCAAATTTATTTGGCAATGGGTTGAAATGACTAGAAATGATCAAAAATCATGGATTATGCACTTGAAAATATGAATTTTGCCTCCATGAAATTACTTCCCACTTGGTCAGAACACTAAAAACGGTAAGAACTTGAGTGTTACTGCTCACGAAATCCTAAATTTTTGACTGCGTGAAATTATTTGCAATAAGTAGAAATGACTAAAAATTATGGGTTATATAGCTCATGAAAACATGAATTTTGGCCTCAACAAAATTATTCACAAATTGGTCGGAATGACTAAAACTGGTTAAAAATCATAGGTTATAGCACATGAAAACGTGAATTTTAGCCTCCACGAAATTATTTGCCAATGAGTAGAAATGACTAAAAATGGCAAAAATTGTGTGTTATAGCTCATGAAAACATGAATTTTGGCCTCCACAAAATTATTTGCCAATGAGTAGAAATGACTAAAATGGTCAAAATCATGGGTTATAGCTCATGAAAATGTGAATTTTGGCCTCCGCAACGTTATTCGCCAATCGGTCGATAGGACTAAAAATAGTCAAAAATCATAGGCTATACCACATGAAAATATGAATTTTGGTCTCCACAAAATTATTTGCCACTAGGTCAGAATAACTAAAAATGGCAAAAATTGTGTGTTATAGCTCATGAAATCTTGAATTTTTGACTACACAAAATTATTTGCCAATGAGTAGAAATGACTAAAATTGCCAAAAATCATAGGTTATAGCTCATGAAAACATGAATTTTGGCCTCCACAAAATTATATGAAAATGGGTAGGAGCGACTAAAATAGTCAAAAATCATGGGTTATAGCACATGAAAACGTGAATTTTGGCCTCATAAAATTATTTACCATTGGGTTAGAATGACTAAAATGGTCAAAATCATGGGTTATTGCTCATGAAATCCTAAATTTTGACTCCATAAAATTATTTTCCAATGAGTAGAAATGACTAAAATTTTCCAAAAATCATGGGTTGTAGCTCATGAAAATGTGAATTTTGGCCTCCACAAAATTATTTGCCAATGGCTCAAAATGATTAAAATGGTCAAAATCATGGGTTATAGCACATGAAAACATGAATTTTAGCCTCATAAAATTATTTTCCAATGGGTCGAATGACTAAAAATGGCAAAAATCATGGATTATAGCTCATGAAAACGTGAATTTTGGCCTCTGCAAAGTGATTCTTCACCGGTTGGAACAACTAAAAATGGCCAACGGCTCCATACGATTAAAATGGCCAAAAATCATGGGTTATAGCTCATGAAAATGTGAATTTTGGCCTCCACAAAATTATTTGCCACTAGGTCGAATGACTAAAAATGGCCAAAAATCATGGGTTATAGCTCATGAAATCATGAATTTTGGCCTCTATAAAATTATTTTCCACTAAGTTAGAATGACTAAAAATGGCCAAAAATCATGGGTTGTAGCTCATGAAAATGTGAATTTTGGCTTCCTTGAAATTATTTGCCAATGAGTAGAAATGACTAAAAATTATGGGTTATAGCTCATGAAATGGTGAATTTTAGTCTCCATGAAATTATTTACCAATGGGTCGAATGACTAAAAATAGCCAAAAATCATGGGTTTTAGCTCATGAAATTATGAATTTTGGCCTCCACAAAATTATTTGCCACTAGGTCGAATAACTAAAAATGGCAAAAATCATGGATTATAGCTCATGAAATCATGAATTTTGGCCTCATAAAATTATTTTCCAATGGCTCAAAATGACTAAAAATGGTCAAAAATCATGGGTTATAGCACATGAAAACGTGAATTTTGGCCTCCATAAAATTATTTTCTAATGGGTCGGTTTGACTAAAGATGGCCACAAATCATGTGTTATAGCTCATGAAATCATGAATTTTGGCCTCCATAAAATTATTTTCCAATGGGTCGAATGACTAAAAATGGTCAAAAATCATGGGTTATAACTCATGAAATGGTGAATTTTAGCCTCCGCAAAATTATTTGCCAATTGGTTAGAATGACTAAAAATGGTCAAAAATCATGGGTTATAACTCATGAAATGGTGAATTTTAGTCTCCATGAAATTATTTACCAATGGGTCGAATGACTAAAAATAGCCAAAAATCATGGGTTTTAGCTCATGAAATTATGAATTTTGGCCTCCACAAAATTATTTGCCACTAGGTCGAATGACTAAAAATGGCAAAAATCATGGATTATAGCTCATGAAAACGTGAATTTTGGCCTCCACAAAATTATTTGCCAATGGCTCAAAATGATTAAAATGGTAAAAAATCATGGGTTATAGCTCATGAAATCGTGAATTTTAGCCTCTATGAAATTATTTACCAATGGATTAGAATGACTAAAAATGGCAAAAATCATGGGTTATAGCACATGAAATTATGAATTTTGGCCTCCACAAAATTATTTGCCAATGAGTAGAAATGACTAAAATTGGCAAAAATCATGGATTATAGCTCATGAAAATGTGAATTTTAGCCTCTATGAAATTATTTACCAATGGGTCGAATGACTAAAAATGGTCAAAAATCATGAGTTATAGCTCATGAAAATGTGAATTTTAGCCTTTGCAAAATTATTTGCCAATGAGTAGAAATGACTAAAAATGGTGAAATTTAGTCTTCATGAAATTATTTACCAATGGGTCGAATGACTAAAAATAGCCAAAAATCATGGGTTTTAGCTCATGAAATTATGAATTTTGGCCTCCACAAAATTATTTGCCACTAGGTCGAATGACTAAAAATGGCAAAAATCGTGTGTTATAGCTCATGAAATTATGAATTTTGGCCTCCACAAAATTATTTGCCAATGAGTAGAAATGACTAAAAATAGCCAAAAATCATGTGTTATAGCTCATGAAAATGTGAATTTTAGCCTCCACAAAATTATTTGCCAATTGGTTAGAATGACTAAAAATGGCAAAAATCATGGATTATAGCTCATGAAAATGTGAATTTTAGCCTCCACAAAATTATTTGCCACTAGGTCGAATGACTAAAAATGGCAAAAATCATGGATTATAGCTCATGAAATCTTGAATTTTTGACTTTACAAAGTGATTCTTCACCGGTTGGAACAACTAAAAATGGCCAACGGCTCCATAATGATTAAAATGGCCAAAAATCATGGGTTATAGCATCTAAATGGTGAATTTTAGCCTCCATAAAATTATTTTCTAATGGGTCGGTTTGACTAAAGATGGCCACAAATCATGTGTTAAAGGTTATGAAATCGTGAAAATGTGAATTTTCCATTAGTTCGAAACTACAAAAATGTGTAAAAATTATTTTCCACCGGGTGGAATGACTAAAAATCATGGGTTATAGCTCATGAAAATGTGAATTTTGGCCTCAGAAAATATTTTCCAATGGGTCGAATGACTAAAAATGGATACAAATCATAGGTTATAGCACATGAAAACGTGAATTTTAGCCTCCACGAAATTATTTACTACTGGGTCTGAATAACTGTAAATGGCATGAAATCGTGTGTTATCGCACATGAAATACTATACTTTTGACTCCACAAACTATTTGCCAATAAGTAGGAATAACTAAAAATTATCACAAATCATGTGTTATAGCTCATGAAAATGTGAATTTTGGCCTCCGCCAAATTATTTGGCAATGGGTCGAATGACTAAAAATGGATACAAATCATTGGCTATACCACATGAAAACGTGAATTTTAGCCTCCACAAAATTATTTGCCACTAGGTCAGAATAACTAAAAATGGCAAAAAATTGTATGTCATCGCTCTTGAGATCCTGAATTTTTGACTTTACAAACTTATTTGCCTATGAGTAGAAACGACTGAAATTTGCCAAAAATCATAGGTTATAGCTCATGAAAACATAAATTTTGGCATCCACAAAATTATATGAAAATGGGTAGGAACGACTAAAATAGTCAAAAATCATGGGTTATAGCACATGAAAGCGTGAATTTCGGCCTCCTAGAATCTATTTACCACTGGGTCGGAACGACTAAAAATGGTGAAAATTTATGTGTTATTGGTCATGAAATCTTGAATTTTTGACTCCATAAAATTATTTGCCAATGAGTAGAAATGACTGAAATTTTCCAAAAATCATGGGTTGTAGCTCATGAAAATGTGACTTTTTGCCTCCACGAAATTAATTTTTGATGTCTCAAAATGATTAAAATGGTCAAAAGTCGTGGTTTATAGCCCATGAAATCATGAATTTTTGCCTCTGTAAAAATATTTTCCAATGGGTCAGAATGACTAAAAATGGCAAAAATCATGGATTATAGCTCATGATAACGTGAATTTTGGCCTCTGCAAAGTGATTCTTCACTGGGTTGGAACAACTAAAAATGGCCAACGGCTCCATACGATTAAAAATGGCCAAACATTATGGGTTATAGCGCACGAAATGGTGAATTTTAGCCTCCATAAAATTATTTTCTAATGGGTCAGTTTGACTAAAGATGGCCACAAATCATGTGTTAAAGGTTATGAAATCGTGAAAATGTGAATTTTCCATTAGTTCGAAACTACGAAAAATGTGTAAAAAATTATTTTCCACTGGGTGGAATGACTAAAAATCATGGGTTATAGCACATGAAATGGTGAAATTTAGTCTTCATGAAATTATTTGCTAATGGGTCACAATGACTAAATATAGGCACAAATAAAGTGTTTTAGCTCATGAAATTATGAATTTTGGTCTGCATGAACTTATCTTCCATTGGGTCGAATGACTAAAATTGGCCAAAAATCTTGGGTTATAGCTCATAAAAACGTGAATTTTAGCCTCCATAAAATTATTTACTAATGGTTGGGAGAGACTAAAATGGTTAGAAATCTCGGTTAAGGCTAAAAACATGAATTTTGCATTCGCAAAATTATTTTTCACTAAGTCAAGAGGGACTAAAATGGCCAAAATTGCAAACTATAGCTTATGAAATCCTAAAATTTTGACTCCCCAACATTATTTTCCATGAGTGGAAGTGACTAAAAGTGGTAAAACAATCGGGTCATTGGTCATGAAAATGTGAATTTTGGCCTCTATAAAATTATTTTTCACTAAGTCAAGAGGGACTAAAATGGCCAAAAATCATGGATTATAGCTCATGAAATCATGAATTTTTGCCTCTGTGAAATTTTTTCCCACGGGTCGAACGACTAAAAATGGTGAAATTTAGTCTTCATGAAATTATTTACTAATGGTTGGGAGAGACTAAAATGGTTAAAAATCATAGGTTATAGCACATGAAATGGTGAAATTTAGTCTTCATGAAATTATCTACTAATTGGTCACAATGACTAAATATAGGCACAAATAAAGTGTTTTAGCTCATGAAATTATGAATTTTGGTCTGCATGAACTTATCTTCCATTGGGTCGAATGACTAAAATTGGCCAAAAATCTTGGGTTATCGCTCATAAAAGCGTGAATTTTAGCCTCATAAAATTATTTACTAATGGTTGGGAGAGATTAAAATGGTTAGAAATCTCAGGTTAAGGCTAAAACATGAATTTTGCATTCGCAAAATTATTTTTCACTAAGTCAAGAGGACTAAAATGGCCAAAAATTATGGGTTATAGCTCATGAAATCGTGAATTTTAGCCTCCGCAAAATTATTTGCCAATGAGTAGAAATGACTAAAAATGGTGAAAATTTATGTGTTATTGGTCATGAAATCTTGAATTTTTGACTCCATAAAATTATTTTTAATGCATCAAAACAATTAAAAAGCCCAAAAATCTAGGGTTATAGCATGAAATCGTGAATTTTAGCCTCCATAAAATTATTTGCCAATGAGTAGAAATGACTAAAATGGCAAAAATCATGGATTATAGCTCATGATAACGTGAATTTTGGCCTCTGCAAAGTGATTCTTCACTGGATTGGAACAACTAAAAATGGCCAACGGCTCCATACGATTAAAAATGGCCAAAAACTATGGGTTATAGCGCACGAAATGGTGAATTTTAGCCTCCATAAAATTATTTTCTAATGGGTCGGTTTGACTAAAGATGGCCACAAATCATGTGTTAAAGGTTATGAAATCGTGAAAATGTGAATTTTCCATTAGTTCGAAACTACGAAAAATGTGTAAAAAATTATTTTCCACTGGGTGGAATGACTAAAAATCATGGGTTATAGCACATGAAATGGTGAAATTTAGTCTTCATGAAATTATCTACTAATGGGTCACAATGACTAAATATAGGCACAAATAAAGTGTTTTAGCTCATGAAATTATGAATTTTGGTCTGCATGAACTTATCTTCCATTGGGTCGGAATGACTAAAATTGGCCAAAAATCTTGGGTTATCGCTCATAAAAACGTGAATTTTAGCCTCCGCAAAATTATTTACTAATGGTTGGGAGAGACTAAAAATGGTTAGAAATCTCCGGTTAAGGCTAAAAAAACATGAATTTTTGCATTCGCAAAATTATTTTTCACTAAGTCAGTAGGACTGAAAATGGCCAAAAATTGCAAACTATAGCTTATGAAATCCTAAAATTTTGACTCCCCAACATTATTTTCCATGAGTAGAAGTGACTAAAAGTGGTAAAACAATCGGGGTCATTGGTCATGAAAATGTGAATTTTAGCCTCCTTGAAATTATTTTTTAATGGATCAAAACAATTAAAAAAGCCCAAAAATCCAGGGTTATAGCGCATGAAATCGTGAATTTTGGCCTCTATAAAATTATTTTTCACTTGGAGTGACATAAAATGGCCAAAAATCATGGATTACGGCTTATTACAATGCGAATTTTGGCCTCCGCCAAATTATTTGGCAATGGGTCGGAACGACTGAAATTGGCAAAAATCATGTATTATAGCAAATCAAAAAGTGAATTTTGCCTCTGTGAAATTTTTTTCCCACGGGGTCAGAACGACTAAAAATGGTGAGAATTTGAGTGTTATCGCTCACAAAACGCTAAATTTTTGACTTTGCAAAATTATTTGCGAATGAGTAGACACGACTAAAAATTGCCATAGGTTATAGCTCATGAAAATGTGAATTTTGGCCACCAGAAAATTATTTGCCAATTGGTTAGAATGACTAAAAATGGATACAAATCGTGGGTTATAACTCATGAAATGGTGAATTTTAGTCTCCATGAAATTATTTATTAATATTTCAAAATGACTGATGATGGTCGCAAATCATGTGTTATCGCTCATGAAATCGTGAACTTCACCCTTCGCGAACTTATTTTACTCTGGGTCGGAGCTACTTAAAATGGCTAAAAATTGTGCTTTAGCTCATGAAAACTTGAATTTTGGCTATCTGCAAAATTATTTGCCAATGGGTCAAAACAACTAATAATGGTCAAAATTTATGGGTTATAGCTCATGAAAATGTGAATTTTGGCCTCCCGAGAAAATATTTACCACTAGGTTAGAACGACTAAAAATAGCAAAAAGTTGTGTGTTATCGCTCATGAAATCCTGAATTTTTGACTATGCGAAATTATTTGCTATTGAGTAGAAACGATAAAAAATTGCCAAAAATCAAGGGTTCTAACTCTTGAAAATATGAATTTTGGGCTCCATGAAATTACTTGCCAATGGCTCAAAATGATTAAAAATGGCCAAAGATCATTAGTAATAGTCTTGAAGTAGTGAATTTGGGCTACTACAAAATTATTTTCCACTAGGTCATAATGACTAAAAATGGCAAAAAATCATGGGTTATAGCTCATGAAAATATAATTATTGGCTAAGCAAAATTATTTGGCAATGGGTCAGAATTACTAAAAATGGTGAAAAAATCTTTGATTGCAGCACATGAAAACATGAATTTTTTCAACCATGATATTATTTCACACTGGGTCGGAATGACTAAAAATGGGGAAAAATCGTGGACTATAGCTCATGAAATCTTGAATTTTTTACTACACAAAACTAATTGCTAGTGAGTAGAAACGACAAAAAATTGAGAAAAATCAAGGGTAGCTCATGAAAATGTGAATTTTGAACATCGAAAAATTAATTGCCAATGGCTCAAAACAATTACAAATGGGCAAAACTTTGGATTATAGCTTTTGAAATTTGAATTTTGGCCTCCGCAAAATTATTTGCCAAAGGGTTGAAATGACTAAAATGGTCAAAAATCATGGGTTATAGCACAGGAAAACATGAATTTTGGCCTTCGCAAAATTATTTACCACTCGGTGAGAACAACTGACAAATGCAAAAATTCGTGCGTTATCACTCATGAAATCTTGAATTTTTGAGTCCATGAGTTCATTTGCCAATGGGTCAGAATGACTAATAGAGGCCAAAAATTATGGATTATAACTCATGAAAACATGAATTTTAGCCTGTGTGAAATTATTTTCCAATGGGTCGGGACAACTAAAAATGGTAAAAAATCATAGGTTTTAGCTCATGAAAATTAGAATTTTGGCCTCCACAAGATTACTTGACAATGAGTCGGGATGACTAAAAATGGTCAAAATTCATGGTTTATAGCTCATGAAAACGTGAATTTTAGCCTCTGCAAAATTGTTTACTAGTCAGAATGACAAAATTTTGTGTGTTATCGCTCATGAAATCCTAAATTTTTGACTACACAAAATTATTTACCATTGAGTAGAAATGACTAAAAATTGCACAAAATCATGGGTTATATCTTATGAAAACATGAATTTTAGCCTCATAAAATTATTTGCCAATGGGTCGCAATAACTAAAAATAGTCAAAAGTCGTAGGTTTTAGCTCATGAAAACTAGAATTTTAGCCTCCGCAAAATTGTTCAACAATTGGTCGGAATGATAAAAAAGGACAAAATTCATCGATTATAGTTCATGAAAACGTGAATTTTAGCCTCTGCAAAATTGTTTACTAGTCAGAATGACAAAATTTTGTGTGTTATCGCTCATGAAATCCTAAATTTTTGACTACACAAAATTATTTACCATTGAGTAGAAATGACTAAAAATTGCACAAAATCATGGGTTATATCTTATGAAAACATGAATTTTAGCCTCCGCAAAATTATTTGCCAATGGGTCGAATAACTAAAAATAGTCAAAAGTCGTAGGTTTTAGCTCATGAAAACTAGAATTTTAGCCTCCGCAAAATTGTTCAACAATTGGTCGGAATGATAAAAAAAGGACAAAATTCATCGATTATAGTTCATGAAAACGTAAATTTTAGCCTTCGCGAACTCGTTTACCACTGAGTCAGAATGACAAATTTGTGTGTTATCGCTCAAGAAATCTTGAAAATTTGACTACGTCAAATTATTTGTCATTGAGTAGAAATGATAAAAAAAATTGCCCAAAATCATGGATTATAGCTCATAAAAACGTGAATTTTAGCCTCCGCAAAATTATTCACCAATTGGCCAGAACAACTAAAAATGATCAAAACCCATAGGTTATAGCACAAGAAAATGTGAATTTTGGCCTCCGCAAAATTATTTACCATTAGGTTGGAATGACTAAAAATGGCAAAAAATCATGTGTTCTCATTCATGAAATCCTGAATTTTTTGATTTCACAAAATTATTTGCTAATTAGTAGAAATGATTGAAAATTGATAAAAGTTATGGGTTGCAGCTTATTAAAACGTGAAATTTGACCTCCACGAAATTAATTTCCAATGGCTCAAAATGATAAAAAATGACCAAAAATCATGGGTTATAGCTCAGTCAATCGTGAATTTTGACCTCTGCACAATCATTTTCCACTGAGTCAGAATGACCAAAAATGGCAAAAAATTATAGGTTATAGCTCATAAAATGGGGAATTTTAGCCTCTATGAAATTATTTGTTATTGGATCGGAATGACTAAATATGGCTAAAAATATTGTGTTATAGCTCATGAAATTGTGAATTTTATCCTTCATAAAATTATTTTCCAAAGGCTCGAAATTGCTGTAAATGGCAAAAAATCATAGATTATAGCTCAGGAAAACATGAATATTGGCTTCCGCGAAACTATTTGGCAATAGGCGGAATGATTAAAAATGGTCAAAAATTATGGGTTATAGCTCATGAAAATGGGAATTTTGGCCTCCGCAAAACTATTTATCAATGGGTCAAAACGATAAAATAGTCAAAATCATGGGTTATAGCACATAAAAATGTGAATTTTGTCCTTTGCGGAATTATTTGCCACTATGTCGAAACAACTAAAAATGGTGAAAATTTGCGTGTTATCGCATGAAAACTTGAATTTTTGACTACATGAAATCATTTGCCATTTTAGTAGAAATAACTAAAATTTTCCAAAAAACATGGGTTATCGCTCATGAAAACGTGAATTTTGGTCCCCACAAAATTAATCGCCAATGGGTTAGAACGATTAAAATTGGCCAAAATCATAGGTTATATAGCACATGAAAACGTGAATTAGGCCTCTTAAAAATTATTTACCATTGGGTTAGAATGACTAAAAATGGCGAAAAATCGTGTGTTATCGCTCATAAAATCCTAAATTTTTGACTCCGTGAAATTATTTGCCACTAAGTAGAAATGAATAAAAATTGCTTAAAAAGGAAAGATGGACAAAAATCATGGGTTATAGCTCATGAAACCCTAAATTTTTGACTCCGTAAAATTATTTATCAACGAGTAGAAATGACTAAAAATTGTTTAAAAACATGGGTTATTGCCCATGAAAACGTGAGTTTTGGCCTCCACGAAATTATTTGCTAATGGCTCAAAATGATTAAAAATAGCCAAAAATCGTGGGTTATAGCTCATCAAATTATGAATTTTGGCAATTGTGAAATTGTTGGTATGTAGGAATGACTAAAAATAGCCAAAAATTATGGGTTTCAGCTCATGAAAATGTAAATTTTAGCCTTCTCAAAATTAACTGGCAATGGGGCGGAACAACTAAAAATGGTCAAAATCATGGATTGTAGCACATAAAAACGTGAATTTTTTCCTCTGTGAAATTATTTCCCACTGGTTTAGAATGACTAGAAATAGCAAAAATTCATGTCTTATTGCTCATGAAATGCTGAATTTTTTACTATACTGCACCGAAATTATTTGCTAATGAGTAAAAATGACTAAGAATTGCCAAAAATCATGGGGTAGAGCTCATTAAAACATGAATTTTGGCGTCCACAAATTTATTTGCCAATGGTCAAAATGATTAAAATGGTAAAAAATTATTGGTTATAGCGCATGAAAATATGAATTTTGACCTAGGCAAATTTCTTTTCCACTGGGTCAGAACGGCTAAAAGCGGTAAAAAATCATGTGTATTACTGATGGACTTTGAAAAAATTATTTGCCAATGAGTAGAAATGACTAAGAATTGCCAACAATTATGAGTTATAGCTCATTAAAACATGACTTTTGGTCTCCACAAATTTTGCCAATGGTCGGAATGACTGAAAATGGTCAAAAGTCAAGGGTTATATAGCACATGAAATGTGAATTTTAGCCTCCGCAAAATTATTTGCCACTAGGTCAGAACGACTAAAAATGGCAAAAATTGTGTGTTATCACTCATGAAATCTTGGATTTTTGACTCCACGAAGTTATTTGCCAATGAGTACAAACCAAAAAATCATGGGTTTTAGCTCATGAAATCCTAATATTTTGACTCCATGAAGTTATTTATCAATGAATAGAAATAACTAAAACTTTTTAAAAATCATGGGTTATAGGTCTAGAAAAATTGGATTTTAGCCTCCGTGAAATTATTTACCAATGGGTCGGAATGACTAAAATTTGTTAAAAATCATGGGTTATAGCTCATGAAATCCTAAATTTTTGCTTTCATGAAATTATTTACCATTAAGTAGAAATGACTAAAATGGTCAAAAATCATGAGTTATTGCTCAAATATGAATCTTTGCCTCCGCGAAATTATTTGCCAATGGCTCAAAAAATAATTAAAAATAACCAAAAATCATGGGTTATAGCTCATGAAAGGTGGATTTAAGCCTCCATGAAATTATTTGTTAATGAGTCGGAATGATTAAAGATGGCCACAATTCATGTGTTATAGATCATTAAATCATGAATTTTATCCTTCGCGAAGTTATTTTCAACTAGGTCAAAACTACTTAAATGGTCAAAAATAGTGGGTTATAACTCATGAAAATGTGAACATTGCCCTTTGGGAAATTATTTTCTAATAGGTCGGAATGACTAAAAATGGTCAAAATCATGAGTTATAGCTCATGAAAATGGGAGTTTTAACCTCGAAGAAACTATTTGCTAATGGCTCAAAATAATTAAAAATGGGTAAAATTTGTGGGTTATAGGTCATGAAAATGTGAATTTAGCCTTTGCAAAATTATTTGCCAAAGGAATGGAAAGAGTAAAAATGGTTAAAAATCATGTGTTATAGCACATGGCAACGCAAATTTTGCCTCCTTAAAATTATTCCCCATGGGGTCGTAACAACTAGAAATGGCAAGAAATCTCGGTTTATAGCTCATGAAATCCTAAAATTTTGACTTAGTGAAATTATTTGCAAATGAGTAGAAACTAAAAATGGAAAGAAAATCATGGGTTATATCTCATGAAATCATGAATTTCAGCCTCCGTAAAATTATTTTTCACTGGGTTGGAATGACTAAAAATAGCCAAAAATCGTGGGTTATAGCTTATAAAATGTAAATTCGGCCTCCACAACATTATTTGTCAATGGGTCAAAATGACTAAAAATGGTAAAAAAAACTCATGGGTTATAGCTCATGAAATTGTGAATTTTAGCTTCCATCGAATTATTTTTCACGAGATCGGAAGGAGCCAAAATGGTAAAAAATCATTGGTTATAACTCATGAAAACATGAATTTTAGCCTCCGGAAAATTATTTTCCAATGGGCCAAAATGACTAAAAATGGTCAAAAATCATGGATCAATGCTTATAAAAATGTGAATTTTGGCCTTCATAAAATTATTTTCCACTAGGTCGGGACGACTAAAAATGGCCAAAAATCATTGGTAGCTTGTGAAATCCTAAATTTTTGACCCCCCACGAAATTATTTCCCAATGAGTGGAAGTGACTAAATATGGTCAAAAGTCATGGGTTATTGCTTATGAAAACATAAATTCTAGATTTCATGAAATTATTTGCCAATGGCTCAAAACGGTTAAAAATTACCAAAACTCATGGGTTATAGCTTATGAAATGGTGAATTTTAGCCTCTATGAAATTATTTGTTAGTGGGTCAGAATAACTAAAGATGGCCACGAATCATGTGTTAGAGCTCATAAAATCATGAAAATTTTCCTTTGCAAAATTATTTTCCTCTGGGGGCGGAACTGCTCAAAATGGAAAAAAAATCGTTGATTATAGCTCATGAAAATGTGAATTTTAGCCTCCGCAAAATTATTTACCAATGGGTCGAATGACTAAAAATGGTCAAAATCATGGATCAATGCTTATAAAATGTGAATTTTGGCCTTCATAAAATTATTTTCCACTAGGTCGGACGACTAAAAATGGCCAAAAATCATTGGTAGCTTGTGAAATCCTAAATTTTTGACCCCCACGAAATTATTTCCCAATGAGTGGAAGTGACTAAATATGGTCAAAAGTCATGGGTTATTGCTTATGAAAACATAAATTCTAGATTTCATGAAATTATTTGCCAATGGCTCAAAACGGTTAAAAATTACCAAAACTCATGGGTTATAGCTTATGAAATGGTGAATTTTAGCCTCTATGAAATTATTTGTTAGTGGGTCAGAATAACTAAAGATGGCCACGAATCATGTGTTAGAGCTCATAAAATCATGAAAATTTTCCTTTGCAAAATTATTTTCCTCTGGGGGCGGAACTGCTCAAAATGGAAAAAAAAATCGTTGATTATAGCTCATGAAAATGTGAATTTTAGCCTCCGCAAAATTATTTACCAATGGGTCAGAATTACTAAAAATGGTCAAAAATCATGGGCTAAAGCTCATGAAAATGTGAATTTTGGCCTCCTTGAAACTATTTGCCAATGTATCCAAACGATTAATAATGTCCACAAATCATGGGTATAGCGCATTTGGCCTCCGCAAAGTTATTTACCAATGTATCAAAATGACTAAAAATGGTCAAAAATTAAGGGCTATAGCACATGAAAATGGAATTTTGAACTCCGCAAAACTATTTACCACTGGGTCGGAATGACTAAAAATGGCAAAAAATTGTGGGTTATAGCTCATAAAATCCTAAAATTTTGACTCCACTTAATTATTGGCCAATGACTAGAAAATGACTACAAAATGCCAAAAATCATGGATTATAGCTCATGAAATTATAAATTTTAACCTCTGCAAAATAATTTTCAACTGAGTTAGGCCAACTAAAAATGGCCAGCAATTGTGCGTTGAAACTCATCAAAATGTGAATTTCAGCCTGTGCAATATTATTTTGTGAATGGGTCAGAATGACCAAAAATAGTCAAATATCATGGGTTATAGCTCATAAAATTGTGAATTATATGCCTCCACAAATTTATTTTCCACAGGGTCAGAACGACTAAAAATGGCAAAAAATTATGGGTTATAACTCATGAAAACGTGAATTTTAGCATCCACGAAATTATTTGCCAATGGGTCGGAATGACAAAAAGGGTAAAAAATATTGGGTTATAGCAAATGAAAATTTGAATTTCAATCTTCATGAAACTATTTGCCAATGAGTAAAAATGACTAAAAATGATCAAAAATTATGGGTTATAGCTCATGAAAATATGAATTTTGGCCTCTGCCAAGTTATTTTCCAATGGGTTGAAATGACTAAAATTGGCCATAAGTAGAAATGACTAAAAATAGTCAAAAATCATGGTCATTGCTCAAGAAAACTTGAATTTTGGACTCCGTGGAATTATTTAGCAATGGCTCAAAATAATTAAAAATGGCAAAAACTCATAGGTTACAGCTCATGAAATGGTGAATTTTAGCCTCTACGAAACTATTTGCTAAGTTATTTGCCAATAGGTTAAAAAGACTTAAAATGGTCAAAATCATGGGTTAAAACTTATGAAAACGTGAATTTTGGCCTCTACGAAACTATTTGCTAATGGCTCTGAATGTGGGTTATAGCATATGAAAATGTGTATTTTTCCCTCCGCAAAACTTCTTAGCAATGGCTCCAAATGATTAAAAATGGCCAAAGAGCGCGGGTTATAGCTCATGAAAACTTGAATTTTGGCTTATGCATAATTATTTACCAATGGGTCAAAATGACTAAAAATGATCAAAAATCATGTGTCATCGCACAAGAAAAGTTGAATTTTGACTTCCATAAAATTATTTACCACTGGATCAGAACGATAAAAAAGGCAAACAATCGTGGATTATAGCTCATGAAATCCGGAATCTTTGATTCAATGAAACTATTTGCTAATGAGTAGAAATAACTAAAAGTGGCCAAAAATCGTGGGCTATAACTCATGAAAATGTGAATTTTGAACACTGAAATTTTTTGCCAATGGTTTAAAATAATTAAAAATGGGCAAGAATCATGGGTTATAGCTCATGAAATCATGAATTTTGGCCTCCGCGAAACTATTTGCAAATGGGTCGGAGTGACCAAAAATGGTCAAAAATCATGTGTTATAGCACATGAAAATGTAAATTTTGACCTTCACGTAATTATTTACCAATGGGTCAAAATGACTAAAAATGATAAAAATCATGGGTTATAGCTCTTGAAATTGTTAATTTAGTCTCCACGAAATTATTTGCCAATGAGTAAAATGACTAAAATGGCCAAAAATCATGGGTTATAGCTCATGAAAATATGAATTTTGGCTTCCATGAAATTATTTTCCAATAGGTCAAAAATGCTAAAATGATAAAAAATTATTAGTTATAGCTCATGAAAATGTATATTTTGGCCTCTGTGAAACTATTTCCTAATGGCTCCGAACGATTAAATAAGGCCAAAAATCGTGGGTTATAGCTCATGAAAGCGTGAATTTTGGCCTACGTAAAACTATTTGCCAATTGCTCCGAACGATTAAAAATGGCCAAAAAATGTGGGTTATTCATAAAAATGTGAATTTTGGCCTATGTATAATTACTTACCAATGGGTCAGAATGACTAAAAATGGTCAAAAATCATGTGTTATAGCACATGAAAATGTAAATTTTGACCTTCACGTAATTATTTACCACTGGGTCAGAATGACTAAAAATGGTAAAAAATCATTGGTTATAGGTCTGAAATCCTGAATTTTTGCCTCTGAAAATTATTTTCCAATGAGTACACAAGACAACAAATAGCCAAATTTCATGTGTTACAGCTTATGAAATCATGAATTTTAGCCTTTGTGAAATTATTTTTCACTGGATCAAAACATCTAAAATTAGCCAAAAGCATGGGTCATAGCCCATAAAAATATCAATTTTGCCTCCGCAAAATTATTTATCAATGGGTTGAAACGACTAAAAATGATAAAAAATCATGGGTTATAGCTACTGAAATTGTTAACTTAGTCTCCACGAAATTATTTTCCATTGGGTCAGAAGGAATAAAAATAGCCAAAAATTCTAGTGTATTGCTTGTGAAAACATGAATTTTGGTCTCCGCAAAGTTATTTGCCTTTAGGTCGGAACGAGTAAAAATGGTCAAAATCATTGGTTATAGCCCATGAAAAGGTGAATTTTTTCCTTCGCAAAATTATTTTCTACTAGGTTGGAATGACTAAGAATGGCCAAAAATCATAGGTTATATAAGCACATGAAATCCTATATTTTTGACTCCGCGAAATTATTTTCTAATGAACAGAAATGACTAAAAATTGTCAAAAATTATACATTATTTTTCATTAAAACGTAAAGTTTTGCCATTGTGAAATTATTTGCCAATTACTCAATATGATTAAAATTAGCAAAAAATCTAGGGTTATAGCTCATATAATGGTGAATTTTAACCTCTATGAAATTACTTATTAATGCGTCAGAATGACTAAAGATTGCCACAAATCATGCGTTATAGTTCATAAAATTGTAAATCTTGTCCTCCACGAAATTATGTTTCTTTGGGTTAGAACTACTAAAAATGGCAAAAAATTGTGGGTCGGAACTACCAAATGTGAATTTTGGCCTCTACAAAATTATTTGCCAATGGTCAGAACGACTAAATATGGCCAAAAATCATGAGCTATAGCTCATGAAAACTTGAATTTTGATCTCCGTAAAATTATTTGTCAAGGGGTTGGAATGACTAAAAATTATCAAATATCATGGGTAATAGCTCATTAAATTATGAATTTTAGCCTCTGCGAAATTATTTTCACCACAATGGGAACACCTAAAAAGGCCAAAAATCATGTGTTATAGCACATGGAACATGAATTTTAGCCTCCGCAAAATTATTTTCCAAATGGTCGGATCAACTAAAAATGGTTAAAAAAAACTTGAGTTACAGCTTATGAAAAACGTTAGTTATATAGCACATAAAATCCTAAGTTTATGACTCCACAAAATTATTTGCCAATGAGTAGAAATGACTGAAAATGGCTAAAAATCACAGATTACTCATGAAAACATGAATTTTGGCCTTCGTGAAATTATTTGTCAATCACTCAAAATGATTAAAAATGGCCAAAAATTATGGGTTGTATTGTCATGAAATAGTGAATTTTAGCCTCTTGAAATTATTTGTCAATGGGTCGGAACGAGGAAAGATGGCCACAAATCATGTGTTATAGCTCATGAAATCATGAATTTTATCTTTCATAAAATTATTTCCCATTGGGTTGGAACAACCAAAAATGGCCAAAATTTATGGGTTGTAGTTCATGAAATCGTCAATTTTCCCCTCCAATAAAATATTTTCTAATGGCACAAAATGATTAAAAATGGCAAAAAATCGTGGGTTATAGTACATGAAAATGTGAATTTTGTCCTCTGTTAAATTATTAGCCACTAGGTCGAAAAGTAATGGCAAAAACTCATGGGTTATAGCTCATGAAATCCTAAATTTTGACTCCATAAAATTATTTGTCAATTTGTAGAAATAACTAAAAATAGCCAAAAATCGTGTGTTATAGCTCATGAAATCATGAATTTTATCTTCATAAAATTATTTTCCAAATGGTCGGATCAACTAAAATGGTTAAAAACTTGAGTTACAGCTTATGAAAAACGTTAGTTATATAGCACATAAAATCCTAAAGTTTATGACTCCACAAAATTATTTGCCAATGAGTAGAAATGACTGAAAATGGCTAAAAATCACGGATTACTCATGAAAACATGAATTTTAGCCTACGCGAAATTATTTGTCAATCACTCAAAATGATTAAAAATGGCCAAAAATTATGGGTTGTATTGTCATGAAATAGTGAATTTTAGCCTCTTGAAATTATTTGTCAATGGGTCGGAACGAGGAAAGATGGCCACAAATCATGTGTTATAGCTCATGAAATCATGAATTTTATCTTTCATAAAATTATTTCCCATTGGGTTGGAACAACCAAAAATGGCCAAAATTTATGGGTTGTAGTTCATGAAATCGTCAATTTTCCCCTCCAATAAAATATTTTCTAATGGCACAAAATGATTAAAATGGCAAAAATCTTGGGTTATAGTACATGAAAATGTGAATTTTGTCCTCTGTTAAATTATTAGCCACTAGGTCGAAAAGTAATGGCAAAAACTCATGGGTTATAGCTCATGAAATCCTAAATTTTGACTCCATAAAATTATTTGTCAATTTGTAGAAATAACTAAAAATAGCCAAAAATCGTGTGTTATAGCTCATGAAATCGTAAATTTTGGTGTCCGCAAAATTATTTTTAAATAGATCAAAATAAATAAAAATGGCTAAAAATTATTAGTTACAGCTCATAAGAGCGTGAATTTTGGCCTCCGCAAAATTATTTGCCAATGGTCAAATGATTAAAATGGTCAAAATCATGGGTTATAGCATGAAATTGTGAATTGTAGCCAGCGTGAAATTATTTACCACTTGGTCAGAATGATTAAAAATGGCCAAAAATTATAGGGTATAGCTCATCAAAATGTGAATTTTGGCTTTCAAGAAATTATTTGCCAATGGGTCGAAATGATTGAAACTGGTCAAAATCCATGGGTTATAGCTCATGAAAAGGTGAAGTTTGGCCTCCACAAAAAATTATTTACCACTGGGTCAGAATGACTAAAAATGGCCAAAAATTATAGGGTATAGCTCATCAAAATGTGAATTTTGGCTTTCAAGAAATTATTTGCCAATGGGTTGAAATGATTGAAAATGGTCAAAATCCATAGGTTATAGCTCATGAAAAGGTGAAGTTTGGCCTCCACAAAATTATTTTTAAATAGATCAAAATAAATAAAAATGGCTAAAAATTATTAGTTACAGCTCATAAGAGCGTGAATTTTGGCCTCCGCAAAATTATTTGTTAATGGGTCAAAACAACTAAAAATGGTCAAATATCATGGGTTATAGCATGAAATTGTGAATTGTAGCCCGCGTGAAATTATTTACCACTTGGTCAGAATGATTAAAAATGGCCAAAAATTATAGGGTATAGCTCATCAAAATGTGAATTTTAGCTTTCAAGAAATTATTTGCCAATGGGTCGAATGATTAAAATGGTCAAAATCCATGGGTTATAGCTCATGAAAAGGTGAAGTTTGGCCTCCACAAAAAATTATTTACCACTGGGTCAGAATGACTAAAAATGGCCAAAAATTATAGGGTATAGCTCATCAAAATGTGAATTTTGGCTTTCAAGAAATTATTTGCCAATGGGTCGAAATGATTGAAACTGGTCAAAATCCATGGGTTATAGCTCATGAAAAGGTGAAGTTTGGCCTCCACAAAAAATTATTTACCACTGGGTCAGAATGACTAAAAATGGCCAAAATTATGGGGTATAGCTCATCAAAATGTGAATTTTGGCTTTCACGAAATTATTTACCAATAGGTTGAAATGATTGAAAATGGTCAAAATCCATGGGTTATAGCTCATGAAAAGGTGAAGTTTGGCCTCTGCAAAAATTATTTACCAAAGGGTCGGAAAGACTAGAAATGGTCAGAAATCCAGGGTAGCACATGAAAAAGTAAATTTTGACATTCGCAAAATTATTTAGCCATGGGTCGGAACGAGTAAAAATGGCAAAAAAATCTTGGGTTATAGCTCATGAAATCCTAAAATTTTGATTCCATGAAATTTTTTTATCAATGAGTAGATTTGGTAAAAATGGCCAAAAATCGTCCGTTATAGCTCACGTAATCATAAATTTTGGCCTCCGTGAAATTATTTGTCAATGTGTAGAAATGACTAAAAATGGTTAAATATCAAGGGTTATTGCTCATGAAAACGTGCATTTTGATATCCATGAAATTATTTGCCAATGGCTCAAAATGATTAAAAATGACCAAAAACTGTGGGTTATATCTCATGAAATCTTGAATTTTGAAGTCTGTGAAATTATTTTCCCGTGGGTCAGAAGGATCAAAAATGACTAAAAACATGGATTATAATACATGAAAACAAGAATTTTGACCTCCATGAAATTATTTATTAGTGGGTCGGAACGACTGAAAATGGTTAAATATCATGGGTTATATCTCATAAAATTATCAAATTTGGCCTCCGTAAAAATATTTTATGCTGGGTCAGAATGACTAAAAATGTCAAACAATTATGGGTTATTGCTAATCAAAATATGAATTTTGGCCTTTGTGAAATTATTTGTCTATGGGTCAGAACGACTAAAAATATTCAAATATCATGGGTTATAGCTCAAGAAAGGTAAATTTTGGCTTCCACAAAACTATTTGCCAATGGTTCCGAATGATTACAAATGGCCAATAATCATGGCTTAGAGCACATGTAAAAGTAAATTTTGATCTCAGTGAAATTGTTTACCATCGAATCGAAATGACTAAAAATGGCAAAAAAATCATGGGTTATAGCTCATGAAGTCCTTAAATATTTGACTCCATGAAATTATTTGCCAATGAGTAGATACGACTAACTATAGCCAAAACTCCTGCATTATAGCTTATGAAATTGTGAATTTTGGCCTCTATAAAATTATTTTCCACTAGGTCGGAAGGACTAAAAAACCCAAAATCATGGGTTATAGTTCATGAAATCATAAATTTTGGCCTCCGTGAAATTATTTGTCTATGGGTCGAACGACTAAAATGGTCAAAAATCATGGGTTATAGCATATGAAATTGTGAATTTTGGCCTCAGTAAAATATTTTATCTTTGGGTCGAATGACTAAAATGTCAAACAATTATGGGTTATTGCTAATCAAAATATGAATTTTGGCCTTTGTGAAATTATTTGTCTATGGGTCGAGCGACTAAAATATTCAAATATCATGGGTTATAGCTCAAGAAAGGTAAATTTTGGCTTCCACAAAACTATTTGCCAATGGTTCCGAATGATTACAAATGGCCAATAATCATGGCTTAGAGCACATGTAAAAGTAAATTTTGATCTCAGTGAAATTGTTTACCATCGAATCGAAATGACTAAAAATGGCAAAAAAATCATGGGTTATAGCTCATGAAGTCCTTAAATATTTGACTCCATGAAATTATTTGCCAATGAGTAGATACGACTAACTATAGCCAAAACTCCTGCATTATAGCTTATGAAATTGTGAATTTTGGCCTCTATAAAATTATTTTCCACTAGGTCGGAAGGACTAAAAAACCCAAAATCATGGGTTATAGTTCATGGAAATGTGAACTTGGCCTTTGCAAATTTATTTGTCAATGGGTTAAAATGACTAAAATTAGTCAAAAATCAAAAGATATGGCTCATGTAATTGTGAATTGAAGCTTGCACAAAATTATTTTCCATTGGGTCCGAAGAAGTAAAAATAGTCAATAATTATGGATTATAGCTCATGAAAATGTGAATTTTGACCTCCATAAAATTATTTTCCAATGGGGTAGAATGACTAAAAATGGTAAAATATTGTGGGTTATAGCACAAGAAAATATATATTGTGACCTCCGTGAAATTATATACCATTGGATTGGAGCAAAAAAGGCAAAAAATCATGGTTTATAGCTCATGAAATTTGGAATATTTAATTCCATGAAATCTTGAATTTTGAAGTCTGTGAAATTATTTTCCAATGGGGTAGAATGACTAAAAATGGTTAAATATCATGGGTTATAGCATATGAAATTGTGAATTTTGGCCTCCATAAAATTATTTTTCAATGGGTCGAATGACTAAAATGGCCAAAATTATGGGGTATAGCTCATGAAAATGTGAATTTTGGCCTCTACAAAATTATTTGCCAATGGGTCAAAACAACTAAAAATGGTTAAATATCATGGGTTATAGCTCATGAAATTGTGAATTTTGGCCTCTACAAAATTATTTTCCACTTGGTTGGAATGACTAAAAATGGTCAAAAATCATGGGTTATAGCTCATGAAAATGTGAATTTTGGCTTTCAAGAAATTATTTGCCAATGGGTCGAATGACAAAAATCATGAGTTATAGCTCATGAAAATGTGAATTTTGGCCTCCATAAAATTATTTGCTAATGGGTAGAAATGACTAAAAATGACCAAAAATCGTGGGTTATAGCTCATAAAATGTGAATTTTGGCCTCCATAAAATTATTTTTCAATGGGTCGAATGACTAAAAATGGTCAAAAATCATGGGTTATAGCTCATGAAAATGTGAATTTTGGCCTCCATAAAATTATTTTTCAATGGGTCGAAATGACTAAAATGGCCAAAATCATGGGTTATAGCTCATGAAAACATGAATTTTAGCCTCTTGAAATTATTTGTCAATGGGTCGAAATGACTAAAAATGGCTAAAAATCATGGGTTATAGCTCATGAAAATGTGAATTTGGCCTCTACAAAAGTATTTGTCAATGGGTTGAAACGACTAAAAATGGTCAAAAATCATGGGTTATAGCATATGAAATTGTGAATTTAGGTCTCGATAAATAATTTTCTGCTAGGTCTGAAGTAATAAAAATGGTCAAAAATCATGGGTTATATCTCATGAAATCATGAATTTTGGCCTCTACAAAAGTATTTGTCAATGGGTCGAATGACTAAAAATGGTCAAAAGTCATGTATTATAGCTTATAAAAGGTGAATTTTAGCCTTCACGTAATTAATTTTGACTAGGTTCAAACCGCTAAAAATGGCAAAAATAAGTGGGTTATAGCTCATGAAATCTTGAATTTTTACTCGAGTAAATTATTTGCTAATGGGTAGAAATGACTAAAAATGACCAAAATCGTGGGTTATAACTCATGAAAATGTGAATTTTGGCCTTTGTGAAATTATTTTCTCTTGGGTGGAATGACTAAAATGGCCAAAATTATGAGTTATAATTAGTTAAAAGCGTGAATTTTGATCTCCATAAACTTATTTGTCAATGGGTTAGAACAATTAAAATTGTCAAATATCATGGGTTATAGCATAAAATTATGAATTTTAGCCTTCATTTTTATTTTGTGAAATTATTTACCAATGAGTACAAACAACTAAATATGACCAAAAATCGTATGCTAAGCTCATGAAATCGTGAATTTTCCCATGAAATTATTTTCCACTAAGTCGAATGATAAAATTTGGCAAAAATCATGGATTATAGCTCATGAAATCCTAAAATTTTGATTCCATGAAATTTTTTTATCAATGAGTAGATTTGGTAAAATGGCCAAAAATCGTGTGTTATAGCTCATGAAATCATAAATTTTGGCCTCGTGAAATTATTTGTCAATGTGTAGAAATGACTAAAAATGGTTAAATATCAAGGGTTATTGCTCATGAAAATGCATTTTGATATCCATGAAATTATTTGCCAATGGCTCAAAATGATTAAAATGACCAAAACTGTGGGTTATATCTCATGAAATCTTGAATTTTGGCCTCTATAAAATTATTTTTCAATGGGTCGAATGACTAAAATGGCCAAAATCATGGGTTATAGCACATGAAAACAAGAATTTTGACCTCCATGAAATTATTTATTAGTGGGTCGGAACGACTGAAAATGGTTAAATATCATGGGTTATATCTCATAAAATTGTCAGTTTTGGCCTCCGTAAAAATATTTTTCAATGGGTCAGAATGACTAAAAATGTCAAACAATTATGGGTTATTGCTAATCAAAATATGAATTTTGGCCTTTGTGAAATTATTTGTCTATGGGTCAGAACGACTAAAAATATTCAAATATCATGGGTTATAGCTCAAGAAAGGTAAATTTTGGCTTCCACAAAACTATTTGCCAATGGCTCAAAATGATTAAAATGGCCAAAATCATGGGTTATAGCACATGAAAAGTAAATTTTGATCTCCATGAAATTATTTACCATCGAATCGAAATGACTAAAAATGGCAAAAATCATGGGTTATAGCTCATGAAGTCCTTAAATATTTGACTCCATGAAATTATTTGCCAATGAGTAGAAATGACTAAAATGGCCAAAATCATGGATTATAGCTCATGAAATTGTGAATTTTGGCCTCTATAAAATTATTTTCCACTAGGTCGAAGGACTAAAAACCCAAAATCATGGGTTATAGTTCATGGAAATGTGAATTTTGGCCTTTGCAAATTTATTTGTCAATGGGTTAAAATGACTAAAATTAGTCAAAATCAAAAGATATGGCTCATGTAATTGTGAATTGAAGCTTGCACAAAATTATTTTCCATTGGGTCCTAAGAAGTAAAAATAGTCAATAATTATGGATTATAGCTCATGAAAATGTGAATTTTGACCTCCATAAAATTATTTTCCAATGGGGTAGAATGACTAAAAATGGTAAAATATTGTGGGTTATAGCACATGAAAACATATATTGTGACCTCCGTGAAATTATTTTCCACTTGGTTGGAATGACTAAAAATGGCAAAAATCATGGTTTATAGCTCATGAAATTTGGAATATTTAATTCCATGAAATCCTGAATTTTTGACTCCGTGAAATTATTTGCCAATGGGTAAAAATGACTAAAAATGGATAAAAATCTTGGGTAATAAACATGAAATCATGAATTTTTGCCTCCACAAAATTATATTCTACTGTGTCAGAATGACTAAAAATGGCCAAAAATAGTGTGGTATAGCTCAAGAAAATGTGAATTTAGGACTCTACAAAATTATTTGTCAATTGATCAAAATGACTAAAACTGGATAAATATCATTAGTTCATGAAATTGTGAATTTTTGCGTCCGTGAAATTATTTTCCACTTGGTTGGAATGACTAAAAAATGCTAAAACTCGTGGGTTATAGCTCATGAAAATTTAAATTTCCACGAAACTATGTGCCAATGGGTCAGAATGACAAAAATCATGAGTTATAGCTAATGATAATGTGAGTTTTGGCCTCCGCGAAATTACTTGGTAATAGTTTTGAATGATAAAAAATGACCAAAAATCTCGGCATATAGCTCATAAAAATGTGAATTTTGACCTCCACAAAATTATTTACCAAAATGCCAGAATAACTAAAAATGTTCAAAAATATTAAGTAATGCACATGAAAAAGTAAATTTTGTCCTCCGTGAAAATTATTTACTACTGGGTTGAAAGGATTAAAATGGCCAAAATCATGCGTAATAGCTCATGAAAACATGAATTTTTACTTCTGCAAAATTATTTGTTACTGGCTCGAAACGACTAAAACGCTAAAAATCATGGGTTATAGCTCATGAAAATGTGAATTTGGCCTCTACAAAAGTATTTGTCAATGGGTTGAAACGACTAAAAATGGTCAAAAATCATGGGTTATAGCATATGAAATTGTGAATTTAGGCCTCCGATAAATAATTTTCTGCTAGGTCTGAAGTAATAAAAATGGTCAAAAATTGTGCGTTATATAGCTCATGAAAACATGCATTTTGGCCTCTGAAAAATTATTTGTCAATGAGTCAGAACGACTAAAAATGGTCAAAAGTCATGTATTATAGCTTATAAAAAGGTGAATTTTAGCCTTCACGTAATTAATTTTGACTAGGTTCAAACCGCTAAAAATGGCAAAAATAAGTGGGTTATAGCTCATGAAATCTTGAATTTTTACTCCGTAAAATTATTTGCTAATGGGTAGAAATGACTAAAAATGACCAAAATCGTGGGTTATAGCTAATGAAATGGTAAATATTGGCATCAGCGAAATGATTTTCTACTGGGTCGGAATGACTAAAAATGGCCAAAAATTATGAGTTATAATTCGTTAAAACGTGAATTTTGATCTCCATAAACTTATTTGTCAATGGGTTAGAACAATTAAAAATTGTCAAATATCATCGGTTATAGCGCATAAAATTATGAATTTTAGCCTTCATTTTTTATTTTGTGAAATTATTTACCAATGAGTACAAACAACTAAATATGACCAAAAATCGTGCGTAATAGCTCATGAAATCGTGAATTTTCCCACCGCGAAATTATTTTCCAATGGTCAGAATGATAAAAATGGCAAAAATCATGGATTATAGCTCATGAAAATGTGAATTTTGGCCTCCACAAAATTATTTTCCAATGGGGTAGAATGACTAAAAATGGTAAAATATTGTGGGTTATAGCTCATGAAATTGTGAATTTTGGCCTCCACAAAATTATTTTCCAATGGGTCAAAAGGAGTAAAATAACCAAAAATCGTGGGTTATAACTCATGAAAATGTGAATTTTGGCCTTTGTGAAATTATTTGCCAATGGGTCGAATGACTAAAATGGTCAAAATCATGGGTTATAGCTCATGAAAATGTGAATTTTGGCCTCCACAAAATTATTTTCCACTGGTCGAACTACTAAAAGGGCTTATGAAATCCTATACTTTTGGCTTTGGAAAATTATTTGCCAGTGAGTAGAAATGACTAAAAATGGTCAAAATCAATAGGTCATTGTTCATGAAAACATGAATTTTGTCCTCCCCGAAACTATTTGTCAATAGCTCAAAATGATTAAAATAGCAAAAAATTATGGATTATAACTTATAGCTCATGAAATGGTGAATTTTAGCCTCTATCAAATTATTTGTTAATGGGTCGGAATGACTAAAGATGGCCACAAATCATGCATTACAGCTCATGAAAGTCTGAATTTCGTCCTTTGTGAAATTATTTTTCACTGGGTCAGAAGTACTAAAAATGGCAAAAAAATCATGGGTCGGAACTACTAAACGTGAATTTTGACCTCCGCGAAATTATCTGCTAAGAGGTCAGAAAGACTGAAAATGGTAAAAAATCAATGGTTATATTTTATGAAAACATGAATTTTTATCTCTGCAAAATTATTTGTCGTTGGGTCAGAACGACAAAAAATTATCAAATATATTGGGTTATGGCTCATGAAATTGTGAATTTTAAACTCTGTGAAATTATTTTCCACTAGTTCGGAATGAATAAAAATGGCCAAAAATCAAGGGCTATAAGACATGAAAATGTGAATGTTCACCTCCATAAAATTATTTTCAATGGGTCGAAATGACTAAAAATGGTAAAACATTATGTGTTGTAGTTCATGAAATTGTGAATTTAGGCTCTACGAAATTATTTTCCAGTGGGTCAAAAGGAGTAAAAATAACCAAAAATCGTGGGTTATAACTCATGAAAATGTGAATTTAGGCCTTTGCCAAATTATTTGCCGCTCGGTCGGAATGACTAAAATGGTCAAAATCATGGGTTATAGCTCATGAAAAGGTAAATTTTAGCCTTCGCAAAATTATTTTTCACTGGGTCGGAACTACTAAAAAGGGCTTATGAAATCCTATACTTTTGGCTTTGGAAAATTATTTGCCAGTGAGTAGAAATGACTAAAAATGGTCAAAAGCAATAGGTCATTGTTCATGAAAACATGAATTTTGGCCTCCCCGAAACTATTTGTCAATAGCTCAAAATGATTAAAATAGCAAAAAATTATGGATTATAACTTATAGCTCATGAAATGGTGAATTTTAGCCTCTATCAAATTATTTTTTAATGGGTCGGAATGACTAAAGATGGCCACAAATCATGCATTACAGCTCATGAAAGTCTGTCTGAATTTCGTCCTTTGTGAAATTATTTTCCACTAAGTCGAATGATAAAAATTGGCAAAAATCATGGGTCGGAACTACTAAACGTGAAGTTTGACCTCCGCGAAATTATCTGCTAATAGGTCGGAAAGACTGAAAATGGTAAAAAAATGGTTATATTTTATGAAAACATGAATTTTTATCTCTACAAAATTATTTTTCGTTGGGTCAGAATGACAAAAAATTATCAAATATATTGGGTTATGGCTCATGAAATTGTGAATTTTAAACTCTGTGAAATTATTTTCCACTATTTGAATGAATGAAAATGGCCAAAAATCAAGGGCTATAAGACATGAAAATGTGAATGTTCACCTCCATGAAATTATTTTTCAATGGGTCGAATGACTAAAAATGGTCAAAAATCATGGGTTATAGCTCATGAAATTGTGAATTTTGGCCTCCACAAAATTATTTTCTACTAGATTGAAACGACTAAAATGACCAAAAATCATGGGTTATAGCTCATGAAAATGTGAATTTTGGCCTCCGCAAAATTATTTGCCAATGGGTCAAAACAACTAAAAATGGTCAAAAATCATGGGTTATAGCTCATGAAAACATGAATTTTGGCCTTTGTGAAATTATTTTCCACTATGTTGAATGACTAAAATTGGCCAAAATCATGGGTTATAGCTCATGAAATCCTAAATTTTGACTCGCAAATTATTTGCCAATGAGTAGAAATGACTAAAAATGGTCAAAAATCATGGGTTATAGCTCATGAAAACATGAATTTTGGCCTCCACAAAATTATTTGCCAATGGGTCAAAATGACTAAAAATGGCCAAAATCATGGGTTATAACTCATGAAAATGTGAATTTAGGCCTTTGCCAAATTATTTGCCAATGGGTCAAAACAACTAAAATTGCAAAAACTTTGGGTTATAGCTCATGAAAATGTGAATTTTGACCTCCATGAAATTATTTTCCAATGGGTCAAAACAACTAAAATGGTCAAAAATCATGGGTTATAGCTCATGAAAACATGAATTTTGGCCTCCGCAAAATTATTTGTCAATGGGTCGAATGACTAAAAATGGTCAAAAATCATGGATTATAGCTCATGAAAAGGTAAATTTTAGCCTTCACGTAATTAATTTTGACTAGGTTCAAACCGCTAAAAATGGCAAAATAAGTGGGTTATAGCTCATGAAATGGTGAATTTTAGCCTCTATCAAATTATTTGTTAATGGGTCGAATGACTAAAATGACCAAAAATCATGGATTATAGCTCATGAAATGGTGAATTTTAGCCTTCATTTTTATTTTGTGAAATTATTTTTCAATGGGTCGAATGACTAAAAATGGCCAAAATCATGGGTTATAACTCATGAAAATGTGAATTTTGATCTCCATAAACTTATTTGTCAATGGGTTAGAACAATTAAAATTGTCAAAAATTATGGATTATAACTTATAGCTCATGAAATTGTGAATTTTAGCCTTCATTTTTATTTTGTGAAATTATTTACCAATGAGTACAAACAACTAAATATGACCAAAAATCATGCGTAATAGCTCATGAAATGGTGAATTTTAGCCTTCATTTTTATTTTGTGAAATTATTTTCCACTAAGTCGAATGATAAAAATGGCAAAAATCATGGATTATAGCTCATGAAAATATTAATTTGGCCTCCACAAAATTATTTGCTAATGGGTAGAAATGACTAAAAATGGCCAAAATCATGGGTTATAGCTCATGAAAATGTGAATTTTGACCTCCATGAAATTATTTACCAATGAGTACAAACAACTAAAATGACCAAAAATCATGGGTTATAACTCATGAAAATGTGAATTTAGGCCTTTGCCAAATTATTTGCCAATGGGTAGAAATGACTAAAAATTGTTTTAAATCTTGGATTATAGCTCATGAAAACGTGAATTTTGGCCTTTGTGAAATTATTTTTCAATGGGTCGAATGACTAAAAGCGACCAAAATCGTGGGTTATAGCTCATGAAAACGTGAATTTTGGCCTTTGTGAAATTATTTTCCACTATGTTGGAATGACTAAAATTGGCCAAAAATCATGGGTTATAGCTCATGAAATCATGAATTTTGGCCTCTGCGAAATTATTTGCTAATGGGTAGAAATGACTAAAATGGCCAAAAATTATGAGTTATAGCTCATGAAAACGTGAATTTTGATCTCCATAAACTTATTTGTCAATGGGTTAGAACAATTAAAATTGTCAAATATCATCGGTTATAAGCATAAAATTATGAATTTTAGCCTTCATTTTTATTTTGTGAAATTATTTACCAATGAGTACAAACAACTAAATATGACCAAAAATCGTGCGTAATAGCTCATGAAATCGTGAATTTTCCCACCGCGAAATTATTTTCCACTAAGTCAGAATGATAAAAATTTGCCAAAAATCATGGATTATAGCTCATGAAAATGTTAATTTGGCCTCCACAAAAATATTTTTCAATGGGTCGAAATGACTAAAATGGTCAAAAATCATGGGTTATAGCTCATGAAATCATGAATTTTGGCCTCCACAAAATTATTTTTCAATGGGTCGAATGACTAAAATGACCAAAAATCATGGGTTATAACTCATGAAAATGTGAATTTAGGCCTTTGCCAAATTATTTGCCAATGTTTCAAAATGATTAAAATAGCCAAAAAATCATGGGTTATAGCTCATGAAAAGGTAAATTTTAGCCTTCATTTTTATTTTGTGAAATTATTTTTCAATGGGTCGAATGACTAAAATGACCAAAAATTATGGCTTATAGCTCATGAAATCCTAAATTTTTGACTCTGCGAAATTATTTGCCAATGAGTAGAAATGACTAAAATGGTCAAAATCAATAGGTCATTGTTCATGAAAACATGAATTTTGGCCTCCACAAAATTATTTGTCAATAGCTCAAAATGATTAAAATAGCAAAAATTATGGATTATAACTTATAGCTCATGAAATGGTGAATTTTAGCCTCTATCAAATTATTTGTTAATGGGTGAATGACTAAAGATGGCCACAAATCATGCATTCTGACTCATGAAAGTCTGAATTTAGTCCTTTGTGAAATTATTTTTCAATGGGTGAATGACTAAAAATGGCAAAAATCATGGGTCGGAACTACTAAGCGTGAATTTTGACCTCCATGAAATTATTTGTCAATGGGTCGAATGACTAAAAATGGTAAAAATCAATGGTTATATTTTATGAAAACATGAATTTTTATCTCTACAAAATTATTTTTCAATGGGTCGAATGACTAAAATGACCAAAAATTATGGCTTATAGCTCATGAAATTGTGAATTTTAAACTCTGTGAAATTATTTTCCACTATTTCGGAATGAATAAAAATGGCCAAAAATCAAGGGCTATAAGACATGAAAATGTGAATGTTCACCTCCGCAAAATTATTTTTCAATGGGTCAGAATGACTAAAAATGGTCAAGTATCAAGGGTTATAGCTCATGAAATTGTTAATTTTGGCCTTCGCGATATTATTTTCTACTAGATTGAAACGACTAAAAATGACCAAAAATTATGGCTTATAGCTCATGAAAATGTGAATTTTGGCCTCTGCGAAATTATTTGCCAATGGGTCAAAACAACTAAAAATGGTCAAAAATCATGGGTTCTAGCTTTTGAAAACATGAATTTTAGCCTTTGTGAAATTATTTTCCACTATGTTGGAATGACTAAAATTGGCCAAAAATCATTGGTTATAGCACAAGAAATCCTAAATTTTTGACTCTGCGAAATTATTTGCCAATGAGTAGAAATGACTAAAAGTGGTAAAAACATGAGTTATTGCTCACGAAAACATGAATTTGGTACTTCGCGAAATTATTTGCCAATGTTTCAAAATGATTAAAAATAGCCAAAAAAATCATGTGTAATAACTTATAAAACCGTGAATTTTGTCCTTCACGAAATTATTTTCCACTTGGTCAAAGCGCTAAAAATGTCAAAAATCATGGGTTATAGCTCATGGAAATTTGAATTTTCACCTCCATGAAACTATTTTCCAATGGCGCAAAATTAGTAAAAATGGTCAAAAACTCCTAGGTTATATAGCTCATGAAAACGTGAATTTTGGCATCCACGAAATTATTTGTCAATATGATAAAACTTTATGGGTTATAGCACATGAAAACATGAATTTTGGCCTCCACAAAATTATTTGTTAATAGGTAAAAATAACTAAAAATGGACTAATATTGTGGGCTATAGCTTGAATTTTGGCCTTCGTGAAGTTATTTTACCACTGGGTTCGAACGACTAAACATGACCAAAAATCATTAGTTATAACTCTTAAAATGTGTATTTTGGCCTCTGCGAAATTATATGCCAATGGGTCAAAATGTCTAAAAATTGTTTTAAATCTTGGATTATAGCTCATGAAAAGGTGAATTATGCCCTCCGTGAAACTACTTTCCAATGGTTCTGAATTATTCAAAGAGACCAAACTTTGTGGCTTATAGCTCCTAAAAACGTGAATTTTGTCCTTCGCAAAATTATTTACCAGTGGGTCAGAATGCCTAAAAATGTCAAAAATCATGGGTAAGACATGAAAAAGTTAATTTTGACCTCCGCGAAATTATTTAACACTAGGTCGGAATGACTAAAATTGGCAAAAAATCATGGATTATAGAACATGAAATCCTAACTTTTTTACTCCATGAAAGTAATTGCCAACGACTAGAAATGACTTATAATGGGCAAAAATCATGTGCTATAGCTCATGAAATCGTGAATTTTGGCCTCTAAGAAGTTACTTTCCACTGAAGTTGGGATGAGTAAAAATGGCAAAAAATTGTGTGTTATCGCTCATGAAATCTTAAAATTTTGACTTCGCGAAATTATATTCCAATGATAAGAAACAACTAAAAATTACCCAAAAACATAGGTTGCACCTCATGTAAACACGAATTTTGGCCTTAGCAAAGTTATTTTTCACATGACCAAAATGACTAAAAATTGTCGAAAATATTGCGTTACAGCTCATGAAATGGTGAATTTTAGCCTCCATGAAATTATTTGTTAATAGTCAGAACGAGTAAATATGGCCAGAAATAATGCGTTATAGCTCATAAAATCATGAATTTTGTCCTTCACGAAATTATTTTCCACTTGGTCAAAACTGCTAAAAATGTCAAAAAATCATGGCTTATATAGCTCATGAAAATCTGAATTTTTGCTTCCACGAAACTATTTGCCAAAGCGTCGGAATGATTAAAAATAGCCAAAAATCATGGATTATTGCTAATGAAAATGCGAACTTTGGTCTCCGCTAAATGATTTACCAGTGGGAATGATTAAACATGGTGAAAAATCATGGGTTATACCACCCGCAAGCATGAATTTTGACCTCGCAAATTTATTTACCATTAGGTCAGAATGACTAAAAATAGCAAAAAAATTATGGGTTATAGCTCATTAAATCTAGAACTTTTAACTCCGCTAAATTATTTGTTAATGAGTAGAAATGACTGAAAATGACCAAAAATCGTGGGTTATAGCTCATGAAATCGTGAATTTTTGCCTTCGTGAATTGATTTTTCACTTGATCATGATGACTAAACTGGCCAAAAATCATGCAATATAACTCATGAAAGTGGGAATTTTAGCCTCCACAAAAGTATTTCTCACTGGGTCGGAACGATTAAAAATGGTCAAATATCATGGGTTATGAAATTGTGAATTTTGGCCCCCACGAAATTATTTTCCACTGGGTCGGAATGACCTAAAATGGCCAAAAAACATGAGTTATAACTCATGAAAACATGAATTTTGGCTTTCGCAAAATTATAACTACCAATGGGTCAAAACAACTAAAATGATCGAAAATGTTCGGTTATAACTCATGAAAAAGTGAATTTTAGCATTGGTGAAATTATTTTCCGCTAAGTCGGACCAACTAAAAATGGCAAAAATCATGAGTTATAATGCATGAAATCCTAAATTTTTGACTCGACAAAATTATTTGCCAATGACTAGAATTGATAAAAAAAAAAGGTAAAAAATCATGGGTTATTGTTCGTGAAAACGTGCATTTTGGTCTCCGCAAAATTATTTGCTGATGGCTCAAAATAATTAAAAATAGCCAAAAATCATGGGTTATATCTCATGAAATCATAAATTTTGGCCTCTACGAAATTATTTTCTAGTGGGTTGAAATGGCCAAAATTGATAAAAAAATGACCAAAAATCATGGGTTATGGCTAGGGGTGGAAACGGAGCGGATACGGTTCGGATATGGCACTTACCATATCCGTATCCGCTTTCTAAGCGGATCTGGATCTGAATCTGATTCTCTTTGGTAAAAAAATCATAACCATATCCGTACTAAACGAAAACGGATACGGTTCGGATATTATAGAAGCGGATCGAATACGATAACGGACATGAAACGGATGTGATTTGGATAATTGGATACGACAAAAAATATATATGATTGCAATGTTTCGGACATGATTTGGAAATTGGATACGACAAAAAATACGATGATAGACATAAAATACGTATGAGAGAAAAAATACATATAAAACTAACACATCCAAGAAGCTAAATTGGCCAATTGCTCACTAAGATCCCATTCAGATAACAATCCTTGACCCATTATTTGTGTCATAATTTAACATAAGAACTAGAAGTCTCACTAAACCCAAACTTTGAAGTAATATCCGCATCCGTATCCATATCCGTATCCGAAACTTTGAAGTAATATTTGTATCCGTATCCGAACTTTATATGTTAAAATGCAGATATCCGTATCCGTATCTGAACTTTGAAGTAATATCCATATCCGTATCCGAAACTTTGAAGTAATATCCATATCCGTATCGAAACTTTGAAGTAATATCCATATCCGTATCGAAACTTTGAAGTAATATCCATATCCGTATCCGAAACTTTGAAGTAATATCCATATCCGTATCGAAACTTTGAAGTAATATCCATATCCGTATCGAAACTTTGAAGTAATATCCATATCCGTATCGAAACTTTGAAGTAATATCCATATCCGTATCGAAACTTTGAAGTAATATTTGTATCCGTATCCGAAACTTTGAAGTAATATCCATATCCGTATCGAAACTTTGAAGTAATATCCATATCCGTATCCGAAACTTTGAAGTAATATCCATATCCGTATCCGAAACTTTGAAGTAATATCCATATCCGTATCCGAAACTTTGAAGTAATATTTGTATCCGTATCCGAACTTTATATGTTAAAATGCAGATATCCGTATCCGTATCCGAAACTTTGAAGTAATATCCATATCCGTATCCGTATCTGAAAAATAATTCAAACCCGTATTCGTATCCGTATTCGTATCTGTTCGGTTTTAGATTTTGCCTACCATATCCGCATCCATTTCGGATACGGATGTGGATCGGTTCGGATAAATCCGAACCGTTTGCCACCCCTAGTTATGGCTCTTGAAAATGTGATCTTTGGCCTCCGCAAAATTCATTAGCAAATGCGTTAGAACAACTAAAAATGGTCAAAAATTATGGATTATAACACATGAAAATGTGAACTTTTGTCTCATAAAATTATTTGCCAATGAGTAGAAATGACTAAAAATGGTGAAAAATCTTGTGTTATCGCTTAGAAAATCCTAAATTTTGACTCTATGAAATTATTTACCAATGAGAATAAATGATAAAAAATGGTTAGAAATCATGGGTTATTGCTCATAAAAATGTTGTGTTTTGTTCTCCACAAAATTATTTGCCAATGACTCAAAATAATTAAAATTGGCAAAAAAATCGTGGGTTATAGTCCATGAAATCATAAATTTTAGCCTCTGCGAATTTATTTTCCAGTGGGTCAGAATGACTAAAAAAGGCTAAAATCATGGGTTATAGCTCATGAAAACGTGAATTTTGGCCTCCAAAAAACTATTTGGCAATGGCTCGGATTGATAAAAATGGTAAAAAATCATAGATTATACGTTTGCCTCCGCGAAATTATTTCTCATTGGGTTAGAATGATTAAAAATGGCAAAAGTTCAAGTGTTATCGCTCATAAAATCATTAATTTTTTACTTTAGCAAAATATTTTCCAATGAGTAAAAAGAACTAAAAATTGCCAAAAATTATGAGTTATAGCTCATTAAAACGTGAATTTTGGCCCCCGCAAAATTATTCAACCATGGTCAGAATGATAAAAAGGTTAAAAATCATAGATTATAGCACATGAAAATGTTAATGTTGCCCTCCGCGAAATTATTTACCACTTGGTCAGAACAACTAAAAATGGTGAAAAATCTTGTGTTATCGCTTAGAAAATCCTAAATTTTTTAGTCCATGAAATCATTTGACAATGGGTAGCTCATGAAAACATGAACTTGGCCACCACAAATAATTTGTCAATGGGTTGAATCGACTAAAACGGTCAAAAATCATGGGTTAGCTCATGAAATTGTGAATTTTGGCCTCCATAAAATGTTTTTCAACTAGGTTGAAAGGAGTAAAAATGGCCAAAAATGGTGGGTTATAGCTCATGGAAATATGAATTTTTTCCTCTAAAAAATTATTTGTTAATGGGTCGAAAGAGCTAAATATGATAAAAAAATAACGGGTTGTAGCTCAAGAAATTCTGAATTTTAGCCTCTGTGAAATTTTTTTCCACGGGGTAGGAAAGAGTAAAAATGGCCAAAAATTATGGGCTATAGCTCATGAAAACGTGAACTTTAGCCTCCATAAAATTATTTGTAAATGGGTCAAAATGACCAAAAATGGTCTAAAATCATGGGTTAGCTCATGAAATCGTGAATTTGGCTTTTGCAAAATTATTTTCCACTGGGATGGAATGACAAAATAATAACCAAAAATTATTGGTAGATCATGAAATCCTAAATTATTGACTCCGCAAAATTATTTTTCATTGAGTAGAAATAACTAAAAAGGCAAAAAAATCAGGGGTTATTGCCCGTGAAAGTGTGAATTTTGGCCTCCACGAAATTATTTGCCATTGGCTCAAAATGAAAAAAATGTCCAAATATAGTGGGTTATATCTAAAGAAATAGGTAATTTTATCCTTCACGAAATAATTTTCCACTAGGGCGAAACTGCTAAAAATGGCAAAAGATCATGTGTTTTCGCTCAAGAATCCTAAAATTTTGACCCTGTGTAATTATTGATCAATGAGTAGAAACCCAAAAATCATATGAAATCGTGAATTTTGGTATCTGTGAAGTTAATTTTCACTGAGTTAGAAAGACTAAAAATGGTGAAATTTTGTGGCTTAAAGCTCATGAAAACATGAATTTTTGCCTCCCCGAAATTATTTGCCAATGGCTAAAAATGATTAAAAATGGCCAAACACCATAGGTTGTAGCTCAGGGGTTCCTGAATTTTAGCCTCTACAAAAATATTTTCCACTAGGCCAGAATGACTAAAAACGGTGAAAAATCATGGGTTAGCTCATGTAAACGTGAATTTTGGCCTCTGCAAAATTATTTACCAAATGTCAGAACGACTAAAAATATTAAACAATCATAGGTTATAGTACATAAAAATGTGAATTTTGTTCTCCATGAAATTATTTACCACTAGGTCGGGACGATTAAAAATGGTAAAAATCATGGGTTATATAGTTCATGAAATCTTGAATTTTGACTTCACAAATTTTTTTGCCAATAAGTAGTAACAAATAAAAATTGCTAAAATTGCAGTTTAAAGCTCTTGAAAATGTGAAGTTTAGCCTATGTAAAACTATTTGCCAATGGGTCGTAATGACTAAAAATAGCAAAAACTCATGGGTTATAACTCATGAAAATATGAATTTAGGTCTTCCCAACATTATTTTCCACTGGGTCAGAATGACTAGAAATGGGTAAAAATCATGGGTTACTGCTCATGAAATCCTAAATTTTTGTCTGTGTGAAATTATTTGCCAGTGAGTAGAAACGATAGAAAATGGTCAAAAATCATTGATTATTGCTCATGATAATATTAATTTTGGCCTCCGCAAAATTATTTGTTAATGGGTTCGAATGACTAACAATGGCCACAAATCATTTGTTACAGCTCATGAAATCCTAAATTTTCTCCTTTGCAAAATTATTTTCCACAGGGTAACAACTATTTAAAATGTCAAAAAATCGTGGGTTATAACTCTTGACAACCTGAATTTTAGATTCCATTAAACTATTTGCCATTGGCTTAAAAGGATTAAACTGGCCAAGAATTATGAGTTATAACCCATGAATTTAGCCTCTGTGAAATTATTTGCCAATGGAATGGAAAGAGTAAGCATGGTCAAAAACATGTGTTATAGCACATGAAAATGTGATTTTTTTGCCTCCGCAAAATTATTTCCCATGGGGTCGGCACGACTAGAAATGGCAAAAAATTGAGGGTTATAGCTCATAAAGTACTGTATTTTTTACGTCGTAAAATTATTTTCCAATGAGTAGAAACGACTTGAAATGGCCAAAACTCATGGGTAATAGCTCATGAAGTCGTGAATTTTGAGCTCTGCAAAATTATTTTTCACACGACTAATATGACTAAAAATTGCTAAAAATCCTGGGTTATAACTCATGAGAACGTGAACTTGGCGTCCACAAAATTATTTATAAATAGGTTGAAACGACTAAAATTAGTCAAAAATCATGCGTTATAGCTTATGGAATTGTGAATATCGACCGTCGATAATTTTTCCCCCGGGTTGGAAGGTGTAAAAATGGCCAAAAATCATGGGTTATAACTTATGAAAATGTGGATTTTGGCCTCTGCAAAATTATTTGCAATTGGGTCAAAAGGACTGAAAATGGTCATAAAACATAGGCTACAGCTCATAAAAACGAGATAGCCTTCGCAAAATTAAATTATTTTCCACATGTCCAGTATGACTAAAAATAACCAAAAATCATGGTAGCTCAAGAAAATCTAAATTTTTGACTCCGTAAAATTATTTTCCAGTTAGTAGAAATAACTAAATATGGCCAAAACTCTCGAGAAATTACTCACGAAAATGTCAATTTTGGCCTACGCGAAATCATTTGCGACTAGCTGAAAACGATTAAAAATGCTCAAAAATCATGGATTTTGGACTAATAAAATAATTTACCAATTGGTCGAAATGACTAAAAATAGTCAAAAATCATGGGTTATAGCTCATAAAAGCATGAAATTTTGCCTATGCGAAACTATTTTCAATGGCTCCAAATGATTAAAAATGGCAAAACATTATAGGTTATTGCCAATTTGAATTTCCATGAAGTTGTTTGCTAAAAGGTCGAAATGATAAAATATATTGGTTATAGCTAATGATAAGGTCAATTTTGGCCTCCGCAAAACTATTTGCCAATGTTTTTGAATGATAAAAAATGACCAAAAATCGTGGCATATAGCTCATGAAAATGTGAATTTTGGCCTCTAAACAATTATTTAACAAATGGTCAGAATGACTACAAATGGTCAAAAATCATGGGTAATAGCACATGAAAACGTAAATTTTAATCTTTGTGAAATTATTTACCACTAGGTCGGAATGACTAAAAATGGCAAAAAAAACATGGTTTAAAACTCATGAATATTGGATTTTCGACTCCACTAAATTATTTGCCAATGAGTAAAAATGACTAAAAATAACCAAAATCATGCGCTACAGCTCCTAAAAATGAGAATTTTGACCTCCTTGACATTATTTGTTAATAGGTTGGAATGACTAAAAATAGTCAAAAATTGTGCGTTTTGGCTTTTGAAAATTGGAATTTTTCCTTTACAAAATTATTTGTCAATGGGTCAAAACGACTAAAAATGCTCAAAAAATCATGGGTTATAGCTCACGAAATTGTGAATATAGGCCTTTGCGAAATTATTGTCCACTCAGTCGGAAGGAGTAAAAATAGCCAAAAATTGTGGGTTATTGCTCATGAAAACATTAATTTTGGCCTCTGAAAAATTATTTGTCAATGGGTCGGAATGACTAAAAATGGTCAAAAGTCATGGGTTATAGCTCATGAAAAATTGACTTTTAGCCTCTACGAATTATTTTCCATTGGGTGAATGACTAAAAATGGCAAAAAATAGTGGGTTATAGCTCACGAAATCCTAAACATTTGACTCCACAAAATTATTTGCTAATGAGTAGAAAGGACTAAAAATGGCTAAAAATCATGGATTATAGCTCAATGAAATCGTAAATACTAGCCTCCATGAAATGATTTTCCACTGGGTCGAAACGACTAAAAATGTTCAACAATTATGGGACGTAACTCATTAAAGCGTGAATTTTGACCTCCGCAAAATTATTTGTCAACGGGTTGGAATGATTAAAAATTTTCAAATTTGATGGGTCAGAGTACATGAAATTGTGAATTTTAGCCTCCGTGAAATAATTTTACACTTGGTCAGAATGACTAAAAATGGCAAAAATCATGGATTATTGTGTTTGGGTCGAAAGTTGATTTCTTTATAAAACTTGAGAAAATTACACTTTTGGTTCTCAGTTACAAAGAAATTTAAATAACTCTCTCACAAACTCGAACAAAAGACACTACAAGTGTAGATCTCCTGTTTTCGTGGGACTTTGCATGTGCCGGGGACGCGTAATCCGTGGACCACCGAGCAGCGATCGTCGAATCGACGGGGTTTAGTTGATGCTTCGCAAAGGAAACAAGAACTTCAGCAAATATCTTAGCAAAGTAAGATATCTACTCTTCTCAAGAATAAGTCAAAGCTTAAACTCGAGGAATCTCCGTGTGGATCGTGTTCTTGAACTCCGGAAGCTTGGATTCTCTCTCTCTCTTTGCAATAGCTCTGCTTATCTGATCTCTGATCGCCGATCCCCTTTCTGATGGCCGACCCCCTGCCCAAGTGGACGTAGGAGGGTATTTATAGTCTTTGGGAAGCGTGCCCTCACGAAGAAGCACAAGTGTCATAAGTGTTTGACATTTATAGTTAGCGTGGCTCGAGTACCTCGCCAAGCTACCTATTGGGCCGAGACAATATGGGCTGCCTCGGCCAAAGCGCCTCGCTCGCGGCAAGGCGATGTAAGTACGCCTCGGCTGGCGGCGAGGCAATATGGGCTGCCTCGCTAGCTGGCGAGCGGTGTAAATCCCGGTGTTTGTAGCGGTTTACGCTACTTTTAGGCGCGATTAAATGCTCTAAAATCCGCCTAGTGGTATTTTCAGCGTGTAACCGCCCATTAAAATATTTGAGCGTCTCTGCGTTGATAAAGTCAAGTGGGCCCTATCGGCATTGATTTAGACCCTTCAAGAGCTCGTTTCAAGTATTACGGGTGTCGCCTTTGGTGAGACACAAGTAGTCTGCGCCTATAGCGAGACACATCAAGGTGTCTCGCTTCGTGGCGAGGCACAAACAAGTGTCTCGCTTCGTGGCGAGGCACAAACAAGTGTCTCGCTTCGTGGCGAGGCACAAACAAGTGTCTCGCTTCGTGGCGAGGCACAAACAAGTGTCTCGCTTCGTGGCGAGGCACAAACAAGTGTCTCGCTAGTAGCGAGACACAATCTTCCATATGTTGACTTCTTGAGATTTCGGCGGCGTTGTCTTTCGATCTTCTCATAATTTAGTCATATTTGGGGTTCTTGACAATTTTGATGCCTCTGAGATACCCTCCAAAGTTTTCGGACTCCTCGTATTTTGTCGAAGTGCGGAATACTTTGGATAAGATCTTGCTTACGTTCAGCGTTGAACTTTGTAGAAGAGACCCGTGTTTTGCTTGGTTTCTCAAACCACGGAGTGCGCGATGTCGCTATCCATATTACGAGTTTAATAAGCTGTTGCATTTGTATTTGAATGGATTGAAATGTCGAAGTCGATTTTGGACTAATCATCTTCATCTTGAAGGTCACCACTTGGGTTGCGATTGAATGCCTTGAGAGTCATTCAGAGAAAAGCGTCATCTGGTTTTCTGAATATCAGATTTCCAGGAAAGCTTCTATATGGAATATGGAACCGATTTGTTTTGAATATACTGCCTTGAATCTCGTGCGAGAGGATAATCATCAAGATCTGGAAATATCAATACACTTTGATGTTTAAGCTTCGTCTACGGCAATTAAAAGTGTCGACTTGAAGCGGCGGGGCAATCGAAGTGTCTCGCTCAAAGGGACCGCCCGAGAATGCATGCGAGCATGCTTGAGCTTCGGGCGATGTAATGGCACATTTGCATTAGCAATGAATTACAAAGTGCATTAAAATCACGGTAGGAGAAAGTGCTTAACCGTGAGGAAGAGTGAACTTCGTCTCAAGTTATTGCTTGTATGATAGATATAGGATTTTGGCAAACCCTCGACCATCAGCGGTTTGATGAGCCTTTACCAACTACCGTTTGAGTTGGGCTAGCATGTAGATTATCGAGTCCGTTCTACATGTTACGTTGTGCTAAAGAGTGAATTCTCTTAGACTTTATGCTACGATATTGAATCGTGGGCTTCGATCAATTATCACGGGAATTAACTACGTGACATGTGTTAGATGCGGACTTATCTCGATAAGGGGCAGAGATAACATCCCTATGCATAAAAGCATAGTTTAGGTGTCATTAGATAATGACATCTATGCTCACGATATTGAATCGTGGGCTTCGATCAATTATCACGGGAATTAACTACGTGACATGTGTTAGATGCGGACTTATCTCGATAAGGGGCAGAGATAACATCCCTATGCATAAAAGCATAGTTTAGGTGTCATTAGATAATGACATCTATGCTACGATATTGAATCGTGAAGCGATCAATTATCACGGGAATTAACTACCGTGTGTTAGGCGTGACTTATCTCGGTAAGGGGCGAGATAACATCCCTACGCATAAAAGCATAGTTTAGGTGTCATTAGATAATGACATCTATGCTCTGATATTGAATCGTGAAGCGATCAATTATCACGGGAATTAACTACGTGACATGTGTTAGATGCGGACTTATCTCGATAAGGGGCAGAGATAACATCCCTATGCATAAAAGCATAGTTTAGGTGTCATTAGGTAATGACATCTATGCTCTGATATTGAATCGTAGGCTTTTGGAATTGTGTCTTCTCTTGGGGCAAAGCGAACCCGTTGTGTCTTCTCACAGGGCAAAGCGAACCCGTTGTGTCTTCTCTTGGGGCAAAGGCGAACCCGTTGTGTCTTCTCTTGGGGCAAAGCGAACCCGTTGTGTCTTCTCTTGGGGCAAAGCGAACCCGTTGTGTCTTCTCTTGGGGCAAAGCGAACCCGTTGTATTGAAGAAAAGAAGGTATTTTCTTATCTTCGCTTCAATTGACAACTCTTTGTTCCATGGCGAGAGTTAAAAGATTCTGATACGCAGCGCCAAAGGAATCTATAGAAAACTCAAAGTGGGATCTCCACTGAGAATCAAGTTGGAGCAGGCACGTGGCATTGACTCTGAAGATACCTTTTAACTCATGTGAGTAAAAGGTGGAATTTGGATAACCCTAGCGCATGAAGGTCGATTACCCAATTTACATGGTTTGGCCTAACTATTGAAAATTTTGACCAAGTGGGAGTGAAAATTTAAAATGACCCTAACTGTTCAAAGGTTTGGTCGTGTGAAGAATGACCCTAACTGTTTAAAGGTTTGGTCTTACTGGACCCAGTGGGAGTAGATTTGATTTCTAAACTAAGAATTAACTATCAGAGGTAATAATTAACATGATAGTTATTTTCTTTGTGGTCCTGCCATCCTATTGAAGAGGATCGGTGGGGGATTTAGTGGAGTTATCAGAGATAACTTTCTTGTGGGCCTACCATCCTATTGAAGAGGATTGGTGGGAGATTTTGGAAAAGTTGGCAGAAGATGAAGGAAAGAAGGTATTTTCTTATCTTTCGCTTCACAGTGGGAGTTTGGAGACCGTGACTATTCAAAAGTTTGATCATCCAAAATAGTGGGGTAAAATTGGTGAATGGTATTTCTAGGCTATCGAATATGATAAACACGGGTCCTTCATCATAAGGCGGGTTATCACTGAGTACACTAAGGATAGTATCTCTTCAGGAACTTCCCATTAATTGGCATTGTGATCTTATCACAGTCCTGCTACCACGTTTAGTGAACAAGCTGGATCTGCCTCGTACCCCTGGGGTTGCTCTTGTAGGTATCAGGGCGTGATGCGATAGGCCGAAGAGCTTCACCAAGTTCGTCACTTTGGCGTTATGACCCGGCGTCAATTAGAGCACGGATCTGTCTTTAAGGACAAAATAACTTTTGGTAGGATGATGGACCCTCACGTAGTGCATACGGTATTTAGGATCTGAAGTCTTGTCGACCTCTTTACGATTTGTAATAGGTGGCAACTTAATTTTATTCTTTGTCAAGGAGGTGCTTGAAAATGATCGGAACTTCTTCATCTCACGAAGAGTATGTCCGTGGAATTGATTTAGAAGCTTTTGTTGCTCGAGGTTGTTGGCGTGGTCGTAATTGCGGCGTTTGATTTACATCAACGGCGACCACGGATGCCTTTCCTCTATTGCGAGAGGCAAAATTTACTTTTGAGGGTCGACCATCTTTTCACCTCTTCGGCTTTCTTCCTTTTGAGGAAGCGTTAAACTTGTTCTCCTCGTATTTTCAGATCTTTCCATGTAGTTGGTGGGGCGACCCCATGACTTCCAGCAGTTAATGGAGAGATTATTGTGGCACGTCCGCAATATGAATTTCGGTGATTGGATCTTTGCGGTTTATGGCCTTATTGCGGGCGTTTAGCGAAAGCGATCAATCGTCTCTCCACTCTTACGCTTTTCATCCAAGAGGGTTCCAATCGAGACTTGAGTGTCGTCATCGAAGAAGTTCTGAGGAACAAGCTTTCCATATCATTCCAACAGTTGATGCTACGGCCTTGAGTCTTCGATACCAATGAAGGCAGCCCCGAAAGATGCAAACGAATGACCAAACCATCAAAGGCTCGTTTCGAGATCACCCCGGATGTGATTTGAAGTAAATTAGGTGTTGTGTAGGTGACCCTCTCCCGTCAAATGGCATAAAGTTGATCAAATTAAATTTCGGCGGGTAAGGAGTTGAATCCCACTCTCTAGGATACGGACACGGGATACCGGTCCTTTTGACTTCTGTCTGGGACATCAAAGCATTGATTTTATCTTCAAGCTCTTTCATCCTTTCGCCATCATCCTCCCTTGTTTTGGATTACTTCCAATAGGAAGAATTGGACCATTTCCACCTTGAGCACCAAATCGGCTTTCTTTGGAGGTTGATCGGCATAAATGTGTTCATCTATCTCAGTATCCTTGTCTTGACATTATGGGCATTATGGTGGGTAACTCCACCTTGTTGGTGGATTAGTTGTAGATGAGGCGTTTGATTTTGCAATTCCCTCATCATTGCATGGCTAGCTCCATCTCTGTTTTCATTTGACCTTAAGCTCTTCTCTTTGCTGGCTAAGGCTTCTTGTAACATTTGAGCTAGGGTTTTGGGGTAATTGCAAAAGCTTCTGCGGGATGGCGACCAACACTTGACATTGTATCGCCGGAAGCTATTGCGAATTGATGTCGGAAGCTTAGTCATCGGATGACTCTCCCTCATGCATCCTTCTATAGTCGATCGTTGGGTAGCTTCGCAATTGTCCGAGACATTCTCGAAATCGAGACCCAACCTTTCCTCGAGTGAAGTTAGGATCTGCGTCGTGCCGGTCCTTTCCCTTTGTTCACCATGTTGATAGTCGCCGGAAACTCATCAAATTGGATGGATGATCTCTTTCTTCTTCGATGTCGTCTTGGCTGTGGCTTTAGATCTTCCGTTCTTGTGAGGGGATTCGAATCTTGAAGCTCTTTGTGGGTGGCGTTAGACTTCGAGCAGGCACATCCTGATAACAACGTCTTAATCAATTTTGCACATTGTTTGGGTCGAAAGTTGTTTCCATTGTAAAACTTGAGAAAATTACACTTTTGATTCTCAGTTACAAAGAAATTTAAATAACTCTCTCACAAACTCGAACAAAAGACACTACAAGTGTAGATCTCTTGTTTTCGTGGGACTTTGCCTGTGCCGGGGACGCGTAATCCGTGGACCACCGAGCAACGATCGTCGAATCGACGGAGTTTAGTTAATGCTTCGCAAAGGAAATAAGAACTTAAGTAAATATCTTAGCAAAGTAAGATATCTACTCTTCTCAAGAATAAGTCAAAGCTTAAACTCGAGGAATCTCCACGCAGATCGTGTTCTTGAACTCCGGAAACTTGGATTCTCTCTCTCTCTCTTTGCAATGGCTCTGCTTATCTGATCTCTTATTGCTGATTGCCGATCCCCTGCCCAAATGGATGTAGGGGGGTATTTATAGTCTTTGGGAAACGTGCCCTCTGAAGAAACACAAGTCATAAGTGCTCCACATTTGCGGTTAAGCGGCGGCTTCGAGCGCCTCGTAAAGCGCCCAGCTGTTGGCGAGCGATGTCGGCTGCCTGCGGCTAGCGGCGGCGATATAAGCTGCCTCGCTAACTAGCGGCGATGTTAAATCTCCGCTGTTGTAGCGGTTTCCACGCTTTTTAGGCGCGATTAAATGCCCTAAAATCACGCCTAGTGGTATTTTCGTGATGTAACCGCCCATTAAAGTATTTGAGCGTCTCTGCGTTGATAAAGTCAAGTGAGCCCCATCGGCATTAATTTAGACCCTTCAAGAGCTCGTTTCAAGTATTACGGGTGTCGCCTTTGGCGAGACACAAGTGAGTGTTTTGCTTGTAGCGAGGCACAAACAAGTGTCTCGCTTCGTGGCGAGGCACAAACAAGTGTCTCGCTTCGTGGCGAGGCACAAACAAGTGTCTCGCTTCGTGGCGAGGCACAAACAAGTGTCTGCTAGTAGCGAGACACAAGTGAGTGTTTTGCTTGTAGCGAGGCACAAACAAGTGTCGCACATGGCGAGACACAATCCTCCCATGTTGACTTCTTGAGATTTTGGCGGCGTTGTCCTTGATCTTCTCATGATTTAGTCATATTTGAGGTTCTTGACAATTTTGATGCCTCTGAGATACCCCTCCAAAGTTTTGAGACTCCTCGTATTTTATCGAAGTGCGGAATACTGGATAAGATCTTGCTTACGTTCAGCGTTGAACTTTGTAGAAGAGGCCGTGTTTTGCTTGATTTCTCAAACCACGGGTATGCGATGTCGCTATCCATATTACGAGTTCAATAAGCTGTTGCATTTGTATTTGAATGTATTGAAATGTCGAAGTCGATTTTGGACTAATCATCTTCATCTTGAAAGTCATCGTTTGGGTTGTGATTGAATGCCTTGAGAGTCATTCAGAGAAAAAGCGTCATCTGGTTTTGAATATCGATTTCGGAAAGCTTACGTTTGGAATATGGAACCGATTTGTTTTGAATATCTGCCTTGAGCCTCGAGTTTAGAGCGGTTTGGAATTGTGTCTTCTCTTGGGGCGAAAACTAACCCGTTGTGTCTTCTCTTGGGGCAGCGAACCTGTTGTGTCTTCTCTTGGGGCAGCGAACCTGTTGTGTCTTCTCTTGGGGCAGCGAACCTGTTATTGGAGTAGACCTCTCATTCATAAAAGGAATCGAGAGGGATTTTGATCATGGTCCTAGCTGTAGGAAGGTTTGACCGGGATAGGAATTTTGAGACAATCCTAGCGTAGGAAGGTTTGATCACTCAATCTGGAAGTGGACCTCTCGTTCATGGAAGGAATCGAGAGGGGATTTTGACCGTGGTCCTAACTGTAGGAAGGTTTGACCAGGATAGGAATTTTGAGACAATCCTAACTGTCGGAAGGTTTGATCGCTCAATCTGGAAATGGACCTCTCGTTCATGGAAGGAATCAAGAGGGATTTTGATCATGGTCCTAAGCGTAGGAAGGTTTGACCGGGATAGAATTTTGAGACAATCCTAAGCGTAGGAAGGTTTGATCGCTCAATCTAAAATGGACCTTTCGTTCATGGAAGGAATCAAGAGGGATTTTGATCATGGTCCTAGCTGTAGGAAGGTTTGACCAGGGATAGGAATTTTGAGACAATCCTAGCTGTCGGAAGGTTTGATCGCTCAATCTGGAAATGGACCTCGTTCATGGAAGGAATCAAGAGGGATTTTGATCATGGTCCTAGCGTAGGAAGGTTTGACCGGGATAGGAATTTTGAGACAATCCTAAGCGTAGGAAGGTTTGATCGCTCAATCTAAAATGGACCTTTCGTTCATGGAAGGAATCAAGAGGGATTTTGATCATGGTCCTAACTGTAGGAAGGTTTGACCAGGATAGGAATTTTGAGACAATCCTAACTGTCGGAAGGTTTGATCGCTCAATCTGGAAGTGGACCTCTCGTTCATGGAAGGAATCGAGAGGGGATTTTGACCATGGTCCTAACTATAGGAAGGTTTGACCAGGATAGGAATTTTGAGACAATCCTAGCGTAGGAAGGTTTGATCGCTCAACTTTGAAAGTGGACCTCTCGTTCATGGATTATCCACCCCGACTTTCTTTGCAAAGCTGAGCATTTATTTAGAATAGTTTATACTCATATTCCTATTGGAGTAAGAAGGAGGGCGGTTTAACCTCTTGTACTCATCGGAGGATTTTCTCATTCGGTTTATTTCGTTAAGGCGGCCGACCAAGGCTTGGATGATGGCCTTGAGAGCTAAGCAATCCTTAGTAGGATGGAGGATCCTACGTAGTGCATACGATATTTAGTATCAGAAGTCTTGCTAGCCTCCTCGATTTATAATCGGAGGCAACTTGATTTTGTTGTTATCAAGGAGGTGTTTGAAGATGATCGGAACTTCTTAGTCTCACGAAGAGTATGTCTGTGGAATTGATTTAGAAGCTTTTTGGCGCGATCGTGGTTCGCGACGTTTGACTAATAGCGATCCTGAGATGCCTTTCCTCTATTACGAGAGGAAAAATTTACTTCGAGGGTCGGCCGTCATTTAGCCTCTTCGGCTTTCTTCCTTTTGAGGAAGCGTTAAACTTGTTCTCCTCGTATTTTGAGATCTTTCCATGTAGTTGGTGGGACGACCCCCATGACTTCCAACAGATCAATGGAGAGATTATTGTGGCACGTCCGCAATATGAATTCCTCGGTGATTGGATCTTTGCAGTTTATGGCCTTATTGCGGAAACGCTTAACAAAAGTGTCAATTATCTCCCCACCCTTCTGCTTCTCGTCTAGAAGAGTTCCAATGGAAACTTCCGTGTCATCATCGAAGAAATTACTGAGAAAGAAGCTTTCCATGTCATTCCAACAGTTAATGCTCTCAGCTTTGAGTCTTCGATACCAATCGAAGGCTCCCCGAAGGGTACCAACGAATGACCGAATCATCAAAGGCTCATTTCGAGATCACCCCAAATGAGACTTGAAATAGATCAAGTCTTTGTGTGGCGAACCTCTCCGTCAAAGGTGTGAAATTAATCAAAGCTGAATTTGGTGGGTAAGGGATTGAATCCCACTCTCTCGGATATGGACACGGGATACCAGTCCTTTTGACTTCCTGTGCGGACATCAAAGCATTGATTTTATCTTCAAGCTCTTTCATCTTTTCGCCATCATCCTCCCCTTGTTTTGGATTACTTCCAATAGGAAGAATTGGACCATTTCCACCTTGAGCACCGGATCGGCTTTCTTTGGAGGTTGATCGGTAAATGTGTTCATCTATCTCGAATCCTTGTCTTCGATATTATGGGCATTATGGTGGGTAACTCCACCTTGTTGGTTGGATGGTGGACCCACGGGTTGTACAAAGTTGGGTTTGCAACTCCCTCATCATTGCATGGCTAGCTCCATCTCTGTTCTCATTTGACCTTAAGCTCTTCTCTTTGCTTGGCTAAGGCTTCTTGTAACATTTGAGCAGGACATCGGGAGTAATGGTAAAAGCCTTCCTATGGTGACTACTTATACTTGAAACAGTATCGTCTGAAGCTATTGCTGAGCAGGCGGTCGAAAATTTCATCTTCGGATGACTCTCCTTCATGCATTTTTCTATAGTCAATGCGCGTAGCTTCGCAATTATGTCGGGATATTCTGGGAATCAGAGCTAACTCTTCCTCCAGGGGTAAAGTCAGGGTCCGCATCCGTTGCTGGCCTTTTTCCTTTGTTCACCATGTTGATAGTCACTTCGGGGAATTCATCCCGCCGAATGGCGGATCTTTTCTTCTCGGAAGCGTCTTGAATTGACTTCAAATCTCTCATTCTTTGGGGAAAGCCTCTCGAATACTGAAGCTCTTTGTGATTGACCGTTCGATTCAGAGCAGGCACATCTTGAGAGCAATGTCTTAATCAGCTGCGCACACGAGCAAGAACAACCTATTTCGTCAATTGCTCTTTTTAGGTGTGTTGCCGCTGACGATGGTGTGGTTGATGTGGTTTATCACAAATTGCACTTCCACCCCCAAGTGTAATGTTGTCCTTAATTGGAGGACACGTCTTCTTTTGGGGACGTCGGCCATTTGACTTGAGAGACAACTTCCGTCGCTTGGCCGTCATCCGAAGTTGCTACGTATGAATCACGAGGGTCGATCATCTCTCGTGATTTTGCGAGTCACTTGCCTCAACTTCTTCTTCTCGGACTTCGTGGACCCCTTGTGGGATGCTCAAGCGAGATGCAATTGGAATTCTAGAGACACGAGATATTTCGGCTTGTTGGGACTCTTAATTTGGAGTAATCAAAGCGTTTCTTCACCGGTACCTTGCCTTTATTTCTGGTGGACCAAGGCGACTAAACACTTGAAGTTGATGGATTTCGGACTTAGCGATTGATATCTCAGCAGGAGAAGTGGAAGAAAGGCGGAAAAGTCCGTTTTGCTAAGGCATGGAGGGCTGCCTGTTGTTGGCGAGGCGGTTCATCTTGTATCTGGCGAGCGAGTTACTACCTATTTGTTGGCGGCGGCTGACTTATCTGTTGGCCTTGAAGCGGATTTATCTCGGTGAAGGTTGTTGGCGGCGGACTCTTGAGCCGATTTTGATGTCGACTTGGGACCCAAATTTTGTGATTTTGAGTCGATTCCACGGTTGATTTCGACTCTGCGCCTTGCGAATAATAGCGCATTATCTGAGCAATGCGTGCAGCGCTTTGGCGCTCCTTCCTTGTCAATCGGGTCCTTTTGGCGAGAACCCATTCTTCCTTGGGAGAAGTGTTGGCGGATTGAGGTTGGCGTAGTAACTGGCGGCGCCTCGATGCGATGAGTTCGTATTGTAATGAACTCCATCCGTCGACTCGGGGCCTTGGCTAATTGGCGAGCCATCTTTTGGCGTCGTCTTTGGTGAGCCCTCTTCGTCGAGGCGGTTGAGATCTTGTTGTATGACTCCTTCTTACGAAAAGAGTCAACTTGGCGAGCTCGGCTTTGAGATCCAGGGGTGTTGTTGAGAGGAAATCGCCTGCATGCATAGCGAGCGAGAATCGTTCGCATCACAACGAAACGAACCTCCCTCTTAGGGGATGAGATCCTCCGATGTTTGCGGGGTGAGGAGGACCGATGAGGAAGAGGAGAGATATTCTTGAACTTGGCTTGATCGAAGAAGTAATCGATCCATCGACCATGAGGTTATTTGTCATTTGCAAAGTGCGACACAACGATCTTGGGCTCGAGACCGTTGGCTCCCCAGCGTAGTGCCATCGTGTTTGGGTGAAAGTTGTTTCCATTGTAAAACTTGAGAAAATTACACTTTTGATTCTCGGTTACAAAGAAATTTAAATAACTCTCTCACAAACTCGAACAAAAGACACTACAAGTGTAGATCTCTTGTTTTCGTGAGGCTTTGCACGTGCGGGGCAGCGTAATCCGTGGACCACCGAGCAGCGATCGTCGAATCGGCGGGGTTTAGTTGATGCTTACATAGAAACAAGAACTTAAGCAAATATCTTAGCAAGGTAAGATATCTACTCTTCTCAAGAATAAGTCAAAGCTTAAACTCGAGGAATCTCCACGCAGATCGTGTTCTTGAACTCCGAAAGCTTGGATTCTCTCTCTCTCTCTTTGCAATGGCTCTGCTTATCTGATCTCTTATTGCTGATTGCCGATCCCCTGCCCAAATGGATGTAGGGGGGTATTTATAGTCTTTGGGAAACATGCCCTCTGAAGAAACACAAGTCATAAGTGCTCCACATTTGCGGTTATTGGCGGTACCTCGCATAAACTTCCTCTTCGGTGGCGAAACGATGTCGGCTGCCTGCGCTAGCGGCGGCGATATAAACGCCTCGCTAACTAGCGGCGATGTTAGATCTCGATTGTTGTAGCGGTTTCCACGCTTTTAGGCGCGATTAAATGCCCTAAAATCCGCCTAGTGGCGTATTTTCGGCGTGTAACCGCCCATTAAAGTATTTGAGCGTCTCTGCGTTGATAAAGTCAAGTGGGCCCCATCGGCATTGATTTAGACCCTTCAAGAGCTCGTTTCAAGTATTACGGGTGTCGCCTTTGGCGAACACAAATAAATGCCTGCTAGGCGAGACACATTAATGTGTCTCGCTTCGTGGCGAGGCACAAACAAGTGTCTGCTAGTAGCGAGACACAAGTGAATGTTTTGCTTGTAGCGAGGCACAAACAAGTGTCTCGCACATGGCGAGACACAATATTCCGATGTGTTGACTTCTTGAGATTTTGGCGGCGTTGTCCTTGATCTTCTCATGATTTAGTCATATTTGAGGTTCTTCAGCAATTTTTGATGCCTACACACATGAGCAAGAACAATCTATTTCGTCGATCGTCCTCTTTCGTGTGTTGCCACCCGGCTGATGATGTGGTTGGTGTGGGTTATTGCAAATAACATTTTCACCCCGGATGTAACTTGGTTCTTGGTGGAGGACAAGTCTTCTTTTGGGGCATCGACTATTGGAAGTTGCTGCATGAATAATAAGCGTTTGATCGCCTTTGCGAATCACACGCTTCGTTTTAATCTTTATCGGCGGACTCACGGACCCCTTAGGGATACTCAAGCGAGGCATAGCGGGAACTCTTTTAGTTTGGTATCGTCGGATGGCTCGGCACATTTCGAACATCATTTGGAATTTGGAGTGCGGCCCCAACTGTCGTTGTTTATGAATCGGGTGACCCAAATGTTCCATTCTTGGTATTTTGGCTTTAGTTCTCGATGGTGGACCAAGGCGACTAAACACGAAGTTAAAGGCTTCTCGGTTGATGGGTTTCGGACTTAACGGTTGATACCTCAGTAGGAGAAGTGGAAGAAAGAGAGCGAACGATCGATTTTTGATAAGGCATGGAGGATCGCCTCGCTATTGCAGGCAGTCGATCGCTTCATTGGCGCTGAGACAGCTTTACACCGCTGGTTGCAGGTACCAGATCTGCCGCTGCAGGCGCTTTACACCGCCTCTACGAAGGTTGTTGGCAAGGCAAACTCTTGAGCCGATTTTGATGTCGACTTCGGGACCCAAATTTTGTGATTTTGAGTCAATTCCCTGGTTGATTTCGACTCCTGCGCCTTGCGAATAATGGCACGTATACGAGCAACGCGTGCACGACGCTTTTGGGCGCGCTCCTTCCTTGTCAATCGAGTCCTTTTGACAAGAACCCATTCTTCCTTATCAGGAGTGCTGACGGGTTGAGAGGTTGCAGTTTGTTGATGCACGTGATTATCACGAGTTAGCGATAATGAACTCCATCCGTCGACTCGGGGCCTTGGCTAATTGGCGAGCCATCTTTTGGCGTCGTCTCGGCGAGCCCTCTTCGTCGAGGCGGTTGAGATCTTGTTGAATGACTCCTTCTTACGAAGGAGTCAACAGCGAGCTCCGGCTTTGAGATCCACCGGTGTTGTTGAGAGGAAATGCGCCTCCGTCATAGCGAGCGAGAATCGTTAGCATCACAATGAAGCGAACCTCCCTCTTAGGAGATGATATCCTCCGATGTTTGCGGGTGAGGAGGACTTGATGAGGAAGAGGAGAGATATTCTTCGAACTTGGCTTGATCGAAGAAGTAATCGATCCATCGATCATGAGGTGAAACTTCGTATGCAGCGATCTCAGACTCGGGCCATTGTAGCTCCCTGTTAATTAGCCATCGTGTTTGGGTGAAAGTTGATTTCTTTGTAAAACTTGAGAAAATTACACTTTGGTTCTCGATTACAAAGAAATTTAAATAACTCTCTCACAAGCTTCGAACAAAAGACACTACAAGTGTAGATCTCTGTTCGTGGGACTTTGCATGCTGGGGCCAGCTGTCCGTGGACCACCGGCGGCGATCGTCGAATCGGCGGGGTTTAGTTGATGCTTCGCAAAGGAAACAAGAACTTGACAAATATCTTAGCAAAGTAAGATATCTACTCTTCTCAAGAATAAGTCAAAGCTTAAACTCGAGGAATCTCCGTGTGGATCGTGTTCTTGAACTCAGGAAGCTTGGATTCTCTCTCTCTCTCTTTGCAATAGCTCGCTTATCGATCTCGATTGCCGATCCCCTTCGATGGCCGACCCCGCCCAAGTGGGCGTAGGAGGGTATTTATAGTCTTTGGGAAGCGTGCCCTCTGAAGAAGCACAAGTGTCATAAGTGTTTGACATTTATAGTTAGCGGCGGCTCGAGTACGCCTCGGCGTAAACTACTGCTCGGCGTGCGAGCAATATGGAACGCCGCAAGCGCACCGCTCGCGGGGCGATTAACCGACTGCCTACATTTGGCGGCCGAGGCAATATATGGGCTTTCTAATGCTTGGTGTATCCATTTGTTGTAGCGGTTTGTTGCTTTTTAGGCGCGATTAAATGCTCTAAAATCCGCGCCTAGTGGTATTTTCAGCGTGTAACCGCCCATTAAAGTATTTGAGCGTCTCTGCGTTGATAAAGTCAAGTGGGCCCCATCGGCATTGATTTAGACCCTTCAAGAGCTTCGTTTCAAGTATTACGGGTGACTTCGCCTTTGGCGAGACAAAGTAAGTGCCTCGCCTATAGCGAGACACATCAAGGTGTCGCTTCGTGGCGAGGCACAAACAAGTGTCTCGCTTCGTGGCGAGGCACAAACAAGTGTCTCGCTAGTAGCGAGACACCAAGTCGGCTTATAGCGAGGCACAAACAAGTGTCTCGCTAGTAGCGAGACACAATCTTCCCATATGTTGACTTCTTGAGATTTCGACGACGTTGTCTTTCGATCTTCTCATAATTTAGTCATATTTGGGGTTCTTCAGCAATTTTTGATGCCTACATATTGCTCGTGAAAATGTGAATTAGACCTCTGCGAAATTATTTGTCAACGGGTCGGAATGTCTAAAAATGTTCAAAAATCATGGATTATAGCTCATGAAAATGTGAAATTTGGCCTCCGCAAAATTATTTAACAATAGCTTGGAACAACAAAAAAGGGTCAAAAATCATGGGTCATAGCATATAAAAATTTGAATTTTAACCTCTGTGAAATTATTTACCACTTGGTCGGAACAACTATAAATGGCAAAAACTCATGGGTATAGCTCATGAAATCTTGAATTTTTTCACTTCATGAAATTACTTGCCAATGAGTAGACACAACTAAAATTTGTTAAAATAGAGGGTTATAGCTCTTGAAAACGTGAATATTGGCCTCCGTGGTCGGAATGACTAAAAATGGTCAAAAATCGTGGCTTATAGCTCTTGAAAACATGAATTTTTGCCTCTGTGAAACTATTTCCTAATGGTTGCATACAATTAAAAATATCCAAAAATCGTGGATTATAGCTCATGAAAATGTGAAATTTAGCCTCCGCATAATTATTTACCAATAGGTAAAAATGACCAAAAACGGTCAAAAATATCTTTGGTTATAGCACATAAAAATGTGAATTTCAATCTCCATTAAATTATTTACCACTACGTTGGGACGACTAAAAATAGTGAAAAATCATGGATTATATCTCATGAAATTTTGAATTTTAGACTAAATATTGCAAAAAAAGATTGGTTATAGCTCTTGAAAATGTGAATTTTGGCCTCCACGAAACTATTTGCCAAAAGGTCAGAATGAATAAAAATGGTCAAAAATCATGGATTATATCCCATGAAAATATCAATTTAGGTTTTCCTAAAGTTATTTTCCACTACGTCAGAACGAGTAAAAAGGGTTAAAAGTAGTGGGTTATAGCACATGAAATAGTTAATTTTTTTCTTTGGGAAATTATTTGCCAATGAGTAAAAAACTAAAATGGTCAAAAATTATGGATAATTGCTCATGAAAATATGAATTTTGACCTACATGAAAGTATTTATTAAGAGCACAAAACGATTAAAAATGGCCAAAAATTATGGGTTATAGCTCATGAAATGGTGAATTTTAGCCTCCATGAAATTATTTGTTAATGGGTCAGAACGACTAATGATAGCCACAAATCATGTGTTATATCTCAAGAAATTTTGAATTTGGTCCTTCACGTTTCCACTGGTCAGAACTATGAAAAATGATAAAAAGAAATCGTGGGTGATAACTATTGTATATGTGAATTTTGGCCTCCACGAAATTACTTGCCAACGGGTCGGAATGACTAAAATGGCCAAAAATTATGGGTTATAGCTCATGAAAACATGAATTTTGGCCTCCACGAAATTATTTTCCACTTGTCGAATGACTAAAATGGTCAAAAATCATGTGTTATAGATCATGAAATCCTAAATTTCTATCTTCACAGAGAAATTTGCCAATGAGTAGAAACAACTGAACATGGTCAAAATCAAGGATAATTGCTCATGAAAATATGAATTATGACCTCCGCAAAATTATTTGCCAAGGGCTCAAAACGATTAAAAATTGCTGAAAATCAT